>JAFFSR010000218.1:11657500-14157500 GCA_017163975.1 Anastatus disparis
ACTTGTTTTTGCAATTATCAATGTGATTATTTTTTTGCTCTTCGTATGTAAATAAAAATCATAGTTTTCAGTTAAATTTCTGTACGCTGTAGTGTGCAAATACAAAACTTGAATCAGGTATAATGATATTCCACATGATAATAGTAAATTATAAGAAAAATAAATATAAGATTTTTTTTCAAAATTTTCAAAATGCTGTAAAATTAAAACTGTGCTAAGAAAATTAGTTTCCCAAAGCTTGTTTTCTTCAGACAATAACGATTAACTTGCAAACAAATTTTGGAGTAAATCTATCAAATGTTTTTTTTTTCATAATTTTCAAAATGTTCTAAAATTAAAAGTGCGCTAAGAAAATCAATTTTTCAAAAATATTCCTTCTTTTGGCAGTCGCAAATAATTTCCATGCAAATTTCAGAGCTAACCCATTGACTACTTTACGTAAAATACAAAAAAAATTAAAAATCAAAATTAAAAAAAAATTTTTTGAATTGCTCTAAAATGAAAACTACGCTAAGAAAACCAATTCTCTTCCGCATCAGTTGAACAAAAAATAAATTGTATGCAAAATTTGAAACAAATTCATCGAGTAGTTTTTGAGATGCAACTGGCTTAATGAAAACACACACATTCATATAGACATTTTCTGAAAACCACTTTTTTCAACTCCCTGAGTCCAAATGTGCATAAATCAATGAAAAAATAGAAAACCAAATTTTTTATCGATACAATGCTTTCCCTATGAATAAGCAATAAAAAAATGCAGATGGACAAGTCTTATAATTAGAATTAAATGAACCATTCCTTGGATATATCTTCTAGTTTTCAAGCATAAATGCTCTTATTGGATCTTATATAAGTTAAACATTAAAAATTTTTTGACAGAAAAAGGTTGCTATGTATTTCAGGATGGTTTCATTTATGGGATGTAAAGTATCGACATAATTATTTTCAAAATTGTTTATTCTTAATCCAAAATTTTTAAAAATATCTCTTGATTACCAATAAAAAGCATAATATATCAAAAAATTTTTTACTATAGATAAAAAGTTTGAGAATTTGCAATGACGGTAACTTCTTATAAATCAGATATCTTCTATAACAAAGATTATTCAATTAAATTTTTAAATAATGTAATTTATTAGTTATAGAGAACTTTTGGTTTTAATATTATACTTTAAAATTTTTCGATTATGTACCAGAAATCCAAAAATCTTAAAAACTGATTAATGAATATTGAAAATTCAACTGAATAATCTTTGTGATATATATTACAATCTAATGCATTTTTTATCTGAAATTTTTCGATAAAATGAAAAGAGATAAAATCTATGAGTGCACGGAGAAAAATTTTATCGTACAAGTTACTATTTTAGATAATAACCATGAGACATATTTCATTTGTATAAAAATTACTAATGGTAAAAATAGTAATATTTATACAAATAAAGTATGTCCCACATTTACTATCTTATAAATTAGTAGTTTTCCCTATAAAATTTGTAATTTTTACGATAAAATTTATAATAATTATTTATACTTACTTTTGTAATACAAACGCAACGAACTAAAAGTCGAGAATTTCCTTAACCGTTTGACATCAGCGTTGCAACATTCTGCAGGTGAACTTGAAATATCGTATAATTTTTTGCTATCAGTATCAGAAATTGATAAACTAATATCAGATTTTGAATCATTAACAACATTTGGAGTTAATTTAAAAGACAAAAGTAATTCAACCATAGCCATATTGTTTTTAATCACTGCTATATTAAGGAGCGTAACGTGACACTTTGAATATAATTTATAATCCATAAATTTTTCATAAAATTCTTGATTCGACAACGTATGTCTTACATCATCATGTCGTTGGTGAATTATAGCGTCTCTCAATTGCATAAAGTTTACTAGAACGTACTCATCCATTATGTTATTATTTTTAAATTAACGTTTATTTGTTGGAAAAAATAAATGAAGCAGTTGATAAAAAGAGTTTTGTTTTGCCAATAATAGATTAAAGAAAAGTATCTGAATTTTTTTCGATCCTCCATACTACACTACATAAAACGGACTGACCAAAATACAATATAGCATTTTCCAGTAAATACTACCTATTTGGCATGAAATTTAAAAACCTTTTTTGACCTGCCTGCATACTCCTGAAGCAAAGAATATAGATGTAAATAGAAGAGCCAGACGCATACAAAATTTTGAGGCAAGCTATCCCCCTCAGCTTTTATATTATTAGTATATCTATATATTAGTACTATATAAATATACAGGCTGTGTATAAACTAGGGAGATGGATGCCTAAAGTTGCCTTACTCTTCCTATTCGCTCTGCGCTTCTATTCATGTCTATATTCGTTGCCTGAATTTGCATCTCTGCTAATGTTAAAATGTACTATAGCTTAAGGAGGGTCGCTTATTAGGTAGCATATATTTTGTTGGGTCCTTCAGGGGCACTAATATTATTATAGATTTCTGTAAATAAATGTACACTATATTTCTAAGATATAAAAAAAAGACGGGGTGGCAGTCTTTGGAACTGGCCGACAGAAGTGAAACTTCTTTACAAAATTATAGAACTCATAAATGTTTATTTAAGTTCTATCGCTGTTTTATTTAATTTTAAAATAATTTTGAAACTAAATAATTATAAAATTAAATAAAACTAAATTAAAATAATTTAGTTTATTTAAGGAATTAATTTTTTTTTTTTAATTTTAAATGAGATAGTGTATAAAATTTTTGTTAATATTTATTTTACAAAAATATAATTTAAAAAATGTAGGGAAGAGAGGGGTTCACCATAAAACATTATAGAAAAAGAAAGAAAAAGAGAAAACGCGTGCTATTGCTTTCTTTATTTATTCAGATCAGATTCAGATATTTGTATTGTATATATAGTATGCATGCATGCATACTATATTAGGAGGAACGACATGTCGTTCCTCCTAAATATATATACACTTCCGTTTCATTAGTTCCGTTGCGTGTACCGTTATAAAATCAATTCACTCCCGTATAATTTTTTCATATACGTCTCTTATGGGAAGTGTATACCATCGGTAAAAAAGTTTCACTTCAAGATTGTAAAATTAAATGGTAAAAAAATAAATATTGATGCTATGCTTCTTATGCACGCTTTGTATACAGTTGCACAGCGGACTTCGTAACAGTGGATATACATGTGCAGTATGTACCAGCTAATTTGCTCGATTCTAAATTGATAAAATATTTTTGAACTTTTATAGTTATTTTATCTTTATTTTCATCTTTTACTTCCTTTTTTCTCAATGGTATTACTACCATCCTTATTGAATAATCTTGTACTATTCTTTTTTTTTTTAACAAAAACTTTAAGGTCGTAATTAAATTATAATCAATTTTATGGATAAATTATGATAATTTCTGTCTGCCTATGTGCATAAGAACTATTTTTCAAACATTAATTACATGAAATTTTTATGGCTTATCGTACATTTTGCTTATATTAATTAAAATATAAATGTTTAAAGATTATTCTATTTGAATTCCATAAAAAGCTATTAGTACAGAAAAATATCATTGATTATGAGTGATACTCTTTAAATAAAATTATTTAAAATAAACGTGTTTACACAGTGTGTTCTCGATACAAAATGAGTGTGTTCTATAAAAGTATCTGATAAAGTGTACGCGTACTCTTAGACAAAACTCACACGAGAGAGAGAGAGCGAAACAATCATTCTTAATTCGAGCATGTTCAGGACTTTTTGTATAAGAGAAATTCGAGGAAATTTTTTTACTACAGCCTCGTTAAGAGCAGGTCGTATATCCTTTTTTTAAAAAGAGTTTATTTTTTGTAAAAAGTAATGATTGTCACAAAAATTAGCATGAATTATTATCATGGTTGATCTATCACGTTGAACTTGTAATAAGACATTAGAAAACAATGAATACAAGATATTGCATAAATACTTCATGTTAATTAAGACCGATCAATTAGATCGTTATTAAAATTTTGTTAATTGTAAAACTTACTAATTTTACTAACTTTACTAACCAAGAGGGTGCCAATCCTATGGGTCACCGATTTTGTTAAAATTGCGAGGGATAAGTGGAGGAGCCGAAATAAAGGGTAGATATATATATATATATTTTTTCTGCATTCAATTGTATACTTTTAATTTCTTGGTTTTTTTATTATAAAAATATATGTACAAGTAATAACTTTAACTTTATAAATCTTTATAACATTGAAAATTCGATTTTGTTAATAAGGAACAAATGAAGTATTAATCTTTTTACAATGGCAATGTAATATACAGTATTTATATTAAGTACGCATCATCGCGCATCTACGTACATGTACTTTTATAAATCGGCGTAGCTATAGCAAGATATTTCTTTTAGACATACATTATTTTTAAAGTTATAGTTTAAGTCATTTGAGAATCTCGACACTAAAACTTGATACTCTTAATTCAAGATAAGGTGAAAGAAATAAATGTAAAAATAAGAAACTGGCTTCAGGAATTTGACATCAACACGCTCAAGAATCGACGGAATATTGAGAAATTGTAAGATCTAGGATTAATATATGTATATTATTATATCCTAACTGGCAAGATTTTTTTTCTAAAAAAATTATTGATACTTGGAAAGACCCGTAAATAACAAGTTTTTCTTAATGTTCATTAAATCTCTGAGTCGCAGCGAGATTTACAACTTTTTTTTTATAATATTTGTTATTCTTGAAGACAATTTTTTAGAATTTTTTAATTCTTATGTTAATAAGTATCAAAGCTTGATAAACTAGTAATAGTATTCATGATAAAGATTTGCTTCCAATTAAAGTTTATGTGTACGAGAATCTTATCTTTAATTATTATCTTTGAGATCATTGAATCACAATTCGTCATCAAATACTTGAAATTAGTATAGACTTCGATATCACCGTTAAAAAATTTAAAACTCTATGCGTTTCAGATATCCTCCACAACGCTTTAAGATCAAAGTAACGCAACAGATTATCACCGAGTTTTTGTCATTGAAATCAACTTCACCAGAGCATATGTACAATTTTCTTAACAATATTAAATTGTGATAAACGTTTCTCCATTCAATTCTTAAAATTGTAACTTTGTCGCGATTTTTTGGCTCTCATGGGAAAAAATACATTTCGTAACTGAAGAATAAAGACTTTTTTTACGAAAATCGTTGCAGTCTCTTCTGCTCGGACCGTAAACTCCTTATTTTCTAAATAGAGCCTTTTTGCGAGCGTTGAGAAATTTATTATTTTCATAGTGGACGGATCTAAATAGTATTTTCACAAAGAAACTAATCTATTTTAATTGTCATGAAAGAAATATTAAAATTGTAGTTAACACGTGAATTAATAGCGTTTTTCTAGTCAACAATTGCAATAATGTTTTATCATGATTATTGTGAAAATAAAAAAATGAAAATTTTGTAACTTTTCGAATTTTTAACTAATAGGTTGTTACTAATTAATATTAAAAATCCAAATCTTAAATCAAATATTCGGCCAATCTGCTGATTATTTCGGATGGAAATATCGTACCAAATATCGCTGTTAGTTCATTTTCGTGACGATCCAATTCATCAATTTTTTGTAACGTTCTGGAAATTTTTAAATTTAACTCATCTTTATAGTCTGGAAATTTATTATACTTATGTAAAAATAAAGCATAACAGAAATTTTTATTTCTTAATAAAGTTATGAATTTTTTCTGACTTGCTACATATACATCAAATAGTGTAACGTTGTTTAATATCAAATGATCTCTCATCTTATCAATTTGATTTAAATAACGGATACACGAAGATGTTTGAGAATCCCTCAGAATTTTTAAATGTTCTTTACCAATTGAATCACCTTGTCGATCTAATTTTACAATGGCTTTAATCAAAACTTTTTTAGATTCATCGGGATAAAATTCCATATCAACGTCGAGACCCAATCTAAGTAAATCACACACTAGGCCTTCATCTATATTACGACAAATTTTTAAAAGTTCCATTTGGATATGTTTTGTTTCTATATCGATTGATGGTTTTTTATCCAAAAGTAATCTGATTATCGGATAATTTTGTCTGGAAACTGCCAGGTATAAAGGTGTTTTAATCGTTTTTACATTTATATTGGCACCATGGTCCAATAGAAATTTCACCTAAAATGAATAGTATAAAAATGAGTTAAAATTACTTTTGTACAAATTTTTGTTGATCATTTATTATTATTACAGTGGAAATTTATCTTGTAAAATAAACAAAAAATAATTTATTTTAAAGTTTATGTTTAAAAGGTGAATATTCTATTTCACATACTTCTATAAAACGATACCCAAATAATAACTGACCATATCAATATCTTCACACTTAGTAGCAAAATGTAATGGTGTCTCGCCAAAAATATCTGCTTGATCAATATTAGCTCCTGCTTCCAACAATAAATGCATAATATTAATACTTCTGACTTTAGCTTTAATAGCATAATGCATTGGTCCTTCACCGACTGAATTTCTAAAATTATTAACGTCAATGTATTTAAGAAATAATTCAACTATGGGAGTTTGGCAATGATCTATAGCTTCAAATAATACTCTTGGATTACCAACTTCTGCGCTTTGTTCTAAAAGTATTTTTAATATAGACATGCATTTGATATCCTTTGTAGCATAATAATACGTATCGTGACTTAAATCATCTAAGGCTTTTGGATCGGCACCGTGATCTAGTAAAAGTTTTATCATTTCAATGTCTTGAATTTTCACTGCTTGATGTAATGGAGAGGCTGAAAATACAATGAAAATACTTCATATGTTATAGTAAAAAAGTAAAATATTATTTATAAATTAACACTTTATTTTCATATATATTGTTGATGAAATTAATCTAAAATTCATGAAAATTTATGATTAAGATCGCCACTAATTGATAAGTTTATAATCTGAATGCGACATTGAAAGGTTTTGATCTCAACTTTAATACATTAGCAAAAATCTTCTAGAATAATTAGTTTAAAAACTGTACGATTCTAAAGAAGATGCAATTTTTCAAAAAAGCCTTAAAATTCAGGCAAAATTGCTTAGAACTTTAAAATAATTGAGCGCTGGATTGTAGAGACGTAGAAATCGGATACCCTTTTACATAATAATAATAATTATTTTACTTACTTTTGGAAACAGAACTCGACGAACTGTAAGGGTCTATTCTCTGAATATTCTTGGCCCATTTGACATCATCACTGTCACATAAACTAAGCGTTCTACTATGTTCATGTTTTTTGACATCAACAATATTTGGAGTTAATTTTAAAGACAAAAGTAGTTCAATTATAGCCATATTTTTTTTATCTACTGCTGTATTAAGGAGCGTTACATGATACTTCGAATATAATTCATAATCCATAAATTTTTCATAAAATTCTTGATTAGACAATGTTTGTTTTACAACATCAAGTTCTTCTTCAAGTATAGCGTCTTTTAATTGCATATATTCTTTTTCAATGCACTCGTCCATTATGTTATAATTTTAAAGTTTTGTTCGCCCATAATAGATTAAAGAAAAGTATCTGAATTTTGTTCGATCCTCCATATTAAACGACATAAAACCGACTAACTAAAACACTATATAACATTTTCCAGTAATCCCTACCCATTCAGAGTGAAAATTCAAAGACCTTTTTGACCTGCCTATAGCACAGCACATGCCTGCAGTAAAACTATAAGCATTGCATCTCTACTAATCTTAAAACGTACTAGAAAGCTTAAGAAGGGTGACTCATTATGTACCGTATATTTTTTTGGGTCCTTTAGGGGCTCCAATATATTTCTACATATCCGTAAATAAATGTACACTATGTTTCTATTCACTGAAAAAATATAATCTAGAAGTGAGAAAAAAAATTTATTTGATTCTCAGTTCTTGAATTAACTAGAAATATAGTTGTAACGACCATAATCTTTCCGCAAAATCGCTGTTGTTTAGGTTCTAGTAGAAGATCCTCCATCTTCTAGAAAAACTCTATTATAATTTAGAGAGTATCTTACAACCAAAAAGTTATTATTTTATGATCAATTTTTTTCTTACAATACTAATTAATAAAACTTTTTTTTACTTTAAATATATATTAAATACAAGCCTTGCCTATGAATAATTTTGAAAAATCCCATTCGATGATTCAAAACCTTTCTTTTATTTGAACACTTGTGAACGCATATCTTTAGTCAAAACTTAATATCAAATTTTATCTTGATTAGAACATAGTGGACAAGCGTGAGGTTACTAATCTTACGCTGATAAACGAATCATTTCTAAGACAGATATTGTATATCACGGAATAGCAAGGTCTGTGAAAGCACTTTACACAACATTAAAGTTCATAACGTTCATTTATTCTTACACTTAACTTGTACAACTAATAACTAATTACTCGCAGAGTATTGATGTATAACGTTTTGCCTTAATCGTTAACGATATCTCTCTAGCACGATTCGTGGCGAACGTGCTGCGTGCTCCGTCGCTACTTTAAGTCTGACACGCTGCGACTTTACGGCAGACGTAGGAAATCAAAAGAAATCGACTTTTCAAAATTCGTGATTAAAGACCGGGAAATTCAAACTAAGATTAAGAAACATAGGCTAGATAGAATGGACAGCCTGAAAAACTTGATTTTGCTGCTTATCGTAGGCTTCCTCAGTCAATTTCGAAAAATTGATTACAACCTTTCCAGCGATCTTCAATTTATATATCTTTACAAAATAACAGCTTTATTATTATTATTATTTTTAATTTAAAAAATTTGAAAATTTGGTTCAGAGAAAGTTGAAGATATTGGAAAAAAGAGATATTTTTGTGAATTTTATATATGTAATTTAGTTAAATATTCACTTAAATTTATCTTACCAAAATTCCAGCACTGTTATTTTGTGAAAATGTATAAATTGAAGATCTCTGAAAATTTTGAGGCCATTTAGTTGAAATTTGACGGAGAAAGTCTATGGGAAACACCGAGATAGACACATAATCCAAGTCTTCGACTAATCAAAAAAATGTTAAGCATCGGATGAGATTTTTTTTAAATTATTCATGGACCAAAGTCTTGAATTCAATATACATTTAAGAAAAAAAAGTTCATTACTTAATATTATAATAAAAAAATTTATTATTACATTTAAACTTGATTTTTTTAGACTTGAACTCAGACCTGATACCTTGATTTTTATAGAACAAAAAATATTAAAATTCTTATTTTTATTATTTGATAAAAATTATGAGATCTTTAGGAAAAAATTTTAAACGAATTCTTTGGAGATTTTAAATGAGAACATGAATAAATAAAATGAAAAATTCGTATTCAGCAAATTTCCAATAAAAGCTTATAGATAGATATTTATTAATTCTGTATCAAAGTATAATAAAGCGTGTGAAATGCATAGCATCTAAAATAAAATTTACGTACTAATATAAAGTTTCGATTAACAGTTTAAAACTTTCCCAATCAGTAGTTTGATTGGGCAATTCTATGCAGTGTGATATTGATTTATTCATATCATTGCATAAAATTTTATAGTAATAAAATTAATTTTTTATATAAAATCATTTAAAATAAATGTGTATAATACAGTGTGCTCCCGATACAAAATGAGTATCTTCTTCTATTAAAGTAAGAGAGATAAAGTATACACGCACTTCGAATAAAACTGAGACGACGAGATAGGGTTCGAAACAATCATTCTTGATTCGAGCATGCTCAGGATTTTTAGTATAAGAAAAATTTAAAGAAATTTTTATTCCTACAGTCTTCTTAACCCTTTCAGAACCAATGTCCATTACAATACATTTTTTGATCTTTTTGAAATTGTGCAAAAGTGGCTTCAAATTTTGTAAAAAAATATGTGTATTAGATTGAAGGCAAACTGAGGGCCTAAGTTATTATATCTTTGATAGAAACTGAAAAAACTTGAAAAAAAAAGTGAAAAAAAATTTTTTTTATTGCAAAAATTGCTTAATAAATGAACGCTTATCATCTCAGCTAAATGGTTATCAGAACTTTTCATGATAAAATAAAAATTCTGTTCCGAAAGGGTTAAGAGGAGATCGAATATTGTTTTCTAATAAAAGAGTTTATTTTTTGTAAAAAGTAATGTGGCAAAAAATTATCATGAATTATTATCATGGCTGATCTATTAAGTTGAACTTGTAATAAGGCATTAAAAAACAATAAATAAAAGGTATCACATAAATACTGCATGTTGAGCCGGTCTGTGGCTCAGTCGGTAGAGCGTTGGATTCGTATTCTCAAGGTTCCGAGTTCGAGTCCCGCTCTCGGCTGAATCATGCAAGCACCACTGTACGTTACATGTGCTTTGTTCGCAGACACACTTACGAGCTCCGTCGCTGATTAGCATCGCTAAAATAACATAGCATAAATATGGCGACGAAAAAAAAAAAAATACTGCATTTTAATAAATACTAACTAATTAATTCGTTATTAAAATTTTGTTAACCAAGAGAGCGCTAAGCCTTTGGGTCACCGATTTTGCTGAATTCGCGAGAGATGATTGGATAAGCTGAAATCAAGGTAAATATATATATATATATATATTTTTATGCATTAAATCGCATACTTTTTATTTCCCATTTTTTTTTTTTTTTTTTTTTAATTTTACAAATATATGTACAAGTAATAACTTTAACATCATAAATCTTTAATAAATTTAAAACTCGATTTTGTTAATAAAGAAAAAGTGAAGAATAAATCTATTTACATTTGCAATGTAATATACAATATTTATATTAAGTTGGCATGCGTGAGCATTTACATACATGGACTTTTATAAACAATCGTAGCAGACATTTCTTTTAGAAATACATTATTTTTAAAGTTACAATTTAAGTAAAAATACAAACAGCAAAATTTATTAGAAATTTTAAACTTTTTTTAAATCATTTAGGGGTCGGGGGGACACTTTTATCAATACGCGTTCTCCAACTTTTTTTTTCAAAGCCCATATTTTTCTCAACGAGTACTTTTTTCAAAAAATAAAAAATTTGAACACTCGATAAAAAAATAATTGTCAATATTTGAACAGTAATGTGCAACCATTTTCACTCATTTGGTCTCTGTCAGCCTTCAATTTTCATTTTAATTTAATTAATCATACTCTGGAAAGAACGGTATTGATTATAAAAGAAGATAGTATGATAATGTCCTGAGAAATTATCAGCAATATGTTAAAAATAATGATGTTACAAACTGTTGAATATTTATATAAAATTTTAGAGTACATTGTTATTTTTAATTAATTATTTTTATTTATTATAGTCATTTATTTTTTAAAATATTGTTGGAAAATGAACTCATTGGGAAAAAGAGATTTTGAGAAAAAAAATTTTGGGAAACGCGTTTTGGAAAAAGGGTCATACAATCCATTTAAGAATCTCGACACTAAAACTTGATACTTTTAATTTGAGATAAGGTGGAACAAATAAATGTAGAAATAAGAAACTGGATTCTGGAATTTGACATCGACACGCCCAAGAATCATCGAAATATTGAGAAATTGTAAGATCCAGAATTAATATTAATACACCGAGTATAATCCTAACTGGCAAGATTTTTTTCTAAAAAAATTATTGATACTTGGAAAGACGTGTAAATAACAAGATTTTTTAAATGTTCACTAAATCTCTGAGTCGCAACGAGATTTATAACTTTTTTTTAATAATATTTTTTATTGTTAAAGCAAATTTTTTAGAATTTTTTAATTCTCATGTTAATAAATATGAAAGCTTGATAAGCTAGTAATAATATTTATGATGAAAATTTGCTTCCAATCAAAGTTTATTTCGTCGAAAGAACATATCTGTATTATCATGTGTACGAGAATCTTATCTTTAATTATTATCTTCGAGACTGTTGAATTACAGTTTGTAATCAAATACTTGAAATTAGTATAGACTTCAAGAGCACCATTCAAAAATCTAGGATGAAATCTCTGTACGTTTTAGATATCCTCCACAAAGCTTTAAAATCAACGTAATGCAACAGATCATTGAGTTTCTGTCATTGAAATCAACTTCACCAGAGCATGTGTACAGTTTTCTTAACAATATTAAATTGTGATAAACGTTTCTACATTCAAGCGTTAAAGTTGCAACTTTGTCGCAATTTTTCGGCTCTCATGGTCAAAAATATGTTTCTATAACTGAAGAGTAATAGTATATTACACATCTAGGGAGGTAAAGAACTGGCGAGTCTATAGCACATGTAAATTCATGGCAAACATATGCTATGGGGTCGCCATTTTACCTCCTGTGATGTGTATACTATTTTTCGCCATACCCAGGCCGATTATACAACTTTCGTTTTTCGTTACCGGGGCGAAAGTTGTACTTTCGGACAGGGTATGGCAAAAAGACTTTTTTTACGAAAGTCGTTGTAATCATCGGACCATAAACTTCTCGTTTTCTAAATAGAGCCTTTTCGTGAGCGTTGAGAAATGTACTATTTTCATAGTGAACGGATCTAAACAGTATTTTCACAAAGAAACTAATCTATTTTAATGGCCATGGAAGAAATATTAAAATTGTGATTAACATAGGAATTAATAGCGTTTTTCTAGTTAACAATTGCAATAATTTTGTAAGATAATTATCGTGAAAATAAAAAACTAAATCTAAAAATTGCATAAATATAAGGAAAATTTTGTAACTTATTGGAATTTTAACTAATGTTTTGTTAAAATCCAAATCTTCAATTACATATTCGGTAATTTTCCTGATAATTTCGTTAGGAAATATCATACCAAATATCGCTATTAATTCATTTTCGTGACGATCTAATTCATCAATTTTTTTTAACATTCTATTAATTTTTAAACATAATTTTTTTTCATAGTGTGGAAAACCATCATAATCAATTGACTGTAAAGCCTCACGTAAATTTTTATTATATCTTAATAAGGTCATGAATTTTTTCTCACTTTTGAAAAATATATCGAATACTGTAATGTCCTCGAATATCAAACAATCTTTCATCTTATCAAATTGCTTTAAAAAAGTAATAATACAAGGTCGTTGAGAGTTCCTAAGGATTTTTAAATATTCTTTACCAATTGAATCACCTTGTTGATCTAATTTAACAATAACTTTAGTCAAAAATTTCCAAAGATCATGATAATCCATTTGAGTATCAACGTTAACACCATATCTAAGGAATTCGTAAACTATATCTTCATTCTCTTGATTGCAAGCTTTTAGAAGCGCAGTTTCACGTCTTGTTCTTTTTTCATCGATTAATGGCTTTTTCTCTAAAAGAAATTTGACCATCGGAACATTTTGACTAGAGACTGCCAGGAAGAGAGGTGTTTCATTATCATCTGTTTCTGCATTTATATTGGCCCCATGGTCCAATAGAAATTTCACCTGAAATCAATAGTATAAAAATTAGTTCAAATTATTTATATCTTTATCTTATCTATATTTTTATATTAGAAGCTTGGCAGAAGGAATTTTATCATAAGGGGCCGCCCATAAATCACATTAGTGTATATTTAATCATTAGAAACAAAAATTTTAGTGAGAAAGATTTTCATCGATTTATAACTAAATTTTCATGAAAAAAGCACCTTCTACAGCACATTGTATAAAATTTTTATGTAATAAAATTTTTTACTGATTCTATATTAGTAAAATTTAACTGGGAAAACGAAAAAAATAATTTATTTTTTAGTTTATCATTAAAAGATGAATATTATATTCCACATACTTTGATAAAACGATATCCAAATAATAACTCACCATGTCAATATTTTTATTTACAACAGCATCATGCAATGGTGTTTTACCATTTATATCTATTTGATCAAAAGAAGCTCCGGCTTCGAATAAGATATGTACAATATCGATATTTTTATATTTAGCATTTGCAGCGTAATGCATCAGTCCTTGACCATTAGAATCTCTAAAATTTTTTACGACAATATATTTAAGCAATACTTCAACGACGGAAGTTTTGCCATATTTTATTGCTTGTTCTAAAAATACTTCTTTTATGGGTACACATTCAGAATCCCATGTCATAGCATAATAAAACGTATCATGATTTAAATGATCTAAGGCATTTGGATTTGCATCGTGATCTAGTAAAAGTTTGACCAATTCAACGTTTTCATTTAGCACTGCTTGATGTAATGGAGTGGCTGAAAATACAATGAAAAAACTTCATATGTTCGTAGAAAAGTAAAATATTATTTATAAATTAACACTTTATTTTCATATATATTGTTGATGAAATTAATCTAAAATCCATGCAAATTTATGATTAAGATCGTCAATAATTGAAAAGTTTATATTATTAATGCGACATTAAAAGGTTTTGATCTCAACTTTAATACATTAGCAAAAATTTTCTAAAATAATTAGTTAAAAAACTGTACGATTCTAAAGCAGATACAATTTTTTCATAAAAGCCTTAAAATTCAGAGAAAATTGCTCATAACCCTAGCGGAAATATAAAATGTTTAAAAATGTTTAAAACCTGTTTAAAACAGTTTATAAGTGTGAAATTTGGGACATTTAAAACAGTTATAAACAGTTTTAAACATTTTTAAACAGTTTTAAAAAGTTTTGAAAAGTTCGAAATGATTTCAAACAGTGTTTAATAGTTTTGAATTTTTTATGTTTGAAATTTATAAATTATTTTAAATATTCAAAATATTTCAAAACAATTTTAAATCGATATAAACTATTTTTTATTAATTAGAACAATTTTGAATAGTTTTAAACATTTTTAAACAGTTTTAAACAGTTTTAAACAGTTTTAAAAAGTTCGAAATGATTTCAAACAATATTTCATAATTTTGTGTTTGTGAAAATTTTCTTATATATATTAAAATTTATATAATATATACGAATAAAATGTTCACTTTAGTTCCAAATTATTCTGTATTATTCAAAACTGTTTAAAAATGTTTATAACTGTTTTAAATGTCCCAAATTTCGCACTTATAAACTATTTTGAACAGTTTTAAAAATTTTTAAATAGTTTTGAATAATTTTAAACTATTTCAAACAGTAATGCACATTTTATATTTCCACTAGGAAACTTTAAAAAAATTGAGGCTTGAATTGAAAAAATAATAATTATTTTACTTACTTTTGGAAAAAGAACTCAACGAGCTACTAGAATCTACACTCTGAATATTCTTGGCCCATTTGATATCAGCTCTGTCACATATGCTAAGCGCTCTACTATCTTCATATTTTGTGACATTAAAAATATTTGGAGTTAATTCAAAAGACAAAAGTAGTTCAACCATAGCCACATTGTTTTTAATCACTGCCATATTAAGGAGGGAAACATGACACTTTGAATATAATTTATAATCCATAAATTTTTCATGAAATTTTTTATTCGACAATGTTTGCCTTACAAAATCAAGTTGTTCGTGAAGTATGGCGTCTTTTAATCGCATATATTTTTTTAGAATGCACTCGGCCATTATGTTATAGTTTTTTAATTAATGTTTATTTGTAAAAATAATAAGTAAAGCAATTGATAAAAAGTTAATTTCGTTCTATCTATGATAGATTTGATAGAAGTAGCTGAATTTTTTTCGGTCCTTCACGCTACGCGATATAAAACAGACTGACCAAAAGATAATATAACATTTTCCTAAAACCAGTTTATTTGACGTGGAAATTCAGTGACGAACCTTTTTTGACTTGTCTATGACATAGCATATGCCCGCAGTAAAACTATAAGCATGGCATCTCTACTATTGTTAAAATGTACTAGAAAGCTTAAGGAGGGTCGCCCATTAGGTATAGCGTATATTTATACAGTACCGCTCAAAAGTTCGGAAACACTTTTATTGAAACCAGTCGAACTTTAAAAGGTCATAACTCCAAAACGGCTTGACCAATTGAAAAAAATAAAAAAGATTTTTAAAGATCTTGATAAATACTATCGATTTATGTAAGGTGTATTGAAATTTTTTATTAAAAAATATATTTTGACGTATTAAAAAAAAAATTTTTTTTCAATTTTTTTTTTCAATTAATGACCTGTAACTTCTTGGAAAATTTCTGGATCAAAAAAATACGCAAAGCATTTTAAAGAAGAGCAAATTTCCTAAGAGTTTGATGTCTAGCAACTTTTTGCTACGTTTCGTATGTGCGGAGTTATAAACGTTCGAAAAATGAGCGAGGACAAAATCAACTTTTACAAAGACTGATCTAAAACGGCAATACACCTGACATAAATCGATAGTATTTATCGAGATCTTTCAAAATCTGTTTTATTTTTTTCAATTGGTCAAGCCGTTTTGGAGTTATGACCTTTTAAAGTTCGACTGGTTTCAATAAAAGTGTTTCCGAATTTTGAGCGGTACTGTAAATATACTCTATATTTCTGTAGAGTAAAAAAAAAATAGAATCTAGAAGCGAAAAGAAAAATCTATATGATTCTTAATTAGTTGTTGAATTAAATTTTCTTTTATTTTTAGTATTATTATGTTATATAGATGCTTATATAATTCCTAATTATTACTTTTCGTAAAAAATATCCAAATGGATTTTAGTTGCATCCAAGTGAATGAAGATCAGAGTGATATCCAACTTGATCCAAGTGGATATCCACCTTATTATTTTCAACAGGGAGGATAAATAAAAGCATTTAATCTCTACTTTTTTTTATTTTTCATACATTTTTTTGTAAGAGTCTTACAAGGAGAGGTCCCCACCTCCGGGAAACGGATTTGGATGAAACTGCAGGATATGATTTTTTGATGAAAAAAATGAACCCGTGTTTTTTCTTTTCGTCTAATAGGCCCCCAAAACAAGGATAGACATTTTTTCGAAAATATAGTAAAAAAAGCCTTTATAAGATGAATATTAAGATAACTAAGACTCTCGCAAAAAAATACATAAAAAATAGAATAAAGTGCAAATTAAATGCTTTAATTTAAGCTCTGTTGCATTAAAAAAGCTTCAGTGGTTCAAAAGTTACAAGTTCTTATAAAGGCTCTTTTTTACTATATTTTCGAAAAAAATGTCTATATCTTTGTCTAGGGGGCCTATTAGACGAAAAGAAAAAACGCGGGTTCATTTTTTTTCATTAAAAAATCATGTCCTGCAGTTTCAGACGAATCCGTTTCCCGGAGGTGGGGACCTCTCCTTGTTAGTTGTTTGGTTATTCAAGATCTTATGAATGCTCCTTTTTATTATATTTTCAAAAAAATGTCTATATCTCCATCTATGGGGTCTATTCAAGAAAAAGAAAAATTCCATCAAAAAATTATATCTTGCAGTTTCAGCCAAAACCGTTTTATGAAGGTCGGGTACTCTTCTTGTTAGTAAATACACTCAGAAAAAATAATTAAACTTATTAAATATTTTGAAAAATTTCAAATTAATTTGATTATTTATATACAATTATTTACCATGATTGTGATAATAATACTATAAGAAATATGGTATAGATTTAATTTATTATTGTATAATTTTATATTTCAGATTAATTAAAATCGATTAATTTTTTGATAAATAAATGGTTTCGAGTACGAAAAATTTACTTGGTTTAATTTTTCCATAAAATGTTCAGATATTTTTATTATTTTATTCACATGTATGTAAATGATTGTAATTATAATTACGTAAGGTTTGAAAAATGTTTTTATGTTTATATTTTTTCCAAAATGATTTCCATTTTTCATCATTTTAATGATAATTTAATAAATAATTAAAAATTCATTATTTATTTATTCATTTAGTTAAGTATTTAATTTTGAAGTGTGAGAGAAAATAATCGATCTGACACGATATTAAAGTTAGTCGCATACAAAATGTCCTTAATTCATTTTTTTTGCAAGCTTATTCAAGAAGCACAATTTTACCACTTGTTGTTTTTATATCGGTTGATAGCTTTTTATTAAAAAGTAATTTGATTATCGGAACGTTTTAGGTGCGAGAAGTTGAAGGTAGATTAGATGTCTCTTATTGGATGAAAAAACAAAAGCGATCGTCATATAGATAAGTTTTTCCTTAATGTATTTTCTTTATTATGTTTTTTTTAAATTTTATTTAACGTTACTGTAATTAAGCTATAATTTTGATGCTGATTAGCGATGGATGTCATAGGTGTGTGTTGTGAACAAAGCACATGTAACGCATACAGTGGTACTATTAGTTTGAATATTCCGAGAGCGAGATTCGAACTCGAGATTAGGAATCATGAACTCTACCGACCTCTTTGATAGATTTGTTAAGGTGATATAATGAGGTATATGATTTATACATACATAGTTACCGGTTGCAGTTTCCAGAATTTTTAATTTTTATTAAAAATTTCTAAAATATTTTTGTATTATGCTTTTTATGAGTTGTATATTAGTTAAAACTATAATTTCGGAATTTTACCTAAAAGACTAAATGCATACCCTGTTGAAAAAATTCATATGAATTTTTATATGAATTTTTCATATATTTAATGTACATTTTTGTTTTATTTTCATATAATAAAAAATTCATATGAAAAATTTATATGAGAAATTAAACATTATTAATTTATTTTTTTTCACTACTTTTCTATTATTAAGTATTAAAAATTTATTATTCTATTCCTCCAGATTTAATTTTGTAATTTTTTCATACTTTTCTCATATAAAAATAAATGATCCATTATCCATATGAATTTTTTATATCCATTTTCTATATGAATTTTCCATATAAATTTTTCATATCAATTTATCATATGGATTTTTCATATGTATTTTTTATATGAAGTTTTTAATATATGAAAATAAAACAAAAATACTTATTGAATATATGAAAAATTCATACAAAAATTCACATAAAAATTCATATGAATTTTTTCAACAGGGTAAGATTAGTTTGCTTTTGGTTTTGAAAATCTACATTGTATTTATTTAGACTTTTACATTGATAAAGAATCTAAATAAAATTTTTAAGTGAAATAAAATTATTTTTAGTTGAAGGAAAAAATTGAAAAACTTTGATTAAATTTATTAAATTTAGTTTGTAATACAATAGTAAAGTGTTTTTGATCGCGTAACAATCAGAACTATACGAATATTAAAATAAAAAAATATTGTTGTTAAATAGCTAATTTATAAATTTGTTGTATAAAAAATATATAAATTTCAACGTTAAAATAAAACTACATTTAAGATCGATGATCAAGTGCACAATCCCATTATGCACTTGCTGCACGTAAACTTGACCGTCAGAATCAATAAATTACAGTCAATAATATGCGAACATTTTTCAGAGCATGTGTGCAGCCGACAGCAGGACGGACGAAAATCCGTCTGTGAAGTAACAATGTTTTCGATAAGTTAAAGTTAAGTTTCATACTTAAATAAAAATTAACTCGACATGGCAGGCCTAATTGCAGGTCGTAGGATTATCTTTTCCTCCTTAAAAAATACCAGTTATTTCAAAAGCCCCAAGAGACACGAGACCGGCTATTATGTTCTGTAAGTATCATATCTGATGTTCGAGGTTAGATCTTTATTTCATATTGATTAATTAAGTGCTGATTTTTCATCATTTATCTTATTTTTATGCAAAAAAAGTTATTTTAACGTTAAAATTTTTCTAAATTTAAATTTGATAGTAAAATTATTGAATTAATTTTTAAGCCAATGTTTTTCAGCGAGTAACTTTAAATTAGACTTTGTTTATTTTGAGTTTCAGTTAATTATGAAATATTGAACTTTATTAAGTTTTCAAATAATTTTATTCTTATAAATTAAATAATTTACGATTGACTTTAATAAAATATAAATTTCATGTTTTGTAAAAAATGAAGAAAATTTTTTTCTCATTTATGTATATCTTACATTTTTTAAAATTATATAATAATGTTTTGTAGCTTAGTTTATATTACTATATTTTATATAATTTTCAAACAATTTAACTATGAATTATACAACAGAAGTTCTATAGACTTTTTTACACTATTTTTAGAAAGAGTATTTAATTTGCTCATTATACTACTCGATGTCTTTATTTCTTGTACCTTTAATGATAAAGTTAATTTTAAATTATAGTCTACCGGAAATTGGTGAGGATTTACCAGAAAAAAATCCACTCTTGAAGGAAGATATTATGCTTCCTGAGTTTAGTCGTGTATCGATAGAACGATGTATAGCAGCTATTGGAAAGCAATCACTGGAATTGGAACAAGGATTAAGAGCAGTTGAAAGAGATATAGAAGGTAAATATTTAAATGCACGATAAAATTTTGTTAACAAATTTTTACTTTTATTATTGTTTTTAGAAACAGAAAATATAAATCTTTTTAAAAATGTGTTTGATCCACTTGAGAAATTTGAAATACCATTACAAACAACATGGGGTATATCAAAGATTTTATATTTTGGTAAACACTCTTTAATGCCAACCGAAAGCTATTTCAATATTCATAAAAGGGCATTGACAGCAATTTCACAAAAATATAATAGTAAACCTATATATGAAGCATGTAGAAAGGTTAATGAAGAAGCAGGAGAAAATGATTTATCGGAAGAACAGAGGCGAATCCTTTCAAAATATATATTGGAAAATAAGTTAAATGGTGTAGAGATAGAAGGAAAAGAAAAAGAATATTTCCGAGTAACTTTAAACCAAATAGCTAGAAGACAAAAAGAATTTGGACAAAACCTTGACATTGCGACAACCCTTTTTAAACGTACAATAAGAAATCCACAATTAATGAGAGATTTTCCTAAAGATTTTTTGAAAAAAATTGCTGTAGATCCTGACCAATACGAAGTTGGGCCATGGACCATAACATTAAACCCACAAGTTATTCAAACATTTATGGGTATAGTATAATCTATTTTAATATTAAACAATTGTTTCCATGATAATTTTAAATTTATACTTTTTTGTTGATAGAATATTGTCCTGATCCATTGGAAAGGTGGAATATTTGGCAAGCTGATGTTACAAAATGTTCATTGTATGGAGATCATTCTATAGCAAATCATTCAAATGTAAATGGCCTAACGACTGATAGATGTGACATAGCTAAATTTTTAGGATACAAAAATTACTCAGAAATGAGAATGACAACAAAAATGGCTGGAAGTTTGGAAAATGTGTACAATTTTCTCGAAACTCTTCGAAAAGACGGTATTAAATATTTTAACGAATATATTAATATATCTTATAAGAAATTCAAATGATTTTCTACAATTTTGAATCATTAAAAGTACAAAGAAGTAATATTAACAAAATGCTCTAAAGCGAATTTCGTTTTCTTTTTTCAATAGCTTTTCCTCGACAAGTTGACGAAATTAACGAATTAAATGCTTTTGCTCGTGATCGAGGATTCGAAGGTAGAATAGAACAATGGGACGTCCCTTATTGGATGAGAAAACAAAAGCGATCGTTATATAAGTAAGTTAATCTTTAATATATATTCTTTGTTAAGTTTTTGAAACAAATTCATAAATAAATGATATTAATTTTTTAGTTTTGAAGAGGAAGCATTAAAAGAATATTTTCCATTGGAACATGTAATAGATAGTTTGTTCAATTTAGCAAAGGAACTTTTCAATGTACAAATCGTTGAACGCAGTGAAGTTGATGTCTGGCATAAGGATGTACGTTTCTTTGATATTTATGATTTTGATGTTTCAACAACCGAGCCTGTAGGCAATTTTTATTTTGATCCCTGTGCTCGAAGTCAAGAGAAAGTTTCTATAACTCGACATGCGGGATGGGTGCTACTTATCCGTAGTCGTAGTGATATCGCAAATGTTAAACCTCTTAGTTCCCTCATATTTAATTTCCAACCACCAAATAAGGATGACGATTCACCATGTCTACTTACTTTTAAGGGCGTGGAGTCACTTTTCGAAAACGTAAGTTATATAATTAATTTGTTTGAGCATATTTGCTTATGATATTTTTTGTTTGAAAAACAAATAAATTAATAATTTAATTGTTGATAATTAAATTTCTTTTCCGTCATAGAAAAAACATGCATTTTCAAATTTCGTTCATAGTTAAAAACAAAGTTCTTTATAAATGTTTAAAGTTTTAAAACAATTGTATTCGTAAAACAATAATTTTTTTGTGTAAAAAGAATTAAATGCAAACAAAAAATTTCACAGGCTGTATACAAAATTTGAAAAATTTATTAATATATTAAAAATAAATATAAAATGAATTTAAAATACTTATGAATTTGATTTTTTGATAGTTTGGTCACATGCTGCAACAGTTGTTAACAAGAACTGAATCATCTGAAGTGGCAGGTTTTTCAAATGTTGAATGGGATGCTGTTGGTACAAGTAAATTCTTCATGTCTCACTGGTTATATGAACCTCATGTGCTTAAAAGTATCAGTAGTCATTATAAAACCGGTGAATCTCTTGATGACACAACCGTTGATAATATTAAAAAAGCGCGTATACACATGGCTGGATATAATCTTTCTAAAGAATTGTATCTTAGTAAATTGGATCTCGATCTCCATGCCATGTAAATTAATGAATAATTATTAAACTTAATTTAATTTAGTTAATCAATTCCATTAATTTATTAATTAATTTTCGACTTTTTATTCTAGAAATAAACCTTGGGAAGCAATAATGAAGAAAACATGGAGGGAACATTTTATTTTTCCAGAGGATAAGAAAGATTCTCATGTGTGTTCATGGGAAGCTATATTTGTTCAAGATCAGGGTGCTGCATACTATAGGTATAAACAAATAAAATTAATAAACTTTTTCTTAAATATCATTTTCTTATTTATAAAACAAAATTGATATTTCTTTCTTTTTTATTTTTTAGTGATCTTTGGTCAAAAATGCTAGCAGCAGACGTATATAGCGCCTTCCAAGAGATACCACTTGATGATGAAGAACAACGTCGCAAAATCGGTAAACGTTATAAAGACACATTTTTAACTCTTGGTGGCAGTGTAGCAGCAAGCGAAGTCTTCAGACGTTTCCGAGGCAGGGATCCAAGTTTAAAAGCTCTTATAAAGAACTTAAATTTGAAATGAGAGCCGTTAACTTTTATTGCACAGGGATATTTCTCTTATTCAATTAAATTAACGCATTTGGTTTAAGATTTTTCATAATAATGAACACGCTATTGAATTGAAATTGATGAATAATTTTTAATTCAATATTTTAAATAGCTTTATTCCGAAAGTATGAATTAAATTTGATTATTAATTTTATTATCAAATAATTTTTTGAGTATTTATAAAGTAAAAAAATGTTATTTAAATTTGATTTATTTAAAAGTTAGTAATAAGCATAAAAATGCATATTTATTTGAATTTGATAAATCGTCTCATAAGCCAAAAATCCAGTGAGACCGAAAGTGATTTTTTTTTAGTCTGTATGATTATAAATAAGATTATGCGATAAAAAACAGTTGCTATTTGTAATTAAAAACATTTTATGCGCAAGATTGTTGACAAACCCACAAATTTTACTCGATAAAGCTTTAATTCTAAGTAAGATGACTTAAAAAAATGTCAAATATACATACTTTAGAAATCACTGATTTATTTATGTAAGATTTAAATCTGTAAATATAAAATTTATACACATGAAATTTATTATCAACTATTCCTTTGATTTTTCAAAAATTGTTTATAACTGTAATTTTATTTTTCTCAAATAATTTTTAAAATAATATAACTAATTATATTCTGGAGATTTTTTTACTTTTAAGAAAACATCATTTAAATACTTAGATTTAAGACAATTAAATGTAAGAATCTGAGGTCTTCAGTGGCTCACTCAGTAGAGCGATGGATTCGTAATCTCGGGGTCCCGAGTTTGAATCCCGCTCTCGGCTCATAAGTGCCACCTTACGTTACGTGTGTTTTGTTCACAAACACACTGTTGACCTCCGTCGTTTTAGCATCGCATTGATAGCATAACTACAGCGACGTTAAGTAAAATTGAAAAAAAAAAATTAAGAATCTTTACAATGATGTATTTTTTTATTAACTTTAATTGCTTAAGCATCGGTCCTGCGACAAAATTAATTCAGTAAAATGATAAATGCTAGATGTTTTTAACATATTAATGATTTACAATCAACTATTCTTATTTTTGAAAAATTACTGTTTTAGTTTACAAATAAATATTGCTCCAAAATTATTTGAATCTATCATCAAAAGAAAGTCAAATGTACATACAATAATAACATCGGTATTTACAAAATTAATGCGTGAAATATACAATCATAGATAAACGCAATATACTGAAATGCAGCACTATGGGCCACTGTATAAATTATTCTAGAGTATAAATTTCGTATTCGCTTATAACTTATATATGTAGGTACATATTATACAATTTTGAAAATAAGAGTTTATCAAACCAGCGCACAAGCGATAATGGCAATAAAGAGTAAAATAATGATAACCCATAATCCACAAACTTTATCCTTTTGACTTAAGGTTCGGACTGAACGTGCACCGTCTATGAGACGCTCGTCTGTCCTATCTACGTGATCCGCTAAATCATCGATTATTTCTGTAAAAATATTCAATAATTTAATAATTGATAACCTTCTTTTTATAGAATAATAGATCTACTTAAATAAATGTTTATTTACCATTATGAGTATCTACTTCATTGTGAATAGTTTGTGCAATTTGTTTTTGTCTAGAAATTATTTTAGACAATTGTTCCAAGCCTTCTTCTTGTTCTAAAATGATAATTTTAATAATTTATAATTAAGCATTTTAATCAATTTTTTAACTTTTGAAATATGAAGATCTACGTTTTCAGTTCTATTTTGACATCTGTATAAATAAAAAAAATCTTACGTTCAAGAAGTTGTTGTTTCTGAGCTTTAAGATCAGGAACGGTGGCATTACTTGCGGCACCAAGAAATGCAGCATCGTCGTCATCGTCAATACCCCAACTAGTGGTACCACCGTCTGCGAAAGCAGCCGAGGACGTCGTTGGGCCTAATAATCGTGATCGTGACAAAGCCAGCTCATTAGTTTTTGATTCGTACAATCGCTGAAGTTGAATATCTCTGCTTTGAAGTTGTTCTACTTGTCGCGTTCTACGCTCTGCTTCCTCTTCCGTTCTATATATTTTATGTAAGGAAAATCAAGTTTGATATATTTAAAAAATTTTAAAACATTCTTTAGGTATTTACATATTTTTCATTTAAATATTCAATAATATTTAGAAAATAATTAATGTTTTTCTTAATTATTTTTAATTTTATATTTCTTTTTATTTTATTTAACCAGGCAACATTTACATAAAGTAATTCTATAAGAGCGGCTGGTAATTTGTAAACAAAAAGATTCACAAACAATTTTTAATCCTGATTAATTAGTTACATAAATCTTATTAACAAATGCTTTATTTAGTATTAAAATTTAAAATACACAATTTAAATAACATTGATTTACAAATACTTATTGGGTAATGAAAGAATGATTTAATGCAACAACGATTAAAGATTAAAATTTAATTTTATGATAATTATATCATTGTATGCTATAAGTAGAGGTTTTGTAATTTTTAAGTTTATAAAAAGATTAATAAATATGAACTCAATAACGTTTTATTAAATATATTGTGTAATAACTTATAAAAATCAATAATTGTAATAAAATTTAAATGAATACTTTAGTATAAAAAATGATAGTTTTTAACTGATCATCATCTTTGATATTTTGTAAACAAAATGTACAAACAATCCTATTTTATAATCGAAAATTTTAACTTTTTCACTCGTTAGCTTTTGAAATTTAGTGTTTACCTACTTTTGAAATAATTATAAATTTTTGAAAGAACTATAAATAAAATTTCAAAGGATACATTATGTGTTGTTTGCAGGCTTCATTAACTTTGATCTTCAATTCTCTCACCTGACCGCTATACTGTTTTAATCTAATTCTAATATTTGCAGATAAACTGGCAAAAGCTTGAGAAGTTCTTGGTTCTCGATCTCTTAACGTCAACTGTTCCATAATCTCCCTAAATAAATTATCGCAGGCTTCATATTCGCTGAGCCTATAAAAAAAGAACATATCATGAGAATAATAAATGTATCTTTCCAATATAAAAAAAAAAAGATTAAAAGCAAAACGTAAATAATCTCATTAGCAAGTGCATTACCATGGATCATTGCCATCGATGTAAACAAGTGCCATGTTTGCTTTGCTCCAGAAATCACTGTCCAAATGATAAGGTGTGGTACGTGTGACTAATGATAAGACTTTATTGTATATATATTCAAAGAATCTTTAACTCTTCACATTTTATACTGACAACAAAACACGTGAAAACTTCTTCCTTTATAAAAGACACTGATTCAGAATTCCTTTTGTTCTTTTTTTTTCTTTTTTATAGGTATTTTTTCATGTACTTTAAAAAGCGCAGGCGCTTTATTATCGTTTCAGTTCATATATACAATGATTATGAGAAAATTGAGGAAATATAAATATATTAGCAAATTGCCTCGAATAATTATGATCTAGTATACGATGATACATTACTATTAATCATTTACAATTTGAAAAAAATAGAGTGTTGTTCATGGTGTTCACTTCATGTATATACTATATGTATACAAAATTATATATATATACATGCATCGTGTTGCTTACGTCACGCATGCGAATTCGCGCACAAATAAACACAAGTATTCTGTCATAATAGGTTAAGTGACGGTAAATCTTTGATTATTAACGTCTTTTTACGTAAATTGCAGTAATTTTTCATATTATCGTTTAAAATTACGCGCCTTTTCAAAAACAAGTATAAATAATTGACTAACAGAAAAAAATTGGAGAATAAAAATATTTTTACATGAAATTATTTTAATTTAATATTGAGTACATATAGTTTTCAATTTATTTTTGTTTATTACCCCGGCTTCATCTAATTAACAGTATAGAGCAGATAGCCATGAGTAATTTGTTTTTACATTTTACTATTTTGCAAATCTTTAATTGATTAGAAAATCATGCATAATTGTTTTGCAATTCCGCGAATTTTATTTTAATATATTTAATCTATTTAAGTACGTTCTGGAATACTAAATCATTTATTGATGTCAAAGTAATCTGATAGCCTTATAACATTATCTAAGCGATGAGTAATGCCAAAGCAAACCTCTCTAGCTTAAAGATAATAAATAAAGATGTTAATATAAGTTATCTATCTGCAAATGAAGTCATAATTTAACGATCAGTTTTCGAAAAGTCGTAACGCGATAAATTGAAAAAAAAAAACGTTTATTATTGTCAAACAATTCGTTTAGCACATTGATAATCGAAATTTCTTTACTATCAACTAGAGGTAAGTGGATAAACTAGTTAAATACTTTTTAAAAATATATATAACTCAGATTATAATGTTTGAGTGTTGAAACATAGTTAAAAGATACTCTAGTAAGCAAAATGTCTAAAAAATTTCTGAAACACGAGCATATCAAATGAGCCACTTGATATAAATAGATATATGTATACACACCTAATCAAAATCCGCTACAAGAGTCAACTGTACAGTTTAGAGGGGGGGAGACATGTATATATAGATATACAACAGCAAGAAAATCAGAAAAAGATAGTTACTACACTACACATTAATTTCTAATGGGAGTAAGAGAGAAAGAAAAAAGAGAAAGAGAGTGAGCTAAACGACACGCGCGCGAGGCAGGCGACGGACACGGACGTCTACTACGTCAGTGCGCGATCGAGGCGATATCCGTGAAAGAGTTTTCGTCGTGTTCTATATATGTGCTATCGTACGAAAAAAAAACAGTAATCAAAGATTTAACGACGAATATATTGAGTTCTTCTCTTCGAGAGTTAAATATTTGACAAAATTTTGTGGAAAAAGTTAAAAAAAAAGAAAACAAAGTTCGTGGAAGGTAGAATGCAGCCGTCGACGCGCAATGTCGGATGAAGAAGGTGGTGACGAACAACCAGGATAACAAATCCATCATCTTCAAGAAAGAAATATTTTTTGTTTGAGAGAGAAGGAAGGTCGACCTCTTTTTCTTTTTTTAATTTAACCAACGTATCGTGTAGTATATTCATCATAGCTGGTTTTGTTTGTTCGAAAAAAAAAATTGTACAGGTGAGTAGTACACCTTTCGCAATTTCGTGCGTATTTCTCATATACACTAAGCGAAGGCCGTTTTTATAACATTCGTGTTATATAGAAGAGTGAGAGGCTGGCTTTTATAAACTCTCCTCTACTCTGGAGAAGAGAGAACGGGATTATAGTTATATAGTTAGTACAGAGAGTGAAAGAGAGAGAGAGAGAAAGATAAAGTAGTGGATTCCGTGACGTTTTCGCGTAAAAAAAAGTGAAGCGTCCTTTTTCTTTTTTTCATCGTATATATTAATGTAACTTTTTTCGTCGCACGACTTTTGTATCAATGATGATAACGGTGTGTTGTATATCGATTAACTGTGCGCTTTAGCATACCAAACTTGTGTGTTATTTTTTTTTTCTTGTTTTTAATTAACGTATGATCTATATATAGAGGTTTTTTACCATAAGGTGGTTTCTTCTCGAGATATCATGTTTTCGTTTTGATGACAGCTGCTTGAAAGATTAAAGATTTGCAAACAGATGGTTTTTTCATGCTGAGTGCAAGATATAGAATGAAGTGTTTCTGATTATGGAGATGGCTGTGTGTGTGTTTAAATGAAATTAATTCATTTTCTTGAGTTTATTTAATGGATTAGAAGAGTTTATGTGTGGATTAGAATTTATGAATGCGTTTTTCCTTGATTGATTCACTTCAAGTGGTATGTTATTATTTATCGAACTACTGCAATGTTACTAAAAATGATGTAAACAAACTTTAAACTTTTTACATTTCAATGTTCATAGGCACTTTCATGTTTGTTTTAAAATGATAATTCAAAAAGGTTTTAAATTAAGATATCTATAATTTCTTGTAGTTACGATTATTTTATAACTTTAGTTTTTTTCAGAGACATATATAGTACTTTTAAAAATAAAGATAAGAGAACAAATAACATATAAAAAGATTTGTTTTTACAACTTTTTTTTTTGTTTCCATTCAGAAGTCTATTGAACCAATTTACATAATATTACGTAGTTATTTAATTGATATTTCAAACAAGTAATCCTAATTTATATTATAATTTAAGATTATATTTAATTTTTTATTGAAGAATAATTCTGTTCAATGAAACAATAAATAACATTGAATTATTACATTGTGAATGCAAATATAAATAAATTTATTAATATGTAATGTAGTATACATTATACAACATTGTTGATTATACAATGATTTTGTCTACTTGGATTAATGTAGTGTAAGGAAAAACTAAAAATATACTATTATGCATTCTTTGCGCAATAATTGTTGATATAATGTTTTTTTGATTTCATTAAAATTTAGATTTAATTGAAATATTTCTGACGTTATTAACGATACGTAAATATTATATTATAAATAGATTATATTATACTTTTAAGCTTTTTGTTGTTAGTTCTTTTTTTTTTTAAGTTAGTTCAATCCTTTAATGGAAGTAGATACAAAGTTAATGACTCTTAATTTTTGAAAATTGCTTGTTATTTTAAAAAATTTGCAAACAGATTTAATGACTAATTGTTAAACCGTCAATTGTAAGTTTTGTTTTAAAAATTATATAAGTACTTAAGATATAGCAATGTTTGATTTAAAGAAAAAAAATGCATTATTTTAACTGGTTTCATTTTTCAAAATTTTAAGTAAAGAAATTCTTTATAATTGATTTCTAATTTATGAATTGTTATTAAAAAAATGATTTATTATCAATAATAATTGTTTGTGTATTGCTTCAATTGAATTTATTTTGCTTTTTTTATTTGTTTATTTGACGTTACTGTATTTATGCTATCAGTGCAATGTTAATTAGCAACGGAGGTTTTCAGTGTGTTTGTGAATAAAACATATGCAAAGTATAGTGGTGCTTGTATAAATTGTCCAAGAGCAGGATTCGAACTCGGGACTTCGAGATTACGAATTCTTTTTGCTCTAGCGGGTGAGCCACTGAGACATCTATGAATTTATTTAACAATTACTCTTAATAAAGTGAAACTTTTGCAAATGACATTGATATAGTCAAAACAAATAAAAAGAAAAGGAGTTTCTTTTAATATTACTTAAGACTCTATACGTTATACAAACATTCCTGAGTCAAAATAAATGTGCCTCACCTTTCCAAATATTATCAAACATATCAGAATTACAATTGTCTCGCTTTCTTCTAGTTACATCATAGTACATTTTTAACTCTTTATTGACATTAAACTTACAGCTTTGAACAAATGTTTTTTTTTTCTTTCTAATTTCAGGTTGAACTAAAATGAGTAGTGAAGCACCACCAGATTCTATATCAGTGGCTTCAATTATTAATGCCTCCTCTACAATGGCAACAAATGTTATTGTTGACACTCCCAAAGAAGAAGTGACTCCTATATTTCTACAAACTCAAGCAGCAAAAGGTATTAAAATTTACATAATAATAAACAAAAAATTTACTAAGAGATTTACTAAAATATTATGTGAAATGATACAAGCAGTTTAAACATTAAAATAAATTTAAGAAGTTGGAATATAATAGAATAATTTAAAATCTTTTGTTTCAGGTATTGCAGGTGCCTTTGTGTGTGCTGCTCTGTTTATCAGTTGCCAACAGATTTATCAGCACCTAAGGTGGTACACAAACACAGCAGAGCAGAGATGGATAGTCAGGATATTATTTATAGTGCCCATATACGCCACATATTCCTGGATATCTCTGCTATTTTTCAACAATGAAAGTTATTACGTATATTTCTTCACTGTACGAGATTGCTATGAAGCATTTGTCATCTATAACTTTCTTTCGCTATGCTATGAGTACCTGGGTGGCGAAGGCAATATTATGTCCGAGATAAGAGGCAAACCAATACGTTCGAGTTGTCTCTATGGAACATATTGCCTTGCTGGCAAGACTTATACTATTGGCTTTTTAAGATTTTGCAAACAAGCTACGTTGCAATTTTGTTTAGTTAAGCCATTGATGGCCTTTGTCATTATATTTTTGCAAGCCTTCGGACATTACAGGGATGGTGACTGGTCGCCTGATGGCGGATATTTATACATAACCTGCATTTACAATATTAGTGTTACTTTAGCATTATATGGACTGTTTCTATTCTACTTTGCTACTAAGGATCTACTCACTCCTTTTGATCCTGTACTCAAGTTTTGCACTGTCAAGAGTGTTATTTTCCTGTCCTTCTGGCAAGGTTTGTTAAAATTTTTTTAATTTTAATATTAAAAGATTATAATATAATCATTAAAACTTAATTTTATCGTTCTGTAAGAAAAATAAAAATTTAATTAAGATAGAAAGTAAATATTTTCACTGCTTTTAACATCGTGTTTTTGCGCGCGTCTTACCAGTTCGAACTTTTTCTACTTATATGCGTAGTTTAGAAACTATTCTGTTACGTTTTCTCTGTTATTTCAAATTAAAGTCATAATTAAATTTAACAGTCTCTACATCTTTTTCAACCACATATATTTGATCTTGAATTTTTATTATTTGCTTTATAAATATTTATTATTTTAAAATTTGAATTTATTTTTACTTTTTTTTTCAAATTCCTTTAACTTGTAAGTAAATTAAAATTTATATCTTTCTTGAAGGGCACGCGAAATAAAGTCTTTACAAAAATTATCAAAATGTTTTACTCTTTTCAACATTTTTTTATTTAACTTTAAAAACATATTTCATTTAATAAATAAATAAAATAAAATTTACAAACTATACAAGCATCAATATTTTCTATTTTGCAGGTGTCCTATTGGCCGTCTTTGAAAAGGCGAACGTTATATCGCCAGTGATCAATAGCCTTGGTCAATCAACCTCAGCTGGTACTGTATCAGCGGGCTATCAAAACTTTCTTATCTGTATTGAGATGTTATTTGCTGCTATAGCATTGCGTTATGCTTTCCCATATCAAGTTTACGCTGCAGGTTGTACTACAGATTCACGCGGTCGTAGTGTCACCATGCAAAGTATCAGCAGCAGTCTCAAGGTAAGAATAAAATAGCACGTGCCTCTAACGAGTAATGTTATGTATGCGAAACACGCGATAACTTGGCAAGTGTCGAAGACCTCGTGAGCTCAAACTAACGTAAGATTCTTATATACACTCTCTCTACAAGAGTCTTCTTTTGTCTCGAGTGGACATAACGTACGAGGGTTATGTGTGTTGTTGAATGAATGAGTCTTTTGGAATTTATGTTTGAAGCTTCATTCGGAATTCTAATTACGAAATTTTTGTTGAACTAAAAAATTTGATTTTTTCGGCATTCATGAAATTTTGATAATTTTGATGATTTAGTTACTAAATTAAGTAATAATTTTTAAAATAAATTAGATGATATATATTTTTTACAAGTTTTTTCTGAAATCTTTCCTGGAAAAATATTAAAATTGTCCCATATAATATAATACACAATGAAATCGTTGCTTATTTTCCCACGTTTTTAAATAAAAATTTTTTTTACCATTTTTTTTTCAAAATAAGTGCTAAGTCGTTTGCTTATAAATAGTTAGTTCTCGCAAATAAATTTTCTCTGCTCACGTTGCGCGTTCATGTAGTTCTGAAACGCTTGAATGAACGAGTTTAAAATGGATAAAAAATAATCAGATTAAGAGAGACAATTTGTGCATAAATTATTCCAGGAAACTATGAATCCAAAGGATATTATGACCGACGCCATCCATAACTTCCATCCACAATATCAACAATATACGCAGTACAGTTCCGGTAAGTTAAAATTGATTCAATTTTAAAAATTTTTATATCTGTATACACGCGATGTACTAGGATTCTATATAAATGGTTTACTACTTTTTTCATTAAAAAATTTAATATTCATTTGATTATTGTTGGATCTTTATTAATGAATATCCTTTTATAATTCTTTAAATAATTATAATTGTTCATAAAAACGTTCATCTTCGATTTTTTTATTCAAAAGGTTTAGTTGACAAGCAGTGATAAAGAATAATATTTTGCATTAATAATAAAATATTTTATTTTATATTGAAATTTAAATAAAAATTTTTTGTTATTTTATTCAACAAGTGAATATTTTTCAAAAGATTTAATATAAAATTAAGTTTTTGTAAATTTATAACAATGTGAAAATTTTTTAATTTGTTTTTTTTAAATCAAGTGTTCGTTCAATAAAATTGGCTCTTGAACGAGTTAAAAAGATGTTTTGAAAGTTTTACGAATATTCTTTGAAAGTTTTTACACTATAAGCTACTACTTTTTGCTTGTCTGACTGGGTTAGACCACTTTCTACTTCGGTATTTATATGTAATACGATTTCTGAACCTTTAAAAATTTTAAAGACGGATTTATCACGTAATAAAAATTGCATTTCTCATATGCGTGCTTTTAAAAAAGTTTCTTATTTGAAAATTTTATAAAAAAATGTTATAAACAATTGTAAATTTAAATAACTTTATTTACAAACTTTTTCATTTTCATTACTTTTTATTTAAAAATATACAATTGATTACTGCAGTATATTTTATAATTCCTTTGTTTTTATGTAAAATAATTTAAAAGAATCCTACTACCAATGCGTGTATACGCTGAAGCTTGGCATTCCCGCTGTTTTTAAATACTTATAAACAATAATCACCTACGCTTACTGGTTAATTTTAATTATTTATTGATTGAGCACGTTCGTTTGTCGATTTTTTTAAGCAGCATGTGCGGAAATTTATATATTTTTACAAACTTTTAAAATATTTGTTGTACAGATTGTTACTTTCCATCTCTTTTTTTTTACTTATTTATAATTTTGCTTTTTTTATTAGCAATTGTATTTGTAAATAGCACGATATAATCGCACGTATTCGACTAATTCACCACTTGCACCTCCTCTGCTAAAATAAGAAATTCACATTTTTTTCAAAAAAAAGAAGAAAAATTATTTTAATCTTTTTTTTTTTCTCATCGATCACTTATTCACGTATCAAGCAATCATACACTCGAGTGGAAATTTATATCGCACAATTTTTAAAATTACGAAAAAAAAAATTGAGATAACGTATATACGCGTTCTCGTGCTCTTAATAAAGAAAAAAAAAAGTATGAAAAAAATTATTAAACGATATGTATATTCACGCTTTCTCGTTTGCTGTGTAAATCACAAAAATTTTTAATCGAGAGAAAACGTTGCTTTTTTTGACGTAACGGGTAAAAGGAATTGATATTTTATTTTATTTAACGTCGCTGTATTTATGCTATCGTTATGATGCTAATTAGCGACGGAGATCGTCAGTGTGTTTGTGAACAAAGTACATACAACGTACAGTGGTGCTTGTATCAATCAACCGAGAGCGGGATTCGAACTCGGGATCTCGAGATTACGAATACATCGCTCTACCGTCTTAACCACTGACGACCTCTTTTCATAATAACATTTATACTGGACTTTGTAATAATTGTGGAAAACAAATTTTTTTAGAAACTTATTATTTTTCATTAATCATTAAAATTACTTTTGACCCATAAACGCACCGAGGTATTTTAAATTACCTGGATATTTTATTTAATTATTTTAAATAGAGATTTTTCTAATTTCCAGGTAAAATTATGCATATTAATTAAGAAACTTTTAAAATCTCTAAGGAAATTTTTAATTATATAATATCAACTTGAATTAAGTTTATATTTAATACGTTTACATAAAAAATGTTATTTTATTTTCGTTCATAATATTTTTGTATAATTTAAATTAAAATATTTTTTTTCTTTCTTAATTAAAAAATTTTTTGAAAAATATACTTTTTAATTTTAATTAAAAAAGGCTTAAATCTTGAATAGCTTTTATTAGTTTAATTATTTAAATGACTATTAGAAAAAAGTTTGTTAACAAGATCCAGTGTAAAAAATTTTTTAAATCATAATAATTAGAAAATGTTAATGATTTAAAGTTTTTGAGCAAATTAAAACTGTAATCATCTCACGTTATTTATGAATTATCAATTTCAATATGATCCTTTAAATTATTAATTTATAAGAAGCTTAAATAACATGTTAAATATTTATTTAATTATTATCACTTAAATAAATTTCACCCCTTTACGTCAAAAGCAAACGACGAGACGCAAAAATAGGCATCAAAATACACAAATGGAGAGTTCAATAATTATAAAAAGCAACAAAAAAAAATAACACTAAAAAAAATAAGAATGAAAGTACGGCCCAATGTTAGTGAAGCATGGATTTTTTTTCCTATTTTTTCAGACGTCAATACCAACTTGCCTTACGAAAAGCTGTGAGAGTGAAAGAGAGATCAAGCCTCAATTTTTAAGTGATTTTATTCAAATTTAATGAAAAATTATCCAACGTCGGACACACACGCAACCACCTTTGGAAAGTGGAATATAAATAATTAATATTTATACTCATACAAAAGCTAAAAAAAAAATTATGAAAAACAAACAAACAAAAAAAAGAAAAACTTTATTATGAACGAGAGACTCTTTTTTTTGCAGTTTAACTTGTACGCGACAACGACGTTTAATATAATTACATAACTTATATAGCGAATTTTCAATGTTATTTATTGTATATTAAAATTTACATAGTATATTAAAATATACATATAAAGAACAAAAAATAAAACCGTTCTTATGAAACGGTTAGTACAAGAAAGAAAAAATGAGATTTTTTCCTAAGGAAATTCGCTTTCTCGATTATGCAGGGTATACGAAAAAAAATATTTTTTTTCTTTTTGTTTCTTTGTTTCATCTAGATAACAAAAAATAAAGTCGGGCACGATTTTAACTTAAACAAATAACAATAAAACTTTTACAAAAAAAAAATGTCGATGTACGACGCGTTATTAAATAAGAGAGGAGACGCACAGTAAGAATTACTCGACGATGTTTCCCTTTTTTTTATACGTCGTTTATAATCCTTAATTTATTTTGTTTTGTTTTAAGGCATGTTTTTTATATATTTGTATGTATTCATAGCCAGAAGTGTTATTATGAATAGCTTAAACCATACCTTATATTCCTTAGATTATTAGAGATGAAGTGGGTAATGTTGATAATATTGTATTTTCTTTTTTTCTTCATTTTTTATAATATATAAGTACAATAAGTTATTCGATAATAACAGGTACATTTCGTTGACAGTATTAACTGTAATATAAGCGCAGTATTTTTTTCTTATTATAAACACAACTTATTACAAAACATATCTTAAAACAATCAAAATGTTTATTGAAAAAAAAATAACTTGGCTGCCTTACAAGAGAGTAATTTTTACTGTAAATTTTCTTTCCTTCTAAACTGAGCCTTATTAGTGTATAAATTAAAATAGTTTTTAAGCACATAACAATTTATTTACGTACTTACATAAATATAAAGACAAAAAAAAAAATTTTACAAAGTTGAGAGATAAAGTGAGAGTGACGAATTAAAAAAAACAAAAATTATTGAAAATGCACAGATTTATTCCGTGTGTACAATTATTGTAATTTAAGATTTTCAATAAATTTCATTGTCAAGAATTAATAATAAAAAACAATATTAAAAAAAAACGATCAAAAACTCGAGTCTTTTATTAATGATTCCATAAATTATCCAAAAAGAAAACATACTCGCTTTAAAAAATAAGAATTCATTTACTCTTCTTTCCTTGTTTGTATTTATACTAATAACTATACTTAAATGTTTTTGTTAATATTTGGCATGCAAAAACAATGAATATGAAAAATCCTCTCTGCGATGATTGAGTTAAAAAATATTTATAGGTCAATGTTTTCTGCACGATAAATACATAATAATAGCTTGTTTTTTTTATTGTATATTTGAAAATCATACGATAACAATCGTATGATTTTCTCCTCCCCCCTTCCCTACATTATTATTCACGGAGAAAAATTATATATTGACAAAATGTGCATTTCAATCTTGGTATGAAGAAATTCTTTTAACATTTTTGTAATTGTAAATAAAAATTATAAGTGTAATGTACAATGGTATTTCTTAATTTCTTTTTTTTTTGTAATTGTAAACAATGTTCTTTATTATTATTAGTTCTTATAAAAAAAATTGTAAAATGTGAAAGAAAGAAATTTTCATTTTGTGTTTTGTACATAGAAATGTATTGCATAATTTAAGCTTTGAATATAAGAGGAAATGTCTTTTGGAAAAAATAGAAAACATTTTTCTCCGCGTTATTTGCATGAAGCATCTGGAAAACCCCTGGATATCATTAAATACCGTGCGGAATGCAATGAACTCGAACATCATTAGTATACAACTTTTCTGTTTCTATTTTTTTGTTACATGCGTATGTACATTTGTATTTTTTTTTCTTTGCCTCTGTTGTTTCGCCTGTATATTATTATTATAATTTTTTTTATAATAAGTAAAACTAAGAGTGCTTTGCAAAGTCGCGTAGGCATATACTATGTACGTAAAATTAAGCGCGGTGCTCTCTATCGGCTGCTAATGCGTTTTGCACGCGAAGGATATAAGCGTAGAAAAAAGAATTGATCCATTCGTTTTAATACTTGTAAAATTGATTTTTCTTTCTTTATTTTTTTAAATAAATTAAAATGTCACGTTAAGCATATTTTAATTTTTAATTTGTTAATCGATTAAAATAGTGTGGTCAAGTATAGGTTTCCTTGAAAGTAATATTTTATCAAATACTAAGTTTTATTTTATTTTTTTATAGTTTTTTTAACTTTTATGTATGGATAAAAAATTTACAATCTTTCAAAAAAATTTTACTTAAAATTTACTATTTGATAAAGAAAAATAATAATAATGAAAAAACTAATGGATCAATTGTACGGAAAATTGGCACTAAAAACCCACTAATATTTGCACGGTGTTTGAAAAATTACAAGTATAAGAATAATGGCGTTGAATAATTTATTGCTTTAGCATATATATATCACAAGCATTTCGATATGTTCGAACGAGTAGATTTACAAAGCACTCCTATATAACGTTATTATTTCGATTATCGATCTGGCCAACATGACGTATTTTTTATTTTTTCACGTAAATTATCATGACATTAATTATTTTTAAAGTCGTGAAGAGTATAGGAAAAACCATAAATTTTAATATCTTTATTTTTATCGAAAATATTGAATATTGATTAAGTATCCATGGTATAACTGGAAACGTAAATAGCAATGAATAAATCATTCGGGATGATTGAATTTTAAGTTTAAATATATCGTTTACGTAAGTCTATACGAATATATAAAACTTTTTTTAAATATTAGCTTGAATAGTTAAGGTTAAAATAGTAATTATTCAAAATAGTAATCAGACGTTATATGAATCATCAAATGTTAATTATAAACAATTTTTATATTTTTTATCAATTTTAATTTCCAGAACAATTTGAAGTTTACGATAAACTGTTTTCATTTTCCTAACAACAAAAATTTCATATTCAAAAAAAAGTTTTCATGTAAATTCAAATGTAAATTCTGCGAAACAAAAAAATCAATTACTAAAAATGAAAGTTTTGACTGAATGATCAACTCATGCTTAAATTTAACCAAACTGGATGACCTTGAATACAATAATTCAGAGTGTATCCTTGACCAAAAAATGCAAACATTCTAAGTCAAACCCATTAAAAAAATACATCTTAGATATAGCACAATCACACAATTAAGTAAAAAAAAAAAAATTAAAAAAATGTACGTAGTCGAGATTGAATGAGTTCTATTGTGTCTCTTGGAATAAAAAAAAAAAGTAAAAGAAGCTAAGATAAAAGACGACGATAAACATAACACGTCATACAGCAGTCGCGTTGGCTGGATCGATTAAGAGGCAAAGGTCGCGTCGATTATATAAATTTGCGCTGTCAGGACTATATGGAATACAGTGCAATGTGTATTTTTATATTGTTTTTATCAAATAATAAAATTTTATCGATTGTTGTTTAAATTTTCTTGAACACGACAACGCGTTGATAATTTTTATTTCAGTTTTTTTAGTTTTTAAATAAATTTTACAAATGACCATATGGAATCAACAGTTACTATTTAAAAAATAACTTTGCATAACAAAAAATATAGAATTTAAATAATTTTAATTTAGAATATTAAAAATTTATATCTTAGATTGTTTTTTAATTCGTTCTTAAAAATCTAGTTCACGTGAACAATGAAATATAATTTAGATAATTACATTTTTGAAAAGAATTAAATGAATCATCTCGAGTTCATTGCACTGTATTCAGCTATTTAGTGCCAAGAATAATATCTCATAAAAGAGAACAAAAAAAAAAATTAGATTTCCGGTAGGGGAGATAATCCAAGGGAAAAAAATCGTTGATATCCACGTAAATATATATGTCGTAATAATAGGAGGTGGTGCTAAAAGTCAACGTGGTATGAGAGTGTCCAGTTATGATCCGGATGATCCTCAAAATATGCCAGTACCACCGCCACAACGTCGCCATCCACCGAACAACGGTAACAGCCAGCAACGACCAGTAGCAACAATATCGCAAAATTACAACGAGAAGACAATGTTGCTAAGCAGCGACGATGAGTTCCAATAAAAATTGATTTTTCAAATCAAAAGATTTATGATCTGAGTTTACAACAAATTTCTAACCGCTTTTAAAACCCATAAAAAGAGAAATCTTTTTTTTTGGGTTAACGCGAATGATCAGTGACTCTTTTTGTTAAGAGTCTGATGATTAAGGATAGTTGATGGTTTTTATTTCTTTTAAGGAGAGCGAACCTGCGGAATTTCTTTGAGAGGAAATGATTTTTTAAAAGATGGATTTTTATTCTAAGAAATTTCGCAGAGGTTTATGCGATTGCACTGGTGGATAAAAAGAAATTTAATACTAAGTGAAAGCTTTTAGTTAATTTCAATTGGTTTGTTTAAAATTATCATAAAATTTTTTATGCTAAATTATTACATTATTTGAAAATTTCAAGTTGAATTTCTGAATACTCAATGTGTGCTTTTTATAACAATTACAAATGCACTGTTTTACCGGCTGTTTGAATTAAAAATTTTCATAATGTAAAGATCTAAAGCTTAGTTTTTTTAAGGTTTCTATAAAAACCCTATATTGTTAAATAAATTCCCATAGAAACGATTACTATATGCTTGAAATTAAATAATTTTTATTAAACTTACCGATGGTCGGTAAAGTTGTGCATTGGTAAAAAAAATGATAGAATTATGATTTAAGAGTTTCTTGAGATTACTGAGGGCTTACAAAATACACGAGTCTGTGTATTTATAAGAATAAATGGACTTTTTAACTGTACAAATACTTTGAGAAAATTTTATACAATATTAGAAAGCCTTTTGATACTGTATATAAAATTTTCTTAAGTAGCATAATAGGAAGAATAATGAAAAAATTATATAAATAAAAAATAAATCATATATTTTCTTACAAAAGAAAGTTTAAGCCTACGATTGTTCATTTATAATAATTATTATAATAACTTAAAAATTTCACATTGATTTTCACAATGATTATTTGCTAGTGCAATCGTAATCAATTTTAATGTATATGAAACAATTTCTTTTTCTAGAAAAATGTTGAGTTTTTTAGAAACGCTTCCATTTGATTGTTTCATTTAATCTTTTATACACAAAATTTTGAATAATTAATGTTTACGTACAATTAGCTTTTGCTTATGTAAACAGCGATATTCAAATGCTTAGTAAACATTAGATTATATTAAATGAATTTTTTATACTCATTAATTTTTATTTGTTTTGGCGTTATTAAACGTATTTCTTTGATGAATTGCGGATTGTTCAGTGTTCTTTAGAGAAAATTATGTTACTAAAAAAAACTTTCAAAAATTGATTGTTCTGTTAGAAAAAGTCTGATGTTAAGCATTTTATAATATGAGTAATGCATTTTTGTTTTAAACGTTGAGCGTAACTTTTGTTTCATCTATTAAAGGCTTTATTATTAGTAATCAAACGTATGATTTTTATAAAATTTAATTGCGTATTTATTTTAATAAATAATTATAGTTGGGTCAAAGTAATATGTATTAAGATAAAACTTGCACTTTTTTATATATTTTTTATTTCCAATTATTGACACGTTTTATATTATCCTCGACCATCCACAAAAATTTTTCTGCTCTTCTATAAAATCCTGCAAATTAGTTATGAAGAGATCATGTTTTCGATCTATCAATGATCTCCAAAAATGCTAAGATAAATATATAAAATTATAAAATATTTCTTAAATCTAAAAAAAGAAGTGCAATGAAAATAATATTGTCCCAAACTACACGACTATGTGTCATTTAAAATTTTTGAAATTTCGCGTCTTCAATGTAATTGTTAAGTTTTTTGTGTTGTTAGAGAATCATTATCAGTTGATTTAAAAATTTCTTTCAAAAATTCATGTTTAATGTTGTAAAAATCTATTGTTCACGCGAAAATATAAAATTTCAATCTCGCAGGGACATTTTTAAAAAGTGTAAAAAGAAACTAATACAATATTATTGAGAAAAAAAATTTGGGAAAAGTGGATCGAGAATGAGCCAGAAAGCAAAGTTCAGATGCCGTCACTAGAGGGCACACCAATACGATTCCTGTTTTACCGACATACGGAAAAATATAGAAAATATTATCGAGACATTGATTTAATAGTCTAAATAAATATTTATTTGGTCTGTACTACTATTAATTTAAAAATTTTTTTGAAAAACTTCCGTAAACTAGCTTAGAATAATAAAATGTAAAATCAATAAAAAATAGGAATCTCGTTCGTTATATTAAGAGACGCTTTTATTGACGTCGTCACCCATTTCACTTATAAATATAAATATATTATAAATAATAGAAGAAAGCCATCCGTTTCACAATGTTATCATATAAATTTATGTTACGTTACAACAACGGTGGAATAATATACATACACAAATATGAATGGTGTGGATAAAAAAAAGTAAATGAAATAGTCGATAGAAAATATTTATTTTAATATAATAACATTTAACGTGCGGTTGGCTAAAAGTCGCCTCGTTGTAGACGCGGCGTAATAAGCCGCCAGCTATGATAATACGAAATAAACCTATTTAATTTTATCGTTTCTTCTTTACTCACGAATACAAGATGAAAAAAAAAATCAATGTAAGAATATTATATAATACATTGAAATAAGCATAAAACTAAATCGCTGTCAATTTTTAAATATACTACTCGGAGAAACTTGTTTTAGCTTTTATTGCATTATAAAATAATTCAATCGATAAAACACAATATCGACATATTCTTTAGTCACAAGTAAAGTTCTAAATTTTTCAATAAATTTAATTACGAAAAATATTTAGTTTTGGATAATTTTTAAATATTGATAAATATAGAGAAATTTTTAATCTATAAATGTTTTATTAATTAAAAAAAATACTTGTAAGATGTTTGTAAGGTACTCTTTAAAGTTTTACTCTTGACTATAACAGTTAATCACAAAAAAATCAGTCATGCTGTTCTTTTTAAAAAAGAAAAAATAATATCGCATTAAAAATCATTGGTTCGACCGTAATTCCGTTTATACGGCAAGTTTCTCCAGGTGACACGCCCATACAACAATGCATATGTATAACGTAATTTCAAACGTATACATAAAGAACAGTACTTAAAAGTTCTTCCTCATTCTTTTTTTTTTGTATATCATTTTCATTTGTCATACGGAATAGTATTTTATGCGCGTGTGATGCATTTAATGTTTACCAATCAAATATATAATGGAAAGAAATGTGATTTTATCGATCGAGTCATGAATTTTAGTTTAAATTATCCATCCACAAATATTATAAACTGAAATAAACTTAAATTAATAAATTAATATAAAATGTAATTTTTTTATAATTAATAATTTTATAATCCATACATAGTAGAATTCATAATGGAAAAAAATTTAATTAAAACGAATTGTTTTTATTAATCATTCAAAATTATTTTTTTATAAAAGCTAGTAGAATAAATATGTAATTGTTTTAGATTATTAATATTAATAGAATATGCTGTATCTATATATATATTATGTAAATACACTAAAACCAGAAAAATTTATGATTTAGCCAAATATAAAATTCTTATAAATTTATACATTTACATAAAGACTTTACAAATAAACAATCATCCGCCTATTTTAGTATAATATAATATGATATTGTAATGATACTGTTTGCACTTTTACACTTTTCATTTCAGTTCTTGTAAAATAACGCACAATAATTAAAAACGAAAAAAAAATAACTTACATTTTATCATATGAATATAGCTCAAAAAATAATGTTCGATTTGTGTAAACGAAAATTTATAAATGACTCGGTCGGTAAAAATGATTATCAATTACTGTCCAACTATTGACGACTGAGCAGTGTTAATGTGAACAATTACCTATAATTTTCAAATTATAAATATTCGTAATTGAAAGTTTTATTGTACTATAAAACAAATAAAATAACAATATAATGTGGATATGAAATTTCTTATGCGAGCATTTATTCAGTCGATAATAAAAATAAAAAAATTTTGCTATATATATGTAATTTTGCGTTCCTTCCAATGTGTGGCAAAATTATGATAGTAAATGACAAAAAAAAATAAAAAAAGATGATAAATGATATATTGTTGCAGCTGTTGTTTATGTAAGTGTGTAATAAACATATGTGGTCCGATGCACTTTTTTCGTGTCGCGTTCCATTATATACTTAACAATATTGAAAAAAGTTACTGAATATAATCAGATTTATTGTTTACATAAATAAAAACTATCATGAGTCACGGTTGTGCCTCGTGGGAAAGTTACATTTTATTACATTTTCCGATTTTTTCTGATATTAAATGACAACTAAAATTTTTAAAGAAAGAAATTAAAACTTTATTTATCATTAAAAACATAGATAAATTTTTAAAGTTCGGTAAATTTTTTCAATAAAAAGAATAATATAAAAAGAAATATGCGAGAGAAAAAAAAACAAAAGCTGTGCAAGAGCGTCCTATATTATAGATCAAGTAAAAAAAAAACTATTAAATGTATATAATAAAATATAATATGTATAATGTCATGCAAAATGTATTTAAAAATGACATATGAAACGACAACAAAAGAAAAAAAAAATTATAAAACGAAGATAATATTACAAGAACGAATAAAAATATTTCCTCGTCAAAGGCTATGACATTTCCTTTTTCTTTTTCTCTAATATTTTATTTTTCAGGAAAGCGACGAGGAAAAATTTGATGGGAAAAATAAAGGGACAATGAAAGCGAGAGAAAAATTATTGCACTTTGTGAGAATGACCGTATGGTGTATGAGCGAACATTGTGTCCAGGATTATATTAATTAAATAAACTGTCGATACCTGACGAAGAAAATTTCATCAGTTGGTTTGTTCAATTTATTTTTTGCCTGTCATGAATTATTTTCCTTTCCCTTTATAAAAAATTTTTACTAATACAAAGATTATTTAAAAAAATGAAAATTCGTGTATTACTACCTAATAAAAAATTAAAATTCATGTATAAATATATTTTTTATTTAATTTTTTTCATTTTTAGCATTTTGCATTATGATTGTTGTAGTTATTCCATTAATTTTCTTAAAAAGTAAAAAAATTTCCACAATTTATTTGGAGCTCATGTGGCAGATGCCTCTATAACAATTTTTAGAGGTAAAGCCCAAAAATGAAGTTATTCGATTTGAACCTATAAGATCTCATTTTTGTCATTTCGTGTACACCATATTAGATCCGTCATAATGGATTTTGCGATTCTATTACCACATTCAAATTCAGAGAGCCAAAGAACTAAAGTGTACCAAGTTTCATTAAAATTGATTGGAAAACAAGAAAATCATTTGATTTTATCATATATGATATAAAGACAGAATGGGCCCGACTTTTTTTTTATATGATACAATACCACTTAACCGGTTAAAAATATAATAATTTGGAAATTCAATTTTTTATATAATTTATATTTTTTACCATAAAAAAATTTAATTGAAAAAGAAAAGCATGTACTTCTGTCTATTTGATACATTTCCCCGTGATTGAATTATAATTTTGTATAACTTTAAAATTTTTTGTCCCGTATTCGGAAGATTCGTATTAATAAAATATTTCTTTAGAAAATTAAAAAATAAATTTTCATTAAAGTATTGGTAAGTAAAACTAAGATAATAATAAAATAAGATAAAATAATTCTCGGTGATAATGTTGAACTAAATTTTTTAGCATATATAATTGCGTATTACCTGCTTATTTTAGATAAAATTATAAAACTTTTTAAACTAGTTCAAAACTTGTAAAAAAGTTTCCTTTGAATGTCATAATGAATAAAGTTCTCGAGATATTAATAATCTTCAGTATATTATGACTCGGATGAAGATTTTTGTTGTGCAACATGTCTTTGATTAATAAACCAATCATTCAAATTTTAATTGAAACTTTCAAAATGATGCACAATTTATCCTAAAGTACAACTCCATTTCCGCTAAATTAAAAGTTGTATCAAATTTTAATAAAAATCAATGTATTAAAAAATTTCTAAAATTTTAATATTGAAATTTCAATTACAATTTGTTTGTGATTGGGCCTACTTTAATTAAGTTAATAAAGTGGTTACTGTTGAATTATGAAACTTAAGAGTAAAGTCTATTTCTTCTTCAGATGTTTACTCCGCTCGCTTAGCTTCGCTTGCTAGCGTTGCTAAGTCCATCCTTGAGACAGCAATTTTACTTCCTGATTAAATAATGTATCCTAAGACATGCTTTTTTAAGTTCTTGTATTTTACTTTTAAATGGCATTGGTATTTTAAAAAACAATCTCCTCCTTGGTCAAAGTTATCTCTAAAAATTTTAAAAGTTTCACAACCTCAGGCGTGCAAAAAAATATTATTTTTGTATTTTGAAAACCTATACTCTACAGAAGGTCAACAATATCACAAGAACTTTCAAATGAAAGATAAAAGTCACCCATGATGTACCGTTGGACATTAAACTTTTTAGGCTTTCCATCTTTTTGTAAGGTGAGCTTAAATTTGAGACCTTTTAAAGGATTATAACTGAAAAATAAAAATGAAGAACTGTATATTCTAAAATTAGTTTATTTACTTAAATAATAATGATTTGTGTGTCAGTTTTTCACATTAATAAATATATATATAATTATATATATTTTATTTACAGAGATCACTTGAGCGACGAAGTTTCGAGATCAGCTATAAAACATTAAAAAATACGCTTGATTATAATTGTATGCATGCATGCATAAACTTTTTTAAGTTGATCGAAACTTCTATTATAGGCATATGACAAAGAAAAAGCAAAACTTAAAAAACTTAATTTTTTTTTAAAGCAATCAAAATTTCATATCAAATCTTATAAAAATAATAATTAATATGTTTAATACATAAATATTTTAATAATTAAACAAAACATAAACTTTAATGAGTTTGCTTTAATTAATAGATATTATCACACTGCATTATTTTCATCTTTCAAAAATTAACATTATTTTGTTTTCTAATCTTCGATTGAAATGTGACGGCGCATTGATCACTTAACTTTTTTTTTAAATTTTTGATACTACTGAACACGCTATATTGTTTTTTTGCCCATTGTTTTTAATCAAGCTGGGGGAAGATTAATCAGGCACTTTTTTTCGTTTGCACACACTTCACAACGTACGTATAAAAATTAAATGTTATAATATCATCTTCATCTTTTCTTTTTTTCTTTTTACTTTTTACAAAGAGGATTTTATGTTAAAAGTCACAGAATAAGAGATAATATATACAGACGATATTACTTAAGAATAATTAAAAATGATTATTAGAGCTATGAAAAATCAATTATGTTCTTATTACTATGCATTTAAAATGCACTAAATTAATTTAGATTATTAATTTTATTTGTCAATATACTGTGTGTAAGAAATATTTATTTTTCTTACTTTGACAATGTTTCCAGTTTAATGTACTACAACGAACGCATTTATTATTGTAATATTTTAATACATTGGTAATTGATTTTTCAGTCCCTTTAAAAATAGCTGGACATCACTTAGAATACTTTTCAAAGAATACTCCTTAAAATTATTTTTTATTTCACTTCTATAAAATTTTATTCATAGAATTAATAAATTAGAATTAATTAAAATTTTTCATTTACGTATTTTATAAATAATAAGATAATTATTAAATCTTATGCTTTATTTTAGTTCAAAAGATTAATTTTATATATTATAATAATAAAATTTAAGATCTTAAATTCGAAAAATATTTCAATATGTCTCTTTCAAAATTGAGATAAGTAGCCATAATAAAATTAATAAAAACAACTTATACAAATGTATGTTTCGTTTATACGACTTAATATAAAAAGCTTAAAAAATTTGTAACTGTATAATATTTAGTTTTGTGTTCTATAACAAAAAAGTTAGAAAAAAAATTATATGCAAAATTTGAAGCAAATCCATCGAGTAGTTTTCGAGATACAATTATGTAACTGAATACACACACACACATACATACAGACATTTTCTAGAAACTACTTTTTTTGACTTCCTGAGTCCAAATATGAACAAATTAGTAAAAATAATAGGAAAATAATTTTTTTATCGATACAATCCTTTCTCTATGAGAAAGCAATAAGTTGTATAGAATATAAAATCAATTAAGTATTTAGTGATATCCAGTAATTTAGAAGTTTATGATAGAAGAAAAATAGAATCTTTTTTTTACATTTTTCAATATATACAAAAACATATGATAACAATCTTTAAGAATGACCAGCATTCTTTACAAAATAATATTAAAAAATTGCTCTGAGCACTAATAAACTAATATTCTTAATATAGCTAGAATTTTTTTCAATGTTAAAAAATTTGTCTAATTAAATCATAATTTTTTTAGTCAAATTTTTTAAACAAAGTTTCTAGTTTATATAAAAAATGTAATATTTGAACTAGCTTCATCTGAAATAGAATTACTGAAATAAAACAACATTTTCATCCAAGTTAAAACAAATCAGTAACCAGTCCAATAAACTTGACCATTGGTAGAGACTTTTCTCCACCCATGCCAAGGCTTATCAAAATCTTGTTCAGTCAATAATTCCAAAGGTTTATGAGAACATTCTTTTTGTGTGGTGTTCATCATTTCTTCATCTTCAATATCTTCAAAATGAAGCTGCTCATCCATGTAACCGACTATATTGTTCTCTTCACTAGTGTATTTATTATATTCTTCATCTACATCTGGTTTTGAAGAGCCTTGATTTGAGTCCTCATCTTCCATGGGAGAGCTTCCAATAGGCCTAAATCCAATGGATCTCAAGCGAGCTATTCGAATACTACTATTAGGGGTGTTTACGGCTGCAAAAGCTGAGTTACCAAAATCTAAACAAAAAAATTTGAATATCATCAATATCTTTTTATATTTTATAAAATTATATGAAACAAAAATTTAAAAAAAGTATCAAATACGTACATCTTCTTTCAGTATAATTTGTATCAGGTTCAGATGGAGTTTCATTAATTGATTCTGCATCACAAGGTTCGGTTTTCACTTCTTCTAAGTCTACATATTCTACTTTTATTTCTGATTCAGGTATAATAGTTTCTACAGAAGAGTCATCTACTTGACAGGATTGATCAACCGATGGTGCTACGAGTAATGTACATTGTGTCCATGAAGTTACCATTTTTGGTCGTTTTATAGTGATTGTATCTTCAATTTTCCTTTTTATAGGCTTTTTCGATTGTATTTCTCTCACTGTAGTGGGTCCCCTTATTTCTTTCTTAAGATTTCGAGATTGAATTTTTCTAGCACTCACGATTTTTCTCTGTGGTTTAGGCATTTCTGATTTGGATATTCGTTTTCTACTAGATTTCGATATCACAATACTTTGATCTTCTTTTCTTTTATTTCTAATATTGCGATACTTGCGATTTCTCAATCCTCTTGTTGCAGTATCAAATTTGGCATCAATAATTAAATTAGCAATTTCTCGTCTTTGTTTTTTCAAAACTGCATTCTTTCTAGATTTATTTCTAATATAAAATTTGTTTCTTAGTTTATTTTCTTTAGATTTCTTAGAATCATCTTGATTAACTTTTGATGTTAGAGTATTGTATGCGCTTATGATTGAAGATTCTTGATTTTCTAATCCAATCATGTTCCCTATTAACAATTTGGCCATAGGATGATACTTCTCTTTTACTATCACACTGACTAGTTTATCAGGCGCTAGTGAATCTATACTTGATGAAGGTTCATCCAAATGTTCAGTCTCATGAATGTTTTCACATAGTTTGAACAAATTTTCTTCTGGAGATTGTGATTTGCGAGGTAAATTTGATTTGGAATGAACAATATGTTGAGAATTTTGTGTGTTAGAACTTGACAAAGCATTAGGTTGAGAACTTGTAGAAATTGGCGAATATTCCATAATATTATTAAATTTTAATACACTACTTTTATTTAATGAAGTAGGACTAAATCCATCAACAACATCAGAACCACTATATTGGAAGCCATTACCTGTTGTAGGCAAAGATTTTTCAATGCCACTTGAAGTGGAACTACAAGAATCCGCCCAAGTAACTTTTTTTATTTTTCTTTCTGTACATTCATCAGACGTTGAACTGATTACCGGTATTTTATCCATAATTTCGGTATCTGATGTATCCGTACTTACTTTTTCCATTTCTTCTTCTGAACTTTTTCCTGAAGATTGTGATTGGTTAGATTTATAAATTCGACAAAATGTAATTGGAGTTATCTTTTTTGTATCTTGAATTTTATATGATGAATCGTACAAATTTGTACGTATTGATAAATTTGTACTGCACAATTTCGTTGGACAAGATATAGGATATGAAATTGCACCTAGAGAGTCTGTACTAGAAACAGATTTAGGAGAGCTGTCAGGAGAGCCTGGTATAAACTTTTTGAAGACTTGTCTAGACACTATCGAACTAATACTGGCCACTTTTGATTCTTTCTGAACATCATTATATTCAAGATTTGTACACTTGGGCTCCTGAGCTTGAATGTTACTATGACTTCTAGTTAACCTTGGTGATATTGATTTTTTCAGTTTTCCAATATTTAATGAATTAGAATCTTTTACGGCCCATGGTGCAGGTTCTTGATTCAATACTCTAGTAAGTACAAATTTGTAATGTTTTGTTGTGCTTGAAAGACCAATCCAATAATGTATTACTGAATATAATCCATCATATCTGTAACCAGTTTTTGGAGCATAATTATTTGATAAACAATAACTTCTCACAAGCCTTATAGGTACTTTATTTTTATAGCTTAATATTAAAGGATCTTTGAACCGATCCGTACTATTATATTCTCCACTGGTAAAAGTTAAAATATCACCTAAATCAACATCATTATATGTATTTAAGTGAGATGTACAGATTGAAACTACTCCATATGGACCATTATGAATATTTTCATTAAAAGGTTCATGCACATTGTCTCTGGAACAGTCCATTCGAATACCCCACCATGTTCCTGATGGGAAATCTGGTATTGGTCCATAAAGAACTTCTTTTGATCCTTTCTAAAATTAAATAAATGTATTTTTTATATAATTATGAATATTTATCAAGTTTTTTTTTATTTTATTAGCATTTAAATAAATTAATTATTAAATAAATAAATATTTTACTTTTTGTAATTGTATATTATTATAAGCAAAAGGGAAATTAACTAAGGAATCAAGTAAGTTTGTATAATTTAAACCTTATCTTTCAATGTAAATAATCATCCACATTACTTTTAAAAATTTAAATAATCTGAGAAATGATATATAGAAAATAAACACAATCAAATAAGCAATTCATCAATTAAATGCAGTTATAAAGCAGATAACAACTTTTCTTAATCTTAGTTTCTGAATTATTGTTTATAAATATACATTTGCATTATTCTGAGTAAATATTAAACTTTTTCAATGAACTTTTACTTTCTTATTTTCGATACACTAGAAAAAAACTTCAATTAAGCTGTAATGATTTAAATAAATTATTTAAAGCTCTTTAATTAGAAGTCAAAGATATTTTAAAGTAAAAAGAAATAAATTATTCAAAAGATATAATATTTTCACTTTAAATAACTTTAGAATTGGTAAATAAATTTTTATCTTTTCTATTGGTTCAAGGATACAATTATAGCCTCACAAATAAATAAAGAATCTATGTTTTTAGATTTTTTTAACCACACAAGTAAATTATCAATCACTGTTAAGATAAAACTTATAAATTTTTTCAATATTTCATAATAATAATTAGATTTTTGTAATAAAAAACAAATATAACTGTAAAGGTTACGTATATAAAAAGCCAACCTCTTGTTTATTGTCTGATAATGAGGAAGATACTTGTTGTCTCTTGCTATGTTCTTTTAATTTATCATTAACATTATTGAAGATCTGAGTCAACTCAGCTTGGCTCCTGGCATCAACCTATACAAGATAATCACAGACCACAAAACAAGAAATTCTCATTAGGCATTACTCACAACACAATATCATATATCCAAAAAAAGAGCGCGTAAACTTTATCTATGCACATGAATTTTTCGTATAAAATTGTTAAATAAAGAAACTGAGATAAGAAAAAAAAAAAGTCAGGACTTAACCTCTTTTCTGTTCTGTAGTTCTTTAAGAACCAAGCGATTCTCATCAATGCTGTTGGGCCTTACTCTGACAGTATCCTCTACGTTTGCCTTCGCCATTTTATCCACACAGCTTTAATAACACAAGCAAAGCTGCTCTTTCAAGGCGCGCATACGAATCTATTCTATCTTACGTTTTCTTTACTCCTCTTTATCCCCTCCACTTTTCGTAATATCCACTTATATACGTATAGTACACACAAAACATATGTAGTAAATAAGCTGGGGAAATGTGTAATATATATTGCAATTTTCAATGCATTTTTTTTTTGAGAGCTCAGCTGTGATTGGTCGTGTTTGAGATGTACAAATGATTCATTGTTATGAATAGCCATTGAAAATTTGTAATTTTTCAAAAATTAATAGATGTCTATTATTAATTTTATTTTGAAATCGTGATTAAAAAACAAATTATTTAAATTCTGAAAGTTTTTTACTGAGTTACGATTTAATTAATTTACTGAATATTACTTTGATATTTATTTGGAAAAGTATGAATCTAACAAGAATATTAAAAATAAAATTTAAAGATTGAGGTTTTTCTTCTTGAATTTCATTTTTATAAAAATGGGTTTAATAACAAAAAATATAAAATTTATTCTGATTTTATTAAAATATAAAATATTACTCAAGTATATTTTAAGAAAATTCAACTAGCGATTTAAAAAAATTAAATTACTCTAACTTAATGTGCGTCATTTTCGTGTTTTTATTTCAAAATAAAAATAAATATGTCTATCTAATTTTTTAATTATTATTATAAATTATAAGAGATATTTTAGGAAGGAAAAAGGTATTTTTCATAAAAATTAGAAAAACATTTTTTATAATTGCGATAAACCATATTTATTTGAATAATTATCAGAATCGTAGATACAATAGAGAACGCTTTTTAGCAGGCCAACTCTCATTTTCTATCGATGATCAAAAAATCTAACAAAAATCTCGCGTGTGAAAGTAAATTGATGCGCGTGAAGGCGAATAAATCAACGGCGAGGCGCGAGAAGTATATTTAACAATTATATTCGGACAATCATATAACAAACATGATGATCGCACGCATTAATTGCAATCATTTTTTTTTTTTCGATATTTGAATAGTAATAAAAACGCAATTAAAATATCAAATCACATAAGAAAAAAAGGAAAAAATACAATTCAAGTTTGGGGGAAAACATAAACAGGAACTATCCCCTAAGAGCGAAAAAGAGTTTGATAAAATTTTCTCTATAAACGCAGCAGCTTTCTAAATGTGATACTGTTTGCCATTTATTCTCACTTGGCCTTTAGTTATTATTTTTTTTTTATTCATTTTTTTTATGAGGAAGAAAAATTCTACCATATCTTAGCGGACATTTCTTTTTTATTGCGACTCATTGTATCCTTATTACGAAATATCGGAATTGACGCATATACTTTTTCTTTTCTATTTTATTTTTGCGTCTTTTTAGCTTTGGCGATTCAGCTTTCTTTTTGATTTTAAATGGCATCAATGTCGACATCGTCCCCTCCTTCAGAATCGTCATCGACTACTGGTTTTGCTGGTGCCTGTTTTTGCTGTTGCTGCTGTTGTTTCAACGGTTGTTTAGCTCTATCATCATACTCGATCTGAAAAAAAAATCATGATCAATCAACATATTTTGTCTTTTATATCTATATTATGTTTTAGTGGTTTTTAAGTGATAATTAACATTGTACAAAAATATAAAAATGAATATATACCTCCAGATCATCGTCATCCTCATCAGATTCAGATTCTTCTTCTTCTTCAGCCTCTTTAAGCCAAGTTAGAAATGGTGCAGCTTTATCATGAATCTCTTGAGAAATTTCTTTTGAAACGTATTTTTTGCTGACTTTACTAGCCCATTCAAACAAAGCTTTCTCTTCCAAGATATCATTGTCATAGAATAACTGCAATAAATAGATTTATTTTATTCAATTTTCACATTTAAGGCCATATAAGTACTTATAAAGAAATGAATTTATATTTCAATACAAAATGTTTTTAAATAAAAATCAAGTAGCTTACCTTTAAAATTCCAGGCACCTTGGACATAAGCGCATCCTTATGCAGTGCGATGATTTGCTCGATACCATGAATAAGGTATTTTTGGGCTTTAACATCGTCATGAGTAAAACGTAGCAATAGAACCCGGTATTTTTTAACCTGGGCTGCGATATGTTGATCAAAAAGTAATTCAGCAAGAATCAAAGGTGCTTTAGTCTTGATTTCGAGACGTTCAGCCTCGGTCACTAACTCTTTATGATTGTTATCAAGCTGTCCAGCATCACGACGGCATTTAACCAATTTATAAAATATGTCTATACGTTCTTTTTCACTCTTTTCAAGATCTTCACTTATTGTCATGCCTTTAGCGCCGTCCGTCAAATCTTGTAAACGAGCGCGTACTGCTTCTTCCGATACATCTACTGCCCAATTGGTGTCATCACCTTCATCTTTTGCTAAAATTGGTTTAATCGTTTAATTAAATTTTATTAAAATGTATACTTTTTAAATTAAGAAAAGAATTTTTAAATAATTTTTAGCATACACAAATCATTCGAATGTAAAATTATATACAAATATTTGATTCTAGATTAATTATAATTTAAATTGATTTTAATGAAGTAAATTATATTTTAACTATTTGAACTTAAAATAGTATTTAATTTTTTTTAAATTATTCATATTCACAGAGGAGATAGTAAAAAGAACTTTTAAAATTTACCCATTTTCTCTGGTGCCTCAACGACAATGTCAGTTGTGCTGGTATTTTCATTTTCAGGTGAGTTAGAACGATCGCCATTAGCATCACCATTAGTCTTCTTTGATCTTTTGCCGCGTTTGCCCTCGGTAAGTGAACTTCCTTGGGCTGCTGGATCAAGACTTGGTGGATTCTTCAGAATATATGTATTAAGTTTGTGATTGCTTTCCAACATGCCATGATGGCCACAGGCTTTACAGCCCTAAAATCAAAATAAAAAACTTATCAGTAAGATTATAGATTAAATTTAAAAATCAATAGAATATCTATTTATTAGAATCTTTTAATTTATAATCTTGGTTTTGTTATTATAAAACTAATTGGTAATGTAAGATATAATTTTCGTTAAAATCTAATATTTAGAGAAACAAATGATGTTAAGAAATAAGTGTTTCAAATTTGCAATCTTAAAAACTACTTTATGTAATTATTGCAACCATTGTAATTAATACCTTAACTATTATAAATGCAACTTATAATTTACTAAGTTGCAATTTGTCTCCAACAATTGCTTAAATTTTTTGCAAAGATAGATATTAATTCTTACCTGCGAGATGGTACCTTTCTTAGCGTTAACCAGCAATTCTGTCTCGGGATTGTCACATGCAGGGCAAAGCACATACTTCCGGATGAAACCATCAAGTAAATCTTGGAGTTTCGATGCGTCATGACTGCCATTAACAATAAAACGTTCATTCTTGAAATCAAATTGAGTTTGAGCGCCAAGCTCGCAGCCAAAGAACTTTGTGGGATAAGTTGCTGGACGACCAATAGCTTTAGCTACTTCAACCATATTGACGATGACGGTTTTGATGCCGTTACCTTTACCTTCAACTTTAGCTTGAATACGAGGCATTTTATAGCGATAGAAGGCATCGCTAACGCCACGGTTTACATTTACACTACCCATTTTGCTGATTATTTATTATTTTTTGTTTTTTTAATTTTGTGGTTTATTTTTTCTTTTTGTTTAATTGTAGGGTTGTTTTAAGTGAAAAAGAGGAGATTGATGATGATTTTTTGATGATGATGATGATTATGGAGAAGAGGACGGACGTGCCGAACGCTCGAACGGCAACGTCTTCGTTTTGTTATTCTTTCCTTTTTCCTGCTTATGGTGATTTTTGTTTCGCTGAAAATTTAATATTAATTAACAATAAACACCAAGTCATTCGATCCTTTTTTTTTAATTACAGCTTCAGTCCTTTGAGTTTCGATACTTCGCCGCACCTCGCCTAAAAAATGACAAAAATAAATCTAAATGATTATAATAATTAAAATAAATAGAAATATCTTTAAATTAAAAAAAATATATTTTTACCTAAACGTAATATCTCAGGTGGGCAAGGTCTTGGTCCTCGTTCTCCGGGATCTTGGATTTTCTTCTGCCAGCGACAGTTTGAAAGTCGCGCAGTGTCTTGCTCGCCCAGCGACGGGGTAAACAATTACCGCCGTGAGATAGCGACGGGCCACGTGTCGCGTCAGGGTGGTATAAGTTATTTGCGCTTAGTCGCGCCGCGCTCAAAATTGATACCAGTCACGTTTCTCTGAACGGTTGAAGCTTCCGATGCCTGTTACTAGCAAAAATTTAACCATAGAATTTTTTATCTTTAAAAATGTTATAATTATTTCAATGAATTTTACAATGTACTTTAGTAAATGAAATGTGTCTTTTTTATTATCTAATTTCAATAAACGTTATATCAATCATTTTTTTTTCAAATGTTTTAACTCTTGAGACACACACCGAGCACAAATAACCAAGGTGTTTTTGTTTAAATGCGTTTTTAGAATGTATAAGTCTAGGAACATTAGACTGATGAGTTAGGAAATTTTGAGATACTCATTAATATCTTAACTTGGGCCAGCTATAGTGTTTCTTTAAAAATCTAGTGAATATCACAAAAAGTTAGAAATTAAAAATTTTATGATATATGCCAGATTTGTACTTTTCAAGATATTTTGTTTCGTTTTGCATTCATCAAATATGTAGGCTTCAATGACAACTTCTCATACGATTTTTCGGTTGGATTAAATATGTCATTGATCAAACTTTATTTAATTTTGCAATTAATTAAAAAATTAGTAGATAATAAATAAATTTCCGAAAGTCAGGACATTTATCACTAGATTCTGTAAATATTTTTGGATTAATTTATGGCAATAAAATACTGTTTTTGAAAAAATCTCTTATTGATTGAATTATTGACTTTGATCACGAGATATAAGCTTTCAAGATGCCACAATATATATAACACTCATGTATGTATCTCAGAGGTTAAACATCTATCGAAACTTTTAATTATAATTTCGATCTTGATAATATTAATTGATGTTAAATTTGATAATAATCAAGTGTTATGTCTACTTTCTAAAAATTTTAGATGATTTCGCTATCTCCTATTAACAATGTGTAAATTCCTAAAAATAAGGAGGACAAAGAGCATTGCATTAGTACCTGGAAAATTTTGCGGTCCTGTGTTTAAGCAGGCAAAGATGATTCAGGTATGATTGATCAGTATCCTGACTAGGTTGAAAATAATGGCGGACAATGTTGTTAGTCTGTCTCGGCCTGATAAACAGGGAGTGGTTTCGGTCTTCAATGATCATACACGCTGCTGTGCCTAATCCACGTGACGTAAGAAAATCTAATTGCAAATTGCACTTATTGTTATCGGCCGATAACCTATTGCAGGCTTGAATATTGTTTATTTGAAATTTATTTGGGATTTTTGTTATGGTTTTGCTTTTATTATTGATGCGGTCGCACGTTGGGACGATGCGCCGTAACGGTGACGACCTACCGCCGCCGCCTCCTGTGTTGTACACCGGTCCTTTCCCTCGGGATGATATCCTGGATGTTTCTGCAAAAATACAAAATACATTTTTATGTTATAATTTGTTTTTTTTTTTTTATTATTTTTCTTCTATATACTAATTTATTTGTTTAATGTTCAGAATTTATAGCTTTTTTTCAATTGTATCCAGATGTTAAAATTTTTTTTCTATGAAACCTAAAGCTTTCTATTTGTTTTTGTTAAAAAAGAATTAATTTTTTATTCATGGTAACATTTAAATTTTGGAATTCATTACTTATATAATTTTCACATCAGAAATTAATTATATATAAAATATTGACAATCTATTTTTTATTCAATAGAAATAAAGAATTACTACGTTTCATTGCATTACAATTTTTATTTCATGCGAGTGACTAATTTTTTATAAATAATTCACTTTCTATATTCTAAAATTAATGAATATTTATGAGTTCATGATTTATAATTAAAATTAAAATATTAGCTTGCTTAAACGAAATTTTTTAAGCAGCAAATAAACGGCTTGAGGTCGTATATTTAGATTATTTTCCTTTCTTTTTTTCTTGTAGAAAGGAAAGGTTAAAAATCTTTACGTAATACATTAACAGATTTGATACAACAGAAAGTGTCTGATATAATCCTAGCGTCATCTACTTAATGTCGGTAATAGGATCTTGTCTTTTTTTAAACTTTTTGGTTTAAAATCTGAAATTCAATATTTAATTTTAAATGCATATGCGGTTTCACCGATTTTTTATTAAAAAAATTCAATATTTAATTTTAAATACATATTAAAGCGGCTTCGCCGATTTTTTTTTTTAATAAAAAATAGAATGTTTTGTAACAAATGACCAAGAAAATTATAAGTTACGATTATTTCATAGCAGTTTTAAAAATTTAAGATCATTGACCAAATTAAAAAGAAAAAAATTATTAAAACGTAAAACGCAAGTATTTTTTTGTAAAATAAAAAATAATACAAGTTACAAATTGTTATTGGTTAAAAACATTTATTATAAAATTTATTGAAGAAAAAAAAATTTGTTTTTTTTCTTGATACAATCGTAGATACTCATCTACCAGATAATTTTTTTTTTTTAATTTTATTTAACTTCGCTATACTTATGCTATCATTGTGATGCTAATTAGCGACGGAGATCGTCAGTGTGTCTGTGAACAAAGCACATGTAATGTACAGTGGTGCTTATATCGATCGGCCGCCGAGAGCGGGATTCGAACTCGGGACCTCGAGATTGCGAATCCATCGCTTTACCGAATGAGCCACTGAAACCTCTAATATGCATTTATAGTAAATACTATTTCAAGAGTAACATTTAAAAATATTAAATTTTTCCAATTATTATCAATAGTTTATTAATATCAAAAAGAAAAAATTTTGCGTGTAAGATCTAATCATCATTAATAAAAATTTAATCTACAATCGTTCAATATATGAACATAACCTCAACTCACAGTATAGTTCCTAACCATTATTCAAAATCAACCAATTATTCATCGGCTAACGAGGAATAAAAATAATTTGGCAGCGTAAACTGTTCCGCAAATCTCTCATTCCGCTTGATTGTTTCTCTTTTTTTCGTTCGCTCACGTAGGTATAATGATCATTTTAAGAAAATTTAACAAACTCATCAGCAAAGAAAAATCGATACTTTTTGCATAAATAACTCGGCAAGTTTTCCGGCATAGCCATAAATTTTTCATGTAAACGTAAAATGTTCAACAGACTAGATGGATATATAAATAGACACAAAAATTTTAAAAGTTTAATGTGAATTTACAAACTTGAAATCGTTGTTGTGAATATTAATAATTTAACACCAACTTCAGATTAGAATGTTTTTTAGTGAATTTCAATTTTTTTCTTTAAGTAAAGAATTTTTTTTTTTTATTGTTAAAAATAAATGTATCGAAAATTTAATGTTGCAATATAGTTTTTATGTTCATAATTTTAAGATAATACAGCATAAACATTACAAAATTAAAATTTATAACTTCGCTCGAGACGACGTTAAAGAACGTTTCAACTTATCACTTCAAGTTTGTTATCGTATTGGGCTTATGTTGAGTAAATATTTATAAAAGTCTAAACATCTCAAGTTTTTGTATACATTAGTTTGTAACTTCAAAAATTTATTACACTTGATACTTCAAGTAAACTCGTAAACCAAATTCATTGTATTTTTTTTATTGTGTTTAAACAAAACTTTCATTGCGTTACTTTTAAAGTATTAAGATTGTAATTCAAATCACCCATTCAGTAACAAATGCAAGAAACTTTTCCACCGCTGAAGAAAAAAAGACTCGCTAATTTAATAAAAGAAAAATAAATCCTTTGATTAAAATCAACTAAAATCTTAATCTAACATTTCCTATACCGCATAACGTACAAATGTAGACTTTAGCGGAATTACCATTCAGCGGCTTCAAATAAGGCTTAAGCACATCTATACACATGTATAATGTGTGCATGGTATTCAACGCAACCGGATAGAGCGATTACAGAGCTCTCCGCCGTATAGTCGTCATCATCGTCGTAGTCGTCGTTATTTTGCATCGATTGCGCTTTCGTATGTAACCGTCTGAACATATCCCGACGACTTATTTGTATGTAACTGGAGGTTTTAAAGAGTCTCATCGGTTTATCTTTCAATATAATTAGCGTGATATTTCAGTCTAAGAATGTTGATGATATTCTTGAATTTCGATTTTCATTTTCACACGATTATGAGCGAAAATTTAAACTTTATTGTATTTTTTTTTTAAAGTTTCATTTTTAGACGTTGGATTTTATTGTGTTTACAAACATTAAAGTAACTACGTATTAAATTTATCGTGCAAGTTGTAATTACAGTCTTTTTAAATAATTTGAGATTAAAAAAAAGGTCAAAATTTTTATATCAAACGAAGAATAATATTTGAACAGAAGTTATATATTTTGATTGTATTTAAAATTGGGTCAAACATTTAACATTCCAGCCTAAGACCGCGATTAATCAAGTTTGTCATTTCAATTTAAACTTTTTTTTTCTAAAATATACTCGAACGGAGAATGAAATTACAGTTGAAATTTGTAATTAATACAATATTCCTGTCGTAACAGAAACTTTAAAATGATACCTCTTATTCAAATTGTAGTTTGGTATGAAGATAGTCATTAGAAATTGCACGTTATTGTAACATTTTTCTAACGATCTTGCATTTGTAACACTAGAAACATTTAGTTTTTATTTTTTAATAAACTTTTTACACTACCGCATTGCAACAAGTTTTAATGATTAAAAAAAATTGCACTGCAAAAGTTACATAAACACAAAAGAAACATAATTTTTTTTCTTCGAAATAACAACAAAGTCTGAAATTCAACAAAAGTAAAGGTAAACTTGTATTACAAATAAATTATCGCAATTGCACGCGATAAAAATAAATAATAAATACGATAAATTTTCACGACATGAAACTATATTATTCCGCGCTTTATTTACATTCGCACAATGTCTCACATAGGAATAATAGCTTTAAACCATGACGCTTGCGCTTGTGCTTATACGCTTAAGACAAAGTTTTGGTACAATAGTTTATGCGACGTGACAGTTTATTAATCAAGGGATTCGCTTGGGAAATGCTGTTGTTGTAAACAGTTTAACTGTTCTGAAGTGGAAATTGTTTATATGCATTGATTTGTTAATTTTTTTGTGAAATAATTATGGAACTATTTTTAGAATGTTGAATGTTTTATTATAACTTTTATTTATCTAAAAAAAGATGTTTATGAATTAATAGACTTAGGAAAAAATATGGGTTCAATTCGTTAAAATAAATAACGATTTTTCCCAATACTTTTTTACTTATAAATTACCAGAGATTGCTAATAATAACAATAATCAATTAATTATTATAGAATAAAATAAACAATAAAAAATTAATGATCGCGCGAATAATTTATTATCAATTGTTTTCGAACTTTATCGAATATCACAGAAATTTATTATTATCATCATCGATAGAAACGGTATAAGGTCAAATTTTCGTATTGATATAATAGTAAAGTAAATAAGTACATTGTTTGCATTGCAAATGATTGCTTTATTATCTGGATATTTTTTTAGCTCCAGTGTAATCTAAAAATAAAGGATTTAATAATAATCGAGGTATTATTTGTTTTTATCGTCTATCAATTAGAAAACTATAAATTATTTTAATTACAAAACGCTTCGTTATTTAATTATCGAATATATTGATTCTCATTGTTATTCGTCATTAAACCCGCGGAATTGTTATATGTAATTGGGAAATGAGAGTTCGAGCGTGCAGCAAAATTGGAAAATGCGGTTTTCAATGGACTGTCCTTTTACGATCGATCATTATTATAATCAAATTGGAGAAGAGATGATTTTTGTGTTGGAAATCATATCTGCAATATTAATATTGGCAGTATAAGTTTTCTAATAATACAAAGTACTTGTATGACTCTACTATAAAATAACGCATTTATGAAAAAAAATAAATCTCGCTGAAAAACTTGTCAAAACTTTATGCGCGGAATATAACAATGTACACAAATAATATGCAGATTAAAATTTTCATGAATAATGCATTGCAAAATAATTATTCGTACGAAGTGCAGTAATGAAACTTGTCATCGATGTGTAGTTTTTTTTATTAATAACTTTTCATTATTTTTATGTTAATTTACAAAAGTTTTAAAAATTTTGTGTTCAACATCGTTATATTTATTTCACGTTAAATATTTACAACGATATTTGAATTTTATAAGCTAAATTATAAAACAAAAACACGTAAATAAATATTCACATCAATCAAAAATAGACTGGTTCGCCTGCTTGCGATCGTTAACGAGTATTTTCATTTAATTTCAAGTGATTAATATACGCGTTTTTTTTCAATGTTTTTTTTCCAACTGGATTAAACATTCGCATTTAAAATAATAATCTTTTTTTTTAAAAAAAAAGCTCTGAAATGAGAGATATTTTTAGAAGCATCCCGAGCCTTTTTAAATTTTTCATATTCTGACCTACTTTTTTTGCGAATAGACTTTTTCAAAAGGTTTTTTTTCTTATCATATTTATTATTTACCCGATCGATGCTCTTTAAAAGTTTTTTTAAATTTATAGTCATAATTTATTGTATAAATAATATCGTTGTGTTTGTAGGATTATTAAAATTGTAGAAGGCAAACGTTTTTAAAAATAATTGTTAACATCTTTGTTATTCAAATAATCAATTATTCATCAATCTTTTAACATGTGAATAAGTTGATTTTTATATAAGTAATAAAGAAAAACATGGTTCAAAAAAATTTTTTATTTTAAATCATAAAATCATGCCGAGAAAAATATTAATCCTTTTTATATATTTCATAAAAAAAAGAAAATAATGTTGATGTTAACAATTAGTCACAAGTTTAACCATAATCGTACCTTCTAATCACAATGTACGATTAAAATATTGCATGAAAAATTAAGATAAAATTCAAAGTGCGCGTGCAATGTAACCGTTTGTTTTATTTTTTTTCCTTTTTCAATGAAAATAAAAAGGCAGCGTTGCAAGGTCAGTCGAATGGCCAAATTAAAAGAGAGAGCATGTATATGGAAAACTGAACGAAGCTAAATGAAAACGGGTAAAATGATTTTAAAATCAGGATATGTCGCGAGCTGTGCTATTTTATTTGGTGAGATTTATTTAAAATAAATTTTGCAAAATTTATATTTATTCAATGCAAAATTTTTAATGAAAATCTGACGAGATATTTTATATTTTCACTTTGAAAAGCTTTTCAAAAATTAATTTATGCAGATAAACACCGAAGTGAAATTTTTTGCTGTAACTTTTTATTTAAACTTGAATGCATATACGTTATAAAATAAATATTTCAATTTTGTGCAAACGTTATAAAATGAATATTTAAAAAACTTATTTATTTTTGAATTTATAAAATTAATCAAAAGCCATTCGGACGAATGCAAAATAAATTGTATTTAAAATTAAAATTTAACGAAAATGAAAATTATTAAAAATAAAATTCAACGAAAAATAAAAAAATTTTATAAAATTATTTTAAATGATGGTAAATGTGTGTCACGAAAAGATTTTCAAGGCAGCGCGTATATAGTCCGCATTGATTGGTGCATTGGCATAACGTTAATTCATTGGAAATAAGGTGTAATAACTAAAATTGCATAGTTTTATTAATACATTATTAAAAGCACGCTTGTTTGTTATGTCTCTAGCTATTTAACTATTTTTTTTTTAAATAATAGTAGGAAATTTTTAAAATTCATGCTTGATAATGATTATCTTTTAATTTTTTATTTTTTCAATACGTACTGTTCTGTGAAACTATTTTACTGTATTTTTCTGATAACATCGTATTTCCTTATTTTTTTTTAATCGATAATTACGGTTTTCAGTATTGAAAAAAAGATTATGAAAAAAAAAAGATATGACTAGACTTGATAAAACGTGATGCAAATGCTGTATATAAATGCATTTTATAAATATGCGATAATGATGTATTTTATATAGATATAATAATTTCTAATGTTTATACGGCTTTATATATTTATATGGTTAATTATTTTTTATTAAAAATATATTTTAAATTATTGAAACAAAATAAAACTGATAAAAAAAATTCAAAAGAACTTTTTGCATAACAAACTAAAAAATTTTTAAAAAATTGTATAATTTTTTTAACCGAAAATAATTTTTTTGTTACTAGTTTGAAACTATATAATTTGAGATAAGAGAAGTTTGTATAAGCTAAATAAAAGAATCGTAAAGAAATAAACTTTAATTAGCGATAAGAGATAAACCAGCTTTAGCGAATATGCACGATATACACATTACATAAGCAATAAATAATGTTAAATTAGTTTATAATTAATTAAATTAACTTTATTTTATTTAATAAATAAAAAAGTTTAAATATTTGTCGTAATTAAAAATAAAATTAACAAAAAATATTTTGCTTTAATGTTCAAAGTCAATAAAACAAACTATTTAAGTTATACAATTTTAAGCTATACTTTATTTGTTAACAAAATGCTAGATTTTATCTGCCGTATTGAAAGCCGGCATTTTTGCCACGATGCAGACACATGGAATCGAAAAAAAAAAACGCAAGTGACGGTTTAACATAGCAAAGCTATTTATAATACGTACGTTTACTTTCGGACTTAGACGAAACAATGTTTTTACAAGTAAATTTACTGTACAATTATTGTTTAAGCTTTTAGCTATAACAGCGCAAAAAATGTAAATCTGTGAAAATTTTAGAAGTCAAGATTTAAATATACGAATTTTTTTCTAAAAATATTACGAGTTTTGATTGGTAAATGTAACGTAAATGAATAAGCATTTGTGTAATCCGATCAAAATTTATTAATCCCATTGCCAATCATGTCGCATATGGTTGCAATAATCAATTTGTCTATAAAAAATTTCTGATTCAAAAAATACTTAAAATTATGTATATATTTTCACGAACGAGTTATAATTTATTTAACGAATAGCATTTAAAATTCTATCAATACTAACATCCACGTAATTGAAACCCTTCAAAGATTTAAAAATTCCCTCGAGAAAACCCCTTTATAACCTCATTAACTATAAATCACTGCTAGCAGACAATTCCTCAATAACCAATAATCTGATTCGAACATCTTGAAATACCAATAATCATCTTTCGATTGACTGTCATTAATAAGCACAATAGGCTTCTTGAAAAAGATAATTTACCCCTTATTCGAGGAATCCCACCCCAATATTCAATCTCGACCCTAACAAGTCGTCTGCTTAACAAGCTTAAGTTTCTAATGAATTATGCCTTCGTGTCTAAGCAAATAAGAAAGACAAGGGGGAAAAAAGAAAGAGGGAAAAAAAAAGATTATCCCCCTAATAAATAAAACAAAACCAGGTCGTCTGATCTGAGAGAAAATTGATGTTACCTGCTCGGCGTAGACGCATATGTCGTGATTTCCGGAGGTGTCTACTCCCCGCCTGATTTCGTTTCCGTCTTCCTGGTCCCGTCTTGCCGGTCCTAACTCCACTGGAGCTTTAATGCAACTCTTTTTTATTCCACTCTCAATCTCAACACACTCACTCACTCGCTCTCTTCTCTACTTCTTCTTGCTTTTTCTTTCTCTCTTTATCCCCCAAGATAACACACAACTGGGTATATAAGGGTGGGTGTAACAAAACCCCCTTCTCTTACTTTCTTCACCCCCTTCCTTCTTCTTCCTCTACCTACTACACCAACGACGACCTGCTTTTTATCTAGTACTTCTTCTCTACTATATTGCCCTTTTCTTTTCTTTTTACTTTTTTTTTTTTTTTGCAACACGTCTTTTTTTTTAAAGTTATACCCTATATTAAGCCTTTATAAACCGCATGTATATCGTAAAAGGGGTCAAATGGGGGTGGTTTAATTTTCTTCTGTTTAAAAATATTTCTTTTATTCAATCACGCGAGAATTAACACCACGCGTGGAGCACGAATGCTAGTAAGTTCGCGACTCCCAGATTTTGATCGGCAACTACCTAAAACCATCCCCCTCCTTTTGGCTGAAGCAGTTCAGGCTCTTTCTCTTGTCCATTTCTACCTGTACTATCTATCCTCGTCTCTCTTTCTCTTTCGCTTCGTTCGTTTGCAAATGGTATAGGAGAAATTGGCTTTTGCTTCGGCGCAAGCTCGTCGTCGTCGACGAACGACGACGGCGACGGCGGTGGCTGTATGTACGACGAGAGCGAAGCAGCAGCAATAGCGCCCTGGTGGCGGCGCGGCTAGTAGTATAGTCGCTTATTGATCTGCATGATGCTAAAACCACGTATGTGTGGGTAAGTGAGGCAAAAGAGAGGGTACAACGAGAGTGAGGTGAAAGAGGTGGAAGTAGTAAAAAAAATTTTTTTAGAGAGGGCAGAGAGAAACTGAGTGCACTGGGTTCCCTTTTTTCTCTCGACTTTATATTTTTTTTTTTGTTGCAATAGCAGAAAAAGGGTTGCGCTTGGAAATTTTTTTTATTTTGAATGGGGGCGTAGAGAGATGTCTCGATTCAAAAATTCATGAGGATTTGCTTTAAAGAGAATCTTTCACTTTTATGGATTTCATACTCAATTGGAAATCAATCTTCATTTCGCGTGAAGAGTTCAAATTTACGATTTTTCTTTTTAGGCGAATTTTATCTAATGGATGGAAAATTTATAGGACAAAGGTTTTATACTGTACTTGCTTATGCAAAGTATGCTTTTTTTTTTCCAATTTTGGATTTTCAGTCCAAAAATTAAAAAAAAAAAAAATAATTATTAAAATTTTATATTAAATTTAATTTATAAAAAAAAGTAATCACAGAAAATTAACTTATGATATATAATCACAAAATTAGGGGACCAAATTGGTCTAAAGCAATTACAAAGGTAAACATCAAATAAATCAATAAATGTAAAAATTGAAGATAATCAAGATTAGAAAGAAAATTAAAACGTTTCTTTTTAAATTATAATTTACATATATAAATGAAATGAAAACATTCTCAGTAATTATAGTCGAATATTGAATAAATATTATGTTTGTATCAAATCTTAATTATATATATTCAATTAGAAAAAAAAATGATCAGTATAATCATTTTTTCATCAGTTTACCAAAACGGAATGTCAAACATTAAAGTTTTTCTACAAAAAAAATCTGATTTGGAAAAAAAAGAAACAAAACTATTTAACGAATTCAATGTCTGTAGAAACAAGTCTGGCAAAAAATGGGGACATCAGAAAAAGATTTATAAGAAGAAAAAAAATGTAAATGGAACAGACTCTGCATATAGGGACTTCGGAAGCAGAAGCCCGCAATGCAAGAGAGAGAGAAGGGAAGCAAAGCACACACTTCCGTGCAGCACATGCCAACTAGGGCTTGTGGCATTTACACGGATCGAACACATATTGGATATGTATGCCGTCTGTTACACCTGTCTGACACCAGCAATATTCGTGTTTTATTACGTTTTGTTTAATATATATACACGTACATATGCAGAAGCAACTTTTTTCAGCATTTTTTTTTCTTATTGATATATTCGTATGTTAAAAAGTACATGTTTGTTTAGCTGGAATGAAATTCAGGTGGCATGATATCTTTACGTACGTACAGATTTACATTCGGAGCAGTAAGATTTCCATAACGTTGAAATAAACGATGTGTATTTTTACAAATTCCAAAAATATTTTATCCGCTACTTTTGTAATATTTTTGAAAATTCATATTTCAAGGAAACGTCAAATATCGACATTGGAATTTTCCAAATTTTTTATAAAAAAGATTTTTTAAATGATCTTTGAATAAAGATAAAAAATTCGGGTAAATGCAATGTCGGTAACTATGTATAAATAATTCATCCTAGTACATCACATTAGAATACCGTACTATTTCAGATATTAAATTTTTTTTGCTACGTACGTTCGTAGAAACAATCAAATTAAATTTAGTAAAAATATGTGAGCAAAGGACAGAAAACGTAGTAAAAAAGGTTAAGGTCACTGCTGCTCGCGTTTTTTAAGATAATAGTTACGATGATTTGGCAGATTAGATGGCTAGAGCTCTCTCTTTCTCCCGGTGCTATGTGTGTATACACACTTATCGATTTTACAGTTACACGGTTACTTGAGGAACAGGTGGTTCTTTACAACTAACGCTTGTAAAATTATAGATTTAACTTTGTACTAATAAAAAATAAAGAGAAAGAGAATTTCTTCGAACTTTTGTTTTATGCCTATGAATTGTATTAGTTATTAGTTTAGAAATAGTTTGCTAGTTATAGTTTATGATTTCTATAAAACAATGTTTGTATTTACCAGATTAAGATTGCTTGTTTATTCGTTGTTTAACTTACATGAATATTTTCATTTTTTTTTAATTCAACATATATATTTACGAATTTTAATGAATAAAGTAGTTAATCACATAACTTTGTATTTATAATGATTCGTTCTAATAATTTTAAAATAAACGTAATTTCACACAAGACTCGAAAATATCTGGAAAATACTTTAGACAAAACATTTGTTACGATAACTCGATGATATTTCAATGAAAAAAGAACATCGTATGTGGACATACGAACGGATGCAATGAATGAAATTTAATCTTACGCAATAATAGTAGCAATCTCAGAACAATGAGCTTGGTATTAAATTATGGGTGAATTCTAGAATTTTATCATCATCATAATGACGTTAAAATTACGTTTTATTGTATTTTATATATAAGAAAACTTTAACAAATTTAATGTAACGTAAGAATTGAAAAATTTTTCAAGTAACTGAATTTTATGAATTTAGAAATTAGTTTACCAATTATTTAAGAAAAATAGATATTCGAAATCACAATAAAATATTACTTTTTTATAAGAATTTCACATAGTAAAAGTGAATCCATAAAGAAATATGTTTAACAAGTAAATCATTTAACATATAAAAAATGAAGGTTGCCAGTGGTTCAGTCGATAGAGCGATGGATTCTTAATCTCGAGGACTCGAGTTCGAATCCCGCTCTCGGTGGCCGATTGATACAAGTATCAATGTATACGATACATGTACTTTGTTCACACTGAAAACCTTAATCGCTAATTAGCATTGCAAGAATAGCGTAAATACAGTGACGTTCAATAACAAAAAAATTTAACAAATAGAAAAGAATAAATGTAGTGGCAAAACTTATTTTTTCTTATCAGTATGCGTTCGAACAAACGGAAATTTAAATTATGTTAAATATTTTTCAAGTTATAAGATTATTTAACCGACTATTAAACAAAAGATTAAATTTATCTTATCTCCATTAAGCGTATACATAAATCTCTTGTGTTGAATGTATGAAGAAAAATATTTGTAAAAAAACGTCGTCACACTGAAGACAATAAATTGTAAAAATTTTTATAACTTTTGACGCGATACAGTAATATTTTTCTTTTTGTATTACACTTCAGACGTGATTTATAATAAAAACTGCTAGTAAATTGATTTTTTTAAAAGAAAAAAATGGGAAAGATAATTAAAAAATGATTATCTGTTAAGAAAACGTTACGACGAATTTAATCCCGAGTTAAATCACGTGACGAGATAAAAAGCATGTGACTAAAAATCATCAAATATTTACCAGTAAACCTAACAGAAAAAGATATCGAAAAGTTAATAGTAATCTCCATTAAATATCAATTGGAAGTGCTATTAATTCCGTTTCATAATTAAACGAAATAAAACTTTGTTGACAGTTTGGCAACCGCTACAATGCATTAAAATACAATTATAATTATCAGCTTACAAAAACAAAATACGCTATTTGGTCAATTTATACCAACAAAAAAGATAAAGATTTTTTTAGATAAAAAAAAAAAGAAAAAAATAAATAAATTCGCGTGTAAAACACGGGGGGTGGTGGGCAATGCGGTGTCCGTAAAGGCTAGCTCTCTTTCTCGTGCTTTAAAATTTGCTATACTTTGGTGCAAAGTGACGCAGGTCAACCCCGGAACGCGTCTATACTGCTGTAGAAACTTGGCGCATTTTCGGCGGAATGAGAGTTCAAGGTCGTTTTAGAAAATTTCTTCGATTTTAAATTGGAATAAAAATTTTTGTAAGAATTAAATGTTTGGTGAGAAGAAAATTTAATGATTTTCGAACTTTACATGTAATTCTAAATTGAAATAATATTTAGAATAAATTTGTATATAAATATAATAGTTTTAGTATATTCTATATTTTATAAAATATCTTTTATAATTTTGTTTAATTTTTTTCTTTCTTTTTGACGTTTTTAGATTAAAATCAATTAATTCAGAAGAGTAAAATTTTTATTTTTTTTGTTCTCTATTTTTAATAACTTAAGAATAATCAACTTTAACAATTTAACGCTGTTCATATTTAAAAGACAATAACTTTTTTTATTATTTAATAATTTTATTTAAATACAAAAAGCAATATTTTATTATCATAAACTTTTAGATTAGATACAAATTCCCTAAAAAATTTCCATGTTAAACGTAAAGTTTTAAAAGTAAATTAAGATATAGGACTGAAAGACATTTGCATTGATAATTTCGTTGTCACGTTTATATTCTTTTCTCATTCGTTACGCGAATAACGCTCGCACAGCTCGCATTAGTACACCTCGTGTTCTTTACTTTATCATTTATTTATTTATCATTTTCTTTTCTCCTTTTATTTCAACAACGAGCGTTGGTCAATAATCGATTTCCGCTCGCGTTCTCGCACTACGAGATAACGACACACATACACGGAGGAAATAGTGCACGCTTAATTCCTTCATGCGGAATTTTGCGCTCTGCAGATATATTTATTCGTTGGATTGTTTCTTTTTTTTCATTGTTAACTTATACTTGAATTATTTTTTTATTTTTTCATTTGAAAATTTTTTTTTATTTTAATGTATTTGTATTTCAATTGATTATCATATTTTAATTTAATGTCTCTAAAAAGTATCATACTTTTAAAAAAATAATAGATAGCACAATTTTTTTCATAACTATTTATATCAATTTTCTCTTTTACACATAAGTTTATAATTTTTAACTTTTTTATTTAAAACAATAATTTTATTACACTTCAAACGCTTCCACGGCAAACTATTTTTATAACTTCATTTTTCTTATTCGGGTCATAGACTCGGCCGTTGTTGGCTGTTTTTTTTTTCCTCTCTTTAGATCTAATCAAGTTATAGTTTGTAAGAACAATCAACTTCTAATCTGGTTAGCCTCGCTAAACATTTGCTACAAATAAAAATCATGGCTTGCCGTGTAACGTAATAAAAACGATGAGATAATAAAAATAATTTGACGATTAATTGTTAACCGTTCTCTGCGGTAAAGAATTGTTCTCTTTTTTAATTATAAAAATAAAAACGTTACGAAAAAAAGTTTTTTAAATTTTTAATTAAAAAAGGTTTAATTATATAACATAAAGTTCCTTTTAAAAAAAAAAACTATAAATTTCTTGAAATAGAAAAATATATTTTGTAAAATATTAAAAACGAGGTTTCATTTAAATTGTACTGCTTTTAGTAATATTTTTGTGATTTATTAATAAAACAATTTTATCCAATATTTGTTTTTTATATAAAAATGATTCTCCCAATCTAATAAAAATATTTCTACCGCATACAAAAAACCGTTGTGTTCAATCCAATTTTTATGCTTATAAAAAATTAATATGCATGTGCCAAAAAGGAAAAAAAATCATTGAAAAATGAAGCCAACAGTCGATATATACGGCCGCAATTGGAGAATCTTTTTGTCTTATATGTAAGATCCGCATGCCATAAATACTTGTTATATGCCGTGCGACTTCGATTTGCCATAGTTCGCAAACTTCTTTTTTTTCTTACATTGCAGGCGCAACAAAATAACATTTACAAAGATATATATGTATACATCGTAAAACATCCTTTAAAATCTACAATAAAAAACAAACAAAGATAATACGTAAGTCCAAAAATAAATTTTAGTAAACAATGGCTTTTATATATTGTACAAAAATATATTCTCGTTATTTATTTTTTTCAATAATTGAAAAACAACTAAATGCGCGATTTACGATCATAATTATCATTAATATTTGCAATTCTTCATGAAAAAGCTAATGAGGCAGTGCAGAAATTTTTCGTTATTATTATTATTTTATACATTAAATATTAATGAGGTATAATAAATTCAATAAAAAAGTGAATTTTCATATATTTTAAAATGAATTTTTTTCGAAACCTGAATTTATTTGTTTTAACCATTGCATGACTCAACTTATATGATAAAAAGTTACAATAAGATAAAAATAACGAGTTGAAACTCGTCAAATTTAAAAAAGAAAAAAAGGCTATCTTTATAAAAAAAACTATTTGACATTTTATTAACAAAATGTTTATCAAGTTTAACACTAAAAAATTTTATATGTATTTAATTTTAAAAAAATTTATTAAATTCCATTTTAATTTTTAAACTAAAAAAGATTCTTTAGGTCTTTAATCTCGAGGAGCCCGAGTTCGAATCCCGCTCTCGGCCAATTGATACAAGCATCACTGTACGTTACATGTGCTTCTTTTATAAAAACACTGACAACCTCCATCGCTAATTAGCATCGCAATGATATAAATACAGCGACGTTAAATAAAACAAAATAAAAAAAAAAATATCCAAATTGGCTAAAGCTTATGCAAATAAAATTGTATAGCCAAATTGCATGTTTTATACATAAGGAAAAAAAAAATTCTTTTCCTACATTTTAATGTAATTACGATTAATAAACTAAATTACTTTGCATTACCATAACGAAACTACCAAACAGACAACCCAATATAACGGCATAAGAGTAATATTTAAAATTAGCTGAACCCAAAATTAAAGTAGCTCATATACCGGACTTATAAAGAAATTATGAAAATTAAGTATGTTTTATATATAGAGCAACTCATTATACAATTCGACCAAAGTTAAAATTTTTCAGGGTTATACAATAAAAAAAAAGAGGAATTCAAACACGCAAAGGTACATAAAGTTTTATTCAAATTTTCAATTAAATGTAAACTGCGGTAGGTTTCTTTTTTTTTTCTTTTTAGGAGCCATTTGATTATGTTAGACTTACTGCGCTACTGCGGTAAGAAAAGAAGTGTGTCGAATATTTTTACCGGCCCGGTTGCACCGTCGTACCGCATATAATGAAGGTTCTTTTTTTCCAAAAAATAAAGAAAAAAATGTACTTTGGGGTTTTCTTACGTTTTTGTATTGTGCAAAATTAATTTTCTGCAATTTTCAGTGCATTTAAATTTTCGTGAAAATTCATTCTTGGTTAGAAAATAAAAGCTCGTAAATGTCAAGAATAATTTATTATTTTTAATATGAAAAAGTACCACGATTTCCAACTTTTATACACTAAACAATAAATTTTCAAAAATTTACTATGCATCAGCAGCTATAACTAAAAGTCAATCCATATCGCGTTAATCTATTTCCAATTAAATTTCGAAATAATATTTCAAAACGATGATTCACGATGAAAGAGAACGTCAAAAAACAAATTTTATTATAATTGAAATACGAAACGTCAAATGAATTCGTCAAAGCTTCAGCGAGCTATTGTTGAAATTCGAACGCGCAGCGCGCAAAGTGTACATAAGCGCTTATTTTTCAATTAAACCCAAACACAGAAATTCTCGCGGCGGAATGAGCTAACAACAAAATTCCAGCGTAAAAACCCGGCTATTAATGACAAAACGAAACGACGAGTTTTCAAAAGTTTCGCAAAAGCCAGCAATAAAGAGCAAAAAAAGAAAGAAAGAAAAAAGCGTAATAAATTTATCTAAATTGTATTTGCATGTTTCTTAGGGTCGAAAAGTCATCTCTCGTTATGTGTCGATAAACGAATTTGAAAAAAAAAAAAAAAAAAAAAATACAACAAAAAAAATGCACGAAAATGAGAGAAGGAGATAGTGAAAGGTTTGAATGTATACCTGCAACCGAGAGTACTATTATGCGCTTTTAAAATGAGAGGAGAGAAAGAGAGTTTCATAAACGAGATTTCGTCATCGACTTCATCTCAAGGCTTACGAAACTTGAAAATCTTTGTGAAAATGTATAGTACTTCATGATGTTTTACCAAGAGATAGTAAAGTCTTATTAAACAAAAACTTTCAAAATTTTCGTTAATTTCGTGATTGAAAATTTTCATAAATTCATTTAAAGTATCCATTTAAATTCTGTTGTTTACCAAGGTTGGACTTGCAATATATGATAGGAAGCCACTATTTCCATTTATTATCTCACGAGCGTCTATCATTTGTTATCTTAAAGCTTTCAAAACTCATTCAGTGAGGAAAGCATTTTTATTATGTGTCTGATTCTATTCAAAAGTATTTAAAAATTTATGTTTCTAATAATACGTAATGTATCATTTTTTATACAATTTGGTTAAATATCAAAATATATTTCAAATTCAAATTTAATGTTATTGAAAAAATTTCTTGATATTTAAATAATAAATAAATTCAAAATCTCTTACTATTTTTAAACTGATATTTATTTTTTAAGTTAAAAAAAGCCAATTACAATTATATAATCCATAATATTCAAATGATTATGTATTTTGTAATTGAACATTCATAATTGACTTATCAATTCATTGAAATTTACATTAGACTGGAATTTTCCTTAAGAAATGCATTATAACAAGTTGAATGTTAGAAAGTTAATAAATCCATTAACCACACTGTTACAGATAAGTAAAAATAACCTAACTTTGCAATTCATGCCTTACACCTCGTGTACTGAAAAGATAATGCATTGCAAAAACTTTCAAAGAAGGAAGTTTAAGAATAGAAAAACTTTTTAAATGATTAATGTCAAGCTTTTTGAGCTAATAAATAATGATGCTCTTTACATAAAAGTGGTCAATTTAATAATGTAATTTTTTTTCAAAAGTATGTATGATTTTTTAAAACTTTAAAATTAAATATTAACATTTTTTTTTATTTTTATCTTTTATTTTCATTGTAAAATTTAAAGTAACTGTGGAGTTATTGTAAGAATGTGATCTCTATGTCTAAAATGGATGACTACTCTCTAAAATTAGTTACTTGCTAAGAAGCACTAGGATTAGACGTTTGAAATTAAATAGCACATGTGGTCATTGGCATCAAATGAACTTTCAAGTTAACGTTCTGATAAGAAATTTTAAGAATCATATAATTTTTTATCTTTTTTAAAATTATTTTATATTTGTGTAAGACAAAAAATTTTATATTAAAAAAAAATTATTAAATGTAATTTTTTGGCTTTGAAAAGAAGTTTTTAATATACACTTAGAAAAGTGATATATGTATGTTACTATTGAAATTGATTGCTCAATCACTGTATACTACATTAAGTGTTATAATTAAATTAACTTTTATGATCAAATAATGATAATTAAAATTATAATCATAATTGTTACTAAATTTTATAGTTGACATCATTTTTAAAAATAAATTTTGCTAAAAATGAAATAAAAACTAGAAATATTTTGGATTACTTAAAAAATAACTATTTCAACCTATTGTCTAACATCACTTCAAAATTCTAGACAGGAACTATATAGTTGAACCAATAGACCTAATTATGTAATTATTTTAAACATTACCATGAATCATTTTTCATTGCTATTATTCGTTACGTATAAAAATCTTATCTTTAATAACTAAACTATATAAAGTTCTTGTAAATTATAAAAATTTTACCAGAATGTAAAAAATTAAAATATTTATTAATATTTGTAATCATAAAATTTTATTGAGTAACTATATCGATCAACAAACCAGTTTATGCTAGAAATGTATCAACACTTCGTAATGTGTATACACATTATCCAAGTTCTTAATACGAAACATCAACAAAGTTAGAAAGCATAACATGCAGTACCCAATACATAAAATAGCATGATATAAACATTAAAATGTATAATATGTACCTCGTTGACGGAGAAAAGTCATATAAAATGGTAGCGCCCTGCTGGACGGCCGCTTGCTGGCTAGAAAACCCGACGTGGCCCTCGTGGGATGGTTAGCTTTTAAACAGATGGATCGCTTTTAATTCGCGATCCTTTAACAACGTTGGCTTGTTTTATAGAAGCACTTCAATGCAACTAATAAAACTACCTCTTCTCCTTCAACTCAACAACTCTGTAACAAGGAAGATTATATGTTGGTTAAGTTATTTTTGCAAAGGTACGCGATGGAAAAAAAAAGAAAAGAAAAGGGTTTTAGAGTGCGTCGCCTTCTCTCTTTTTTTTCTATGATAAAACTGGTGTAGTACCGAATGATTTTTAAGGTTAGGTTCCGTGTAAAAACTTTCAAGCGTTTTTTGTTTTTTAAAATTTTGTTTTTATATTCGAATCAATATATCAAATTGAATTACGAAATTCACGATTTCTTTTTATTACTTTCTCGAGTTTATCGATAAGAATATTGATTTACTGTATTGTAACGTAATATCACGTGTTACCGTATGCTCTTTAAATCATATACTGCTTGGAAAAAGGTCGTAAATTGAAACGTAGAAAGTCAAGAGAGAGAGAAAAAATCGTCAGCCCTCCCGCTTGCACTTATGTAGTACAATTAATGTTACATCCTCTTTCCAATATCATACCATACGGTTAATTATATGCACTACACCAGTGCAGTCGACATAAAAAAAATGAAGAGAGAGCAAGAGAATTGCATTTTCACGATCGCGACGACATTCCTTGCCGTTAATTTTTTTTGCCAGACTTCCGTTTACGCCTCGTGTGATAATATTTATAGGTTATAATGTACTTACATTTTCTTGACCACGATGTTAATAACCAACAATCTATGGAGCTCTAAGATAGAGAAAATAAAAAGGTCACTAAAAAACTTAAAGGACGATTTTATTTCGTTTCCGGGCTATTTCAAATAATAAAACGAATAATAATATAGAACGAGAAGACTCGGAAGCTCTCCTCGCCCTTTTTTCTATAAGAAAAACTCTTCGCTCTTTATGGCCTCGATTATATTTGCGAAAGTTCTTGCGCACTCTCCTACGGCTTCAGCGTTGTATATATGTTGTATTATTTGCTTACATGTATATCTATAGTATAATAGGTAAATGTATGTAACTTTAGAATAAACGAAAAAAGTGATCGAATATATACGTATATAGAGAAACAAATTAAAAAAAAGAATAGATTTTGGACTTGCGCAGCAGCAATACAACTTGAATCAAAAACGATTCGTTTACTACTGAGAAAAAGACAGGCAAGGAATTCGTGTAAAAGTTAGAAGTCTATGGGCTTGCTTTTTTAACTCAGAGGGGGAGATTATGAGATATATTTTCCACTAGTCACACTACTATACTACCAAGAAAACATGTTCTTTTTATGTGCTGAAGGAGAATTTGGTGGGGGTGTACGTGGCTGCATAATACTTGCTCCAATGTTCTTTTTTGTTGAATCAAAACATATATCGATCCGCGAGTTTTCGAATCCGCGAAATTTAAATGCCAGTATACGAAAGTTTTAATATTTAATTATTTAATTGTAATTTTGTTTCAATGATAAGATTAGAAAGTAGAAAATTCATACATATTTATATTGATGATTTATTGTTTTTTTAATGATTTTTTAAAATGGTTTTTTTAATTATAAAAAACTTTTAATTAAGAAATAAAAATATATCAAAAAGTTTTTTTGATGCGTAAATAATATTAGGTAATTATTTTATAGCCTTCAAATTAATTTTTAAAGAATTCAAAATTATAAAAAAATTTTTAAATTGTGCAACTTTTTAAATCAAGTAAAAAAATCTTTTTTTTTACTGATTTTAAATAATTTTGATATTTTAGCACATCTGTACTCAATATTTTTTAATAATTGTTTAATTTCAATTTTCGTAAACTATTTTAAAAAATATCAATGTCTTTTTTTTATCAGTTTATTAAGAACAATTGTTGAATATGCAATTAAAAAAGAATCTATAATTATAGAATACCAGGGTTTTTGCAAAGTTACTAGAAAGTCTAGTTATTGTTACCGCATTGACATTCTACATGTACCGTCCTGTAATCTTGTACCGCTTCAAGTACTTCAGCTCCATATACGTACTTGTTTATTGAATTTTTCACAATCTCTATATCGCCAAAAACGGAATAAATTCTAAATATGTATTGGTAAATTATTTTAAAATAATTTTATCTATTTTGTGAGTCGGCTAATTAAAAGGAACCGATATTTTTAATGCTCACATTATTTTGTAATAGAAAAATGTTAATTTAACAAGTAAAAAGTATCGAGCGCGTATTCTAACCTCAAAATATCTTTTTTTTTTCCACACATATGAAAAACGAAAATTGTTTAGCGCACACGTGCGATGACATTTGCGCAAGTTAATCAAAAGTTTCTACAACTGCAATTAACTTAGATATTTATGAAAATCAAAAAGTTTGGTGAGTTATTTTTTACTTTAATTTATTCGTGTTAACAATTATATTGATTGTAATTCAATTTCTATGTTATAATCTTTCTATTTTTCTATTTTATAATATAACATTTGTTTCTACGAAAGTAAACTAATAAAGTATGTTTATGTGATACATTTTTTCTATTAAATTGTTTAAAAAATAATAGTTTCTATACTATATTATATTAAAAATATGTATGCATTAACTTAAGTGAATCCATTATTTTAATTATTATTTGAACCTTGAATATTAAAATTGTTAAACAAAGTAAAATAATTATTTATATCACCAACAGTTAACAATTTATTTATTTCAGGTCAACTCCAGTAAAAAATCTGGAAAAAATATTCTTAAGAAGTAATTAATTATATGTACAAAAATGACTTCAAATTATATATGTATAACATGTCGGGTTGCATTTCGGGATTTGGAAGTCCAAAGGCAACACTACAAGTCAGACTGGCATCGCTACAACTTGAAAAGAAAGGTAGCAGAATTACCACCTGTTACGGTTGAAGATTTTCAGAAAAAAGTTATAGCAAACCGTAGTAAAGCAGATGCTGAAAATCAGAAATTAAATTTATTTTGCAAAACGTGTAAAAAACATTTTAGTTCGCAAAATCAGTATGATAATCATTTGATGTCCAAGAAACATAAAGATAAAGTTCAATCAAGACCAAATTCAGAACTTTCTATGGATGAGGATGAGCCTATGGATGAAAATGGTGAACAACAACCTGGCCCTGCATCTACAAATATATCAAAGAAACATAAACCAAGTGCATCCGTTAATGATATGGAAATTGAAACTGATTCAGAAGTAGAATCAGTAGATTCAGATGAATGGATTGAAGATACTGAAAATCCTGCTGTTAACAACGATTGTTTATTCTGTAATCATCATAGTCGAAGTTGGGTACGAAACTTAAAGCATATGACAACAGCACATTCCTTTTTTATTCCTGATCCGGAATTTTGTACAGACATCAAAGGATTACTTATTTATTTAGGAGAGAAAATTTTTGCTGGCTATATGTGTATATGGTGTAATGATAAAGGTAAATGTATTAAATTAAAATCAAATAATTAAAAACTATAATAATTTATTTTCATATTTTAAATCTATCAATTTATATAGTTTAGTAATATAATTCTTCTGAATTATTTAAAATCGATTTTTTTCATGCTAATATTTATAACTCATAATAATTTTTCAATAGGCAAAGCCTTCCGAAGTGCAGATGCAGCAAGAACTCACATGATAGATAAGGGACATTGTAAAATGTTACACGAAGGTGAAGCTTTAGCTGAGTATGCAGAATTTTATGATTATTCTTCAAGTTATCCTGATCATGAATTATCAGATCCAAATGCAGAGGTTGAAATACCAGAATTAGATGATAGTGATTATCAATTAGTTCTTCCATCAGGTTCAGTGATAGGACATAGATCACTGATGCGATATTATAAACAAAGTTTAAATCCAAATCGAGCAATTGCTGTTCCGAAAAGTGAAAAAATGAGAAAGATATTAAGTATGTATCGCTCGCTTGGTTGGACTGAAACTCAAATGGAGGCTGCCAAACAAAAGGCTATGGATATTAAGTACATGCAGAGAATACAACAAAAGTACTCAACCAAATTAGGCGTTAAAGCCAATAAGCTCCAAACACATTTTAGACAGCAAGTTAATTTTTAAGATCTGCTTTGTTCTTAATTTTGAGAAATTTCAAGTACTGTATTAGTTGTTCAGAGTATATATTTATATTACTATTTAATATAGTTACTTAGGTATCAATTTCTTCATAGATTTATTTTGTTTTAAAAATAAAATGTAACAATTATAGATTTTTTATTAGTAATCTTTAAATGAATTTCATTATGCTAATGCAGTAGTTGAAATTTTTGTACAGATTTAGATTCAAACTGCGTTTTGTACTATAAGATCGATTATATGAATTGTGACTTAATTATCTAATACATAAATAAAGACTAACTTGTTACATTTTTAAAATTTTTGGAATTTTTTTTCCTTGATAGATAAAAATCTTGAAAAATAATTTTTAAAATTATACAAGAAAAAAAACAAAAATGGAATGTCAGGGTACAAAATAAATCAACAATGTAATAAACTCGAATATTTATTTTAATGAACATCCTTATAAAATAACTTGAGGTATCTGATACTTTCTTTACAATATATATGACGCCAACAAAAATATTTACGGATATTGTACATCATTTTTGTGGACCCGTCTATTCAAAAATTTGATTGTAAACATACGTACAACATAACGTCCTTTTTTTATCATTTAAATATCATTGTAATATAATACTTTTTTTCTTTCTTTCGAGAATTTCTTCATATTTTTTTTTTTTTCATACAATTTTATAACAGTTTGTCAATTTTTATATTTGCAAGTATAGTGCGACACACGCGACAATGATATTATTTTTTAAATTCGTTGATGAGAAGAGAAATTTACAATTTGTGCTTTTTTATGGTTTTTCAATACTATTTGTTGTTTTTGTACACAATCATTATTATATGGACGTTTCAAATTTATTTTGTTACTTTTTTAACGTGATTTTTTTTAGTAATATATATTTACTTTTTCAACAATCATGTAACACTGTTTATTTATATCCTTTGATGGGCTTCAAAATTTGTAATCATTAAAATGAATCAGAAAACACAGTTGAATATATCGAGGTAAAATATTCAATTAGTAGTCAAATGTATCTAAAATCAATTTTTATTTAACATTTAAAAATATTATCATTTCAAATTTTATTAATGGTGAAAATTTCATTTTAAAGATTTGAAATATTCCAATAATGTAAAATAGCAAATATAAAAATTTATATTGGTTCTGAAACATTTTTTTTGTCTTCTTATTATTACATCTGTTCTTTTATTTTTTTTTAAGATTATTACTTACATATCACAAGTATACTCGAACATGAAGATTAACAATCTTATAATATCATCCATTTTTATTTTGTAAACATTATAAAAAGGAAAAATATTCTTCATCAAATCTTGAATATTTTATAGAAGTTTCTTTTTTTTACTTTAAAATAGAAATATAAACTACAAAAAAATATTGATTAACAATCATTAGAAAAAAAAATTGTGATTCTCCCTTTCATTTACTTGACAGCATTTCATACTTTATGCACAAAAAAAGGGGCAGTAGTTGGATCTTTATTGACCACTCTTTTTTTACTCTCATTTTAAATGCGCATAGAAAACACAACCGAATTTCAAACCAAAACTTTGACCACAAATATTTTATTACCATTAAATTAAAAATTTGGTCAACATTAAACTTATTTATAAGGGAATTGGTTTTTCAAAAAAATAAAGTTCTATTCTATACCTATTTTAGCATGCATTTCTTTTAAGATTTGGCGTTTTCTTCTCTATAATTCAAATTTTTCTCATTTATGCGTATATCAAATAATTTTTTTGTCTTTACAACGACGATAATACAGCTCTTATTCAATACACCAATATGCATTTAATAGACAGCTTTTGCTTCGAGTTAAATTTTAGGATTTTTATTTTTTTTTTTTTACTATTAGAGAGCTGTTATTGTCACACGTTAAACGACAATTATTACACCAATATTTTTTTTTTCTTCAATCTACTATATTTTTTTTTTAAATGCACATACAGTCAGAGAAACTTTTTTTTTTAAGTGCACGAAAGTATTGATTACTTTTCTTTCAAGTATGCTAGCTTTTAAGTTTTGTGACTGTGAACTTAAGTAGTACTAAAAAGTAACGGATAGTAAAATATAGTAATTGATTTTTCATAGCTCGAAGAGAAGTTCTCGTGTGTTTTAAAGAGACATTATTCTCTGAGTGTACATTTTTACATCGAGTTAACGTTTCATGCATTTTTTTTAATATTAGTATTTCTTTTTTACATTTTTTTTTATTAAAAATAAAATTTGAATTTATTGATTTAAAAAATTATATATACCTTTTAAATAAATTAAACTTAAATAATTTTTTTTTTCGATTTGTAATACTTTTTAGTGTGTAGGTAAAATTAACCTGCATTTTTACACATGTGCTTTTATGTACGCAATACTTTGGTCATTATAAGAAAATATTCTTTGAGTAACCTGAAAAGATCACATCATTTTTACAAAACTTTATAATTTTGCTTATAAATTACTTTCGTCAAGATTAAAAAAAAACACTTTAAAAGTGTTGTCTGACCATATTAAGAGTTATTTTACTTAAAATGTAAAGACTGTTTTATCAACCGAGCAAAATATTTTCTTTTTCTTAGCAAATCAAAATAATCTTTTCACATTATTCAAAACCACATTTATCCATAATGTTTTTTTATCTTTTATCGAAGATCCTTACGCGATTATTTTAATCCAATACTTTAACCATAAGCTTGAGAGCGTCATGAGGTGGTCCGGGCCTTTGGCTTTCCTCAACATCTGAATATGAGATTTCGGTTATTACTTTGAAGCCGTACTTAAGAAATACTTTTTGAGAGTACAATCCCGTTGCGTCGGCTTTTATCACCTGTAGGAAGTAAAAAATTTTTAAAATGTTAGATTATTTTTTTTCTATTTTTTATTCTAATATAAGTACGAGAATTAATGCATTTTATAATAAACTTTTTTCAATGTATTGTTATTTGTACAAATAATTTAAAAGAAAATTTTCTTTAAGCTATCGTTATAAATTAAAACGTTTTCATTTGGTTAAATTTCAGAAGTATTTTATTCCATACTTACAGAGTAAGTTTAATATTATTATAAAATTAAATTTTACTTATTATATTTAAATTTATATAAAAAAATGTTCAAATAAGTTAAAAAATTTTCTTGACACCGATAATCTACCAAATTAAAGTAAAATTTTGGTTATATCGACTTTGGGGAAGATTAAAAAATGTAATGAAAAACAGTAAGTTATTAGTAAGTAGAAACATTCGTACATGATCAGGCATTTATGTACAGATTTTGTTATAACTGTTAACAACTGCGTTTTCAAAGTGATATGGAAAATTATTAAAAAATTATTAAAGTTGGTTATATTTATGAGTTTAAAAAGTATATCATCCTTTGTGAAAATAAGAAAAATAATACATTAGAACACACACGGCTTCATAACGTATTTACCATAAACATATAAGTAGCGGTCAAGTCCATTTTAGATGTTATCATCAAGTGAACTTAAACAAAACAAGAAAAATATTCATTTACTAATATAGAAATAAAAAAAAAATTTTTAACAAATTTGCAAAAATTTGTCTTGCTGTACTTGTCACTTATCTACTTTCACATATTCAAGTAGTAAAATTTTTTTAAATTTCTTCTGCTAATTATTTCAATAATTAACTAAATTAAATATTTTTAATTGAATGCTTTCTTGAAAAAGAATAAAATTAAATAATCGACATTGAAAAAAGTTTAAAATAAAATGTGTCTATATTGTACATACACATACAAGGTACACATTATATTCCTTCGATCGATAAACGCACCGAATTTTCGTGAGATAGAGATTTAGATGAGAACAGTGAGATAGATAGATACAGGCTTATTTTTATCTATTTTAAAGGCTTTTGTCGCTTTATTTTGCAAGAATTTTTTTTACATATATCTAAACACATGACAATACATGACATCATCCGAGTTCCATGCATATTAAGGGTGCATGCTGAAACAAAGAGATTATTCAGAGAAAATTTTTTTGAGCGAATTCATGAAATTTATCAAACTGTGTAAGTGATTGGTAATAATAATAGTTTATTATTACTTATTGATCATAATCATTTATTTAACTAATTCATAGATTATTCAAGTTTTATGTATTTTATAAAAAAATAATTATAATCCAATTTACGATTTTTTCACTTTTTATTTGATTTTGTTTCAACGAATAGATTTTTTTTATCTAGGAAATGTAAAATTTTAACTGATTTACTAAGATTTAATTTAGTTTAAAATTCAAAATTCTTTAGATGTTATAAAAACAATTTTTATTACATCCAAAAGAATGTAAAAGCTCGATATTTTATCGACAAAGAACGTTTTTTCATTTCAACGGTTTTTAAAAAAGTATAAAAAATTCATGGAGTGTGAAATCGTTCAATTTTATAATTAAATGAATATTTTTTCAATCACATATGCCTGTGCATCATCCAAACGATAAAAACAAATAAAAATTTGAAATAAACTTTTACATTTCCTAATATGTGAGTAATCAGTACTTTAATTACAATAATCATTCTTATTCACAACACAACAAACCGTGCGTCTACAATGACATAAACATCACTCTCTATTAACACTTAAAATTTAACAATTTAATAATCACACACGCACCTTAAATCCAGCATTTTTGGCAGTTCTAATGCTATTCTCAATGAGGAGATTTGCTAATCCACGTCCTCGATATGATTCGTCGACACTGAGTATACGACACTCGAAAAGCTCGTCGACGTCGTATTTTTTAAACAAATCAACTTTATCGTTAACTTTGTAAAGCAGGCCAAAGATACTTTTGAATTTTTCATCTTGTAATTCGGCTAAACGACGCTCGCATTCTTCACGCTCGCCCTTCTTTATTATACCGTTCAATGCCGTTCCGGCAATCTGAAAAAGATTATTTATTTTATTACAACATGGTTTATTTTTTATTTAATTATGAGTATTGAAAAAGATACAATTTTAAAGATTATTTGTTAATCTGAGAGCTAATTTATAATTATATAATTATAAATAATTTAAGGGGAAGCCGAACTATCTGTGTACAGGTCTCATTTTACTCAAAAAGTACGCGATAAAATTATTTTATTATTACTATATGAAATTTATTTTTTGTTACAAGCAATGTTGTTTATATAAATGATGAAAAATACTATTAGTCAAAGACTTATAGTTCGGCTTCCCCTTAAAATTTTTTGAAAAAAGATAAATATACGCTCATATAAATTAATTTTTTTATATTTATAAATTTAATATATTTCCTATAGTTATTACATTATATAAAAAAAATTGTTCTTATCGCTAAATCAATTCCCTTGAAAGTTACTCAATAAAACTTTGATTCGATAAAAAAAAAAAAAGAGAAGATGTACACATCTCCGTCGACGTCTTTATTACACAAATGGATGATATTGCTACTTTGAAAGAAAGGTTTATAAGGTTCACAAGACAATAGAAGCTCGATATTGGCTTGGAAAATGGAAGTTCAAGTTTTTTTACGAACGTTCCAAGACTTTCAAATATAATTTAAATCCAATAAAATTTTTATAATTCACATAAAGACTAGAAATTTAAAAAAAAAACAAAATTTTTTTTTTAAATATGTCAACTACTTTTTCTATTATTATGAGAATAAAGATATTGAAAGAAAAAATGCTAATTTCTTTTTAATTAACGTAAGAAGAAAATTAACACGATGGCATTTAAATATAATCGAAAACTACGTCATCCGTCTAATAAGGAAACATGTGACAACGTCATAGGTGTAAAGAAAACTAGTAAAATTACTCAAGCGAATTACCCGAGCGAGAGAATAATGTTTTTTAGTAAAATTTTATTTTTGCATGGGTATATAAATAAACGTGTACAGTTTTTTTTTTTCTTATTTAACCCTTGCGACAGCGTGTCACTAAATCGATGATCAATACATAAACGCGATATAAAAGCGTATGTACTATTCCTAAAGAACATTTATGTACTTCTAGCGTATAGATGTTTTATTAGCATCAGCTGGTTTATCGATTTTAACAAATTATTCACTGATTTATTTAACAACGAATAGAAAATTTTACGTAAAAACGAAATGTAAGTCTTTTTTTAACAAAAGTAGATGAATACGCACAATTTTACGTAGATTTAATTCAAAATATAATAAAAAAACAATAATTATTTATAAAAAAAATTGATGTTTTAAACATCGAACGAACGAGGCTTACTTATTTTAACGAAGGTATATAAAAAGGAAGGAAAAAAGGAATGAAGGAGAGAACGAAAATGTCATTAATCAGGATGATGGATATTGCCAGTCGTCGGATTAATCAAGTTTTGGAAGGAAGTATATAGGTTGGCTTATATCCTCTTGAAAAAAATTTCTCTTTCGCATTTTAGCTTTATCCCTCGCTTTTATTTTATGGCTTTGTTCCTGTCACTTTTGCTTTTTATTAAATAACATTTTTTTTATAAGCTTATATTGTTAATAAATTACAGTTAAATAAATATTTTAAATAATCGGCAATGCTTTATATGTGAAAAAATTGATTTTATGATATATTTCGATTTTCATTTTTCTTTATCAAAATTTTTATTCTAGCGTGTTCATTAAAATTATGTAACTTTGTTTACCAATAAAATATTCAACGTTAGCGTGTAATTTTTTACTTTAACATTAAACCGAGAGAACGCGCACGCAATGATTGATCAATTTGCTTGTTTTGTGTTAAATTTGTTAAGAATCATGTTATTGGAAAAATGAACTTTCTGATAAAATTTTTTATGAATTCTTTAAAATGTTGGATGTTTTTACTTATATATTTTAGAAGAAAAAAATCATTCTAAATAAATCATGACTAAAATTTATTTAAAATTACATCCTTTCGGTAGCTACGTTAAGAAGATGTGAAATCTTACAGAGTTGAAAAAAATTGTTATTATTTGAAATTTTTTTAATTTTTAAAAATTTTTCTAATTGTTATTTTTTTATCTTATCTTATAGGATGAAAAAAATCTACAAGAATCTAATATCAGTAGCCGTAAGAAAATCTCGTACTTTCTTATAACTCCGTAAGTTTGTTTTTATTTCTTCAATAATACTTATCGCGTTGACTGTTGAACCTTCACTTTGTAAGATTTTTCTAAGTTTTTTTATAAGTATTAGTTCACTGGTTATTAATTTTAATTCAGTCACACAAATCCTTTATTTTTGTGATGAAATTGAACGTACTATCATTTAAAATCGAGAACTCTTTTTATTACACGCATGAATACCTAATAAAAACTTAACAACTTCAATATTTTTATAAAATCTTAAGATCACTCGAGTACTCTCACCTAAAGTAAAACGTTTTTACGGACAAAATTCATAATTGTTTGAAATTTTATTTTAATAAAGCGTGCAAGTAATAAATCAAATTTTATCGAGATTAAGTTTTAGTGTGTAAGTTTCTAAAAGGTTTGAAATAATTGGAGTGAATTTTTATTTTCAAAGAAAATTTAGAGCTTTAAAGCTCTGAAATTCGCATCAATGAATTAAAACTTTTAACAATATATTACGATGATCGAGAATTTAAATTCTAATAAATTTAAAGACTAGCTGTGATTTTATTTGCTAAAATAGTTTTCACATAATCAAATCTCATCGTATTTATGTCAAGGTTACTCCTTTTTTTTAAACCCAAACGTTATCATTGCACATTTTTCTATAAAAGCTGATGCTACTAATCAATTTATTATTACAGGGCACAAACAATTTCTTCCCATATTAATATTAGATTAATTTTCATAAATTACTAATTTAATTTCAAGCAATAAAAAGGATATTATAAGTAAAAAATAAAAATTTTTTACAACACAAACTGTAAAATGTGATATAAAAAAAATAGCTAAATCTGTAATATTAGAAAAAAAACAATACCTTGCCATTATCATCGACGATCATACACGACATACCCTGTGTCAAAGTGAGTAAACAATGTCGTTCAAGTTCACCATGCGCCTCGCCCTTTTGGCACAGATTAACGGCATGATTGAGCGGCTCGTCGGCGAAAAAATTAAACCTAAGATGCTCGACGACATCTTGATGCTTGTCAGCCGGTATCGGTATACATTTCAAACCAGCACCACAATCAATGCCACCATCGCCACCATCTGATGACGATGCCGAGGACGACGACATTTGAACTATTTTTATTATTATTATTTTTTTATTTATTTTATTTTATTTTATAACCTCTTCTATTTTTCCTATTTTTTTAAACTTTAAAGGACTAAAAAAAATGTAAAATTTATTTTTAAAAAATAATAATCTTTGCTTATTTTTTTTTTTCGAACGTTGTACACGTTTGTTGTCTATGGTTTAGGAACGACTAAAAGAAAAGCGGCGTGTCCACGAGCCTCGGAGTTGTAGTTTTGTCGTCGTCGTTCCTTATATTTAGGATCTATGTGCGCATGTACTGAAAAACTCTGTGAGAGACAAGAGAGAGCTTTATACTATATAACCCCCTATAAGAGAAGACTTGCGCTTAATGTATAGTTTTAGATGTATAGGAGAGAGCCTGTTCAGCAAGTCGAGAAAGGAGAGAGAGAGTGAGTGAGAAAGAGCTTTTCTGATTTGCGCATACACACATGTGTGTAATTACACGTATAGAGGATGGACGAATGGGTAACAAAGATGGATTAGGTGCGGGTGTCAAGTAGGAGAGTAGTCATGAGTGTTTAGATTGTTGGAGAGGATAGCTATACGTAAATCTACATATATATACACGAACAGAAAAGCACTTGATTTATATAGATTAGTTTTATGGTTAATAAAATTTATTGCTGTGGAAAATTTTGAGGTTAGAAAATTCGCTAATCTTTCACTCCAGTTGGAGTGATTATTTGACTACTTTTTGGAATAATTTTTAAAAAAGACCACTTGGAGTGAAAACATTTTTTTTTATGATTTGGAATCTTACTATTCGAGTAGTTTGATTTCAGTTAATTTTTTATTTTAAATAATGGCAAAATAATAAATTAATTTTTTGATGAAATATTTCATTTCTCATATATAAAGGTTTTATTATAATTCGAAAAAGCACCCTAAGATGACAATCCGATGATAAATATTCATTCAAATATCATTATCATAACTGAAATGATTTTAAAGCAATCATTTATAAAATTGATATATTAACATTTTCATTCTGAAAAATTCTAAATAAAATGTTATAAAAAACATTTTTTAATGCATATTTCAAATGCCTTCAGTAACCTCCACACGAAAATTGTATCTTGATAACTTGATAAAATCAGTTTAAAATTCAGTATAAAATTGCAATCTAACTCGAAATTAGATTCAACCCAGTTTAAATTATACCCTGGGCACATCACAGTGGTAGAAAGGTTTTCTAAAACGTATTTTTAGAAAACGTTTAATAAAATAAATAAAGAGAAAATCAATTTAGTAAGGCCATTCTAATTCATAACAAAAAATTTAAATATTATAATACTAAATACTATGATTAATACGTTTCAATCAGTTTTATTTATAATACAGTTTTCCAATTTAAATATTTTGGGTTGATTTGGAAAAATTATATTTTTTATACATAATTAAACATAAGATGATGGGTCACATCATCCGAATCTCATAAATATAGTAATTATTCAGAGAAAATATTTAAGAAAATTTATTTTTTATTTTGTATATGCAGTTTATAAAAATTTTCTTGCGTTTATGGTTAACGGAAAGGATCTTATCGTCGTATTTTCATTATATTATTAATCATTGGTGGTAATGATTTATTTGACTGATTTCCTGATTAGTTTTATAAAATTCGTAATAAGAAAAAAAATTATTTATAATTTTATGATTTGCTTATTTATTTACTTATTTATTATTTAAAACAGGAAAATTCCAAGTGCAAATCTATAACAATCATAATTTAAACTAATGTGCACTGATGCAGGTATTTCAATTCTATATGAATGTATGAATATTAAGCAAACAAACACTGACATTATACAATGTTGTACATCTTTGTGCAGCAGGTCGAAAATAATTTGTAGGATTAAAAAAGTAGTAATTATTATTTCTAAGAATAAAATTTGAAAACAAAGAAATTAGCCCTATCAAATAATTCAAGAATAATCAATTATATCAGATACCATATTATGCGTAAATATATTATTTATACAGACTTGGTATTATTAATGAAAAATGCATATGTTAAACATTCTCATTATAATCCTGATTGAAGTAGCACATAGACTTTCCATTTTGATAAACAACAAATCTAAAGACCATATGCTTGATTCTCTCTGGTTTATTTATTTACACCGTCTGTCTGAGGCCTCCATGTGCTCGAATAATTTATAGAATTCAGGCTTAAAAAGGATAGTAGTTACTTATTAATTTTGTTTAAAAGGGCAGTTTTCATACGAACAAAATAAAATTTTAACTTTCTTACTGATAAATTTAAACATTTATATTATTTTATTTCTTTTTAGATTTTGATAAAAAGTTTTTATGGTGCCCAAGGGAATGTAAAAGTTTAACATTCATCTCCATCGATATTTTATCGATAAAAAATAAATATTTCCTTTCAATGGTTTTTAAAAAAGTTTTAAAAATTTTTCAGAGTGTAAAAAATTTTTATTTCAATTCTGATTGAATTTCTTTCAATTACATATATTGTCCATCATTCAATAAAATATTACAATATCTATATGTTTTAATTTAACGTCGCTGTAATTATGCTATCATTGCGATGCTAATTAGCGACGGAGGTTTCTCAGTGTGTTGGTGAACAAAGCACGTGTGACATACAGAAGTGCTTGTATCACTCGGCCGAGAGCGGGATTCGAACTCGGGACCTCGAGATTACGAATCCATCACCCTACCGAGTCAGCCACTGATGACCTCTATTATCTACATATAATAGAGATCATATTAAATATTACTAATCTCACATGCAAACACTAATAAATTTACATTTAATTTATCTGCAATGCTCGCGATTTCATGAAAGTGAAAATACGCCGGTTAAATTATAGCCTTCCGGCTTTCGATCATATTCACTTTAATTAGTTCCAACATATTCCGAATCGCTGGTCAGCACGAATAATCTAAATTACGTGCTATCGCAATTCGGGATGCCATGGTTACCAAAAAAATAACATTATATATAAGGTAATGTATTTAAAGTTAGAATATATTTTTCATCGTTAATATTATCACGATTAAAAGATAGAATGTTTTGTTCAGAGTCGGAATATATTTGGGTTATAAAAGTGCTTTGAATTAGCTAATCTTATGATCATTTTTAAATTTATCAAAATAAATCAATCTTGAAAGTTTTTATAAAGGTGTTCACATCAGAATAAATAAAAGCTTTATGATTTTAAATTATCCTGATAGGAATCAAATTCATATAGTTCACGGCCAGCCGAGACGCGCAATGGCGAAAAATAATTCAAGTTTTTTTAAATTAATGAAACGCTTTATCTATGAATTTATGGTCATAAAAAATGTATTATGCTATTTTATATACATTTTAAATGTATAGAACAGCTAAAAAATGTTGACTATCTGTGAAGCCAATAAAATACAATAAGAGAGATTAAACCAATTGATGAAGTAAACATTTTCTTAAATATTTACCCAAATTTTTTTTTTATTTAAAAAAAATTTTTTAAACATTTTAAGTTTATATTATTTTAGTAAAAATAGATATGAGATTTTTCAAAAAGTTGCCATTTTTTAAGTGAAAGTTTTAATATCTTATAAAAACAATTGCAGTAAAATTTTATTCTAAATATTTGACTCATATTAAATTTTAAATGTAATTCAATCCTTTAATAAAAAACTGTTAAATGAAACACTCGAAAAACTTTAAAATTTAAATATTCAATTAATTTAAGCCGCAACTTTTTAATATAAGAATTAAACCAATTTCATCTAGCTTTTTAATGTCTATAGCTTATATGCATAACGTGTACTGAATTAATAAAGTCAGCATTAAAAAATGATTGCCATAAAATGCGTCGCAATTGCAAGAAGCGAATGAGAGAGGAACAAGGGAAGCAAAATTGAAACGTATTTTATTAAAGCGTTTTACTGATGCTTTGTTCTTTCTCTTCTTCGACTCTCATTTTAGAGAAAGATATAATATTAGAAGTGGGTATTTGAAGCTCAGCCATGAAAAGAAGATATGAAAAGGATATGGATTTTCCTTTCTACTTATTCAATATCTAATTGGTCCTTGATCTCTTTTGTCTCTTTGCTAGCGAACTTTCGATTAATTTATTTTAAATACTAACGAATCGAATGATAGATTATGCTGTCTTGAATTTTTAAAAGAAAGTCGTGAATTTAAAGAATAAGGATTTTAATTAGTTTGCAGAAAAAAATAGATTCTTTTTCTAAATAAATAAAATGATAAATATTTTTTAGAATAGCATTTACTTTAATTAATTTATTATATTCTATTTCGAGCGCTTTTGAATTATTGGCTCTTTTGTAAATTGGCTTATTCGAGGCCTATTTTAAAGTGCCCATTATAGTCGCAATATTGGATTTTAAAGTGTTCACTTTACCTGTACATTTTCTCCAGGAAGTACTAAAGTTAAAGATTTGCATATAAGAACGTCAATTCTAATGTAGTTCACTTCAAAGCTCATCATTCAAAGTATAATAAAAAATAAAAGATTCTCATTGTTCCATTATTTACAAGCAAATTTTTCATAAAAAGCTTTCTGCCTTCTTGTTGTAAAATAAAAAAAAAATTTTGAAAAATTAATGTTAAAAAAAAGTCGTTTATGTTAAAATGCAATTTTAAACTAATAACGGAGAATAGGGTCAGGACACCATATATACCGGCAAAGTGAATGACAAAGGGAAATGAAACACTTGAAAATTCCCAAAGAGGAATTTAACGAGAAAGAAATAAAGACAGTTTAATACGTGTACGGCATAACTGGATATAGAGAAGAAAACAAAGCCATCAACAATAGAATAGCTCGTTTCTCTCATTGCATTGGATTTTACTTAGTGTTATTTACATACAAATGTTTGTTGTGATCTTATTGTTACATAATAAAAAAATAATAACATTTTTTTTTTTAATTATTGTAATGTCATCATTTTTTATCGCTTATTTGAACTTTATATTATTAATCATACTTATAAAATCCATGTAAGTAATACAAGAGGAAAATTAGAATAAAGGCATTGACTTTTATAGTAAAAATGACATTTTTTAATAATATATGATACAATATTAATTATAGAATGTTATATATACATATATAGGTTTTTTAATTAATAGCTAGTTTCAATAATTAGCTATTTAACTAAAACTGTTTTGTAATGAATTTCAGTAATTTTAGCAAGAATTAACTTGAACTTGGACATCATTTTTCAGTTATAAGTTTTTTATAGACATTTATACAGTTATTTGAAGTATATCTTTTTTTATAGCAAATTAGTAAATTAATCATAAAAATTAGCAGTTCTTAATAGCTCATAAAAAAAACAAAAAAAGAACTACCTTCACAAACTAGATACAATAAAGAAAAAAAAAATAAAAAAGAAATTGACTTACCATAAAATTTGTGTGACATATTAAACCATATATCTATACACACATGTGCACACACGTGCGGTAAAGTATACCTATATAAACGTGTCCAAGAGCCGGGTAAAAGGGTCCATCATATTGATTGACCCAGTTCAAGGCGTCTATACACATGTTGTGTTCCCACTTTATATTTTATCTTATTCGCTCTTTCGTGCCTTGGATATATATATATGAAATTTTATCTCTCTTCAACATTTTATAACCTTATCACCCCAGGATTACAGCGAACAGCTTTTTACGTAATTGTAATAAAGTTACGTACTCTCATTAATTTTATTTCTCTCTCTCTCTCTCTCTCTCTGTTTCGCCCGGTTGTTATTACATATTGTGGTACGAGATTTAAAGTTAATTGCAGTAAGTTAAAAGTACATAAATCTGAGTTAAAGATCTGTTTACGTGTCGTGGCGACGAGTTATTTAACTTTTGTAAATAGATGTGTGTGCATTTATTTTCGCTTGATTTATGAGCTTTTTAATTAAGAGATTTGTGCTTCCTATAATTATTCTCCTCTATAGATGATTACTTAATCTGTAATTTCAGTTAAGAATATTATCGCTGAATAAAGTTACAGTAATTTTTATTTTCAATTGGTTTATTAGGTAATATTTTACACAGTAAAACAGTAATATTTTTCTTATCGATTCCATACTCAATTTTTTATTGTGGAAATCGTTTCAACTAAAATCATTACAGATACAATTTAAAAAAGGGTTGTTTTACAAAAATAAAAACCGTTTTTAAAAACATGTTTCTACATAATGCGATTTCGGAAATTATTTTATAGCACTGCGTGATTTAAATCCGCGCTTAAATCCCTTTGAGCCGAGAGTTAAACGATAAATTTTTACGCTGTTCGATAATGAATATAACGCTGAATTCACTTAAATCACGCACTTATAATAAGCGATATTTTGATATCTGGATTATTTTCAAGAGTTTATTCATCGATAATAATAAGGTGTAGATTATTGCAACTCTTTTGTATCGATATTTTTCAAAATAAATAACAATTATAAGCGTGTTAAATACGTGTAAAACCAAAGTTAATATCAGTGTAACATGTGAAGCGAAGAGGTAGTCATTTCGACGCTCTAAGACTCCGTCGCGTCTGTGATTCCCCTAAACGCAACTGCTAATACAATACATAAGTTACCAACTGTTGCTCCTACAGCCCTAATGCATATATGAAAGGAAATTTAGATTTTTATTATTACAGAATTAATTTTAACAGTTAGACATAATGTTATTTCATGTTTTATATATATTTTTTAGTTTTTTTCTATTTATTATTCGCGAAGTGCTTAGATTTTGCTTTTTTGCAGTTTTCGCTTTTCTTCTACGATTTATCATTCGTAGAATGCCTAGTTCTGCTGGTAAATAGAATTCGTTTTTTTAATGAATTATCATTAGTGGAGTGCATAGCCTTTGTTTATTATTGAATTTTGAGAGTATAGATGTAGTGTGGCGGATTTAAATCACTCGAGCTATAAAATAGTATACGATACTCGCGACTTAAATTCACCTATTATTACACGGCGCTTAGGACCCTCGCTGACGCTCGGGCCCTAACTTCGCCGTATAATAATAGGTGATTTAAGTCGCCCGTATCGTAATATACTATTTTTTTTTCTACCACTTCAAAGCTCTTAAGTTGCGGAAGATAAAACGCAATCCCGACAGCATTGCATTACAACGCATTCCCTTAAACTTCCAAGTGGAAAATAAAAGACTCGCAACGTTCGAAATGAAATTTCCCTTAGAAATATATTCGCATCATAAGATTTTGATTGCTGCATAGTGAGGATATTAAATACCACAATCTTAATGCGCAATTCTGCATACGACGTTGTAAGTTTCAATTTAATGTTTTTTAATTAATATTTTTTCAATCATTAAAATTTAAATAACACGTACCATTATTGTTTAATGGAAAGATTTTTCGGTTGAAAAATAATGATGTATATCAAAGATGAATAATGAGTCATAAAAATTTTAAAAATCCATCAAAGTTTTTTCTCCATTTTAATTATGCCATTTGATATCCCCTCAAGCTTTCTCGTGTAATATTTTTTTACGCCGCCCTCGCTTAACACCGGACATCCTGCGAATCATTGCCTTATGCTCTTTCGCACCTTTTTCTTCCGCCTCTTTCTCTGTTTCTCTATTATCATAATCGGAATTTAATTAAACGTTTAATTGTCTGTATAAACTAATTTAAGTTTTTTTTGTCTGTTAAATGTAATACGAGCCTTATTTTATTTTCGCGTGTAAGAAAGTAGAAGAAAATTTTATTAGGAATCTTTTTCTGAAAAGACAACGTACAAGTGGTTGGACAAATAGAGTTAGCTTTAGAAGGTTTAAATAGATAATGCAAATATATGTTTTCTAGTCTAATATTACTGTAAATCAGTTTCTCCTAACTTATTCGTATGATTTTCTAGTAGATACAAGCAAAAATTCTAATTTACGTATTTTAATATAAAGAAAATATATTTTTTGTTAATATTATAGGATTTATGAAGTAAAATAATCAAGATGATCTTTAGATACTTTTCATTTATTAATCAATAAATTTATTCATCATTCATTAATCATGCTTTGTGAAAAACACTTTTAAAATAAAATATCACACTAAAAATTTTTTATTAGTCTATTTCCACATATATTTATCTTTGACGGAAAATAGCTTGTTATTCACAAACATAATAAAGAAAATGAATTGACGTTTTTTCAAAGCTCAATAAAAACTATAGCTAGGATATTGACAGGCATTCAATTTATTCAAAAAGTTTTTATTTTTCCATTTACTGTAATACGTATAGCGAATATCAAAGAATTGAGCAATAACTTATAATACCGAATATAAAATGATAGAATTGATTCATTAATGAATTTATAGATGAATTTATTAAATAATGCGGCTGTTGTCTAAATTTTATATTATTGGTGAATTATGATATCTAGTTTTTATATTATACACTTGATACATTAATTTGTTGAATCACAGCAAAAAGGTACCAAATCGATTAAGCTCGAAAAAATATGCTAATTCGATTAAAGCCACAGTGAAAAGTGCGTGAAAAAATTTCAACTCAGACAAATATTAAAAAAGGTTCTAGTTCAGGTACTCCATTTCTTCATCAATGTTTGAGTTGAGAACCAATGAAGTATTTTGAAAAATCTATTTTCTCTTCATCCAGTTCATAAGAGTTATTAAACTTACTTTCTTATACATCAACTGATTTTTCTTCAGAAACTTACTAAATAAGTTATAAAGTTTTTTTTTGAATCTGAAGAATCAATGAAGAAACGATGTGACCAAATTAGAACCTTTTTCGTACTTGGCCGAGTTAGAATTTACAAGCACTCAACCGAGTTATTATCTTACTATGGCCTTAATCGAATAAGCATCTTTTTATGCGCCTTATCAATTTAGTACTTTCTTGCTTTCAGTCGAAAAATTTATGATACTGATTTCAGAAACTTCGTAAATTATGTCACTGAATTTTTAAACGTAAACTTTATAACAATACTGTATTGCGAATTGATGGTATATTGAAAGAAAATTTGTTTAAAAAAAGTTTATTGTATTACAAAATACATCTTTTAATAATCGAATTCAAATATTTATTCGACATAAATTTACTAATAGAATGCTGTAAATATTTATTAAAAGTTATAAATTTTTCATGTTTATACGGATACTGAATTTATGCAATTATTAAAAATAAATCATATTTATTCAAAAAAGGAAAATAACGTATATGATTATTAAAAATTTAAATTTTATTTAAAATTTTGCATTCATGAACATTTTTACACTTATAATAGAAAATTCTATTTTAGTCGTTAACCTACATCAATGACAATATGTCTTTTGCATAAATAGATTAAATTGTAATGTGTAACCTTAATTTTACTAAGTAACTGTTTGAAAAAATCGATGTAACTGATTACAAAGCGTAATTAGAATATTGCTTCTCATGCATATTTATATACACTTTATAATATTTTTTTTCATGAATAATTCTAATCTTTCTGTGAAAGTATTTAAAATTTTACATTTAATTACTAATAATGCTTATATGTTTAGCTTTTAAACAAATTACAAATGAATAATTAATTATACTTAACATTTGACTACCATCATCACTATGTGCACGGATTATAACGTCACAACAATCATCTTTTTTCTATCTAAATGATGGAAACTTGTAGAAGTTTTATCATGAAAAAATGACTATTATGTTTTACATTAAATATAGAACTGCAGTCTGACCATGATTTTGAACTTGAAAATTTTACCAATAATTATAAATAATCGTTGATCTGTTAGATTGCTCTTCTTGACACTTTTGACATTTAGTTATACATTTTATTATTCTTTTTTAAACTTCACTATTAACTAAGTACTCATTGTTACGATTTATATACGAATACGAAACTCGAATTGTTTTACTAATCAATTTAGTACCCTGGTGGAAATTGAAACGTTTTTTTTACCATTTTATGGCCAGTAGAAATGGAAACGCTTTTTTTAACATTTAATGGCCATTTCTTTGGCATTATTATTACTAATAACCGTAAATTTTTATATACACCATTTTTAATGCTCACATTTCTACCAGGGTCAATTATAAAAATATTTAGATACTTCAATATACTGAAAATATTCATAGAGAATAGTTTCTATGGAAATGCAATCCATTCTTAATTTACAAACAAGCTTAATACAAAAACGCATCACTTGTATGACTAATATTTATAAAATTATTATTTATAAATTATTTTACATATAAATTTTTTAATTCTTTAAAGGTGTAACGCGTGCACCAAGTGTCTAGAGACAATCAATTTAAGTATTTTAAGTTTTAATAAATTCCAAATAATTTCAATAACAAAAACAAACAACGATATGGAAAATCCAGCTATGAGAATATAAATTAGTTTATCAATTAACAAAGTTTCGTGATCGACTTCTAGATTAGCATTGTTGTTGATATTACTACTTTGTAAATTAATAATTTTATCACGGAATAATGAATTACGCATCCAATAACGTAAAGCATCATTGAACCAATAATGAATGATGCCACTCTCTGAAACACGGTAAATTATGTCATTAATTTTTTGGATGTAAGGTGAATTTCTGGATAGTACAATGCTGGTCAGCTCAGGATATAAAGGTTCATCAATCATACTTATAATCCAACCATTTTCCACTTTTGAATAGATTCGTACGATTGAAATTGCTTGAAAATAAAAAAAGGCACACGCATTGGCTAGAGAGTCCTTTATAAGCGAATTGAAACAATCGTCATTTGTATAATTTTTTAAGATACTTATATCGACATCTAAATCAGGATTCAATTCTCGTATGTACGTATGGGCAAATTCACTTGTAGCAAGCGAAATTTTAGAGTCTTCCAAATTTTGAAAAGATTTTAAATTGTGAAATTTCTTTTTGTATAGATCATTAAACAAATATTCCAAGCTTTGTGCTGAAAATACAACTGATATGCCAATCAAATAGACGAATAAAATTCTTTCTCTCGTTTTTTGTGGTATTGATGTTCCAGTGAGTCCAATCAATATGAGCGTTACGTTGTACACGGTCCATACCTTATTCCTGAATTTAAAAAAACACTTGAGAACAATCAAACATGATATAATAAATATGATTATCCCGATTGTTATTATTAGGTTTTCAGAAATCTCGACATCATAATAGCCATGTTGTCTTACTAAAAGATGAACGGTTCTTCTGGAATTCACGAAATTAGTAGTGCTGAAGCCGTGAAAAAGATAATCAATGATTGGGTAAACATTCATAACAATATCAAGTTTATTTTGTCCAAGTAAATCGAATTTGCTTCTTATATGATCAGCTTTATCATACGGATTGTCACTGTAATCATAACGTAGAGTAGAATTTAGAGTTTTGGATATGGTTTTGACAAGATTAAAATCTGAACCAGAAAGTTTATTATCCTTCGATAACGCAATGTAAGGACTGTTTACAAAGTATACTGTTTGCATTGGGTACCCGAGCATATTATGCGAGTTATCAATAAACAGTTTAAAATTTTTTGTAAAAGGTCTTATAGCGTATTCATTTCTAAATGGATGATACTGATGTATGATGTACTTTAAAGATCTTCGAACGGTAAATTTTGATACTAATCCCTTGGTAGGTTTTTTTTCCTCGATGATTTCAATTACAGTAAAATACAAATATCTGTCTGCCCAGTAAGTTCTTAGTGTTTTAAGAAAGTTAGTCATTTTCTTAGTTACGATAAATACTAAAATGTGTGATCGCTGACCAACACTTGAAATATGCCATAAATGATAATTGTAATCGTAGACTTTGGCAGCTGGATCGTATTTTTCGTTATCATGAATAAATATAATTTTCATAGCTAAATTTTCAGATCTCTCCGACAACATCGCTTTCGTTTTTGAAAATTTAAAATTGTTCTTAACAGCATTTACATTGGCAATTAAACACGAAAACTGATTCTCGAATTTCTGAATTATAGGTCCTAAAACGGAGGTATCAAGCTTCGGTGGTGAATATGTAAGTATAGTTACACGTTCTATGCGCATGTCATTTTTTATATAATTAATTATAGCATCTGGAGGAAGTGGTTTTTTTTGGCAATTAACAGAATAAAAAATAATAAATATGCATGTTATTTTGAAAATATTTTTGTCCATGGTTTTTTAAAAATTTTTATATTTATTTAGTTGTATAAATCAGTAGATGAATTAAAATATAATATTTTTATATGTTAATTATTATGAGTAATTATTTACTGATTATTTTAGATGAATAAACTATTTTTATGAAATTTTTTTTTTATTTTATAGGTCGGTGTACCATTTATAACAAATGGACTTCAACTGAAATGTTTAAATATTATTCTATAGTATAAGATCAATAAAAATAATAAATTAAAATTAACAATTAATAATTAAGCATTCATTTAAGTGAGTGATATTGTAACTAAACTAAATAAATCAACTTTACTATAATTTATTTCAGATTTATTTAACCTCTAAAGCAGAAATATTAGATTTTTTTTTTTTTTCATAAATTTCGATATACTCTATATTTTTTTAAATTTAATTGTTTCATTATCAAATATATATCTAGCTCTATTCTAAATTTGAATAACTTTTTATCAACGATTCTCTTTATGATACAACTTCCTTTTTTTATAAATAATTCTGAACTTTCTGAGAAAATATTTTAATTTTACATTTAATAAACAGTGATATTTATATGTTAAGGTTTAAAATATAAAGTCGGTCTGTGGCTCACTGAGTAGAGCGTTGGATTCGTGATCTCGGGGTTCTGAGTTCGAATCCTGCTCTCGGCAGTCGATTGATGTAAACACCACTGTATGTTACATGTGCTTTGTTCACAAACACACTGATTAGCATAGCAAAAACAGCATAGCATAAATATAGCGACGTTAAAAAAAAGGTTTCAAATAAATTATAAAGGAAATTTTCTTATGTAATGGGATGCTGATGTTACAATGAATATTTCCTTTTTTTTCTGTATGATGGAAGGTAATAAGGATTTCATGATACATAATGACATTTATGTTTTACATTAAGTATAGAATTGCAGCCTGCCCATGATTTCGAATTTGAAAATTTTACCAATAATTATAAATTTTCGGTCCAGAGGAAGACGACGCCATATTTTAGAATAGTAGCAAAATGTGCCATTTGACATTTAGCGGCATTTGCAAAATGGTATTTTCCTGTGAAATGGCGTCATTATCGGCACCTTTTTTGAAATGACGTTTTCATCACTTTTTTGAAATCGTGTCATCTAGTGTTTCTATCTCGCACGGACAAATGAACGTCGAGTCGTTATTGTGCATATGCGAATGTCCGTAGTAGATAGGAATACTGGTGTCATCTTTCTCCTGACCAACGGATAATTAATAACTAATCATTTAGATTAATCTTCTTGACATTTTTAACATTTAATTATTTATTTTATAGCACTGCGTGTCATAAATCCACATTTATGTCACGTCTATCCATAACATAAGAAGTATTAACCGCACGGTGCATGGATGGACCGTTAATATCACGGACAGGCGTGGCAGCGAATTTATGCTAGTTAGTGCTATAAAATATCGTATGATACTTGTGGTATAAGTGGCCTATCGCATGACGTGAATTATCACTCTTGATTCGCTCGGGCGCTAATACAAGTAGTACCGTAATATACCACTTATGGCACTAGTATCATAATGTACTATTATTATTCTTTACTAACTTAGTTCTCATTATTACGATATATATATATATATATATATATATATATATATATATATATATATATATATATATATATATATACAAATACGAAACATGTATTGATTAATAACCAATTTAATAAATTATAATATGTAAGTAATAACTAATAAAAATATTTAAATGTTTTCAAATACTGGAAATTTTCATAGAAAATAGTTTTAAAATAGGATTTGATTATAGGTTGATAAACAGATAAATTCAATATTATGAATGTTTACATTTGAAAAATCAAAATTTTTAATAAATAAAATCATATCAAATTTCTCTTTCTTCGTAAGGTGGATTTTGATTATTTAACAAAAAAGTTTAATCAAGATTTAATTTTAAAAGAGTTTTTATTTTGCTTTGTATATAAATAGTTTAAAATTTTAAAACAGTAAAATAAGAAGAAAAAACTTGTTAATCTTCTACAGATCTGAAGTTGTGTAAATAAAATTTGAGAAGATGAGAACTTTTTGAAAATCATGAATTGGCAGCACTCTATAATCTAACAACATAATTTCTAGAGAACAAAAATTCAATTAATTTAAGTTTGCATGAATTCCAAGTCATTTCAATAACAAAGAAAAAGAATGATATTAAAAATCCAAACGCAAGAATGTAAATTAGTTTATTAATTAACAAAGTTTCGTGATCAACTTCTAGATTAGCATTATAGTTGATATTACTATTTTGTAAATTTTCGATTTGACCGGAATCTAATTTATTACGCATCCAATAACCTAATGCATTATTGAACCAATAGTGCATCATACCACTTTCTGTAACACGATAAATTATTTCATTAACTCTTTCGGTATACGGTGAATTTCTTGATAATACTAGACTGGTAATATCAGGATACAAAGGTTCATCAATCATACTTATTATCCAACCATTATCAGCGTTCGAATAAATTCTTAGTGCTAAAACAGCTTGAAAATAAATTAAAGGACATGCGTTGAGTAAAAAAGTATCTGTAAGTGAACGAATGCAATTATAATTATCTCTAAAATCGGCTACAGTACGTACATCAATATGCAAATCGGGATTCAGTGCCAGTAAGTATGTATAGGTTAGATTAGTTGTAAAAAGCAACATTTTAGAGTCTTCTAAATTTTCAAAAGTTTTCAAACTGTGAAATTTTTTCTTGTACACATCACTGAACAAATATTCCAAGCTTTGCGCCGAAAATACAACTGATATGCCAATTAAATAGATCAACAAAATTCTTTCTCTTGTTTTTTGTGGTATTGATGTTCCAGTGAGCCCAATTAATATAAGCGTAACATTGTACACAGTCCACACCTTATTTTTGAACTTGAACAAACATTTGAGAACGATCAAACATGCCAGAATAAACACGATTATCCCAACTGCTATAATCAGATTCTCTGAAATTTCTACGTCGTAATAACCATATTGTCTGACCAGAAGATGAACAGTTCTTCTGGAACTAACAAAATTAGAAATGCTAAAGTAGTCATAAATATAACTCATAACTGGGTAAATATTCATGACTAAGTCAAGCTTATTTTGAGCAAGTAAATCGTATTTGCTTCTTATATGATCAACTTTATCATAAGGATTGTTAGCGTAATCGTAGCGTAGAGTAGAATTTAGAGTTTTAGATATAGTTTTGACAAGGTCAAAATCCGAACCAGAAAGTTTCTTTTTGTTTGATAATACAATAAAAGGACTACTTATAAAATATGCTGCTTGCAATGGATACCCGTGCATGTTATATGAACTTTCAATGAACAGTGCCATTTTTTTTGTTACAGCTTCTTGAGAGTATTCATGTCTAAACGGATTGTATCTGTGTATGATGTATTTAAAAGATCTACGATTAAAAAATTTTGACATTTTTTGTTTGGTAGTTTTTATTTCTTCAATGATTTCAATGATAGTAAAATACAAATATCCGTCTAACCAAAAAGCTTTTAATGCATCATAGAAATTATTTATTCTCTTAGTCACGATGAACACTAAAACGTGTGATCGTTGACCTATACTTGAAAGATGCCATAAATAAGTACTGTACATGCGAACTTTAGTTACCGGCTCATGTTTCTGATTATCATGAATAAATATAATTTTCATAGCCAAATTTTCAGATCTTTGTAACAGCATCGCTTTAGTATTTGAAAATTTTGGATTGTACCTGACAGCGTTTACATTGACATTCAAACACGAAAATTCACTTTCAAATTTTTTAATGAAAGATCTTAGCACGGAGGTATCAAGCTTCGGTGGTGAACGCGTAAATATAGTTACACGTTCGATGCACATGACATTTTTTATATGATTAACTATAGCATCTGATAGAAGTGGCTTTTTTTGGCAATCAACATTATAAAAAATAATAAATATGTACATTATTTTCAAAATATTTTTATCCATGTCTATTTAATTCATTTTTTTTTACGAATCAGTTCGTAGATTAAAACATAATATTTTTATATCTTCCAATGATTTTTGAGAACATCTGTAATAATTCACAGATCGATTGTTTTTATTTTAATCTAATAAACTTTTTTTATAAAGTTTGTTCTTTTATAGATTGGTGTGCCACTTATGGCAACGAGTGAATTTTAACTGAAATGTTATCCTGTAGTATAAAATCAATAAAAATAATCATTTAAAAAATAAATAATTAAGCTTTCACTTAAGAAAGTTGTATCATAACTATGTTAAATAAATCAACTTTACTATAGTTTGTGTTATGTATATGGATATTTCTAATTTTTACTGTGCTAAAGCAGAAATATTAGATTTCGTTATTGATTTTTTTTATAACCTTAAGTATATTCAACAAATAATTAAAAAATCAATAAATATTTAATTTTTAATCTTCTTTTATGAAACTAATAATATTTAAATATTAAATCTCCAATTATTTAGATAAAAATGTACTTTTCCACAAGACACCATTGTTACGAGTACCATATAATAGCGAATATAGAAAAAATGCAAGTGTGCAGTTTATAGAATATGAAGCGACAAAAGAAATGAAAATGTATCCGTGGGAATGGCTCAAAGTTTGAGCGCTTGTCTATCGTGCAAGAGGCCCGGGGTTTGAAATACGTCGCGGACGCTTTCTTTCTCGCCTTTTTTACAATTTAATATTATGTTAGTCGCTTAATAATAAAATGAAATTCGTAACACCATGTTAATAGCTTTTTTCACATATCTTCAACTTTTCGAGACTTTTAAAAATTTACTGGTATATATATCACATATAACCAGTCTTATTCGAAGAGTGCCAAATAAAAAATAATGAAGAAGAGATTTAGGTGGAGTAACTTTTTCAAAAATATTACTCCCCTGCAAGAATAATCACTGTATATTTTCTCTCGGAATTTGAGATATAGTCTTACAAGGAAAATGCATTGCATTTGGATTTTGTTTTAACTTTGGGATATTTTTTCTTACATAAAATTATAAAGTCTGCTGGGTCCATTCGGACGTTAAAATCTAGAAGATACTGTTCATAACTATTTAAAAAACGAGTGTTGGAACGAATTGGACGCGGTTTATTTCATGATCTTATGTAAAAAAAAATTTTCCGAAGCTAGAAGAAAATCCGAGCCCTAAATACAATGCACTTTCCTTAGAAAAAAAGCTTCATTCATATTCAATAAAAGTACATATTTGCATAAGATGATTCTCAGCTTATGTAAATACGTAATCCAAAGAAAGATCTATTTTCCATCCTTTGACGCAACGAATTTCGTTGTAAATTTCGATGTAAGGCAAAGTGTGTAACGAAATATATAAAGTTATGAAAAATTTTATCATGTTTTTATTTAACTAAAAGTATTATTTTCATTACGGCTTCAAAAAATACAGCTTGCATTATAAACAATCACATATGTATTTTTTTAAATCTCCTAAAGTCATAATGAATGTGTTGAGTTTTTAAAGAATAAAAATTGAGATGTTGTCAACTGGATCATATTGCTTTAATATTTAAAAATTTAAAACCATGCCTCAAAGCATTTATATTGATAATCAAACACAAAAATTAATTCTAAATTTTTTAATCAATGACCTTATAATAGATGCATCAAATTTCGGTGATAAATGTGTAAGTATAATTAGATCGTTAGCCAATATAGAAATGATATGAGCGCGGTGATGTAACGGATAGAAAACTGCCTTCAACACGATGAGCATAGGTTCGAATCCTGGCCAGGTGCCTCTGACCTTTTTTTAAAAGAAAATTAATGTATGCTCCATTTATATCGCGACTATTAAAAAATCTGACCTCATTGGGTATCGGTTGATTGTTGGTTACAAAAGTGGCTATTGACTATCCATCGGTAGTCAAAGTTTTTGGTATGGTGTGTCAGACAGTCTAGCCTGATGTAATGTGTTTAACAGGAACTGGGTTGGGCTCCCTCAATATCACCATATTAAAAAGGTTAACATATAGAGAATAATATCGTCATATATTAACTTTTAAAAAAAAATATAAGAATATTAAAAGTAATGAAAAACTATTTTTTTTTTTATTTAACGTCGTTGTATTTATGCTATAATTGCGAATAATTAGCGGCGGAGGTTGTCAGTGCGTTTGAAAAAAGCACATGTAACGTATACAATGGTGCTCGTATAAATTGGTTTAGAGCAGGATTCGAACTCGGAACCTCGAGATTAAACATCCATCGCTCTACCGACTGAGCCACTGACGACCTCTTTTCATATAATTAATCGCGTATTCTGATTCAAATAAATTTTTTCCCAATCTACAGTATAAAAAATAAATATGTATGCAATCACCAAAATATTTTTATTCATATTGTTTGATAGTTTTTAAATGATTCATAAACTTTATAATATTTATCATGCTTTTATTTTAATAAATTTGAATAATGCCTATAATTTACAAAATTCATGTTGATGCATTGATTTTTGTGCTTATTTAATTTAATTTTTTATAACATTAATTGTAATTTGTTTTAAAGTAGCGCATGGTTAATACAATGTTTCATCTAAGGTAATTAATATATTTTAATTATATAATTAAAATATATCCCGGTCAAAAAAAAACATCTATAAATATAGCTAAAAATATAGATAAAGAAAATACAGCTATATTGATGTGTATTATAGCTATATTCATGTGTTTTTTTAGCTGTATATCTATGAGAAATATAGCTAGATTTCAGCTATATTTCTAGCTATAATGGGCTAAAATAGGGATTATACCTATAAAGATAGGTAAAAATATTGCTAAAAATCTAGCTATATTTCTCATAGATATACAGCTAAAAAAACACGTAAATATAGATATAATACACAATGTAGCTATATTTTTACCTATATTTTTTAGCTATATTTATAGATGGTTTTTTTTGCAGGGATAACTGGTAAAACACACATTTAATACTTTAATAAATTATTTCATTTTTAACAATGACTATTAAAATTGTAATTATGTAGACCTCTTGTACGCTCGTATAATTGATTACCCGTCTCTTGGTTGAATATTTGTTAAGTGATACGCTTTTTGATTTTTTAAATTAATGTAATTTATGGACATTCTCGTTAGAAATTGAAAATGTTTTAATCTATCATAGCTATTTCATGAGGTTACATGAAAGCTAATAAGAAATGAATTTTCGAATTTTTCGTATGATGTTAATATCACCAATAATTTTCACGTGACATGTGCGGTTCAATTAACCGAACCATTTACAACGTAACATTTTTTAATATATTGATAATATATGGACAATTGCACTTTTCAAAGTTAAATATTAAATTAATAATAACAATATATAATTACAAATTGCATAACGAAAAATTTGCAATAGCTTGCATAAAAAATATATAAGTTAACTAGTGAAAACCAAAGGAAGTATAAACAACATTTTGATTTTATAGTTGGAAGGTAATTAAAAACGTAATGATGAAAACAGTTTATTATTCAAAATTATTGTCATCAAGAGTGCAAGTCCAATAATAAATATTAAAAATATTGAGCATAAACAATAAATAAATAAAAATATGACCTTCAAAGGACTATAATAATTTTTAAAATTCATACGCAATTTAAAAAAAAGGACAAATGTAAGGTGACACGTGACACTTTTGATCTCAAAGAAAAGTCGTAATGACCGCATTTTTTGTATAAAGTAATAATTTTCTAAGCTTTTTCATTTTAAAATTTGTAAACAATGCATAATAAACTATTATGTAATTTAATAAATTATCAAAATTTTTTTTAAGTTATAAAATATTTTTATTTTCTTTGTATAAAGTCATACAACTTTTTTTTCTATTTTCATATTATGACTTGTGACTAAAAAAATGATATATCTATCAGCCACGTTTACAAGGTACATTCTCTGGAGTCTGGAGAATGCACGCATGCGCTATACCGATTAAAAAAAACTCGTCGCCGGCCTTACCCTTCAAGCCTGGAGATTAGATATATATATACGTAATACGTAGGGACTGAAATTCTGTTGACATACACACATCTTCACTCGCTGTATAGATAGAAGTTTCGTGCCGCTGATGTGAGAGCAGTGAATTGATATATGTTTACGCAGCACGCACGCTCAGTTACCGAGTTAATAGGAAGGTTAAAAATCATCTCTGCAGGTGTTGTGGGTGGTTGTAAAGGTGTATATAGGGGTTGTATAGAGGGGAGGTAAATGCCGGGTCTTGCCAGTCATTAATCAAGAAAAAATATGAAGAGGAATTGGGGAAATATGAAATACATTTATAGTTGGACTTATATGGAAATTTTGAAAGAGTGAATAAATGAGACGTTATGGTGGAATCGATAATAATGATACAGTAAGTAATCAATAAAATGTAATGTAGTATCGGTTATATTACTTTAATTATATTGTATTTAAATATGTTTTTATGAATTTTTGTCATTACTTTATAATTAGATGCTTTGTTTACCTTAGCTTGAATATAAGTTTATTAGATGCTAACATTTTTTCTTAATTATTTTTAATTATTCTAAATAGTTTATTTTTCTTTTTAACTTTTCATGGATTCTTCTTTAAATAAAGTTTTTAAAAATGTTCGAAATTTAAAAAAAAATTTAAAGCTTTTGAGGTTAACTTTATGCATATGATGCACCTTATTATCTTTAGAAACTATAGTAATGTTTCTGAGACTTTCCGTTTCATCTTTTAAAGTTATAAAAATAGATTTAATTCAAAATTTATATGAAAAAAAAATGTTCTATTTATAGTCCTAATGAAATATAAAAATTTATCATTAAAAATTATAATTAATTATGACTATATATAAATATTAAATTTACGTAAAAAATATATTTTTGTTATAAATTTAAAAAATTTAAAATAAAAAATTATGCATGATTTCACATTTTTATTTTATGTATGCACTTACATTAAAACAAATCAACCTATAATGTTTTTATGTAAAAATCGAAAGAAATTAGAATTAGTAAAATTTTTTAAACTCAATTAAAATCAAAAAGTTTCATTGTTACGTGAATAATCCTCATTTTATTCTTTTTAGTTCCAATTTACGGGTACGACCGCACTGTAGCTATACGCATCAAAATTCTCCCCGGTGCGCCGAAATTGCTGTAATTCAGAAACTTAGATAATATGCACGCTCATAGGCCGCATATGTGACTTGCAAACGCCAGGCGACTGTCACAACTGTGCCTGCCCAATTTTATCATCTTCCGTCGTATATACAAACGTACATACAAAGCGCAAATATATTTATCGTTTATTTTTTAAAGTCAATGTATAGAATCTATTTTAATCTCAGTTAAAAATTGTAAACATAAACATTATCAAAGATGTCAAAAGAAAATAGTACTGATACACAAAAAACAGGTAAAATTTTAATAACATTTATTTATTAATATATAGATCCAATTTAAAAAAAATAATTTTATTTTGATGATTTTGCAGAAATTGAAAAAAATAATAATAATGAAGAGAAAGTAAACGCACAAGTGGATGTTATAGATTTAGCCGCTACCGACGACTCTGGTTAGTATATTTAACTTATATTCTTATATTTTAACCTTGTTATTAAATTAATTCTTTTTATAGACATCGAAGTATTACAAGTAAGCTGTAGTTTAATCAAAAAAAGAAAGCTTTTTTTCAAACGTTTAAAAGAGGAACGCGATGGAGCAAAAATTCATATAAAATCGGGTAAGTAACTCTTATAAAATTTAAATAAAAATTAAATTAGATTAATTACTCACAATAATTTTTTTTTTGGTTTATTGTTCAGATGAAAATGCAGATTCATACATCAAAGAAGAAATTATCATCTCCGACGCGTCGAGTTCTTCCGGTAAAAAAATAATTTAAGATTATTATAATTTCATACTATAAATAGTATAATTTATATATTTTATGTATTTATAGACGACTGCGCGGATAAGGTAAAACTTGGCAAAAGTCGAGCAAACGGCATAAGTAGTAATTTAGCACAGCACAAAAATGGGTCAAAAGGTAAAAATGAAAAACAGACTGGTGAGTATTTGACTTACATTATTTTTTTACAAAAAAATGTTAAAATTTTTATGCAATCAAAATTCATGAAACACCTTTTTTAATTACAGATTCCTTGAGTTCAATTACTCTCAATTGTCCAAGATGTAATAAGACTGACGAAGTATTTAGTACAACTATAAAAAGTCTGTGCAAAGATTGTAATATAAATATGTCATATGTATGCGATAATTGTAACAGCCGATACGATTCAATGCCCGCGCTTTACAGGCATAAAAAACTTCAGTGCAAATATGTGGTTAAATTACCTCGGGGAAAGAAGAGATTAAGTAAGAAAATATTTTTTAAATATTAATTTTTATAAATTATTTTTAAAGCTTTTGAAACATAATTTTTTTCATGTTAATATTTGGATGCAATAATATGTTAATATTTTTAAATAAAAAATAAAACATATTCGTGTAGTTGCCGTGCCTAAAAATTAATAAATTAAAAGTGTACAAATAATGACTTTGTGTATTTCGAAAAAAAATTGCTAGAATCTCATACCCGCGTAGACGAGTTAAAAAATTGAAAATCAATTTTTGGATTGTTTACAAAATTATTAATTTTTTTTTGTAAAGATTTGATAAAATTATTAAATATTAATGTTATGTCGATTTACTACCATTTTTATAAATGTTTAAAATGTTATAATCAATTAGTACGTTGTCTTATAATTACTTTAATTTTCAAACTAATAATTATAAATAATGAAATTTCAGGTCCAAGAAAATTGTTTATTTTCAAGTGTTTCAAATGCTGGTACATCCAAAAATTGTCGTGCACAGAGGACAAAACTTGTCCAAAATGTAATATTAATATGTCATACCAATGTCTCATATGCAGTAAAACGTACACTTCTTATTCGGGACTTTATCGACACGTAGGATTACAATGTCAACCAACTACCAAAACGTATTATTGCAACGATTGTCATTTTAAAACTATAAATTCGCAAAATTTACTCAATCATATCATTAGTTATCATTCGGATACATTTACATCGGAATACACTTGCACCAAATGTTGTAAGGTTTTTACGAGAAGCGACAGATTAGAAAAACATCTGATCTCTTGCGGTCGTGATTATTTTCAATGCAAATTCTGCCTCTATAAACCGAAATATCAGCATACCCTTAAACGTCATTTAATAAAGTATCATAAAGATCAAGTTAATGAATCTAATCTTGAAGATATTTTATCGGAAATAGCGAAAGAAAAAGATTCAAAGGCAAATCCAGGTATAATAAAATTAATGATTTAAAATATTTTATTTTTCGCATAACTTTCATTAAAATTATTATTATTTTTTCAATTAAAGAAGTCGACTACACAATATCAGTTGAGGATCAAAGAAAAGATAAAAGTAGTAAGTTAGATTTTTAATTTTATTCTTTAATCGTTTTTTTACACTTTCATCTATGAAAATATGAAAGTGTAAAAAACTATGAGTATTTAGACATTACACTGTAAAAATTTTTTCTAATCGAAAATTTGTATGTACTTTTAAACAAAAATTTCGTCAAATTAACATGCAAAATATGTACTTTGTTCACATTATTTCATAACTTAAAATTACACATTTTATTATTTAAAATTACGTATTATTTAGAAGTTTTTGTGTTGAAATTTTTATTTTAAAATCTATGCAAATATCATTTGTAAGTATAAACAAAAAAAGAAATTATGTCTCACCTAAAACACTTTTTGTCTTAAAATTGAAAAAAAATACAGTGTAAACGAAAATAATTATACGAATAACTGAAATCTTCCACATACTTACACGTTACAAAAAAAATGTATCTTTAAATTTCCAGATGTGCACCAATTGAGAAAGATGTACTGCTCAAAATGTGACAAAGTGTCCCAGTACGTTTTAAGGCAAACCAATTGTAACGATTGTCAAACACTCTTAGCTTACCAATGTCGTGATTGCGAAAAGAGATTCAAATCATCGACATCACTTTATCGGCACATTCGACGTATTCACGGTCTCATAAGCTATCTCTGTCCAAATTGTCATAAATCATTTTCTTTCTATGGCGATGTTAATACTCACAGCAAAACTTGCGGTCAAGAGCCACGCTTCGAATGTAAAATTTGCAGTTTTAAAACACGTTATAATTATAATTTACAGCTTCATATGAAAAAATTACACGATACGAATAGGCGTAGGTTTTCTTGTAGTAATTGCTCGGTTGAATATAAGACGTACAGAGCCATGCAGAAACACGCAAAAACTTGTAATAATGACAGTGGTAGTAATAAATCTGTTGCATCGTAACGTTGAAAAAATAAGATTGAAAATTCCGATGTGCTTTATATTCAATCACTAAAAAAAATAAAATAAAATAAATTCTGTTTCTATCAAAAACAAATTTATAATATCAAAGTGCAATTTTATAAAATATTAGACCGAATTTTTTTAAAGTTATTGAGCTTCATGCTTAAGCTTATATTTGTATTACAAATATAAATTACTATTTTGATTACTTAAAGTCAATTACATTTTCACCTTTTTATAAATTACTTTTAAATGAAACGTTTTTTTTTATATTAAAAATATTGTTTAAAAAGATTTTTGTTTTTTTTATAAAAATAGCTTCCCTATTGAAAAAAACACGTGTTTTTTCACGTGCAAAAAAACACGTGTTTTTTTTTAATAGGGTTTTTATTAATTTATAAAATGAAAAACGAACAGATTAATTGTAATGTTAATTCACATTAAGATTTATTTCATTATTTACATTTATTCATCTTTATATATTTTTATATGCTTTTAGTATTGAAAGATTAATCTATAATACTGTATTTCATAATATTTGCATTAGATCGCAACTATTAGATAATTTTACGTTCTTCCAATGTTCAAGTATCAAAACTTATATTTTTTAAGGTACTATTACCATTTAGAAAGCCAAAAACAAACAAAACAATGTTAATTTTAATGACTTCCTAAATGCATGAGAATAATGTGAAATTCTAATTAATAATTATTTTTATTATCTATTTTTACGCAATTACAGCGTACATTTTATATTTTATCAAAAAATTTTCTAATAAGATGTTTTTCTACTTTTCAACGTTATTATTGTTAATTAAATTGTGTAATAACATTTACTAAAAATTAATAAACGATTTTTGAAAATTTTATTTTAATTTATTGTGTAAGGTACCTTAATTTATTGAATAAAAATTATAATTGATTATTTTAAAATAAAATACTAAAATTAAATTTTGATTTTATACTGATACGTTCTGGACGTTTTTATATTTCATTATGTAAGATTCTTTATTGACGTAAAAAACTCGCTCGGATTAGATCCCCATCCCATTGGGATTCTCGTCAGTCCTTTAAATTTCATTCTGCTAATTTTTTTTTATTTATGCAATTTAAATTTTTAAAATATATTCGGTTATAAGTTCTATATTTTAAAAATGAAAAAGAACGTGATAACGTATATTCACGATATGAAAACTCGAAAGTGTTTTTTTCGGGATATTTGGAAAAAATAATTAATCGTTAAACGTTTTTCTTCTGATTTCGATTGCTCTATTTAATTTTTTATTGGGAATTTCGAATAACTCATCACTTTAGGTATATACTTTGATTTTATTTTTAAATTATTTCCAATTTCTGTCAAGTGTTAAAAATCTAAAATTTTTAATATTTTTTTTAGGTTATTCATTTGTTAATATTGATTATTATTATTTATATTAGTTAAAAATATTAGTTAAAAAAAATACAAATTTTTGAAGAATTGTATTGTATTTAAGATAAAATATATATTCATGTTAATATTATTATGTTAAACAATATTAATTTTATTGATCTATTAAGTAATAATTAATCAAATATCCAAAATATTATTAACATTATATTGTTGGTAAAAAAAAGGCCAAAAAAAATTAATATTTATTTAATTAAAAATATTATAATTTTTTAAGTTAATTTTTACTTAAAATAAAAATATTGTATATTCAAATATAGGGTAAATACAATGAATGAACAGGTAAATTCATCTACTCGGATTGCTGAGTTCCCAAATTACAGAGCACCACTTATACCTATTGGTAAATTTATTTAAAATTTTAATTTTCTTGTTAATATAAATGTTACGTTCATAAAAAATTCAGTAATTTATTTCATTTATAAATTGATAACATAGCAAATAATAAAGATGTTATTGAACCACCACCTTTTACAAGAGAAGAAATAGTAACATTAGACTCATCCGATGTTGAAATAATAAAAGAATGTATCAATGACAATGATAAAACTTCAAGAAATTCGAACAATTCAAAACAAGCAGCAAGGCCAATAATGGTTTATGCTTCTGGTAAAATAAATACTCTTATTTTGAAAATTTTTTTATTGTACAAAATAACATTTCATTGTATTTTTTAGAACTTTTCCAATTAGAGAGACAGCCACAATCTTGTTCCAGACAAGAGATTCTAATTCCAGAAACTGTTAATAATTTTGGTCGGTATATAAGTTATTAAACAAATATTTTAAAAAAATAAACATATTTATATACTTTACAATCAATTATAGATACCAAAGTGATAAAAAATAAAAATAATAATTCAAAGAAACAGAAAATAACAAACAGTAATAATAAATTATTGAACAATAAGTTCATGGATACCTTGGTTATAAATAAAAATAGTGAAGTTGATAAACTTACTGAAAATAATTGTGATAAAACCAAACATTCGTCTCATATTACATTAATTAATTGTTCTGATGTACCTGGTATGCATATTTCACTTGAAAATCATTAAATTATTATGTAATTACATACTCAATTTTCATTAATCATTTTTACAGAAAATAATATAATAAGAGCTATCAAAAATCAAACCTTAATAATTAACAAAGATACTTTAATTGTTAATAATCCTGATAAAACTACAACTGATACATCACAACCAAAAAAGAAATCAAAACTCATGACAAATTTGAATGAAAACTTAAAATCAAACAAAGGACACCAATTAAAAGTTACAGCTGGGAGTGAACCCAAAAAAATTAATAAACCACATATAGTAGCTATGAAAATATCGCAAACATCTACTAATAAAAAAAATACCTTGACAGAAAAAAATAATAATGGTAATTTTTTCAACAAAATATTGAAATCAAATACTGTTTTATAAGCTTTTGAAATTTAATAGATGATATTATTTATTTTACAGCTAAGTTTGATACATTTGTTTTGTATTGTAAAAAATGTGATAAAACATATGAGATGTCCTCGTCAAAAAATTGTAAAGTTTGTAAAACTAAACTGCAATATCAATGCCAAAAATGTAATTTAAAGTACCTGACGCCAAATCATATTATTGCTCACATTAAGAACTCGTGCCTAGCAAAAATGCAAGCATTCAAGTGCAAGTATTGCAATTATATATCAAAACATCATTCCGTTGTTAAAGATCATATTTCCAAAGAACACACAAAACCAAAATTACACTGCCTAAGATGTAATAAGACCTTTATAGATACGTATGATGGCAGGCTTTTAGCTAGAAAACATATTGTAAGTTGTACTGTAGGATTTACACAATGCAAATTTTGTCCTCACAAGATGGAAAATGTATGGGATATGGAAAAGCATATTGAATACTTCCATAAAAATGAATTAAAACTCATAGAATCTAATTCTGCTTAAAAGTTACATTAAAATTATCTGAAAAAAAATTATTATAACTCTGACAATATGCAGAATTAATATCGAGAAGATAAATTAAAGACGTTTCTTAAATATGTTATAAATTTTATATGTACACCAGTACACTATTATCAGTACATCTGATGGATGTTATTTATATAGATAAATTGAATAGTAAAGAAAAAAAATTAGTTTTTTAGACATCAAAGTTTTTATAGAGAAAAAACCAAATTATTTAGAAGAAAGTGATATTGCCAAAGTAGAGTTAGTATAGTTATATTTTATACAGAGAAATAATATATTTATGTGTAGAAAAAGTTACACTTACCACAGTAAAAGGTTGTTAAACTAGGGATATTTATAGAGCTTACGGTATTACAGGGAATGTTATTAGAACTAAACTCTAATTTTGTAATAAATTTACATTAATTTTGTAGTATTATCAAATGTGATTTCAACACTTAAGTTTCACTTAAATTTATTTATTTTTAGTTTAAGTTTAATTATAAATTATTAAAACATTTAATTTTTCATTTGTATCTGATCAAAATGACAAAAATCGTTTATTTACAATAAAATAAGAGTAAGGCATTTTCGTGAAGCGATATATTATTTAAAAAACTATTTATGTTACTAATTATTAAAAAAAGTATTATTTATCGTTAGATTATTAAATGATTTAATATTGTTACATCACATGAAGTTACTGACTAATCAAAAGTTTAGGAAATTAGTTAGTTTGAAAAATGCAAGAATTCATAGTTAAAAATTACACAGTGAAAAGTCGTAAATGAAAAATAAAAAATACGAGCTTTTAAAAGTAGGACGTTAGGAAGTGATAATTTATAGTTTAAAAGCTATACAGCAAAAGATTTGATAACGAGAGTCAATTACTTTGTAATTAAAAATAAAAATTATTTTTGTGATGAAGTGAGAATTCATCATTAAATATAATATAAAACATACATCGAAACATATTATGAATAATTTTATGATCTCATTTGTTACCTGTTGTAATTAATTAATATAATATAGTTTTTCAATAAATTACATTACCATCAAATAATCGATAATTGTGTATCCTTATTTATTTATTTCTATACTAGTTTTAACGTCCCTAGTAGAAATTGAGTATAAATATATGATATTATAAATTATACTTTTGTATATTATTGTTCATTTAAAATAGAACTAAATTTTATGGAAATATAAATCTTTACCTTTTATGAAGGGACAATCATTTTTATTTTTGTTTAATTATTTTACTCGGAAATTGAAAAAAGTTAGTTTAAAGTTAGTATCTTTAAAGGTGTTGATAAATAGAATTCATTCTAAATAATAACTTTTTTTAAACTGAATTTGGAAAAACTATAATTTTTATGAATTTAGAAATTATAATTTGAAAAATATTTTTTTAGAAGGATTAATAGTACATTATGCAACTAGGGAACAGCGATGCCGAAAGTGGCAGAGTCAGAGAGGGAAATTAAAAAATGTATAAAAAAAAAAGTATTAAAATAAATAGTTTTTAAAATTTGATAATTAATAAATGATTCTAAAAAACAAAGTTACTAATAACAAAATTAATTTTCTTTTATTATTAACATTTTTTTTTTTCAATTTATAAAATTTTGTTAAACTCAAAAACATGTAAAAAATAGAAAAAAAATTTTTTTGTTATAGTAACTTTGTTTTTTAGAATTATTTATTAATTATCAAATTTTAAAAACCATTTATTTTAATACTTTTTTTTTATACATTTTTGAATTTCCCTCTCTGACTCTGCCACTTTCGGCATCGCTGCAAGGGAATAAAGTCGCATATTTCTCCCACTGGTGAAGTTTACGACTCGAGCGAGCTAAGCAAAACGAGAGAAAGTAAATTCCTGAGCGAGAAATAGACTTTATTTAGACACATTGTATGATGGGCTTTATTCCTATACCTCAACAACGTGCCACTTTATTAATTATAAAATATTTATTTTTTTCACTACTACTTAACATTTAAATATTGACCGCGCTTGTCACTGCGTATTGCAAAATCAAAAGACCGGTTTCGGTTTTATTCCGCTATACTACATATATATACTTCCTTTCTAAACAAATACAACAACACATGCGGTGTTTTTTAATGGCCGAAGTTATATGACGACGATATTATCTAGCATGAAATAGAATTTTCTTATAAGAAATAGTGGTTATTATCAGTTCCGAAAATGATAATTTATAAGAAAGAATAACGTATTAATTACAATTTACATCTATAATAGTTAATATAGTAGATAACTAACCTCATTTACTAATTAATAGTAAAGACAAAAGTAAAAGCTCATAATATTGTGTACAAATATTTGTGTTTATGATAAATAAAAATGAATTGTACTAGATGCAATTCTAGTGAACATATTTCATACTCTTGTCCCGAACGAAATAATCAAAGGGTTAGTAACATAAATCATATTATTAAATAATTTAATAATATAATTCACGTAGTTATACATATTTACAGCTAGCTAATGTTGACAGAGCATCTTCTTATGATGCAAGATCACAGAATAGAATATATTCTCAAAATACTGTAAAGGGAGAGGATGTTAAGGTAGAAGTTAGAGAAGATCGTTGGTGCATAGAAAAAACAAATTATTCATATTCCAATGATGATATTAATAAATCATCTCCTGTAGATACGAAAAGTTTTGAAATTTCTAGCACTAAGACATTGTACTGTTTTAAATGTAACAAAGAAGGTCATTCTTCAAGTAAATGTAAAGGTTTCGATTTACCTCAACATTCTAGGCACTCAACAAGTCATATTACAAAAGATCATATAAAATCTAGCTCGTCCGAGTATTCTGCAATCATATCACATGATACAAATGCTACCACTTTCTTTGACACTAAAAATGATCAAGTTTTATCAGATACTAAGACTGGTTATGCAGATCCATTTTATTTGTCTCAATATTCTGAACATTCAACAAGTCATTTTATAGAAGATCGTATAGGATCTAGCTCATCTGAGCATTCTCCAATTTCATCACATGATACAAATGCTACTACTTCCTACAACAGTAAAAATAATCAAGTTTCATCAAATACTAATACTGCCTATGCAAATCCATTTTATTTGTACGCTGCAGCTACTAATTCTAGTAGACCCAATAATAACCAAAATACAAACAATAATATTGTTTTTCAAGTACAAGCAGCTGAGCATATTATTGGATCAAATGCACTAAATTATTATGAATTACAGTTTGTGTTACCTAAAAACCGACTTTTTAATTATAGTGATTGGGAAGGTTTGGTTATGTTATTAAAATATGTAGTATCTATAATAAAAGCAAATTTTATGCTTGTTTATAAAAAAAAAAAATATACTTTCGACATGCAGATTGATTACGGAAATTATAAAAGATTAAAGAAGCTTATAATGTCATATGCATATCGTTTGAATATTGAAAGAGAACACATGTATTTGAATTGTGAAAGACGTACAGAAATAATTTTAAGTCTTTTGAATCAGAATCAACAAGAAATGGATGCTGTGAACCAAGATATAGTACCCCTTCATCAAGAAGTCAAATGTTTACATACAAGAGTAGAAAATCATCAAAAAGTTGATGAATCATCAAAGACTAGATGGATTCGTGCTACAAGAAATCTAGTAATGTTTTTGTATAGAGAAGGATATGCTGATAATAATTTTAAACATTTACTTGAAATAAAAAGAAGACTTGAAGAACAAAGACCAAAGTTAATTCCAATCAATTTGTTCTTTCCATTATTATACTACTATAATTGCGTGTTTGTATCCTATAAGCCACGGCGCTTGAATTCATGGATGAGAAAATTTAAAGCAGATACAAATATTCCATCAAATATTTCAGCTGAATCTAAAGATGATGAATCATCATCTGATGAATGTCCATCTTCAAACAGCTCAATATTATCTGAAAATGACATGCACTCTTCATTTTCCAAAGGTAATAAAAATCCTCAAAAAAATAATAAAAATCTTCAAAAAAACAATAAACAACCTCAAAAAAACAATAAATTTGGTAAGTTTAAACAAAACCAAAAAAAATCAAATCAAAAAAATTTTGTTGCAATGAATAAGGCAGTGTATCAAGCAGATAGAGGTTTGGAAATACCTGCACAAAAGTTAATAAAAAAAGCACGTGCACTTAAGACACCGCATCTAAATAAACATGCAAATTTATTAGAGGAACAAATCAGATTCAATTCTATTACAAGAGCAGATCTCAAAAAATTACGGGTAGCTACAGGAATTGAAATAAGGAGACGACAAACCAAGCACTGAAATATAGCTTGTCAACGGATTACAGATAAAATTAAGTGAAAATACTAAAATTTAATAAGATCAAATTAATTTTCGAATAAAATTGTGAAAACTTATACTGAAAAAAATAAATGATTTGAAAAAAATATTAGTTTATCACATGTTTTACTCGTGAGAACATTTTTTCTTAAATAACCCATTACTCACTTTTATTATTTTTTTTCCATATAATTTTATTTTCATTTCCTACATTTATATATTTCATTTATTGTTTTGCTTTGAAAAGAAATGAAAAAACATGAATTTCATGAATTTTATTTTTGCAATAATTTTTAGCTTGTATTTATTTACTTTTATAATGAAAATTGATAAACAATTGAGTCTTATTCTGCATAGGAGTTTACTTAAATTTGATAAAGGTAAACTGATTTTTTAAAATGTTATTTAAATAAGTAATTCAATTTATAGTATAATTAACAGATTTCAGCACCTGAATAATTTTAAATAAATTAAAAAGTAACTTTTTTATTAGTATTTTCTAAGTAAAATTTATTTAATTCACAAAGTGTAATCAATCAATTGATATAAAATTAATTAAATTTAATTAGGTATTCCAACATCTAAGAAGTATATTCCAATAGGCACATACAAATAGTGAATTTTATGGGTATTATATATAATATAAAATAGACTTCGGATTAGAAATTTTATTCTGAGTGTCGCATGATTTTCATATCGTGTTTACATCATAGAAATTTAAATCGTGCACGGAATAAAAATATTTCGTTTTAGCGATTGCTCGATAATTATTTTAATTGAAAATATTTTACAATAATTATTTAAATATTATTATATCAGTATAATATTACTGTTTTTTATTGATGTTGATGAAAAACAATAAATTTATGATGCTTGCACGTCATACTATATCATAAATTTAAAATTTATTAATAATTTAACGTTTAATAATAAATTAAATTCAATTATAATGTTGAAATAATATTTGCAGAAAAATTAATCACATTTTAATTTACAAACTAAATTTTTCTGTTTAAATTTTCGATGAGACGCTTGGAACTTTAATTGAGAATAAATGATCATACGGAATTAGAATTTAAATTCCGCGTGGTATACATTCCTAAGCCTATTGGACCATAGCTACCTGATCGCCCCTTCATTTTGCTACATATGGCCTTTAACGTCTGTTTATATTCTTCCATTGTTGACAAATATTTTATTAATTTTTATATTGATTTTTTTTGTAAATTACATTAGAAGTATTTGATTTTGTTAATAAAATCTTGGAAGATATGGATAATAGCACGATAATCGTGTCAAGGACACAACCGAAAAGGAAACCAAATATACTAAAAAAGTTACAAGCAAAGAAAGGTTTGTTTATTTATTCTAAAGATGAAATTTATTTTTCTTTTTAAGTTATTAAGTTCAAATAAGAATTTTTATTCATATAATAATTATAAACTTATTGTTTTCTCTTATTACTGAGGATTTTTCATTAATACGCTTTTTCTTCTGTTCAAAGATCTTAATACTTAATTGAGGTTAGAATAAATAAAAAATAAATCATTTTGCACTTGAACATGTAATTGTCGTACTTTAAATTGTCCGAGTTTATTAAAATATTTGTTGATTAAAATTTTAATAACTATAAAGATGATGGTTTTGAATTTTTAATTTATTTAATCGAAATTCTTTTTGAAATGATATTAGTTTATATGAACAATTGAAAATGGTAAAAAGTAGTATATTGATCGATCTTTACATGTTTAAAATCTTTTCAGCACACGTTACTCTAGATGCGCTAAAAAATTGCAAAACACAGCCAGCAAAACATAAAAAGGTTGCAAGTCCTTGTACCAAACCAAGTATTGTAAAATTAGTAAAAGGTAAATTTTTGAAAAATTAAGTATTATTAAAAATAATTATGTATTAATTTTCACAAAAATAATTTTTTTTATTCTCATAGCAAGTGAAATATTAGGATTAGAATTTGCTTCATCAGTAACTAATGAAGAAGTCATTGTTCCTGATTTGAATTATGGTTTGTAAAAAGATTTTTCATAGCATAATCTTATTATTTATTTACATATAAACCTGTTTTAATCGCAGATGTTCAAAAATCAATTTTGAGCGATAAAAATGAATCACTTGATGATAAAAAAACTGGAATGCACAGTAGAAAACAAAACCTTAGTCAAAGAGATTTCGATGCAATGTCAGGTAAATAATTTTAAATGAATCAATTATTTTGTAGATTTTTTAATATATTTATCTAAATAAATGTTTTTATTTATAAATCACAGATGTTGAAGAATCAACTTCAAGTCATGAAAATAGGAGATTTAATAATAAAAAAACTAAAACACAAAGTAGAAAACAAAAACTTAGTCAAAGACCAATTGATGTGATATCAGGTAATTAATTTTCATTAAATCAATTATTCTCTTAAATTTTTAATATATTTATCTAAGTAAATATTTTTATATATGAATTCCAAGAATCAGTTTCAAGTCATAAAAATAAATCACCTAATAATAAGAAAACTGTTATGCAAAGTAGAAAACAAAATATTAGTCAAAGAAATTTCGATGTGATATCAGGTAATTTATGATTTTAATTAAATTATTTTGTAAAATTTTTTCTAAACAAATTTTTCATTTATAAATCTAACATTTGTTGTAGATGAAGAAGTTACAGTTGTAAACCTATCAGATTCTGGTATGTATATGCATTACTGAATTTTAAGGGATTTTTATTTAACTTTAATTGAAACTATTTTTTAAATTTAGACAATGATAATGATGTAGTCATAACTGAAATTGTGATGAAGAATAAAGAAGATTCTACTAAGTCAAATACAATAAATGGAGAGGAAACTGGAGATGAAAATAGAGAAGAAAGTGCAGAAGAAATTAGAGGGGAAACTGCAGAGGAAGATAGTGATGATGAAGATACAGAAGATTGTTATCCTTACATGGTAGGGAAAGCTAGAGGTAAATTTTTGATAATAAATTACATAATCAAGAAAAATAAAAAGTATAATAAATTTTTTAATTTCTTTTATATTTTTTTATATTATATATATTATATACATTTTTATTTTTTATATTATATATATTTATTTTATATTTTTTATATTGTTACAAACTTAGAGCATCTACACTTTTAGTAAATGGAATGCTGCCTCCAGTAGTATATGCTCCTAGGTTACATATGACTAGTTTATAAATCAAATGAATTCACTTAACTTTTTGTTTTTATTTGTTTATATATTTAATATCATATACAGTAAATAATAAGGTGTCTGATCAAAACAGAGGTTTTAGTCATTTTATAATATAAATAATTTTTTAAATTTTAGTGACAAAATTTTTTACTTATTTATTGAAATATAAATCAAGAGTAAAAAATAATTACTTTATGTGTTGATAAATAAATTTTTTCATATCAGAAATACCTCTTACGTGATCAGAAACTATGTTTTTTTATACATTCATTGCATTATTTCAAATTTCATTAACCAAATGTTAATTATTTATTTAGCGGAAGATATAAATTCGTTTATATTGATTTGCTGTTCACAATGTGAAACTGAAAGAAAATTGACCACAAAGGAAAATAGAGCAAGATGTGCAAGATGCAATGACCCAATGTTTTTCAAGTGTACAGTGTGCACAAATCACGTACGTTTCAATTCATTAACAATGATGTACTCACACTTTAATCATGCTCACTATGAGTTAATTGTCAGTATTGCAAATGATAAAAATACTGAGAAATCTGATACTAACAAAGTTAGTAATCTTGAATCACACATTCTTAGTAGTAAATCTAATAATACTGAAGATATTGATCCTAAAACTAAAAAGTCTAAACTTTGGAAATGCAAAATATGCAATAAATGTTATCAATATCGTTCGCATTTAACTAGACATAAAAAAATGTGCAAACCTACATATTATTGGTGCTGTTTATTTTGTACAAAAAAAGTGAATTTCAAAGCAGAATTGAAATCGCACATGATTATATGTCATATAAAACGATTTCGGTGCGTTGAAGATGTTGATATTGTTGTTGACAGTATTGTAAAGAATCAATATTCCGATACTGATACATAAATTTGAATGCTGAGGTAAAAATATCAAGATAATGGATATATGTATTTAGTTAATCGATAACAATCAAATTTTTTTGTTTATTAAAGATATATAATTATCTATATCAAAACTACATCAAATTTTAAAAGGCTGTTAAGACAAATGTTATAATAAGATTTATTATATTATTATTTAAGCATAATTTTAAGTTTTTGTAAATCATAGTCAGATTTTTTCCTATTTTTCAAGAAGTTTATTTTCTTATTTTTGGATATTCCATTCACAGTGATTATTTGATTATATTAAATTATGAAATTGTTTTTTAATTTATCTTGTAGCTTTATTAAAAATGTAAGTAGTTAATTTTACTTTTGATAATAAATATTTAATATTTTGTAAAAACAATTGATGTAATTAATAATATTTTTAATCCTACTTATTTCATCCCAATTCCTTTATTTTTTAATTGAGAAGGAATATTATATTTTTCGTTTAAGCATTAAAAATATAAAAAATTAAAAATTTTTTAATATATTCTGAATAAATTTTCAAATGTACATGACATCAAAATCTTGAATAAAAATTTTACTTTTAAAGAAATTATTATTATATAATAAACAGCATAATTTTGATGCTTATTTAATACTAAATAAAAATTAATTAAATATTCGCTCGTTCATTAATCCGACTTTACATTTTATCACTTTCATGAATATGTATTTATCCGCATACCTGTGTGCACTCTTGAGAAACAAGCATATATTTGTCTATATATATGTATATATAGATATATATATCCAACTCACCTATAGTTATCTGCAGGCAGGTAAGTAAAATACGTGGGTACGAGTTAGTGAGTGGAGTGCAGTCTATACAAAACAATAAGATACTTACGTGGTAACACATCAAAATATGGAGCGCGCATCGTCCGCTGTCAATCGTCCCTCATCGCAGATGTGACGAAACAAGTGTCTTTGAAAACTTATTAAAACCCTAAATGTAATAAAAGTCATGCATCTGCATTCCTGTTATTTGTGATTTTTTTTTTTTAAGTTTTTTATTTTTTATTAATTTATTAAAGGTGAAAGGATTACAAAAAAATAAGGATGGCTAGTTCTGCTGTTGAGGAGGTTATGGATGAGACTATTCCTTCTCATCCTCAGGAAGTTCCTGTGAAAGGTGAATAATGTTTATTAATTAAATTTTATGCGGACCTTTTTTAATGGTTTAGCTCATATATTTGTATGTTTTTTTATGACAATATTTATGTGGCTAAAAAATCTATAGAATCGAATTCATTGTAATGTTTTTATTTAAAAATTATTTCTAAATCTTGTTTTCTAATACTTCAATTTCTACAACATAATTTAAATGATTTTCGTTTTAAATAATGTTTATGATAATTTTGTATTTTATAAATTTTTAACAATCATATTTTTCAACATTAAATAGAAAAATTAAAGAACTTTTTACTTTTATCAAATATTAAAAATAAATTATTAAATCATTTTTCTCATAATCTAAATTTATCAATGTTATCATGACAAAAATATAATTATCATTTAACATATACTTCATATTAGATGATATAATTTTTTTAAATTAATTTAATCGGTAAATTGATATAAATATTTTTTTCGTACTGTTTTCATCATACAAACTATAAAATTTTGATTGAAAAAAAGGTACTTAGTAATTAAAAATTTATTAATAAATTTTTTTTATGTAATGATATTATTTAGGTGGAGGACAGAATCCAGCCTTAATTTCATATGAAGAAATAGCAACAAAATTACTTAGTGAAAGATTGTTGCTTACAGCTTTAGAACTACATGCTGAACTATGTGAAGCAGATAGAGAATTGCCAGTTCTTAGAGATTTCTTTTCTAATCCTAACAATTTTGAATGTTTGAACATGAAACCAGAACCATGTTTATCAATAGGTAAAATTTAATTATTTTAATTACAAGAAGGAAAAATTTTAAATATAAATATATAATCAAATGTAAAATTGTTAATGTTTGATTGCGTATTAAATGTTATTAAATATCTTGCTATTTTCAATGTATAAATAGATTTTGATATGTCTCCAGCAAGATCATCCAGTCAAGCAACTTTAGATTCTCTAGATATGACAAGATATTCTGAAGACGGTGGTGGAGCAGATGAAAGAGTTGCAATTCTTGAATTTGAATTGAGGAAAGCAAAGGATAACATTAATTCATTGCGTGCTAATCTCACTGTAGTAACAGGTATGCATTATAAAGCAATTTTAATTAAATGAATTTTTATTTATTTCATTTTTTTATCATTTATTTTATGTTTTAATTTTAGAATCTGAAGTTAGTACTCCGGACAAGAATTCTGAAAAACATGGTCTATTTGATTACCCTATAAAACCCCATGAACAGCGAGCTATTAATTTTTTAGTAAATGAATATCTACTTGCCAACTCTTATAAATTAACATCTATTACGTTTAGTGATGAGAATGAAAATCAAGACTTTGAAGATTGGCAGGATGTAGGCCTAAATATTCCTAAACCACCAGAATTGCTACAGATTTATAGAGAATTTATGAGATCTACTGGTTACGACAAACCGCCATCAAGTACTGTTGCCATACAAACAGACGAAGAAGAAACTAATAATCAAGCAAAAGAAAAAGAAGAAGAATTAAATAAGTTAGTTAATGAACAAGCAGAAGAAATGGAACGATTAAAACAGGAAACTATTGCACTTCAACAAGAAAAGACAAATCTTCAAGATATGCTTGTCAGTGCAAACCTAACTAATGCCACTGCTGAGGTTCTTATTTTATTAATTTTTAAAAATATAGTACAACTTGAAAAAATTAAATTTCATTGGGATATATGAATAAATTTATTCAAGAAAATATTTTTAGTTAAAAAAATACTTTATTTATTAATTAAATTATTGATTTAAATATAATCTATATAATGTAACAATAAATAACTATTTTTTTAAGCAACAGGGAAGCTCAGGAACAATTCAAACGTTAAATTCAAGCTCAACAACTCCAGACAAATTTGAAATGTTAGAACCGCCAGTTCAAGATGCCTCATCATCACAAGCTGTACAAGAAACCGAGGAAGACGACAGTGGTTCTATGGTTGTAAGTTTAGGTGAAACTGAAACAAGTGAACGAGAATGGACTAGAATACATTTTCCAAGGACGGATCTTACCGATAGTTCTGCTAATGTCTCCAATACGCCATCGAGGTTTTTATCAATTTATAAATATAAATAATTTTTTATAGCTAATAAAACTTTCTAAATTTAAATGACAAATTTTTAGTATAAAATGTCTTAAAAATTCGTATTTTATAAAACTAATTAAAATTTTATCACATTGTCTAGAAAGTCTTAATGGAATACTAAAAAACGTAAAAGAAATCACAGAAAAAAATTGTATACCAAGTGATTATTTTTAACGTATTTAAGTAAAGTTATGCAAGTCTTTTTAAATAATTTTAACTAACTTAAAGGAAAAAAATGTTAATCTAATTAAATTATTAATTTACAAAATTCAATGTTTTAGATATCTACCAGCTACCTTTAGACACGTGGTGCTGAAACATTGTCAAATCCCAACACCAAATCATGCTGCTCAAATAATAGAGGAACCGCTCAAAGACGGTATATCACGAGAAACTTTTCCAGACATAGCGGCTCATACTTTGCCCCGTATCATACCGAGCGTCATACTTAACAGGCGTGATGAAGTGATACCTTTGTTACTCAGCGCTGTTAAATTACAAAGTAGCCCGGTCGAACGGGAAAAGTTATTACAGATGTTATTTAATTTACAAAAACGGCCGCACGACGATGAAAGACAAATGATTCTAGCAGGTTAATAAATTGCAATGAATTTAGTATTGAATAAAATAAATTTTTTTAAAGTTTATATATAAAAAGAATATATTACCTTAGGTTTGGCTACTATTGCTAAGTTAGAAAAAGATCCATCAGATAACGAAGAGGTACTAAATTTATGCTGGGAACAAAGTCAACACAAATATTCAGAGCGTAGACTATTAGCTGCTGAATGTTGTTCAGCTCTCGCGATGTATACAAGTAGCGGCATTCGTAATTCACTTATGATATCGATGCTACAACAGATGTTGCTCGATGATAAAGATCCTCACGTAAGGATTACAGTCGTGAAAAGTCTTTCATTGCTTGTTGCACTAATGGATGATCCTGACAAGTATTTTCAGGTAATCAATTTATTTTAAATAAAAAGAAAATAATAATTCTTGAACTATGATAATTTGTTATAATATTTAAATTTTTTATTAATGTATTTGTAATACTAATTTGTCTTTTTGTTTGTTTAGTGTGAAGAATTGGCCTTAACAGCAATGGATGACGTTTCAGCAGAAGTCCTCGAAACAGCAAGCACCATCCTTCTACCAATCCTTGCACAATGGGCTTTATCTCTGAAAAGGTTACAGTCGCATCTCTTACCACGCGTACTTTCTAAGCTCAAGAGTTTGGTAAAACCATCGTCAAATTCTCCGAGTAGAGATCATATGGATGGTAATCGAGCGGCTGCACTTTTGACGGTCTTACGTTATTTATTGCCACATACGATAATATGCGTCGTTGACAACGAACCTGTTCGCAATCGTATGCAAGAGAGCCTTCCACCGCAAATACGTTAGTTAAAACATTCGTGAATCAAATTCTATTTTTCAAATGAATGGATGATTTTAAGTATAATTTTTAATTTACAGCTCTGGAATTTATGAATCTCTGTTGTTTACCTATAGTCAACCCAAAAATTTTCTATGAATGTGAAGTTGACATGGGAATTTTGTTAAACGCATTCCTCCTTACAGCGTGGGATGATTGCACTTATCCTGAGTTAGATTGGCTGTCTGATAAATTGTAAGTAAATTGATAAATTTAAATAATGAAAAATATTTCATAATTTATATTCATTGTGATATGCTTCTCTTTTCAGAATACTTGATCTTGTAGAAATAAGTCAATCTGCAAATTTAGCTCAAGAAAATACTATTAGTGAACTTCTTACATATCTTCAATCCTTGTGTTTAGGATTTGGAAAATATATTACTCAGTATAAGGTCAGTATTATACTTTATTATATTAAAAATAAAAACTTGAACGTTAACGTTTTATAAAATATTTTTATTTTTCAGGTACTACCAGCCTTTAAGCCTCATATAGAAAACTTAGAAATCGAGCTTTCTGATAATACAAATAATCGTAGATTATCTCATCCAGCACTCGTGCCCGTATACTTAACTATATTGTCTACTTTAGATTGTACAGAATTTACCAATGCTTTAAAGCACTACCTTATTTCGCTATCGATACGTGGTGAGGATTTAAGTGGCCTTCAAATTGCGGTTGTGAAGTACTGCGGTCAAGAAAGACTACAGGAATATGTTCTCTCAGGATTATGGGATGGTAACTAATTTTTTCTGTTTAATATAAAAATAAAAAAAAAAAATAAAAAAAACGTAAATTATAAAATGAAAAAATTTTCAGGAGTTGTTCATCAAAATACTAATGTTAAGTGTGCAACAGCATCCATGTTTAGTTCGATAATTTCGAAAATTTCCGATAAACTAGTCGACATGAGAATAGCCCCAGCTATTGTTACTCTGGCCAATGATTCAGATATGTAAGTTTTTCAAAAGTAACTCATCGATTTATTTTAAAACAAAGTAAAATTTTTGAAAATTTGTTCAAGGCAACATTTACAAAATTTTCAATTTAATCTCTTTAACAAAACTAATAATTACAGCGCTGTAAAAACGGCAGCGGTTCAGGTTTTGGGTAAACTTGTGACAGAGAGTGATGCAAGAGAAGCAAAAGATAAAGCAAGAGTTACATTAGAATCAATAGTCAGAGATCCTCAGGGTATTTCACCTGCCTTGGCTACTCCATTAGTTTTGACCTTAGCTTCCATAGCGCCTTACTGCCCTCAAAATTATGTTGAAGATGGTTAGTATTTCAGCTGACAAACAAATAACATTTTTACATATTGTTGAACATGTAAAAATAATTTATTAAACTTTATTTAAACCTCATAAAATAAAATTAACAAAATTGAATTTTTTTTTCTAGTGATTGCAACACAGTTAACTGGCTTAACAGCTTCGGCACTTCAGCAAGGAAGAAAATTAGATTTAGTTAATGCATTGGTCGAAGCTTACTCCGTCTTAGTCTATTGTACACTTAGCAACCAATGTATAGCTGGTGCCATTCTACCTGGATTAAAGCATCTCGAAACTTTAGTGAATCAAGTAGCGCCTCAACAGAAAGATACTATTCGCTCTCTTTTACGTGAAATCGAGTCGAAAAAAGATTTGCCTAAACAAATGGATAGGTAAATTAATTCTTATTAAATCTTCACTACTAAATTTTAGTTTGTTTAAAATAAAAATTAACATAAAATTTATTAAAATCTGTATTTATAGATCATCGTCAGTGGGTAGCGGCCTCTCGTTATCGATGGCTTCAGTGAATGTCGGTCAGGGTGTTGAAGATATGCGACAACGCGTTAGTAAAATATTCCATCAAAAAACAAGTTCGCCAAGCATGCCCAGCATCTTTCGCAAAAAATGAGACGGTGATAACGAATGTTTTACTTGGAATCTCAAGTCCTTTTTTATTTACGTTAACAGTATATATATTTATACATAAAATTCTATTAAATTTTATTGGCATTGAGAGAAAACAGTTGTTGGACGTGCCTGATTAATATATTGTAAATATTAAAGTAATTAATTAAGCTTAGTTTTTGTAAACTTTCTTGTTAATTTTTTCGAGATTGACTTTTATAAATTAATTAGTAACATAAATCATGTGATTTTTATTTTACGAAAAAAGACAAGCGATCTAAAGTTAAAAAAAAAAATAAAGTTATATTTTCATTCTATACATTTTTTTTATTATTTAACGTCGCTATATTTTCATTCTATACATTTTTTTTATTATTTAACGTCGCTATATTTATGCTATTATTGCGAAGCTAATTAGCGACGGAGGTCATCAGTGTGAATGTATAAGAAGCACACGTAACGTACAGTGGTGCTTGTATCAATCAGCCGCCAAGAGCGGGATTCGAACTCGGGTCCTCGAGATTGCGAATCCATCGCTCCACCGTGTGATCCACTGATAACCTCTATATATTTATTACCTATCATTATATAAATTATAATTCCAATAAATTGTAAAAAAAAATTTTTCAAATTTTAATGTTTAATGTTAATATGCACAGCTCAAATTAGACATATTTCACTAATCGTAATGAATAAAAAAAAAAAAGCGTGATGGATAAAAAAAGAGAATCAAAAGTGTTTTAAAAAATTGAATATAACGTTGAAAATGTATTGTTGAAAAATTATTTTAACTTATTCACTGAAAGAGTCTACACAAGTTTTAAAATAATATACTCTGTAATGTACTTAATGTAAGTGTGTATATATAAAAAAAATGAAAAAAATTTGTGAAGTCTACGTCCCTTTAAAAATAAGATATATAGGCTAGATTTATGGAAAAGATTTTATAATTCCTTAAAAGGTATGAAAAGAGATTGTATGTATATTTTTTATCGGAGATATATTTCATGAAATTATAAATATTTTTTATAGATAGAAATGCGAAAAACAAAATGAGTTTAAAAAAAAATAAATAAAAACTTTATGTACCCATTTTAATCTAGCATATTTTTGCAAATGCATATTTAAATTGCATAATCACAAAGATATAATAGAGGTTGAATCAAGTGCACTAGAATCAATGTTACTCTTATAATTAACTAACTTTCAGATCACCGCGATTAGCATCTGAATATTTTTTAATGATTTATTGTAATTTGTAACAGAATAATAAAGTTGGAAATATTTTTGTGATTATTAAGTGGTTGGAGAAACTAAAAATAGGTCAGTTTTCCATTTTCTTTTTGCAAAGTATTTTTTTATGATGATTTTTATTGCGAAAATTGTATGCTGATTGTATGCCTTTTTTTACAAAATAATTCTAAGTTCAGTATACAATTTTATTAATTTTTCGATCATTATGAAAATACACATGGTGTATATCCAAAAATTTGTGTTTTTACAATAAAAATTATTGTTAATCATAAATTGACGTTTATTAATTTTCCTTACAAATTTTTTTTTTAACGTCGCTATATTTATGCTATGCTATTTTTGCCATACTAATCAACGACGGAGTTCGTGGTTTGTGAACAAAGCACATGTGACGTACAGTGGTGCTTGCATCAATCGGTTGCCGAGAGCGGGATTTCCTTACAAATAAAACAATCCAATTTATTTTTATAAGCGTTACATAAGAAGGGAAATAAAATAATAAAAAGTATATTCTTTGTAAGAATATTTTATTTTCGTTATATACAATTCCCACGCACGTCAAATGGGTAGTATGTCATATTCTGTCTAAAATATTACATAATAAATTATTTCAAAATATAATAAATAAAGATATAATAATTCTTTCGTTTAACAAACAATTTCTCTCCTTCGTGATTATTAATTTTAAATAAAGTTTTTTACGTTTTAAAGGACTTACAAAAGAATACGGAACATTTTAACCAGCGCCTTGGACAAAAACAAAATCAAACGCTTTCTATATTCTTTTATGCTTAGTGTCAGGTCCTAAATTATCAATGAATTTTACATAATTAAAATAAATTAAACCCATACGGAATTATTCCATTGTAACATAAATATATCTATATGTATATTATGTATATATAAACACACAATCCTTTATAAGTTGCAACAAAGCGCATACGTGTACGCGAAATTGCAATTATGCATTAATTACATACAATTCATAAATAATTCAATATCAAAAAATTTTTTTCTTCTCGCTATGTATACTTTTATTTTCAAGCCTTTCGATTTTATTTTCTCGCCTTTATGAGATATACATTTACTTGTAAACACGTGCTTTCTTTTTATTTTTTTAAATCGATTAATTAGGTTCCTTTTCTTTAAATAAGTAACTAAATTACAGTGATGATTAGATTGATAATGTTTTTAATGCATTAATATTTTTATGCACTGTGTATACATTTTTGTTTTTTTCTTTTTACTCGTTAAGTATTAAATACTGCAGGATGAACTGTTTATACCTCTACTTTATTAAAGTTAATACAAGATTGGCCGACAATTCCTAGCAATTATTTTTTTTCAGACCTTTCGATAAAACCCTGAGTTTAGAATTCTATTCGTACATGGAAATGAAAAGCTATAAAAATAATTATCTATTGTTTTTCATATTCAACGATATTTTCATGTGTCTGATTTTTCGATTTCGAAAGGAAACTCTTATCGCCGTTTTATATATTTAAGTTCCTAATTTTGGATGGCATTTAACATTGAATTTTTTTTTCTTTATTTTAAATATAATAATATTAGTAACAAGTTATTTACCATCTAGATACAAAGTATATACGTAATACATTTTCAACATATTTACAACTTATACAATTTAATAACTATTAAATTCAACGTTACTTCCAATCCAAAATTACGCGTAGTTTTAATTAGGTACATATAAATTATTAAAGTGCAACTTAATTAATTAAACGATAGACGTATACTATAGTAACATTAAAATAAAATAGTTTGAACAATTAAATATAAGAATAGAATAACATTAGATATACAGTTATACATTAAAAATAAAAAATAAAAAATAAAAACATTGACTATTTACAATATTATTTTCTTTTCGAAATCGAAAAGCTTTCTGGTTCGTTAGAAATTTCATTCGTTATCTAAAAAATCAGCTAATAATTATAAATGTTACATATATATCGGTGTGCCTACTATTTACATGACTGTGAGAATCCGAGCTTCGCTTGGGGGCATAATGTTATTCTATTATATAAACTCTGAACGAACATTGTCATTTTAATTTTTTTCATGTATCAGTTTTATCATTTGATACACGGATTAAATAATTGATTGATTATTTTGATAACTTTTGATTTCAGAAAAACGAGTACAATAAGTTTTAGGCCGTCTAATATACATTATACTTTCTAAGTTATGAAAAAACAATTTTAAAGAAAATTCTAAATTTTTTTTTACATTATCCGTGCAAAAAATGTACAACGATTTAAAAAAAAAAGTCTTTCATTTAAGTTCGTTCATAAGTACGTTAAAAATGGTAATGCGAATGCCAAGTACAGTTAAACATCGCTCATTTGAATGTCATCTCAATAGCTTGAGAAACTTTCTCCTGTCGTGTGTTTCGATCAAGCAAATCGAAGTCTTTGCTTACTTCAGTATTTTACTATAAGTATATTACAATATTTAATTAATTTGAAATTATATGTAGTTTTTATTCGTAAATTTAAGAGCCATTATAGTTTGATTAATTGGCATTTACAAATTTTCTTTTTATACATTTTGTTGTTTTTCGTAATTGACCAATTTATTATACATTTTAAATAACATTTTTGTTTTCAACTTAAGAAAAGAAAAAGAGAAGTTATAATCCATAATTTTTGAAAATAATTCACTGACTCAAATAGGCGAAGTCTGTCTGTATTTGATCAGATGTTATGCAAGATCGTCTATTTTGCGAATTGATTTTATATGAATGAACATACAGCTGTCGCATAAATTACTCCGCTGTAACACCAAGACTGGCAGCAATCATAAAAATATTAAAAAACTAATAAATAATACTTAACTACTATCTAAAAAATTTCATAAATAATTTTAAATTAGGAATTTCCTTAACTGTTTCTCCGCTTGCTCTTTCTCTAAAAACTCAACTAAATATAAATCCAACATTAAAAAACTGCCAAATCTTATAATTTTCGAAAACTTCTCAATACTAACGTATTTTGAATTACATATTTTAAATAAATAAACTTCACGTTACAGTAATCAACAATCAATGTTACAATAGCATCTTTTACACTAGCTGAGTAAAACCCGAGGTCTCGTGTACGAGGGGCTTGGTGTGCGAGTCGCGATGATGATGTAGACGTTTCGAGGATGCTGGAGGACGTTGTGATTTTGGAAAAAGACGTTCTCAAATGGACTTTTTCCTTTTCGCCTCGGAACTCTCGTTGAACAGATATTGGAATTCCGGTCGTAAACTTAATGCGTTTAAGAGCATGTCTAGAAAAAACAGAAGTTGATGGATTGTATATTTTTTTATAGTTGTAATATTGCTTTTGAAAGTTAAATTTTTAGCGGTGAATAATTCAAAGTATTTGTTCAAGGAATAAAGAGTTAGTTAATATTTATAATTTAATGAAAAATTCAAATAAATTTACTCTGAGAAAAATTTTCACGTGAAAATTTCAATAGTTTATAGTCACACTGTCACAGACTAGTATGTTTTATACTTAAAAGTTACCATAATATTAATAGTGAAATTCGTTAAAAAAATTTTATGCTATTTCTAGTAAATTTTACCATCTACTTCGGTGATTTTTAATCATAGTAGCAGACTGTTATACAGTTTCCATAAACTATTGTAATTTATACTAAAATATTTCTCTCAGTGCATGAAAATTAATAACTTTAAGTTTTAACGTCACAGAATTTATAAATGTATAATACAAATAATGTAATTTTGAATATCATTTCACTAAAATTCAAATTGTTTCTGATTTACTAGAATCTTATTTTGATTTAAATTAAAAGTTAAATAGTTAAAGAAAATATAAATAATAAATTATTACCGCAATTTACAGTAGTGCATTTAAGTTCCCTTTGGACTTGTTGAAAAATCCTATCAGACTCATCTTCACTTAGGTTCAACGATAGATGTAACGCTTTTCGTAATTCCAAGGCATTTAAAGTATAATTCTGGTTAGAACTACAGACCTGAAAAAAATTTTTCGTATTTTGTTTGTTACATTTTCTGATAAAATTCACAAAATATCTTTAAAAGTCTTTTTTTATAATTATGTGAATATTAAAAAAAAAATGATTTCTTACCTCAAAAGCAGTTTTAATCATATCGAGCTCAGTGTTCGCATTGGCGATAGCCAAAACTGTGAAAAGGTACTCCTCAAAGTCAATCATACCTCGATTATGCTACGATCATGAAAAAGAAAATAAAAGTCAATTTAGTCGAATTATTTTACACTCTTATGTTCCACACATTATTTTATCATCTTTACCTTGTCGTTAATTTTAAACAAGTGCTGCGAAGCTACGTCGTTTTCGTCGATTCTAAGCAATTGTGCAAACTCATGGAAATCAACTGTTTCTGGAATCTTTGGGCACTTCTGATGTACCAATTCTTCTTCGGTATTTGCTTTAAGCAGGCTGCAGAAATTTCAAATTGTTAATCTCATATTTATTTCTTAAAAACTTTATTCTTTTTTTTTTAAATGTATGTATAAAAGTCATTTGAAAAATATGTATAAGTTTATGAAAAAGAATGCAAAAGAACATAAATCTTTGTTGAATTTTAAACATTGTACGCGGTGTCATAAATTATCTTTTGTATTTATAATTTTTTATGTTTTAAAAAATCGTTAAGTTTATAAAAGTGAACATATATTTTATGATATTGTAACAAAGCATGAGAATATACATGTTCAAGAATGTCTTTTATATTACATTAAATTGCGTTTTAGACAAATTTCTTATCTAATTTCTAATTTTTACTTTTATTTTTAAAGGCGAGTATCAAAATAATTTCCGAATGTTGAAACAGAATTTTTTTTTAAGAGAATGAACACTAAAGATCTGATTAATAAATGAAAAGTCATTTAACTTCTTATTAATTAAGCACTGGGTTGAAAACAAAAGCTTACCCAAGTTTAAAGCGTAGTTTATGAACTTCGATGAGATTCGAAGCGTTCGGTATATGCAGCCTATGCGCTTTACTGATTATTCGGCAATCGTCGTACGTATAATCGGATACTGGAATTTTCAATGCTCTGCAAAAGAAAACAGATAAATTTTATATAAATCGATTTGTAATATAATAGAATAATAGAAATAGTAATAAAAGAAAAATTATTTTAAAATTCTTTGATATTAATTAGATTACTTTTTAAAGTTATTTTTTAAATTTCCTCATGATAAATAATCATGCAAAATTAATTTTTATCTTTCTTTTTTCCTTTCGATAATTATTTCGTCGCTTCAATGATATTGTTACTTTTATTGTGTAATTTAGATCTAAAATTATATTTGCATAAATTTAAAAAAATGTATTTTTAAATATTGTTTTTTTTACTCAAGAAAACTTTTTTTGTTTATATCTTTCATTTCTCGATAGTTCAAGGCACAATGACGCAAGTTCTTAATGATTTTAGGAAGTTAGTCAAACCCAACGAATCAAAGCGTATCGATAGCTTTCCTATACTTTTTCTGTATTCTCTATTACTTGTGATTTCGAATAAGACTTATGACAGAGATCGTCAGTGGCTCAGTCGGTAGAGCGGTGGATTCGTAATCTCGAGGACCCAAGTTCGAATCCCGCTCTCAGCCGTTTGATACAAGCACCACTGTTCGTAACATGTGCTTTGTGCAAAAACACACTGACAACCTCCGCCGCTAATTATTCGCAATTATAGCATAAATACAACGACGTTAAATAAAACAAAAATTAAAAAAATTGATTTTCATCATTTTGATGACCTTTGTTGCTAATTAGCATCACAATGCTAGCATAATTACAGCGACATTAAATAAAAAAAAAATATTTTAATGGATACATTAACAATTTTTTTTTATTTTAAAAATTTATGATACATCTAAAAAGATAAATAAATGATATTAATTACTATCATTTTTTGGTAATATATAAATGTGTCATGAGTCTTTTTTAAATACCATGTCAAATAAAAAAAAAACCTTATAAAATCATATAGATTTTTCACTTACTCGGCCATCAAGCGTCGTACATTGTTAGCGTAAAGTTTAGGATCCAATTTTTCAGCTTCACTTGGTTTGTAGACTGGTAAAAATTCGATTTCACAACAGCTGTTAACTTGCGTAAGTGTCAGCCACAATAATTTCAGTCTAGAAATTTTTATCAAAAAAATAAAGAACAAAAAAATTAATGATTGCAATATTTATAATAAATAAATAAAAATAAAATAAAATTTCAAACAAATCCTAGCGGAAAAAATTTATGAAAGTAAATAAATATTTCAGAAATAAACTGAAACATACTGAAAATTTTTGTGAGAATATGGACGAAACAATTGGTATATGTTTCAAATTTTTTTTTAAATTTTCACAAACTTTTGGATAGTCTCATTTTGTTTCATTTTCTAATTGACGAAAAAAGAAATCAGCTATATTATGACAGTTTTAGTTTGTTACAATTTGTCTTAATCTGTTTTGATTTCTCTCTAATTGTTTCAATTTCTTTCAATTATTTTTTCATTCAGTTTCTGTTTGTTTCATTTTTTTTCATATTATTTCAGTTTCTTTCGATTTCTATATCGTTTCTTTTGAAAAGAAATAAAAGAAAATGAAACAAAGTGAGTATTTTGTCCAAATACTTAAATAAAAAATTTTAAATCATTTTAAAAGTTATTGCAAGAATTTGAAAAAAAAACGAAACAAACTGAAACATTTTGAAAATTTTTGTAAGAATTTGGAAATTTTTTCCGCTAGGAAAACATAGTGTTTTTAATATTTAAAGTAAATTTATATTTTGTTTGCAATTCAAAAAGCTCATTTATTAGAAATATTTTGTAAAGCATTTTAATTGTTTTTGATAATTTAAAAGTAATAAAAATTGTATACTCCATCAAATAGTTATTTAGTAAAATTAAATAATTTTAAACAACTATTTTGTCATTATAATGTGTAAGAGCGTTATTCAAACATTACTGCGATACTTAATAAATTATACTGTAAAATAAAAGTACCCAAATTTATGTGCATAATTAGCTGAAGCTTACAAATTCCGAAATTGTTATTAAAGTGGATAGTATTATGAAAAGCAATATAATCCTTAGCAAAGTTTATAATAACGTCTTTCATGTATATTACATGAATATTCTAAAATTTGTTTTAATGAAAGTTAAGTTGCAATGTCACATTTACATTAAGTGGGTAGATGCTGTATATTATAAACAATAAATATGGTTGGCTTAAGAATTTAATAATAATTAAAAAATTAATGTCAGAGATCAAACGATATTATTTATATTTTATATGAATTTTAAATTTTGTAAAAGTGATGATTTAAAATTTAAAAAAGCCAATTAAAAGTTTTTCTTTAAAATGAATTAAATTTACAAAATTTGATTTTAATCATATTTTTAAATTACATTTCAACTTGCGCAGACTAATAAGATTTTAATAAAAATAACGAACAGTAAAAGAGTTTTTATGAAAAAAAAATAAATATAAGAATCAAATACTTACGCTCCTGGTCCTTCCCAAGTCCAAGTTACAGTGTCAAGTTTGTTAGGATACCTAATGCAAACCGGCTGCACGGGAACGCCCGGATAAAATGCTCCTGATTTGAAAGTTATCAGACAAGAACGATTTGTACATGTGCCTTCTGGGAATATCATTACCTTTAAAAAAATTGAAATTTCATATTTATTATTGTGCAAAATGTATTTTGGTTTTTTTTTAGTTAAAGATTGAAATTTTAATTTATATACTTTCGATTTTATTCTATGCTTTATCTTTTTGCGTTATTAATAATTTACAAAATTAATGGATTGAACAGTATAAAGCTACGTGATAAATAAGTATAAAAAAGAGACAGACTGCTATTTGCACGAAACAGTAACGTTATAATCAATGACCTTAAACTTAGTAAATCCACATATAGAATAGACACGTGTAACTTTTCGTGCAAATAGATACTTTACTTTTTTATTAATAAATTCATTTTTTATTCGATAAAAGCTACATAAAAGAATAGATTGTTATAGCGTTACAAAATTTAACAATCCCAAAAGAGTTTTTATTCCAAAATAAAAATCATAAATAAAAATAAAAAAATTTTAAATATCTAAAAATAATTTTTTTACCTGAGGCCAATCCTCTTTGGAAGTGGCACGCTCGATAATTTCTTTGACTGTATTCTGTCTGGAGTTTGGATCATCTCTCCATACGTAAACCGGTTGCGTGTAGTTTATGAGCTCTGTGATTTTTTAGCAATGGAGAAAAACAAACACTCGTAATATTTTAGACATTATTTTCATTTTATTTGGGTAATATTGATATTTTCGTTTTTTTTATTCTTAGAAATTTTTTGCTCAAGTTTCACCGGGACTTGATATTATTTTTAATCGCCATGCATTGTTATACATTTTAGTGAATGGAATAATAATTAACGGATAATTTTACGTTACTTATCAGCATGAACACTCTTTTACATAAAAAAAATTTATTTTTATACGTAATTATCTATTTTATTTTGAAGTAGAATATGAGCTTGTTAAACATTTTTTTTTTAAAACACTATAGTTAATAACGCTGTCAGTAATTATAAATTATAAAACATCATTTTCCAAAGCGCGTTTAAAAATTATAGTAATTCAATGATAACACGTATTTGATAAGATAAAAATATTTAAATTTGAAAGAAAATGTAATTTATAACAATAGTTTATTCAATAATTTGAGCTACTGTTTAATCAATAGGAAAATGTTTTACATATTATATTACTGACAACTTAATTTTTTTTAACAATATTCTGAAATTTAAAAGAATATATCAGTGTAATGATTTTTTAGACGAATTAGAAGGGCAGTATTCAAAAATGTTTTCAAGAATTTTAAAATAAGATTCCAAAACTTAGAAAACTGCTCGTTGATATCTCAAATTCTGTTAGCATTAATAGCAACGTTATTACCAAAAATCTTATAAAAAAATCATAATTATGAAATGTATATGCGTGAAATGTTATTATGAGACATTAAAATAACCAAAAATGAAATCTGAAATTAAAAAAAAAAACGTACTTCCGATGTATGGATTTTGGCTTGATTCACGTCTGACGATAAGAGATGGAAAGCCGGTGACGTAAACAATACCGCCGTCGATGAACGTCGAATGCGGCGCTACAACCAATATAGGTGCTTCTTTTCTCGTTGCTTGTCTTCCACGTACAATGATCTTCATGCCGCCAGCTTGATACGTTAATCGGCCAAGCAGACACAGCCATGGCACTACGTGAGTGCTTTTTTTTTCAATAGAAGATCAAGAGAGATAACGTTCATTTCTTTTTGATTTTTTGGGCTTTTTTTTTGGTTTTTGATGAGGGTGAGAATGATCATTTTATTACTTTACCGATAGATCTATTTTCAAATTTGTTTTTTTTTTGTTACTAGTTTTATTATAAAATCACGAAAAGTCAAAAAAATTTTTGGCATATTTTATATAAATTAACGTACTTATTATTCTAAAGTTATTGAGCTAATTGTAATTATTAAGACATTTTATTTGCCACAAAAAATTTCAGAAAAATATTGTATATTATGAATTTTTTTGTGATATTATCGGTAAAGTAATTTTTTAACAACTTAAAAATAAAATATGGTTAATTTATTTTACTTTCGATTAATCTTAGGACTATCCATATCGCGTCACAATCCTAATTGCCAACATCTGGACCTAGTTTGGTTCTAAGTTAGAGTTTACAAATCATTGTTTTATATTTCAAATATTTCAAAAGCTCATTATTTCTATATTAAAAAGTTATAACCAAACCAAGATTGAATGTTGGTGATTAGAGCCAGGATGCCATGTGGCGTCGTAACGGTCCTTCAAGGGTTAAAATAGTGAGGATTTGTAATAATTATTTTGAGTGTAACTAAAGTGAGTAGCTTTGCACGTATACAGGAGAACATGATTCATCATAAAGTGTTATGTTACGAAAGTTTTTATTATATTCCCAAATCATTGACAGGATCTCGTTTGGAGTTATAGATGTTAAAAGCTGTAAATTGTTTGTTAAAAAAAAAGCGTTTTAAATTACACTGACAAAAATAGACTAATGGAGCAAGCAAAATCTTTTTGATTCAATTAGAAAATTTTCTCATCTAACAATAAATGAAATTTGTTTTTTGTTCAAAATCTGCTCAATGCATCTAATAAAAATCTGTTTTGAAAATTAAATTTCATTTTTCAGATTTATTTTGAAAACTAAAAGATTTTCCGGTAAGTGAAAAATTAAAAATTTTTTAACTCAAAATCCATAACGCAATATGACCCACGTTCTTGATCCAAAATTTTATTTCTATCAGTGTAGTTTAGAATTTTGATTATTTTGTTATTCAAACATTATAAGTTGTGTGAATTGTGCATCGCACCACTACGCTTTCTTATTATCCCATTCACCAAATATGTACACATTACTTATTCAACATTGCTTTTTGAATTAAATATTGAAATTCTTTTTTCTCTTCTTGTTAGTTATTTACTGTACAATAATCATTGTATTAGTGTTTTGTTTAATATATAAGTATAATAATCTAATGGCTTGTAATATTAACATTTAAATATTAGTCACAATTGCTTATTTATAAAATATAAATTAATAGTATATACACCAAAATTTTTGCTTGTTCATGTAATCGTCACAAGTATTTTTAATAAATAATACCGAGTTTGATAAAGATTGGAAGAGAATTTCATTAGGTACATTTTTTTTAGATTATTTAAAATATTTTCAATAATTAGACATAGACATTTCAAGTAAATTCTGAGCGTTCAGTGTGTCAAAGTTAAACAGCAAAAGAATAACCAAAATATTTCCAATGATATTATGGCTGTAGTAAAGAAGAAGTATTCACTTTCTCCTTACTTTTTTATATCAATCGAAAGAATATTTTCTAAAGAAGTTCTATCTCTTTTAAAATGAGCAGAAAAGTTGATTGTAACTTTTAGCATTTGAACATTCAGTCCATCCTTGATATGTCTATAATTAAAATAATAAATCCATAATTACACTTTTTACCATAATTAGTTTGAAATTCTCTTCCCGCAATACAAACATTACTATTTTTCAAAGTCAGGGATAAGGGCTATTGTTAAATAACGTATAAACACATACTCCCGAAAAAGGGAAGCCGGCCAGTTTCAGCCTTAGCGACGATACTCGGACCGCCAAGATAGACGACAGGCAATGCATCGAAGAAACTGGAATGAGGTGCCAATGCAAGTATGGGCGCCTCTTTTTGTCCAGCTTGCTGACCCTTAACCTTTAGATGAAGAAAACCTCCGAACACGAAGAATACCCGCATCACCCAGCAGACCACCTTACGCAAATCACTGTGTGGATTTTTCATTGGTGGCGGTTAGTAAAAGTGCTCATTTTTTTAGATTTTTTTTCTTATTTGTTCATGTGGTTATAAGACTAGTCTAATACTACAGTGCAGGATTAGGTACTTTTAATTTTATATACAGTGAGGTGCATGCATAAATTAAAAATATAATTTTCTAATTCATTGTGTTAAATGAGCGTCCTCATAAAAATTATATACTCATGCTGTTTTAGCGACATTGAGAGATAGTCAGATTTAATAATAAATTTATCAATACGAAATTTTAATGAAAATTTTTAATTTATTAACTGAAAATAGTTTTAAAAGTACAACGTATCAACGACGTATTCTATATAATCTTAGCAAACGTTGAGAAATAATACGCGTTGAATTAACTAGAGCGAGAATTCTAACGTCTTGCAGTGAGAGTTAAAATTTTATTCTGTAAGAGCGAGACGCGGCGTTATAAGATTATAGTGAACTTTTACTCTAGTTTATCAAATTTTTCCATCATTAATTATTTACGTACTTTAAGTATTGAGTTTTTAAACTTTCGTGATGGTTCTTGATGTTTATGTTGTAAATTTTAGATTTTACAACGCGTGGAATTTCGATTGGCTACCGAGATCTTCGCGAATTGCGAAATTCTCAGAATATCAGCAACTAATTACAATTTCACATGACGTAAACGAAAATAATCACAACCCGAGTATTTCAAATATTTAGTTTTTATTGAAGCTACATTTTTTTAAAGATATTGTTAATTAATTGTTAAAATTTGAACATTTAATAATAAATCCAACACAATAATTAGTTTTGATGAATTTTATTAGGCGATCGATGTCACGTAGAACTTTTATTAAACTTCATTAATTATTCAAACTATTCTTTGATCAATGTGTATCCACGTTTAATTCTAACTTTATCAATGACGTAATTTAACCAACGCACGATTAACTTTTTTTCTTTACTCAAATGATATCAAATATAATAGAAAAATTGTGTAATAATTACGAGCCACCTGTCTTATTGTTTCAATGAAATCATTAATGAAATATCGAATTCAATCAAGCACGCAAAAAAATTTCTTTTGATATTCAATAATCATCCCTCTTCTTAAGCTGATATTGTACTAACACACACAAAATTCAATAGAAAATTATGGATACTCAAAATTATCAAATAGGTGATAAAAAAATATCACGTAAAACACATAAAAAAAACATCAAGTTGCCATTGACTTGATCAAAAAATTGATTCTATGTGCAGAAATAATATATCAAAAATACAAAATGTTATAATTTAACTCACAATAAATAAAGTTAATTCTATGATTTAAAAAAACAAATAAAATATAATAAAGCTGTTCTTAAAATTGCTCAGTGGCGTTATTAGTACAATAAGCAAGACAGAAATATTATAAATGACATTGGTCACATTGATCTTTTATTAAATAATTCAAGAATAGTAGAAAGTGCTAACATTTCTATTCTATAAGGTCTTGGAATTTTTTTTCATATGCTTTTAAAACGACTAAAAGTTTTTATGCCAGTTGAACATGTTATTTTACGTATTCGACTTCCGACTTATTGATATATATATACAAAAATTACTTATCGATTTTCGGCGATGGAAAATAAAATGCCATTTTATTCGTATTACTAAAGTTGAAAATCGTTTTTTATTTTTTGCAATAAAAAATATTGTTTCTAACAAAATGAAACTTTTTTTTAATTGTTTGTAGATAAATGCGATATTTTTTACTATAAGACTAAACAATTTTACAAATTTTATGGTAAAATTTTAAATTCTATTAATAATTACAGTTTTTTTTTTAAAGATTATATTATAATGTCGATAATTTTGCCGTTGAATTAGAACCGTTTTTACTTATTAAGCAGTTTTAAAATTACTTGTATAAATATTGTTTTTTTTATTGATTATTAATTTTTATATATATTTCTATCATCACATGTAATGATTAGTTATTTATTTGGCTTTTATTAACATGTGAATCTAATCGTCATGCATTTTTATTACAATTAAATAGAAAGCCATGCTGTAATATAAAACATTAAGATTAAATTAAAAAAATCCTTTTTCATATGTTAATGCTAAATAAATTAAAGAATATGAAATTGCGAATCAAAGCAATACCTTAAAAATAAAGCATATATTTTCGACTAAAGAATGGTTAATTGTATACATTTGTGATTAGTCGAATCAATTTAATTAAATTACATAGTTAGTTGTGCATCTACTTTTATAAAGCAATTTTTATTTACAAAGAAAGTCAGTTGAATTATTAACTAAAAACAGGCATTTGAACATAATATTTAATATTTTTTTGTACAATACAGATAAATGGCTTTATTCTGATTTCCTCTCAATGGCTGGTTCATTTGTTTATTGATAATTATTTTAAAAATTGAGGAATTTAAAACAGAAATAAATGTTTTATAATTTTTCTTAAACATTAAATACTATAAAAAAGAATATAAATAGCATCTCTTCCTGTATTCAAATTCAATAGACATTATAAAAATTTTTAAGACGGAAATTGCCTTTTATATGCATTATACAAAAAAAATTTCAGAATCACTTAAAATTCTTCTAAGTACGTGTCAACGATTAAAATTTTCAGCTTACCGCCTCCATCCTTTGAGCGGTGCTTTTCTCAAATCCTCTTCGGTTAGGCCGTGAAGACCGACACATGCTAATAGCCATGCCATTATCAAAAGAGCTGTGATTGCCATTAGACGTAGCGGTAGAAGGAATAGCGTTAGAAAGACCGTCTGAAAAAATCAATGTTTAAACGTTTATTAATTTTCATTATTTTTTTTTTTTTTTTCATTTTTTAAATATAAAAAATTTTATTTTCAAGTAATTTTCTGCATTTTCATCATGAAAACTGTAATCCTACGTTTTATAGTAATTTAATTTTAAATATTAAATAATAATCTTAATTAATAAGCTTTGAGGCTTAAAATGCGTAGTATGTAGGTGAAGAGCTCGAACAATATATATCAAAAGACCTAAAAAACCTCTTGAAGACATTTCGCTGCCTCAACAGATTTTTCGTTAATCATATACATATAGATATTTTGAAAGAATGTTTCGTTTAAACGTTCATTTCGTCATTCTTTTTGTTTTCATGATAGATCATTGACTTCGAGTTAAAAAGTGCTTGACAAGTAGAAAAAAAATGTTGAGAGGAAGTATAATTTTTTTTGGTAAGTCAAAGGAATGTGTTAATTTTGTTCTTTTTTTTAATTGACCTAGTTATTTTTAAGATAATAAGGTCAAGTGTAGGTTAAAGTAGAAAATATACATGTTTTGTATATTATATACAAAAATTGTATATATATATTTTTTTATCAACGGTCAAATTTGCCCTTTTACGTAATTTAAAATTTTGTAAATAAGCAAAATTTGATACATCATTTGCAGCGGTATAAACCCACGGCAGGGCAGTAAGCTAAAAATGCCGAAAGGAATTGAACTTGGGCCGCTGAACTAAGAGTCCCACGTTTTAGCCTACTTAAACCATTAAACTTTAGTTTATTTATTAAAACTATTTCTTTGAATGCACAACTTTAATTTAAATTAAAATCTTATTGTAACTTAATAATAATAATCGAAGAAATATATATACTTTTAATAATTTGCCAATACAATGAAAGAATATTTCTATTAAAATATTCAACCTTAATAAGTAAAAATATAATTTCATTCTTATAATAAAGTTTATTTTCATCTCCGAAATTACCATATTCTTTAACCCAAAACTGTAAATTTTAAATACTACGATTCTCTCGTGCTATATTTAATTCATACAATTATAGGTGAAAGGATATGGATGAATAAAAGAAGAAGAGGGAGAAAAAAACGAAAGCTTATAGGAAATGATTAATAGCGAAGATGAGTGGGTCAGTAGTGTCAATAATGTCGCGTAAAATAAAGAAGAAGAAAAAAACAGTTCTCTCGTGTACATCCAATCGAGTATCCAATAATGTAAACAGAATTCAAGAGTCTTAATCTAAATTGCAAATGGTTAATCTTTTAGCTTGGAAAGTCATTTCATTTTTTTTCTTCGTTTTAAATACTGCTCTTTTAGATCTTTTAGCTTTTTCTAGCTCTTTTAGTTTCTCAGTTAAAGGGTGAATCAAAAGTGATGGAAATAGAAAAAATAATTGAAGTGTTATTGAAAAATTAATTAAATTATTGTATTCTATTAATTATTAATTTTAACAGAAATCCGATGATAAACTGAAGATATTATAATTCATACAAATAAGAGATGATGCTGTATTGGCTAATTAAGAAATGATGTTGTATTAGCTAATTAATAAAGTAATATTTATTTGATTAATAATACAGAAAATAAGAAGCATTTCTATTTCTTACACCATTTATCTGTTGATTGAACCATAATTAAATAAAATTAACTTCTTCAATTTTCATTCATTTCTAAGTACATTGGCATTATTTCAATTTAATCAGGAAATGAAATTGATGAATTTTATCATAAAAGGAGTTTCTATTTTAATTTTTTCCTTTAATTTATTTTCTCTCGCAACTAGAAGTAAAAGTCAATCGATGCAATTAAATAAAATCTTTTCTCACACACACAGCCATCCGACGGCTTCGGAAGAAAGTTCAAAATCTCCTTTACCAATCGAACATTTCGGAAAAAAAAGATACAGAAAACAAGTACCTTTTACAGATCCGAAGTAAAAAGAAAAAACTTTCATATACACTCTTTCCGTTCCTAGCGGTTCACGCAGTTGTTTAGAGCAGATAAATAAAATTTTTATGAAGATATTAAAAATGTAAATCAATTAATTTCATTATTAATCAACCTTTTATAAGAAACTAGTAAAAAAATATCCAAATAAATAATTCAACAATTTTAAAAAGCCACTCTATTAAAATAAAATTCTCTTAAACTCATCTTCCAATTAATTCACCTTCTCCAAACTTTCTCTTCTCTAAAACGAAAAAAGGGAACTAGGTCCACCTGTTTATTCTAAATCTACATTCAAAACTTGAAAAAAAAAAACGAAAAAAGAAAGAATCTTTTCAGTAAGCATCGATGTCAAGGTCAACGTACAATGGCTTATACACACAGCATCATCGTCATCAACCGAATAGAAAATATATATATAGCTATGTATCTGGACCCCATCTGATTCTTCATTTTTGCTATATAACAAGCGTATACCGTTGGGTATTGAAGAAAATTCCGTTATATAGCACGTGTGGCCGTCGACCTCAAGGCTTTTATATATATATATATATATAGTATACTATAAGCCATAACACTTGAGACTTGTTCTCCAAGTTTTCTTTCTCGCTCGGCTCTCAAGTGATACTCTATAGTATATGGCGAGGTGTAAGTGAATGGAATAAATCTTCAGGTGTGTTGGTTTGTATACATACTTTGGATGTAATGGGATGGGAATGGGATTCTCATAGATAAAAATTCATGAGTTTTTGATTCTTTATTTTTGTCAAAATGTCTGAGGTTAGATTTGCAATTGGGATTGGTGAAAATTGGAGGTTATGGGTAAAAATTATGAAAATTTTTAATTTCGACGTCATTAGTCATTATTAAAATTAAATTCATAAAAAATTTCTGTATTAGAATAAAATTTCATTTTTAATATTAAAGTTTTTTAATTTCCCAAAATATACATCAGGTACTGAAAGTATTAAGTACAGAATAACTCAGGATTATGGTTGATTCCAGTGAAATATTGCCTAGGACAAAAATTTAATTAAGAATTTGAAAAACTGGTTTCTCGTGAACCGGAAATCAAACCTATTTCCAATTTTGAGTTCATGTTAATGTACCCTGCTTTACGTTTATCATACTGCAGTTAAAATGAAATTTCGTATCTTCAAAAGTAGACTTGGAATTCTTCGGGTTTTTTAAATATTTTATTAACGCCTATGCAAATTTTATTTATAGCTCGTTACTTTTGTCTGTTATAATTTAAAATTTTATTGAATAATATTAATAATTTGTGTTAACAAGCTAAAATTAGGTATATAAATACGAAAAAAAAAATTTAATTAAACAGTAGAAAGTATATCATGGGAAGAAAAAATAATGATGAAAATAAATGTATTGACACGTATTATTATAAAATCAATGTAATGACAGTTTGCAATGTTAAATACGGCACGATACAATCGATTTAAGGGATAAAAAAATTCCAATATCTATATAAATTTCAAAGATATATTTAGTGGAAAATTATTTTTGTCTTACAATTACTTTCAGGAGAGGTGCAGCAAAAAGAGAACCTAAACTAACATAAAAAATGATATGACGCTCATAATAAAATAGTCGAGCCTTATATATATCTTAAAAGTCGAGAGCAGTTTAACGTCTACGTATGTCTATCGATGAAAAAGAAAAACTAAAGAAATTTTCTGTATAAAAATAAAGTAAACGGCAAAAATACATTTTCATCATGAAAACATAAAATTTATAGCGGTATACAGAAAAAAATCCATTAATTATTCATACACGTGGTATATATATATATATAAAGCATATGGAATTTTTTTACGCCTTAACTTATCAGCAACAATGTTTACATGTTGATGATTATAATTTTCTAGTGATCGACCAGGATGCAGAACATTACTGGCTAATATACATAGAAAATTAAGTTTATGGGTTGTTTGAAAATTACGCGATTCCTGATGTATACAAAGTATCAAGGTAAAGAATACTCAGAAGAATTTTTCAAACCTGGAACGTGTGCATAAAGAATGATGTTTATTGTAAATTTAAAATAATAGTATGTATATATTACATATTTCATTATGATTTTTACGAAAAGTTCAATTTATCTAAATACAGAATTAATTAGACTATTAGATGATACTTCAATACACATTGATGTAAGTACGTAATAAAGATGATTTTTAAATATTCAGACGATTGGCGTTGCTGTATCAAGAACGAGTTTTCCATTAAATATATATAAGGTTTTAGCTTTCTTGAAAATTCTAAAACTCATCCGGTAATTTTACATGCGCTATAAAATACACTGTAAAGAAATGAAGGTTATATTTCAAGATTTAATATTTAATTTTAATCTTCTTAAAATGCAGCGCGAGATCTTGTAACATTGAAAATTTAATTGACACTTTTAGTTGTTTACAGAAACTAGGAAATGAAATATTAGGAACATGTAATTCTATTGTATGATTCTCGATCTCGCATATTTCATTTATAATACGATTGGTTTCATTTTTGATAAGAAAACCATTGATTTAAGGATATTCAAAATATCATCATTTAGTTTTTCAAACTTTTGATTCTTAATTCAAAATTTTTAAAAATATTTCTGTATTAGTCTTTAATTTTAACTGATAGAAAACGTATTATAGAGATATTTCGAAAAAATTTTAACAAAAATTAAAAATTCGTGAAACTGTAATGTCGATAACTATGTACGAACCGTATATCCTATTACATCACCTTAAAACAAATCTATCAAAGAGATCGTCAGTGGCTCACTCGGTATGGTGATGGATTCGTAATCTCGAGGACCCGAGTTCGAATCCCGCTCTCGGCCGATTTATACGAGCACCACTGTACGTTACATGTGCTTTCTTAAAAAATACACTGATGATCTCTGTCGCTAATTAGCATCGCAATCATAGCTGAAATACATAGCGACGTTAATAAAAAAAAAATTCATTTTTCAAGTTGTCGACATTTCAGATTTTTAAATTTTTTATCTTAATTTAAAAATTTTTTAAATATTTTTAATCATGTTCTTTATTAGTTAAAATGAAAGAGTTAAATAAAGAGATAATTTTAAAATTTTGGGATCAAGAATAAAAAATTTGGGAAATCGTAACGTCGATATTTCACATCCCCAAATTTAACATAATTTAAAAAAAAATTATAGTAATATATATGTTAAAAAAACTGTACACTCAAAAAATGCACTCTTCAATCCATCTAATCAAAATTTAATTCTTTCACAAAATCTAAACTTTAAAAAAACCATTTCAATCGTACATTCCCTCAAACAAATATCTGCCATCTCAATCTAAATCGTAAAGTATAAAGACGCTTGTTATACTGCAACTTTATATAAAGCTTATAAGAGAAAAAGAAAAATGTAAAACGTACTATTTTAGCTGTCAAGATCGAGGTTACGGTCTCTTTCGTGCGCTTTGTATATACCCGATGGGTTATTCTCTTATATATAAAGAAGAAAAAAAAAGTAGAACTAGCTTAGCGGTCTATACGCATATATATTCATGTACTTATAGAAACTAAAGGTTCGTTTTATGTAAAAAATATATACGAGTTATAAGTCGCTTTCGTTTTTTTTATCCAGGTATATCATGCGTAATGTAAGTGGTAATTGAATTTTAAAAGTTTGTAAAACATATTTGTGTTAATAAGTAAACGTTCGGTATTATTATTAAACGATTTTTAGGCTGCTAAATACCGTTTTTTAAAAGTTCTTACTAAATAAATCAGTTGATGGAAATCATAAATGTATTTATGCATTTTATGATATTTTTCTATATTAAAATGTATGTACATTAATTTTTACAGAAACATAAAATTTCACTTTGAATAAAAGTTTCATTAATCTAAATATGACTAAAATAGAAATTCAAAAAGTTTGGCAAGCCACAAACAATAATATTCTTGATTGTCATTCCCTTCCTTCTTCCATCCCTCGAACATTAATCTTACAAATAAAAATGTACAAAAGAAGCGAAAAAAAATAGAAATAACTTCCACAGCAAAATATATATAATCGTCGGTTATATACACGTCGACGGCACTGAATTTCATGATCGATCGCCGGGGCTAAAAGTCTCGAGTCACTATGGCTATAGAACTTTTATCTATACATATACGCGAATATAACTTTCTGAAAAAGAAGTAGGTGAATCCCTATTGTTATATAAAATTCGAAAAGAGAAGTGCCGCGGAGAACTCTTTTTTTTATCTTTCTTCTTTAATAAACATCAATTGTTCAAAAACTTTATTTTCTTCTTTTATGCAGAGGCTGATAAGATTTCTAATATAAAAATCAAGGTTTTCTGAATACATTTGTAAGAATAAATTTCAAGAAAAGTTGTTTCTATGATAATAAAATGGGTTGTAAGGAGAGAAGTACGGTAGAGATACGACTGGAGTTTTCTTTAATAGCTGTGTTCGTTTAAGTATAACCTTATTTTTTATTTTATTGTAATAAGTAAGGCTAATGTTTACAGAGTCCTTCTTCATAATTGTAATCTTAAATTCAAAGGATCAAACTTCTTATTTTTTTTATGTCAGTCTAACTTTTTCATTGAACAAATAGAAAAGTCAAACCTGAAATTTTTCAAACGGTTTTTCCTCCAAAGACAAACACTTTTCATCCTTTCAATTAATTTTTTTAAATATTTTATATAATTTTTACGAGCTTTATGAGATAAAATTAACATTAGAATTTTTTATTAAAATCACGTAAATAATTCCAGTTCAATGATCCTCGTGAAATTTATTTATTGCGCCATCAAGATCTGCTAAAACATTTCCCGATGAAAGAAAAAAAAAAATTTGATTGAAGTACACTTTTATCGCTTTTATATAAATAACATTTCTAAATTTGCACTTTTATATTTAAATGCCGTGTTTCCTCTGCTCTTTTTCACTCTTCTTAAAATAAAAATTTCTCCGCGTAGTATATTTACAGCCATAAACTGCACGCGCGTATATCAACGGCTCGTGGCACTGTGTCTGGAAACTATTATTAATTCAAGTAACGAGCGACAATTAAAATTCAATTGGGCTTTAAAATACGGGAAATAGAAATTTTTATTATCATTTGAGCTTTTAGGTTTGATCGTTCATTTTATACACTTTTAGGTGATAAATGTGCATTGCTGGTTTTCAATAACATGAATTTTGGTTACATTGTTACTTGATCTGGTATTTAATTGCCGAATTTTCATCTAATTGTCAATGCTTATCAGTTTTTTTTTCGCAGCAAATACAGTGGTATGTTTAATTTTATACAGTAACATTACTGTCATTTCAAGTGGATTATTTCTAAATTATTTCTTAGCATATAATATAATATAATTTTAATATTTGTAAAAAAAATTATTTCATTATATGAAAAATGGGCATTACAAATACTGCACGTTATGCATTTAAAATTCATGTTTAATAATAAAATTTAGCATTAAAAAGATGTTAAATTCATCTTTTGATTATTTAAAACTAAATCATTTTTTTTACACTCTGGGCGAAAAGTGGGTACTTTTCTTCCTACCGGCAGAATAAAAAGCACCCACTGTTCGCGCCTCGTGTAAAAAAAATCGTATATTCACCACGGGAGTTAATTAAAAATGCCTTAAATCGTATGTTTGTCAATTACATACGATTTAAGACATTTTTTAAATTAATTCCCTTGGTGAATAATATACTATTATCTAACATATACGAAACTAAAATCTTAATTTATCTTATGTAAGCTAATTTTTATATTTATTAATTCTAAACAGTTCGTGATAATCTCATTATCAAACTAAACATATAAATGTCGTAGATAAATTAAAATACAATATAATATCGGCTTAACATCGGCTTAATACTGGCTTAATATTATTCCAATATTAAAATAAAAATTTAACATCCTCATAAATTAAATTCTATTTTTCATTTCCTCTTTACAGCATTCAATAACAATAAAAGAAAATTTTATTTGTCAAATAAAAAGAATACAAAAGCTTTTCAACCCAGCTCAAAGCTCCTTTCGTAATCCTTTTAACTTCATCGAAACAATAATACCAGCAGCTTTTAATGATTATCGCCTACGCGTAACGTGTACATATATACGCGTATTCTTACGTACAGTCAAGGTCAAAATCAGGTGTATATACGTTTAACACAGGCACACACGCATTTATATATATATGCTTTAATACTTTGCACAGCTGTTAAAAGAAATAAAAAAAAAAAAAGGTAACGACGCACGCGTAAATTAGAACGTTTTAACCAACGCTAGGTGTGCAACGAATCGTGAAGCGCTTGCGTACGCGCGCGAGTATATAACTCTTCGTTGTTTGATTCGACAAACGTGTAACCATATGCTGCTTTATGGATTTCGCCAGGCGCATTAAATTAGACAAGTGCGATGATGGAATTGAAAATTGAATGAAAATTTTCATTATTGTTTTATTTGCTTTGAAGCTATCGGGCTTATACGCTCAGATCTGTAGTTTTTTTTTCTTATGTACAATTTAATTCAGGAATTTTTCTTTCTCTTTTTTTAAAATTTTTAATGATACAAATTTCAAGTGCTTGGTTAATGGCTTGAGGTGTGATGCGCTAACGAGTGTTTTTATGTTGACTAGACCATGTGACCTATAAATTAGACTCCACAAGTTAACAATCAGATGTTTTTTCGATAAAATTTTATGTATTATTCGAATTAATATAAGAGAGAATAACTTTTTATTACATATATTGTATTTATAAATCATTTTAATTGATATAAGAAAGAATAAGTTTTTATTATTTTTGAAAATATATTTCAGCTTGCAGGTTGTAAACGCTTAATAAAAGTCTTTTAATTGGTTATCTGCTATTATTAACTATACTACTTTATATATAACTATTATCAATCTATTTTTAAAATTTCTTGAATTAATTATAATCGTTATAATGAAGCGGTATTTTTATAGTAAAATAATTTAATAATTATGTAGGCCATTTAAAATTTAGTTGAATTATTCTAACGAAAATTATTAAAATTATAATATAATTTTTCATAAGAAAAATAATTAATAAAGTTAAATCGAACTGATAAAAATAAACAAATAAAAATTTAGCTAAATATTTATTGATTCAGACCCAACGATAAAAATGTCAACAATCAATAGATTACATTCACATTATACATACATATGTATATATACAAAACTAGACAAAACGAGAAAGTCTTTTGGCATCATGACCTCATGTCGTTTTACTTGACGAAACGATGTCAGGAGAGGCATGCGGAAGCTGTACAATAAAGCAAAAAAGAAAAAAAGATTTTTAACGATTAAAAATATGAAACAAATAATTTTTTTTCTATTTTATTTAATTTAACGACGCTGCATTTCAGCTAATATTGTAATGCTAATTAGCGACGGAGGTCTTCAATGTGTTTGTGAACAAAGCACATGTAAAAGTACAGTGGTGCTTGTATCAATCGGCCGAGAGCGGGATTCGAACTCGAGACACCTCGAGATTACGAATCCTGAGCTCTACCGACTGAGTCATTGACGGCCTGTGGAAAGAATTTTTAAATTGTAATAAATGTGGATATATATGTATGTACTTGGTGAAAGATTGAGAAAATGTAAGGAATGAATTTATTCATAAATTTACTTTTATGATGAAAATCGTTTGTTTCACTATTGTTAGTAAAGTTTTAATTAAATAAAAAATAAATTGCTAATTCAGATAAAAATATTAAATTTCGTTCCAATTTTTCATTTTAATATCTTTTTCAAAAACATTAAAAATACTAATTGCTTTAAAACAGTGTTTGCTTATTTTTAGATTCAAAATTAAACAAAAAACTTTGTTTGTTGAAGCAAAAAGCTCGCTCTACAAAGTTCCTTAGTGCAACAAATATTAAGCGTACATATCTAATTTTAGAAAAGTTATTAGCATAAGCGGTATAGTTGAAATCCATACATTTTAAGCATAAAAAAAACAAACTATCAAGGTCTTGAAAAAATGAAAGTAATTGAAAGTATCGGATAGTTAATGTACCAGTTTTTTTACTTAATTTGAAAGTTAATTAGAATATAAGCAAGTTTATGCTAACAGCTTATAGTTTGTATAAAAACTTTAAGACAATAGAAACTGTATATGGTGTTTTAGAACTTTCAGTTTGAAATGTTAGTTTAATTAATGGCATAAAATTAATAAATGATAAAGATTGATACAAATCTATTATCTTGTTTATCAATATTGTAGTATTTCAAAGATTATTTAATTAAAATCAAATAAATAAAATAAAAAAGCGTAAGAATCATATAAAAAGTACAGAACAAATTTATAAATAAATAATAAAAGGTAAAAATAATATTTAGTAAAGAGTTAGCGATAATATGATTATAATAAAGAAATGAAAACAATGTTAAATATAAATATTTAATAAAAGGGCACAAATAGTTTAAAAAAATAAAAATTAAGATTTTAAACCATGAATACATTATAAATATCAAATAAAAATATCATATTCATAATATCTACTCTTTAAAATCAAATAATCTTCAAAATTTAGATCACAATCTCGACCAACTTCCTCCTCATCTCCATTCACAGCTTCAACAAAAATTGCAAACGTACCATAAATTCAACAAAAATTAAAAAAAAAAAGCGACTATTAAAGAAAAAAAAGAACAGCAAAGTAAAATGACTTGATGACGTTATACCTTATAGCGGTCACAACAGCACTTCTCTTTCTCGTCTCTTGTCTTTCTTTCTCTTTTTGCAAAATCGTCAAAGAACATTGACCGCAAGTGTATATAAAAGTCAGCTGACTTGCTGACCCACATTTTATACAAGAAGCAAAGTAAGTAAAAAAAAAATAATAAGTGATGAAGTAAAAAAAAAAATAATTTCGAATTAATCGAAGAAAGTATATGATTGGACGTCTTCTCTCTTATTTTTTTCTTGGCTTCTTTAGTTTTTATAAAATATTTTTTAATTATAATTTATTCGTCTCTAAAATATCAGCGCTCGAAGATGTAATTAGGCTTTATTAAATTGTTCGGTTTGATGGATTCGCGAAGTGATAATTTTAAACTAGATTTTATGATGGAATTTTAATCATCTTTGAAAAATATATGAATCAGTAGGATGTGTCGAGTCGTAAAAAAATTTGACATGAATATATTTTCTAATTTGATTTTTTTCTTGTTATAAATGTTAATTTAACAGTTACAAGACAGTTTAACAAATGTATAATTATTGTTATTTTTGTGTGACAGAAAAAAGGCCTAAATTAGACATTTTACAATATATAATATAATAACAATAAAAATTTAATTGCAAAATAATTGGTTTATTAAAAATATCTTGTAATTAATGCAAAAAATATTACGATTCACAACCGAGGTCAAACATTCAAAGAAAACCAATCACCTTTGCCAAGGAATTTCTCTTCGAATATTCGTCATATTTCGCGTTAAGACACGAGCAAAACAAAAAAAAAGAAAGAAAAAAAAGCAATAACCCAACGTACGCGAAAAAAAGTGACTACTTTTTCTCTTTTTCATGCTCGTCCGTTACAATATACATCATTCTCGATATTGGCCCAGCGCCAAAAGCGCAGAAATTTTCAACTCTTGCACAACGTATCTCTTTCTTTACTAAAAAAGCAATCTTCACGCTTTTTTTTTAATATCTTTTCTCGTGTCCTTTCTCTAGTGTTATCGTACCTTCCTTTTTTTCTTCAGGATATAGCTAAGGTCAAAGTTAAGAATTTATGCGAGTTCAGAGAGCGAAAAATAAAGTTATCTCTTAAAATATTGAAACTACTTAATGTTTTACTTGATAGGATTAATTTAAAAGGAAAATTTATTTGTTCCGTAATAACAATGCAATAAAAATATTGTTTTTTGTCAGTTTAAGTGAGAAGCGAGATATTGAATTAAAAATCGTATTTTCAATATCATTGTTTTCATGTATTAAATATTGATTCAAACAAAAAATAAATGAATAAAAAACAATTTTACACCTAATTAATCAATAAAACAATTTAATTTTACGAAAAAAAGTAAAAGCATGCACCATCAAAACTAAAATTAATTATTCCGTTGAGATAACTTCTCGCGTACTCTCGGGGCATAAGAAATCATTGAATTACATGTGTACATCTCATTTTTTGTTCATCATCTGCTTAATTACATGATAATTAATGCGCGTGTAATACAAGTATTACGTTTTACAAGTCTTACATTTTTATGCTAAAAATTCAATAAAAAAAAAGGCATTGTATACAACTAGGTTCAGTTATGCAATTAAAAAAAAAACTTGAAAACATGAAAACGGCATTTTAGCGGCATAAAAGAGGTTTCAGTGTTAAAAAAAAGATATACTTTTTACATTGAAAAGAAAAAAACAGATAAGACAGTTAGTTCTAATAATAGTAAATACTCATATTTTTTACAAGGATTTTTCAACACGTGAAATGTTGTTGTATACATGACTAAAAATTTATCGTTTATTATGCGTTATAGAAAGATTTTTTAAAAACGCTTGTTAATTTAATCATTAAATTTTCTTTTTTTTAATGCATGCAACGATCTAAATACGATTTCTCGATTGCCTCACTAATAAGGAACACCTTTCAAACATTCTTGATGAATCATCAGGAAAATAAATATTTCATTGTCTTTACATATATGTTTAATTTAAGAATCGCAACTTCCGTTTTATAACTATAAAGTAGTTACAACAACTCTTCCTAGAATACAAACTATCGAATAAAGTGTCTTTTCAATTAAAGAAATTTTTAAATATTTAATTTTTATGAACACTAGAAAAAAATTTTGTCCAATTCATCAGAATTTTTTCTCGTCGAAAATTTTTCTGTTAAAATTTGTAAACCTAAAATTTTTGTGTACTTTTAAATAACAAAAATTTTTATTGAATTCACATGCAAAATATTCAAATTTATATATTTTTCATTAAAATTTGTGTAATCATAAATTTTCTATTGTTCAGAGAAATTCTTTTGTTGAAATTTTTATTTTAAAATCCACACAAAAATAATTAGTAAATTTTTACAAAAAAAAATTTGCGTCTCATCGTGTATTAAAATTACAAAAAAATTTTTACAGTTAATCTATAAGTATGCATATGTACTTTTAACACTTTCATTATCACCGATAATATGACATTCATGAATTTCCAATACAATTACAGTGGACTCTCGATACAAGGGATCGCGATATAAGGGAATCCGAGCTGTTTCTCCACCGAGTCTAAGTATGTCAGTTCCCCCACCAACTATGTAAGTGAGAGAGACACAGTATAGCAATAGAATAGGACATGGCTATTCCACACGCATCAGTAGGCGTGGCTACTGCGTCTACTTCGTATACACGCACGTTAAATTAAGCTTACACTACGAGACAGTGGGCGGAGCTATATCTCTTAACTCGAACATGTTGGGGACTCTTACTATAAGAGAATTTCCAAGAAATTTCCTCTCCTACAGCCCCGTCGATACCCTTGTATCGAGAGTCTACTGTATAATAAATGAAAATGTAATAATGAAAAGCTGATTGAAATAAACGGGTCAGCCTCTAATTTCAAATTCTTGATTATTGAAAATCATGACGAGATTTAGATATAATTGTCAATTTAAGCATTGGATATGCATACGTATCGCGACCGATAAGCTTCGTTTGTATCAAAATTATATTACGTGGATCGTTAAAATTTTAAGGGTTATATAATAAACCTTTGCCGTTGGTTGTATAACAATTTACGTTGATTTTGATGGCGAATTTAATTTTTGACGTGACATTGCGAAGAGCAGATGATAATTGAACACAAAATAAAAACAAGTTTTTTAAAGCAATTTCATTTATGAGCTTATTCATAAGGTGAAAAAATCTTCCTTACTTTCTCGTCTTTTTAAAGGTGAGTGTGCCAAAAAGTAATTAGTTTTTGGTATGAAGATGAAATAATGAATAATTTATAAAAATTTTATCCCGCACGTTCCGGAATTAATCTTATTTGGTAAAATAACACGAAAATAGAATTGAATCTCTGGAGCTTTTTATTATCAAATTAAGTAACACGTGTCTGGCTGGGTTTATCTGTTTTCTACTTAAATCAAAGTTTAACATTATTTGTTTGGGATAGGGTAGATGTGGGTATTGCTACGGAGGTGCTAATTACTGTTTTTTCATATAAAATTCGTAAAAATAATTTTTTCCAAGTCCATAAATAATATTTGAATGCATAATCAAATATTATAAGTATTATTTAATATTTAAAAAAATATATCTCACAAAAAAAGTCTAAAAATATTTAATATTGGTTATTTGAAATCGAACTGTTCTAAAATCTTGATAAATTTCGTAAAATCGCGATCACGTATGCATTCTAAATTTGACAATATTTTCTGTTTTTATTCTTTTTTATGTAAAATAAGATCATTATTAAATAAAATATATTTTTGCTTGTTATATATTTTTTGGAAATTTCACCTAGCACATATTTAATATTTTAATTTTACACCTTAGTATTATGCGTCATTAAAATCACCAAATATGAATTACTGTGGCATCCTTTTATTATTATAACACGTGGTTAACCTAACCTCAACTTTTCGAACGGAATATATAAAAGTGTCAATAGTAACTGGCACACAGCATTAGAAACACGGCCGCAGCAATAGCCACAAATACATTTTATTTTAAATTCGTTTTTTCTTAATTTTAACTCTATAATTAAATGCTAAATTAATTTTTTTCTAGTTAATCAATGTTTAAATATTTTATTAAAAATAAAAGTGATAAGTTTTCTTCATCTATAAGCTTTAATTTATGAGTTTAAAATTCATCATACGTCGATTCCGCTGTAATACCCACATCTACCCTACACGTAATTCGTATATTTTATTCATTTAAAAATAGATAAATTATCAGAATTAATTGTACAATTTTATGAATTTTGCTAACGAACATCGAAACTTCATTTTTTAATTCTTTAAAGAATATAATCATTAAAAACGGATAATAAAACTAAAGTTCATTGGATACTTTTTTTCATCTCTTGTATTATGTAATATCTTTCGAATCAAATATTCATGTTTCGACAGTTAATATAACTTCAGTTGAAACTATAGGGTAAGTTATAGAAAAATTTACTAAAAACATTTCAAATAACATTAATGTTGATGATACTTTAGATGTTTACCAAAACTTTAAGATCAATTTCTCCAACCTTGCAAATAGCAAGAAAATTTTTCTATTTGAATCTTTATTTCACGATTGCTTGAGAATTTTTGAATTCCTAAAGAAAAAAAAAATGTATTCCAAATCTGATTGCACATTTCTTTTCATCCGCCGCAAAAAAAGTCGTCCCATTTTTTCGCGTACCAATTAAACACAAGATTCGCTATCTCCAGAATCTCTGATTTCCATCGAAATTTAAAATAGCCAGTTAATTTAGATTTAGTTAAAATACGTACATACATGGTGGGCAATTTAAATTAGTCGGTCGATTTATCGCTGAACGTATATATATTTTGAAGCGACCTACTCTTTACTCTAGAGAGACGCCCTTCGCTGGAAATAATCGACGGCTGGCTCTCAACATTTTAGATATACGTATATACGTACAGAACAAACACGGAACACGGCATGTGCGCGCTCTCATATGTCTTCCAAATCCGATGCGCATAGCAGGATGACCTTTCAATTATTTTTAAACTTCATTGTTTCAATTTACAGGCTTTTATAGAAATTTTTCATAAAATTTTTATTATTCAATTATAATTATGTAAATATTTTTTTGATATTTTTATTAATTTTTGTTATTGTGGTAATTTTAATTAACGTTGATTAACGGTGTTATAATTTGTTTATTAATTGATTCGAGTCGCCAATAAGTTATCAGATTTTTTGTTTATGTAAACAAGTATACTGTATATCAAATAATAATATCCCGCTCTCGGCAGCCGATTGATACAAGCACCACTGTACGTATATGTGCTTTCTTCACAAACACACTGACGAGCTCCGTCGCTGATTAACATTACAAAATAGCATAAATATAGCGACGTTAAAGAAGTATAAAAAAAAGTAATAATTATAAACCCAAAAGAGTAAAAATTAGAAATAAAAAGTAAAAAAGTATAGATGTTCAATACGTGAGAGTTTCATTAGTTCCCAGTACAACATAAATAATCAATATTTTTGTACTGATTAATTTGTATGATTTCATAGACATATTTCTGTCATAAAGCATTTTTATTTTAATTTATTTAAATTAACACATTATTTTTCGTCGAAAATTCAAAATTTATGCAAAAAATCTCTACTTGCTCTATTTTATAAATGCTTTTAATGTTTGAGTCAGTACTTATACTTTTTGGCGTGACCAATTTAATGAAACCCTACTTTCGTGCCTGATAAAACGCCGAAATTTTCATTGTCAAGTAAATTCAATGCAAATTTCAATGGAATGCAAATCCCTGCTTTCTCTAAAAGTGTCGGGATTTTAAGCCTTCAACTTTGAAAACAGTTTTAGGGAGATTCAATAAAAATTTTCATTTACTCGATAATCAATATTTTTATCGATGCTATATCGTCCATCGAAAATTAAAATTTGTTTGTTGTACATCGAGCATTCAAATTTTCTGTTTTTACAACAAAAATATTTGCTTATTTTACTACTGTTAAATAATACCATTTTTTAACAAAACAATGTTTTTTTATTTGAATAAATAAGAACTTCCAGTCGTAAAAATTCTTACAAAAATTCCTCGTACGTCAAAGAAAGCAGTACCCATAACACTTGAAAAATATTTGCATCTCCGAAAAGGCGAAGCGTAAATCATAAAAACAACCGCTACTTTCGTCTTTCATTATATCGCACGCGAAAGTAATATTCTTGTTGTCTAATACAACAAGAACGATTTCGCATATTCCTTTTTTTTCTTTTCTTTTCTCTTAAAAACGCTCCTAGAGAAAGCGTATTATACACGAGCGATCGTAACGTCATAAAAAAGGATCGCTTATACTTTAAAAAAAAAAATTAATAAAAACACTAATATATTTGTAATTCGACCTTCATTATAGACCGATAATAAATATATATAAATGTGAAATTTTTACTGATAGTCGTATGTAATTACTCACACTTGAGGATAAAAGTTTCACGCAATTATAGTTTTAAGTTTCAAACTTTCTGTATTTTTTTTCTTTTAATTTTAAAAAAGGTTTTTTGTATTCTCTTTTGTAGGATAATTAGATTAATTTTGTGTGACTTAATGCATTGTGACATTGAAATACTGGTAATTATAATCAATATTTATAAATTACTTCGCGTAATGGTATTTATAGATTTCTTTGTAAAAAGTGAAAATTACTTTAAGCAATGCATACTTCTTTTCATTATATATGTTTATTTGAAAATGAAAAGTTATATTCATCGATTACATTATGAACTTTAATTTTAAAACAAATTTTGAGATTATTTTTTTATAACAATTAAATTCAGTTTTTAGATTATTTTTGAATTTTATAAATACAGTTTATTACTACAAATTACATAATAAGACTCTATAGATCTTTTAAATAATTAATTTATCTGTATGTGAAGTTACTAACAAAGTAAATATAAAAACGAGCTTATCAAAGTGATAATTAAATAAAAATCAATTTGTTACTGTTTGTACTAAAAATCAATTCAGTTTTTTTCTTTTATCTAAAAATATACATGAATCGTTAATTAAGAATATTTTATAATTATCTATTAAACATAGACTCAAAAAAGACTTTAATTGTATTTAGAAATGTTCAAAACATTCAAGTGAAATTAATAAAAAATTACGATAATGTAAATATAGTACAAAATTAGATTTTTGATTATAGTCATACATTTAATGAATGAAAACATCATCATGTAACAACTACTCTATACAAGTACTTTAATCATTAAAAACCAAATCAGGACGACTTTTTAAAAATCTTTTGTTTTACAAATGAACAAAATTGATTACTCTTTGTGACATATAATTTTGAAGTATCTCATTGAAAGTTTAAACTAAAACGGAAACCTAAACAATCAAACTACCTTACTTGAGCCCCAATTAAAAAACTAAATTGTCAATTTAACAAATCGACCACAGACGTTAATTTTGTAAAATTTCGTCACAGTTCTCAATTTAACGGTTAATAAACTTTCAAATTTGATAAGACTATATTTTTTAGGTTAGCCATACACAAGTGTATACACGGAGCGAACAAATCGGGAATACTTCCTTGCGCCCTCTACTGCAATAGTTCCGTACACATGTTTTTGGAAATAGACCTTGTGTATATAAGCAACGATTCCATAACCCATCGGGAAAAAGTCCGAACGCTTATAGGAAAAAGTCCGTACGCTTATAGAGCGTTCGGACTTTTTCCCGATGCCTTATGGAATCGTTGCTTGTACGCAAGGCCTATTTCCAAAAACGTGCGTACGGATGTGTAGCAGTAGAGGGCGCAAGGAAGTATTCCCGATTTGTTCGCTCCGTGTATGCATACATATATTAAGCAAAAGTTTTTGTGAGAGATTAAATAACGATGTCGGACCTAGAGTCTCTCCTTCGTATCGCTTGCGCGAACGTGTCCCACATTCCTCTAGAGCTTGTTCCACATTATAGAACGAGGAGAAATACACCGTCGCTGTTTTCATTTAAAAAAAAAGAGAAAAGAAGGTGCCTTCTTCTTCCTCTATCCTTTTCGCTCGCTTGTAATAACATATAACCTCTCTTTCTCACGCGTAGAAAATAAGATTTTTAGTTTTTAAATGAGCTGCTGCGGCTTCTTTCTTTATTTTTAAATGTGGCTATATGTATAGTTTTTTAGGTTATACGTATGGTATAGCAAGTAGACTTTATAGATTTTATGATATAGGAGAGGATTTGGACTTTCTAGGAGTCAAACGAGTTTTTTTGAATTTCATAAAAATTACATTTTATCAACTTTATAATGTTAAATAATGTAATTTTAAAATTTTAAGGTTATCTTCAACTGATTAATAAGGGAATGGTCTATTAAAAAATCGAATTGATCAAAATTCTTCAAGTTAGAAAATTCAAAGAATAACTTTATAAATAATATTAAAAAATATTAATTTTTAAAAATATTATTGTCTGAATTGAAATACTTTCTCTCCCTAAAAAAACAAGTTAATAAAATATTTGAATTCCGCCCAAGTGATATTTTTTAAAATAATTTTTAATCTTTAATAATTTATAATTAACTTTCTAGTGTCACATGAATTTCGTATGTACCAATCGGTACATTAAACAAATAGTGTCGTACATCATACGCAAGGTATTTTTAAATTGTACTTAGAAACTAGTTATTAGCGTCACTTTTTTCAAGCACTTTAACTTTCCTATTCTTAGAAATGAATATCTTTTTTTTTTAACAAAAAAGAATTACAAACCAAATATACAGCTTTGATTTATTAGTATACCTAGAATTTGACAAAATATGTTGATTATAATTTATTAATGAAAACAAACAATAAAATAAAATAATTATATGTTTAAAATACTGTTAACTAATCCTTTTAAGAAAAAAGAAATAATAATATAATTCACAGTTTATACGCGTTAATTTTATCAACCGTATAATTCAAGTGACATGACTGAATGATGAAAAGTACCTATTTATCTCCTACTGTGGGAATAAAATCTTAATAAGTGTCATCAATTACTTTGTGACAAAAAACAAAAATTGCCTCCATAAAAAGTATACATTTAGCACAAACTTATGTGTTATTAAGAACGTACTGTTAACAAAACAAAAACTCATTCAAGTGAGCAAAACTAATTACAGACTCAATTGGTGAAATGAAGTGGACGTATTGGAATAGACAGATTCTTTATTTGTCGTTTAGTTGTTGGCGATTAATCGACAGATGAATAAACTTGTTGTTATTCTGTTAAATAATTATGTTTTTCATTATTCTGAAATTTTAATAAACTTAAATATAACCTATTAATAAACTCAAATATAACCTATTAATTGAATATGATAATTGAATATGAAATAAACAATATAACCTATTAATTGAATATGATAATTGAATATGAAATAAACAATATAACCTATTAATTGAATATGATAATTGAATATGAAATAAACAATATAACCTATTAATTGAATATGATAATTGAATATGAAATAAACAATATAACCTATTAATTGAATATGATAAAATTTTTGGATTTACACGAGATGATGTTAACTTTAACATTTCAAAACAACAAATGGTTAAACATTTATCGTGAACAAGTCTATTCATATAATCCCAATTTTAGATCCTAATTTATAAAAAAATTAACTGTTATATCCCAAGTACGCCTTTTCCAAGCGAGCAAAAAAACTTTTCTTCACAGCAATTTTATTAGGAAATCAAACGCGTGTATAAAAAAATATCTCGTACATCGAAGTATCTCATTCCCAAGTGTAGGTTTATCACCATTTTCAGTAATTTTATATGGAAGCTAAGTGCATTATAAAAAGCAACTTTTTCTTTTTTTCCCCTCGTATACGCTAAATCAAATCCTTCGGAGAAACTCTTCATAACCACAGTTTTACACGGTTATTTTTATCTAACAATTTTCTTGATCTAAACTACAATGAACTTTTTTTTCAAAACTCAATATAATTTTTATCCTACTTTAATAAATTGGTATAAAAAATAAAATATCGCTACAATTTTCCTCGCAGCTCTTCCTTTACCCTTGAAAACAATAGAATCACTGTAATAACAACAAAATTGGTGTATCAAATCTGGATCACTATCTATAAAATCCAACAAGCTTCGTTAAATGATAAAATCGAAGTAGCCAAGGAACGCGCGAAATAAGCACCTATTTTTTCACGGACGTACAAGTTTGATATAAAATATTTTTTATCGTCCGGTAAAATTATCGAATTATTTTTATAATGTGTTACGCTAGTCAAGAGGCAATTTTCATTGAGCATCGATTTTCTCTGTCTTTCTCAAGTACAAGCTGGAAAGTAATTGGAAATTTCTATAATTCTATAAATGAAATGAAATCGAACTGTGTATTTATGAATGGAAAATTGATACGTCTTGGAAAATTGGCGGATCTTTTTATGATGTCTGCATACTTTATATAATGATCAATGTAATGAATGTACTACTGGACATTCGAATTGAATTTTATTTCAGTTTTCTTAGAAAGAATTCTGATTCACGAGAGTTCTAGAACAAAAATTTAATGAATATGGATTTTAATTCTGGTAGAAAATTGATCATATTTTGGACAGAATTCCTGGTCAACGAAAACTGAAATGACACTCATTTAGAAATTCTAGAAATTCTTTGAACAAAATTTTCAGGTAAGTGTCATTTTCACTCACTGTTGACCAGAAATTCTGCCCACAACATGGTTAATTTTCTACTACGGAAGATACGCAGATTTATAATTGCTAATTTTTATACTGAAGACTTTTTTAAAATAAAAATTGTTAATTTTATCAACTTTATATTTTTTTCATGAAATAATTTTTTCATATAAGTGTACCAATATTTAAATATAATTATATTGTAAATTTATAATCATATAATAATTATATAAAATTAAAAAAATATGTATAAGTCACAAGTTTAGATAGTAAATGCTCCGCGGAATTTTTAAGCAGAAACGAAAGTTAATTTCGACTGACGAGTGTATACATGTATACACGAGATAGCATAGAAAAGGCTTTCACCGTGCAAACCGTGCGTATGCATAGAAAGAAAGCAAGAAGCAATAAATCCGCGTGTATGTAAATTCGTAAAGAAAAAGCAAATTCTTCTCGATTCTTCGATCTTTGCGCAATTTTAAATTTATGAACTATAACTAAATTTTCAATGATGAATAGTTTATTGAAGTATGAAAATGTTTAAAGAAAATTTGAATAAAATTGAATTTTAAAGAATTTTCTTTCACAATGGATGCAATAAAAATCTAATTGGTCCAATTAGTTTAATTTATTTTTAAGCTCGTAAAATCTCTAGTGGATTGTACCACTCTTCAAAATTAATGATATTAGAAACGTCGAAAAAAATTGTTCATCATCTTGTGTATACATTATTATCGTAAACGTAATCTAATCAGGAAACAACGTTTTGTATACTTTTAATGGTTTTTATTGACTTTTGTTAAAAAAGTATGTAATACATTCATCATAATAAATATCGCGATTCACGAAAAAAGTTTCCATTATTTCCATTTCACACATAGAGAAGTTAAAGGAATCCAAGAATTATTTTAAAATTATTTGTATAATATTTTTACATTACAGAATACAATTCTTATATTATTTATAATTTTGCAAAATTAGTGTATAAAAGTTATACATCGTAATTTTTAAAGTACAAATTTTGAACAAAACAAATAAATTTTAAAAATATTGTTAAAATAAAATGTATATAGATAAAAATTAAAAAAAAAATTCATTAAGGTAAAAAATATGTAATAACGACAATCTTAATGAGCTAGCGGATATTTTAATTACTTTTGAGTAAATACTTTAAATATTATTTTTAAAGAAAGTAAATCTTATCAAAGTAAATAATAACGATATATTTGTTAAATAAAAACACGCGACTATTACTTGTTAAAAAATGACACGATCATATTAGAGAAATATAATAAAGTTAACTTCAAAACTTTAAACTTCAAACATACATCGTACTTTATTTTTCAATTGCAGGTGAATCACCTTTAATGGCAATAAAAGCATGTATATATATGCACTGCACAAGTCGCGCGCATCGCCGGCGAGTAATTTTATTTTTTTTATTATTATTATTTTTTTTTTAACGCAGTACACAATATAAGCGCAACAACAACTCCAAAGGCTCTCCGGCTCGTTCAGTTGGAAACGAAGAAAAAGCGCCAGCCAGCGCTTATACGAGCTACGTTACTTTTATAAAAGCTAAGCTATAAAGGCTCGCTTCCGTGATATAGAAAGTCTATTTTCAATGTGAATGTTGAAGATCACGTTCAAGGATCCGGGCACTTTTACGATGTATATGCGGAATTGTACACGGAGAGTTCAATGTTGTACATTGTGGTTTTCTGTGGATTGATTTTTTTTCTCAAAAAAAATGTTAACATTTTTTATTTTTCTGTTTTATTCAATATCTAATTGTATTGGGAATGAAAACTTTTTCATGTCAGAATTCTAAAGAGAGTTGGATTCAACATTATATTATTTTAGATGAAATCTTGTATAGCTTAATAAAAAATAGGACGAAATAAAACCTTTAACGTTTTTAACGATTTCACTTTTTTACATTACTCTAAATGTTGTCAAGGATTATTTCTTTATTATTATATTTCGTTTTTACAGATTATCGAGATAAAAAGTTTATATTTTTAACAAGGTTATCTTTTGCTTGATTATGGTTTTACTATAAATTTTTTTGCTAATAATAATACTAGTCCTGTTTAAAGTTACAACAAATAGTTAAAATTGTATAATACTTTAATAAAAATTTCAGCCGATTAAAAATCCGAATTGATTTATCATTCGTTAATTCATAGCGAATGAGTCACTTCGTATGCGCCTATTACAATGACGTCCTGCACAAGAGCAATTCTACATTATATGTTAATACAAATAAATAGCATTATCGCAGGTATATAGTATCGAATATCCAGCGTGACGTAATAAGTGTTGCATATTTTTTCAAGGTGCTCCTCGAAGCCAATAAAGATAATTTAATTTTTTTTTTTTTTACAATGTGAAATATGCTTTTTTATATCGAGTTTTGAATAAAATTAAAGAAAAAAAAAATTTGCCTATTTTTCTTGACCGTTTCGTTTACGAAAAAAATTAAAATGGCACGCGGCAGTGAAAGTGAAAATTGGCTTAGCAATAAAAAGACCGTTTTAACAGGAAGATTTCTCTGTGAGAATATTTTTAATGAACTACAAGAAAGCGATGATTTTTTTGTAAAAAAAAAACGATGGAAACAAAATTTTTTATTTATTTTGGACGGATTCTAATAAAATTTATAGCTTGTAGCATACAGCAAATGATACATTAAAATTGTAAAAAAGAAAAGTGAAAGTGTTAAAGGTTTTGGTAATGCTAAATTTTAGAAAATATCAATTTATTAATATTATTTTATTTAATTTTAAATTAAGAAAGCCTGAATAATTTCGAATTTACGAAATCAAAAAAAATTAATAAAGAAAACTAATAAATTATCCTTTAATATTTTATCTTTATTTAACGTCGCTGTAATTATGATATCATTGCAAAGCTAAATAGCGACGGAGATTTTCAGTGTGTTTATGAGCAAAGCACATGTAAAGTACAGTAGTGCTTGTATAGATCGGCCGAGAGCGGGATTCGAACTCTGGACCTCGAGATAACGAATCTATTGCTCTACCGTTTCACAATTTTAAAATCATTAATTTTTCAATTATTAATTTGTTAAATTTATGCACACAGTTATAACGATAAGATTGACAAATTTTTATTAGGTCTATCATAATCATTATGAAATTAATTTATTTTAACAAATATACAGTTTTATATAAAATAAATGCATCATAAAAATAGTGAGAAGACTCAGTCTAATAAAGAGATAAGATAAAAAATTGTGGACTGTAAAAAGTTTTTTACTACAAAATTTCTCATGAACTTATTTAAATGAAAAATATTTTTACTAAGGATAAGTTTTAATTGAGCACGAAAGATTTAATTTCTAAACCAAATAATATTTTCAAGTTAATATAGGTTTATGAATTTTTTTCAACAATTTTCTTAGCCGTTTACTCAAAATTTCAAGTGTATTTTAGAAAATGTATGAAAATGTGCATATATTTGAAAATATATAGTTAGCAGATCCAAATATTTAATTTAAAAAAATGATGTAATATTTCGTAATTACAGCAGCAATAATTCCTTTATAAAAACATAACCTTAAATATCTCAGCAATTTAACGAAAAAAAATCTTTAATCGCATATATTCCTTTCATTTCTTATCGCAAACTTTTTAACATTGTGAAATATCGAAAAAATGTTTTCTTAGTTTTCTGGTCGGAACCCCAACTGGAATAGCGTGCAACCACGCATAAGTTTTTTTTTCACGGTTCCTCTGCATGCACTTTCTTGGCGATCGATTCCCCCCGGGGGCTACTAGTAGTTGTAGCAGCAAGAGAAATTTCTGCTTCTGCTGCTGTTGCGGTGTTGCCCGCTTTTGTGTATATATATATATTGCCGCATCGTATATACAATGTCCGGGTGTATATATATTCACGTATATATACACAACGGTATATGCCCAAGCAACTGGATGCTAATCTTTTTTCTATTAAGATTGTTGATTAGAATATTAGAGTTGGATGATTATATGCTAGTTTCTTCAATTTATCTACTTAAAAAACTTTTAAGGTAGATTTCTTTTTAGTAATTTTAATGAATCTTCCTCGTATGTAAATAATTTTAGGGAACGGAAATATATTGATTCAATACGAGCCAATCCAGTGGTAATTTAAATTTATTTAATTAACCTACGTTTCAAGAGGAATCAAACTTCTTTTTTCAATCGTGTCAGATAAACGTCATTTCTGTTTTCTCCACAATCTCTCCTCTTTCTTCTTCTCTTCGCGAAGTTTTTTGGTATTATCAAAGATTAATACAATCACGATTTGAATAAGGATTTGAAATCATTGGATTACTTATCAGCTGGCTTTGACGAAAGGAGATTGATTGCTTCCGAAACGTCAGCTTATTTAATAAATTTTGATTATCGCTGAATTGGTTCGTTCTGGATTGATATGTTTCTATTCACTGGAGATATCTTTTCGATTAAAATTTTAGATTTTGCGACAATTTCATTTAAAAGTATTATCGTTGATTTAGTACTTTTAATTTACTCTTTATACAATTTGTCATAAACATTAATTTTAAAAAAATTAAATTTTTTTTTTCAATTTTTGTTTGCTACTGTTACATTGTCTGATACCTCTTTAAATAGCTGACTTGTAGTAGACATAATTCATGAATATTTTTAAAGACTTTCAACGTCAGTTTATTTGATCTTCAAAAATTAAAAGCTCTAGAAAGAGCGTGAAATTATTTATCACGTTTAACTCGCTAATACTATATACGTTGGGCACTTGACTTTATTAATCGACTTTTAATTTTTGAGTGTATGCGTACTTGTGGACTTTTACACAATTATCTGGACTCGTAAATTTTATCAACGTTTACTTTTTAAGTGTCTTTTTAAATAATATCTTTGTTTCTGCAGTTTTTTTCCGAAATTTGCATAAACAAACAATAAAGTTTCTTCTTTTTTGCGATTACTATATTATTTAATATTACATTATTAGGTAGTCGAAATGATGTCATATTTGATTAAATTAATTTTGATTCTTTGCGTAATTAATTTATTTAGTTTAATGTAATACTTCAGTCTTTCTGCGAATTTCCAGAATTATTTTTTTTTCTTTGAATTTTTCAAAATCCTCTGTGTACTAATAAATTTTTTATATAATTTCATTTTAACAGAAACGTGAAAAGCTTAATAATAATAAAAATATAAAAATATTTCGTTCTTATAAAATTTTTCGAATTAAATTTTTATACGTAAAAGTTATTTTGTTTTTTTGAAACTTCAATAAATTATACTTTTTTTTAACATTTATAAAAATATAATTTATTAATTTTTACTATAATCAAACGAAATTATCTAAATTAAAAATTTTGTACATGAGCTTAAAATATTTCAAATATAAATTTATTGGAGTATTTCGTTAAATATTTGGATAATTCTGTCTTCAAATGATTGAGAGGATTCAGAATATTTATCAACGTATACAATTTCCCCAATGAAAATTCTTACAATCAATTAAACACCTCCCAACAAATTCCAAGTAAACTCTTACTTTTTAAGCCACCCCACTCCATTTGGAGTGAATTAAAATTCACGACCTAAACATCGATCCAACTCCGGAAAACATCACGCCACTCGGACTTATATAGGTGTAATCTATAAGGGTAGAAAAAAAAAGAAATATGTTGTAAAGAATATTAAAAAAACTTGAAGCGCTAACCTTGAGCTTGTCATAGGTCGTTTCGAGTTCTAGTTTATGTATAAAGGGATTTAGTATTTCATTACTGATCGCTGGCTCTTCTGTAATGATTTCATCCTCTCCTTTACGCCCATTGCGTAGTTTACTACTTTCCTCCGACATTATCTCCTCTCCTATCACCGTCTCTATCTCTTTATTTCTGTAACGCATCTTGACTTTCTTTTTTTTTTCATTTTAATTATTTTTAACGAACAATACAACACAGTTTTACGTATATAAATACATGAACATTCACGTTTTTTAATCACTTATTTTTTCTTTTAATTATTCACTGACAACTAGATTTTTTTTGTTTTTAATAGGTGAAATGTAGCAAACGGCAAAGTTATGACCCCCTTTATTTAAACGTTAAAGTTCAAACTGCACTTTCGACTATCTTCTCTTGCTTTCACTTGAATTTTTAACGGTTATTTTTTTTGTATTTTAACTTTTACAATTAATGGTCAACTTTCTTCTATTCACCAAAAAAAAGACCGCACCACCGCTTCTTCAATTTCGATCGATGTCCTCGAGGGCCGAAAAAAAGCGCAGTACCCCCGAATAAAGTATCATAGCAGACGACATTTCAAACATTTCGTTTATTACAATCGAAGAAAATTCAAAATTTCGAATACGACGTTCGAATATTTAGAAACTTGATTATTCTTTGATGATTATGAAAAAACAACCGGTCACATATTATTAACAAGTAGTTATAAAGTGAAGGGAATAAAGAAAACTGCTTGAATTGCTGATGCAGCTGCTGCTGCGCTGGGGTAGCGGACAGCTTTAGCCGTTCTCGTGTCGCCGCATCGGCGCCGGATCAAAGAATGCGCGGATGCTGATGCGCGCTAACGCTACACAGCCCGTTCGTTTTGTCGACAGGCAAGTTGAATAAAAGTAGAGGGAGCGAAAATGTTAGAGGGGGAGAATATTATAAAGTAAAGTATATCACAGGTGTGCCACGCGTACGGTTGTTGTTGTATGCATAGCACATGTAGTACCATTTTTTTTTTGTTTTTGTTGTTGTTGGGTTTTTAGAGGAAGGTATGATACGGACTTTGTTTACATTTGAGTTTATAGTTTGGTAAATAGGATTATTTGGAGGTTACGTACCAAAGGATGGGGAATTTTAAATAGCCAAAGTTTTGGAGTCGTATTAAACGATGTTGTAATTGAAATGGGAATTTTAAACCTATTTATTTATTAAGGACTTTCTGTTTACTTTATATTGAATGACTATGCGTATTCTGCTAAAAAATAATACTTTAATATTCTAAATTTTAGTTAGTCAATTTAAGAAAAAAATAAAATATTTATGAATCATATATAAATACACAAGTTAATTATATCTAGATTAAATATAACACCCAATAAATTATGTCAAATTAAAATTACATATAGGATTATTTAACTGATATGAATTTTTTATACTTAACAATTATTGCAATTGTTTACTACAGTTTTATCATTTTAAAAGTAAGTTAGAACGAATATACCTTATTTGATAATGCATTTGTTTAATTTTTAAACACTGATAGCATCGATAATTTTAAAAAATAAAATATATTTCTTAATTTATTTTTCTTAAATTATTAATTTCCGTAATAAAACATTAAGAATAAATTTTACTAAACACAATGTTTTTCTCATCATTTTTCTTTCTTTCATTCTTTGTCTCCTAATATCTAAATCGAATCCAAAAAAAATAACTAACAAAGAAAGAAAATACGCAGTTTCTCGTATAACAAAGCAGCATTACCCCAAGTTTATATATCGTGTTACTCTACGACCCTCGCTTTGTTACTTTGTTAGCGCGATGTGCTCTTGGCCCATATATACTGAAATCGAACGACTGAAGGGATAATATGTTGGTAGAAACGGAACTAACAATTCCAATACCCTTACATTGAGGAAATGAGAAAAACCGTGGGATTTTCATTATGAATATAGTATTACTAGGAGAATATATGAAACGTTGAATATTTAATGGAAAATTCATAAATAGAAAAGGATCATCCATTCATTTTTCCATCGAAATTCTTTTTTCCATCGAAATTCTTTTTTCCAATTTTTAGTATAACAAAAGGGTAATAAATACACGATATTTCATCAAGATAATTCGAAAAGGTTTTTTCTCATTATAATAGTACATTTTCAAAAATTAAATTTTTTTATTCTGTGATACTATTTTATAAAAAGTAAATTTAATTTCTGCAACACAAATTTTAATTCAGAATTATTTATTTTTTCAATTAAATAATTTACAATAACGTTAAAAAAACGCACTAAATTGACGTATCGCTCCTTTGCTTTATTTCTATTACACGATACGCTCTGCCAATAAAAATATTTTTTTTTTTTAAATTAATACGCGCAAATATACATATACATTGGTCCGTCTAAAAATAAAAAATTTTTCTTGCATTTATTTTTACGATCCATTAACGAATTTTATTTAACTCTTTATATTTACTACTTTTTGTGGAAACTAAATAATATAGTATACATCCATTAAAAATTGAAATCCCCTCATAAACTAAACCATTATTGCATCATTTCGTGACACTTGTGTTCACGATTTTAATCTGTTTTTAATTTATAAAATTTTTCTTTTCTTTTTTGAATCCTTTTTCATTTGTTATAAATTATAATAAAATATTTGCAATGGAAACAGTACGTTTTGTGTTTCGAATTTTAAGATCGGCTTGAAAAATTTAATAGACGTCGTAAAAAAATCGCATATAAGCGAACGACAGTATAGTTCATAAAAATAATCATTTATTGATGCCCATAGATTAATCGTAGAATCCCGTCATTACTCGACCATAAAAACTTTCTCCATTTTTCTTTTTCATCTAACGGTCCAATTATAATTTGCGCAAACAACAAACTCGTTAAACTAACATAATCTCTTCTAATAATTCAAAGTATACACGAGAGTGTCCGTGGCAAGAGCGAGACAATCCGTACAAAAAATTATTCCAAAAAGCCGTACGATAGTCCGCGTTATAATTGGCAGTGAAAGGCAACTTGAGGAAAATGTATAGAACAATATAATGCCTGCGACAAAGAGATAAATATATAACATGATCGCCGGTAATCGAGTGGCTTCTTTTAATCTTAAGCTCGGACAATTGGAAAAGTTAAAGGAATCGGATAATTTGCGTAACGATTGAGTAATAAGGTTGTTTAAGTGTATTTGTATTAATATTTGAAAATTAATTTTGAAGTTTAAGGTTAATTTTTAGTAGATTGTAATATATTAATGCGGTAAAAATAAGGAATATTATGTGAATTTATTAAAACGAGTAAAAAACATAATAAACTATACGATTGTGTAATTCGTATAAATTTATCATATCTTTATAGCTCTTTACAATTGAAATATTGTGGATTGCAAATCTAAGAATTTCGGTAAATATATTCTATATAAATGTATACATTCATGAGACGCATCATTTGGCTTATATTGAAGTTTTCGTAATAAGAGGACCAGAGTTGTATTGTCAATTAGTATCATTATTTTGAAATAACAATAGTTTTCTTATTTATACATAAGAGACTTAATTTTCAATCATATACATAGACCCAAGCAGTAAAATATGAGAAAACTTTTACTTAGAAAAATTAATAAATCCAACGATCTATACATACTTATTAATCTATTAAAAACTTAATCTTATAAATTACTACTCCAAAAAATTTAAAAACAATGGATAAGAGCGCGGCGCCTGCGCAATAATAGCCTCAAGTTACTCAAACCTAACCTCCTCGTGGAGTTGTTGTCTATCAACAATGGACCGGGCATCAGTAGACAAAGAATTGCTTAAATCTTTGCATTATTTTTATGCGGCTCTTGAAACAACGGATAAACGTTGGAAAGACATTATCAAGTCAACAGAAAGGAACCTCGAAGCTTTAAAAAATCAAGCCGAACAACTTCGACATGTAACGAGGTAAGAAGTTTTGTACTCTTTAATTTACCATTATTATCATGACGTTCTAGCTTATTATAAGAGGTGAAAGTTCGCATATTAACCGTTAGTTGGCACCACTTTCTTACAGTCCAGAAGTCGATAACATAGAACTCTGCCAGATTGACGGGCTGCGGGAAACGCTTATCTTCAAAATACACGCGGCAATTACAGAAGAAGTTACTGCTATTCAGGATGCTGCTATAAGATTGAATAATCAGAGTCAGGTAAAATAATTTCATATTTTCATTGTTTTTTTTTTTAATTTGAATAGTTTTGTTATGTGCACTACTTTGTAATAAAATAAAAATACGTATTTTTTCATTTTACTTTTTTTTTATTACAATCTATTAATTTAACGATTTTCCAATATTTTTTCAAAATTAATGATGAAATTAACAAACCATAATATCCGAGAGAATATAATTTTTTACTTTTTTCAATCTCAATATTCTTTTTTGTAAAGGTTTAATTTTAAAAAAAATCATTACTCTGCAGTTATAACATGAATGAAAAAAGGAAATAAGTCCATTTCCAGATCATAAATTTACTCGATGGGATGAGTTTAAATCAGATCTCGAAAAATTGTCTCAAGTAACTTGCTTCTTTTTTTCCTAGCGCTACAGATATAATTAAAAAAAATTATTTTTACATTAATCATCATTTTAGCAATTTATTATTAATTTCCATTTTTCAAATGTCTAATACGTATAATTTTATTTTTACACTATAATAATCAGAAAAATAATTTACATTATCTTTCAGGATCTAAAAACGCGTTTGATAAAAATTGAAACGGTCCGCAGTAAATTGCCGTTCATAGTGAATGACAGTACTAAAGAAATAATGAAAGGAACACCCTACAGGCCTAAATTAGATTTACTCCTTGAGTGGGCGATTGATATTTGTGATTACTACCACGAATTGTATCCTTTTTTATTGATACTCAAATGATTATTATCATTGGGCTCATTACCATTAATTTATCAGATTTTTTTTTTTTTGCGGAATCATTAAATTTCATAATCAGATTTATTTTTTATGCTACAATGAATAAAGTCATTTTCGGAATAAAAGTAGAGATTTAAAAATTACGTTTTTTCTTGAATATCGAATTTATTTGGTAAAAAAAGTCGATGAGTGTCTAAAAATAATGAAAGAAAATTTGAATTTCTAATGTTATTGTGAAAGCATGTCTGTGGATTTTTATTTTCCATCTTTATGGTGAAGGATCTTAATAAAAAAATAACAATTGAGGCCACGCAATTTTTGATCTTAAAAAAGGAATGAAATGTCAGCTTACTAATAAAATATGAAATATTTGAATATTTCAGAGACATTAGAATGTATTTAATTCCACGTGAATTTATTTTATGAAAATGGCATAAAAATAATAAACAATTTTTATGTTTCCATTACATTGTTGAAACCCAAATTATTTATTATTGTAATAAAGAATCGACGTATATGATTGTTTTTTTTTCTTCAATTCAATTAATTTTTAGACATAAATAAAATTTTCATTTTCATCTATAAGTATTAAAATATTCATACAAAAACAAAACGCATTTCGACGGTCGCGGGGAAGACGGTGCCATTACATTTTTGATTGTAGAGAGGTGTCATTTCAATTTTGGTTGGAAAAAGGTGTCATTTCATTTAGAGTTGAAAAAGGAGATGTCATTTTTCTTTGGGTTAAAAAGAGGCTTGTGTTTCTCAATTTATATATTTAATTTATTTAATTTATTATAATTTTGTAATTAATTAATTTCTTTTGGGATCTACTACATGATTAAATAAAAAAAAATTTTTTTGACGTAGCACTTTTTTTTAAATTAAAATGAAACGAAAACCCCTTTTTAATCCAAAATGAAATGACACCTTTATTCAACCGAAATTGAAATGACACCTCTCTACAACTAAAAATGAAATGACACCTTCTTCCCCGCGACCGTCTATTTCATTTATATAAAACTTGTTTTTTTTATCTTAAACTAATATAATAGTATTGTCAATAATTCAATGTGAAACCACAGACAATCTATTTCTTGTTTGCAAAACACATATTAAATCCTCAGCAGTATATTTCAAATTCACCAGATACAGCAAAATAAACGAAAGCCTAAAGGCTTTAAATTATAAGGACGAAAAAAGCATCGAGAGTCTGGCTAATGCTTTCGTTGAAAATGAGATGTCGAGAGCTAAAATCGATCGTGAGTATAATTCCAAGTCTTTGCTCTCTTTTTATCAAAGAAAATAAAAATTTCGCACAAATGAGCTAATTTCGTATGCTAAGTTATCGCAAATAAGAATAATGGATCTTTTCTCTTACAATTTTATTGCAATATTAAAGTAGCTGAAAAGTTTATGAGAATTTAAGCTTTTATCTTACGTTTACCATTTTATAACCATACGAAGTTTACTGATTCTATGTACAGCTAATTCATTCACATAGATGATCAGGTGCTTCGTTGCTGAATAAAACTTTTAACAATATACCTGTCAGTTCGATTTGACGTTATTGACGGTTCATTCTATAGCAAAAAAAGTCGTTAATAATATCTTAAAAAGAATTTTTTTCGAATAACCCATATGTATACACGTCATAAATTCTATCTGAATATAAAATTACTAAAGTATTGATTAATTTTTAACAAAATATTATTTTCAGGTATACTCGCTCACACGCAGTTCCTCGCCAGAGACATATCGTTGACCAGTAAAATGAAGTGTTGAATTTTTTATATTTTATTATAATGTAATATAAGAAATATATGTTTTTTAACGCAATAAATTAAATATTTTTTAAACGAAAAAATCAACGACCCCTTTAATTACAAAAATTTTATTGATTAACAAATAATACGAGTTCCTTTTTCTGCAATAAAGTATACATAAAGCTGAGAGAAAGAGAAAAAATTATACCAGTTTATTTTTAAATTGATAAAAGTTACGATCGCACAATTTTCTATTATATAAAAGTTTCGAGCTCAATATATATATATTTCTGTATTCCAATAAATAAGTCACGACGTTTATTGTTTCCAACTTTTCGAAACGTTGACTTTTTAAAAAAATATGATTTTCAATTCGAAAAATTAAAAAAAAAATGCACGACAACAAAAAGGAATTTTAATTAGCAAAGTTTACAGGACCAGATGATGCATCAAACTTTTTTAAAGTTTCGTACTAACCACACCTTTGGATTAAAAAAAAAAGGCAAGAAAAAAGTAAGTTTTTAATGCAAAGTAAACGAAATTATCGACCATCCTTGCTGAGTAGGCTTGCGAAAAATGTAAATTTGCGTTCTTTTCATTCGAAACACCTTGAGCAATGGCCGTGTAACGATATACGCAGTTTCTAATTAAAACTGAATCGATAATTGCTTTTATCAAGTACGAATTAGCTGTTAAGATGAATTTATTATGATAAGTATATTGTGCATTAGTCAAGGTTTTATTTTTGTAATGAATTTATCAGACTTTTTTTACAAATTTGATTGTATCTGGGTGAAATATTGTACCTGAAATGGTAAGGTTTTCGAGAAAATATTAAAATTTAATACGTTTCTATGTTTTAATTTATAACCAGCTAATTGTTAATTGTAGATATGTATGTAACTAGCACATTTGTTATCTTTTATAAAAAATCTTTTTACACAATTAATAATTTTAAAATACTGTTTTACTAAAGAAAAAAATTTCAAATAAAATTAATAAATTTTTTCCAATTTAGATCTTGTGCATGTGAAATAAAGTAAACTCTTAAGAAACAATGGATTAAACGACAAATTTTCCATCCCTCTCTTCACCCAATTTTTTAACTGAACATTAAACTCTATGAAATAATGTCTACCCGCTTTCGCAAAAAGCAGCTTGAAGTACAGTGCAAACTTATGTTTGAACAAAAATAAAAAAAAAGGAGAAGTTTATTACTCTTTAAAAAAGTCCATTAGCCATGTAACATATATATGTAATTGTCTGCTCGTGCCTTTTTTCGGTTGAGTTTGACTTCTTTTCAACTGAGAAAAAAATCAATAGAGTTCGAGAACTCTGCGTTTCTTAATCTAACTCTCGTACGGTGCATGTAAATTAGAGGATTCAAAGTTTTCCGTCTGGTTACTTGAAATTGAATTGCGTTTTTGGTAGGTATTTAATTGGGTTTTTCAATTTTTGAGAGTCAAAATACTGAAAATTATAAAGAATGTATTATAAAATTATTCTTAACATTTAGAACAATGAATTAAATTTACAAATTATTTTAAAAAGATTCATATTCTTTATGCGTGCTACAAAATGAAATAAAGGTCGAATTAATAATAAAAAATGAAGTTTAACGGAATGAAAAAAATTTACACAAAGAGCTTAGTATACTAATTAAAAGAAAAGTAAACTGAGGAAAGTAAAAACACATTAAATCTTTTTTATTTTCTTTAACTTAAAAATAAACAAAAAATGTCCGGGAATAAATAGCCAAATTAATAATATAATTAATATAATTACTCGAATACAAGTATAAATTATGGAAAACAACTAATTCTAAATAAATTTTGATTTTTGAAAATTTATAGTAAAAATTTTTTAGTGAAAATTTAATTTAAAAAAAATATAAACTATGATAATCATTTTTGCAAACTTTAAAAACAGAATTTTACTATAAATAGTAAAACAATCGTATATAAAAAAAAATAAGAAAGTTTTGTTTTGAGTTTGCTGCTATCAAGTATCAATTCCGCCTCTTATAACACTATATAAAATATATTCTTCCACTGTTTTTTAAAAATATTTCCACATCATTTGAAAAATTTATTTATACTTATGAAATCGTAAAGAAAAGTATTTAAATAAAAACTTACCTCCGGAATCTTTATTACACCTACAATTAAAGAATATATACGACATTAAAATTTTAATAATAGAAAGGAGTTGAAATTTAATAATGGCAATTTAGATCTTAATGCGCCAAAAAGGAAAAGAACACATCACGAATTTAGCTCTAATTCACCAGAAGCTTGAATATAATGAATACATTGAGGATGATGGTGAGTAGGAGAAAATGGCATGTCAAGGGTCATTTCATGATTAAATGATGAAGGGTGACTTTTAACGTTTAGTTCTGGGGAAAAAGGTAAGGAATGAAGTTTTTTTTTTCCTCTTATTCAAGGGGATGTACCGAAAGCTCTGAGGGGGAAAGAATTTATTTGTAGGTGAAATAAAGGTGTCGTGTAAATAAAGGTTTAATGAATAAAAGAAAATGTTTTGCCTGATGATAATTTTATTTAATATTGATCAAATAGTTATTACTCTTTTTTAATATCAATTAGGTAGCTTTAATATTAATTAGGTAGCTTTTTATTAAGATTAATGAGATCTTATTATTTTTTTCACTCAATTAGTTTTTCTTTTAAAAATTTTTCAAAAAAATTTCAAAAACTTTACTACAAATTTTTTGCTTACTCGATTGATTTTTCTAATAATTTTCATTATGGCTTTCATGAAAAATATTTAATTAAAAATAATGATTTCTATTATTCAAAAATGAATTCTGCAGCTGCTCACTTGGTAGAGTAGTGGCTTCATGATTCGAGGACCCAAGTTTGAATCTTGGTTTCGACTAGTTAATGTGCTTTATTCATAAACATGTTGAAAACTTGCGTTGCTAATTAGCATCACAATGATGGCCTAAATGCAATCATGTTAAATTAAATAAAAAAACAATAAAGAAATAATAAAAATGATTGGATCGTATTTAATTTTTGACTTTAACACTTATAGCTTATATCGTCTTTGTCATGGTCCAACAGTAAGTTAAATAATATGTCAAGCTATGCTGTTTGCGTAAAAGAATAAAATCTGTCTATTGATCGCAATAAAGAAGAACACTTTGATAAATTTTCACAGTCACTTTAATAAATCTCACCGTCAAGTTGAAATGACATCTCTCGAAAACACCCAAAATTCATCCAATCAATATCAAGAGAGAAAAAAAAGTCCTTTTAAAACCACAAACTCATTTAACGTTTCTCATCGTCTCTAGGCCCATGGTAACTGTTCTCTTTCATTATTCTTTCTCCCCCTTATTTAGGATGACAGTTAACAGTCTCCATCAATAATCCCTAAAGTGTGATTCTGTCAAGAGAGCAGAGCAAGATAAAGTTTCCAATGTTAAAGGCCTGTACATAGAGAAGGCAGTATGTAACTTTGACTAAAAGAAAAAGGCAATAACTGTCTTTTATTGCTGGTATACTGCCTACTGTTAAGTAGCCAGTTAAAACGATAGTGTACTTGTTTTTGTCGCGTAATTGTTTGGTTAATTGACCTACATTAAGGGTTCGCTTTTGCTTCATAATAGGGGTGGAAATGCCGAGGGGCTGGTTGAGATTTTGTTTCTTATAGCGTGAGACTGGGTTTATTTTCTGTTGACTTGAAAAAGATACCATAAAAACATGAAAGATTTTTCATTCTTTTGTATTATTAAAATTTTTTTAAGTATTTTAATTATCAATTTGATAATTCAACAAATGTTATTCAGAAACTTTGTCTTATTGTTTGTAATCTTATACACTTTCTTTTTATAAATTGTAACTTTGAAGTCTTAACATAAAGTAATTAAAATTAATTATGCACTTATCTTCGTACTTACCCATTTTCATTATGAGAAAAGTAAGTTGGGTCTGTTTCATCACAAATTCATGACGTAATAAGCGAAGTGAAGACAAAAAAACTTCACGAAATACGACGGTTGAATAATATCTTCATTTTTTGTAATTTTATTAAATTTTCAGTATATTAAATTGAATATATAGGAAGAAAAAACGTAATATCTTCTGTGTAATCCCTAAAAAAATGTGAATGAAGTGGAAGAATAAGTTGAAGAACTGATAATTAAAAATTTTATTAAATTCAAGTTCCATTCCAATTTCACAATGTCGAGGAAGGGTAGGTGCACAAGTGGATAATGATTATTTTAATAAGATGTTTGCTTTCAGCTTTTTACACAATCATCTGAAATTTTCGTACTCCTGACCTAAATCAAAGTAACAGCCTTATAAAATAAAACGAAACTATACATTTCAGCCATAATAAGACAATTCGGAGGCGTTCGATCTGCGTGGTATTCCCACGTCACGCCAAATGTGTTTGCAAATATTTACAATGAAAGTCGAAGTCGAGCATCTAGGAAGGTATAATCTTTAGTTTCTTTGCGTAGGCATGTCGAAGGCGTGGAAAAGGTTCGCTTAATTCTAGACGATTTAACGTGCTTGCTCGGTCTTATCGTGACGTTGTACACATCATCATTTTGTTCAATTTTGAGAACTATCCAGGAATATAAAAGCTTTTGATGTAGATAAGTTCATATTTGATTTTTTCATTAGATGAATAATAAAGATTTTGTTTTTTTACGAAAAGGGAGTAGTTTCTTGTCTTTGGTTTATTAGATTGGCAAGCAATTCCGATAAGATCTTTGATTGATGCCATTTAGTTCTAGATTGATTTTTCATGTAGTATACAAGAGATTATAATGTATTTGGTACATTCACCCTTCTGTCATGGCTCCGAAGTTACGAAGCATCATTTTCATCACTACAAATTTTTATATGTAAATATATGGATATTTGCGTATGCATAAAGAAAAAATTAACGCTGGTGAAAGTGAGGTCGGAAAAATTGCCGAGAAATCATTTGTTTTTACAGTAGATAGAGCGTATACTAAAAAGCGTATTTTCGCAACTTTACCATTTCAAATTTTTCATAAATATTATGGATTTTTGAAAAAATATTCATCTGGAAATATAGAACGATATCACTTACCGAGATGAAAATTTCAAAATATTTAGTTAAATACAAAATTTATTGATTTATTCAATACAAAAACTTACGTAATGCAAAAAAAATGATAGTCCTGTAATAAAAGGAAAAGCATTTTTCAGAATATTCAAAAAAAAAAACCAGCATTTAATCAAAGAATTAGAATATCATCTCCATTCGTCTTAAAAAGATTCAAGGCCAGGCTGCTGGCAGAATCCCAATTTAATAATCGCAGTCGGATCTTTAAATGACCGTAGTTAATAAGTTTCGTATGCTTGTCGTTATACGGTAAATCGAACTTTGCACGTGGGTCACGCGTTCAGATGCCTGAGGACAAATCGTATCGAGCGAATATAAATTGTTTGTATTTTGTATCCTCTTATTTGTTAGTGCATTGAACATTAATTATTGATTAAGTTCGTTATAATGATCAATTGTAGGAATAAACAAGATTGTAAATAATAATTGACAGTTGGAATATTGAAATGTTAAGTTTATGGTCTTAATAATACATATATTTTCTCATTTTTTACTGTCTATAAAATGTTTAAGAATAATGTTATATCTATAAATCTTCACTTTTTACACGAAGAATTGTAAGATAGAAAAATAAGTTAGCGAATAACAATATGAAAAAATAAAATAATTAAAACGAATGTGAAAAAGCGTTTACTATAAATTATCAGAAGCTATGCTTACATAAGAACAACAAAATTTAATCTAAGAATTATTTATATAACACGAAAAATAATTTTACTTAAAATTTCATTAAAACTACAAAAACCAAGCTGTTTTTATTAGCAGCCATGATAATAATCAGATTTATCAAATAAAATAAAAGCTCCAGAAAGAAAAGCGAACCCACACGTTTAAGTAAAAGTTCCAGTCCCAGTCTAAATTAGAACATGAAATCGATGCGGTCCGTGACCTGTCTGTACGAGGAAGTAGCATATACGTATATATCCAACCCTTTTTTTTTGGACTCTGTTCAAATGACGTTCTATATAAAGGATCCGTATCGTATCATTTCGGGCTTAAATCATTAATGATAACGTTAAACTTATGCGTTCTTTCATCTGCTCCTACTTTGGACTAATAATATAAAGTCAATAATGGTATTTTAATAATGCTGGTTATGTAACTTATAATGATATGGTTAACATTTATGGTCTTGATGAAATTATACGTCCATAACAATAATTATGTAAAATATTTTAAACTTTGATTCTTTGGAATATTGAATAGTTTAAAATTACTTTTAATTAATTAAATGTGCTTCAGGGTATTAAGTAAATATCTCATAAATACTTTATAATTTTAAATTATTAAGCATTTGCCTTAAACAGGTCTGCAATATTGTAAAAAATTTGATAAATATTTGATAATTTGTAAGAATTAGTGATTATTTCAAACAGAAATCGAAGAATATTGAATTTAATAATTCAAAGTAAAAACGAGACTGAAAATTTGATGGAACAAAGTTTCCTTCCTCAAACATTAATCAAGCTAAGAAACAATTACCATGAAAATATATTAGCAACTAACACAACAAACCTCTTATCATTACGAAATAAGCTACTCAACACTTTCCTCCTATAATTACCGCGAACGCTAACGCTTTTATATAACATAAACTATAGAAAAGAATTCCGAACGTGTGTGTGTGTTTGTAACAAGCGTGTATTTAGTGTATGCGCATAAGGAAAATGTCATGCGCTTGCACGTGTGCAATTTTCCATTGTCTATATATATACGTATGTATATATATGTACATTAGAAGCGACGACGCGCGCGCTTTTGCTTATTGATTCTCTTCGCGGGGAAAAGCTCCTCCCTCTCCATTACTACTAGCTGCTGCTGCTGCTGCTACTACTACTAGTGCTGATATACTATTAGGAAAAAGGAAGGCTAAGAGCTTTTCCGAGGCTCGGTGCAATTTTCAAAGAATTTTTAGGAATTACATTAAGCAGTTGTTATGCATACAATTGTTAAATGTCTGAATGATAATTTTGAATTTAGGATGTTTGGGGCTTTCTTTGGATTTAAATGTAATAAAATTGGTAGGATTTTTTTGAAATTTTTTGTAATAATTTTAAGAATTGTTTAAAAAAATTTTTTTTATCATCTTAACAAATGTTACTCATATATGTGATAAAAAAAATCATTGAAAACGAGAAAAAATTACAATTTTCGTTATGTAGAAAATGAAAAAATATAAATTTACACAAAGAAATTGACACTCTAAGATGGCGAGAATATAAAAAATTTAATAAAGAATTAATAAATCGTAATTTTAGAAAATTTGATTATTTTCTTATTTTATGTTCCCACCCTCCTAAAACATAAATTTTTTATTTTTTGAAAATTTGTGTTTTGCTTCTAAAATGTGAGATTTAAAAATTTAATTTTAAATACGAAAAAGATCATGCATAACTTCATAGAAATCCGAATGGGTTTAATTTTGATATATTTTAATATGTGTTTTACTTACAACCAAAAAATCAACTCAAATATCTTTCAAACAAAAGCAGCTTTTCAAAAATAGATATCCAGTTACGAATAACTTTTCAATAATAAAAACAATGTAAATTATTCTCGTAAGGATTAGCTTTCATTTGAAAGATTTTTAACGATTTTGGATGCATATAATCTTTGTAAATTATTAACTGAATTTAATTAAGTATTATCTATGTGGTCAAGAAAATGGATTCATTCTACGCATACGTCGAAATATTAATGTTGTCTCCAAATGCATATCAAATTTTTAATTAATAATTCAAATTAGAACATGTTCAGTTTGCATTTCAATTACAAATTTTATTCACAAGACTCTATGAAATAATTTAAAACCTTTATATTAATAATTTCACTTTTAGGATTACAAAAGAGAAGTTTTTGTTGATTCATAGGAACTATTTTCGAAATTTTACGGCTTTTTTACTTCAGCATTTTACGCTGAATGTACGTCGAGTGTAAAATTTACAACACGTACATTTTGAATGTTGTAAATTTCAGTTATGTTAAAATTTAGATACTGGAATTTGCATTCGCTGAGTTTAATTAAATTAAACGTTGGTACTCGTCACTATCGTTGTTTAAAATTGTACATTTTTGACGAGTTATTCACTATCGTGATTTTGAATTTTGACTTTGGCTTAATACGTATTATTGTATAAATTACAAATATGCATTTTTGAGTTTATGCAGTTTCTGAAATTATATTTACTTTCACATCATCTTACAAACATTTAAACCAATATTTTTAAATTTCTAATAACTTTAATGTAAACTGAAATATTTGATTTCATTTTTAAAAAATGGTTCAGAATATTTTTCAATCATTGAAATTAAGAATAATTTACTCGTTAACAAAATAAAAATTCAAGAGAAATCCCTCGTAAAACGATAGTAACTTTTTCATCCGAAATCAGAATAAAATTTTTGCAACCAGAAAAAAAAATTACAGTTGGAGACATTATGGTACATAAAAAGAAAAAAAGGAGCAAACCTCGAAATGCAACGTTGGTACTGAAAAATCTTTCGCGCTGGCGCAGAGAGATACATCTCCCACTTCACGAGAATCAAACTAAACTTGGTGTGCTCGCGCACAGATCCACAGGTCAGTGACGACGACGACGACGTCGACGTCGAGTCGGCCTGCCCAGATCTTGTCTTGAATTTTGAATTCTCATCGTTATTTGTGCCTCACGGTTATTATCAATATATTTATTATATTATATTTAATTTATATGGTTTTATTTTGGTTTGTTTTTGCTTTGGTTGAATTTTTTTCTTGGTAATTTAGTGCTGATAGTGTGGTATGTGCATGTTTGTGAGTGTCTGATCGTAAAAGGGTTTGTACCACTTGCAAGCTCTTCAAGCAAAATTGTTTTGGGAAGCTGTGATTTCGTGTTATAACAAAAAAACTTTTTTGGAGTGATCATAAATTAACAAGAAAAGAAAGATGTGTTGATTCAGTGTCTGACCAAATACGCGGTTTTACTACTTGAAACGCAAATGTGGTTCTGGGATGTTTGGTTCACAAAAAAATTAGGTGCATTTTGGTTCTAAAGTTACATTCTATTTTTGTATAAACAAGAATAGTTAAATAATTGCACTTGAAAGTAACAGAGTATCATTTTCAGCTTCTTGTGTCAAGAAGCTGCGCTTCAATTAAGTGCACAAAGTAGCCAAAGAAGATAATTATCTCAAATACTGTTCTAGTGTCATCAAGAGAAGGAAAAGAAAAGATTAAATATAAGATACTCTTTATCATGAAATAAGATCTCAGAATTTTTTTTTTTTGGAATTTATAGTGTGCCATTGTGATTCTGTGTCAGCGAGTAAGGTTTACGATTCGGTTGGTGTGTGGAAAAAAGAACAAGAGACAAGGAGCATTTTAAAACTGCATTCAATCGAATACGCACATTTAATGCTTGAAAGCTTAGAACCCAAGAGCTTTTGTTATAGCTTTTCTTTTTTTACCCTTTCCTTTCTCTCTTTATCAAAAAAAGCTTTATGTCGTTTGTGATTTTTATTGGGAGATCCAAAAAAGAAAAAAGCACTTAAGCACCTTTCGGTGACTTAATACTTTTAGTATTTGCAAACTCAAAGCTTTTTTCAATATTGAGGATTGTTTTATTTTTCGGTGAAAAAATCTTGATGAAATTGAACTTTTTTGGGAATGAATATCAGATAAAACGAACGTCTTATTCGGCAATAAGAATTTTACTACTTCAAAGTTTTATTGATCTGTTTTTATTGTGACTTGATGTTATTGATAAATGAAAGATTTACATTTGAATGGTAACCCAGCGTATGACGGGAAAAAACAAAGTTTTAACTTAAAGTCTGACTAAATTCGCATCAGTACCACTTAAAATCTCATAAATCTTCTGAAAATAAACTTTTTGAAATTTGGCGTTTATCCATCAACAAACTTAAAGAAAATTCAACAAAACCAGCGAGAAAAGAACAAAATCTAAAGTTTACAGCTCAATGTCTGACATTACTTACACTTACGCTACTTTGAAAGAGAAAAAAATTCTCTCAACCTCAATTTTTTATTTTTCCATCGTCAAAGTTTTTTTCATTCTTCAGCAAGTGGCACTTTTTTTTCCTTTATGCCTGTGTGTATACACGCATTCGAAACAACAGCGCATCCCGTTACGTTGTATACACATGCATATAATAGCGAGAGAGCGAAACGTTAGCTTTAGCAATCGATAGGAAATTCACAATTTTGCCCACTCATCCACCTACTACTCGCCTTTTCTTTTTTTTTATTCTTTTATTCTTTTTCAACGTTTGTAAGGGTCCTCGGTCTTTTATTTTCTTTTTTTTTTTGTTTAGTGTAAAAAAAAGACGCTTTGCCCTTTTTTTTTTACTTCTTGTAAAAGTGATCAGGTTGATTGATGATGGCGTATGAAAAGGAGAGACGAGACTAAAGGAGAAAGGAAAAGTTGGATAATTTTAAGGTTACAGTGGTTAGGACCTTTTTTATAGGGTTTAAGTTTTCTGGTTATTGATTTTATTTTATTTTTCAATTGCAAAATGAAAGATTTAATTATTTTTTATAATTTGTGAACGAAATAAATAAAAATAACTTTTAACAAAATTTTTATATTAATTTTATATCAACGGTAAATATAGCAACACAAGTTTTCTATAAAATTAAATAAAACGCTAATTTCGTTAAATTTATTAATAAAATTTATATTACCATTTTTCATTTTTTGTTTGATATAAATTTAAAAACTTTTCAAAACTCATACCTTTTTTATGCTTTGTCCGATATATATGTTAAAAGCTCGGCGCGTACATAAAAGCTAAAATATCAAAGTAATTTTCGTAACCAGCGGTACAGTCTTTCGGGAAACTCGTATAAATCATTCGAGGCTGTGACAGAAAATTCTATAAAAACCTTATGCGTTTCTAAAGAAAAATCCTTTTATAATCAAACAAACGTTTCGCCATAAAAGAAGAAAATAAGTAAGAAGGGAAATGTTTACTTTGGAAGCTTTAAATTAAACTTCAAAGTTTTTTAATAAAAAAAGAATGTTATGTGAAAAATTGCAATTTATTTAATTAAATGCCCGCAAGCTTTGAGCTTATTAAAATCGCCATTTATCATGATAATAAGCAAAACTTCAGTGGGTAAGTGATAAAATCATCGGGATATAAGGCAATGTAAAAGTTTAAATTGAAATCTATTACAAACTATAAATTGAATCGACTATCTTACCCAACTTTATTTTTATCTCGCGCATTTCCACGTACACAAATATTTATTTTATTTATTTTCAAATCGAATATAAATCGAAAAAATCAAGTTTTTTTTTCATATACAACGAATATTTGTGTAAATAAAATGCTTCTGACATCGTAAATATTTATGTTGCATTTAAAAGAGAGAAAAAAATTTAATGCAGGAAGATTAAACGATAAAATATATATATATATAAACTTTAAAACTTTCTGTAACGTCTTAAAGCTCTTGAGGTTAACTTTGAACGATACTGTATACGTGCAGCCATCACTATTCTTAATCCACAAACGCTATCGAAATTTCCAAAGCAACACAAGCATTCTTTGTGTGTTTAGCTCGGAATGCGGGTTAATTGTTTAAATTTTGAACGTGTTTTATCGTTGAAAATTGCTTTGAAAAATGCATCTCCGCTCGAATCGACAATTGATTTTTCAAAATTGTGACGTAAATGGATAACTATTTTCTAGATATTGTTTTTTATAGATATGAAAATAAAGATAAAAAAAATGTGAACTTTAAAAAATAGTGTTATTATCTAACGATCTGTTTTATACTGTATGTTCCATTTCATATAAATCAATCATCACAGAAAGTTTCGCTACCTCCACGTTTTTAAGAATTTAATTCAATGAATTCTTAATTGAATTTCAAAGAAAGAATCAAATGAAATTAAGAGCAGTGCTTTCAAAATTTCTCAAAAATACAGAAAATTTAATAGCATTAGAAAGTTTATTATTTCTTTAACAAGATTAACCTAGAAAATCACGACGAAAATGCAACCCATAAAAACCCCGAAAAATAAAAAAAATTTCTTTTTTAAAAAAAAGCGAACAATTTTCTTTCGAGCCATTTCCAATACGAGCGACTACTATTACAGAAGCCGAGTGTAAAAAAAAGCTCAAAAGCAAATATAGATTTAGTCACACCAATAAAGTACGAATGGAAACGGTTTTTTTTTTCTTCCTCCCCTTCCACTCGAATATATCTCGCGCCCTTAAATTTTCACACGAGTAGACGTGCATGAGGAGCGGAGAGAAAAAAATTGTAAGAGAAAGTTGATGACGGATTTTATGGAGTGTCGGTGCTTTTTTTACATCCCTTAAACGGCTCGATGATATTTGTGTTATGTCAGGTATCATGGTTACTCTCAAATGGCCATAAATTAAATGACATGTAAAGTTCGGGTTTAGACGATGTATGATGGAAAATTGTAAAAAAAAATTATGTGGTTAATATAACATTTTCCAAACTGGATGGAAATACGTGGCCGTAAAAGGTTCTATTATTGGTCCAGAATAAAGCCGTTACATTTGATTGTTTCCTTAACTATCGTTCTGATCGTCTTTTCAATTTAAAATTTTGACCTGCCACGATCGTATCGACGCCACTAGATGTTTTTGTAGGTCTTGAAAAAGGACTTAATTAAAAGGTCCAAAAGGTTGGTTCTAAATAAATTAAAGCTCTAACAATCAGAGGGATCAATAGTTAATTAATTCAATATTTAAATAGCAAAAAAAGGTTCGGTCAATAGTTCCACCATGTCAATCATAAAATAAAACATTTTTTTTTTACTTTTAACATTTATCTATTCTCGTACGTGACGTGAATTTTATAGTTTTCTTTTTACGACCCTCTAATCGCTTAATTAAGCCATCCTTACTTAACAACGTCTCTTACGCTTTTTTACGATCCCCATATGTTTCATTAATCTCCTTTCTCGAATCATTATTAATTAAGGACTCTCTTCATTATTAAATATCCGAGGTGAAAAAGTATCCCAAGCCGCTTTCTTGAAAAATTAATTTACTCGCAGATAAAAAATTCATAAAACTTCAACTGATCTCACGTTGACCTCAAGCTTCCGAAAATCAATAACTCAAAATTCCCGATTTTCGGTAAAATAATATAGGGAAATTCTTTTTAACATAATAAAACATTTTGTCAGTCCGTTATTCATTACTTCTCAACTTAAAAAGAGAGTCAAGGTCAATAATCTTTTATTCAAGCATCTTATTCTTACTTTATATATATATATATATATAAACGTGAATCAAACGGGGAAAACATCGTTGCTTATAGGATCGACCTCTGCTGCCCTTTGTTAGATTATTGACCTGTATTATTAAAAGGCTGAATTTGAAATGTGATCGCCAATCAAATGACCATTTGCACTTAACCGTTAGTCTACGGCTATTTTCATTGATCGTAAATTGATAGCGCGCGGGCTATTGTATTTTATTTATTGTCATTTTCAATAATTCAAATCTAGAGAAATTTCAATGCTCCGCTGTCGATGATTCGATTAGAGCGGATTAGATTTTGGAAAAAGATTTTTTTAAAGTTTATTAAGTTCGAATGGACTTATTTATTTAAATTTATTAACGCTTTGTTGCACGATTTGAATTTTAATGAAAATTTTTAAAATTCACGCGAATTTAAATAAAAGAGAAGGATTTCACGAGGTCATAGTTCACGCATCGAAAGGTCAATAATTTTAAAAAATAAGTGAATAAAGAATTTTAGAATTTTTTAATAAAATATTCAAACCAAGGCTGTAAAAATTTAATAACTAAAAGAATTTTAATTTTCACTCTTCAAACTTTATTTTTCACTGCCATTAATAAAATTATTCTAAAATGTGAATTTCAAAAATTTTTGTTCATAAAATTATAATATCCATCCCATCTTTGATGATTATTATTGCAAAATATCTAATAATTATTGAATTACCCTGAGCAAAAAAATTTATGTATAAAAAAAAACTCGAACAAATAAATCAACGCACACACCCACGACGTAACCACGCCTATTCTATTATCTCTCCATACACCCAACCCTTTACAATTTTTACATGTTGACTTGGCACACTTGAGGCAGTTATATCTCCGTTACATCATATGAAGAGGTATTAGCTGCACTTTCGAATTCTCGATGTATCGAGTACACTTCTGAATTCCTCTGATCGTTCAAAAACAACGTTAAATCGTAAGATCATTTGCCGCTGCCGAATCGATAGCTGTAAAATCGTGATTTTTTTAAGTTTTTACTTTGGAATTGCAGTTGCCAAAGTTCGATATATTGACTTTGGGAATAGTTGATCTTTACGTTCGTTAAATTATGGAATTTTAATTACTTGGCCTGTGACTTTGCCCGTAAATCGTAATAAAAATTTCGAAGCGTTTGTTACACAATGGGTGCTAGTGATGTAATCGGGACATAACTACCTTAACGTATGGTTAAAGTACTAAAACACACATGATAAGTCCAAAATTATTTACCTCATCACTCACAAATATTAGATTTCAATACGTCGATCCATAATGCAATATATTAACTTTGATCATTTATATATATATATATACTAGTTATATAAGTGTATGGCTATAGAATTAAAATATGGAGCAAAGGATGTCTCTTGTGGTTTTAAATCCTATATGCCTATATGGTTTGTGTGCCGTGTGGTGGTCATGTATATTCTAGCTCTAGTTAGTAGCCGTAAACGCTATAGCCCCTTGTGTACATAGAATATACACATGCACGGAGAGAGAGAGAATCATAGAGAAAGCGGAAGCTTGAATTGAATTTAACGTTCAATGCCAGGGTAATTGCTCTTAACGTTGCACAGAGAAACACGGAGAGAGATGGGCAGAGAGCTTTACGGTTTATAAATAGATTCCTACATTGTGGTATTTTTGGAATTTAGATAAAATAGCTTGGGCTGGTAGTAGTGGGTTATAGTAATTAATATAATCAAGTTAGGTATAAAAAATTCTGTTGAAAGTAATGTTGTTACTTGATAAAGAAATGGTTTAGTTCGCCTGGAAAAAACAATTTGATTAACGCTTCAATTTTTTAGTTAAAATTTTAAGATACTAGAGTTTGACGAATTTCGGTAATTATTAAAAAGAAAGTATCGATGTCGCATAAACTTTTACTCTTTTTTTAAGAAATGTTTAATTTTTTTTTAAATATTGCCTCATAATTAAAAACATTAATAATACTAACCAAACTAATTTGAAATTGATTCGAAATATTATCGCAACTAGATCCAAATCTAATAAATTAGTGTTCACTTTAGTAAATAAATAAGATCGCTGTTTGTTAATTGTGAAAACCAATATTATTGAAAATCGAATAAACATTTATTACGTAATAATTTAGTTATGTAACAAAAACACATACATGTACGTTAAATTATATAATTTTTAAAACAGAAAAAGTAATATTCCATTTAAAAAAAATCACAGTTGAATCGGTGGAAATTTTAACATCGTATCTAAAACTGTTTTAAATCTGGAAATTCTGTGTATCCAGAGCGCCGTTGAAAGAAGAAAATAATTTTCTTCATTGTCTGAGAAACATAAGTTGGGAAAAGTGGCCACTGAAGCGTTGAGCTAGGATATCCTATTCATTCAATTTTTTTTTTTTCCTATTTTTAGAGCTTTAAGCTCAGTTCAAGTAACGAGAGCTTTCTTAACGAGTCCAAGTGTTTTTAATTTTGGAAAGAGACGTTGAAGTAATATTATTGTAAACGCTATATTTGAACTTAAGGTTAAATAAAAAATTTGATTAAATATTTAAGATTTATTACAAATAAATGTTATTATTAAAAATTTCAAATTTACTCTCACAAAGATAAATACAATCATCGAAGTATTATCATATGACTGAAAGAACGCAAATTCAAAATTTTCGGATAATATAAAATCAAGAGCAGGTTCAATGTTTATCCTATTATAAAGTGAAGCAAACGAATATATCATTATCAGTTCATGTATCATCGAGATAAATTATGAAAAAGTCAAATGAATGGTTAAATTACATCGTTTATAAATTGTAATTTCAGAAATAAATTAATTTTCTATTTTAAATTAAATACACCACTTCGATGTATAATAATTATTATTTCGTTGAATGATAAATAAGTTCAATTCACGATAATTTTATTCAATTAAAACGAGCCACCCTCAGCTTTTTTTTTTCAATTTCACGAGCTTAAAAGCCATACAGACGAATAACTTAATAAGACATCCAATTAAATAAATTTCGCCGTCTTTCAAAGGTTTTGTTCCATCGTTGCTTTACAGGAATAAAAAGAAAGAAGAGGCAGAAAAAAACTACGGCGGAAGATACATAAATAAAAAACCTTCAGTTAAGAGAGCCCTTTAAATCAACTTCATATAAATGAATGTCGTGGATTACTGTGCTACGATATACGGAAAATTCGTATCCACGGGGTTGAATGTAAAATGTTTTTATCGTCGTAAATAAACATTTCTTTGATACACGAGCTGCTTTTTTTTGGATTACGAGTATCTTTTCTAGTCGTTTAATGAAGTTTAAACGGATAAGAGTTCATCTCATCCTGTTAAAATTTTTTATGTAATGCCGCTTTGTTTATTTTCATATTTAATTAATTAAAGTTTTTCTTTTGTTACAATTCATGTTGGGTATTTTCAATATTTAAATCTGGATTAAATTATTTAATAAATACACCATGCGTAATAAAATTTACATGTTAATAATGTACGTTATTAATAATCATAAGTTGCTCAATAAGACAAGTAAACAAAAAATTGAAAAATAATCAAATTTTTAATGTTTATTTAAAAGAAAAGCGTATGTAATTTTCATCATAATACGCCTAATTATGTAACGCACAAAGTCATTTAGCCATTATGTTCAATAAAGTAAAATTCAAAACCTTTATTTATTCGAATAAATTTTGTAAACACGCCGGGATTATACGAGCTTTCAATGGGTTGATTATAAATTATTAATCAGCAAACATTAATCGAAGATGAGTGAAATATCGATGCTTCGTACCTTAAATAACATAACATTATGCAATAATACAATTTAATATCTTTCGTAAATTGGCTTAACAAATTTTATTTGATAGTCGCATGATAAATTTTTTTGATAAAAAGAAAACATTATTTCATCCTTGCAACAACAGCATATCAAACATCAAATTTACCTCACACTCGCAAGCGGCACTTTCAACTTCCATTTTCCTAACCGCATATATAAAACTAAAAAGGAGCTTTTGTAACAAAAAAAAAAAAACGAGCCACAATCGTAGTTATAAAGTATACGCAAAAATACTACTCGTAATCGTTCTATATCCCCAAAGTTTTCCGGTATATGGGCTAAGTAGGACAACGACAAATGTCTCTCTTTCTCTTTTTTCACTCGTTTTTCCTTTTCTTTTTTTTTTTAAATTTTTTTCGCTTACCCCGCGTGGCTTAATTAGAATTTAATGACAGCCGTAGGCGGATTTTTTTTTATCTTTCCTTCTTTATTTCTCGCTGCGGCTCGACGATTGAAATTGATTTGCGAGCTGAATTTCATATCGAAAAATAAATGTTTGGATATCTGTAATCGATATGGAAAAAATTGTAGATTTTTCGAATTCGCTTTATTAATTGTTAATATGAAAATTTTTAAAGCCAATATTTTCATGACGATATTCTTGATAATCAAGGAAATGATCACACGAAATTATTTCCCATTCTTCAAAATTATCACAACATCGAACATCAAAACTTATAAAGTATATATCAATAAAATGTCAACTATTTTCTTTATGACAAGTTAAACGGCTAACGCGTGCAGTGACAACTTTTTAACTTGTTAAAATTAGTTTAATTTAATTTGTTACATCTGTAAAGTTCGTTATTGTTCTCGACTAAGTGTGCTGGTCAAAACTTGCATCGTTAGCATCCCGAAGCTTTGCTATTAGTTTCTTTGAGAAATTTCTTGTTGTTTCAATCAAGTGCTTGATAATATTAAGAAGAAAGATTGTAGAATATTATTGAAAATTAGATTATTGGATGCTTTGAAGTTTTGATGCTCGAAATGATTGTTAAAATAATCTATCACTGTAATTATTTGAAAATTTGAGGAAAATAATATACTTTATTAATCAAAAAGTTTAGAATTTTTAAAAAATTTTCCTCAAGTTTGTAAAAAACTTGTTTGTCTAAATCTTAAGAATTACAAAGTATTGCAAAAAAATATAAATTCAATTATTATTATCATAAAAAATAAAAAATATTGATATTTTCTATTTTTGTGTATCTTAAAATAATCAAATTTTTAATATGAAACGAATATTTAAAAACACATTTCTAATTATTATAAATTTACGAAATATTAAAAAAGTCCTTCATATCCTTACCCACATCGATCTTTCAAAATCCCTGAAAAAGTAAAGTTACATAATTGAGAAAAAAAAGAGGAATAAAACTGCAAATGGAATTCAACAACTTTGCTTATCTCGAATCTTTTCAACATTCCCGACATATTCGCTGACATTGTGCGCGCACGAGTTTAGCATTGCGCGTGACATTGCAATAGTACAATTAACATACGCTTAACCGTCAGTACAGATAGCAATTTAACTCTGTTTCCCTCTTTTCAGAGGGCTTCAACTTACATGCATTATAGACTGACTTTACTACGTTCAGAGGAATATTGCAGTTGTCGTGTATTGTTGACTGCAATCAAAGTTTAATGGAATACTTTTTAATTAATGTTGCTGATTATTTTTGCTTCCTGCACTGGTATTTAGAATTTTTATTGATGTTTGGGTTGCAAAAAAAGTTCATTTATTCGTAAATTATTTGTTGGTTTGTGAACTGAAATAAATTCAAGTTATGTATCAAAATTGTTAATAATAATAAAAATAATTTTATAAAAATATTTTTTTTATTAAAATTTAGATTTTAATAACAAAAATAAGATTTCAAATTAAAGTAAAATAAGTAAAATAATATCAAACTATAAAACTTTCGTGTAAATTCCGTTCTAACTAAAGCCCTATTAAAACTCTCAAACGTAAAGCACAAAAATTCCAAACAAATTGAAAACAACAGTTAAATCTCGCAACCACTAAAGCTCGTAAAATCTTTTCGAAATAATCTTTCCTCCCTCGCATACATCAAAAGAAAAACTACGATCTTTTATTTCAATTACACAGGTCCAAAAAGTATATCCAAGTGACGTAATCAGCAGCAAAGATTGTAGCGATAGCCTTTCTTTCTCCACCCTCTCGAGTATATAGTGACAAAAAAAAGGGAAGAATAAGTAGTCAAAGGAAAGTCGGGAATGATGATAGCACGTTGAAATTGATACGAAGGCGTGACTTGAATGTTACAGAAGTTGGGGGGGGAATGTCAGTAGTAGGATTATCATTATGATTAAAAGGTTCAGATATACTATGGATGTAAAGAAAAAAATTTAATTTAATTGTTCCTTCATACGGACTATAGACTGTAACTCACAGTAAATGGAATAAATTTGAAATATTTGCAGACGCATAAATCATTTTTAAGGTTTAACTTAATAATTTTTTAAGTACGGGCATTATTTATGCACGTAAGTTCTAAAGTACGTGTGATCCCTCTTATCTATTGTCAATCGAAAATAAGCAGCTTTGGATCCTTTTTCATAAGTGATCGTACATTTTGTTTCGTGCCAGTAGAGATTTTAGAAAATATTAAACTTTTTATTTCAAGTTACTTTCTTAACCCTTAAAATAACACTAGGGGTCGAAAAAATCTAAGAATGTTTTTGAAAAAATGTAAATTTTTTATTTTTTCTATAAATTTTGTTTTTTAGTGTCTAAATCAAAATATGTAACAAAATTTTTGATTAAATTATTCAATTTTGACGTGCATTATTAAAGGGTTAAAACCCTTTTTTCATAAAAAAGATAAATATCTACACTAAAAGTTTATTTCCATTTATTTTCGAAAAATATTTATTACTATTTACAAAATAGAAAAAGAGAAGTCATCCAAACATATTGAATACGTTCCATATATTTTTTTAGGGCTTAACAATGCCTTATCCACGTCCTTATAAGCGACATCTCGATTTATCCAAAGGCTCAACCGCATGAAATTTCAGCTGAGCCAGTGCTGACAATGAGAATTCGGCTGTACGGCTGATTTAGCCCTTGAATTGTATTAGGTCACGATTATTCCTACAGCGACTTTAGGCTAGATTTTTAGATTCGATAATAAAGAAAAAAAGGAGGCGAAGTGAATATTTATTTTAAGGGAATGATCAATGAATAGGAAATTTCGATAAAAGAAAAGCAAATAAAGTCATGGGAGCGAGGGTTGATATCGACTACTTTTTTTAATGAATTTTCATTGATTGATTATTTTATGATTTAAAGTTTTAATAAATGAAATATTGGATTTATTTAAAATTTTATATTTAAAAAAGAACCTGAAATTCAGATTCGCAATTTAATAAAGTAACACACATTTGATTCTTTTAATTTTATAAAGCGGCGCTCTTAATAGCATTAAAAATATGCGATTGAATATAACGCACGAAATATTTCAAGTTGATCGATAATAAATTAAATTATTTGAAACGCTAAAATTCGCATTTAAATAAAATTAAATTTTTCGCCAAATTTTCCCGTTTATTATTGAACGTTAAATTTTGAAAAGGGTTACCGTGCTTCGAAGGAAATGAAATTACTTAATTTTTAATAAATTTATAATAAATGTTTGCGTTTTAAAAGCGAAATAATGTTACTGTTATTGTAGTTGATATAGAAATAGATGCATAAAATATGTATTACAAGTAACGATTTTGTTTAATACAGAACACAGAATTATAAAATTAATTATTAAAGATATTAAAACATAATAATTTCAAAAGACATGAATATTTCTACACTTCAATGAAATACTATTTTTTCTATTAATTATTAATAGATTTTTTTTATGCAATCAAAATTACATTTATAAAATACTCGAATAATGTTTAGCAACAATAATTTTTCATTTTAATTTCCACGGTGCTAGTTGTTACACAATCGAAAAAACTTTACAATCATCATACTATAAAAGATTAAATTTAATAAATTAAATGAAGTTTTTCATTTCCTTTTGCAACAAAAAAATATTTTACTTGAAAAATTTTTTTATTTTCTTTATGAATTAAAAAGTTGTAAACACAATGTAGATTTTCAAAATCAAAAGCAATCTACCTTGCGCATCAATCTAACAAATTCTATTAGGGGAATGTGAAATACCGACATTACGATTTCCAAATTTTTGATTCTTAATCCATACTTTTAAAAAATATCTCTATATTACAACCTTTCATTTTAACTGATAAAAAGCATAATGCAGAAATATTTCGAAAAAATTTTAATAAGAATTAAAAATTCGAGAAACTGCAATGTCGGTAACTATGTATTAATCATATACAAATCTAACAAAGAGGTCGTCAGTGGCTCACTAAGTAGAGCGTTGGATTCGTAATCTCGAGGTCCCGAGTTCGAATCCCGTTCTTGGACGATTTTTACAAGCACCTCTGTACGTTACAAGTGCTTTGTTCACAAACACACTGAAAACCTTCGTCGCTAATTAGCATCGCAATGATAGCTGAAATACAGCGACGGTACACGGTTAAAAACATTTGTGTAATCTGTTAACTTTTTTCGTCTGTTACTTAATGTCTGTTAAATCAACAGACACAAGTTTTTTTTTTTTTTTTTTTTTTTTTTCACGGACAATTTGTCTGTTAAAGTAACAGACATTTTTGTCTGTAAACAGTTTTTAACAGACGTGTCTGTTAATATTTCTAACCGTGTAATTAAAAAACAAATCAGTTATTGTTTGTTCTGTGCCGCAGATTACTGAAAATTTTTTTTACACGTTAAACAATATAATTTGATTTTTTTTAAACTTTAAAAAACGATACCATGCTTTAAATGAATTGAAACTAGTTATTTTTTAATAAATTATAATACCCTTAAATAACGAAATTTATAAATAAAAGTAACTTCTCAATCAAAAAGACCTTTAAGGCAATTGAATTTTAATCTTCTTATTACCAAAATCAAAAAAAAGGCTTCAGATGGTTTGGATTTTCTAGCAATACCGCAGTTCCTCAAAAGGTTCAAGCAATTTGAAAATCGATTTGACACTTTTACCCGTCTTGTTATATAGATTTTTCACAGTCGTCTGATAATAACGAATATATTGATGTTTCTGTCATCCAAGTAATGTTGACTTTTACATTGTTTCAGAACTGAAATGCACTGCTATTTTATATTTATGATAAATTGAAAATAGTTGTTGCGAATTTTTTTAAAATATTAAACTTACATATAAATTTTGATGATCATTTGAATAATAATTTCAATCGTATTTCAAATTTTTATTTGTATTTGCAATTTTTTATTTAAAAATTACTAAAAAATAACAAACCCAATTCTTCAACAAGATAACAATGTAAAACAAACGTTGAAACACGAAGAGAATCCTCTTTGTAAATTATCGCCTCCATAGAGTTAAGTTTTTATCTTTAGCTCGATATAGAAAAATTTGAATAGATTTAACTCGGCTTTTCTCCACGCCAACGCATTAATTTTACTTGCTAACGCCCACTCGTCCGGTTGTGCATATTCTGCTACTATCGTTTTTCCTTTATTTTCCCTTTCATTTTTTATCGTTTCGTGTTTTCAAGATTGTATTTTATTATTATTTTTTTCTATTTTGTGTGCGAGTTCTTTCTTTATTAAAAAGTTGAGAAATTAAAAGTACCGTTTAGGTTTGTCAACATTGACCATATTGTATTTTAAGGAGGACAACTCAATTAGTTTTTCTATCAACTTTTTTTACTTTTATTTTAATTTTATATAAAAAATTGTTAAAATTGTTAATTAAAATTTTCAAATTTATTTATTGTCAATAAATTTACAGTTAATTTGACTTTACAGTAAAGACATTTCCTAAAGCATTTCCTTAAACTCCCAAAGATTTTTAAGCGACTTCCCTTCACTCACTAAATCTTAATTCTGTTATTGTTTGATTCATATTTCTCACAACAATAGACTCGTTGAGTAGAAAGGATTTAATAGTTTCGTAGGACAAGCTTTCATTAACACAAACGCTGTTCTAACTTCTCAATTAAACAACTGCTGTACCTTCTCCTTGTCGTGTTTTATATATTTTTATCATTTTCTATCAAGTTTAAACTTTTTAAGTTTTAGATTGATAAAGAGCGTTGAAAAATTGATGGCGAATGTTGATATTATTCAGTTACAAATGAAAATTTCCAAATTTATTATCAGAGTTATTTTTTGCCTAAAGTAATTTTGTGATAAAATTTTGGTTTTTACATTATTACCAATCTTTATTTACGTCTTTTAAAATTTCATTGAAATATATAAAAACAACTGATTAAAAAAAAATTCTTACATTTCTAGGATGGAGTCATCAGGCGAGTCCAGTTGGTCAATTCCCATAGTCTGATCCTTCGAAAAAGCCCTCTTTCCATTGTAGGGGAGGAGGAAGAGGAAGAGGAGGAGGTGGAGGAAGAGGAAGGAAGAAGAAAAAAAAGAATTTTTAATTAAAGAAAAGAAAGTCGCAAGTGATTTTTGTTCGTGCATGAAGAAAAAGAAGGAAGATGGCAAACACAGCTCATCTTGTGCGCCGACAAAGTTCGCGCGATTTAAAACCCCAGAAGAGCGTCGACAAGCTAGAAATGAAAGAGATGCGCGGCAGGCTCGTCGTCGATAATCGTAAAAGTAATGTCACTGCCAATTACGGGGCCACGAATGCAGCATTCGAGGATTCCAGTCCTAATAAGGTCATTATTATTATTATTCTTTTTTTTAATATTTTTTTACTTAGCAAATAATTTTAGATATGATTTAAAATTTCACTTTTATAATTCAGCAAATTATTCATTTTTACAAGCTACCGCGCTTTTTGCTAATTGTCATTTAATTTTCAAAATAAGAATTATATTACATAATTACATTACATAAATTAGTAAAGTATGAGATAAATTATGCACAGTAAAAATTTATTTTAAAGTGAATTAATCGAGTATATAATTTATGCATAGTTAAGGACATTGCAGTTTTCCGGACTTTTTATCTTTATTCAAAAATTTATCAAAATATCTCTGAGTCATACTTTTTATCAATTAAAGTAAAATTGTATAATATATAGATGATTCTAAAACTTTTGGATCAAGAATGAAAAATCTAGGATATTGTAATGTCGGTATTTTACTTCTTAACACTTTTACATTTAAAAAAAAATAATAACTATTAATTAATAATATAAAAAAAAATATAAAGACAAAATGAAGTATAGATACCATCAGCTAATATGGATCGATAAAAAGAATTTTCATGAAAAAAGAAGAAGCCATCCTTATGCCGAATCATTAGCTCAAACTTTATCTGTCGAGGCTAAACTTCCTATTAGGAATTAACCATGACCGTCAAACTTTTCTTTCCCTATCCTTATATCTGTCATTATCCCAATCATTTATTTTTCCTTTTTTTTCCTTCGCCATCAATTACACAAATCCTTCGACTTATCAAAGCTCATATGCTTCTGCTTTCTTTTTGTTTATTTATTTAACGCATCATCGCCATCATCATCATCATCATCATCAATGCGAAACAAAAAAAATCTGACACACAGTCGTCGCCATTCGATATTCAGAGTAAAGTGACATCCGGTGAATCAGCGGTCGCGGCACTGGTCGTCGGTGCCGGTGCTGGTCCTCCGGGTTCCGGTGGTGGTAGCGGTGCTGGTAGTAAACTTGGCAGTAACGAAGGCAAGGGTATATTCAGGCCTGAAGCCGGCGAGGATGAGCGTGAAAATTGGGACAGCAAATTGACGTTTTTATTAGCGACCGTTGGCTATGCGGTTGGACTTGGCAATGTTTGGAGATTCCCCTATCTCGCTCAGAAAAATGGTGGTGGTATGTATTTTACGCTAATTTATATTGTTTGTTGTGTACATTGAAACGGTCGCATTATAGACCGATGATCAAATTAAATCTTTAATTACATTTAATTTCGCATAAACCATATTTTTAAAATCTTGAGTCAGATATTTCAGTAATTGTAAATATCACAATTTATCTAAAAAAATTTTATATATAATGAAAGAAAATAACGAAGTGTAACAAGAAAGTGATTTTTTCCTTTGTTTTATAAATTTTTTGAGAAGTTGTAAAGTAAAAAACGAAACATAAAAAACGAAGATACCATCCCTTACTGTTTTTACACCAAAATAAGATTGCAATCGTGATCAATTTGTTGAAAAAACCAAACAAATATTGTCATTACAATGTCAATAATTTACTTATAATTTAAAATTCGATATGTTGAAACATTTATTTATCGAACATTACGAATTCGCAGACTCTCTATCTCTCCGCCCTTTTCGAGTATAGATAGGATAAAGAATGAAAAGACGATTAATCAAAGAGAGCCGGGATTATCAAATAAGACAGAGGATAACACATACATGGATAAGCGAATATAAAACTCACGTCGAAGAATTTTTCATATTTCATTTTAATGTAGATCAGAAGATATATTTCGAAAATATTTTATCTCCATATTATTTTATATATATTCGAAATTTAATGGAAAAATTTACCAAAATGGGGTCAAAAGAGCGACGTTTTATTATGAATTTTTTTATACGGTTTTAGACATTTTTTCAAATTTGATCTAAAAAAATGTTACAATTTAATTTGTTGTACATATCAATTTAGTAGAAAAATTTATGACGAGAAAAGTACGTTAAAAATCAAAATTTTATAAATAACTTAAATTTGTTTACAATGTTATAACATTTTCAATGATTTAAACTTTTAACTTTGCAACATTTCAAAAGATTCTTGAAACAAGAGAAAGAAGATTAATTTCTTGCTCTCGCTTCGTTACTTTCTTTCATTATGCGAAATGTTTGTATTCTAAAGTTATGACATTTACAATCACTGAAATATCTGACTTAACGAGCTTTTGAAATATTCTTAAAACAGCAGTAGAACACGGTTGAATAAGATAAAATTTTTTATTCTACTTAACTTGTTCCTTAAAACGAATTAAACATTTTTATTACTTCCATACATTTATCTTCAAAACAAGGAACAATTAAATTTTTTATTTAAAATTTTTCCGTTAAATGAAAATCAATTTCAGTAACTTCAAACTTTAATTTAGTATTTCTAGCTTGGTTGTTTCTCTTATATTTGCTTTTTGGAATCAATATGTTATCGGCTCAAATTAAAAACATTTCATCCCGAAAATTTTTCGTGAACCATTCCATTTAAAAAAAAAGGCAAACCATTCCATTTCAAAAAGTCTAAAAAACCATTTGTTCCATTCCATCTTGTTTGAAAAACATACCATTTAGCACATAACTTTGGAGACAGTATTAGACACGAACGAAATGGCATGTTCTTCAAGCGAAATGGAAATGGAATGGTTTTCAAGACTTTTTTTAAATGAAATGATTTCAATCCAAGCTGACGATATGATAAAACCAATAAATATTATACTTTATCTTTTCATTAATTCTCTTCACCACAACGTTTCTGTGTTTGAATCAAATATTCGCTTTGGATATACGAGGCTTTAAATAAATGTTTTTCATTCTTTCAAAGGCATTTGGTTAAACGTCTTTTTTTTTTCATACAACCCCTCGCGTGACCGTAATTTGAAATTGCCACATCACATGCTTTGGGTCAAATCTGTGGTGACATGTGTCTGACTGATGCCAACGATCAATCACGAACTGTGATAAAAAATGATATTTTTAGTTACAAATGTCTTTTTTTTTATCAATGTTAGATCATACTATTTTTATTAAAATGTTATTTTCTTATTTATAAAGAGTTTATTATAAGTTTTAAAATAATTGTAGGTTATCTTAAGATTTAGGTACATCTTAAGTTTATCTGATATAAAATCATTATTTTCTTTATAAAGTACATGGTCGATTCCTTGTAATAAATAATTATTATAAATTATTAAATTTGGAACAAAAATCTGAATTTCTTTACAATTTTTACATGTACAATAAAAGACTATTTTTAAAATAAATATTTATTTGAAAAAATAAAAAAAATATCAATATCTTTTTTTTGCCATTTAAAGGTAAAAAAATATAGAATTATTATAACCTCAAAGTCATATTTATCCATTGTATCATAATTTATAGCTTACATTTATAGCTCACGGTTAAAAAAAGACTTTGCGAGCGTTATTTAAATTCCGAAATCTTATCTCCGTAGTCACGTTAAAAATAAATAATACGCTTAATCAAATAAATCCTTTTAAAGCTCGTAAAAACTTGCTGCCGTATAACATTTAAATGCCATCTTTGAACGTGAATCGGTCTAAAAGGAAAATATAAGCAAAGGCCAACTTGGCTGTTCGACATTTTCTTTTCATTGCTTCTTCTTCTTTTACTTTTATATTTCGCGTGTCCCGAATTAATTCCCTTAGAGCTGTAGAACGCGACCCGTTTTATTCAAGAAGCGTCCGGTCTCCGGAAATCACTATCCCTTCCTTTAACTTTTAGTATACACGTTGCTGAAGAAAAAAAAATATTGATTTTTTTCTTGTTCTCGGACATTGAAGGTATTACTGTAAAAAAAAGGATTAGAATTTACGTTTTCTTTTCTGTTTCCTGGAAAGTTTAATAAGGATTTAGTGTAATACCAGATTTTCGTATTTTCAATGGATATTTCGAATTTTCAATTTTTTTTTATGGGTTGTTTATGAGATTTGATTATTTTTTTATAGTAAATATATTGTTAGAATATTGAAATAATTTATAATACTTTTTTTGAAAATGCATGAAAATATTTTATTTAGAAAAAAAATCCTGGATAACGTATTGCTCCAATTTTAAATTCACTTAATTTATTTTATTTTAGTATTTTTTGTCACTACATTTGAAATTTGGTTTTTTGTTTTCAATTACTTTTTATTTTAAATAAAAAGTTCTTTCAATATAAAATTAAAAAATTACGTGAAAGAAATTTTTTCTACATCAATGATTTTTCTAATGAAATTTGATTTAACTTAATATATTGAAAATTTTTATTTCTCCGAAATATTACTACGAAACTTTAAAAGCCAACAAGTTTTAAAACTTTCTTTTTTCAATCTACAAATTTCTTTCGACAAAGTCTAAAAATTTAAAGCTTTAAAACTTCAAAAAATTGATTATTTTTCAAAAATTAATTACCCGTTAAAAAATTTTATTTAAAAGTGAAAAATTGCTAACAAATTAAGTGTTAATGAAAAAATAATTCTGGATTAAAGAAAGAAAATCCATATATTATTAAAATGTTGAAAAAGTTCTCTTTTGTCAATTAATAATAATTTATTTAATCAAAGTATAAAACAAAAAATTAATGAGGATTGAAGTTAGGATTAACTAACGACATAAATTTTTTTTTAATTTTATTTAACGTCGCTGTATTTATAGTATCATTGCGATGCTAATTAGCGACGGAGGTCATCAGTGTATTTGTGAACAAAGCACATGTAACATACAGTGGTGCTTGTATAAATCGGCTGAGAGCGGGATTCGAACTCGTAGCCTCGAGATCACGAATCCATCGCTCTACCGACTGAGCCACTGAGAACTCTATCATGAAGAATAAAATTATATGAATATTGCATATTTATTATCATGGATTTAAAAAAATCCTTTATATAGTAGCGTAAATTCATCAAATCCAATGAGTTTATGGGCTTTTAATTTTAATTTTTGTAACCAAAAATTTCTTATCAAAGTATCCACCGAAAACCGAATAGTTTAATTGTAATTGCTCATAATATAAGTGAACAACATTATAAAAATTTGTCCTTTTTGCAGGTGCTTTCTTGATACCGTATTTCGTGATGCTCGCAATCGAGGGCATTCCTATATTTTATCTCGAGCTTGCCATCGGTCAGAGATTGCGGAAAGGCGCTATTGGCGTTTGGAATCAGGTCAGTTAAATATTTATTGCTTTTTTTTTACTTTATTCATTCCTTTTTATTTTCCAATATTTAATATTAAAATAGAAATATTGTTTTTAATGTTTATTTAATAATATTTGAATTTTATTCTTCTTTTTTCCTAGGTATCTCCCTATATGGCTGGAATTGGTGTTAGCAGTGCTGTAGTATCTTTTAACGTGGCCCTCTACTATAATACCATTATTGCCTGGTGCCTATTTTACTTCGTTCAGGTAAATCTGATTAAAATATTATTTTGCAAAAAAATTACAAATTATACGAATAATAAAATGGAATAACAATGATTATAATGATGGACCGTCAGAATATACGCTTACCTACAATCACCCCCATAAAATCTGAAAATATAATAAAAATTTTTTTAAATCTCAGTTAAATATGAAATAAAATGCATCTTAAGTTTTAAGTATTTTGAATTTTATATTTCAGGTTCTTTGAGGTCGTTGTAAATAAGGATATTTTGATTGCTCATCATTATTATCATTATTATTACTACTTTAACTGTAAGACTGGTAGAAATATTTTTTAATGAAATAATTATTAAATTTCACTGTTGCATTGTATTGTATAAATTTGATAACAATATAATTTTACAAATATTTACAGAGCTTTCAATCAGAGCTACCATGGGCGGAGTGTCCTAACCGATATTTTCAAAATGGTTCTTACGCACCTGAATCTGAATGTTTGGTAATTAATTGAATATTCATTATTACAATTAGTTTTATTAATAAAAAAAACTAACATATTTTATTTTATCAACTCAGCAAAGTAGTCCAACGCAATATTTTTGGTACAGGACAACTCTAATGGTTTCTAAAGATATTAATACTCCTGATGTATTCAATTGGAAAATAGCGTTGGCGCTCGTGATTGCTTGGATACTCGTTTACATGTGCATGATCAAAGGCATCGCCTCGTCTGGAAAGGTATGTTATACATTAGCAATTAATATACTGTAAATTGATTGGCATGTACTAATTAATTACCTGCAGTACACTTGATTAGTAATTAATATTTGCATGTCATTAATCATGTATTGAATAAGAACATATTTTAAATATGAGCATTTAAAAATGTGTATTAACTTGAGATTAATGAATATTTTATGCTTATTATCGAATAGGTCGTTTACGTCACAGCCACTTTTCCGTACATCGTCCTCATCATTTTCTTCTTTCGTGGAGTAACGTTACCAGGAATGTCGGATGGTTTGCGACATCTTTTTACTCCGAAGGTAAATAAAAACTTGATTTTTTTTCTTTTAAAAACTCTTGGTAAAAACTTAACTAGAAATTATCTAGGAACCAGCTAATTTAGACATTGTTAACGGGCTTTTAGCTAATTTTGGTTTCACTTTTTACCAAGGAAGAAAGCTTTATATTTATTCAAATTCATTTAAGTACTTTGTATTATAAAAATTCCTAGTCTCATATTATTATTGAATAAAATTGTTATTTACTTATTTTGAATTCTACTGAAAAACTAAAAATGAGATCTTATCTGAGGTTTAACAGTAGAGAATAATTTAATGCAAAATTATTTCATTTCGACGTCTATATTTCATAAATACTAGTTTATTAAAAATGAATAAATGTAATTTTTTCAGTGGTACACACTAACGGATCCGGTGGTTTGGCTTGAAGCTGGTACACAAATATTCTTCTCGCTTGGATTGGCCTTCGGTGGATTAATAGCCTTTTCATCGTATAATCCTGTTAACAACAATTGCTATCGCGATGCAATAATGGTCAGCTTAACAAATTGCTTTACGTCGATGTTCGCTGGCATTGTTGTTTTCTCTATTATCGGTAAGATCATTTCTCAATTGCAATAAAATCATAGTGTCAATATGTGAATAAAAATAATGGTACAAAATGTAATGAAGTGGCTTTTTAATATTTATACAGGAGAAAAAACCACTTCATTCTGTTTTTTAATCGTGTTTTTTTCATTTATCGTTGTGATATTCAATATTTGCAAATGATTACATATTTATAACTTTGAAAAATTATTAATTTATTCTTTTTCAGGATTTAAAGCGACAATGGTTTATGAGCAATGTCTCGCGGAAAGAAATACAACACTTGTCAGTGTGTTCGGGAGTCCGAATAAAATTCCAAGTCCTATACCAGATAGCGGTACACTTCTCAATATAACCAACGGTAGTGGCAGCTTAGCTAATTTAATCATGCCCGAGTTACCTGAATGTGATTTGGAAAAGGAACTAGATAATGTGAGTTTTATTTTTATTTGATATTTGTAATTTTCATGTTATGGATTTAGAAATATTATTTTTACAACAGACCTAAAATATAAAAATTTTTTGCGGGATAGTAAATTTGTCACTTTTCCTTCAATCACTTCGTTAACAGTTTTCAAATATATTTTTAAGTTTTGTTAAAATAATCAAATTAAAAATTTTTTTTTTATAATTTGCCTTACCAGACTTATTAGAGTCTTATTTCGGCTTTTTTAAGATTTTGGTAATATAATTAAGAAATTTGAATAGATAAATAAATTTAGCTTTTCTCGAATAACTATTTATAGATCATTACAAAAATAAATTAAAATAATAACTTTTTTGACAAAAAGTAAATTAGAAAAAACTTACTTCATGAATAATCTTATACGTAAAAAACAGTAAAATCTTTTACGCGAAATTAAAATATTGTTACGTCTAAATTATTAATTAAACTTAAAGATACTTCAACACAATAACCTAATACACTTTTACAAAATAACAGTATTCTTTATTGGTTATAACGAGCTCAAATCATCTGATCATCAAAACAGACTAACTTATTTACATGAACACATATATATATATATATATATATACATAAACATGATCTTCAACTTTTCTTTTTAGCAGCTTCTATCATTCGACTCATATTACAACAATATTTTTTAATTAATGTCTTAATATCTTTACTAAATAATTTTTTATAAGAATGGCGAAATTTTTAGAATGTGTCTATACATTCCTCTTTCACATGAATTTATTAAAAGAAGAAACAAAAGCATCACACTTTGTCATCCACTCGAATGATCTTTTTGCTTACAAAAATTTTTAATCTGTGTTTTAATTAAACTCCAACCAGACTCAATAAATTAGTTTTTAATGTAAACACTATTAATGATATTTCATCAGTGATTTAATGAGTTACGTGTCAATAAAATAAGATACAATGTTTCTGATGTTATTTCTGCGATAAGAATCGGATTCTCAAACCAATATATAACTAGCTTAATTGAATACTTTAGCCGTTTGTTATAAAATAATTTATATTAATCTATATACAGTCACATGTGTATTTGAAAAAAAAATTTTCTTATAAAGTTTTATTTGGAAATGTTCTGAGGTTTCTAATTCGTATATTCAATACATGTTTATGCCCTATCAATATATTACGGTTGAATAACTCTTTAAACTTATTATCACAACAATAATATTGGAGAACACTATAAACACCGATATTACTGGTATCTGCGATTGAAAGTTTATCATTACTTACTGCAACAAATAATCGATGAGCTATCATTTAAATTGGCCAATTTTTAAATTTGATATGTTGAATTGTGGTGTCTACACCAACATTTGCAGTGGCTTTATCGAATACTGAAATTTTGTTCTTTTTCAGTATTTCGCGAGCTGACATTGATCAGTATTCATATTTCTTAAATTAATATTACAATTTAAAGAATTTAATAATTTAATTTTATTACTTTTAAATCTGAATAAATAGTTTTAAAGTCTATTCCTGTAAAGAATTTAAATTCTGTCTGAATAATACGAAGAATAAGATTGGTGACTTTCAATAGATTGTTATTTTACTACGTAAATCTTGAAGCGATGTTTTTTCCGTATATTAACATCATTGATATGTAATAAACCGTCGATTTCAGCCAGTTAAAAAAGTGCAACTATCAACGATGATTTACCAGCCGCAGTAGACATAGAAGTAACGATGAAAGTTATACGCCATTGAAACGATAAATAATTTCATAAGCAAATGAAACAAAACTTATCAAATTAATACTTTGCTAAACACATTAGATTCTGGATGGGTTTGCTTTCCTTTATAAGATTCCATATTGCTTCATTATTCCTCTCTTAAAAAATTGATGGCAAGAATTTGTCATCACGATAAGACAGTTTTGATTGGTTAAAATAAAACAAGTGACGAAAATTTGAAATTAAGAATAAAATTTTGAAATTACGGACGCTCAAAATTGCTAGTATAATTAAAAAATTGTGAAAATAATTTATAAATTAAAATTTATTAACTATTAATATTAACTCAATATAATTTTCAAAGAATACAAAAAGTATAAAATAGTATAAGAATCTTCTGCGTTGTATAAAAGATTTCTGTTTTTTATAAAGTTTATTTATATTTTCTTATATTCAAAGTTTATCTAAGCTGTAATAGAATATTGATAATGATTATACGTACAATAAAGTTTTTATTTTTAGAATTTCTCTAACATTAATTAATAAATTTTGCCAGGATGTCAACTCGAATCTCGGATCTTCTCTAACTTATAATGTGTTTTAATACAAAATAAATCTAAGCTCCACAAAGTTGGCGTTCTCTTTGTTAATGAAACAATTCGTTATTGAATCCAAACTTTGACGTGAAAATTTGAATTAATAAACTAAATAACAATAAAACTTTTTCTATTATTGTTTTATTAACTTTGTATGTACATATTGATTACATAACAATTTGAAACAAATGTTTCAAGAATTCGTAAAGTTATATATCTTCCTTCGTATTGTCTTGTTTTAATGAGGTCATCCAAAACCGTTGTTTTACAATATAAATTATAAACTATCTTACATATAAAAATATAAAATACTGTTTATTGAAATTATTTGATTTTCAATTAATTTTTATAAATCTAAAATAACAACGAAGTTACGAAAATATACATAATATATTATTAGTTAAAATCAAATTAACCCTTTCAGAACTAAATTTTTTAAAAATAATTTTAAGATATTTGTTCATTATTAAATTTTTGTAACAATAAAATTTTTTATTTTTTTTTCAACTTGTTTCCATTTTTATCACGTATGTAATAACTTACAACCATATTATGAGATCAAAAACTATTAAAAATCGTAAATAATTGAAAATTATTGATATACATTAGTTCTGAAAGGCTTAAATTTACGAACTAATTTCGGAAACGTTAGTTAACGAATCTGATCCATCAACAATATTCTGCGTCAACATTCTTGAAAAATATCCATCTTTTTGTTTTAAAAGTACTTGAGGACGGTCATATTCAACGACTCTTCCTTCATTCATAACTAATATTTTATCACAGTCCATTACTGTATTCAATCTATGCGCTATTATCAATACAGTACAGTCCTTAAATTGCGCTCTAATAGTTTTTTGAATCAAAGCATCTGTATTGACATCGACATTAGCAGTTGCTTCATCGAGTATCAAAATTTTATTCTTCTTTAAAATGGCTCGCGCTAAACACAACAATTGACGTTGACCTACACTTAAATTATTTTGATCAAGTATAATATCAAGAGAGTTAAACGCTTTGTTTAATTCAACATCTTGTAAAGCTGTCCAAAGTGTCGCGTCATCAAACTCTTCTAATGGATCAAGATTTTTTCTTAAAGGTACGGAGAATAAAATTGGTTCTTGTGGTAGAATTGAAATTTTGTTACGCAAATGTTTGAGGCTAATCTTTTTTGTATCAACATCATCTATAAATATGGATCCATCAATTTTAGCTAGTCGGAACAATGCTGTTATTAGAGATGATTTTCCAGCTCCTGTTCGGCCAACTATACCAATCTGAAAATTGTATTGTAAATAATAAAAGTAAATCGAACAAAAAGGAAGATATCTTTTTAATGGTATATCACATTTTAATATAATTAAGAATTAAATAGTTTTTATTATTTCATCATTAATTACTCTGGTAGAAATTTAACTAGAAATTAGCTAGAAACCAGTTAATTTAAATATTTTTAATGGATTTTTAACTAATTCTGGATTCACTTTCTACCAGAATGAATAACTATCTATTAAACGTTGCAGTTAAAATTACCTTTGCACCTGCTCTAATCGTAAAATTTAATTCTTTTAAAACTGGTGTATCGCTAATATAGCTTAAAGATACATTATCAAATTTAATCTTTCCTTGCTTTGGCCAATCACTTGGTCGTTTTTGTTCAGTGCCCTTGTCCATCTCATCTTCTCTTTCTAATCTAGTATATTCAAAAAGTCTTTCCACTGAGATCATTTGTGTCTCAACATCACTTGTCAATTTGATACCTCTTGCTAAAACACCACATAAAATGAGCAGCTGAGTTATAGCGAGACCAACATCGGCGCCTGCTATATGATCAGTTCTAAAGATAAGGAAACTATAACATAATAATGCTGTAAACACTAGTACTATGGCATCTAACCAGAAACTATAAGCTATCAAAGCATATTGGGTGATTGAATTGGCTGCAATATAATTGTCTTGGTGGTAATCGAACTGCTTGCAGACCATTGATTGTGCCTTGCAAGAACGAATTGTTACTATTCCGGCGAAAGAAACATTAACATGAGTAAATACTGGACTTTTTGCTGGAATGAAAATCTTTCATTAATCATTGGATAAATTAAATATTTGGATTATTTTGAAATTTTCATTATTAACGGATTACCTTCTCCTTCTATTCTCATAATATCACGAGTTGTTTTAATAACAATGGCTCTGCCTTTATAAAATAGAAAAGCTATAAAAATAATAACTATTATGGACCATGAATTAATAATGACTATTTGTGATACGACTCCTACGATGATAAACGCAAATATTAGAGCTTCGATCATCATTGCTTGTAACCTTTCGTCAACCAGTCCTAAGTCTTTTGAAAATCTATTTAGTATTTGTCCTATAAAGAGCGTATTTATTGCATTAATAAATATCACATTATTAAAAAATTTACAACATTAAATAACCGTACCAGAATCATTATTATCGAAAAATCTTACTGGCGCTTTTATCACACTTGCAGCCATTGTATTGTGAATTCTTTGGTTTGAATTTCTACAAATTATGGTGAACAATATCATTTTTGTCACAGAAGTAATAGTAATTCCTACCATCAAAGCTCCAAAAATGTATATAGCCGTTTCAGAATCAAGTTGTTCAGTTATTTTCAGATTTTCAAATGTGGTTGAATTTGTATAATTTAAATGCGTAACTTGCTTTTTCGTCCTAAAAAGATTTTATTTAATTCTTTCATTGAATTATTGTTTTTTCGATTATATACAATTTATGTATCTTCTTACCAATATGCAACAAAATAATCACAAGAACTAGCTAGGAATTGATCACCCATAAAGAATACTAAAGCCAAAATAGGTAATATACTAGAACCACCAGCAGAAAAATATTTCCAATACAATGATTCTTTTTCATCATTAACTTTGGTAATCACTTTAAATTTCTTTTCTTCTTTTGTTTTTTCTGCATTCTCTTTAATTTCTAATAGCTTTTCTGTTTCCTCAGGTTCTAATTTATTATCCTCATCGGTAATAATTTTCGAGTGGCGAGAAGAATGAAGGGATAAATTAGAACCCTTAATCGATAATTTATCCTCGATGTATTCTGATTCTTTGATGTCATTTGAATGTAAATGTTGAAATAATTCATCAGTCTTGTCAAGATTTTCAAAATCACCTTGATACTGTATGCGGCCCTTAAAATCAAAAATTTCATTGCACAATAATACAATATTATTTCAATATTTTAATAATCTTCTTACTTTATCAAGCAAAATAATCTCGTCTGCTTCTTTTAAGTATTGCAATTGATGAGTCACGAGAATACGAGTCTTATCTTTCAGTAAACCATTTATACACTCTTCAAATAAACGTTTACCTACTCTACTATCAACTGCGGAAAGAGGATTGTCCAGCAGATAAACATCAGCATTTCTGTAGACTGCTCTGAAATGTGGAGAAAAAATTCATAATTTTAAAAATTTTAATCTATTCAATAAATGTAACTGGGTCATGCAAAAATATTATTTTATCAAAAGTAAAAGCTTAGGGAAGACTGGGGCTAGTTGGTGCATATTTTATGTATTTTATTTTAGCTTATCTCAAATAAATAGAAATAAAAATTAAATTTGATTGATTGCAAGTACTTATTCGACAGATTATTTTGAAATTGATTATAAATTAATTATATTGTTACATAATCAATCATTATTTAACTTTGACATATTTTTTATCATTGTTCAATTTGGTCAACCTATCATGTCAGCATGGGGCAAATTGGCTTACTCGTTGAGCTAAATTAATAATTATCAATAGTAATTATTTATTGACAAAAATATTTAACAATATTTTTCAAAATGTGAAAAAATTTTTCAAGTCTATGATGAACATTTTTCAACGCATCTGTTCTTAAGTCGGAATTATCTATTATTCTGAAACTTACAGCATATACAGAAAATGGACAGTCGTAATGTGGACCATATTTTTATGTATAATTTAAATCTAAAGTGATCAACTAGCCTTGGTCATTCAAACTTTTCATTTTTATGAATAATATTACTTATGAAATATTCATTTTGATAAATAATATTTCTTATCAAACTATATTTGAAAAATTACCTAGCCAAATTAATTCTTGCACATTGTCCACCACTTAAGGTTGCACCGCTTTCTCCGACCACAGTTTTATCACCGTTAGGCAATTGTTCAAAGTCTTTTAAAAGAGCACAAGCTTTTACAACTTGATCGTACCTCTTTTCTTTGTAAGGTTCGCCAAATAGAATATTATTTTTTATTGTTCCCTTAAAGATCCATGGCTCTTGACTTGAATAAGAGATGTCACCATGAACTGTCACCTGGCCATCACTTGGTTTCAATTCATCCAAGATCAATTTCAAAAGTAAGCTCTGAAAATACATATAATGTTTTAAGCTTCATTTTCTAATATAAAAATATGAATTCTGTATATTGTAAAATAAAATTCAAAACACTAGAATTTGTTTCGAAGTTTATAATCGTATGCTTATACAACTTCTGTACTAATACATATTTACAACACTAAAATTTGCATCTCACCAAACTACCTTTCCTGCACCAACTGGACCCACAACAGCATACAACATGTTTCGCTTTACACAAAAATCAATTTGATTCAGAATATTTATCTCTATCTTTTCTCTGAAGGAAACTGTTACTCCTTTAATTGAAATTATTGTATCCTCGTTTTCTGGCGGAGAGTGCTTTACTTGTGGTACTTGTTCTTGGAGAAGTAGAAATTCCTTTGAAGAAAATCTTTTATATTAATCATCTAATTTATAAACATTTACTTTCAAATGATAAAAAGAATTTTTTTCTCACCTGAATTCGTTTAACTGACGCAATTGCTTCGGAAATAATATTAACAGCTCTCATGCAATAAGAGGACATCATAACGTGGATGATATTAAAATATTGTACTAAAGTAAACATCGTATAAGCCGTTATTTGGTTGCCTTGTAATACGTAAATCATGATGGTTAAAAACAGGGGTGTACGTTGAGCGAATGCTTGAATTGCCCATAGTATGTTTTTCAAGTAACTTGCCTTTGTTATTCTATTGATTTCTTGGCTGTATTTTATAAAAGTATACACTTAAAGTTAAAACTTTTTAAAAATATAAGAGATAAATCTTAAAAATATTTTAAAATCATTGAAATAATTATTTTATTCCCACCTCAACAGAAATAACCACTTTGTTAACTCGAAAAGCGGGCCGAAAGAAAGCCATATCTTACGTCTAAAATTTAGCGGAAAAGAGAGAGTAAAGAATATAAGTATGCACGCTGTGACGAGACTGTCTGAAGTAAACTGGGAGTAGAATGGGGGTCATTTTACTTTTATAATTTCATGTCGGTTTTGATAAACGAAATCCTCCTACAGCCTTACATAAGAAGCATAGCTTCAAAATCTATAAAATTTAATATACTAGAAAATCCATGCGCACAAGCGCGCCCTATATCTAATCTAAATGTATATAAATTTTTAATGATTGACTGTTAATATAGTGTTATTATTTTCTGTCCATTATTAAATAATAATTTCATATCTACTAATATCAGTATCAGTAAAAGATTTATGTTATATACTATTATAACAGATTTGCGGAAACTCGAGAAAAAAAATCCCATTTAAAAGATATTTATCACTATATTCATTTTCTTTTTTAAAAATTGAAAAAATAGAAACTTTTAAATTGACTAGTTACAAAAAAAACTAAATTTTACAAGCAAGTTTTAAAAATATACTTAATACACATGTTTTCAATGATTTCAGACTCTAATAATGAAAACAAAAACACCTACACCACACCAAAAAACTATCTCCACATTTTTAATTTCTTTAATTTTAAATTAATAATGAATCTCAAATAATGATTCAACAAAAAAAAACTTTTAATTTTTCTACCCAAAAACAACTAATTTTAATGACTTTTTATTTTTTACTAGATAGATATTTTTTTTGCAAACATATTCATAATACTTTAATTTTAAACAAATTTACATGTCCTAACATTTCACCAACCAACAATTTTATTTTAAAAAAACACTTTTTTTTTATTGATTTTTTTATTTTAAACGATATTTTATTTAAGCATATTATAGTAAATCAAATCTCGTTTCTCGCCAATCATATAATTCTATTCAACGCACCAATCACGTTCTTAGTATAAAATGTTTCACAACATTCGGCCATCGTTTTTTTAAAAGAGGATTATTGAAAATTTCTAAAAATAAATTTAATTTAATTTTTTCCAATTAAGCCCGCTTTTTTAAGTTAATAAAGTGGCCACTGTTGAGGTAGGAATAAAACACCTTATGCAATTCGGGAGCAAAGTCGCTTCGCTCACTAGGGTCGCAAATTCACTATCGGAAGAAATATACGACTTAACTCCCTAGTTGCATAATGTACTATTATTTCTATGCAATACCTTCTAGCAAAAAAGACTAATTTTTCAAAAGCCTTCTCCCAAGTGTACATCTTAATAACCCGAATGCCATGTATGATTTCCCCAGTCAATAATAATCTCTCATCGGTTTTCGCAGCGATTTTTCTGCGAAATTTAGCAAAATATCTTGCGCAAAAAGCTACGAAAAATCATTAAAATATTCGATTATGCTACATAAACTTTTTCAATATTGAGTCGTTTTAATTACCTTGCACTGGTATAGTTTGTAAAAATAGCGATAGAACGCCAACTATTGAAGCTAAAGCGCCTACGTTTCGGCCAATTAAGTACATTATTAAAAGCGTTTGGAGTGGTAGGACCCATACTGCATGTATGAATAAAAAACTCAATTCCAACTTAACCACATCGTTTGATAATAAAGTCATTATTTTTCCACTTGTGCCTTGTTTTACAGAGTGGGGTAGTTTCATAATCTATTGTTTAAAGGTTTCAAAAATTATAGCCTTTGTAACTTTAAAAAATTCTTATTATAATGATTAAATTTTTGGTTTTCTTTTTTTAAAATGGTATTTTAATTAAGATGCAGAAAAATATTTTGAATTCATATTTATTTTTGTTTACAAATAAAATTAATTATTTTAAATTTTTAAATCTTTTTTACGACGTTTTGGTGTCTAATTTGTCGTTCTCTCATTTTTTACAAATAATAGTAAAATTGTAAGGAATCAATTTCACACATAAATAAAAATAACATGTTTGTGAAAATTATTTTGAATTAAAGTGAATATAAAAACAAATCCATAATTTCTTAAAAATAAAATTGTGCATAAAAATAAAACATTTTATTTATATGCTGTTTTATTTATTTAATTTTTTAAAAATATGACTTTTCCATTTATATTCATTTGAATTCATAACAGCAGCTGAATAAAATGTGTTATTTTATTGCGTGCTGTTTAATTTATCTATTTTAAAAAAATTATTACAATTGTTTTTATATTTATTTTAATTTACAACACTTTTTACAAGAATGTTATTTTTATTTATTAACTTTTAATAAAAATTTGAAAGTCTGTATCTTTAAGATTTTGCTATTATTTGTAAACTAATTTTTTTAGTTTATTAGTAAATACTTTTCAAATATTAATATACTAATTAAAAAACAATTAAAAGTAGTCATAATTTGAATTTTAAAATACCAAGTAACATTAATGTCTCAACACAATTATCGATTTTGTCATTTGAAGACGTGTAGCCAAATATTTGTATTATAATGAAAATTCTTTACTTTACCTTTCGATAAACAAGTGAAGCACAAGCTGTTTTAGCCTTAATTCCAACGTTTCTCAAGCCATAACACGAGTGATTGAAAAGCATTTGATCGACAACGGTTATTAATATAAAACCAGTTGTGTACAAGTAAGCTTCCTTAGTGTTAAATTCAACTTTTTCATCAAATTGAGATATCAGTAAACCAATCATCAAAGGCAATATTGGCCTAATGAACATTAAATAAATTTATTAAATATCGATATCATTCAGTCGCTATAAAATAATAGCGAATGAATATAAAAATCGTTGATACTCACTTGCAAATCAAGTGCGAAAAAAAATAATGAATCCCATACTGAAGGCACGGCCATTTAAAAGTATTTTGAATAGCTTTGACCAAACTTGGCTTTCTCTTTTGTTTGCTGGCATCGAGGCGCTCGATGTTCCAAAACCTGTTGAACAGTCGATAGAAAAATGTGAATGATGTTTCAAAAGAATTCTATGGAAAAAAATTTCCATTTTTTAAAAATATTTCTCTTTCATTATGTTCTTAATGTACTTTTCTAATTTATCAGTCAGTGCTCCGCTGCGATTTTCCGGTAATACCTCGTAAATATCTTTCGTCTCGAGATCGTGATCTTTACCTTGTAAAAATATTGGTATCAACCAACTGAAACAATAAATATTGATTTCATGATTTGCAAATCTTTGCATTATGTTTTATTGAGTGTAAATTAAGAAACAAACATGGCAAATTTTTTTTTTATGTAGCTGTGATTGCTAATGTTTATACACGGAGAAAAATGTTCTAGTGAAAATTACAAAAGTTTAAAATGAAATTTTCACAGACCGCCATTAACTATGGAAATTTTAGGAAAAAATTACCATAGTTAATGGTAAAATTAGCTAGAGGAACTTTTATAATATTTTTAACTAATTTTACTATCTAATATGGTAAGTTTTAGCTATAATTTGTCTGTGATAACTTTATTCTAAACTATTATCAATGTCTAAAAAATTTTTCTCCATGTATAGATAGAATAAACATAAAGATATTGAAAAATAATCTTAATTATTTTTAATAATGATTTATTTACATTGCCGGAAGAAAGAAAGATATTAATAAAAGTAATTTTTAAAAATGACAATATTATCTTTATTTGTTTTTTCTGCCTTCCAACTTTTTAATTTTTATATAGATTCTGTTCAATATATTTGTCAATAAAAAAGTCAATAATTCAAATAAAACTTACCAAAAAAACAATCGATTGAAAAATCCCGCCTCCAATCTTGGATTAGGACGATGTTTCACCCTATTATATTCCATCTCTTCAATTCTTCAAAACTAAATAGACCAAAAAAATAAAAAAAAAATAATAAAAAACCAAAAAAAACTAGGGTAAAAAAATATGAAAAACAAAAGTTTTTAAAAAAAAATCTGTAGAGCTACATAATCACTGCACGTTTAAGCGTCAACTAAAACTGCTTCTGTCATACATCGGACAAAAGCTTATTTCGTTTAATGCATTTTATCTTGGTTACACGCAGGCGCCAAGCTAACACACACTCGCGAGTAGCGGCAAAATAATGATGTATCAGTATACGAAAAAACGTGCCTATTGCCGGTTCGCAGCGCAAAATTTATGTAAATACAATGCGTGGACACATCGATACTATGTTTCTTTCACTGAAATATTATAATACACTAGACCATCCGGTTTTTCTACCTATTTTTTTTTTAAATTTTATTCTCGCTTTTGATTACTGATATTTTCAAGCGATTCTGGAAGACCGAGAATACGCTAGTGTTTAGTCAGTGCTGACCTATTGCAAATTGTATTTTTAGATTCGATGCACGATTCTCTCGTTTGTACCCTTGTTGACATTGTTCTTGCGTATTTTTATAACGCGCGAAACTTTAACATTTTTAAATTTAATCTTTGAGCTCAGAGATATTAAAGTATTTTTAAGCGATTGTAGTTCTTAAGATTGTATTTAACGAATTGTATTGAAAATAAACGCTTATACATTTGAAAAGTACGAGACGTACTGATAAGCGATTGATATCAATACGAACTGAATAAAAATTTTTTCCAAATTTATTCTGTATAATAAAACCGTTTATTTTCAATGAAATGTTATGTAATAACTTTATAAAAAAACAAAAACCGAAACTTAGCATGCGATCGGCAAAGTAAATCTTGACCACAATTCAACAGAATAAACACTCAATGTCTCAGCGATGGTGACTGATAAGTTATCAGATCGATAAATATCGCAAAGACCACCTCATTGGATGACTTGGCTTCAGATTTATCTAATGCAATCAAATTTATATAATTAGTTTTGGATACACGGCCAAATAAAAAGTAAAGCCATTTGCGATTACAAAGAAAAAAGAAGAAAAAATTTTTGCGCTTTTGATTCCGTTATCTATTGTGCGTATACACATTGATATTGGAATTTAAGTATACAGTCTGAATTGACGATAATGTTTTATTAGGCTTATTTATCGGCATCAATGTATACAGACTTTCAATTCAATGTAACGAATGTTGATAGATAAATCAATGTTGTAAATTTTAATGAACGCCAGTTATGATTAATGCGAATATTTTAACACACGTGATACCGTTATCTTTTCTAATGATGATTATTATTTTCTATGCCAGTCCGTTGTATTAATAGAATTGAAAAAAACTATTTAAAAGTAACAAAATTTTATGAAATTTTTTGTTGGCAAAAAATGCATCGAGTAACTTTTAAAAATGAAGAGTGAATAATCTGTTTTATCACTTTACTCTTGATAAAAAGAGTTAAAAAAAGGAATAATATAAGCAAAAACTTTAATAAAAAAAATAAATAATACAATGAAGTTCATTGAAAAAGAAAAAATAACACTTCAGTATGAAAGACAAAATAACAGAAAGTTCAAACTATTCACTATTTTTATCGAAAGAATAATCAAACAAGTCGCCGATACAATAAGCGTTTAGTAAAAATAATTTCCTCACACTAATTAAAAATAAAACTTTATTGTTTGTTCACAGTCAGCATCCGGCACAGGCTTGGCCTTTATCATCTTCACGGAGGCGATAAATCAATTTCCAGGTGCTCAATTTTGGTCGGTCTTGTTTTTCTTAATGCTGTTCACACTGGGTATTGATTCGCAGTTCGGTACGCTGGAAGGTGTTGTCACCAGTATAGTAGACATGAAACTATTTCCCAATCTTAGAAAGGAAATTCTTACTGGTATGTATTGCAAAGTCTAAATGACATATGCTCGTTGAGAGCCAAGCCTTTTTTATGCGATTTGATTAAATGAGAAGAGAGACGAGCGATTGAATTGAAACAGTCAGGGTCACTGTACTTGCGTATACACAGTGTCGCACCAAGATCGCACTAAAAATTAAGTTTAATTTTATGGAAGATTATGTAAAGAAGACGAGTTTCTTAAAAAATATAGAACGAGAACGAATAATAGAAAATTTGCTAAATAATATAAAACAAAAAATCTTTAAAAAAAAATTTTATTTTTTTTTTTAATCTAGAAAAATTTTGAGGTAATTATGGTTATTTCTTATATAAATTAAAGCTATTTATTTTTTGTCGGATAATAATCAAAATTATTACATAAATGAACATTCTCTTTAACAAATTCTTGAATGATATTTTAATAGAGCATACTCCTTAGAAAATTTCTTTCGATGCTCATAAGCGAGGCTCTATTCAGCCAATCATGACTCATCAATGCTTGCAATTTATTCTTTGAGAATATTAATTTTTAAATAAACTCTTATCTGGTATATACTTTACGACCATTAAGATTAAATACATTTTCTAAACAATATATACAGTCGACTATTAATATAGGACCGCTTGATTTAGGGGCCATTCCCCTTCGACACATTTGAACGTTATACCCCCACTTCGACGCCTTAACCTTTGTTAATTTTTTAAATTATATGAATATAAAGGTTTCAAGTTAAAAAATTTGTTGGAGGTATTTAAATTGATTTTTTATTTATCAGATAATACATTTTTATTACTCTTTATTTAAAGTACAAAATTGAACTTAACAAATAATTAAATTTTTGAAATAATTTATAATTAAATATAACCAATATTAAGTGTATTTAATCTAATATCATTTTCTAAAGTTAAATTCATCAGGTTAATTTAATATTTATTGAAGAAGATAAAAGGCTGAAGCTGTCAATGTTTTCTTTTGATAAATCAATCTTTAAAGTATTTTCTTCATTTTCAACTATATTAGCGTTACTGGGAATTGACTTTATTTTTTGATTAATTAATTTTATCTTTAAAAATAATTAAATTTTACATAAATGTTCCATACATTTCATAAGTACATCTGTATAAAATAAAATTTTGATTTAATTCTTCTTACAAAAATATCCAGTATTCATTAAAAGTCCTCTTTTTTGAATCTGTATTAAAATTTCAAAAGTGTCATTACATAAATTTTATGCAAAATATCAATAATAGCAAAGGTCAAACGTCTATATGCAATCCTAACTCGGCGCGTGGCTCTGAATCTTAGACTGGAAAACAAACTTGACAAAGATGAGGGTGGGGACTTTTCTCAGAAAGTAATTCTGCTGAAATTCCGCACGTGGTCCTGTATCAATAATCAACTGTATTTGGAAAAACTTCAAACTTCTTTTCTACGATTGACGTCATACTTTTTAACTTGGAAACATCTGCTTTCTTCATTATCATTGTCATTACTTATGATAAATATACTTAATCAGACCGATTAAACTATAATGTAACTTTGAATTTTCTTCAAGCTCATTTTTTTTTATAACAAAAGCACTTTTTTATCATTTTTCAACTCAAATTTCAATAAATTGTAAAATATTTTATTTAAATAAAAAGTTTTTTAAAAATTTCTAATGATGAGATCTTATAAGTAATTGCCTAAGGTAACCCGTGCAATAATCCGGCCCTGTGATATGCACTAGTGACTTACTGATTATAAGATGTAACAAAGACGTTGACTGTTTGTTAGACTACGTGTAGCTCAATTTTATTTCAATTTGTGTAAAATTAATCATTTAATAACTTCAATAATAAAAATAATATTTCACCAACCTTTCTGCCTCGCAATACATTCGAAGTACGCACTACATTGCGAGCAATAAAACGTTATAAAGTAATTGCAGAAACGAGATATCTCACTTATAGTTGAGAGAGTTTATGTCATTAAGAAATGATTTATAATGAGCGTGACATTTATGTCTACTCGTCTGTTAGACTTATCACACTCTTTTTTTTTCAATTAAAAATAACTTTATGTTGAACTTGATAGCGTTATTTTTTTTTTAGCATAAAATGAAAATTTAACAAAAATAAAAAGAATAAATTATTAATATGTAATATTTTAGTATTTATTTTATTATTAATTGAAAAAAGTTATTTGATTTATTCTGAATTGAAAACTTTATTGCTCGTAGATAATATGAAGGTAGCATGAGCTTACTGATTATTAAACAAAGCATTTCATTATATTAATAAAATTTATTAACTCAACGATTCGGAAGTATTTTTTTATCGAGGCAAAACAAAGATAAGCTTTATTGATGTAACATATTAATTACCCATGAAAATGTTCAATGCATCGAAAACATTGATTGAAATCCCATGATCAAAAAATTCGATCATAATCATAATATTGAAAAGTCATTTTTTATCAATTTCTAAATAAGTTCAATTATTTTCAAAAAGTAGGTCTAATAAACTTTGTCATTGCAATAAGTCAATAAATTCTTCCAATCTTCATAATTTGCATTTTTTTGTATTCTCGTACACAGATTAACAAGTTATTATTCGCTTTAACAGGTGGCATTTGCCTAGTTTGCTGCACTATTTCAATGGCATTCGCTCACGGCGCTGGCAGTTACGTTTTCGTTCTATTTGATAATTTTAGCGGCAACTTTCCACTTCTTATCATTGCATTTTTCGAATGTATCGGAGTATCTTATGTCTACGGTATTAAAAGGTAATTACGATTAATCATGATAATATTTAGATTATATTTTTTTTTTTAATATTGAATTTATTATGAAATTTCATATTTTTTAACCCTTTCCGGCTTATGATGTATTATCCAAAATATATCAATTCTTTGTGAATTGAATATTTTTTTTGTGTATAAAATACTATAAGCATCAAATCTTTTATACCATGTTTGTCTATTATAAGTCCAATGTGCACTTATGTAGTTTTTCTTTTTTCATAGAACTATGTTCCAACAATTCATTGTATACTTTTTCCACTTATCCGTAATATAATACCCTCATAAAAATTTAATTATCAGAAAAAAATATAACATTTAGAATCTTGATTAATCGATTTTCGAAGATATAGAATCGTAAGAAAAAATTAAGATGGATTATTTTTTTATTTCAATGATAAAACAACAATATCATTTATATTTTATAATATACCCAAGTAATTTAATTAATACATGCGTTCACCGAACGTAGCCTAACTCAAGGCGCGTAAAAAACATTAGACAGATCTAGTATTTTTTACAGAATATTTGCAATTGATAGAGAATATCCATGTTTATTTATTCGATGGACAGATTAAATATTAGTATTAACTTTCAATTAAATGTACCACATAGGTTGGTTCCAAAATTTCAGTAGATCTTAAAATTCTATTAGCTCGGTACCAAAGTTCAAAGTCAGAAAGGGTTAAAAATTTTGTAAAAAAAAATAGTACAACAAAATACTTGAAATTAGGTTCGCCGACGATATTGAGCTGATGACCGGAAATCGTCCAGGTTTATACTGGTTAATATGTTGGAAATATTTGAGCCCGTTGGCTATGCTGAGCATATTAATAGCGTCGTTTATCGAAATCATAGTTGAAGGTAGCGGTTATCAAGCATGGGTACCCAGTAAAGGTATCACTGAAAGACTTGAATGGCCAACTTGGGCTCTTGTACTTATTGCCTTTCTCATACTCGCCTCTATACTTTGGATTCCTGCTGTTGCTATATGCAGGTATGCCCATAAAATATGTTAGTTTTATGAATAAAATGATTAAATATTGCATTTTCTCAAAACAGATTGTCAAAATTTTTTTTGGTAATGTATTAAAATTGATAAAAAAAACTCAAAATTCAGGAAAAAAAATATTTTTATTTTTGACCGCGTGCACCGTTACGGTAATATTATATGGCTGCCTATCACGGATACATTAATTTTTTTATCTTAGTTATCATAACGATGCTAATTAACGATGCAGGATTTTCAGTGTGTTTGTGAACAAAGCTCATGTAATGTACAATGGTTTTTGTATCATTCAGCCGAGAGCGGGAATCGAACTCGGGACCTCTGGTTACGAGTTTATCGCTCTAACAACTGATCCACCGAAGACCTCACACATATACATGATACTTGTTAATAATTTACTTTTTTGACTTCTGATGAGTAGTTCGCTACTTCTTAATCAGTTTTAAACTTATTGTCAAAGTTTTATCACATTCGGTCTATTTTTTATGAAAACAACTTTGACAATCTATTTTGGTAAAATGAGCATATTTAACTATGTACAACGTCCTCTTAAAAATATCAGGAATTTCCAAAATTTTTATACAAATGATTGCATATTATGAATTTTTGAAATGCATATATACTGAAAATAATAACTCTGTTTAGATATTTCAACATCCTGATAATCGATGATAATGAGAAAGCTTGGTTCCCGGCAGCGGATCTCAAAGAATTCCACGGTATTGTACCGCATGAGGTGACCGTGGCCGAGACTCTTTTATTCTGTATACGAGCCGATGGTTCTGAAGGCCTATGTTGTCCGACTGGTGGTCCGAACGAAGATGATGATGAAGATTTAGACCTAACCTAAACAAAGAAGCGTCATATCGAAAGCGCACACACAGCTATCGTTAAAATAATAACGCATATAACTCATGCGAGTACGTATAACGTTGACTAAAAATTAAAAAAAAATAATGAAGCGCTCTTTATCTCATTTATGCACATTTAAATGCGTCAGGTCTTAAGGAGGCAAGTCTTATAAACTTATGTATACAATGCGGGAGACAATGACGTTGCAACTCGTGCATCTTATATGAAAAATATTGATGTAAGCATTTGCGTGTGTCTTACATCACTTCTTTTTTTTTTTTTGGATATTAAAAGAAAAAATCGGTGGGTTTTTAAAAAAAACGGATGAGCGACTGATTGTTATCTTAAGTTTTACACGATACTTTTTCGTGAGGTACATAATTACCACTATTGCTATGCTGTGCTGTAGCATTAGATATTTAGCTAATTTTGCAAAACGATTAATCTAAAATGGCGGTCGTAAAACAGTAGAAGGCTTCAAAATGGCGGCTATAAGAATAAAAAGAAACGTTAGTACGTCGTATCATGATTCGCTGGTTTTATTGGAAAAGATAAAATTTTTTAAGATAATCTACGCTTACCCGTTTCTGAGCTCTCCATATTTAAGACGTCACCTTAAAAAATATAAAATTTCAACTAACACAACAAAGCAATGATGAAATCATTGATCTTTATAATTGGCCTAAATTTGTCGTTTATCTAATTGAAATTTTAATAAAAATTTTAAATAATCTGATACAAAGTTACGTAAATATTAAAAGATCATCGTTATCGTCTGCTCTTAATCTCAAAATCAATATGGAGTTCTCTCTCTCTAAGTAAAGTGCTATATATATCTTCTAAACATGGTCGAGTGCAAGCGCCAACGACGCTAGTCAATTATACTTGAAAATTCAAAGAAAACAAGGGTTGTTCTCTTGGGTATACTTGAGAAAAAAAAAGAGTTGTAGCATCGGTGAAACGAGCTTTTAACGTTTCGTCAATATTATTAAGATTTTATTTTTCATTATTTAATCGGTCAAGGGATGAAAAAAGGTGGAGTGTTTGTTAAGGATTTAGCTACAAAGAATGGTTTATTAATTTAACACGTTTTACGTTTTATAAATATCTACGCCAATTGAAAAAAAAATATTTTTTTCAATTAAATGTTTCAATTTCTATTAAATAAAACTAAAGAATATAATATTAATTTTTATAAAAATAATTAATAACAAATTACTATGATTTTTAATTCGAATTCAAAAATACATAAAGTAAATAATTGAAAATAAATAAAAAAATTTAAATGCAAAGCTTAATTGAGATAAGAGTTTATTTGTTTATGTGTTGTTGATCGACATAATATTTGTTTATATGAATAAATTGTTGAAAATTTAATATACTTTCGTACATGCTAATTTAAAATTTTTAATATATAAAATATGCTCGTAAAAGAATAATGAGATGGAAAACTCAGAAACCAATTGTTATTAGCGTTCGCAATATACATAATTAAAGTATATATAAAATTACACATAAGATGAAAAACATTTAACTGTGACATATCGTCGCACAAAAGAATCTTATTAATTATAAAGAAAATTAAATATTATCCAGTTTATAAACACTAAAATTTTAGAAAATAATTACTATTAAAAATCTATTATAAATATTATTAACAATTTTCTAAATCTTATTTGTTTAAATATTTTGCAAATTAATTTCATCTAAAATAAAACTAATTAATGAATTTTAACTATTAATTTTTTTGTACGTTAATAATAATATTACAATAATTGTTAACGATTTTAATAGATGATATAAAAATGTTTTTATAATCAAATTTAAACAATTAAATATTCAGTGAAGAACTTTTTATTAATATTTATTTATGCTTGAAATTAACAAAGTTAAAACTAATAAAACTTTGTTTTTTGTAGTAAATTGAAAAATATAAAACTTTTATATTAATTAGCCAATACTTAACTAATGTTATTTGTTGAAATAAAAATAAAAATGGGAAAATGTTAATAATATTATAAAGTAAAGCTGCTCTCAAATGAGAGCGTACAATTTTTAGGTGTAGAAGCCGTCCATTGGACACGTGCGTATGGGAAAAATAAGAATCCCGTAATCTCTTCTGTTTTTAATTTTCCTTTTAAAATTTTTAAACAATTAATCTCAAATGAAAAAAAAAATATAAATTGTTAGTCCCGCTACCTTCGCCGCAGTCGATCTTTTCTGGTTTGTAGAATGTGAATTTCATTATTCTTTACAATATTTATTTACATGACATTTCATTTCGCCATCAACTAATATTTAATATAAAATAAAAATACAAAATTTTTGTTGTTAACAATTGCTTTTTAACCAAGTTCATATTTATCTTTAAATCCATTACATTGTGTAGCAATTATATACAATTTACGGCGTGACATGTGATATATGTAGTATAAATATTCATTGAACAAAAGTATTTAACATGGAAGATTTATATAAATTTATAAAACTATAAAAGAACCTAATTACTTACAAAAATAAAATTAATTGCCATTTTAAAAAAAAAAGTCAAGATGCGATATATTGTTGGGTAAAAAACACTTTTTAATATAAGCTCAAACTTGCTTTTACATATCATTGAAAACTATGCGAAATTTCAAGTGATACTTCAAACATATCTATAATTCCTTTCTTAATTTGTAAAACAATTTTAATAATTTTATATTAAAATTTAATTTTTCTTAATTTTCTTCAATGTATTAGTATGAAAAATAGCAATTGTTAACAGAAAAAAGTATTGTTATAGAAAAATGAGAAAGAATAGATACTTAGTACGACTGCAGAAATAATTAAAAAAAAACAGAACTGATCGATTAGCACATCGCGGTAGTCTAATCACTTTGAAAGTAAAAACATAGCGGTAGTAATGAGAATTTGAAGTGCAAGTAATTATTATCAATTATAAAAGAAAAATTAAGAAGTGTATTTCCAGTCGAAAAATTGAAATGTAACGAAAAAAAATTCTTATAGAAAATTAGAAAACGAAGCCAAGATCCTAAGTGCTACATAAAGACAAAAATACTGTGAGAAAGCATAGGTTTAATTAATTTACAAATGTAATTTTATAAAATTAATTTTTTCTTTCATTAGGTTAATAACAATTATAAGTTAATTAATTATAAATTATCGATGGTGAGGTTTTAATGCTGAAACGTAATATTATAATATATTATTTTTTGGTTATTTGCGCAGTACGTTAATCTTTCTAAAAAAATGAATAAACGTCGATTTTTATGGGAAACATATGTAAGCAAGACAATAAAATTCATCTGTTGACGACAATAATTAAATAAAGAGACAAGGGAGAATTCGTTATTTAATAAAAAAAACAAGAATTTGAAGTTCGGAAGAAGACAATAAAACATTTAAAAAAATATGATATCGTTAGATCTGCACTCGTGTTGTACGAATAAAAAATATTCACAGAGGCCTATATTAAATTATGTACGTTAAAGATAAAGGAACTTGGGAAATACTGATATTTTAACATTTTTTTACATATTGTATATAATTTTAATTAAATATTTTGTACGCTTATTTTTACAATACAAAATTATAATTATCTGAAAATAATTGAAAATCACAATTGTTTCTGCTTCGTTGCAAAAAAAATAGAAATAATTTTCTTTTAATTCAGAATGGATGTTGCCTGCACCTAAACAAAAAGTCAATTACAATAAAAATGAAACATTTTACAATAATATAATTTATAAATGCTGCGAAAACTGTTTTTGCTTATTAAAAATTGTAAATATAAGTACAATAGATGAATTAAAAAATAAACGATATATACTTGCCGTCGAAGCGCGACCGCGCCTCTTGATATTTGATAAGTAGGATTTTTATTTTATTATTTTATATAAATTACAAATACACATAAATTATAGACTATTAATATCATTAAACAAATAATGAATATATTTATAGATTACTTTAAAGTTTTATTTAGAAAATTTTATTTTAATAATATCTTCCCAAGTTCCTAACTTTGAAAAAAACGAAAATATTACGAAAATACATTTTAAAAAATTTGTTGGGAGTGAGAAAAGAAACGAATGTGCTTTTTGCGTGTGCATAATATATTCCAATATATACTTATATCAATGGCTTATGACTTTTCAAAAAAGCTGTTATTAATTAATTACCTGAATGTTATAAAAACATAATAATGTTATGATGTTGTTAATGAATTCAAGCACTAACAATTTTTAAACGAATTAATATAATAGATAAATTATTTTATTTATAATCAAATAATTATTCTGTGTGTAAATAATTTGTTTATAATAATTTAATCAAATAACTTCATTGAATTTCGTTTGATTAGATAATCTTATTATTACTCTATTTTACTTGTAGCAAACAAAAATACAAAAGAAATCTAGTCATTTAAAATGTTAATTTAACCAAGTTACAAATTCGCCATTAGTACAAAATTTATCTGCCATGAGTACAATGTTAACATGTCAATGATTCCAATATCCTCTTCCTACATATCCTTTGCAATCTTTTTTAAAATAAGAACAAATGTAAATTTTATGAAAAGATTAATATAGTTATGTTCAATAAAATATTATCTACAAAAATAAAATAAATTTTTTTATTGTAGTCTTTATTATGATGAAAAAATTTGATTGTTCATTCACGACTCTATCATTTTTTGTTACCACACGACAATAAAGCAAATTGTATGTAAACTAATACTTGTAATTAAATATTTAGTTGGAATAACAGAGAATTCTTCACTTAATAAAAAACACTGTGAATGCATTGTGAATTTATTTTATAAATTTGAATAATTTTCTAAGTGTATTTATTTTAATCATCTTGTTTTCCAAAGAAAACTTTGATCATTACATAAATACTTTGCTAATTACACAATATTTTGTAAAACACGTAAAATTTTTTTAGAAGACATAAAGTCAGTTATTATTTAATTAAAAAGTTATTATTTAATTAAAAAGTTATTATTTAATTAAAAAGTTATTATTTAATAAAAAAATAATCAACTAATCCAATAAATATCCGGTTAATCCAACTAAATATTTATCAAGTGTAAAACAAAGAACAAGTCGAAAGACATGAATTGAAGGTGCTATTAAATTTATGTTACAATGAACATACTATCCAGCATAACAAGAAAAGTTGTTATTAATCAATTGCTATGCAAAAATTTAAAAAAAATATATAAAATTCGATATTGCTATGACTGTTTGTAATTCATGAAAAATATATATATATAATACATTAAACAAAGCCTAAACTGCGTCAGGTTAGAACGAGAAGTGTAAACTTCGATTCTTGAAAACAAAAAAAAATGTTTACTTCATATCAAGTGATAATATTTTTATTTTATATAAAAAAAAAGTTTTAACCAACAAAGCTTCAAATATTTGATGATAAGAAAAAAAAATACAACAAATTTTTATGACAATAACATTAAATTATTTTTAACATTTATGCATACATGCAACCATTACTATTACTATTTATTATTAACATTATTATCATTACTAATGAATTGATCGAACAAAAAAAATGATGAAGCTTAGATTTTATTTACATAATTTATAGATGCATAATGTAAATAAAACTCGATAGAAAATTTATGCGCACAGAAAAATACATACATAAATTTAGCGTTAATAATAATATTGACAAAAAAAATATTTATATCAATGTGTTTTTTCGACGTGGACATTAATTAATAAACAAATATGGACATTTTAAGGGCGTTTTAAAAGCTAAGAAAAATGGGGTCTTTAATACATAAAAAAAAGAGTGAAGATAAAGTTGAATGAATGTTATTACAATTCAGTAAAATCTTTTTTATTATGTTCACAAATCTAAAATTTTAAATTAGTTTAACCATTTTTTATCAGATTTTGAAAATAATATTTTTTCAAAATAATACTCTGATAGAAATTTAACAAACTTTATCCAATGGTTGGTTAATCTTTGATAAATTAATCAACCATTGATTAAAATTGGTTAAATTTCTACCAGGGTAAAATAATATTTTTTAAATTATTTAAAAATTAATAAAAGTTTTTCTAATATAATTAAAAATTACTTATTACTTGCCGTTAGAAGCGTTACCGCGCTCCCTAATGCTTATATCTTTACTTTTATATTCTCATCATTATTCAAGTTAAAAAAAATTTTTATAAAATTTTTTGAAATCTATCCTGAAAAAAATTTTACTGATTTGTGACTGCAGAAGATAGATTGATATCTGAAAAATTGTTATATTCCTTAATCGTTGACTTTTCTATTTCTTAATGTGTCGCAAATAAAAAAAAAACTCACGCAGTGTCTTCGCTTCTACATTCTTGCTCGTAGATAAATTGTTTTGAAATTTATTAAAATAAAAAAAATAATAACATATACAATAATAAAGTAATAAAGAAAAACATTTCATTTCTTACCTGTGATGGTGTTATTATCAGAATTAAAATAAAAAAAAAACCATTTCATTACTAAAGCGCCTACAATTATTAAAATAAGACAATAAAGTGTATGCAAAAATCGAGAATATCAAATTTTTCAGAAAAAAAACAACGGAAAACAATATTGATCTAAAAATGTTTTCACGCCTTCAAAATTCTATTAGCTAAAAGAATTTGTAAAAAAAAGAGTCCGCATTTTATCAAAATTGTGTTTTTCTTGGCATATACGACGAGCATATATGATAAAAATATTTTATAGGAACGCGTCCATCCATCAAGTGAATTTATACAATTAGAGAACCCTATAACAAAACCAAAAAAGTGAAAGCAGCTTTAGCAAAGTTGGAAAAACTTATGACAGAAAAAAAATACGGTAGAGTTAAATTCAATAGTAAATGAAGCAATTCGTGAGCAATTTAGACAAAATTATATGAGAAAAAAAGTGATTATAATAAAATTTTCAAAAACCACATCGTAAAAATATATGAAAAAAAAATATCAATGTAGTTTGCGCAATAAATTGTAATTTAAAAAAAAAGGGGGAATTATAAGCATTATAAAAAAAATTTCTTAGCTGCGAGTGATAATGAGTACACGTAAGCAGGACAAAAGATATTTAAAAAAAGTGAATATAAATATATATACATACAAGAATAATATATACGCTAGAGGGGATTAATTATATTATATTGCGTATAGGTAAAAAAATACTGTACATATTATATTGTTGTCAGTTGAATGTTACAATAAATACCGTACGTGGAAGACAATGTTATTTATTTTATTTAGATTTTCTACATTATTTTTTATATTTAATCCTCAATATATTATTTTTCATGATTAATATGAAATATAAGATATATATATCCCTGGTAGAAATGTGAGCATTAAAAATGGTGTGTATAAAAATTTGAGGTTATTAGTAATAAAAATGCCAAATAAATGGCCAATAAATGTTAAAAAAAGCGTTTCCATTTCTACTGGCCAAAAAATGGTAAAAAAAACGTTTCAATTTCCACCAGGGATCTAACAAAATGAAGGAATAGTGGATAAAATCATCTTTTGGTAAGTTAATATACAATTCAATAATTAAATAATATGATTGTTGTTGATATGGATTTATGATTACAACGAAATTAGAATACTATTACTTATTATCATGTTGAAACTGTAAAAACTCTGTTGATGAAAATTTCATTATACCTAATCCTTTTTTAAAGTACAATATTTTATCAATTGCATGAAGAAAGACAAAAACATGATTATGAATAAAGAACTTATTTTTTTCAACTTTAGCAAAATTAACAAATTAATGCGTTCTTTTAAAAACATTTTTAAAGTATTTAAAGAAATGCATATCATAGAGCGCGTCTCGAGCGGTAATTTTAAATTAATTAGTGATTTTTGTCATCCAAAAATAACATTATTTTTATAATGTATACTAAAGCAAATCACTATTTTCATATATTTCATATCTTTGCAAATTTCAATTGTCAGTTTAAATAATAAGATATTGAAAAGTTTTAGAATCCTGTTAAATTTTACTATATGCTTTTCCATCGTAAACACTGCAAATTCATGTGTGTTAATTCACACACTGATAGTGAGTACTTTTACACGTTTTAGTGTGTAAATTCTATTATGTGTGTAAAAAAACGCACTTATGTGCGTAAAAGTATTAGTACACACATTTTATGAGTAATTTTACACACATGATCTGTTTAGTGTGAAAATTTACACACATAAATGCGTAAATCTACACATCTATGTGTTTAAAATTTATATTTGTACATTAATATATTTACTGTGATTCATTTTTATTTTACATTAGTAAAGTAGATTAATTTTCAGGTAGTTACAGTACAACATAAATAATTTTTAATCAAAATTTTTCTAAAAATATATATTTTAATATTAAATTGTATTAGAACTACAATATTCAATATTTTAAATTTTATATAGTCTTTTCTTTTAATTGCCTTAAGTAATTGATGGTAATATTTTATTATTTAATAAGAAGTTCAATTAAAATTTTTTATATGAAAAAAAATAATTTTATTGAATCGAATGCATCTATTAAATTAATTATATAAAATTCAGTAATCAATGTTAACCTTATCAAATAAATTATTTAATAATAAATTTTTCATATATGTTTATTTTTTGTAAAAAAATAATTGTTTATTTGATGAAAAATTAAATTTTTAATAAATAAGAAATTAGATATTCTTTTGATAAAAAAATTTTTTTTATACAAGAAAAATTATTCTACTGATCTTTATTTTTTTAATTAATATTAATTACTCATGATTATTCTTATTTATTTAATTTAAATTTAGAACTGTTTAAAAATAATGAAATTTTTATATTAATAAACCATAAATATAAGAAATTATCATGATTCATAACAAGCGTTCCGTAGCGTAATAGGTAGCGTCGATGCCTCGCATCCCGAAGGTCGTGAGTTCGCGCCCGAGTCAGGTCGAAAATTTTTTAAGCGTTTTTATAGGCGATATAATTTTAATAGGTTAATTCTTCACATAATTGCACATTAAAATTAAAAAATTCCAACAGAAAAAATTGAAATACCCTCAAAAATAATTTTTAATTTTTAATGTATTTTAATCTATTACACGTTTTATACGTTTGAATTTACACGTTTACGTGTGTTAAATTAAACATCTAAAACGAGAGTGATGGATTTAACACACAAAAAAGTGTGTAAAAATGGCGACAGCCGAATCACACACGTAAGTGTGTTAAAATAACACACTTAAATTTGCAGTGAAAAGATTAAGAAACGTTTGACAATACAAAATTTTACCTGGTTTACTGAATTCCTTCTCCATACGCCCCTAATTTAGTAAAATGAAAGGTACAATATAGTTCTAGGTATGAATCTATTTAAGCTGTAATTTAAGGAATATAATAAAGTTGGATTGTATTGTAAACTATATGATATAATAAGATATTTTCATGTAAATCTAAAATATTTTTCAGTGTTGATAAGTACAGAGGGGATGCGCACGTAAATTTCTTCGTAAATTCATACTCTTCAGTTGGAAATTGCTATTACAATAATACTCATTAGGTATTTTCTATACTAAATTTACTTAACTTTTTTAGTTCACTATTACAAACAAACGAACAAAATGCTTATCATTAAAGGTGATTATGTCTATTTCTCTAAGAAGGTAAAAACAGCTATTAAGAGGAACGACAAGGAAACTATAGTCATGTTATTAAAAGGACGTTACCACGCAGATATAAGAGATCATACAGCTTCTAATCTTTTGCATTTGGCGATCAAGCTACGAAATAAAAAAATCATTAAATTTTTCATTGATGTAGGCTGTGATGTAAACGCTCAAGACCAAAATGGCACAACACCTTTATTAGCTGCTCTAAAATTGTCTTGTTGGCCAACAGCGAGAAAATTACTTTGTGCAAATGCAAACATATTTCTTGCGGATAGCAAAGGAATAAATGCTTTAAAAGTGGTATTACAAGATGATCAAAAAGTTCATAGAGCAAAGCTTATTGAATTGTTCACAGATCACCTCAGAGTGCGTGGTCTAAATGGTAAAGAATTAGCTCCATTAATATTGGAAGCAGGCTGGCCAATACACTACGCCATAGACATTCAAAATCCTGAATTAATAAAGTTGATGATAGAGGCTGGCTGTTCTATAGATTCTCGAGACGAATTTACCGAAAATGAGACAGCACTACATAGAGCTATTTTTAACTGTGATGTAGAAAATATAAAAATTTTATTGCAATATGGAGCTGATATAGATATAGAAAATGAAGATATAGGTTCGCCATTCGAAGCCGCTATGGCCATAAATGAGCATATGAATGTTGAAATATTTGAAATGTTTTTGGAACGTGAACTAAAACGGTTTAATACAGATGGGAGAATATTAGATTATAAATCTTTTATTAAGGCAAGTGCTGAAATAATCAAACTATTAGTCAAATACAATGTAAACCTGGCATCAAAAGATATATTTGGAACACCACTTTTCCATTTCCTAGTTTGTAACAAAAATCAGGAAATTGTCAATCTAATTTTAAACACAAAAATCGATGTCGATAATAGAGATATCGACGGGAATACAGCGTTACACTATGCAGTTACTCGTTCGTCTATTAATTGCCTAAAAGCGTTAATTGACAAAGGTGCAGATGTCAATGCTAAAAATAATAAAGGCCATACGCCGCTGTTTTATGCGATAAAACACCGTGCACCAGAGAAAGTAATAGAAATACTCATAAAGAACGGTACAATTTTGGATGAGGAAATGCAAAATCACATCTTAAATTATATCAGAAATGCAAATATCCAAGCTTCAAAGGCAAGCCCTTTTTTAAAACGAATGGCGATTATGCATTTGCAAGGGGAAGGAGTTTCAAAAAGAAACGAACATTTAATAAAAAGCAATACAAGTATTCACTCTCTTTTTGAATTATGTTTGCGAGAGCTTCATTTAATGAAACAAAACCGGATAACTACAAACAGTGATATCTCAGTATTTGATATTTTATGCGTTTCGGAACATAAACTTTTTTATTATGCTCGAAACGAAGAAATAGTTCAGAATATTTTAAAAATTCAAGTTGGATATCGATATCCAATTTATGGTAAAAACATAATAAGCCGATGCCGACGCGCATACATTGAACAAAAGTTGACACAAAATGCCATAGATATTTTAAGTAATAATATCAAACAACTGAATTGCAATTTAGAAATCATAACAAATATTGTTAATTTATTAAGTCCGAGTGATTTGGCTATACTCTCTGCCTAAATTAATGAATTTCATTAAAAGAATCGTACTGTTTTATTCATTTTTTATTAAAATTTTTAAAAGATATTTAAATAAAATGAAAATTTTTCTGCTTATCAAAAAGCATTGCTTACATTACAAAATAAATGTTAACAATTAAATTTCAATTTTTTTAATTTTAGATTGCTACTTTTCAATATCTTCAATAAAATTCAAAATTAAAAACAGAAACTTTATTGTATGTAATGAATAAAATATTTAATAAATCACCAACAATAAATATAATGTTTACATTAAAAGTATAATTTGAAAATCTAAAATAACTAAATTCATAAATAATTGGTGAGTGAACGATACTGCAGCGCCAAAAGCTCGCAACAATTTCCATAAGGTGGTAAAGTTTGGAACTAGAGGTAACGTCGAGTTAAAGCTTTTTTTTATATATATAGATATAATACCTGGGTATTTTATGTCAGCTTCTATGTATATCCGCCAGGATCGTAGCGGTATCGTTCACTCACCAATCCACTCGAAATGATTTATAATTCATAAACAATTCACTTAAAATTCAATATAAAAAATACTTTAGGAAATTGATATTTGTTTTAAATACTTATATGTTATCAAAACAAAACCATAAAACTTACAAGTAACACAATAGCAATTATTGATTTTTTTATTAGAAGAATAAAAATTATTTTAAGAGAGTTAATAAAATATAGTCAGGAATAAGAAAGTTAATTTTTCATTGTAATGACATCTGTCTCTTGTAATCAATAAAAATGTTATAAAAAACGTAATTTTCTGTTCTTTTATTTTTATAAATAATATGACTAATATGTTTTAATTTGTTCGATAGAAATTGCTAATGCAACCCTTTTTAGCTTAGATTGACGCCTCGGACGAAAAGTAACACCGTTCAGTCGCTGACTGTGTTAATCTCCATTAGAAATTTTCAACTGTGTTACTTTTTTTTTATTAATTTTGTTTAATATTTTTTAGTTCTGTGCTGTAAACTGCACTGAAAAAGAATTCTTTGAATCAAGTGAATATATATTCTAGAAAATGATTTACTTAATTTTAATAATTTATTACTACAGTTTAGTAAATGCTATTTCAATTAAGTAAATATTTATCAAAATTTTGATATTTTATTTACTTAAAAAAATTAATCATTTTGAAAATTATAAATATAAGTAAATATTTCATAAAATATAATTTTTCGGACACTTAATTCAACAAATCAGTTATTTAATGAGAATTCACAATGTACTAAAAATTAATTAAAGACGATATTTACATTACAAATTGAATGCTAACAATTAAGTTTTAATTTTTTTAAACATTAGATAGCAACTTTTCAATTTCTTAAACAAAATAAAAAATTGAAAACAGAAAATTCATTGTACATAATGAATGAAATATTTATTAAATAGCTAATAATAAATAAAATGTTTAAATTGAGAGCATAATTTAAGAATCCGTACTTATGTCATCAAAACAAAGCCATAAAAATTACAAATAATACAATATTTAAACGTAATGTGTTAATGAAAATTGGATATTAAAATTTAAAAAATATTTTCTTGAAAATAATTATGGATTTTTTTTATTAAAAGAATGAAAAATATATGAAATTTGTACTTAATCTGAAACACTTTGACATATAATTCTGATGAAATAAAATGAAAATAAGAAATATCACAAGCTAGTAAATTTTATTTTAATCAAATGAAGAGTTATATTCAATTATTGAGCAATAATATTCCATACTATGGAGTAATTTAAAGTTGTATACTCCGTTGTATAGTGTATTGTTAATTGAATATACTCTGGCTACAAGCAGGGCGGTATGACACTCCAATTTAGCTAGCTCCATGGGTATTCTACCGAATACGACATACTATAACATAAATCACTAATATCGTATCACTAAAAAAAGGTTAACGCATAAGATGCCCTCTTACGGATATATATTGCTCTAACGGCTGGCTACCATGTGCCCTTTCCATTTAGAACGTATGTTGTCCGGAATTAGTAAAAAGTATATTCAAAACTCGAGCCCTGGTGTTTACCGGTACGCAGCGCTAGCAGAGTCTCAACCTTTATTCAGTGTACTCTTAAGGTCTGAATGGCTCACATGTATTCAATTATATTCAAAGGTATGTACATTAAATAACCTAAAAAATATACTGTGACCCGAGATGAAAGTTATAGTTACCCTAATTTGTAAAGAAAAACTCTTCGTACACTGAAAAATTTTCGGTGCCACCTATATACTTAAAGTTTATGTGATGCGCTGATATTCGTTACATCTCGAGTTATACGCACAATCGAAGCAGCAGTTACTGAGATTTGAGTTTCGTATGCACCGATCGGGCATATGTAAAGCGCCGGTTAGTGAAAACAGCGTTAAACACAGGTGATCGGAGCAGGCACAGTTTATTTTCAATATATTGTTTGTCACTTTCAGCAAACCGTTTGCGCTGAACGTGTGGCGCTGGCATAACGAAAGAGAAGGACAATAGACAAGCAGAAAGTTTTTCAGTGTACATATTTGATATAAGTACATTTGTTAATTGATCGATGATATCCCAGTGATAAAAGATTTAATAACATATTTTGTAAAATATTCATTAACTTAATTGGCATTTAATTATATTTCCTGTCTATAATGTGTTTCTAGAAGATATTAAACGACTTAGAATTTATATAAAATAAAAACGCTGCCAAGTACTTTGGCGTAATGCTTTCTCATAGAGCTCACTGAGTTTGTGTAATTTGATTTTATTTTTTTAAATGTGATTTCAATGTTGAAAAACGCAAATCAGCAATATTTCCCAATATCTTTTATGTAACTCATACATTACTTTGAAAATTTTTTTTTATTTTCAAAAATAATGTTTCAAAATTTTCAAATAGCTCAAAAATTAAAACTACGCTAAGAAAATTAGTTTTTAGAAGCTTCTTTCCCACTAATAGTAGCGAATAATTTGCACACAAATTTTGGAGCAAATCTATCAAGTAGTTTTTATAAATTAGAAAAAAAATGGAAAATTAAAATTTTTTTTCAATTTTTAAAATGCCAATAAAATTAAAATTACTCTAAAAAACAAATTTTCAATAGCTTCTCGCCTGGTAAGACCAAAAAATAAATTGTATGTCAAATTTGAAGCAAATTTATTGAGTACACTGTTAAAAAAAATTAAATTTTGCTTCCAGTACATTTATAAAATTTATATTTTTACTTTAAATTTCATGCACATTTACATTAAAATTACGGTTAGATTATTAATTTTCATGCAATTTTGCATTAAAATTACGGTAAAATTGTTAATTTTCATGTACATGCTTGAAGCAAGCTTCTAGTTTTGCATTAAATTTTCATGTTTTTTTTAACAGTGTAGTTTTCGAGAAATAATTGGCTAAATGAATACACACATACATACAAACATTTTTTGCAAAACTTTTTTCCATTTTTTTCAACTTACTGAGTCCAAATGTGTACAAATTAATAAAAAAAAAAAATTTTTTTATCTGTATAATATTTTCTCTATGAGAAAGCAATGTATAGAATATAATCTTTATTTAAGTTAATTGATTCTTTTAAATATATAATATATCATTGATATTTCATGTGTGATACTGGTAAACTCAACTGACATTTGTCAATATTTTTTAACACGTTTTTCATTTACTTTTTAATCGTGCAAAAATTTAAAGAAAATTAATAAAAATTAACAATAATTATTCAATTAATTGTAAATTATTCACCTAATCATTTTTTAAAATACGACAGTTTATTTATTGCTTATAGAAAGATGAAAAAAATGATCATCATTTAATATATAATTTTTTATCAACTTCTAATTTAGTAAAATATAAGGTACAATGTAATTGCAAGTATAAATCTATGTATAATGAGAATTTTTCGATTGAAATTTAGAATATTTTTATAGTTATTCACAATTATAGAAGTACGTATAAATATCTCTATAAATTCATAGGTTCACGGAAAAACTAACACACCTGTATTTGTAATGTCACGTATCATCATGAACGTGTAAAAAAATACATCGCTGAGCGTTGTGCTCTTGTCAGCGTTTGGCGATGTATGTCATTTCGATGCGATATGTTTGTCATTTATCGTACTATGTAAAGCTGCTATCCATAAAACATTAGACAGTTATAGGTTATGCATATGCATTTATACTTAAAAATATGAAGCAAATATTCAAAATTTCATTCTTTCAATTTTCATACACAGGAAAATTTAATTTTTCTGCACAAAAAATCCCTTGCGTTATTCAATCTGTATTTTTAACAAAACAGCCAACATATTTATAATATCAGGTAAATTGGTAAGAAAAATCATTACTATTATGGTGTCGTTCACTGCTAAAACCTGTGACGAACATTACATATAGCGGTGCGTCAGTCTTTCCGTGTTCTTCAGTTAGAAATTGATATCAGGATAGTATTCATTAAGTATCTTTAATACTAAATATACTTAACCATTTTCAGTTTACCATTTCAAATCAACAAAATGCTGACCATCAAAAGTGATCATATACTCTTCTCTAAGAAGATAAGAAGAGCTATTAGGAGGGATGATAAGGAAACTATTGTCACCTTACTGGAAGGAGTTAACCCCATAGATATAAGAGATAATACCGGTTCTACGCTTTTGCATTTGGCAATCAAGATACAAAATCAGAAAATCATTAAATTTTTCATTGATAAAGGCTGTGATATAAACGCTCAAGATCAAAACGGCACAACACCTTTATTAGCTGCTTTAAAATTGCGTCGTTGGTACGCAGTGAGAAAATTACTAGAAGCAAAAGTGAACATATTTCTTGCGGATAATAAAGGAATAAATGCTTTAAAGGTGGTATTACAAGATGATTATAAAGATAAAAGGCCAGAGCTTACTAAATTGTTCACGAAACATCTTGGAGTATGTGGACTAAATGGTAAAGAATTAGCTCCGTTAATATTGGAAGCAGGCTGGCCACTACACTACGCAATAGATATTGAAAACTCCGAATTGATAAAGTTGATGATAGAAGCTGGCTGTTCTATAGATTCTCGAGACGAATTAACTTACAATGATACAGCACTACATAAGGCTATTTTAAACGGTGATTTAGAAAGTACGAAAATTCTATTGCAATATGGAGCTGATGTGAATATATATAATGAAGACGAAGAATCACCTTTGCAGATGTCTACAAGCGTAGATATGAAAGAGAATGGTAAAATATTTGAAATATTTTTGGAACGTGAACTGCATCGATTTAATACAGATGGGAGTATAGAAGACTGTTCAAGATTCTTCCGTTATGCTAGTGCTGAAATCATCAAACTATTAGTAAAATACAAAGTTAACCTGACAACAAAAGATAAACTTGGGTCAACACTTTTTCATTCTCTAGTTCGTAATGATAATCAGGAAGTTGTCAACCTGATTTTGAACACAAAAATCGATGTGGATATTAAAGATATTAAGGGATATACACCATTATACTATGCAGTCGAAGATTCGTCTATAAAGTGCATAAAAGCATTAATTAGCAAAGGTGCTAATGTCAATAATACAGATATGAACGACCAAACTCCGTTGATATTTGCAATAATTAACAATCCATCAAAGAAAGTAATAGAAACACTTCTAAATAACGGTGCAATTTTGGATGAGCAAACGCAAAACGACATCTTAGATTTTATCACAGATGCTTTTCTCCAAGCTTCAAAGGCAAGCCCCATATTAAAACAGATGGCGATTATGCATTTGCAAGGTGAAGGAGTTTCAAAAAGAAACGAACTTTTAATAAAAAGCATTCCAAAAATTCATTCTTTTTTTGAATTATGTTTGCGAGAACTTCATTTAATGAAACATACACAGGTGTTTGCAAGCCGTGATATCTCAATATTTGATATTTTATGCGTTTCGGAACGTAAACTTTGTTATTATGCTCGAAACAAAGAAATAGTTCAGAATATTTTCAAAATTCAAGTTGGCTATCGATATCCAATCTATGGTAAAAACATAATAAGCCGATGTCGACGTGCATACATTGAACAAAAGTTGACTCAAAATGCTATAGATATCCTAAGTAATAATATCAAACAACTGAATTGCAATTTAGATATCATAGCAAATGTTGTTGAATTCTTAAGTTCAAATGATTTAGCTATACTCTCTGCATAAACTAATGAATTGTATTATATTGTATCTTTTTATCTATTATTCATCAAAATTTTTTAAAGGTTTATAATAAAATATAGTTGAAAATACGAAAATTAGTTTTATATTGTAACGATATATGTACCTCATAATCAATAAAAATGTTATTGAAAAAGTAATCTCCTATTCATCTTTTATTTTTATAAAATAATATGTCTTATTTATTTAAATTTATTTGGAAACAACTGCTAATGCGGCCTATCTTAGGCAATCAAGTAAATATACTTTCGAGAAAATGATATAATCAAATTGAATAATTTATTCCTATGATTATAAAAAGTCTTTATTACTTATGTCATTAAAACAAAATTATAAATCTTATAAGTAACACAAAGCAACTTTAGCAAGGTTGGGAAAACGTATAACATAAAAAGTATGTTAGAGTGAATCTCAACAGTAAATGAAGCAATTTGTGAGCAATTTAGACAAAATTATATGAAAAAGAATAGTATGAAATTTTCAAATACCATATCATAAAAAATATATAAAGCAATATGAATATAATTCACGCAATAAATTGTAATTTAAAAAAAGGGTGATTATTATAAAAAAAATTTCTTAACTGATGCCGAGTTATAATAATTATACATAAGAAGGGCAGGAGATATAAAAAAAAGTTAATATAAATATTATTTATATATAAAAGAATAATATATTCGCTAGAAGAAATTAATTTATTATATTGCGTATAGATAAAAAATATTTTGTTAGGATTTCCAGTCTTCGAAGTGATTGTAAAAAAATCAAAACACGTATCGTATTTAATGATTCTATGCAAAATAACTAAATGAATATTCGTAATCTGTAATAAATGATGTTTCAATATGATATATCAAAAACTGATTATGTTATTAAATTTTGTTTGCATATCTAAAATTAACTCATAATTTAATTGTACATTTTTGCATTAAAATTCAAATTTAAATGTTAACGTGTTATTTTTAATTAAAATTTTGTATGTTATTCCTTTGTAAAAGTAAATCATCACAAATATAAATATCGTACTCCGATCTTAAATATTATTTTGAAATAAATGTATTAATGATATGAATGAATGTACAGAACAAATTTCATGTATTATTATTTAAAAATTATTAATGTATTTCGAACAAATCTATTTATGAATCTATATACGTATTCATATTATACTTTCATGTAGAGAGCGCGGTGACGTAAAGGATAGAGCTCTTGCCTTCAACGCGGTGAGTATGGCTTCGAATCCTGGCCAGGTACCTCTGACTTTTTTTCAAAAGAAAAATTAGTGTATGTGCTAATAATATCGCGCGATTCTTAAAAAAAATCCGATCTCATTGGGTATCGGTTGATTGTTGGTCACAAAAATGACTGACCATCAATCGGTAGTTAAAGATTTCGATATGGTGTGTCAGATGGGCTAGCCTGATGTAATGTGTTAAACGGGAACCGGGCTAAAATCTATCCGATATCATCATATGAAAAAAGTTAATTATATAGAGGACAATATCCTCTATATAATAAACTTTTTTTAAAAATAAATAAAAAAAAATACTTTCATGTAGAGATCATAAATTATTAAAAAAATGTAAGAGAATTCATAAATACATCGAAAAAAATATATTCTTTTTTAAAGATGATGGTTATCAAGTGAAAAATTTATTTAATAATTGATTTAGCTAAATATAGCTGAAAATTGAGATTTTCAACATTTCATAAATTTTAATATGAAAATACTTTGAATACAGAAAATAAATAGTATAGGAAATATGAACAAAACTTTGAATTGGAATAATTTATATAACAATATTATTTTCCCTGGTAGAAATGATTCCATTTAATGGCTAGTTAATCCCTAGTAAAAATGGATTTAATGCTATTTCTTGGCTTATAACCATTTTAAATGGGTAAATTTCTACTAGGGTTAATGTCGAGCTTAATATATTTTACGAAAGAAATTATTATTAATAATAGTAAGTCTCTTTTCACAAATAGATAATAACAGTATATTAACTTATTTACACATACTATGAGCTGAACATTTTTACATAGGCACATGGGCGTACTCATATTCCGACAGTAATAAAATATATTTTTTTTATTAACTCTTTCGTTGCACTGTTGGGTGTTAAAACCCATCATACTGAATAATATTATAAAAAACCACTACAATAATCTTTCATTAATCTTTTTTGTGGTACGTTGGAAAATTGCAAATAAGTTTAAAAATAAAAGCCGTGGTGCCGCGCTGCTTAGACCTAAGGTGTGCAATAGGCTTGCGAATATTGTTCACCATTGATTGATTGAAATTGTTGATGTAGATACTGTAAAAGAAAGTTTTATTGTTTTAACATACTCAATGTGAAATTAGTAAGTTTCAAATTTTTTGTATTTAGTACTTGACTTTAAGTTTCAAGAAAAAATCAACTGTACTCTCTGCTCGTTTGTTTATTTAATTTTAAAATTCAAATTGAGTAACTCTTAAAATAAACAGTTTTTCTGCAAAACAAAATTTAAAAGTCTTTTGATTGAAAGAATAGTATAATACTATAATTAAGAAAATATATATTAGAAGAATTCTTATTTTTATTTGTATTTTAAAAATAAGAACGATATACACAGAACGCCACCTACTCTGAGCTTTAGCAAACTCACTAATAAGTTAAGGATGAATTACTTATTTTCTTAGTGAATCTAGCTACCTATTAATGAGCTAACCAGTCGAGCTGGTTAATTTTCTACCAGGGATATTTTTGCTAAATATTAACATAGGTATGTGGGTAAAAAAAGGATTAAAAATAAAGTCTTACTTGGCTTACAGCATTTCTTCTCTATTTACCTCTAGTTTAGTAAAATGAAAGGTACAATATAATTACAGGTATAAATCTATGTAAGCTGTAATTTAAAGAATATAATAAGGTTGGGTTAAATTTTAATCCATACTGTATTATGAGGATTTCCCAAGTAATTCACACATACAAAGAAAATTAGAATATAAATATCTCTGTATATTCATAGACTTTTCAGTTAGAAATCATCATCAGAATAGTATTCATGCAGTATTTTCAATACTAGAATTTTCTAACAATTTTAAATTAACCATTCCAAATAAACAAAATGCTTACCATTAAGGGAGATCGTGTGAACTTCTTTAAGAAAATAAAAAAAGCTATTACGAGGAATAACAAGAAAAAAATTGTCACCTTATTTAAAAAAGTTAACCCCATAGATATACGAGATCATACCGGTTCTACGCTTTTGCATTTGGCAATTAAAATAAACAATCAAAAAATTATTAAATTTTTCATTGATAAAGGTTGCGATATAAACGCTCAAGATGAAAACGGTACAACACCTCTGTTAGTTGCTGTTAAATTGTGTTGTTGGCGAACAGTGAGAAAATTACTCGAAGCAAATGCAAACATATTTCTTGTGGATAATAAAGGAATGAATGCTTTACAAGTGTTATTGCAAGATGATCTAAAATTTTCTAGAGCATGCCTTATTAATTTGTTCATAAAACACCTCAAAGTATGTGGACTAAGTGGTAAAGAATTAGCTCCGTTAATACTGGGAGCAGGGTTGCCCCTACACGACGCCATAGATATTGAAAACTCCGAATTAATAAAGTTGATGATTGAGGCTGGCTGCCCTGTAAATTCTCGAAAGGAATTAAGTGGTGTGACAGCACTGCATAAGGCGATTTTAAATAACGATTCAGAAAGTGTAAAAATTTTATTGCAATATGGAGCTGACATAGATTTATTTAATGGAGATCTGGGTTCACCACTAGACCTAGCTACAAGCATGGATCGAAAAAAAGATGGTAAAATATTCGAAATATTTTTGCAACGAGAACTGCATCGATTTAATACAGATGGGGGAATAAAAAGTTATACAAATTTCATGTTCGCAAGTGCTGCAGTTATCAAACTAATAGCTCAATACGAAGTTAACCTCACAACAAGAGATAGCTATGGGTCAACACTATTGCATTGTCTAGTGTCGAATAAAAATCTGGAAGTATGCAACCTGATTTTAGAAGAAAAATTCGATGTCAATAATAAAGATATCAAGGGCAATACAGCGTTACACTATGCAGTTCAATATTCGTCTATAAAGTGCATAAAAGCGTTAATTAGCAAAGGTGCTAATGTTAATGCTGTAAATAATAAAAATGGCCATACGCCGTTGGTTAATGCAATGAACCACCGTACACCAGAGAAGGTAATAGAAATACTTATAAAAAACGGTGCAATTTCGGATGAGGAAATGCAAAATCACGTCTTAAATTATATAAAAAATGCCAATATCCGAGCTTCAAAGGCAAGCCCCATATTAAAACAGATGGCAATTATGCATTTCCAAAGTAAAGCAATTTCGAAAAAAAACGAACTTTTGATAGAAAGCATTCCAAAAGTTCATTCTCTTTTTAAATTATGTTTGCGAGAACTTTATTTAATGAAACATACACAGGTGTTTGCAAACAGTGATATCTCATTATTTGATATTTTATGCGTTTCGGAACGTAAACTTATTTTTTACGCTCGAAACAAAAACATAGTTCAAAATAATATAAAAGTTAAAGTCGGTTACCGATATCCAATTTATAAGAAAAACCTAATAAGCCGATATCTACGTGCATACGAGAAACAAAATTTGACACAAAATGCTATAGTTATTCTAAGTAATAATATCAAACAACTTAATTGCAATTTAGATATCATAGCAAATATTGTTAATTTATTAAGTCCGAATGATTTAGCTATACTCTCTGCATAAACTAATGAATTGTATTAAAAAAATTGTATATACTGTTTTATTTATTATTTATCAAAATTTCTAAAGATATTTTAATAAAATATATTATAAAAACTCGAAAGTTAGTTTTATATTGTAAAGACATATGTGTATCTCATAATGAATAAAAATGTTATTAAAAAAAATATGTTATTACAAAAGAATTAAGAATCCTCCATCTACGAATTTTTACATTTATGTGACAATTTTTATTTAAAAAAATAAAAATACAGTATATTTAAATGTTTAGCCACGCTGCTTAGACCAAAGCTGTACAATAGTCTTGAGAAAAATTTTAATCATTGATTGAAATTGTTTGTATAGATATCGTATAGGAAAGTTTTATGGTTTTATCATACTTAAAATAAAATTAATATTTCGAAAACAAATTAGTATTTCATCTCGAATATTTATATAGCTCAGTATTTTTACGAATGTATTTATTTTTTTTAAAGGTCTTATATTTCTGCACAAAAAACAAATTTAAAAAAAATTGACATCTAGCTCCAGTCTCCCATACGACAGGATAATCCGTATGTGAAAATGGGAAAATATTTATACATCCTCTAAAAGTTAACAATAGGAGTACTGTATATATTTGACTGTAAGACCTGAATAATTTGTACCATTTGTTTATGACATTCCTTAAAAAATTACAAGATTCTCACAAAAGTTTTAGATATATTTATAACTTCTTTAATATTTACTAGACACTATAAATTATGGAAACGTTTTAAATTTTGTCCATCCCTGGTAGAAATGTGAACATAAAAAATGGTGTATATAAAAATTGGAGGTTATTAGTAAAAATAATGCCAAAGAAATGGCCATAAAATGTTAAAAAAAGCGTTTCCATTTCTGCTGGTCATAAAATGGTAAAAAAAAACGTTTCAATTTCCACCAGGGATGTAATTATATTCAAGGTTATGTATATTAAATAACCTAAAAATATACTATGACCCGGGATGGAAGTGATAGTTACCCTAATTTGTCAAAGAAAACGCTTCGTAGATTTGTTCATTGATCGATAATATCCCAGTAATAAAAAATTAAATAACATATTATGTAAAATATTCATTAACTTAATTTGTATATGATTGTATTCGTTGTCTATAAATGTAAAAGATATTTATAGAAGTTATTTAACGATTTAGAACTTGAAAACGCTGCCGAATACTTTAGCGCAATGCTTTCTCATAGAACTCATTAAGTTTAAGTAATTTGATTTCATTGTTTTAAATGTGATTTCAATCTTAAAAAAACGATTCATTAGTAATATTTCTCAGTATCTTTCATGTACCACATACATAGCTTTGAAAACTTTTTTTTCCAAAAATATTATATCAAAATTTTCAAAATGCTCAAAAATTAAAACTGCTCTAAGAAAATTAGTTTTCAAAAGCTTATTTTCTTCTAACAGTATCGAATAATTTGTACACAAAGTTTAGACTAAATCTATCGAGTAGTTAACGTAAATTAGAATAAAAATGGAAAATCAAAATTTATTTTTAATTTTTAAATGGCTCTAAAATTGAAATTACACTAAATATTTCAATAGCATCTCGGCTAGTTGGACAAAAAAATAAATTGTATGCGAAATTTAAAGCAAATTCATTAAGTAGTTTTTGAGGTGTAATTGACTAAATGAATACACACACACACACACGCACGCACGCACGCACCCACACACACACCCACATACACAGACATTTTCTGGAAATCACTTTGTTCGACTCTCTGAATCCAAATATATACAAATTAATAAAAAAAAGAAAAAAATTTTTTTATCGATGCAATACTTTTTCTATGAGAAATCAATTTAAAGAATTCAATCTTTATTTAAGTTTATTGATTCTTTTAATCTATAATCTGTCATTGATATTTCATGTGTGATACTTGTAAACTTAATTAACATTTGTCAATATTTTTGATCACAATATTTTTAATTTATTTTACATCTGTGCAAAACCGTTCAATTTTTTTAGAAAAAATTGAAAAAAAATTAATAAAAATAATTGATAATTATTCAATTGATTGTAAATTATTTATTACACCCAATCCTTTTTTAAAGTAAGATAGTTTATTTATTGGACATAGAAAAGCGAAAAAACTGATCATGATTTAATATCTAATGTTTTATAAACTACAGCAAAATCAAGAAATTTACAATAATGTATATCATGCATCCCTAGCGGTAATTTTAATTTAATTTGTGATTTTTTGTTATTAAAAAATAAGATTATTTTGATAATGAATGGTAATGCAAATGATTGTCTTCATATTTTATTATTCAATTTAAATAAAAAGGAGTATCAAAGATAAGCAAAAACTATACTTTCATGCTAAATATTAACATACGGATACGGGCATTGAAAAGATTGAGAATAAAATTTTACCTGGCTTACTAATTTTTTTCTTTGTTCACCTCTAATTTAGTAAAATAAAAGGTAATATGTAATTGCAGGTTAGTTTAAGGAATATAATAAAATTGGATTAAATTTTAATCCATATTGTGTAATGAGAATTTTTCAAGTAAAATTTAGAATATTTTTCTAGTAGTTATTAACAATTACAGAAGAAGTACTTATATAAATATCTCCGTAATAATAAGAAATAATTTAGAATATTTTTAAAATTCAAATTGGGAACCGATATCCAATTTATGGTAAAAACATAATAAGCCGATGTCGACGTGCATGCATTGAACAAAACTTGACTCAATATTATATAAATATTTTAAGTAATAATATCAAACAACTGAATTGCAATTCAGTAATTATAACAAATATAGTTAAATTCTTAAGTCCAAATGATTTAGCTATACTTTCTGCATGAACTTATGAATTTTATTAAAAAAATTATATCTTTTTATCTATTATTCATCAAAATTTTTCATAGATTATTTAATAAAATTTAGTCAAAAATAGATTAAAAAATTAGATTTAGTTTTATATTGTAACATCTTCTTGAAAATTTTCTTAAATTTTTATATTTGCATATTTAAAATTAACTCATAATTTGATTGTAAATTTTTGTATTAAAATCAAAATTTAGATGTCAATGTGTTATTTTTAATAGAAATTTTGTATGATATTCATCTGCAACATATGCACATGTTTCAATCAATATTTTTGATAAATATGAACATACATATAGAGGCATTGAAAAGATTAAAATTAAAATTTTACCTGGCTTACTGAATTTTTTTCTCTATTTACCTCTAATTTAGTAAAATGAAAGTTACAGTATGATTGCAGGTATAAATCTTTGTAAGCTGTAATAAATATTATAATGAAGTTGGATTAAATTTTAATCCATAGAATATAATAAGAATTGGCTATGTAAAATTTAGAATATTTTTTAGTGTTGATAAATACAGAGGAGTTGCGCACATAAATTTCTTCGTAAATTCATAGACTGTTCAGTTGGAAATGGCTATTGGAATAGTACTTATTAGATATTTTCAGTTTTAAATTTACGTAACAATTTTAAGTTTACCATTTTAAATAAACGTAATGCTTACCATTAAAGGTGATTATATACACTTTTCTAAGAAGATAAAAAGAGCTATTAGGAGGAACGACAAGAAAAGTATTGTCACATTACTAGAAGGAGTTAACCACGCAGATATAAGAGATCATACATCTTCTAATCTTTTGCATTTGGCAATCAAGCTACGAAATCAAAAAATCGTTAATTTTTTCATTGATATAGGCTGTGATGTAAACGCTCAAGGCCAAAATGGCACAACACCTTTACTAGCTGCTCTAAAATTGTCTTCTTGGCGAACAGTGAAAAAATTACTCGAAGCAAATGCAAACATATTTCTTGCGGATAGCAAAGGAATAAATGCTTTAAAAGTGGTACTACAAGATGATCAAAAAGTTCATAGAGCAAAGCTTATTGAATTGTTCACAGATCACCTCAGAGTGCGTGGTCTAAATGGTAAAGAATTAGCTCCGTTAATATTGGAAGCAGGCTGGCCAATACACTACGCCATAGACATTCAAAATCCCGAATTAATAAAGTTGATGATAGAGGCTGGCTGTTCTATAGATTCTCGAGACCAATTTACCGACAATGAGACAGCACTACATAGAGCTATTTTTAACTGTGATATAGAAAGTACAAAAATTTTATTGCAATATGGAGCTGATATAGATATAGATAATGAAGAGGTAGGTTCGCCATTCGAGCTCGCAACAGACATAGATAGGGGTATGAATGTTGAAATATTTGAAATATTTTTGGAACGTGAACTGCAACGGTTTAATACAAATGGAAGAATATCGGATTATGAACCTTTCATTACGGCAAGTGCTGAAGTAATCAAACTATTAGCCAAATATAATGTAAACCTGACAACAAAAGATAGTACTGGAACACCACTTTTCCATTTCCTAGTTTGTAATAAAAATCAGGAAATTGTCAATTTGATTTCGAACACAAAAATCGATATGAATAATAAAGATATTGACGGGAATACAGCGTTACACTTTGCAAGCTTTCGTTCGTCTATAAATTGCGTAAAAGCATTAATTGACAGAGGTGCAGATGTCAATGCTACAAATAATAGGGGTCATACCCCGTTGATTTACGTGTTAAATCACTGTGCATCAGAGAAGATGATAGAAATACTTATAAGGAACGGTGCAATTTTGGATGAGGAAATACAAAATTACATATTAAATCTAATCACCAGCAGTATTCAAACTTCAAGTACAAGTCCCATATTAAAACAAATGGCGATTATGCATTTTCAAAGTGGAGGAGTTTCAAGAAGAAACGAACATTTAATAAAAAGCAATGCAAGCATTCACTATCTTTTTAAATTATGTTGGCATGAACTTCATTTAATGAAACATACACAGGTGATCGAAGACAGTGATATTTCAGTGTTTGATATTTTATGCGTTTCGGAACATCAACTTTTTTATTATGCACGAAACGAAGAAATAGTTGAGAATATTTTTAAAATTCAAGTTGGCTACCGATATCCAATTTATGGTAAAAACATAATAACCCGATGTCGACGTGCATACAGGAAACAAAAGTTGACACAAAATGCTATAGATATTTTAAGTAATAATATCAAACAACTTAATTGCAATTTAGGTATCATAGCAAATATTGTTAAATTGTTAAGTTCAAATGATTTAGCTATACTCTCTGCATAAACTAATGAATTTTATAAAAAAATTGTATCTTTTTATCTATTATTTATCAAAATTTTTTAAAGGATTATAATGAAATATAGTTAAGAGGAGGCCGTATCATTCTGTCCTTGTCTAATCTGAATTTTCTTTATTATTAATAAATTAAATATTTTCATAGAAAAGTAAGACAACCGTCCAATAGAGCAAAAGACAAGCAAACGATTCTTTTTTATGAAAAAATATGAAATTTTGATTATTTTTCGAGTGAAGTCTGAAACGGAAAAACAGTTGAATCAACTCAATCAAGTTCGATTGTTTTTCCGTTTCAGACTTCACTCAAAAAATAATCAAAATTTCATATTTCTTCATAAAAAAGAATCGTTTGCTTGTCTTTTGCTCTATTGGGCGGTTGTCTTACTTTTCTATGAAAATATTTAATTTATTAATAATAAAGAAAATTTAGATTAGACAAGGACAGAATGATACGGCCGCCTCTTAAGAGTACGAAAATTAGTTTTAGATTGTAACGATATATATTTACCTCGTAATCAATAACAATGTTATTGAAAAAGTAATCTCCTAGTCATCTTTTATTTCTATAAAATAAAATGTGTCTTATTTATTTAAATTTATTTGGAAAAAACTGCTAATGCGGCCTGTCTTAGCTTCGATTGCCTAAGCTAAGATGCTCAAAAGGTTTTTTCTTTTCCAATTTTGTTAATTTTATTCAATGCTTGGTTTTGGCTTTGCTTATATTGTTGTACAATGTTATAGCTGCACAACAACAAAAAATTTCCTTCAATCAAGTAAATATACTTTCGAGAAAATGATATAATGAAATTGAATAATCTATTTCTATGATTATAAAAAGTCTTTATTACTTATGTAATTAAAACAAAATTATAAATCTTATAAGTAACACAAAGCAACTTTAGCAAAGTTGGGAAAACGTATAACATAAAAAGTATGATGGAGTGAATCTCAATAGTAAATGTAGCAATTTGTGAGCAATTCAGACAAGATTATATGAAAAAAAATAGTATGAAATTTTCAAATACCATATCATAAAAATATATAAAACAATATGAATATAATTCACGCAATAAATTGTAATTTAAAAAAAAGGTGATTATTATGAAAAAAATTTCTTAACTGATGCCGAGTTATAATAATTATACATAAGAATGACAGGAGATATAAAAAAAAGTTAATATAAATATTATTTATACATAAAAGAATAATATATTCGCTAGAAAAAATTAATTAATTATATTGCGTATAAATAAAAAATATTGTACATATTAAGGTTGTCAGGGGCTCATTCGGTTGAGTGATGGATTTGTAATCTCGAGGTTCCGAGTTTGATTCCCGCTCTCAGCCAATTGATGCAAGTGCCATCTGTACTAGCATCGCAATAATAGTACAAATACAGTAAGTAAAATAAAAAAAAATATTGTACATATTATATTATTGTCAGTTAGATAGATAGATAGATAGATATCAATTTATTTTGTAAAATAGTACAAAAAGGCATGTAATACATCAAGCAATAAATAATAATTCTGTATAAAGTATTGCACATAATATGATAAGATATCACAGTCAAATATTAAAATTAATATATAATACTGTATCAGTAAGTCACTATGTAAAAGCGATATCACAGACTACTCTAAATACACGCAGAAAGTATGAAAACATAAATTACAATGAAAACAGTCTTAAATATCTATCAGTCATGAAATTAAAATCAAATTAAAATCAAATAACACAATTTAAAAGATAAAGCATAAAGCATAGTCATGACATCAAATAAAAATAAAATTGGACAAAACAATGCAACAATAAATAATAAAAAAATAATATAATAATAAAATTCAAAGAATAAAAACTTGATACCGAAGATGTCATAACTATTAATAAAAAAAAAAACAGAATCACTCATTCTTTCTGCATTCATTCAACCATCATTCGCGCTAATAAATACATTCACACCTTAAATCTATATATAAGACAAAACAAAATAAATTAACATAAAATTAAAATACTTAAAATTAAGATCACTCGAGGTCGAGTAAGTACCTCCTCAAAGCCGATTTGAACCTGCCGAGCGATGGAAGATTTTTTATATCGGCAGGCAGGGAGTTCCAAAAATGCGCACCTTGAACTTGAAAGGAATTTCTTCCAGTCTCAGTAAGCATGAAGGGCACCGCGAAGTCCTTAATCTCTCCCCTAGTGGCTACCCTAGGTACATATCTAGTAAAGAGACTCACTAGATACTCTGGAGTATTCATGCGCACGATTTTGTACATAAGTACAGCCATAAAATACTGTCTCCTTGAATCAGTACGCAGCCAACCAAGAGCGGCTCTATAAGGAGAGATATGATCGCCCATTCTCACACCCATTACATATCTCACACATGAATTTTGTAGTCTTTGTAAACGTCTTCTCAACCCCTTCGAAGCATCGAGCAAAACTACTGAGCAGTAGTCGAGGTGCGGAAACAACAAGGCGGCTGCGAGTTGTTTACGCAGGGCCTCAGTGGTGTACCGACGGAAAAACCGCAAACTATACATTACCCTATTAAATTTTTTAGTCACCATATTAATGTGCGGCTCCCATGACAACCTAGCGTCAAGCACAACACCAAGGCTCACAACGGTATCAGAGAAAGATATGTCGACACCACCCTCAAGCTCAATCGTTCTTGACTCACCAGTATAGAAGTCATTAATAAATCGACTACTGCCAAAAACGATTGCTTTAGTTTTGCTTGCATTTAATGTGAGAGAAGCATCGACAGCCCACCCCGACACCGCCCTGGCCGCCCTCCGCAAAATACGAATACCTTCATTCACATGTTCATAAGGGACCTGAGTATAGATTTGGAGGTCATCAGCATATAATATGTGCTCGACGAAACAGAGGTCGAGTGTGTCACGTATGTTATTAATGTAAAGGCAAAACAACAGAGGCCCCAGCACTGAACCCTGTGGAACTCCTAGATTGGTTGTTAGCCAATCTGAATCCTCTTTTAAGTGTGTAGAAACCATTTGTTTCCTACCTGATAAATAGGAGCTAATCCATTCAAGTGCAGCCCTGGAAAGCCCCATCGATCTAAGCCTCGCAAGCAATTTGGAGGGGCAGATCGTGTCGAAAGCCTTACTAAAGTCAAATAGAAGTAATAACGTGGCAAGTTTCTTGTCAAGACCTGATCTTATGTCGTCTGTAAGTTTAAGTATGGCGGTCTGCGTAGAATGGTGCTTTCTGAAGCCAGTCTGCAAAGAGTCAAGTATTTTGTGTGTCGTAATGTACTCTTGCAGTTGGTCATGGGCAATCTTCTCCAGAACCTTTGAAAGAAAACATAATATTGCTATTGGCCTAAAATCTTTAGGCATCTTAGGTGCAGGACACTTCTTTAAAGGCACAATGCGTGCACGCTTCCAAAGGCAAGGGAAGATCTCCCGCGCAAAAGAGGAATTGAAAAGAGTCACAAGATGCTCTCCAATAAACGGTAGTGCTTTAAGTATCACACTCTGCGGAATGCCATCCTCGCCACAAGCCTGTGATGAAAAATGCGAAATCGCAAGGATTACATCATTAATATTAATTGGCTTGAAGGCAAAGCCACTTTCACTACACTCCGAAAGAATCTTCTTACGTTCCGCAGTATCATCGTGTGGCGAGACTGACACTCCCGCAAAATGTGCATTAAGCTCATCAGGAGTGAATCCATTCAAGTCCCCTTGAGGTCCGGAGAGGAGTCCCAGGTCTTTTAACTCCTTCCAGACATAAAATAAAAAAAATAATATAGTATTAAAGATGTTAGAATTTTTTTTTTTTTTTTTTTTTTTTTAACGTCGTTATATTTATGCTATTTTCAATGCTAATCAACGACGGAGCTCGTAAGTGTGCTTGTGAACACAGCACATGTAATGTACAGTGGTGCTTCTATCAATCGGCTGCTGAGAGCGGGATTCGAACTCAGAACCTCGAGATTGCGAATCCAACGCTCTACCGACTGAGCCACTCACCGGCTCAGTTAAATGTCACAATAAATTAATACCGTACGTGAAAGACGATGTTATTTATTTTATTCAAATTTTTTACTTTTCTTTTAATACAAATCCTAATCAGATATTATTTTTTACCCGTGATGTAATAGTTACCAATATTACAGTTTCCCGAATTTTCAATCTTAATTAAAAAATTTGCTAAAATATCTCTATATCATGTATTTTATTAATTATAGAAGGTTATAATAAAAGAAAACTTTTGGGTCAAGAATTGAAAATTGTTATGTTAGTAAAAAATCGAAAAATAACTTATTTATTTAATTTGATTAAATATTGATGATGAGATTTTTATAGAATTTGAATAGTACATCTTAATATTTTTCAAAAGTTTAAAAGTACAAAATTAATCTTTTCAGAAAATTATACATTTTGACAAGACTCGAACGATAGTTTTAATCTTTAAAATTAATAAAATTTAAAATTTAGGTTTTGAATTCTTAATTCTAGATTTCCTACTTTTAATGAAATACAAACATTTGAAAAAAAATATTTAAGTTTAGAAAATTACATAAAATTAGGAATTTTCAATATTTTTGTAACTTAAATATTATTTTCGTAATTTAACTAAATAATAAATAAACATATTTCTACTCTCAAATACAATATACATTTCTATAACTACACTTCTTAGATTTACTAAAGAATTATTTTATATTTAGCAATGTAAAATTCGATTCTTTGCTTTATCAACACATTAATTAAATTCAAGATTATAACTATTATTTTTTTACTATTTATCATTCGATACGTCATTGTATACTGTAAATTATGGCATTTTACATTAACCACTAGCTCATTTGTATCATTAAACTAGTGCTAATGGCTATACTGGCTCTAACTAGATATTACATTCATTCGAATTTAATAATCTTTCAATTTTGATTAAAAGAATATCAGAAATTAAAAACTCTGGAATTAGTGTAACAATTGATAATTTCTTTTCCAACTATTTATATAAATATAAAAAAGATATGTCATATTTATACATTGCATAATTCGGAAGATCAAGTCTAACAATTTTAAAGAAACTATACAAAAAAATTTAGGGTGAGATATAATTTTGATGGTTGAATCTAATTATTTTTAATATATAAAAACGCAAAAATGCATTTTTATTCAAATACTTCAATAACTAATTTGTATAAATTAATATGTACAACTGTTAAAACTTACGGCTTTCCAAATAAATATTTATCAATATTACTTGTAATCTGTGAATGAATTTAAAATTGGCCAACTCTTTTTCTGGATAATAGAATTTGATAACATCTTATTTACGTTTTTTTTCTTTAGGAATATTTTCTATAAATTCACAAACAGCAGCTCTATTACATTCAGTTTGAATCATTGACTGTCCCAGATTTAATACGAAGCAACGTCAGAGAAAATTCAAAATGAGTAGTAAGTATCTGAAATATAATGTTCTTAATTTATGAAATTTAAAGTTTTAAAAATTAAATTAAAATTTTTTTTTTTCATTTGAATTTTAATATTTAGAAAGAACGACATATTTAAAATTTTATAATTATTTAGCAGATTAAAAATTTTCACATTTGAATTACGTAATTGATAAATTGTATTAAGTTTATAAAATATTTCATTTCTTTCAGTTTTCAGTTTTATAAAAGTGAAATAAGAATTAAACTATTTAGAAAAAACAATAATTGTTTACTTTTAATGGATGATAATTATGATTATATCTGTATTTTATTTCATGACTTTTGTCTTCAATTTAAAAAGTATTTCTTTATTAATAAAAAGTTGTTTTTTACATTATTCATCTTCAGTTTAATTAATATGTTAAAGTAGTTATACCTTAGCTACATCATGGAAATGTATGAACATTATAAAACATCGAAATTTTCACTGAAATTCAAAGACGATGTCATAAATAATCGGTTAAAATTTTTAAATTATTCAATGTAAAAATTTCTTCTAAAATTGTAATTTTACAATTCTACATTTAGAAACGGTAAATTAACTTGAAATTTGAGTTAATTATTCAAGACATTGTTTTTAAGTTTTAAAAGAAGTGAGCTCAATACAATCTTTTATTTATGATGTAACAAGGATATAACTTTTAAAAAATGTTATTAGTACTGTGTGACTTAAATTCGCTTGTATCGCACACTTTTTAGTAGCGTATGTAGCGTTTTCTGGCACGGCACAGAAAACAATAATTCTAATTAATCATACATACGTATTTTACACTTGTCAAATACTATAAACGCTTTTAAATTTAAAAATTAATCGAACAAGTAATTAAATTATAGGAATATGCTGTAACATTATAGAAATATCAGGTTGAAATTGTTCATCTTGTAAAGTAACAAGGATAAGCTGAATAATGGTGTAAAGTATAAATCTGAATTGTAGGTTAACTTTTTTATATGAAAAAATATTGGATTTTATTATAAACTTATATTTATCTCACAAAATAAACAAATTTTTCATAATAATTATCTAAATTAACATATATTATTGAAGATATTTATATCGTAATTTTTAGGTGGATCCAAATCACACATACTATAAAATAATATATTGTGTTCACAATTGACTTTACGTAGATTTATTACTCTATTTAATAAGTTAATCAAATTTTAAGAAAAAATCTTAATAAAGTTAGAGATTAATAAATACTAAAATATTGAAAAAATAAACATTAGGAATAAATTTTAATAATTCTCATTTAGTTTACAGATCAGACAAAATGACTCTGCTTGCAGTCTGTTGTATTCTGATGTTTTCCACTGTCACCTTAGCAAATGTAAATTTTTATGTTAGATCTAATAAAATATTTGATAAATTTTTTGTATGTTAATTATTTAATTAATGTCAACTTTGATATCACTAATTTATCAACTAAATTTTGTTTAAATTATAGGATGATTTTCACACAAGATTTTACGACGCCATATATAAATGTATGAATGAATCTGGCGTACCTAAAAAAGTATTATTCGAAGCATTAAATTCTGGAGTAGAGACTGATATGAAAGTAAAATGTGTTTCTCAATGTCAGCTAACAGAAACGCAGTTAGTAAGTCAACATTTCTATCTATTAAAAATTAATTTTATTAACAAAAATATCAAACGTTTTTAATCAAAACATATAAAATTTTTTCTCAAAGATTAGTTATTTACTTTTATTGATTCCTAAAATTTTGTTGGTTATAAGTTATGACTATAACTAATTTTATGATCATTGATATTATTATTAAAATTTTTGTCATTTTTTATAAATATTTAAAATAATCACTTTAATTACAGGTTGGAACTGATGGAACAATTGATGAATCTGAAATGATAAAACTTTTAACTGAACACGGGGAAATTGAAGTTTCAGAACAAGAAGCTAGAGCTATTGTTAAAAAGTGCAACGAAGGTATTATTTATTTTGATAGTATATCAAATATTAAATGATTATTTTACAATAAATCTAATAAAATTTTTATTTTTTAGAAAAAGTTAATTCTTGTGATGCCGCTCATAAGTTTATGTCTTGCCTTGTGAAAAAAAATTGGGAGCTGCATGAAACGCATCCAAAGACCTATCACCATGAAAGCAGTGTATAAGTCATTAATTTTCGTACATAATTATTGTATCAAATGTTTCTAAAGAGGGATGAGGTTTTTTTTTTTTTGGAAGTATTAAATTATCAACCAATAAAGTTTCAAATTACATATATCTAATACATTTGTATTAAATTTTGATTTGAAGAATCCAAACCAAACTTCTATAACTTTTTTAACTATTCTTAAATTTTATAAAATATTTCATAAGAATTGATTATATTTCTTAAATATTGATTTCTGAATCTAGAAAAATACCTACCAAAAAAGTAGTTTTTTCGTAATTTATTTATTATAACTTTTTAGTTCATTGCTAATTAGAATTTATTAGAAAGAACATCATTAAGAGGCAGTAGGAGTATTAGATCTGCCCTCTTCTAATTGTTGGTTTCAACTTAAGTGCTATACAGAAATAAAATAATATAAATTTTTTAAATTCTATAAATTCTTTTTCGTATTTAAATTAAACTTAACAAATAAATAAAATTAATATTTCATCAGAACTATGAATTTCTTTAAAAATACAAACATTTGAAAAAAATATCAAGTTTGGAAAATTACACGAATTTTGAATATTTCTTGCAATTTTGATATAATTCTTGTAATTATGCTATAAAATAAATAAACATATCTAATCTTGAAAACAGCGTAATTACATTTCTACAAACACATTATTTAGATTTGTCAACTCATAAATTCAGGATTGTAACTATTATTTTTTTACTATTTATCATTCGATACATCATTGTATACAATAGAACACGGCATTTCACATTAACAACCAGTTTATTTGTCATTATAACGGTATTGATACTTACTGGTCATAAATACATATTACACGTGATTAATACTTTTAAACTCTTGGGAAAAACCTGTTAACAATTTATAGTTTTTTTATATCAACATAAAAGATATATCTTATTCTTGTACATTGCATAATTCGGGAGGTCAAGTCTAATAACTTTGAAGAGACGATATAAACAAATTTTGGTAAGATATAATACTTCTTTGATGGTCTAGTACATCACTGAATTTTATTTAAAATATTAAAGTGCAAAAATATATTTTTATTCAAATAATATTATTTTAATAATTAATTTGTATAAATTATTACGTACTAAATGTTTTATCAATTTACTTGTAATCTGTGGATAAATTTAAAGTTAATCAACTCTTTTTTTTGTGAATAGTATTTGGTTTCATCTTATCTTACATTATTTATGTTTTTTTAGAAATATTTCGTGTTTTCTATAAATTCACTAACAACAGCTCTATTATATTCAGTTTCAAATTTTAACTGTTCCAAATTTGTCAAGATACAACATCCGACAATTTAAAATGATTTGTAAGTACCGTTAATTTAATAAAGCAAATTCAAAATTTGAAAATAATCGTCAAAACTTTTAAAAATATATTTTTTTTTAATTTTAATATTTGCAAAAGAATCTTGAAAATTGTATTGTTGTTTACTTAATAAAAAATGTTTTCTTCGAATTTACTTGATTTTTCAATTGTCAGTTTTATAAAAGTGAAATTGGAATTAAAATATTAAGAAAAAAATTGTGTTTTGTAATTCAATTACCTAAATAATCATTAACAATTTAAAAAAAAATTAAAAAATATATAGAAAATTTGAAAATTTTATATTTGAAAATAATACAATTCTTAAAAAAGAATTTTCAAAAATAAACCTATTTATAAAAATGATAAAAATGGCGAATAAACTTGAAATTTTTTTTATTCTAAAAGAAGTGTGCGTAATATTATCTTTTATTTATGATTGAAATATCTTATTTTTTGTAATTTTATTAAGTAATTTAATCATTTGTTACAAATTTTAAGAAAAATTGTTCAAATTCACAAATTTTCTATTTATAGGGGGAATAAGTACTTTATTCCTGCTAATGTTTTAGAAGTCAGTTATATCTTACTTCTGGCCCGCTTTACGAGTTTATAAAGTTGCCATTACTGTTGGGGTAGGAATAAAAACATTTTATGTATATGAGTGTGTACTTCCATTTATTACTTTACTTCAAAAGATGATCCAATTTAAAAAAGTTGGTGAAAATAGATTTTGTACATGAATGACTAATACCTTAATCAATTCGGAGAATAATAAGAATTAAAAAATTAACTATAGAAATTAATTTTGTAATTATATGATTCTTATTTAGTTTACAGATTGGACACGATCAGTTTGCTTGCAGTCTATTGTATTCTGATGTTTTGCAGTGTTACATCAAATAATGTAAATTTGTATGAATTCTCATAATTATTACTAAAAAAATATATCCTCTTTTAAAAAAGGGATCCTCTTTTAAAAAAGGGATCCTCTTTTAAAAAAGTGATGGATAAATTCTGTCATCACGATAAGACAGTTTTGATTGGTTAAAATAAAACACGTGACGAAAATTTGAAATTTTGAATAAAATTTTGAAATTTCAATGAATTATGTTAACTAATAAACAAATAAAACAGCGCGCATCGCGCTTTAAATTGCTAGTATTATAAAACTTTCGTTTAGGATATACTATTTTCTCGTACTAGAAGCGCTACAAACTTCAATTTTATAAAATTAAAATATTATTCCAGTTTTAGACTAAATGTAAAAATAAAATATCATTTAAGTTAAAAGTTAAGGAGGAAAAAATTGATCTGGTCATATCTACAATATCTCGTGTAAACTGACACCTCGGCTGAAGTTGACCAATTTTTCTCCATAGATTCATAATATACAGTTTTTTTCAATGTCAGACTGAAAATATCACATTCCATTTTCGCCGTCGAGAGGGAATGTGGTACTTTGAATCCGGCGTTGAAAAAAAATAGTATATTATGAACCTAGGGTGGAAAAGTAAAGAATGTCTGAAGTTGTATGTAAATTAAAACCTAAACCGATGGCGATAAACATACGATTTGACTTTATTTACATCTTTGGTGCATTAAAGATTTTTTCATACGAGGCGCGTAGTAGGTGATTTACTGTTTGCTGAGGGAGTAAAATACCTACTTTTCGCATAGTCCGCAAGATATAAGATCGCAAGATATAATTTATAGCATGATTTTCATCCAAAAAATTACGGCTTTCTTCGAAAATGTTTGAATGAAAGTGGGATACTTGAAGAAACATTAGCTAAAGCAATATATTTTGGAGGAGAGATTGACATGAAAATTAAATGTGTTCCCCACTGTCAGCTCACAAAAATGCAACTAGTAAGTTAAAATTTGTATGCATTAAAATATCCGTTTTTAATAAAAATGTACAATATTTTTCTTGAAAAATTTTTTGTTTAATTTTCATATTTACGCAATTCCTAAAATTCTGTTAAGGTAAAGACCCCAAAACGCTATCAGTAACTAATACATGATTAAAAATAAATAAGTTAATTACTGATGAAGTATGAAAAGAAATAACAAAATATAAAATTATCGAATTTAATTTTTAAATTCAATTTTATACGTAAATAAATTTACGCAGATTTTAGTGATCAACTTTTGATATCTATAAGAAAATAGTTTTTAAAAATCCTTTCACACTAAATTTATTTATGCAAAGAATTTATTTTCGTATTTATAATATTAAAAAAGAATTAAATTTTTATCATTCTTTTTCTGTTACTTTCATTCAATTTAACCTCATTTTTTCAAAAAGTGATCGCGTTTAGGAGTCTTTACCTTTGTTGATTATTTTATAATTCTTAAAATTTATTAAAATTGTTGTCTTTTTTTACAAATATATAAAATAATCAATTTAATTACAGGTTGGAACTGATGGAACAATTGATGAATCTGAAATGATAAAATTTTTTACTGAACACGGAGAAGTTGAAGTTTCAGAACAAGAAGCTAGAGCTATTGTTAAAAAGTGCAACGAAGGTATTTTTCATATTAAATGATTATTTTACAATAAATCTAATAATTTTTTTTTTATTTTACAGAAAAAGTTGATTCTTGTGATACTGCCTTCAATTTTATGTCTTGCATAATAAAAAAACTATGGGCTTTGTGGGAAACACATCCAAAGTCGTAAAAGCAGTGTATAAATAATTAATCTTGGTACGTCATCAATTGTTTCTAAAAAACTGTGAAGTTTTTTTGTATAAACTTATCTTATCTATAATCAAAGTCTTAAATTACATATATCTAATTTAAAATTTCAAGAATTATTGTTTTGTACAGAAAAAGCACATTTTCAAGATCAAAATTTTCCAATATAGTATCTGAGCATCACGAAAGGTCTTTTTTTTTAAAATAATTAGTCACGTTAGGCTAAACTATCAAACTGTTTATAATTTTTTAATAGAATAAAATATTTATAAGCTGTATTTATAAAAAATTTAATACAAATGATATGGAATTTTTATTTACAATGATATACATTTTTTGTTCTGGTATATGAACCACAGCTCATTAAAGAATTTATTTCAAACAAAATGAAATTGAATATAACATTTTCCATAAAAAAATAATCTAGCTTTTATTTGTTTTTCAAAATCTGACAAAAATGTGATACATTACAACTTTAAAATATTTTACTTTTATACGTTTCCTTCGTAAATATAATAAGAAATTCGACTGTTTAATTCAGATAAAACAAATAAATCGATTTATTCATACATTTTTAAAGATTATCTACATTATATGATAATTTTTTGTAATAGCCATAGTTGAATATTTCTGTTTTCCTTATAAATGCGTTATAAAATATCGATTTAGTTGATAACCATTGTAGTATTTTTTTTAATAATCACTATAAGCTCTTCGATAATTTAATACTTCAAACCAATTTTGTACATAAGTCGTGTTGACTTATAAACATATCGCTAGCTGTTTCTCTTTATTTTAAACATATGATTTCTTGAAATAAATTTATTTACATATAAAAATTGTGTGTTTTATAAATGATATTAAAAATACATTACATAGAATACGCATTTATTTTTTCAATACTTTTTTAATAATAAAAACGAACTTTTGAATAATAAAAAAATATTTTACGTTGTTTAATCTTTGATTTATTGAAAACCTTTTTATTAACATAAGAATATTTAAATATATAGTATATATACTTGAAAAATCTATGATTAAAGCGTAAATATATAATTTGACACAAATACAATAATCATATTATTGTATTACGTACAATCATTGCAGCTATTTTTTTTTTCAATACAATGCATCTTTTATACTGTATACAAAAAAATATTTAAATAATCTAAAACGAAATTAACTTTTTCATTCAAAATAGACGAGGAAATAAAAATAAAAGAAAAAACATACCTGTAATATAAATAAAAATAATGAAAAGACAAAATAAACAAATATAATATGAAAGATTAAGTAACAATTTTAAAAGATCAAAAGTTCAGTTGTCAGAAGTCCGAAATGTTTTTATCTTCACGACTGACTTGAAAAAGCGTATTGATATGCTCAAGCAGTGTTGCGAAACTTATATCTTCTAAAGATTACGCTAGTAATTTAATCAAGTTTACGAAAAATTTCATTTAAAATTACTGTTTGAAACGCAGTTTATATCTAATTAAAAAGTTGTACTTAACGCGCTTTCCGAATGAGCAGAATCAACTTTGATTAGTCAAATAAATAAAAGTTCGTTTTTACAATATACATTATATGAATTCAGTGGAAATAAAAAAAAATTCGACATCGGATGATAAAAATATAATTTATTTTTTAATTCGACTACTTTTCAATGTATACATTGTAATACATGTGTTTTCTACATTTGCAAAAGATGATGTACAAGCATATATTTTCATAATTTGTAATTCATAAATAAGAATGTAAAATAAATCATAATGTATCTTAGTATTAATTTAATTGATAATATTTTCAAATGTATTCAACGTTATAGTTAAAATATTTTTCTTAGTATTTTCGTATATTTAGAAATTTGTGTGAAAGATGTTAACGCAATTTAAAAAAGGATTCAATATGTAGCAAATACAAATAAATGAACCATTGCACGAACCTCTGCAAAGAGGCACTCTTCTTTCTGTACTAGTAATAAAAATAAATGTATTTATGACGAACGGAGCGACCGATGAAAATTAAAAACAACGCCATATGTTGACCATTCGGGATTTCCCGTTAATCCTTAATCTCACTATAAAACTTTCTCTGTACAATAAAAACCTTTTTCTTGTCTTAACTAAAAATCCCATAGAAACTTTTTAAGAAATATTTTGTAAAACGTCAGAACCTTTGCGACCATCACAGCGAACACATCTCGCTTCGTTTGTCACTCCTCAACTGAATCTTATTAAAGTATTTTATATATTCATACATCAATCTTTTCATTTAACAGTTTACCTTTTTAAAACTTAACATTGCTTTAGTAAATTAATTTGGACTAAAGCGCACAATTTACATTGTGCAATTCTTCAGATGATTTCAAATTTAATACTATATATTCTTTGATATGGCGTTATATCGATTCATTAACAAATTCGATGTAACTTCTTTTAATTATTAAACTATTTATTAATCAGAGTATCATATTACAATCCTATAATCCTATTATAAAAGAATGATGGCTGGAGTTTGAAGCCAGAAACACTGCCCTATTATAAAAGAATGTTGGGTGGAGTTTGAAGCCGGAAACACTGTCGTCAAAATTTCTAATTGGTTGAAAAGCTAGGTTCTTAAATTGTAAATTGAGACGCTACTTTATGAAATGTAACTTCGAATTAACATCAAAAGAACCCTGGTAGAAAAAAGCCTGGATTTACGGTGTCATTATGGTGTATTTTATGGTTTGCAACCATAATATGGCCACAAACCCAGTCTTATTTCGACGGAATATGGCCAGCTTATGGACTTGACAAGGCTACAAACCCAGTCTTATTTTGACGGAATATGGTCAGCTTATGGACTTGACAAGGAATACAAATTTATAATTTTGAAAAGATAATTAAAATTTTGGAATAATAATTAAGGAAATTATAATTTAGAATTATCAGAAAATGATTCATTTTAATAAATTATCATTATATATTATTCATTTTTATAAACTATTTATTTTTATAATTAACAATAACACATTAAAGTTTCATTTATAAAGTTATAGTTAATGGTCTGACATTATTTACAATTAATAACAATTACTTGTTAGTATATCACTCGAATAGACAAAGGTTATAATGAACAATACAAACTTTATAGGTTATGATTTATTTTAAAAATAAATTTAGTGTTAATATAAAATAATGAGATATTAGTATTATTTAATATTAATTGTAGTTACACTCATATAAAATATCAATTAATTAAGAACTTAAGGTATCAAGCCCAAATTCAAGCCTAAAATAAAAATTAAATTTAAATGTCATAATAATTTTTTTATAATAATATTATTTAAAAAAAAGTTTTTTTTACCTTAGATATATAAAATATAAGACTTTGGCCCATGAATAATTTTAAATAATCTCATGAAATGATTAAAATTCTTTCTTTTATTCGAACACTTGATTTTGGTGGTCACTGCAAGCTGCCTCAGCCAATTTTCAACGAATTGACTTCAAAATTTTCAGAGATCTTTAATTAATATGTATTCACAAAATAACACTTTTATTTAAAAGAAAAAAAAAAGAATTTAAAAATTTGTCGAACAATTAACTGAGAAAGCTTACGACAACCACCAAATTGAAGAAATCACATTTTTGACTAATCAAAAGGATTTTAAGCATTGAATGAGATATTTTAAAATTATTCATAGACTTTGTAAATAAATTTAGAATATTCTGTCTATTATAATATCAATACAGATCCATGTAATGTAGGTTGTATTGTAATTTCACTTTAAAGGAGTTGGTGGCAAGTTTAATTTTTGGTCTAGCGACAACTAAAATATTTAATAATACACATGTTAGAATATTCTTTTTAAAATTATGGCACTCAAAGTTCTAAAATTTTGCAAATAATTTTAAAATGTCCTACTGTAACATAATGTCGATGCAAATCAATGTAATCTAGGTTGTATAATAAAACATAACATTGAATTCTATAGTTTAAAAAGAAGTATAGTCTGGTACGTATAATATGAAAGGACTCATCATAGACTAAATCAAATATAAAACTGCTTACCAACTTTTTAAATCAAAACAACAGTACAATATAAATTACATTCATATGAATTGATACCATGTTCGAGGAAGATATTTTAAAGCAAAATACAGAGTATCATAGCTTTAAGTACTATAGTTAAAAAAAAATCTAACAACCCTAGTGGAAATCGAATCTGTGAATAACTGGGAATAACTGTGAATAACTGGGAATAACTGTTATAAACTGTTCAGTTTGAGACAGGAATAACAGTTATTCCCAGTTATTCCCAGTTATTCACAGTTATTCACAGTTATTCCCAGTTATTTACAGTTTAGTTTAAAAATAATTTGAAAAATATAAATTTGAAAAAATAAAAAAAATAAATTTTTTTTTATTTTTTTTTCTATTATAAATATATTTGGGAATAACTGTTATTCGTACCTCTGTTTTTTCAAATTATTTTTAAGCTATAAACTGTGAATAACTGGGAATAACTGAGAATAACTGGGAATAACTGGGAATAACTGGGAATAACTGTTATTCCTGTCTCAAACTGAACAGTTTATAACAGTTATTCCCAGTTATTCACAGTTATTCCCAGTTATTTCCAGTTATTTCCAGTTATTCCCAGTTATTCACAGATTCGATTTCCACTAGGGAAGTACCACATGAAACATTTCATTCGATATGGACTAAAAATGAAACTGGCCATCAAGTTGTTTAAAGTGATATTATAATTTCGTTTTTACTTATTTGTTTTTAAAATTATAGCATTTACAATCATGAAATTTCGTAAATAACTTTAGAATGTTTTGTCTAGCATAATATCAATATAAATCCATATATTGGAAATTGTATTGTAATTTCACTTTGAAAAAAATTAGTGTTAAGTTTCATTTTTGGTTTAATTACAAACAAAATATTTCATAATACACATATTCGTTTTGAAAGTCTGGTACTCAAAGTTCTAAAATTTTGCAAATAATTTTAAAGTGTCCTGCTATAACATAATGTTAATGCAAATCAATTAGTTTTATTATATAACATAATATTGAGTTTTTCAACTAACTAACAAAACTTAAGAACTACATTAGCGCGTCTATTTTTAAAGATTAGGGTTAGGTTAAGATGTCGAATATAAAGTCATATCAGAAAATTAGGTTATAATAAAAAAAAATTCATTTGTAATTAAAATCTGAAGAATAGTAAATAAAAAATAATAGAGAAGAGTAGAGAAAGTTCACAATTAAAGTTAAACTTGTTATACTATAAATATAAGTTTATTATAGTAGTGCGCACAAATCATACATTAGAATAAGTCCATATTATGGCCAACTTATGGTGAAATTTGACAGTGTAATTACACCGTACAAATATGGCCATATGTTGGTGGACACGCCATAATTTATGCTAAACTTTCTACCAGGGAAGTATCAAAGAATATATTACCGCACAATATGATACAATTAACCATATTGTTTAATACAGGACACAATATTATAAAATTGATTTTTAAAGATGTTAATAAGATAATCGCTTTAAAGAATATAAATACTTCTGTAACGATCAATAATTTACTATCGACTTTTTCCATCAATTATCAACCGATTTTCTTTTAATGTATATGTATCAAAATTACATGCATAACATTTTATAAATTTTATAGTTACTCAAAAAATATTCAGCAACAATAATTTTTTATTTTCATTGTCATAGTACTGATTGTTACGCAATCGAAAACACTTTATAATCATCATCTTATTGAAAATTAAATTTAATAAATTATCCTGAAACTAAAATTAATTTTATTTCATTTAAAACATTTATTTATCAATTTAAAAGTCTAAATAATTACGATTTAGACTTTTAAAATCAATAGCAGCCTATCCTACACATTACTCTGTTTACCAAATGATAACGAAGAGGTCGTGAGTGGTTCAGCCGGTCGTACGATGGATTCTTAATCTCGAAGTCCCGAGTTCGAATCTCGCTTTCAGTCGATTTATACAGGCACTGTACTTACATGTGCTTTGTTTAAAAACACATTGATGACCTCCGTCGCTAATTATCATCGTAATAATAGCATAAATACACCCTGGTAGAAATGATTCCATTTAATGGCTAGTTAATCCCTAGTAAAAATGGATTTAATGCTATTTCTTGGCTTATAACCATTTTAAATGGGTATATTTCTACCAGGGCAGCGACGTTAAATTAAATTTTAAAAAATTCTTCACTCTCGTTCTGTTCTTTTACATCGTCAATTTTTTCATCTGGAATTCAAAATAATTTTTTAACTGTAAAATTAAATTTTTTATAAAATAAGTCTGATTATTTCAATAATGATTTCAATCATATTTAATATTTTTAATTTTTATATTTATAATTTATATTTTATTTTAATAAAAAATACAATCTATGTCTGTTATCACGTACATGGATAAACGAATATAAAATACGATAAAGAATTTTTCATATTTCCTTTTAATGTAACTCGGAAAATATTTTTCAAAAAGGATTTTATCTTTACATTATTTTATATTCCAAATTTAATGAAAAAATGTATGAAAATGAGGTCGAAAGACTGACCTTCGTAACTAATCAGCATCACAATCAACCAATTATTTGATATACTAACTGATATGTTTAAACAGAAACAAAATGTCATAATATGTAGTCCATTTTTAAATTATAGACTCAAAAGATAGTTTCCAATACTAAAAGAAACGTATTTTTTATTCGACACGATGCTCATTTACGATAAAGCAAATTAATTATTCAATCAGCTTTTTTTATTTACTATTGTTATTTTCCTAGCATATACGTGCTGGAAACAAATATTATATAAATTATTTTTTACATTTTTTTTAATTGCAAATCGTTATATTCGTTTAGAACATCGTAAACGTACAAAATCCATTAAATTTTCAACGTGTGTTTTGGACAAAACACGTATATAAATACGTAATAAAACTTTTGTGTGTATTTTTTAAAGAAATAGTCATTTTTTCAAAAAATATTTCTTCATAAATTCATAATTTTTAAGATCAAGTAATTGACATGATGTATCAATAATAAATAAATTGAAAATTTTCAAACTATTTATTATTAATAGAAAAAAATTTTTAAACTTCTGTGAATTCAAGAATAACAAAATTTCAAAACAATTAAATAAATTTAATTTTATTATTGCGGAAAATCCAATAGTGCACACTGTGACGTAATTGACACATTATTGTTATTGCTGCATATTCATATAAATAGAATTGATAATGCGATTTGTTGACTAGTTAAAAAGTTAGTGTTTAGTTGTTCTTATAACAAAGATCTAAAGTTTTTCAATTAGAATATTAAAAATGGCTTTTAAATATTCAAATTCATTTTTGTTTTTAATAATCATTATTTGCCATGCACATGCTGCTCCACTTGAGAAAGGTTTGTAATTTTTAAGTTAAGAATAATTTCAATTTTCGAATGAACTGTTAATTGTTGAGTAAATTTTCTTTTCGTTGAAAAAAAAATTCTTATAAATATGAATTTGAAAAATTATAATTTAATAATGATTTAATATAATAATAGTTAATTTTTCCTGTAGTAATTTAAATTTTATTATAAATTCTATGAACTTATCTCCGCCCAGGTTAAAATTTCAAATAAGGTACACCCATAATTAAAATGTTCAATAAAGATCGGAAAATTTTGGTAAGGTCCGGTTCCAAAAACTGGAAAGATTCACAATGAAACTTTTAAGGGTATGTAATAAAGTATATGATTTATACATAGTTACCGATATTGCAGTTTCCCCAATTTTTAATCTTTATTCAAAAATTTTCTGGAATATCTCTATGTTAGGCTTTTTATTAGTAATATTCTTAAAACTTTCGGATTATAAGAATAACAAATTTGGAAAACTGTAATGTCGGTATTTTACATTCCCTGAAGTACAATTGAGAGAGTATTCTCTAATTACGCATTGTGATTAAGCAAACAAATACTTTAAGCACATTAAAAAGTGGATAATCACTTCTCATACTTGCAAGAAGTTAGTTTTTAAGATAATAAATTCCTATAATTTTCAGATGGGAGAAGATGCGTCGAAGGAAAGACGTACAATGACGGTTGTAATAATTGTTTCTGCGTAAACAACAATGAAAGTGGAGCTGTGATTGCTTGCACTTATATGTATTGTCCAGATGTTGATCAGGTGCCACCACCGGAAGATTTTTGGGAACATTGAAAATATTACGTTACGTAATTTATGAACACTGTATATATATACTCAAATAATAATTGAAACTAATAAAACTATTTTCAAATATTTAAAAAAGATTTTAATTTATTTAAAGTTTAGATAAATATGGTATAAAACACATACAAATAACTTTTTCTAAAATAAAAAAAAAATCAAGATTTTCCAAAACAAGTTTAAATATTTTTTGTAATTATTTTTTTCCGTTAATTATAAATTAAATATACATTTTATTTTCTAATTTTATTTGTAAAGAAGTATTAAGAGTTCAATATTTATGAGAAATTCTCTGACTTTTAGCTTTTACGTCATTTAATAGTTAGCAAATTTTTCTCTTTATTTTAAAAGAGTTATTTTTTATATTTTAAAATGCATTACAGTGTTTTTAGTCCTCGCCTTCGGCTCGGACCGCAAACTTCTCATTTTGCAAATAATACCCGTTACGAAATGTACTATTAAGTAAATCCAGATTCCATATTCAAATAAATATTTATTTGATTCAACAAATTTTTATTTAATTCAAGATAAAATTTACTTGATACAAGTAAATGAATTTCAAGTAAACAAATTTACTTGAATTTAACAATTTTTTTTAAGTTTTTTACTTATGAGGTATGGATAGAGAATAAATGGGTGGAGTCAAATAAGGATTTAGCATCCAACTTAAAAATAAGAGAAATTTAAATTAAAAGAAATGCCAAGATTAAGGGAACGTTTAATCTTATGATTTAATCCTAATTGCACGAATAAAGTTATTCATAAATATAGAGTGGATACACATATAAATATCTCCGTAAATTCATAGACACTTCAGTTAAAAATTGCAAGTTTTGTGGACTTTGTGGAAAGAGCTTACTTTAAGTACACAGACTTTTCTCGAACAGTATAAGAAGCAGCAAACGCTGTTAACACCGCTTGTTTTGATTTCATAATATAGTATAAAGCATAAAATATACTTTATGAATCCTTAAATTATAAATTACCGTGTGTATTATATAAAATAGATGAATTTTTCATTGTAACGCTTAATTGTGTAAGGAATCACTTTCTTTCAAGATGTCGTGGTACACGCTCGATAAAGGTGATCGTATATACTTTTCGAAGAAGATAAAAAAAGCTATTAAAAGAAACGACAATAAAACAATTGCCAGGTTAATAGAAGGAGTTGACCCTGCAAACCTAAGAGATAATGGGGGTTCTACGTTTTTGCATATGGCGATCAAAACACGAAATTATAAAATCATTAAATTTTTCATTGATAAAGGCTGTGATATAAACGCTCAAGATCAAAACGGCACAACACCTTTATTAGCTGCTCTAAAATTTTCTTGTTTGCCAATAGTGAAAAAATTACTCGAAGCAAAAGCGAACATATTTCTTGCGGATAGAAATGGTATAAATGCTTTAAAAATGGTGTTACAAAGAAAAGATAATAGAGCAAAGCTTATTGAAATGTTCACAAGACACCTCAAAGTATGTGGACTAAATGGTAAAGAATTAGCTCCGTTAATGCTGGAAGCAGGGTGGCCACTACATTGCGTCATAGACATTGGAAACCCCGAATTGATAAAGTTGATGATAGAGGCTGGCTGTTCTGTAGATTCTCACGACGAATTAACTGACAATCAGACAGCACTACATGCGGCTATTTTTAACGCTGATTCAGAAAGTACAAAAATTTTATTGCAACATGGAGCTAATATAGATCTATATTGTGATGGATGGAATACACCATTCGAGTTGGCTACAACCATGCTACGTCCTTATACATCTGCTAAAATATTTGAAATATTTTTGGAACGCGAACTGCAACGATTTAATACTGATGGTGGAGTACAGAGTTATGCATCTTTTTCATATGCAAACGCTGAAATAATTAAACTATTAATAAAATACAAAGTAAACTTAACAACAAAAGATAAGTCTGGATCAACACTTTTGAATTCCTTAGTTCGTAATAGAAATCAGGAAGTTATAAATCTAATTTCAAAAGTAGAATTCGATGTAAATAATAAAGATATCAACGGGAATACAGCATTACATTTTGCAGCCCGTTATTCGACTATAAATTGCCTAAAAGCGTTAATTAGCAAAGGTGCTAATGTCAATGCTTTAAATAAAAATGGCCATACGCCGTTAATTAATGTAATGAACCACTTTGATCTAAAGAAAGTGATGGAAATACTTATAAAAAACGGTGCAACTGTGGATGAGGAAATACAAAATTACATATTAATTGATGTCATAAAGTCGAGTATCCGCGCTTTGTGGGTAAGCCCCATATTAAAACAAATGGCGATTATGCATTTGCGAAGTAAAGAAATTTCAAAAAGAAACGAACTTTTGATAAAAAGCGTTCCAGAAATTAATTCTCTTTTTGAATTATGTTTGCGAGAACTTCATTTAATGAAACATACACAGGTGATCGCAAACAGTGATATCTCAGTGTTTGATATTTTATGCGTTTCTGAACATCAACTTTTTTTTTATGCTCGAAACAAAGACATAGTTCAGAATATTTTTAAAATTCGAGTTGGCTACCGATTTCCAATTTATGGTAAAAACATAATAAGCCGATGTCGACGTGCATACAGGAAACAAAAGTTGACACAAAATGCTATAGATGTTCTAAGTGATAATATCAAACAACTGAATTGCAATTTAGATATCATAGCGAATATTGTTAATTTATTAAGTCCGAATGATTTAGCTATACTCTCTGCATAAACTAATGAATTGTATTAAAAAAATTGTATATACTATTTTATTTATTATTTATCAAAATTTTTAATAATATTTTAATAAAATACATTTAAAAATACGAAAGTTAGTTTTATTTAGTCACGACCTACATGTACCTTATAATAAATAAAATTATAAAAAAATTAATTTGCTGGTCTTCTTTTATTTAAAAAAAATAAAATAGTATGACTTAATTATTTAAATTTATTTGAAATAAATTGCTAATGCAGCTTGGTTGAGCTTAAATAACCTAAGCTAAGATGCGTAAAAGGTTTTTTCTTTTTTATTTTTGTTAATTTTATTTAATATTGGGTTTTGACTTGGTTTGTATCATAGTGCTATGCTATAGCTACACTATAGCATAACACCATAAATTTCCTTTGATCAAGTGAATACATTTTCTAGAACATGATTTACTCAATTAAGTAAAATATAAATTTTTAGACACTAAACTCAAAGAATTAAATATTTTATAAATTACTTTTATACGAAAAAGTGATCTTAAAACAATTAAAATATTTCTGCTTATCAAAAAGCATTTAATTACATTAAAAAATAATTGTCAACAGTTAAATTTTTATTTTTTTAATGTTATAGAATTGCTAATTTTCAATTTCTTAAATGAAATACAAGCTTAGTTTAATTAAAAATTAAATTAAAAACAGATATAAAGAAAATATTTACTTGGTCACCAATAATAAATACTCGTTCAGGGTCGCCAGTGGCTCGCATGGTAGAGCGATGAATACGTAATCTCGAGGTACCGAGTTCAATTCCCGCTCTCAGCGGCTGATTGATACAAGCACCGCTGTATAAGATACATGTGCTTTTTTCACAAACACACTGATGACCATCGCTACTTAGCATCGCAATGATAGCACAAATTCAGCGACGTTAAATAAAATTAAAAAAATATATTCATCGAGTTCGTAATAGATAAAACAAGTAGCATTGAGTTTTATGTAAATTTTAATTTTTTATTTTCTTTCTTCTTTCATTTTGGTTTTTAATGGTCTTACTTAATAGTACAAAAAATGTAGGAAGCCAATTGTGCTATACCGATTAATTTAATATAGTTTTTTTAGCTTGTACTCGCCAAGAATGATACATATTGCGGCCTTGGCGCATAATGTACTATTTATTATTAATAAGATATTCGGGCACTTTGATTTTTTTTATCATGGAAAATTTCTGGAAGATGGATATTTATTTTGTATTACATAACAGTATAAAAATTGTACATAAAATAAAGTTGATATCACAGAAGATGAATAATTGATTTATTTTACTTTTTTTTCAAATTTGAAAAAATATTCGTTGGTTCAGAAAGTTATGATATACATGATTTACTAGCAATCTTTTTAGTATTAAAATTCATTTTTATATGACAATAGAAACAGCATAAATATTTATTTGAAAAACATATTTTTTCTAACTAATAAATATGTATTAGTTGAAAAAAATCCAGTTTAAAAAAAATTAAGGAAATACACGTTTCCAACAATCAAATTTGAAGAAAATAATCGAGTATAACATAAGTCATATTTTCAAGATCAAAGAACCATCACAGGCATGCATCTAACAAAGACGTATCTCGATTTTGCATGTCGTATTTCATCGTTAATCTAATAAAGACGTATCTCAGGTGCATTAGAAAAAAGTGATACAAACGTTAACTATGCCATACTTAGAATAATGTTAAATTAAAAGAGTAATTTAATATTTTACAAAATATTAATATCCATCTATAACATTACACTAATGCATGTATTAATCGAAGTCAAATTTTGAATATTTTGTATAAAAAATATTCAAAATAAAACAAACGACTCTTTGTATTTAATATTATTTTAAGTATGACATAGTTAACGTTTGTTTCACTTGTTTTTAAAGCACCTGCAGCCGTATTCTGTAAGCATAACGCTGTCGTTATACTAACTTTTAACGCTGTTGTGCGTGCGCAGAAACCAATTTTCTTACTTAACGACTTAAATAACGCTGCGTTAAAGTTACAGAATAAGGCCCCTGAGATACGTCTTTATTAGATTAACGATAGAATAAGACTTTATTAACATCAAAATTGAGCTGCTTCTTTGTTGGATGCATGCCTGAGATACGTCCGTATCAATAGAGGACGTCGATTTATGAAAATAAGAACATAAATTTTTGTCACAGCTGCTTAAGAGTTAATTTATTATAATATTCACAATTTTTTAACGTACTTTTGGATAACGTTCGTTCTATTTTTCAAATATATAGTTTTTTAATTTATAAAAATTTTTAATTTATTACGAGTATTTTTTTCTCTGAGAAGAAAAAATTACATGTTTATGAAAAAAATTAATTTGATAAAAAATAGTATATTATTCACCTAGGGAGTAAAAACGAAAAATGTCTTAAATGGTATGTTAAATGTCACCCGAGCCGAAGGCGAGGGTGACAAACATACGATTTAAGGGATTTTTCATTTACTCCCGTGGAGAATATACGATTTTTTTACACGGGCAGCATACAGTGGGTACCTTAATTTTCGCTGGGAGGGAGTAAAGTACCCACTGTACGCGCCCTGTGTAAAAAATAAAAATTACGAATCAAGAACGTCTTTGGTACTCTATTTTTATCTTAAATGTAATTATTATTTAAATATGAATGAATTAATTTATTTTTCATACAAAACAATAAAAGGAAAGTTTTCCAATTACTGACCATTCACATGAAAATAGTGATAAATTTGAAAAATTAAAATTAAACGATAATCTCAGTTTTTATTCATTATGATTTCAATTTGACCTATTATAATGATTCATGTCATAAGTAATATAATAAAACATGTTAACATTTTGATATTCAAATTTCTAATTTAACAAAAATGATAATTAAAATAATAATTTTTATTTTTTAAACTGAACTATGTATTGTAAGAATGTTATTAATTTTTTTATCTTACAGAATAGCGATTATGTACTAAAATATTCCTGTGATATTTGAAGTGAATATATATATATAAATTTTAAAAGAATTTTAAGCTATTCTTACACGAATCGTAATATTTTTATGAAATATTTTTGTAGTACTGTTTTCTTAAATTGGACATTGTAACGCAAAAATGTCTTGAATGCGTTTACTTCACGAAACAACGGAAATGTTTGAACGACACCTCTTATAAATTAAAAGTTGATAGCACAATATTTTTGTTTATTAACTCAATTAAATTCACAAATTAAATTAATATAGCTTTCAACTCATCGAATAAAAAGCTAAATGTACTACTTTTCTTTGCGAGAAGGCTAAAATATTTAAAAAATATTGTTACAATGTTTAATTTATTTGAATTTTGAGCTATCATGCTATTAAATATTAACGAATTTCTTTTTTCTAAAAGCAAAATAAAGCGCCATTAGAAATAAAATTGAAATAATAAAGTCCTAGTATAAATTAACTTTCAAATTTTTATACTCAGCGGCCGATTGATATAAGCACCATTGTTTACGATATTTGTGCTTTGTCAACAAACACACTGAAAATCTTCGTCGTTAAATAGCACCGTAATGATAGCTAAAATACAGCAATGTTAAATAAAATAAAATAAAAAAAAATTTTCCAAATCTACTTTTTTTCAATGAAAATATTTTATTACTTATCAATGTGACATAAAAATTTACAAATACCATATTTAACAAAAAAAAAATATTCGTAAATTTTCTAAGCTGGCTTTCGTAACGCGGTTAGACACGCGTTCTCTTTTCTTATCATTACTTTCTGGGAAGGATTCAGAATTAAATATAGGCACATATAAAAAAATGCGTAAGGCCATAAATATATTTAAAAAATTGTCTTGAATTTTTCCTAAATTGAGATTACGTAACAAACATTGCGTGTGTTGAGTATATTCAAACTGCTCGTAAAGAAAAGGAAACAACATTCACTTAATCCATCACCTCGTCGACAATTATTTCTTTGAAGCTCGTGCTTTTTAATTCCATCCTTTGGCAATGATCACTAAAAAAAATAAGATAAAGAATTTTTGTTATGTATTTGAAAATGCAGAATTATTTGAGATTATTTAGAAGCTGAGAGTCTTTTTTTTAATGTTTCAATTTTGAAAAATTAAAGATATTATTTTAACAAAATTTATAAAAAGCTTGAAAAATAATTATAATTAAATTGGAACTGTTCAACAAGATTGTAAATTCAAAGTTTTAAAAATTATAAAACATAAGTAATTTTCTATCTTATAATTTTAACTACCGAATTAATTGTTTCGAATATGAGTTAATCTTTATTTTTTTAATTTTCAAAATTATACTCAATTTAAGAAAGAATTTCGTGCTTTTTTTACCTGTAAAATATAAAAACTTTGAATTCAGATTTATAATTTTTTTTAAATTTTATTTAATGTCGCTATATTTCAGCTATTATTACGATACAGAAGTTTCTCAGTATATTTGTCAATAAAGCACATGTATCGTACAGTGGTGCTTACTTGTATAAATTAGCCTAGAGCGGGATTCGAACTCGAGTCCTCGAGATTATGAATTTATTGCTCTAACGGCTGAGTCAGTGAGACCTCTATAAATGTATGAAGTAAAATTGAATTTTAAGAAAAAATCATTCGTTATAAAAATTCTTAATAATTTATTAACGGTATATTAGCCTAATACTTTAATGACTTTTGTGAACTAAAAATTTTCAAGTATTTGAAAACTAAGTCAAAATTACGAATAAAAGTTATCTTTCGGCGCTGTAAAAAGTCTCCTAAAAATACATACGAATCAATGAAGTGTTTCTAAGTCTATTAAAAAATTAATAGTAAATCACTCAAATATAAATTGCTGTAATTTAACTCTTTAGCTTCTTTATCATTGTCTTTTTAACGATAAAATAATTTTAAAAAAAATCACTTTAAAGCTATACGTTTATTTTATAAATAACATTGATTAAAGTTTCACTCTATGAGCAGCTTCAGAAGAAATTTATTAAAACTAAAGTTAGGCGTATATCTTTAACTAAAAGTTAGCTTCTTTGATTAAAATTTGCACGGTTCACTGCTCAGACATTTTACGGGCTCGTGAATCTATTTAACCTAGCCATTTTTAACATCAAGAAAATTGATCGCGTATATGCCTACAAACTATAAAGTGAATTTTATTCTTCACCTATGCTCAACTTATATGATTTTTCAAAAAACTCAGTAGCTCATTCGGTAGAGCAATGGAAGTTCCCGAGTTTGAATCCCAGTCTTGGTCTGTTTATACAAGCATCACTGTACATTACATGTGCTTTGTTCAAAAACACACTGACGACTTCCGTCGCTAATTAGCATCGCAATGATAGCTGAAATACAGCGACCTTAAACATTTTAATGGGTTATCGAATTAAAAAGAAAACAAAAATCAATTATGTTTTTGTGTCCTTTATTTCAAGTAGGTAATCATTTTATGAATGTCAGTTTATCTATTTTTTTTTTCGTTTTTTTATTTCAACTTATACACGGTGGTTAAAATCCTTTGGAACTTTTCGTTAATACAAGCAAGAATAATTAAAAGAAAAAAAATAATTGTAAAAATCAAACGCAACGATTTCTTTCAAACGCTTTTCCATATAATTTATACTTACATTTTTACACTTTTTTTTCACACGCATAAATAATTATTCTTGTGCCTTTTTTTTAACAAAAGTTCAAAAAGATGTAACAATGCGATTTTCTATAATAAATAAGTTTCTTGTTTAAAATAAAAAAAAAACATAATCATAAAAAAAAGTAGTATACAATAAACAGAAGGCATCATTTTTTTAACTTTATGATTTTTCAATGCTTCTTCAATAGATTTTCGTAGCATATTTAAAATCGCTTAGTCATCACTATTTAATTTTTTTTTGTTTTTATTGTTACAGCCACAAGTACTTCATTTATGAACGCGATATTTTAAATTTTTCTCATGCATCTTAATTTTAATATTATAAACAATTATTGCTATCACTTATAATATAATTATTGATTTTACTAAACAATAATGAATTACGATTACAAATTATTTACAAAATTAATATTAAACACCTTTCTTGTTGGATTTAATAATTAACTATCATATTTAATATACTCTATAAAAATACTAATAAAACTGGTGGATAAACTGTTATTTTTTTATGTTGTAAATATCACGATTGGCTTTCCCTAAAAGTCTACTGTTATAACTGCTAAACTTACAATTCACTACTCCATGTTTGTTTTTATTAGTTCTATTTTTTATCCCATTTTTTTTTACAAAAATCTTGAGTTTTGTTACAAAAGTCGAAATATTTTCATGATAAAAACGATAAACAATTATTTTATGAGTATACAGATCTTTTTAATTCGCTTCATAATTGAAGTACTTTAGAAATTTCATTGTAAATGAAATTAAAGCTTTGTTTTGTTTTTTACTTAACGAAAGAAGCGAAATTAAATTATTTAATGCTCTTAAAAACAATTCGATTATGTCACCTTCGTACGCATACATTTAAACAAAAGAAGTTGATTTATTTTTTATTTTATTATTATTATTAATTTTTTTTTTCATCAGCAAGGAAATATTCCATCGGAGAGATAGATAGAGAGATTCGGACATCGAACTATACAAACATACTTTGCGCTAAATACAAATGTCCAATATCAGTTATTTTTTTTTGTTCCTACTTAATCCTAAAATCTAATATAGCGTCGATCTTTTTTATTAATTCCTTTTTTTCTTTTTTATTACTCTCCATTATCTACTTGGTTTTATTCATTATTTTTTTTTATTTAATGAGAATCAGTTTATGCAAATTTGTCTTTTTATTTTTAACGACTCTCTTTTACAAACTTTATACCGTAAGCATGTAAAACTCTGGTGGAAAAGTTTTTATATCTGGTCGAAATTTTAATTCATTCTTATTTTTTATTTTTATTATAAATAACGCCACTTCAACAGAAATTCACTTTGTATTTTATATATAAATAATCTTTAGACTAATGTTCTTTTTCGTAATTTTCTTTTTTTTTTTTTTTTTTTCTTCTGAATAATTAAGAAAATAGTACAAATATGACATTTCTTTCAAACACATTTTTTCACACTTTCTTTAGTATTTTTTTTTCACTTTTTTCACACAACTTCAACGAAATTTTTCTACCAGGACCATTGCCTCTTAAAACGTGCCATGTGCAATTAAATAATTTCTTGAATTGAATTTTAATTAACGTAAAACACGAGAATTCAACCAGACAATGTAACATAAATGAATTTCATAAACGTACCGGACAATTCTTTCATATCTATTTTTAAAGTTACAAGAGCTTCGAAGCGTAAAATAATTGTATCTTTTTTCATAAATTATTCAAGGGTTTCAATAGAAACAGACTTATTTTTATAAATAAGGTATAAATATAAATGATAGTATCAATTAAATTTTCACATGTAAATTCAATAATTGACTGAAAAATCACAATAGTATACGTGGAGTACAATAAATTTATTTTACAATAGATTCGATTTACAAAACAAAGAAAAAAAAATACAAATATTTCCGGCTAAAATAAAATAGTTCGAAGCATCAATTTTCTTCCGTTTGCATTTTCAAGTACAAAAAAGAGATTTTCGGCTGGCAGGATAACTATATATTTGTCTCGTTTTTGTTTTATTCATCTATATGGTTTTTATATTTTTTGTTTTAACTCATTCGTCACGTGTTGATATCTAAGCTAAGCTTCCGTCCGCTCGTGTCTACGAATATTTCCTACAAATATATAATATATATGTATATGACAACGTGAAATCGGTTCGTGAGGCTGCTTAAACGCTAAGTTATCTTTATCATTATGAATAATATTTATATATATAATTGGAAGAAGCGAGAGAGACAGTCCCAACTTTCTTCTTCATCATCATCATTTTTATTCAATTCATTTTACTTGTATTTTCTCACAAATCAATTTTTTTTTCACCATGATTCTCATATTTGCAGAAGACGATTTGGTGACAATGAAGAAAATAATATTTGTCTGTATAATATAAGTTCTTGTAATCATCCATCCATCGTTCGCGGAAAGCCTACTTAAATTAATGCGTTCTAATTTATTCTTCATTTATATATATAATATATATTTATATATAAAAAAAAGATAACGTTTACGAACACTGTTTGACAGATTCGTGGCAACTTTTTCTTTCTTATTTCTTCTTCTCATCTCTCGCACACTCAAAACTTTTCCTTCATTTTATTTTTATTTTTTAACGAGTCTTCTTATTCTCAATAATTGTTGACTCTGTCGTATGTATATGAGTATTTTTAATATCCTTTTCTTTAAGTAAAAATCTCACCCTTTATTTTCACAACGCGAGGTAGCGAAGATATCGTTTACTTTTCTTTTATACATTTCTTTCCTCCATCGTAATTCTAAGACTATTTTCTTTCTTTATCGACATTTTTATTTTCAATTTTTTTTTTCTGCAGACCAGTCAAAAAAAAAAGAAACAATTCATTAAATGCTTTGTATATAAGATTTTTCTTTATCTTTCTCTCTTCGTGCTTCATGAAGTTAAACGTTACAGATTTTATATGCATACAAATCATTACAAAAAATTCATTCATCGCGCTCTCAGACAATGAAAATGTTTCTCGCTAACTTCTTTGTGGGGTACGTTAAAGCTGTTACTGTTCCCGTTTATTTTTATCGATTGCATACGCTTTTTAGTAGTCAAAAATCGATGTCTAATATTTTACAATTTTCAAAAATCTAGCTAAAGTGCCGTAATATTAATCATTTAGTGAATTTTGAAAATTGAAAAATAAGCTCTGTATAAATATGAAAAAAGGAAGCGAATTTTCCTATCCTTTTGAAGCTACTTTATATTTAATGCGTTCAATGCATATATTGGAGTATAATATTCACGACAGTATATTCATTAATTTCACCAGTACAGCAAAATTGTCATTATTATTTCACAACTCCTGGAAGCTTTATAATTCTTAAAATTACTTGCGTTTCATTTTTTGCTTTTTTCACAATATAATGGGTATTTTTTTCTTCTTAAAAACAATTTGGCTCAGCCATTAAAGACCAAGACCTCAGTGTAATGCATATAAATTTTTTTTATTGCATTCTTGTCAAGAAATACGAATTTTATTTGAGAAATGTAGCTAAATTTTATATACTACCAATTGACTTTACAATTAATACTCAATTATACGTAAAAAAAACTTTCAGTTTTTGTTTTTTTTTTTGTCGAAACTAAAAAGTTATGAAAATAATGACAAAAAGAAAGCTTAGCAATCCATAAATAATGGCAAATGATTGAATAAAATTAACGATCCGGTACTATTAAATAATAGACATGATAATGCATTTTAAATACGTTTCTATTATTTAAAAATATTATTAATCAGTTATAGTTCAATAATTTTACTCATATGTACAAATACAAACTGTTGAATATAATTTATAACGTTTTGTGCAAACGAGTTTGTTTGATTAAGAATTAATTTTTAAAATAGGTTTCATGAATTCCTTGAAAATATTATCGTAATTACAATTTATAAGATCGTTTTCGTGTCCAACCAATTTCTAACTTTACTCCTCAATTACCTGCCAATATTACATTGTATTTTTACAGAATAAAACGATGATCGTTTTTACTACTTACTTGAAGGCTTATATGATGCAAAATAAAAAAATATTAAATGGTATAAAAAGCACGAAATCTCCATAAACTCACTGGATAAATGATAATGAAAAATTAGAAATAGAATAGGTACGTACGAGGAGAGTAACGAAAAAAGAATAAAAAAAAAGAGTGTGAGAGAGTGAGATAGAGAGAGAGAGAGCGAGAATTGTTTGTTTGTTATCATTATAAATTCACTTGATCTGTAACCAGGAGTGCTTGAGACACTCAGCTGCTGTGGCTCGTGTGTTGGGATCAAACTCGAGCATCGGCGTAAGGAAGTCTGCGAATTCACGTGCCTCGCTTGGTGGCCACTCGTACTTTTCGGTAAGCACTTCGTAAAGACCCCAAGGTTTCAGGCCGGTAATGTGCTTCAGTTCTCCTTTTTTATTGAAGAAAGAGCGCGAATGACGACCCGAAAGGGCAATATATCGTGGGATTTCACCCAACAACTCAATTATGTGAGCTAAATGGTCCTCGTCCCTGTTATTAAATAAAAAAAAATATTTTAACATCATTTTTCAAAATTTATCAATATCTATTTTAATAATCCCTTGATTTGTTAACTGTTGAATGACTTCAATACATAGAACTTTATTATAAATAATAATTTTAGAAAAAAAATACTAATAAATTAATAAATAATATCAATAGAAAAGTTTATAATTAATAGCTTTTACATAACTACAAAACTATATAGTCAAAAATTGAATCAACTAAATAAATTAATATATATTTTAATAATAAATAAAAAATTTATCAGTTTATATATTCAAAGGTTGAAATGTAAAATTAAAAGATGATAATTACCTGCAGTAGTCTTCACCACTATGCGGTTCGAACAAGTAATCACCGGTAGCAAGCTCGAAAGCCATACAAGCTGTTGACCAAATGTCTGCGGAAGTATTGTAACCAGCGCCAAGTAAGACTTCAAGTGAACGATACTGACGCGTTTGAATATCTTCAGTGAACTTTTTATGAACCCAGCAGGCATTGCCTAAATCTGCAATTTTCACCTCTACTTCGCAATCAACGAGAGCAGGATCCAAAGGTGCTACCGAGGCACGTTTTAACTGCTTCCTATCCCGAGGCTGTGAATTGTCACCTAGAAAAATTTAAAATAATATACTTTTAGTGAAAAGACATTTTTTATAATTTTTATAACAACTTCAAACTTTAAAACAATAAAAATTTTAGTAAATGTTTTGAGTATTTACTTAAATGTCATAAAGTATAAAAATAAAATATTTTCCAAGAAAGAATATGATTCTTTATTGATTGTTTGGTCGTTTGTATTATATTATAATATTATTGATCCACGTAATAGTTTGTTTTTGTAACACGGGAACATTACATTTGCATATTCAAATTTCATGCTCATAACAATACCATAAACTTTGCGTGACCATATCAAACTAAACGACATAGCAACTTCAAATTTTCGTGAATATATTTTATAAGATCAAAAATAAATATTACTTATCATAAATTTGAGTAAAAATAAATGTATTATAAAAATTTAATAAATCGAAAATAATGTTATTTAATTAACTAACCGTCACCAGCGTTATCAGTACTGGTATTGCTTGCCAACAGATTAATGCCCTCGCCGCTACCCTTCTCAATATCACACAGGGTGCTTGGACTTTTGGGCTGCTGTTGCTGTGGTGACTGTTCCTCCTCTTCATTATCATCTTCATCGACGTTAGTTTCTCGATCGTTACCTTCTGCCATTGTCGTCGATTCATCCGATTTAGCGGATTCGCCGTTATTTTCAACTTGTGTATCGAGATCAATACCGTTGACATGCATAGGCGCTGCAGCTGAAGAAGTTGGTTCAGACGACATATCGTCAGGCGATTCTTTATTACTTTCTGTGTTATCTTCAATACTTTCTGAATTGAGTTCCTGCTCGGCACCATTGCCTTCGGGTGTAAGAGGATTGGTCATTGATGTTGTCTCTCCATTTTCTTTGTGGTCTGTGAAAATTAGAAAAATAAATATGTAATTTTTGTGAATTGAAATTATTTTAATAATAAAATAAATTTATGATTGTTTACTAACTACTTAAAGTAAGCATGAAAAAACAAAATATATCATAATTTGTTATATAAAAAGTGAACAAAAATTATATAATACAAAGAAAATAAATAAAATTAATGTTTGTCTCAAATTGAAATTAAAAAACATAAATAAGAAAACTCGCCTATTTTAAAATAATTTAAAGTTTATTATCTAATATTTTTACTGTTTACTAAATAATTTATGAACTGAGTTTGCAAAAAAAAATATAATGAATTCATGAATATTATTGAATTTTTATGAAGTATTCAAGCATCATTTCTTTAATAGCAAATAATATTTTAACTCTTTCTGGATATACTAAATCATGTTATAAAATCGAATTTCTTTATCTCTATCTAATTACTTATTAAAATAATAATAATAAAGTACACACCCGTTCCTACAGATGCGCTATCATTTGTACAAACTATCGGCTTATTTTGTTCCTCCATTTCTTCGATCTGCTCCATTTGGCGCTTGAGCAATTCATTTTGTCGTTTAGCCTTCTTTTTAAGGCGTTTCTTTTTATTCTTTGACATTTTGGAGTTGGGTACTGGCTCTTGGAATTCCTTAGGTGCAGTCGAGATCAGCGAGGCTGGGAGTTTAAGACCAAGCGAATGTAATTCTGTCGCTTCCGAGGCAAGTTTGCGAATGTAAGGCTCGTCCACACAAATCAGCACATTCTCTGGCTTTATGTCCGTGTGAATGATTTGGCCTAAAAATAAAAAATTTAATATATTTATATAATACATAAAATCAAAATGGTTTTTGATTTTCCAAACGCGAATCTTCATTATGCTAAATTGTTGTTACTATTGAAATTGTATTCAATATTTAATATCCGTTTTTAAATAAATGAATCTTTTCAATGATTTCCAATAAAATATTATGTTTTGGTAATTATTAAATAATTAAAGAGTAATAAAATTTTCAATAAATGTTTAAATTAAGATAAATAATAAAATTACTTACATTTATTGTGTAAATAATCTAATCCTTCAAGAACTTGTTTAATTATACGTCTAACATTGTTCCGTGGGATTCCTCTATAATTGGACTTAATAATCAATTTAAGGAGATTATGTCCAAGCACCTCGAATACCATACAAACATGTAAGCCATTGATACCACTGATTTTAAAATCATTTAATAGCTGGACGGTCTTATTGCGCTTTGGATCAGAGGGATCTGTGTCGCGCACATCCTTCAACAATTTTATTTCGTCCAGTGCCGTTTCTGTGAAGTGTGACGCGGATTTCACTACCTTAAGCGCTACAAATCGCTTATCCTGTTTAAATAAAATGAAATTTTTTTTATTTTTATGTATTATTTTATATATTTCTTTACTATTTTCTTTAGTGTTATTTAATTAATTTTTCAATTTCAGTTAAAATTAAGACCTCTATTGTTAACAATCAACTAAATGAAAATTTCAAAATATTAATAATATTTTCAATAAAAATTTTAACAAGAAAGACTCAGCAAAGCTACATAATAATAAAATATAAAAAGCATTTTCAATTTTACTAAAATATAAGTACAACAACTGTACCTGTAAATCCCAACACAGCCAAACAGTAGAGAAATGACCCCATCCAAGTTTTCTTGTTACATGATAACGATTTAAGAAAAGATCACCTATTTTAACAGGGTGATAACCACCTTTGCAATAGTCACTGCTATCTTCTTGTTCTTCGTCTTCACTACTGTACATGTCGTCTTCGTCTTCAATTGTTTCGTTACTCGAACTGTGGCATGGTTCTAACCTGTAAATTAAAAATAAATATAAAATTCACTGTAATTTTTAATTTAAAAATAAAACTGTAACTTTTGAAATATCAAAGTATTAATTTAAATAAAAGCATTAATTTTTTATTGATGTACAATTAATAGTTTGTATTATTTTAAAATTTAATTTATTACACATATTTATAGTGCAGAGCTTTTTAGCAATTATTTTAAAATATTTGTTTATAAAACATTTAACCTCATTAATATTTGAAAGTTCCATAATTTAATAACTAAGATATAATATTAACACTTTGATAAACTTATTTTCTTTAACTTCAAAATCACTGCTAAATTTGCAAAAATGCAAATCACAACACCTCAGATTCCATACTGACACAACTTGAGATGTAATAGATTCTATAAAGTCAGCTATTCTAAAAATATGTATATCTTAAGAAAGGAGAACGAAGTGCCAACTACTAAATCACCAAGCAATACTACCCAAGTAATCCCATACAATTTGCAATGCTTGATAAAAGAGGTCAAAGACTTGATATGCATAATAAAAGGTTGATCACACTTTTTTTTCAAACAGTATATATATAATAGGTAACAAAGTGACCAATAAGTAATTTTTAATTAAACTTCTTTGTATCAAGTATTTGTTATGTAAGAAAGTTTGTTTCTTTTTTTCATTAACTTCAAAGTCCAATTTTCATTTATATTGGAGACAGCAATAGCAACAAGATACTAAGGTAAAGTAAAAACAACTAAGTTTATCATTCAAAGAAAAGATTAATGAAACTTTTGTTTAAGGATTTAAAAGTTCAATTGAAAAATTTTCAAAAACTTCAAACTAAACTTCTTATCTACTAAGACACATCACGAATACTGAAGTTCACACTAAAATATAGTTATGTTACCAAACTATATCTAATTAATAACCTACTGAACACAATTTTTATTTTACATTAATAAAAGGAAAAAAATTCTTGGTATTTTTTTATACTGCGTTCTTAACTCATGGTACACAAATTAAAAAATTTTATATAATTTTAATTTTTTTATAAAATAATTTGATTCAACTTAACACTATTTAAATTAATGTTTTTTTATGATACTATCTAAATTGAATGATTAAAATAAAGACAACTAATGCGTTTTAAAAATAGAAAAACTACCAAATATAAGTTACTAAATGTTAAATAAAACTAAAGATATAAAATCCTAAATAAACTTGTCACCTTATTGTGACTTTAATATTAACTAAACTGCTTTATCAGCTTTAAATTTTGCAATGTTTTCTCAATATAAGCTTGTTTTTAAAGATGTTTATAATGTTTTACAGCGCATCTACAGCACTAAAATTTTTTGTAAGGCTCAAAAAGATTTTTTTAAATATTTAATTGTATTTCAGTGAGATTTTGCATGATTAATGAAGATCTTAACAATCATTTATCAACATTATTGGTAATAATTATACTTTTTAATTAATCGTACCCTTAATTTTCTTGAAAACGTATTAACATTAGTTTATAAATGTAACTATTAATTTAACTGTTAAACTTGGTTTGTTCTGAAGTAAAATTATTAATAAAGCATGTGAGCTTTTCATCATTTTAAAGCACAGTGTTTCTTTATTTATTTTATGACAATGGCTAATATAATGTATTAATAAATAAATATAATTTACCCTTCTGTTTCAGTAATTTAAAAGATTTTTATGATAAGCAAAATCTCAATCATTTTCTAATTTTATGCAAAGTAAATTATTAATCTAAGCATTGTTTCTTTCCAAGAAAAACTTAACAATCCAAAAAGCTGCTGTCGATGATCAAAGCAAAGGATAGTTGTATTGACTAGTAACCTATTATCAAAGAACTCATCTTAGTATACTTGTTGCCATTCTCACCTGTCAGATTTTTTCTTTTTCTCTAAAAATTTAGGGTTGTCATCATTAACCACCCTATGCCCTGGCCTATTATTCATAATATCCTCATAAAATTCATCAATTTTTTTAATTTCTTGCCTGCTAGGTTGATTTTTATTCTGCATTCTATTGTATTCTTGTTGGTCTTGGATGATTTCTTGATTAGAGAACGATGTAGCATCAAATCTCGTTGAAGTTACACCACTTGGGGTATTAGGACCACCACCACCACCTCCACCACCACCTTTACCTTTACGTTTATTAGGCTTGTGGCGTTTTTTCTTGGCTTGGATGGCTAGCACCCGCCTATTAACGTCTGTCTTACTGTTCATCTCCTTTTCCTCCGCCTCCTAAAACTTCTCCGCGCTCCTACGGTCGTCCTCGTCTTCTCTTCTCTTTTCCCGCGTAACTTATTTTTTTGACTTTAAATTTTTTTAAATGCACACTTTAAAAAATTTTTTCTTTACTTTAAACACACTAACACCACACCTTTTAGCTCCGCTCTTAAAGTTTTCTTTCCAACTTGAGCAGAAACGAAAGAAAGAAAGAAAGAGGGCGAAGTTTGTCCAGGTATAAATATGTATATATATATTACGTGGTTCGCATGTTTAATCTCTTATCAAAAGGAAGTTGTAAAGCAGCGTCTCTTGGAAGATATTACCGGTGGCTAACGACTACTGCTGCTACTGCTGCTGCTGATACGAAACACGTACACACATGCACATACGAATACAGGTGTGCCTATATAATATATTCTTCGTTTTCTGATGCGTGGGTTCACCTCGTTTTTTTTTCTTCTTTCCCTACTTTTCTCTCTCGCTCACTTTAACCGTGTTTTCCCCTTTCTTTGTGTTTTCCTTTTTGTCGTTATGAATTTTCTTTTTTTTTCTTGTATGAAGATACGCACGAGTTGGATTCTCTTTTTCTTCAAGTCGTTTTATATGTTCAACGTCGTCATCGAGGAGAAAAAAAGGAAATAGAGAGAAAGAGAGAGAAAGAGGCGAACGAAAAACGGATCGGATCGACGAAAAGGAGGTGCGACCGAACTACACTACGTTTTGTGTCCGCCGAAAATGTGCGCGCACACGCGATGATATTATTTCGCCCCGAGAACACGCACCAGAAAGAGAAAAGCAGCAGGCATCAGCAAAAACGCGATGGGGACGATGGACTTTTCGAGAGATATGTTTTATTGTATATGTATATGTATATATATATATATATATTAGTAGTTAGTATATAAGGAAAAGAGTTTGCGCGCGCGTTATAGACTTTTTGTTGTGTATGTATATAATGTGTGATGGATAAAGTTGTGCTATAGAAAGAGAGAAAGAGAAGATCACCAATGAGAGGATTTCAGTATAAAGATAGCTATATGTATGCTATACATGTATATATTGGTGTGATATATAGCGCGAAAAATTTCGTCCGCGCGATGGCATTATTTCACTGTTTTTTGAGGTTATGGTCTCGAACTCGCGATATTTTTATCAGTTGCAGATAACTTTAAGAGACCATTTAAATACAGGGTTCCTTTTTACCAATCTTATTTTTAAATTTTAAGAAATATATAAATAATATTTATAACACAATATTATATCTATTATAAAAGTTTAAAATTATGGTTAAATGGAAATTTTATTAATTAAAAGTTGAATATACAGCCGTTACATAAAAATTCAAGAAAATTAGTTATTTCCTATAATTTTTATTTAAAATAAAATTTTATTTAGTTTTTAAACTATTATTGTTAAAAAAATAAATTTATAAATAATTTGTTATATGATGGTAATGTGGTATTTCATACTAATAAAGAAACAATGTTAAATTACAAATTTATTTATTGCATTGAAAAATAACATAAAAATTATAAAAATTGTATCAAATAGTAAAAAATATTAAAAAAACAAATTCAATTATTATACTTAAGATTTAATCAACAGATTCATGAAAAAATAATTGGACCCCATTAATATATTTTTAGAAATCACGTGGGGTCCGGTATTTTTTAATGACTCTGATATAAAGATTTAGTTTATATTTACATAATCGATTGTTACAACGCAGTTCCTACTTCCACCACGAGTTGATGACGTTCCATTTATCGCTATCTTCGTAGCCATTTTTATTGTTAATGTTATTCTTACTTTTTTTATTATTAATATATTCGAGATTTTCGGGAACCAAACGCACCAGCCACAATTCCAATCTGTTGCGGCTTTCAATGGCGGTTGCTACTTTTTCGACGTCTTGCATTTTATCCTCGACTTGTTTATTCATACGCCATTTCATTAAAAGTCTATCGACGATGTATCTCTGATATTCGTTATCAGTCTCGAGCTTTGCTTCATCGGGATCTGTGAGCTTTCTAAAAGCTTCTCTGTAAGTATCGTCGATCATCAAGTCTAATACTATAACTGCATCGCTATTGAAGTCTTTGATATTAGTATCGAAAAGTAATTTTGCTGTATGAACTCTCAATTTGTCATGATGATTTAGAAAATGTGGATTTTTTCGATTTTGATAATACCATACCAACAATTCTTCATTATGCCCAACAATCGGTTCCAAACGCTTAGACATCAAAATCGCAATATCCTCCAAATCGATTTTTCTAACAAACGGCGCGTTTGTTGTTGTAGTCGTTGTTGTCGTCGTTGTGGTTGTTGTTTTCAACAAAGATTGTCTCAATTGATCCAATAATTGTTGTCTCAATTGTTCCTCGATGTAGTTTATTTGCGATCTAAATAAATCTTTGTTTCTATCTTCATCGATGTCGTTGATCGTTGGAACCTTTGTACGCGAACGCACGCTATCTTTGTACAATGATGTAGCGATCCAACTTAGAAGGAGCAAAAGGGTTAAGAGAACGAATAATTCTAAACCTGTGATTACACATTTCCAATAACCTTTGGGTTTTGTTCCCGCTGGTGATACTGGCAGTTGGATTTTTATCCATTGACCTTTGTTTTTTCCTCCGTTTTTGAGCAATTTGTCTGAAAAATACAATTAAAATTTTTATTATTTAAGAATATTTAGGTGTTCTTTTGATGTTTTTGCTTTATAAAACAAATAGTAAATTCATGTATGAAAAAAAATTGTAAAAATTGTAAAAATTTCTAAAAAGCAATCCAAAATTGTTTAACATTATATTTTTTTTATAACTATGTAAAATTAGATTTATTTTTTGCATTTTTCATACGATTTTGAATAACTAAAACCCATTACGTGTAAGATAATATTAAATGTATTTTTTAATTAAAATTACAATTTGAGTAAATTTATTCATAACATAAATTTACGAGCTATCATGAACTTTGTCTTATAGAACAATCATGGTATTTTAACTGATTACAATTATTTTTTTTATAAAAATTAAACAAATACAAACTAGTACCGTAGTTGCCCAAGTATTATTTAATGAAATGACGTAAATCGACTTAAAAATTTACACTAAACGATTACAATTTTTAATTTATATTCATCTTTATAATTAAAAAAAATAATTTGTTATTTTTGAATCATAAAGATAGAAATAATTTTTTATTTTTAACTAAAAATGTAAAAATAATTTGATACACAAACAAAAAATCACGTAAATTTAAATACACAATCTTCTTTCATCACTCCTCACGATTTTCCGCCATATTTTCTTAGTTTTTTAGTTTCCAAAATACAATTTTCCACTCGGAACTCAAATGAACCCACATTCAAACACATACTTTTAGTATTAATACAAAAGTTAGTTGTAAAATTTCAATGAAAATATAATTATGTAATAAAATATAATGTAAAATATCTTAAAAATTGGAAAAGCGAGTTTTTCCTACCATCGCAATTAAGCGCTTTCCTCCATTGTTCCTTCATCCTTGGGCCTTATTTTCTTCGAGACTAAAATGTGTACGCGTGTTAACTGTCCGACTACCTGCAAGTGGTCCTCTTTACGTTCTCCCCTTCTCCCTTTTTTTTTAACATCTACCCCCGCAAAATTTTCTAAAGAAAATTTTTGTTCTTTTGTAAGATGTTTTCAATCAATGCGACATTTTTAGAAAGTCGCATGTCTTTGATGTGCGTCATAAAAATTGACTCAAAACGATTTTTAGGTAAAAAATCGGAAAATAATTTTTATACACTTTAGTTTTTTAAATTTTTTGGATTTTATAAATAATGAATTTGATATAAAACTCAGACTTCTAAGTTTAAATTCAAATTTTATTAAATATAAACTTTATAAATCAAATTGTATAAGTAATTTAAAATTACCATTTTAGAATTGTTAAATAATCTTAAAAAATCAAACATGATTGAAATACGATTTTTAATGCTTTACAATTTAATTATTTCATTAAGTTGTACAGTATTGTAATTCCATGTTGAGATTATTTTTATTTTTTGGTTTAAATTTTTAATGTTTTCTAATTCAAGAATATTGATATGAAATCATTGTCGAATAATGATTAAAATTGTATTTCATTTTATAAAGTTTTTTTTTATGTCAAAAAAATTTGTATTTATTATATTTCATCGATCGGACTATGAACTAACTGTGCATGAAAATTAAAAATTAAAAAACTTGTGAGTTGAAGAAAAATTTGAATGTACAATATTAATAAAGATAAAATACAAATTATAAACAATCACTGGAACAAATATATATTTAGTCATGTAATTCATTGTATTTAAAATATTAATTTATTAAGAAACTTTTTATAACGTAAAAAAGTAACTCAAATATTTACGTTTAAATTGGAAAAAAATTATTATCTTACATTTTTAAACAAAAAAACCTTATTAAATGTTTTTTTCTATCTAAAAGTTATTGATTGTCGATCTCTCAAAAAAAAATTGACGCATGCGTACAAAAAGCACCGAACATGGCGACGTATCCGCTCGGCATCAAACCAAATCATACAGCTTGTTTCCGGAACACATGGTTACTTACAGTAGTGCGTGCGTGGTGTGCCGAAAATAAAAACAATATAATGGTTTAAAGTTTGTATTGTTTAAATAGTGAACAATTAAGAATTTATACGAACAACCATGGTAAGTTGTTTTTTATTATTTTTAATTATTATTAATATTTGTAACATTTGTTTACTTTTATTATCGCTTGAAAGGTTAATACTTAACCTATATTAAAGCATGTGGTATTTGAATTTATTTGTAGTATTTAATTTCATTTGTTTGTAAACTTGAAAATTATAGTAAATTAATCAGTAAATTTAATAATATTGACGTTAATAATCACAGTAAAAAATGTAAACAAAGAACTGAGTTTATAAACAAAAAAAGCCATAGCATGTATGATTATATATAATAAATAAAAATCTTTTTTATTCCAGACTAAGTTGTTTGTACTATACGAGCATGCCGCTGGCTACGCTCTGTTTTCAATCAAAGAATTTGAAGAAGTTGGTATGTTATTGCCTCAAGTGGAAGCATCTGTCACAGATTTATCTCGTTTCAATCAAGTAGTCAAGCTTGCTGGATTTTCACCATTCAAAACAGCATTAACAGCTTTAGAAAATATTAATAGCATATCTGAAGGTGTTGTACCTGAAGATTTGCAGCATTTCTTAGATTCTAATGTACCCAAATCTAGCAAGAAAGAAAAGGTGGTATTAGGAGTCGGAGATCCTAAGCTTGGTGCGAGTATTACAGAAGCTTTGGAAATTAAATGTGATCATACTGGAGTGGTACCTGAAATAATTCGTGGAATTAGATTTCACTTTCACAATTTGATAAAAGGTTTCACATCTAAAAGTTCTGGAATTGCACAGTTAGGTTTAGGTCACAGTTATTCCAGAGCAAAAGTCAAGTTCAATGTTAATCGAGTGGATAATATGATCATTCAGAGTATCGCACTTTTGGACCAATTAGATAAGGACATTAATACATTTAGTATGCGTATCAGGTAAATAAAATAATTTGTTATTTGTTTTCATAGTTGAAAAAAAATTAATCTTTACTTTTAATTTTGAAAAATAAAAAATATTTTTATAACATCAAACAAGTATTTAATTAATATGAAACTTTATTTATTTAAAAAAAAATATCTTTGTTAATCAAAGAAATATGTTAAGAAACTTAATTTTAATTTAAATTAAACTTTTGCTTTCAGAGAATGGTACAGTTATCATTTCCCAGAGCTTGTAAAAATCGTGCCTGATAATTACATGTATGCAAGAGCATGTCAGTTAATCAAGAATAGGAAAGAGTTGAATCAAGATAAATTAGATTCTTTAGAAGAAATTGTTATGGACAGTGCAAAAGCTCAAAGTATAATTGATGCATCAAAATCATCAATGGGAATGGATATTAGTCCCATTGATCTTATGAATATTGAGATGTTTGCTGGTAGAGTAATAGCTTTAGCTAATTACAGAAAAGAATTAGCTGAATATCTCAGGTCTAAGATGGCTGGTGTAGCTCCTAACTTGGCTACATTGATAGGAGACCAAGTTGGAGCTCGTCTTATTGCTCACGCAGGTTCTCTTACAAATTTGGCCAAATATCCTGCATCAACAGTTCAAATTTTAGGTATAATTTATAATAAACTTTCGTATAATTTAATTAAAAAGTTAATTTATTACAGTTAAAAATATTTTATTAAAGAAATTGATCTATTATTATTTTTTAAATAAATTAATTTTTTTCCATTTTGTTCTTAGGCGCTGAAAAAGCTTTGTTCAGAGCATTGAAAACGCGAGGAAATACACCTAAATATGGTCTACTGTTCCATTCGACGTTTATTGGACGTGCTGGTACTAAAAATAAGGGTCGAATTTCAAGGTATCTCGCTAACAAATGTTCCATTGCTTCCAGAATAGACTGCTTTACTGAAATGCCCTGCAGTATATTTGGGGAGAAACTTCGTCAACAGGTTAGTAAAATTGATTAAAATAAAAAATTAATAAATATATTTCAAGAATGACGCTTTGACTATCTTAATTATTGAAATTATTCAAACAGCATTTAAAACTTGAAATTTAAAAATATCTAATTATCATAAAAAAATATATTTACATTAATCTAAATATAATATTTATAAGAAAAAATTGATTTATTAAAATTATTGTGTACATATTTCTAATTAGAATTATCTGTTCTTGATAGGTTGAAGATAGGTTGAAATTTTATGAAACTGGCGATATACCTAAGAAAAATATTGAAGTTATGCAAGAAGCAATTGAAGAGGCTTCACAAGTAATTGCAACAGAACAAGAAGAGGCTCCAAAAAAGAAAAAGAAGAAGGACAAAAAACGAAAGAGTGAAGCACTGCAAAATGGTGATATGAATGGCACATTAGAAAATGGTAATGACAGTCAAGTTAATGGAGAGGAGGAAGAGGCTCCAAAGAAGAAAAAAAAGAAAAAGAAGTCGAAAAGTCATGAGGATGAATAAATATGTTATTAGAGGTAGCCCTGGTGAAGATTTTTATGTATAATAATATTTCTCCTTTTAAAATTTTAATTTTTTTAAATTGCATTTGATTTAAATTCAATTATTCATAAAAATTTATTAATCAGGGATGGATTTAAAATTAAAAACAAAACTTTCTGTGAAAGTTCCACAGTACATCCTTCAATTTATCTATGTAAATAAACATTTTGTTACATCTGTATCTATAGTTTGTCGATCAAAATATGACGTCTATAAAACCAATATTTTTTGACAGTTTACTTCTATTTCAATAGAAATTTTTTTTTTAATATTATGACATTTTGATTGACAATGGTACAACTTTTTTTCATTATATCTATACTATAAAATAAAAAAATTTTAAATAAAACAGTGTAATTTAAGGCAAATTGTATTAAAAAAAAAACATCAAATTTAGTAATTATAAAATATTTTTCAGATTTGTATATTAAAATAAATAAAATATCGAATATATTCTTAATCGTTCGAAAATAAACATTTAGTGATATTTTATTAGCCAAATTTCCACCATTAAATAAGAAGATATTGATTAAAATTATTATGAATTCTTTATTTCGAGAAAATGAAACATTGTAAAATTGCAAAATATAACATTTTTATTTGATTTAATACTATGTTGAATAAATTACCTGTAGAAATTTTTTTATCAAATATTGGAAAAAAACAAAATGAAAATTAAAACTCTTAATTAATACCAGCACCAATGAGCATTTAATAAAGACTTAGCTATACTGCAACATAGGTATAAATACTTAAAACAATAATTACAGTTCCTTATTAGTAATCTTAAACTAGACAAAATATTTTTAATAAGCTGCCTCAAATTACAATCTTTTCTTTATATTTCAACCATTCGAAAATTAACGTCAACTTTGTGATGTTTCTAATAATCGGTGATTACAGGAAAAACTTCACTTCGGTCACTGAATAACTATTAATTATCTATACAGCTTTTGCCATCTCATTCTCGTATTTACAAATAAGAAGTTCATGAAATCAAGAAATATATTAACAACAGTATAACCGCAGAAGTTTCAGTCTCGTTTCGAGGTTCCAATTGCAAAATTCAAGAGGATATTTTTTATTAATTTCCTTTTCGTTTTTGCTGAGAGTAAGTTTCCACGGAAAATGTATTGCGGTACAGCTAAAAATTTTATCTATAAGTAATTGCTCTTATTAAACGCCTCGTATACTTTGCCACTCGTCCTGCGCTCACTCTGAAACTGAAACAACACTAAAAAGATTTTCAGGGATGCGAGGAATTTGAGCGACAAAGTACCTATTCACAAATAAAGAAAAATAAAACGGCTTCCTTATATAACTAAGAGACAAAGAAAAAATATATCTTGAATATAATAATAACTTGGCAAACCTAGCTGTTATTTCAATGCTTAAAGTCTATTAATTATCCTTAAATTGATGTGTTTCATTTCTATATTTTTTATTTGTAATCTCTTTGCGAACGATATGCATGGTTTTTTTATTTTATCAATCTTCAGAGTATGGTCGCTGGTGTCTGCGTAAATATTTAAATTTATAAAAAACAAAAATTCCATCGTGTAAATACATTCTTGAAAAAAGTAGTCAACAAAAAAAATATTGTAAAAACACTTAAAGATCTACATGATACTAACTGTTTTGTGCACCGAGCGACACAACCTCATTCAAACGTTTTTCTTCCGCCGAAGTCTTGATTATATTATTTTTTTTCTCATAAAATTTTTTTATAAATAATACACTTGTGATTTTCAATAATTCTTATAGAGTCTGAATAATACTCTTTTTTAAAAATTTAATAAATGTTTAAAACCTCTTTTTTACATATTTCACTCTATGTACACAAAATAATATATTCGATACATCTTAAAGTTATAGAAAAGCATTTTAAATTCAAAATGCAAAAATTGGCATCAAAGACTCATCAGTATATTTACTTTGAAAAAATTCAATTTTCATAACTTACGATTTTCATTCTCGTAACTATATATATATTTTTTTATTACGATTTTTTTATAAAAATGTATGTAAATAAAACATCCGAAAAATAAAAATTAAATTTTTCAAAATAAATATATATATATATATTTTACACTAAATTAGCATTTAACATTGCAGTTGTGATGCTTTACAATCAAATATACATCTCATTTAAAATCCACTATAAGAAATTATCAATTACCTTACATTAAGGGTTTAAAATTTTTGAAAATCACACGTATACACGATCGCTTGAAATTTATGTCGAGATCACCGCAACCATTATTTATTTATTTCATTTTTTTTGTGTACTTTTATACAATTATGCATTTTTAGTGCAAAAGTAGAGGTTCACTCAACTCGGGGAAGCACATTATTAATTTTCTCTTATACATATTAAGTCTGTCCGTTCGACTTTGAAACGACATACTTTACAACAGTACAATTCTTTTTTTATCTAAAGATTTCCCAATATACAAATCATATTATTAATGAAACAATTTTTAAAAAGTTCACTTAAAAATTGTTCCAATCTTAAAAAATGATTAACTAGGATTTTCATCATATTATTTGCACTCTCATTTAAAAAATTGTACAACGGAAAGAAGAGTGACAACATTTGGTTCTTTTCTCTCCCTTTTTTTTACAATATGTATATATAAAACTCGCAGAGCGTTTTTTTTTTTAATATAAATGCGCTCTCTCATGTTACCTGTACAACTTTCGCTCAATGATATCATTATTGTGTAAAGCTGCCCTTTTTATTTTTTAAAAACGCACTTTTTTTAATACTCCATTCACCCTGATTGTTATTAATTTCTTTTTTTCTTAGAATAGAATATTGTATTTTTGTTTCTTTACTGAGAGTGGCACTGATGAAGAGACATTTTTTTAGGAATGTGATATAGATAAGGCATTTTCTTCACTATTCATCGGCTTTACCGTTAATAATCATTGAAATGCGGGAAAGAATGTTGCGTTAGGTTGCTGCTGCTGCAATGGTGATGTAAATCCCCCCATTGTTGGTACACCTAAAAATCAATTAATCAATATAAATACCAAATAAGAATATTTTAGAGTATTATAATAAAATGAAATTCAAAATTAATTTGGTCTAAAATAACCAGATTTGGTCTAGAATCAAATTAAATTTTTTCTCCTAAAGCTTACCAAGAGGCGGCCGAGCTTGATGTTGAGGACTATTACTAGCAAGTTGATTCATTGTAGGCGCAGGACCACCTTTATTTGATTTGCTACCCATAATATTGTCAAGATCTATATTGAGTCCAGCACCTTTCCACGTTGACCCAACTTTTTGTTGATCTGTCGATCGATTGTCGCTCGTTTGACTTTTATTAGTCGAGGCGTTCATTGGCGTTAATAAACCTGTTGCCGGCGCCATACCTGAAGTTTATTTAAGTATTTTGAATATTTAAGTTTATAGTCATTATAGACGTAAGTATTTTAAATAATAAGTGTATCATTACAAAATTTAAATTTAATATAATAAATTCAAAAATTGAAATTCATATTAATAATACAAATAATTATATTTACAATTGGAAGGTAAAGTAAAATAAAAATTTTTAAATCAATAAAAAACGAAGTAAAAACGAATAATTTTACATGACACATGCACCAGATAAAAAATAGGACTTCTATAAATAAAATATTTTTTTCTATGCAATATAAAATTTATTTAATACTTATTTAAAACACATGTTTACTTATACAAAATTTTCGTGACCATATTGAAAAATAAAAAAAAAATAAATTTTAATTACTGTAACTAACATTTTGTTTTTTATTCATGTACATTAAAACTAAATAATCGCTAAATTCGTAAAAATAAATCAAAAAACGTTGGTTGCTGTCCAAACGACAACTCCTATACTTGATTCGAGTTTTTTTCTTTAGTAACATTAAGATTTAAAGTTATCTTACAAATATAATGCTTAAAAATCTACTTGTATTCAAACATATTCTAATTTGATAAATAAATAATTCACATAATTTTATCGCATAATTAACTTTTTAAGAGTTTAGAAATTTTTAAAAATAATTTAAAAAATGTAATTTTTTTTCTTCAAGATTCTTTAATTAATCCCTGAAAAATTGAATCCACAAGACATAGTACAAATGCGCCTAGTTCTCTGCAATCTTTATTTGAATCACCCTTTAATGTATTTTGGGTAATATCTAACAGCCACATTCTGATTTCCAGAACAGCATCGGCTAATTCTCCTTTTAAATCAAATTCAGGAGTACTAATAAGTACAGATGCTACGCACTTGATTACTGCTAGTCTAACTTTGCCTTCTTCATGATATCTTAACAACCAAACCAGTTCTAACATTTCTTTGGCCATTTTAGTCGCAATCAAACAATTCTGAGCGGCTGTCATTATTGTTGCCAAAGTTTCTAAGAAACGTGTAAGGAGAATGTTTCCAAGATCCTGATAGTTACTAGGCATTTCATACATAAAGCTTTGTTTCGAAGAACCAAATCCATAGACTAAAGGATAGAAAAAAGACGATACTACATTACCAAATTTGTTAATTGTAGTTTTAGGTAATTTTGTTCCATGAGCAAACTGACGAGTTTTTGACGTTATTCTTTGTTGGACTATTTCACGCCAATCTACAACAGGTGCGCTATTTTCATTGACAGGATCATCAAAATCATCATCATAAAGAGTTTCGTACTTCTTTGATTTGTCTGTTTCAATAATTAAGTTAACAGGTTTATCTATTTTTTTCTTTTTCTGAGGGATTGTGGGTTCATTATTCTTTTCTTCCTTTATTTCAATAGCTGAAAGTCTTTTAGCAGCCTCGCCTAAAATGTTTAGCATAAGAAGTCTTTGGTGCACAGAATATTTTGATAGTTCAGTATGAAATTCTTTACATATGTACTCGGCAGTTTCCTTTGGATGAACTGTTACAATAGCAACGCTAGCTTTGAAAATTAATACTTCGAAATCATCTACGGAACTTCTATCCTGTAGATTAAGAAAAATTTCAAGAAGTTCGCATGCAAAGCTCGAGTCATCGTTCTTCAGTTGAGTTAATATTAAATTTTCACTAGCTTGGAGAGTTGCTTCAAAAATATCTGCATAATCTTTATTTTGCGTATCTGCGTTGACTAAATTGTCTCTTAAATCTCTTAAATATAAAGGCTTTAATCTCTCTTTCATGGGAACATCATTCGACATATCATAAGGCACAAAATCGTCATCGCTGTCAAGTTCTTCATCTTCTTGTATTAATGAGGGTTGTGACGAATCGACATTATCTAATTTATTTATTTTACCTGTTTCAACTGATTTCAAAGGTTGAATAGGAATATTTTCTTGTTTTGCACTAGAAAGATTTTTCAAAATTTCACATTCCACTCCTAGTTCATATACCTTCTTATTTCCCAAATTAAAAAATTCTATTTCACCGATAGTCAAATCTTCATCCATTTTTTCATCAATTTTTTCGTCTGAAAACGAAATTTCGAGATTTTTTAATGATTCAATTATGTTTAAAACACTTTCATTCATGCCATCATATTCAAACTTTAATTGTGAATCTTTTCCAAAATTTACAAGTAAATCTGTAAGTAATTCACCAGTTATCATTCCAACACCTCGGACATCAACATCGTTTGAACCTAAATGCGTAGGAATACCCGAAAAAATAAGTTTTAGAATTTCGTTACGCTCTGTCGGTGTTAAATTATCTTTCATTAATTTTATGGATAAAATTATAAGTTTTGTTATGTACAGATGTTGGTCAAACGTTGTATGATTTAAAGCACTTTGATCGCCCCAAACGTCAAGTAGCTTTATAACTAAATCAACGAGAATTCTTTTGTCTTGTGTTTGCACGAAAAATAAATAAGAAATAAAATTTTTTATTAGTCTTTCATCTTTGTACCAGGACATCATTGGAATGCTGTGTGTTAAAGCAAAATGCCAGCTTTCGTTTTCTATTAAATTTCCAAAAATTTCCGATGTAAATTGAGAATGTTTCAAAAATAAAATAGATAAACTAACGATACTATGCGAATCAACGTCCTTCAAAATTTTCTGTGTAAATATTTCAATATTATTAACATTTAAAGTACACCATTCTATTATTATATCGACTAAAGGCATTAAATCATCTGAATTTAAAATTAGGAATATTTTACTGATTATCATAGAAAGAATTTTTGTATCAATTTCAATTTTATGCAGATGAGAAGCATCATTTAAAAAGTGAATCACGCGAGCTATATGAAAACTGAGAATATGAGAAAAATTTTTCAATTTGAATGAGTTTAATAGATTACGTTGCATTTTATTTGCAACTCTGTTTGGTAATGAAACAAGTATTTGAATAATTTTATGCCAAATTTCTAATTCAATACTTCTTTCAAACTTATTAATACTATTAACTCGACTGGATTTGGAAATAGCTGAAAAAAGTGCATCGCTTTTGATTATTTCTTCTAACATAACAGCTAAACTCTTGATTATTTTTGGATCTTCTGTTTTCTTTAGTGTTTGCGTAAGAATCAATAGCACCTCATTTAAAATTTCATAATTAGCTCCATCCACAATGACTAAACTGCGGACACTTTCATCAAGCTTATCGTCCATTAAAGGCCAATTAACATCAATGATTTTCATTAAACTTTCCAATATTTTGCTGTACGAAATCACATCGAATTCGTGGTCAAAATCATAGCCTACGAATTTTTGAGGCGTTAATGGACTTGGTAGGAAACTGACATATCCAAGGAAATCATTTCGTAATTTTCTCAAGTTATTCTGACTCTTGTTTGTAGCAATAGATTGTAATGCTTCCAATAGCCGATTGCTTGCACGAGATTCTTCAAGACCGGATCGAACTGTAAGGAAAGGCTAACTTGGCGATATTATACGAGGACGTAGATTTAAATACTATTTCAAGTGGAAAGACATGCTGCGAGAGTTGATAGTTCAATAAAAGTTATGATAACAGAAATTAAAAATTTGTTTCTCAATTCAATTACTTTATAAAAAAAATAAATAAAAAAATTAAAATATTGTTGCATATCAATCGCATGGAAACAAATTTTAAAGACTGATATCGGTTAAGAAAAGATCGAGAAAAACAATATTTTTTTACCTGAATTGTTGAATGGGGTGATGGGATCTGAGCTAAGTAAATTTGCGTTGTTTAGATTATTTGTTTGTCCCATCATTGATGTCACCTGCGCGTTGAATCCACCTAAATCTGATAACAAATCGGTATTTGACGCTAGAAAAAAATAAATAAAATAAATATTTTTCAATTGATATGAATTCCTCAGTACTTACTAAATAATTATTTATATTATTTGATTTTATGTTTAGTTTTTCAAACAATATAAATATATTTTTTATGTTAAATAATAAATAAAAAAAATTAGCTTACTTGTATTATTATTGCTATTATTGATAGTTTGTGGTTGATTAGAAAGCGTCTGTGACTGTATATTAAACAAGTCATTTCCTGATCCAAATCCACTATTAATCTGGGTTGTACTCAATGGTGCCATTAAATTATCTGCCATAGGATTACCGATATTTGGAATAGTGGCTCCTAATAACGAGATTTGTGGTGATTGTTGCTGCTGCTGTTGTTGTTGCGGCTGTTGTGCAGGAGATTGTGAAGAAATAGTAAGATTATTATCAAAGGCAGACGTGAAATCGGCGAATTCATCATTACTAGAATCCTTGGGCTTATTAGTATTTGAGCCAAACGCTGAGGTAAAATCACCAAAGTCACTATTGGTATTTTGAGCGGAAGGTAAAGGGGTATAATTGTCGGCTCGTGGATTGAAATCGTCGTCATCGTTAACATCAGACGATTTTATTCCTGTAATTAAAAAAAATAATTTTAATAAAATTTTAATTTACAACTAAATGTAAAACCAAAAAGTTTATTTTTATTTAATTTTTGTTAATATAATATTTCATAATTTAAATTAAATACTTGAAAGCAATATATTTTCAAAATTAGAAACGAAAAATACGTAATAGATATCGAGGAAATAAATTTTTTGAATCATATTACACTGAAAAATGTTTAACGTCTGATTCATAAAACCGCAAAAAAACGAATTTTTCGACATAATGCAAATTTATCCTGCTCGTATTCCAACCATTAAAGTTTCCTTTTATACAACTAGTTAAATCTAAATTATACGAGCATGCCTATATTATTTTTCATATCATTATTTAAATTTTTATTCCTCTTTTTAAAAAGTCAACCAAATATAAAATCGACATTAAATACAAAACTGTTACTCACCATTATTGTCATTTTGTGAATCAAAAATATCATTTAGAATATCATTCTGATTTTTTTGTGGAGGCTTTTTAATTGGCGAGCTCATAAGATTGCCTTCATCTTTACCGTAATTAGCAGCAGCACCAAGATCAACTTTTTTAATAGTTCTTGGGGCTCTGGCTGGTGAACGATTACCTATCGTCGTTGGTGTTGTTGGTTTAGATGAGGTCCTATTGTCTATACTTTCCATTGTATCGCGATACTCACGACGTTCAGGGTACGCACTTGCTGGATTTTTTCGTGGGCTCGGATGTGCTTCATTATCCGAATCTTCACGCTCGCCATCGTCACTATAAATGTATCAAGAGTTAAGTAATAGTAATTAGTATTTTGTTAGGTAATATTATCCATTTGCAATGAACTTTTTACCTTGGAAAAAAGTATATCATTTTGTAAATTCAAAATAAAATTTTTCTAATAACGAAAATGCGCTTTCTTAGTGTCTTAAAAAATATACAGTAGTCTTTTTTCCATAATTTTTAGACTGATTCGAAAAACATGCCAGATGAATACAAAACAAAGGTTTTCTTTATCTTATCTATAAAACGTAGATAAAAATAGTCTTTAAAAATTTATACATTAGCATATTAATTTGAGTTAATCTTTCGCATAGTTTTATACATTTTTTATGCTGTCTCGAATTAGGTCTCAATCATAATTCAAAAATTATACAAATGCATTACACGCGTTAAAGCAAAAATCGTTAAATAACATATTGTTTCGATATAATAACCTATTGGTATAATTTACATATGAACAACTTACACGTTTAAGTTTACGCAACGAGTTTAACAACTTTTTTATCTTCTACTGATAATTTAAAGAAAGGCGTACATAGTAATTATAATACCTGAAGAAATTTTTTTTAATTTTAGTTTTGTATAAGGCTATGATTTTCTATATAATAAAACTGTTCATGAATTAACTGCTCAATAAGAAAAATGTTCATAAATTTTTTAAATCCATTTATCGAAAATGATAAGTAACTTTATCAAAATAAAAGATAAATCGAATGAAACTTTTTGATATTAACAATATTTTAAGCGATAATACTTAAAGCTTCAAAAGAATAAGAGAAACATTGTATATATCGTAATTTTTTAAATCACGCGGAATATCTAGAAATACCGCTTGAGAAAATCTTTTGTTTTTTATTTTTATGTACTGATCGTTTAGATAAAAAGTTTTATATAATATGCGTTTAAATGTGAATTCATCGAACAAAATAAAATACATCCCAACCTGTTCGCATCCTCGAAACCTCTTGACCTATTATCTCTATCCCAATCATTATGTCCATCGCCACTGGGTTTATTACTGTTCCATTTTGGATTGTCCATCCACCTATCGACACCAGTATTGCCTAGCCTCATACCCATCGCTTCGCTGGACATGCCAATGTATTTGTCCTTATTTTTCTTAGCCTTTTTACGCTCTTCTCTGAGTTTGTCATCGTCTTGTATGAAGTCAATAAGCTCGCGTACTTTGTGCCTGATATTAATACCCTGATCTTTTCCAAATTCGTCGATAAACGTATAATTTTCCAATGAACGCAAGTCATAAATGTGTTCACGGGAAGAGGTAACAACACGCTCAGAGCCATTGCGAACGAGGTAGTTTAACAGCAACAATGACTGAAATAGATAAGAAAATTTTTTTTTCAACATAATATTTATGCATCAGTTTACAAGTAGTTTTTGGAATTTCATTAAATAATATTTTTTTTTTACCAAAAATAAATAAAAATATGAGAATTCTGAATAGTTGATAACAATACGTTATTATTAGCTGTTTAAAAAACGATTGATATTTTTTTTATAATAAAAATACTGACTTGTCGTGTTTTCGTTATCTTTAAATAAATACAAGCTATCTCCCTTGCAAGTAGAACGTATTAAAATAGAAGCGTACGTTGCTATATTTACCTGGCGATCCAGCGTTTAACGCGTTAATGTTCAAGCACAAAATGGTTATTTTAAAAAAAAATTAAATAAACAACGTTTAACTAAGTTTATACGATAGACGATTAATTATAGATAAATTCTTGTATAAATTTAGAAAAGTTATTTCATAACTAGGAATTTTTTTTAATCTTAAGTTCATGCAGTAATTAATCATTCAAACTAATGGGTAAATGATTACTTTGAATAGAAAGTAAATGCATTATTAGGAAAGCAAATTTCTAGTTATTAAAACAATATTAAAATTTCGATTATTTGACAAAGTTAGAAGAAATATTTAATCTCAAGCGAAATAAAAAATAACATTCTCCGAGGAAATTGAAAAATTTTTGAGATTCATGTACGTACTTTGTAAGTGCGACGCCAGTTGCGTTTATTTTCTTGTAACATTCTTTTCCAGAGCATCGACATTACTTCCGGAAATTGTTCATAAGCGAAGGTCGCTTGAGCGAGCTCTTGCATCATCGCACCTGTACCATGCAAAATGAAAAAAAAGAAGAATTAAAAATTGATAAAATTAATTAACGATAATTATTCTCTTGTTTTCATAATAACGTTAATCTCCAAAAGTTTATTTTTTAATTTATGTATGTGTACCTGTGGGACCCCAAGCGTCATCGTTCGTTGCTTCGCGGACTTTTGCCTCCGTATCCGTGTAATTCATGACGACGTTGGTCCTAAAAAGAAAATAACGGAAATGTAATTACTAAATTCTTTTTTCATGTTTATTAAATTTACTGTTGATGTTTATTAAATTTTAAAAGCTTTTTTTTCTTATTTAAGTAAATTATGTAGCACTTTTATTTATCAATTGTTTCGTGGAAACAATGCACGTTTCTTTGAAGTAATTTTAATTTCAAAGGAATCATAAATTTATTTATGAAACATACATTCGTGAGTTTTTGCTTTTTTTTAAAAAACGATAAATGAGTTTATTAAAAAGTCAATATAATGAAAAAAAACAAGTTGATTCAAAATGAAAATTTTCTATTTATGGCATTAAAAAAAATGGAATATCAGTAATTAAATGGTGACGTTTTTAATAAAAAAATAAAATATTTTGTTATAAATTATCGCGATTTGAAAAAAATTTTGAAATAAACAAATTGTAAATATTTACTTTTTAAATCATTTCAATAAATTATTAATAGAATCACATCAATTATTCTTTAATAGAAAGTACCCAGTACATTCACCTATTCTAAATATAGGACATTTATAAATAAACAATAACAATAACAATAAAAAACAAGAATTCGATGTAAAAATATTTTAAAAATCTATTATTATAATATTGCTCCATTTTATTTGCAATAGTAATTTCATTCCATTATTCAGTCCAACTCATCAATTTGTAATATTATCATAGAATTATAAGATAACAAGCAATTTATCAAAAGTCTTTTCACATAAACATACACAGAGTTATAAACGTGGGCTTTTTACATGTCAATACGCAATACAGATAAGTTAGAAATAGTAAAGTTTCTTATTTCCTGTACTCAAGTGTAAGCTTGCATTAACGTAAAAGGTAATTTTGCTACCAAAAGAAAACAAACTGGTTTCTCTCTCCTTACACTCATGATATACATATATACATATATCTTTTCACCTGAAATTCTTACACAATCAACATTCAATTACAGTAGCAGACAGTTGACCCTGACCTGATCTTAATAAAAAAAAAGTTGGGTGTCTCCATAGTTAATTTGATAGACCCATGAATTAGAATCAATTTATTTGAATAATAGGCTTTGATTTAATAAAATTTGATTCAATTTTCCTTTTGCTATTTTGAAGTTAGAAATTTTTTTCAAATCATAAATTTAAATGTCATAATTGAAATTAAAAATTAAAAAGAATTGTAATTTAAAAATCAAAAGATTAATTTTAAAAATTATTTATTTAGCTGAAAATAAACTAAGCATTTTATTTATAAGACGTGTATTTTTTATTTGAAAATATATTCTGTTTTCTAAAATAATTAACCAAAAAAAAAAGTATTTTATAACTGTTTCAATTGGAAATAATAATTTTAACAATATTGAATAATTCTTAAAGATTATTGTAATTTGTTATTGAGTTGTTAGATTTTATCTTATCAAGTAATATTGTATTTTTATATTTTGTATATTATGGTAAACCAAAATTTTACTTAAACTAAACAAATCTTTAATACAAATCAAATAGTGAAAGTCAAAAAAGTCCTAGCCATTAGAATTAAAAAGATAAGTATAACAATATGTGAATAATTTGATAATCCTCTCATACGTAATTCATGAAAAAATATGTCATTCAATGATTAAAAGTGCAAATCCAGTGTAATAAGATGTACAATAATAGGAGATCAACAGATATCCTTGAAATAATCAAAAAAACTGAGTCACCACATGAAAAAAAAGGAATCAATTTATAAACATTTGTTCATTAACATTTAATGGTCAAGGTAACGAAAGAACAACAAATTCCCTAATTGCTAATTTAAGGAGTGTACCAAAGCTATTGTTTATTTTTGTATAATATATATGTATAAACAATTAAACATCACTTTACAAGTAACCTTCTATCAGTAACCATTAATGAGAACAGTTTCGCAATACCCATGAACGTACATGTTTAATCTATGAATTCAAAAATTACCAGAAAGACATTAGCATTGATAATCTTACATATTGATAATTTTATCAGTAATAATTCCAATATTGTTAAATAAAAGTATAAGTAAAAAAAAGTGAAGGTGAAGCAATTAGGCAAAAAATAACACACATCTGTAAGTGTATAAACGTATCTGATTATGGTTAGGTTAATTGTACAAAAGAGTGAATAATAAGCCAATATTTATGGAAAACTCACGCCTTATCCATAAGCTCTCGGACCTTCCACATGTTCATCATCCTGGCGATTGAATTAAAAAGGAAGGGCCAAACCCCTCCGACTTTAAAGACGAAAAAAAAAATTCGCGCACTTTGCGCCTCTTCACAACACGACACCTAATTTTTTTCACAAACGTTGTATATTCACTTATATCAAACAATCCAGATGTTTTATTATTCGTTTTCAGCTGGAGCGACGGCGACGACGAGGACGACGACGACGGCTGATCAGCACGACGAACGTCATCAGTTCTTGATGGTGGCCATATTTCTCTCTTCTCCTTATTCCACTCTCCGCGCGCGCATATATCTTTTTTTATTCTTTTATGCCCAGGCTTGTAGTTTATACCTCTCACTTTTTCAGTGTCACAAACACATCCACTCGACCGAAGCTATCTCCGTCTATCACACGACTGCTCTCTCTGCTACTCTGGAAGTTTACATGTGACGGTATGATGGATAATTACCCAAGTTATATATATTATAGATATATGTATACTTTCGGATTCTTGCACTAACGGATACCAGCACCAGCCTAGAAAAGGTTCTTTTAGAGGTTAGGTTCACATCCACAGGTGGCTTTATATTAAAACTTTTTATTTAGAAACATATTGCTCAATAATATTAATATTCAGTAGATTTGAATCGTCCAAAAATGGGTGTGGATTTTTGGGTTTTCATGCATAGAATTTTAAAATTACACATTACCACATTACCGAATGAGTGAGCGGAAGTCACGCGCTCCTCTTATCTGCTTGTGGTACCGAAATGCGGGAATCTTGTGTCGATAAAAAAAAAAATTAATAAAAGTTAAGTTATACAAATTTTTTCTATCATGTAAAATAAAATTATTATATCTAATAAAATTTGTAAATTTATAATTTTAAATAAGTACTTTTATCAAATACATGATTTGCAACCACAGTCTTGATCATTGCTACTTTAATAAAATATTACAATTTACAAACAAGTTTACGAACCTTTTGTTATTATTTACGTTATTTAATTTTTAAATATATTTACATATTTATTCTCGTATTTACTATTATTCGTTAGTAGGTCAACTTTTAAAAAACGGAGTCGGATGATCACGTGACAAAATTATGAATGACCCTTTACTTGTCGGTAAAAATATCGTGGTCAAAATTGTGGATTCCGATGAATTTGTCGGTGAACGTGACAAATTAGTTTACTTTGGTGGCGGTTCAAAACCTGAACATTAGATTCCAGCGACAGTGATTGTGATATTTTATGCAATAGATAAATAATGTAATTATTGAACTTTTTATTATTGATCGAATAAGTAGAATTTTTAATAATTCAATTATTAACATTTATGTAATACAAAACTACAAAAGCTGTTCATTTATGGAGTAAATTCACTTCAACAAATAGTTTTATTTTCTTCTTTTTAATAATTATAAGATTAGATAATAATTATGATTAATATTTGTAAGATTAATTAATTTGTTAATTACTATTGTTAATTTCAGTTTCAAAATGGCATTTAAACTTCTAAGAAGTTGGAATCGATTTTATTCTTGTGTAAACAATGAAACCATCAAAACCACTACATATAAATTAAGATATGTTGGTGCTGGAATAATTGCTACGAGTGTTGCTGTTTATAGTACCACTGGTAACAGTGTTTATGCAGCGCAAACAGAATTGAATCTTAAACAATTTATGGCAGAGCCAATTTCAAGCCCGGAACATTTGAGGAAGAATAAAAATGATATGAAAACAAAAATGGAACTTTTGATTATGAAAATACAAGCCGATTTTGTGAAGTCTCTTGAAGCTCTAGAAGAGGATGGTTCCAAATTCATTGTCGATAGGTGGTCTAGGAAAGAAGGAGGTGGTGGTATTACTTGTGTATTGCAAGATGGACAAACTTTCGAAAAAGCTGGTGTAAATATTTCTGTTGTCACTGGAACTTTACCTCCAAGTGCAGTACAACAAATGAGAGCAAGAGGTAAACAGATGGATGAAGGTGCTCTACCCTTTTTTGCTGCTGGTGTTAGTGCAGTAATTCATCCTAGAAATCCAATGGTACCTTAAATATATATAATCAAACAATATAATTTGATTTGATCAATTAAAAATATTTTATTTTTAGGTTCCAACAATTCACTTCAACTATAGGTATTTTGAAGTAGAAAATAAAGATGGTTCAACTCAATGGTGGTTTGGAGGTGGTACTGATTTAACTCCATATTATTTAAATGAAGAAGATGCCAAACATTTTCATAAAACATTAAAAGGAGCTTGCGATAAACATGATAAAACGTATTATGGTAAATTTAAGAAGTGGTGCGATGATTATTTCCATATACCACATAGAGGAGAAAGAAGAGGAGTAGGTGGTATCTTTTTTGATGATTTAGATACACCTAGCCAACAAAAAGCTTATAAATTTGTAGAATCTTGTGCTGAAGCAGTAATACCATCCTACATACCACTGGTAGAGAAGCACAAAAATGATGGCTATGGCTATGCTGAACGACAGTGGCAGTTATTAAGAAGAGGCCGATATGTAGAATTCAATTTAATTTATGATAGGGGAACTAAATTTGGTCTTTATACACCTGGTGCCAGGTACGAAAGTATCTTGATGTCACTACCGTTGACTGCTCGATGGGAATATATGCATGAACCAAAACCAGATTCTAGAGAAGGTAGACTTGTTGAGGTTCTAAAAAATCCTAAAGACTGGTTAGATGTTAAAGCTTAAATTCTTTTTTTATTTTATCCAACTATCTGTATATAAGCATCGACAATATTTAATCTAAAATTGATTCTATAATTATATTGTGAATATGCATTTATGAAATAGTCAAAATTTTTTTTGTTATTATTATCAGGAACTGAATCAATCTGTTATTTACTGATAAATAATTTGATTGTCATCACAAGTTCTACAAAAAGTATTTATTTTTTAAAAAATTATATAACGCATAGAATTATATTAATCAAGTAAAAGGCAAGGACTGGTAATTGGAAATGGAAAAAAAGTACTCTTATTTATTTTTTTATTAGAGTAATATAAAATTGTAAATATTGTTAGGATTATTTTTATATAATGTATGATATTTAAGAGGATGTTAAAAGAAAATATAATAAATAGTTAAATTTGATTACTGAATTTTTATTTTTATTATCAAATAGCATTGCATCTAGCGTATAGCATAAAATATCAAATTACAATTTGCAACAATTTGCAGTAATTGCAAAGTACATCAGCATTAAATTCTAAATTAGAATTACTTCAGAGTTTCTTAATAAAAAATAATACCTTTAAACTCTTATTATGTAAAAGTCTTGTACAAAAAGGCCTATTTAAAATTTAATGCTTCTGTACTTTTATAAATAAATGCAATACTGAACAATAGACAATGATCCTATTTAGGCGAGTTTTAAGCAACATTTCTGTTTTTATCATTATCATCTCCGTAACAAGTATTAACAATCGCTTGGCTTTTTTTTTCCTTTGCTGCGCATAAAATACACCTCTGCAAAGTTCATAAATATTTACATATGTACAAGTTATAAGCACCAACAATTTTTTCTAAACCGTAATGTGTCACGTCGTTATTCGTTACAATTTTTTTCACCGGTTACTCCTTTTCATTATCTTACAAACCCGTTAACACAAGTTTGTGATATCTCAAGATAAAGGATTATATGTCTATATATAATTGCGTATTATCATAAAACGATAATAAATAACTTGAGAATTCATTAAATGTAGATCTCAAACAAAATTTATCTATAAAATTTAATTTAAAAAATCAGAAAAAATTTTTCTACACAATTTTTTTCTCAAGGATATTTAAAATATGAACGTGACAATAAGTTGAGTGCTCATATGGCATGATTGCTAAGGCCCCATTTTCTTCTCACATCCAAATCCCAAATTTTAATAGGGCTTCCGAGACATTCATTTTTTCCATTAACGTACGCCTGGTACGTTTGTCCGTTCTACGAAATAAATAGGCGCGTAAAAAAAGTACATCGAGTCATTACATGTTCCTTTATTCTTTCTCTTAGAGTTGTTCACGCGAAGTCCATTTATCTCTCCCAAAACGATTTTCGGCAAATCCGATGGTTGCACTAACTTCATTTGCACCTTACTAACTGTTTAGATACTGTTCGCTTGCTGCCATTGTGTAAAATAATAGATATGCGCTGTTGCTCTGATTCTTAACTTGACTTGGAGGTATCTCAGTCACTGTGTGGTCGTCATATTTGTACCATCTGTAAAAAAGTATCAAATAATTATTGATTTTTTTTTTAAACAACTTCAAATTGAATAATTTATTGATTTTTTTTTAATTAACTTCAAATTGAATTTTTGCAATTAAAGAAATAGACAAAAAGCAAAACTAAAGTATAATAAACTCACTTGTTCTGGGCATTGCTTTTGCAATAAGCTGTGTAGTGTCCTCCATCCATGGTACCGTAATGATTTGACATGGCATACAAATTATAAGTAGAATACATATTATTGATCTCTTTGTCCTGGACGAGATATTTTCTAAGATCGAAATTGTTGAGCGGAAAATCGACTGCCGTGTTTTTCTTCTCGAGCCAACCACCCGTATCGCCGAAACGGTTCAAGTGAATAACGATGATAAGCGGTAACTTGGCAATGTCAAACTTCTTGACAACTTCGCGTGGGACTTTGCAGTTCGGACATTTCCAACCTGATACTTTTTGATCGCTTACGAACTTCTTTACGCAATCCTGCAAAACAATAAAAAAAAATTGTTTAATTATAAATTTAATAAACTATAATTTAGGTTTATTTATACTTGAAAGATTGTAAAAATTTTACTGATTGGTTTTTTAAATGATTTTGAAGTACTTTTTCATAGAATTACGTTAAATTTCAAAATTATATAATTTTTTCTACACATTTATTATATTTTATAAAAATAAAAAAAATTTTAAATTCAAAACTTACATCTAAAGTACATTTGTTCGAAGACGGTAATGACATTGTTAAGCTATTGAAAGTTTCGTATGTCTCGCTGTTTTTACCGCAAGACATACAAGATATTGTGGATCTTAATTGTCCGAAAAATAATTGTGATATAATAGAGCTTTGACCATCCATTGATTTTTCCCATTCTTTTTCTGCTGTTGTCAATGGCTGGCTGGATATTTTGGACTTTTGTTTTAAATCGTTATGCATCCAGTCCAATAGGAACATGAGAAATTCATGGGAATCTTGTTGATCGTAATTTTCAAATTGTAATTTGTATTGTCCCACAACGACCTAAAAATATGAAGTGAAATTGATTTTTATTAAGGAAATTCCACTATTATTTGATTCAATTTTTATTAATTCCGCGTGGCAATGTGTCATAAAATCAATCCCGTTTCAATCATTAGTTCGAATTACTTTGTTTGTCATATTAGACGTTGAAATTACAATAGGCTAATTTTTAAGGAAAACAAGACATTTAAAGTATAATTAATTTTTCTATTTTTCTAGAACTTAAAATTCTTTGAAAAAACTAATTAAAAATAAATTAAACACATTTTATTACTTTCAACACTTCAGTAAAATATCGGAATTTGAATTTTGAGTTTTAATAATACGTTTCTTACAAAGATAATTAAAAAACAGTCAAAAATTTGCCGAAATTTTTTATATTATACATGATTAATAAAAAATTTAATATAACGAATAAAATATGTCAACTTAATCAAATTTATATAATTTCAATTAAAAAAAATTTTTCAATAAGTATAACAAACCTTAAGATCGCGTGGCGATATGCTCTTGTACTGTCCGCACCAAAGTGCTTTTATAACTTGGGCAACTTCCTCAGCGACGTAGCCGTTGCTTTGTTTCTGTTTGTCGGTTTTGTGTAGATGATCAGTATATATGTTACTATTGAAGTACTTTGCCAGGCATACTGTGTTACTTAGGCATTGGATTATACTGTTCATGTAACATGAGTTGCCGAGATTCTTTAAGCCTGTGATTCCTGGATGCTGTAAAGAAAAAAAATTTTTTTGTTATTATAAATTGATATTTTTTTAATGTATTTTTATGAATTGGACAGTTTGTTAAGAGGAGATATTTGTTCTTTGATGGATTTAGTCGGTGAGTATTTTTATTTTTGACATAAGTCTGTAAATACTTAAGGATAAAGAAGTAAATAAATAAATCTAAAATAATATTTTAATCCTAATTTATTGGGTGATATCTAAACCAAGTGGATACGTTACGTTTAAATATTATGATTTATGAGCTTGATCCCAGATTATTATTAGATAATGAGCTTACAATTTTTTACGTTTCTTAAGTATGGATATCAATGATTACGTCAAATGTATGAATTTTGTGTTAAGCCAATAATCAGCACTATTAGAGATTGAAAACATTGAGAATTATTGATATAATAAAGATCAACCTGCGCTATAGTTATTGTAATTGTTTAGCTGTTGATATAAAAAAATGCTATAATAATGTAAAATTTGATAAAAATATTCCCGTCCTAAATTTTAGATTAAATGACAGTAATTTATTTTATTTTTATTTTATGTTGCTGTATTTATGCTTTCCTTACGATGCTAATTAGCGACGAAGGACATCAGTGTGTTTGTGAACAAAGTACATGTAACGTACAGTGGTGCTTGTATAAATCGGCTGAGAGCGGAATTCGAACGCGAGGCCCTCAGGTTACGAATCCATTGCTCTACCTAATGACAGTATGTTTCTTGGTTTACTAATGTTATAATAAACTTTCACCATAGCATTAATTTCAGTACAAATCAATTAAACACCGACTAATAATCTCCAACTAAATAGTTAAATATCATTAAAAAGTATAAAAATCCTTGATAAATTTTTGGCATCGCAAAATACAATGCCTTTATTTAAACTTTAACATTATTAGTAAACATTTCGTAATAAATCTTAATTATTTTAAATTACAATATTAATATTTGTATTTGTATTTACGTTTCTTTACTTTTTAAAGTGCGTTGTTGTTTAAACAAACGGCGATGCGGTAGATTAGTTAATCGTGCGTAAATATTATCTTTCGTTTTTTTTATTTCTCTCTAATGCCTTTGCTTGATATAATAATCGCATCTAGACAATTAATTATGCGTAAATAATTGATCGAAAACAAACGGATTTTGCATTATTACGCTAATAATGTTAGATAAACAATTTAGCATTATTACGTTTGTCGTGCTGGCTATCAACGTTCTACCGTGTTGAGTTAACGTGGATAAGTTTATTTAAACAAATCTTTTATTTATTAATTAGTTTTTAATTAAGTTTTAATAATCATCTTTTTATAATTAATTGTTATGATAGATTAATGGCTTGATTAATTGTTTAAGTTGAGGGAATGAAGTTTTAGATTAATCTTAATTATATTGTAATTCATAACTAAAATTTGAGCGATGATCTAATATCATGTAAATTCAATTAATAAATCGAAATTTTATAGTAAAATATTTGAAATTTGTCTCTGACATAGAAAATTTTATACAAATACAACTTTTTTAGTTAACATTTTTTATCAGATTTACCTTTATTAAAGTTTACTAGACATTAACATTATGCAATATAATTAGTTTAGCAATTTTTAGTCGACATTAAATAATATTTTCAAATTTAAAAATTTAAATATCCATTAAAGTAATTATATTTCATAATGTATTATAAAACAGGTTTAGAGCGCATTATTAATTCAAATAATTTAATATAATGTACTTGTTTATTATCTTGAAGGTGATGTTCTACGCAAGTTTTTTTTCAAAGTAAATTTAAAATATTATCCTTTTTAATTGACATAACGGAATTAAAACGTATTGTGTATGTTTTCCTTTCTTTTACGTAACGCTTAGAAGAAAAAAAAATGACATTATCATTTCATATATACACAGACACTCAAGACATACAAAGAAGCTTGGAAAAAAAAATAAAAATAGTGGATTGTTTCTTTACTTGAAAATATCGAAAACAGTCTAATGTATAAATAAATAGAATTGACGATAATTAGCTTTTGAATTATCGAAAAATGAGCGAAAAAAACAAATAAATTATTATGAAAATTTTGTAAAGTCTACATAACCGACGTAAAAAAAGAATAATAATGATATGCGTTAATTTGTTTTAATATTTGTACTCGTTAATGTGTCTGTAGGCCTCGATACTTAATATTGAAAAAAATTCATTTTTATTAATCCAAAGAGCGTCTTTTTATCGTTCGTAATTAACGTTACTTGAATTTTTAATCATTTTAAAAAGTACTAAAAAAAGTTCTTGTGAGTCTTATAATAAATTTTAATTATCATGTCTCTGCAAAAAAAAGAAGAAACTTTTTCTAATTATCTGCATTGCGATACCTCGTTTTAGAAATATGTATTTGATTTGTATTTTATTGTGGATACTTTTAGCAATAAATTAGCAATTATTTATTTGTTGATTTGTTAACTGAATTATGTAACGTTTGCACTATTTATCAATTTCGCAATTTTATAAAAACGAAGATTTTAATCTATCGCATTTCTTCGATTGGTAAAAGTGATTTAAAAAATCGTTCTAAGAAAGTTATTGTTTTATCATAATATTTATCTTAGATAGAATATTTTTTTAGAAAAGTTATTGTCAAGCTAATGAAATAAAAATTTATTTACACGTGATATGATTTCGTTGACATCATATTACATTTGAGGCTCATGACTTCAAGTTTAAGTATAATATTATAAATGCATTGCGAGAATAACGTTCGCCCTTCGCAATCCACTTTGTTCTCAAGTTCAAGTCCAAGTTCAATATCAACATTATTTCTTCTATGATTTTTTTTCTGTTTGTCCACTTTTTATAATTTTAAATGCGTTGGATCTTTAAGTCATAATTTGAAAAAAAAAATCATGATAAATTAATTGTATGACAACAAATAATGGAAAGTCCAAGTTTCTTATAAAATTAGATGCTTGCAAACAATTATTACTTACTTGATAATTTTATAAATTAATCTAAGTATGACATTTTTATAACGAGATATTTGTTAAGTGAATCATGCAGGCCTTGAATTTCATTGGAATTATTTTTCTTATTTCTCTGCTAAATAGTACGTTGAAAAAAATAACTGACGTTTGAACTTAGAATTCATTGACTTATCGGGAATTGTAGTTTCAGTATCAATAAATATGTTATAACAATTGTTAACAAGAAACGAGAATTTTCATCATTTGATAAATTATTTATTTTACATGAAATTATAATAAAATGATTTTCTCTAATATTTTTAAATTACAATGATTTGTACCTTTCTAAAATAGCTGCAAATGTATCGAGGCACGAGTTTACCGCTCAAGTGAACCATATCAAATTCGGTCTCTTTGCCGTGTCTCATGCAATAAGAAAATAAAGCTCTAACGTTCAACGAATCCAAATGAATCCATCAATTTTACCGCGTCCAAAATTCAAATTAATCATGTGAATCTCCAATGAAAAATTGTACTTTGAAAAAAAAATTAAAAACGAACTGAAATGTTTGCAAGTTAGTGAAAAACTGAAACATTATAGGGTTGTAAAATGATTTCCGGTAAGTACCTACGTCTATGAAGAATACCGGATTAGGAAACCTTTTTTTTATTTTAAATATATACACGCCCACTGGTCTCTGATGTTACACGTGTCGACTGTTCACATGACGACAATATTAAATGTGTTATATTCTTTTAATCATATAATGAATGGGATTTTGTTTTTCTTTATTTTGCTTTTTAACAAAGGTCACGGGTTTATGACCCGCAATATGTTTTTTTTTTCTTTGCATTAATGGATATTGTTTTAATGATGTAGAGAAGAGCAAATTTTGTTGTTTTCGGAATTTAATTAATGTTTGTTTTTTTTCTTTTTGTTCATTAATGATGATGACAAGTAAATTTTTTTTTGTTAGAATTCACGAATTGGGGAGCTTGCGTTCAAACCTAAAATTAACAAAAATTATTATTTCATTAAATCAATTTTTTATGGATGTGGAACTTCTTTATTTATTTTACATTAAAAAATTTCTTGTTTAACAAAATAAAATTTATTTGTTTAAATCAAAAATTTTTTTACAATAATCATTAAAAAAATTGCTAATGACATTTTTTAGATTATCTGACACATCTTCACGAAGATAATTAATAAATTACTATCGTACATATCAGTTTTGTACATCTCTAATTAGCTAATGATCGGCATTATGTATTTACCTAATTTATATTATTACGTACGCGATTCAAAACTTTTCATTCAGGAATAAAAAAAAGGAAACAATCATTTTTAATAGAAAGGAAAAAAGGATCGAGAGAACAATATAATCGTTTTGGTCGAACTACACACATAAGAGGGCAATAAAAATCTACGTAATTCAGAGCTATGAATGTGTAGACGTGTTTGTTTTTTTCTAACGCTTTACAGAGATGTTCAAAAAATTGCATAACATATCGCATGACGTCAGAACTTTAAATATCATATGTAACGTCTATTTTAAAATTGAATGTACATACGTAAGTTCATGTAAAGAAAAAAGCTTTTTCGTGATCGTTTCAATTATTTATTAAATATGTACATTTTTATACATGGATAATTTGAGATTATGCAGAGCTCATATGTCAAATGTGCTTAAAACAAGACTAAAAAATTCTTAACTTTGCGAGATTTATTTGATTTGCAAAATAAAATTTTGCTATTTTGAATCATTTACTAATATAATGCAATGTTTATGTTTTAAAAAATTATTTAAACAAAATTTTTTTTTAATAGGATCAACTTTTATGTTATTTTTTAGAAACTTTTAAAAATTTTTTAACGATTTCTTGCACATTTTTAGATTTTAAAATATGTTTTAGCAAATTTATATTTTATTCTGCTCTAGATACTTTTTTCCACTACAAAGTACACTTTTTGATAGATTTGCTTTTTATCAAAATATTTGAAATTAATTTTTATTACTTTTATCTTTTCCGTTTCGTATTATAATTTCACAACGCTTTTTAATGTACGTATACAAACGGCATAAATATTTTTAATTTGATAAAACCCATTTTTGATAATGATTTCTGAGAGTCAATTAATAAAATTTGCTAACATCGTTTCTTTTTATTAATAATTATATGAATTTAAAAAAAATAATTAAGCTATTGAAGAAGATGAAAATCGCAGCTATAATCGAAAAAATTGAAAAATTATATATTCAATAAAAAAGTAACAGGAATTTAACTTGACATTTTTCATATTACGAAAAAATAGTTAAATATTACTTAACGTTGACGACTGAAATTGCTGTAATTTTCCCGTGTATGCACTTAGGAAAAAGAGCGGGAGAGAGACAGAAAAAAAAACGATAACGTAACCGTGACTCGTGTAAATTTGTACAATGATTGAAGGTGAATTAATTTCAGCCGAAAAATAAAAAAATTTATGAAAAAGATCAGAGAACATCGAAATGTCAACATATCTCGGCGTTAATTGCAAGTTTTTTTGCAAGCTCGTATCAATAGTCAATTTTGAATTTGATATCAGCTTGAGGTTTGAAAATTATACGAAGGATTTTTTAAGTGCATGGGAGAAGAAAAAATTGACAACAATTATCTTTTTGGACGAAAGCTGCGTTTTTCGTATACCTTGTTCGATTATTTTACGTAATAAAAGTGATGTAACGCCAAAATATTCTCTGGATTCTTTGAATGACATAAACGTTTACTCTGCTCATAAAAAGGCATGACTATTTGCAAAAAAAAAAATTTTGCAATGAAATAAATTTTTTTTCAAGTTCATGACCCAATGTTTAATTATATTCAACTTTCAAGAGTACGAAGAAACAAGCTCATTAAAAACGTATTTCCTATACTTTTTTTTCTCACTTTATATACATATTGCTATCACAAAAGAATGCAGGTATAGCGTCCGTGAAATAAAAGAAAAAAGGAGACTATAGCTATTATTTTGAAACACACAATAAAGTAATAAAAGTCGAAGAGATTAAGAAAAAAATTTCTAAAGTCAACATTCCTTGATCTAAATCAGAGTCCGACGAGCATCCGTAACTCGAGATATCAAATTATTATATCGAAATTAATTTTGTTGGACACGAGTTTAAGCTCTCTCTCTCGCAGTGGCTTTTTATTATCTTCTCGTATATTTCTTTTTTAAACATATGTATGATAAGGTAAAATAAAACTGAGATTGCAAGGTCGATTTTTTTTTAAGATATATAAAATATATACTTTTTAATCGGCTGTATCAAATTGATCGGTTGACTCGAAAACGTTTTATAACACGAAAATCTCAAGTGGGTATACACGCACACATGTACTTTTTGGCTTTATTGTGTAAATAATGTAATTGACCCTGTACTTTTCTTCTTTTGTGTGTATTGTCAATATTATGGTTTGAGAATGGAAGATATTGAGAAAAAATGATAATATGAAGATGATGATGATGATGAATTTTATGATATGATAAGGACGTTGAAGGAAAATTTAAAAATAATCTTACTTCTGACGGCAATGATACTTCAAGAATGAATTAAGTAACTTGTGAAAAAAAAATGTTTCCATTAATATGATAAAGTGTTCAGCGGTACGAATACAAATTAATTTTTTTAGTCAATAACGCGATTTTTTAAACAAAATTAATTAATTTTCGTGTGCATTTAAAAAGTATACATTTACGTAACCTTGAATTGTTTGGGCAAGTGGGGACTATTCACAAAAATCGACAGACTAAAAGCGAATTTAAAATTTTATATTTAATTTTAAAATAATTAAACTATTATTTTTATGTTTTAAAAAATTGTAAAAATTAGTCCGAGTCGAGTTAAATAAAGAAAAAATATTTAAATGCAATGAAAAATATTGATGATAATGTTTTAACAATATAGTGAAAATAAGATGTTTAAAATACAAGATTTCTGAAAGCCACTTACAGGATTGCGCTTGTCAACGACATTGAAGAACTTAATTTGCACCATATTAAACTTAATTCAATATTCTTTGAAGAAAAAAAAGTCAAAATTCTTTCTTCAACAAACGTTCCTTACTCAAAATCTATTTGTACTGGACTTTAGATGAAATATGCAAATGAACATATAACAAAACTGTTGGTCAAATAAGTTAGCTTAAAAAAAAAAAAAATTGGAATAGCTCGCGAGCCTCGAAAAAAAAAGAGAATCGAGGAACAGAAAATAAGAGGGCCAACAGTCAAGCAAGAGAGCTACCAGCCAACTGACACGTGATAAGGAAATTATTGTACATTAGATGGGTATATACTACTGGTACGTCACTCTTTTAGTTTGAAGAGAGAAAGAGCCAAGAGAGGGAGAGAAGAGAAGAAGACCCTCATTATCTTTAAACATTATATTTCTCCCTCCCTCCGGCTACTATACCTTAATATACCTCTCATACATCCAGCTTCTCTTTTAATTCGTGCCGTACATTGGCTTCTATATACATACAAATTTTATCCCTCTTTTTCTCACACACTCTCTCTCTCTCTCTCTCGCATTCTCAAAGTGTCTCCCGTCGATGATACGGAATTTTAATAGTGCAATTCCATTCTATAATACTCGTTTTGCGAGTCGTCGATGTATGCGCACTCATATGTATACGTACACGCACGGATTTGCATGTGATGTTGATTATAAAGAATGTCCAAAGAGTATATATGAAACTCGCGTGATTATGCGTTTTATAACGCGCCTGTCTTATACATATGGATAATGATTATTTATGTATATGTGGCCAAGCTATATTCGTCAATCACGCGTGCTTGTATATAGAAGAACATTGTATATGTAAATATACGTATTTACATGTGTTGAGAGAATTTTTTTATGTTTTTTGAATCTTAACTCGACGCTTTACTTGTGTTTGTTTATCTAACTATATATATATATATATATATATCGAAGTATTTCGCATATACACGGTTTTGCAAAAGTGTACGCGTGTATCTATATACAAACGATTCTCGCATCGCATTTGTATACATCGTACGAGTTATATGTATGAGTACACGTGCTCGGTTCTGATTGCTCCCCACCCGAGGATCAAAAAATTATCGGATACGCCCCGCATTTCATCTTTAAATTCCACTTTTTTTTTCTCTTCATTAACTCTCGTTCCCTCCTTCCATCTATACTATATATTTGCTGCCGGCTAAAATTTTATGTACATGTGTACGTATATACATGTCATAAGATGCGCGTCGTCGTCAACGAATAAATGTTGCTGACGGAAAAAACACGCGAAACTTTATAAGAAAGGGACACACTGGCGTCAAAAAGAAAACAGACTTATGTATATAAGATGTGCTTTTTTAATGGATCGCTTTTACATACATATGTTATTTCGCTTATGTGTATCAATTTTTTTTTCTTTTATTTCTTTTTTTTTACACACATCGTTTGAAGAGCAAACATGTGCATTATGTGTGACGATTACATATTGAATAAAGTTTAAACCTTCTTTTTTTTCATTTTATTTTTGATTCTTTACTTTTTTGTCGCACTTTATTGAATTGTTAATAAGTCAATATTGGAGATAATGATAACGTCTTTGTTAATTAAAGCTGGTTAATTAGTTGCTTTGAAGAAAGGTAGAAAATTTTTATTTTTAACAACCCGAAACGGCTTATTGTTGAACTCTGATAAATCATTTTTCTTTTTTTTTTTTACCTTAATGACGACATAAAGTCTACATTATCTCTCTTTTCTTTGATTTCAATGTATTATTAAGGCGATTGATATCGTATCGCGAGTTTAATCGCTCGCATTTCATATCTCGTTAATTAAGCATAACGAAATTCTTTTCTCACTTTTATTTTTAATAGATATTTTCTGTTTTATTGATATTGTTCGCATTAAAATTGAGTTGTTCTAAATTTAAATGTCTTTAACAAAAATTTTCGCTTGATTGACTAATAGACGAGAGTATATATTTTTATTATCCGTGTAATTTTACGTAATGACATGTATATACAAGAAAATAGGAGGACAAAATTATAAATAAAGAGTTAATGAGAGTTTCCGTCTCGTTGCTCTGATAATATGAACTTATTTTTTTCCTTCAATAGTCAACCGTATACAATTGAACTTTAGCAACTTTGTTTAAGTATTATTCAATTAGTAAAGAAACTATTTTTAAATACGAGCTCACAGCACGTGTCGTGTGTCGGCTTGTCGTTACGAAAAACCAAATTATGTATATAATTTTTTATCCAGGCTGTTTTTTAATAATGCAAATATTATTTTTTTAAAATACGTTATTTTTTTTCGCGGCTTTGTTAATTACGTTATTTTGAAAAATACACAAAAGGTGTTTGTTTGCTAGTTCAACAGGTTTAGCTACATTCTTTGGTAGCTTTATAACCTTTTAAAATAGATTATATTTATCAAAAGCTAATATCTGAAGCAGCAAATACTTATACCCGTCGTTTATCATATTATTTATTACGTTATGAAATATTCTTTAATGAAATAAGAAAAATTATTGGTCGAGAATTGATGCTAGATTTTCGATAAAAAATTTTGATTATTAACAATTTTATGATACTACATTAGAATTACGTGAAATCTTTATTTGAACGGTAGTGGTTATAAACAAATTTACGTAAATAATAATCCTTTATGATTTTCCGATGTCAATAAATTCTGACTCAATCAATCAATTGTTGTTTTTTAAAACTTTATGTATACATAATTTGAATGTAGTTTATGAATTTCTATTTATTATTTTTTTCATGAATAAAATCAAGATTTTCTATCAGATCAATCGGTTAAAAAATTTAGTTTTTGAAACTCGTGTTCCTTCTTATCATAAATCGTGAAAAATGTGCAAATATTAAACGTCGTTTTATTGCGCATTACGACATATTTAAAAAAAAAAAGAACAGGCGCCTTAAATAAAGTTTGCTTAAAACGGATCACACTATTTATTCAGTTAACTTTTGAGATTTATTAGTGAACAAACAAGTAAAACAAAAAAAAAAAAGAAGAAAATAAAAGAGATCGCCAGTCATCAAAGCGATATTTCATAGCGGTTATAAAAAAAATAATTTGACAAAACATATTTAACGATCGTTCAAAATCAAATACACATGTTTTACTAAAGTGAAATTGCTCGTAGTATATACGCGTATGGAGAAAAATTTACCAAGAAGGTTCCTTATTTTTTCTTTTCATTATCGTCTCGTGCGTTGAAACTTTAAAAACGTGACCGCATCACACAGTCTTTCTCTCTAATCCTCAAAATGAAATTAAAGACTCGACGTCAGAGTTTAAGAACTCGGGCGTTATTTAGATTTCTCATGTGTGCGCATGTATTTAATACGTTTAAGGATTGTACTTATGTAAAGTTTGTAAGAACATTTTTTAAAAATTGATCTTTCAAAACAAAACTTATGTTATTAAATTCTTTTTGTTTGATGTAAAAAATTGAAAAAACAAATAAACTATTTTATAACAAAAACTAATATTTTTTGAAAAATATTTTAAACATAAGTCAAAATGAAGCATGTATTTTTAGTTTTGAAATGTGTACATAATGTCAAATTGCAAAATTGTTTATTTTTAATCAACGATATATTATTTATTATCAAATATATATAGATTACGAAATTTCGTTTCAACATACAAGTTTGAAAGACTACGGTTGATTCTTACAAATGAGTAAAAAGTGATTTACAAAAAAAATAAGTGGCGAAAACGAAAAAGATAAGAAAAACATAAATATTAATAATCGTTACAACCAAATATAATTTCATTTTTCTCAAATGATTTTATCAGCACAATATATTTTAATGTAAGTCGCATTAACCCGTTAACTGCATTTGGGGTTACTGTTGGAGCCAAACCACTTTTAGCAATAACTGATTATAATTAATTTAAAACTCATTAAAAATTTTTGAAAAAATCCAAACATAGTTTTCATATGTCAAAGAACATATTTTTCGAATTTTTTTTTTCATTTATTACTCTAAAAATAAGAACAAAATAATAAATTTTCATATTTTTTTTTAAAGAATTTTATAAAAAACAACTTTTTATTATAAATTTTAGCTTAAGATGCTTATAATAAAGTTGCAGTGTATGGTTTTGCAAGAAGAATGTTTCATTGATAAAGTATGAACGAAAGAAAGTTTTACATAAGTAAAAAGCAATGTGTACTTATAATCTTAAATTCCATCTTGATTAAAAGTATTGATTGAAAAAGAAATAACAACAAAATATAAATCCTCTAAATTTTACATAACTTGAATTTTTATAATATATAAAAACACTTTACCTCAAATTCACATTAATAAATCATAGCACTCCAAAAAAAAACGAGTAACACGTGGAATATAAATGCAAAAACGTTTACATATGTATACGAACAAAAAAATTGTTTTTTTTAAAGTAACATAGTAAATTTATTTTCTTCGCAAAGTCCAACACTGTATATAAGCATTTAATTATCGAATGAACTAAAAGTTTTGCCATGACGTCATGGTTATAGGCAATTTGCATACTATGACGCGAGATATCGTGATTTTTAAAGCGGCTACTCAATGGCTTGTGACATTTAAAAAAAATAACATTAAAAATACAACGAGTTAAATAACATTTTGATCTATTTGATATGACATAAACAAAGCATTGTTTTTTAAAACTTTTTTATGTGTAAGATTGTTGATTAATGTATTTTTCTTCGGATAGCTATAAGAGAACAAAAACTAGAATATTAAAAAATCTAAAATACACGGATTAAATCGTAAATAAAATAAAATTTATTCTAAAGGTTTAGTCATATTCCAATTGTAATACGCTTTTGAAAAAATTGTTCGTTTCAATATTGGTTTAAATAACGCTAATGCTTTTTTAAAGTAACTTCATTATTTTCTTGAAAAATTAACGGTGAAAATCTGTCATCAAGGCAAGACTATTTTGATTGGCTTCAATAAAACACGCGATGAATAAGAAAGGCAAAAATTTGAAATTTGAAATTTAGAATAATGAATCCATTATAAAATACAATGTGATTATGTGGCTATTAAAATTAATGATTTTAGTAGATAACTATGTAAAAATTATAATGTTTTAATTAAGATATTTTCATTCTAACAAAAGACAATTCTGTAGTTTACAAAGTATTTGTAATTTCGCTTATAAACACATTCTAATTAGATGACGATTATTAACCAGTAATAACAATCTATTCAATTAAAAAATTTCTTAAATATTAAATTTTATAACTAAATAAAATATGTTCATTTAATTTTTATATTAAAAATTCCAATATTTTAATAAATTATATTAAAATGAAAAATAAAGAAAAATGCGCTTAGAATCGCTAGTAATTTAAAGCATTTAATTATGTAAAAATTTGTTTACTATTTTATGCTAATCATTGTTATCAGTTTAATAATAATTAAATTCAAGTAAAAAATAACATAATTTGAATAGTAATGACTAATACAAGTGAAATAATGAGCTGTACATCGAATAAATATAAAAGAGACGGCTTATAAATCATTATTTTACACAATAAACATTATTTTAATTATTTAGCAAAAAAATCCTTATAATAAAAATATTTCCACAATGCTCTTTAATCTCTCAGACTAACAGCAAAAAAGGAAAATACGGTCTTACGAAACTTTCACCAACATTACTGTTATTATTTACATCGATATAAAAACGTAATTAATAAAAAACAAGGTGCCGCTGATATCATTGTGTCAAGAAAGAATTTGAATTACTAAATTCATATGTAACACGTGCTACCAAAGTGTCTTTTATCATAAAAAGAATGAGTAACCAATGCTTATATGTATGAAGCTACCAAGACCCTCGATAGAGACTATTTTTTGTTATACGTCTGAATAAAGTTCACTTTCATAAGCAAAAACTATTTATGTTTTGTATTTACGTAACTAACGCGGTGGAGAACAGGTTATTGGCAGTTCATGTTTGTACAATTAATGTAAATATTGTCTAATGTTGAGATCTCAGTAGCTCAGTCGGTAGAGCGTTGGACTCATAATCTCTCTTTTAGTAAAGTTAATAAAAAATTTAGATAATATATTTAAAATTTTTGTGCAAAACAGTAAATTTTTAGATTTTTACAGAATATTAGTTGTTTAGTTTTATATATAAGGGGACATTTAAAAATTTACACCACAGGAAAGCGTATTATAAGAGCAAATTTATGTCATGCCTTGCTATAAAAATAGAAACATGCACAAATATATATAATAATTTTAAAAATATTATTTTGACCTTTTGCTCGTTATATGAAACGGAGTGAGATCGCATGCAATATGAGTCATTAATGGTTAGTCGTCGTTTTGAGCCATCAGAAAATGGTGTTAAAAAAATCTGAAAAAATTCTTTAATACTTGTTGACTATCCCTCTTTATATTTTAAAAGTTTATTTAGCGATTTATAATCAACATAATTGTTTATAACAAATTGTTAACGCAAAAATATTGTACTTGAAAATTCGGTTTGTGCCAAAAACGACCCTTATTACGAGCGAAAGCTTAAAAACAAAAAAATCGCGATCATAATCAAGTTTTGATTTCATAAATGTAAAGGAAATAAAATATTTAAAAATTCATAAATATTTGATATAATTATTGTTACAATATTGTATAAAAATAATTGTAATTTTTTCAAAATCTGTTCATTTTTAAATTTAACGTAATAATCATAAAAATTTAATAGAAATGGAGGACTCAGTGGCTCATTCGGTAGAGCGATGGATCCCTACTCCGGAGATCCTAAGTTCGAATCCCACTTTCAAACGATTGATACAAGCACCATTGTACGTTAGATGTACTTTATTCACAAACACACTATCTTTGTCACTAATTACCTTAGTATCGTAATGATAGCACAAATACAGCGACGAAAATATTTCTTTCTTTGAACCTAATTCTTATTTTTTAATTATATTGAGATTAAATGAAATAAAAAAATGATAGTTTTACCTGTTTATTACTGGCATAAACCGGCTCCATACGCTGTTCTCTATCCTTCGAGGAGAGGTGAGATACAAACTTGACCGTGTTTGTATTTTCTGATAATCCTGTAGGTTTTTGCGATCTGTCAACCACGGGTACTGACCTCCTACTATCTTTCTGCAATTAAATAAATATCAAAAAATTCTTAGCAAAAATCGTACCTATTAAATAAAGTACAATTTTTAATTATTCTAAAATGAAGCAACGATTGTGTAAAAATAATGGAATAATTAATGAAAAAAAAGAAAAAAATTAAAAAAAAAATAAAAAATGATATTTACTTGATCGCTTGTTTTTAGCTTCTTTACCTTCAAGAGGTCAGGACTTGAGTATGAACGTTTCAATCCTGTATTGGGTGGAGGATGATCTTTCTTCAGAGGTGCTTTATAAATTAGGTCTTCTTCTTCATCTACCTCCATACGTTGAGGTGCTTGTTGTTGTTGAGGAGGAGGTTTCGGTGTTTGTGGTTTCACTTTTTCCGGTATCCTCTTTGTTGCTTGAATATTTTCTTTTTCCTCACTGCAATTTGATAAGTTTTTTATGGTAAATTTAAGATTAATAACCATTGTCAACAATTAAACTTTTTTCAAAAATGTTAAAGTTATTAAAATTTTAACAAAACTTTTAAAAAACAAACACAATTTTTGTTTTACCTTAGATCGACTTTCGCATTTGCAGTTTGTGACCTCGTTCCCAACGACATAGCTGAAATACCTGAAGGTAAATCTGGAATCTGAGGATATAATTTGGTGGTCTTCGATTGAAGAATACGTTCAGCTTCTGCGATCTGAAAAGAAATCAAATTTTTACAGAAGGTTGAGCATAATAAGAGTTGTAGGAACAGTGGACATCATATTCTTACAACATTATTTTTACAACATTTTCACATTTAGTATTTGAAATGATAATTTCACACGATTGAAACAATTTTTATAAAAATTGTACATGTAAATTTTATAATTTATCTATTTTCTATAAATTAAATTACTAAATTATTATAATTTATTAAATTGATCAAATTTATATAAATTCTGCTAATATTTTTATAAAAAATTAAATGCTCTATAACAAAATTCATAGTAATTTGAGTTTAATTTTTATACTTTTTTTAATGGTTCTATTAATTAAATAAAAAATTAAAATATATCTCTAAAGGATATATTTTAATATAAAAATAATTTTTTGAATCATCTCACCAGTTCTTCTTCCCTTTTTACATATATACGGTATTGTTCAAGAGTCCAAGGATCTTTATCTTTGTGTAAACAATCAATCTCTCTTTCCTTTTGTGTCCTGAGAGCACGGACTTGTTCAATTTCTATCTCAAGATTTTTAAGCGTTTCATCTGTATTTGGCGGAGGTCGTTTTCCAGGTTTACTAGTACGATCTACTACTGGTCGTTGAGAGATCTCCCGTTGATTATTTGGTTGCAATTTAGTCACTATAACTTTCGATTCACGGATATTATTTTTCCTCATTAATTGACGATCGCTGTGAGGTATTGTGTTATTATTAGGTAAAATGTAAGCGCCATTTATTTGCAGTGGTGGGTACGGACTTTTTAACGATTCATATAAACTGTTGGACGTATTATCATTTATAGACTGTAATGAACAAAATTTTTTGGTTTTTTAAAAACTAAATTTTTAATTTTAATTTTCTATTTTTTTCAAACTTATTTATTTTTGTACTTACCGTTATTTGTGTTGGGTTGTACGGTGCTATAGGCATTTTCACTGCTGGACCAGGTCCTCGTGTGTTTGGCATGATTGGCGAAGTTACAGAATTCTGATTTGATTCAGCAAAATCATCAAGTTTAGAATTATCAAGATTATCACTTGATGACCTATCCTAGAAAAACACGCGCAAAACATATTTTATTAATAAATAGGAAAAACAAAATTCAGATTTTGATTTTTCAAATATTACTTTAAGTTCATATATTTAATACATAAATATTGTAAATTTAAAATTGAAGAATAAGTAGCATCACGACTCTTAAGAATGCTTCTAGATAGAGCTATGTCACACAACACACATTGAATGTCAAAGTTTATTCCTAATATTTTTAAATATTTTATATTTTACGTTGTTAAATATATCTTATTATTTTTATTTTTTATTTTACATTTTTTAACTTGATTACGTAGATATTTAAAATTTTTGAATTAATAATAGAATATCAGTTTTAAAAATTACGGATTACAATTAAAACTTTAAGACTTACTTTAAAAGATACTTTCTTGGATGGAATATTTTTGAAAGGACTTATAACATAAGATGGGAATGTTTCTTTCCATTCCTTAAAACCACCTTTAAGAATGACTATCCTTTTACTCTCTGAGAAAGAATCCTTATCCTCTAAAGTTTTCTTTAAAATGGCTATTGCACTTGTTGACTTTAAATTGTCAGCACTGGAATTTGAATCCACTAAAACAATGATATCAACATACTGAGACGATCTTCTATTAAATCGATTTGTTGACTCTTCATCCAATAGGCTTTTGTAATTCGTTATACCTCGTCTGTAAAGAAAGAAATTATATTAAAAATATATTTTTCTATTTTTTTAGTTTTTCAATAATTTACTTTGGTTCTATATACTGTTCAGGTATGTTAATCATGTTATTGTCAAACGATATTCTACATTCACTATAGTCTTTCTTTGATCTGACATCAATCAATAATACCCTGCTGGCTTTACTAGAACTGTATTGACTTAAAATTCTAAATAATTCTGCACACTGAATCTCGTCCTTGCGTTTAGGCTGTGGTTCATCATTTGGGATTTCAGGAAGATCTAATGGAAGATCAACCTCTATTTCATCATTTGATTTTTTATGATTTTTCACTTTTAATTCAATTTCTATATTAGTTGTTGCTTCTCGAACTAAACCTTTTACTTCCTCAATCTGAAATTTAATTATAGTATGTTAGTAAAATAAATAGTAAATTTTCAGATAGTTAAAAAATTATTCTTACTTTTTCATTTGTAACATGTTTGTTAATTGTTTGATATGTAATAAAATCTTTATTTTTATCTACTCGTTGGTTTAGTAACCATTCCGCACAACGTATCCACCTTTTAAAGTATATGTAAGCCTCCTTATGATTGTTCTTTTTCTTAGCTTCCAATCCATGATCGTATATTTTAATTAGTCGGTCACATATTAGTGAAGGTTTTCGGTTTTTTAAATCTAATTTAAAAACATCGTTGTTATATTTTTTTAATACTTCACTGATATCCATTGCTTTTGGTTCTAATATCTGAAACATGAATAATTAATTTTTAAATATTTCAATATTAAATAATTTTCAACCAGTTCTTTTTTATTAAAAAAGATGATTCAAACATTAGACAAAAAATCTCTAATGAATCACATGATCATAGAGAAAAATATTTTAATGTTATTAGTATTTTAGAATATTATCACAAATAGAATAATTAATATTATCAAATTTGCGTGGAATATTATAAAAACAAAATCGCGACAAGTACCTGATAAAATATAAAAAATACGCAAAATTCAATGAACATAACCTACGACTGCATATGAGATTTGATTTAAAAAATTATGTTACTTTAAAAAAATATTAAAACTTATTCACTCGAAAATAGTTGATTTCACAATCACCAATCACATATTTATTCGTAAATAAATTTATGAAAATTCCACTTTTGTAAATTAGAAAGCTGTAATACAAAAACTGTAGGAACTTTTTTCCTTAAAGACATATACCTATCTTGAGTAAAAAGAGGACAATAATTCTATTAAACACTAGTAATCTTATTATGAAGAATAAAACATTGTTAATATGACGCGAAAAAGAAAAAAAATAAATGTTCAAGGTCGCGTTGAAATTTTTTTGATAGAAGAAAATAACAAACTTACTTCCCTAATACTCTTTTGACAGCATTTCTTAGGAAGAATACAACGTCAACGATAATGAGGAAAAAGGGGGAAAGAGTTAGTCGGGTTGGGTTACGTTGCACGCCTAGAAATTTTATGTACATGTATATATGTAATCCTTCTTAAAAAAATGATGAGCCGCCATGTTGAAGCATCTATAGATCGAATCCTGATTGGTCGATATAGAATAGGCGCCAAAAATTAAATTTTAAAGGGTTTAGATTTTTTAAATTAATAAAAATTAATTTCTAGGCATTGTTTTTTAAATATAATAGAAGTAACTCAATTAAAATAGAATAAGAATATTTTATTTCAAACCCAGCAATATTATTTATGTATATAACCAATGTATAGTTTAATGATAAAATATATAACTATGAGCACAAGCAAGGTGACTACCTTTTATTTAAAAATTCCAGTAAAATTGTAAAGACATCAAATAATATAACAATTCAGATAAGTAATTTATTCCTTTATTGCATAAGTATTGCTTAATGCAGGTACAATATGTATATATTTTAAATTGTTTTTCATTTAAAAATAAGTATAGTAATAGCAATTAATGAAGGTTTGAGGTTATGAAGGTTTGAGGTTATAAAAGTTTTATTATTCTATATTTCTATTACTCAGATTAAAAATCATCAAAGTACCAAAAAAAGTAATATATTTAAGTAATGTTTTAAAGATGAATTTATGTGCACATTTTAATAAAAAAATAAGGTTAGAATAAATCAAGATCAAAATTTACTGATAACAATGGATGATACAATTGACAAACAAACTGTATGTCTATTTTTAATGAAAATTTGAAGAATCTACTTATACGAGTGTGCTATTTCATAATATACAATACTATTTAATTAAACTTATTATATTAAATATTAATACATAAATAAATAGAAGTATACTGTGTTTTCAGTAAATGTAGTTTGAAAATAATTTGCACACTGATAAAAGTATGACTACGGTAGGCAGCTTTGTTATAGATTAATATATAAAATTTGTATTACAGTTGACGAACAAGCTATATGTCTATTTTTAATGAAAATTTGAATAATTTACTTATTCATTTTATATAAGTGTGCTATTTTATGATATACGATGAATTAATATTTAATATAATGTATTTAACTGAATAGTTTGCTTATACGAGTGAGTTATTTTATTATATACATTACTATTTAACTAAATATTAATACATGAAATTAAAAAATGGAAAAACAATTTATGTTTTAATGAATAAAGCTTAAAAATAATTAACATGCTGATAAAATTATAACTATAGTAAGCATCCTTTTTATATATTTGTATATATAAAATTTGCATTACAGTTGACAAACAAGCCATATGACTATATTTTTAATAAAAATTTGAATATTTACTAATATAGGTGTGTTATATTTTATAATATAAAATGAATTAATATTTAATATAATATATTTAACTGATTAGTTTACTTATACATATGGGTTATTTTATAATATACAGACATAAGCTGAAATAACTTGGGCGCCTATGCACTTTCTACTCAACTGTAGTTATTTGAGCTATCAGACCTGAGTTTCAGTCTGAAAAAAAATCAGATTTAAATGTAATTGATAATTTTTTGTTGTTATAATATTAACTAATAAAACTTTTTTAACTTAAATATACATTAAATAAAAAAGTTTGATCCATGAATAGTTTTAAAAACCCTTATCTGATGCTTAAAATCCTTTTGATTAGTTAAAAACTTGATTTTGTTTATTTAATAACACTATTTAAAATGAAATAATGTTGTATGTGTATCATGTCTTAAGATTTATGAGTCATAAATATATTTTAATACACTTCTACTTTCTTATAAAGAAAACATTGTATCAATAAAAAAATTTGTTCTATTTTTTTATTAATTTTTACATATTCAGACTCGTGGAAAAAGTGGTTTCCACCCTGTTAAAAAAAATCAGGCGAGAAATCACCTGATTTCTTAGGTGATTTATCATGCCAAAATCTCATGTGATGATCTCTCACCTGATTTTTTTTTTGTAGGGCAGAAAATGTCTGTATGTATGTGTGTGTGTATGTACTCATTACGTCAATTAGATCTCGAAAAGTACTCGACAGATTTCCTTCAAATTTTGCATACAATTTATTTTTTTGTCTAACTGGTACGGAAGCTATTGAAAACTGGTTTTCTTGGCATAGTTTTAATTTTAGAACAATTTAAAACATTTTTTTCAATTCTAATTTTTAATTTTTTTTTGTATTTTACTTTAAGTACTCGATGGATTTGCTCTAAAATTTGGTTGGAAATTATTTGCGACTACCAAAAGAAAAACTTCTGAAAACTGATGGGTGGGGCTCGAACATTAGAATGTTTTTTATTTAATTAACATTTATTTAGAAGTTCATATAAATTATGTGCATATCAAGACTCATTTCAAGAAGTTCATTTATTCATTTTAGAATTTTCGTATTTTCAGCGACTGAAGTAACGAAAATAACTAATGCGAGTAAAGCATTTTAGAATATTCACTTTATCGAAATAAGAAGTAGCAAAATAAATGTACGTCTAAATTTAGAATAAATTATATCAAGATTTCGAAAGAACTCTAAATATTTTAATCGAATAATTTGAGATTATCACTACTGCTTTTGAAATCATGAAAATTCATTATTACTTTATTCTAAATTATGGAATACGCTATTCGTAATTGTGGCACTCTAAATAAATATTCATTAAATAAAAAACATTCTAATGTTCGAGCCCCACCCAAATTGATTTTCTTAGCGTGGTTTTAATTTTAGATAATTTTGTAAAATTTGAAGAAAAAAAATTCATTTTTCTTTTATTTTACGTAAATTACTCTATAGATTTGCCCCAAAATTCGCATGCAAGTTATCCGCTACTGTCAGAAGAAAAACATTTTTAAAAACTAATTTTCTTAGCGCAGTTTTAATTTTAGAGCATTTTGAAAATTTTGAAAAAATTTTTATTTGAAACCACTTTTTTTGACTCCCGGAGTCTAAATATGTACAAATTAACGAAAAAATAGAAAAAATTTTTTCACCGATACAATAATTTTTTTTTGAGAAAGCAAAACGAAATCAAAATACTCTAACATAATGAGCTCTATGAGAAAGCATTACACCAAAGCACTTGGCAGCGTTTTTGTAAATGCTGAAGTTCAAATAAATGTAATAGATATATTTATTATTACCTATAATGCGGTTATGAAGTAGCTAAGTAAAGTCATTTATTTAATAGTCATTAAATATATAAAGATGAAAAAGATGCTTTTGTAATTTTAAATAATGAGGGATTTTTAAACTCTTATTACCAATAATAGTATTTAAAAATTTAATTTACTGCAATATTTAATTTAATTTAATGCTATCCAAACTAAAGATGTAACGCAAATAATAATTAGTGAAAACAATTTTATATGAATGAGTTGAAACAAAATTTAATGCAAGTAAAAAATAAAATGTTTTTTTGTGAAAAACTTTTTGATTCTTTATTGCAAAATTTATATTATTTTCATACATTATTTTAAAACTCGGAAATTGATAGTGATGAAAATCAATAATGAATCAGATGAAATGTTTCTTCTAGAATATTTAAATTCTTTTAATCCTTCCAGTAAATTACATTTGAGAGAAAAATTTATTGTAATGCTTATAAGAAATATAAGTATTAATAAAGGTTCATGCAATAGTGCGAGATTGCAAATTTTAGAATTTTCTAATCATTTATTAAAATGTAAAATTTTGACGGGTGGTATAAGATAATATTTTTCCAAACCGTAGTAGATTATATTGTGAAAATGAATATTCCTTTTACATTTAAAAGAACGTAATTTTCATGTGAATTATCTTTTGCTATGACGATTAGTAAATTACGTGGACAAACGTTTGATAATATAATTATTGTTTTAAGGAACTGAACACGGTTAAAAACAATTGTGTAGTCTGTTAACTTTTATTTTCTGTTACTAAATTGCCTGTTGAAGTAACAAACAAGGATGTGACGATTTAACAGACTTTATGTCAGTTGATTCTGAAAATGTCCGTAACAAACGACTAAAATAGATAGTCCAGGGGCAAACTACATAAGTCTTGGTCGATCGAGGTCCTCAATTCTACCCAGGTTTTTTAATGTATTTTTGACCTGCTGAATCCGAATTTTTTGGGTAGAATGTCTGAAAATGGCGCATTTAATAATTATTAACAATTTTCATAAACAAATTATAAAAATGCACTTAAAAAAAAATTTTATCATATTATTTAGTTCATTTTGAGTAAAAAAGGTTCTCATGAACATATTGCTAAAATGCACTGAATCGGCAGAAAACAAATTGCAAAGTTTGAAAAACGCGATTTTTTATAAATACGGTCGCTAACTACTGTAATCTTTAAGTTTATATTTTAACCAACAATTTAAGCTATTGTGAGTTAAAATGAAATCAGTAGAAGCTGAGCTATAGGCTGTCAAAGTTTTGAAAAATCGCGTTTTTTCAAACTGCGATTTTTTTGCCGATTCAGTTCATTTTAGCAATATGTTCATGAGAACCTTTTTACTCAAAATGACTTAGAAAATATCATAATTTTTTTTTTTCGAAAAAACGTATTATTATAATTTGTTTATAAAAATTGTTAATAATTATTAAAATTATATCATTGTAAATGTCACGAAAGCTATTCATTAGACAACGAATATCATATTATAAACGAATATAATATTGTATAAGATATAATAAAAAACGTTCTTTCTAATATTTCTTGAGTTCTTGTACATTTATTAATTTAAGGAGTCTCATATGTCAGCTATAGTTTGTTGTTCATAAAATTAAAAGTTTAAAGAACTCTTCAAAATTTTGATAAAAATTAATTTATACCTAGAAAAAAATTTCTACAAATTTTCAAGTAGTCTTATCAACTAATTTATTTATATGTGCTCACTCGAAGTCCGCGTGTTTTGTATCTCATAGTAGTAAAAAGATAAACTTTAAGTGAGCATAAATAATAAAATCAGTCGATAAGTCTAACTAAAAATTTGCAGAGATTTTTTTCCAGGTATAAATTAATGTTTTTCAAAATATTGAAGAATTTTTTAAACTTTTGATTATTATGAACAACAAACTATAGCAAACTATAGCTAGCACATGAGACTCCTTAAACGTGAATTTAAAAAAATAAAAATATAAACAAGACCAAAAAAAGTTTTAGTACATTGACAGACAATGTCTGTAATTTATAAGTAAAATTTTAACAGACATTTGTTTGTTAAATCCTTTAAAGACATTTTGTTTGTTAAAGTAACACACATTTTTGTCTATTAACTGGTTTTAACAGACTTTGTCTTTGATATTTCTAACTGTGAATAAACTAATAGCAGCAGTTGTTTCAATTTTTCTTTATTTCTATAAGAGAAAAAACGACTTTTCTCCTCTATTTTTTAGAGAGGCCACTTCAGGTGCTAAAACATAAAATTTAATAACAACTGATAACAGTTTCTTAATGATTAAAAATTTCTAAATTCATCAACAATACATTAAAAAAACATCACCTAAAACAATACATTTTAGGCGTAACAATAAAAATAAAAAATGAAACTTACAAGTATTAAACATGTGGTATTACATAACTATTTTTGTTTTGTAAAAATGTATAATAATAGATATTTCTATTAATAATAAAAATTTACGCAATCTAATATGCGTCGTCATGATCTACGTGACATTATGAAGTATAAGTTATTTCAACGAATATAGACGCTGATAGAAGCGTACATGGGAAATTTCTGCCAAAAATGAGTTGGTTCTGTTACCCAGCTACTTGGGGACGCCATCAAATCCCATGTATTTTTATATCTATATAAATCATATATATAGCACATTTTTCATATGTATAGATATACAAACAATGTTGAAGTGTTACCCAGGCTTTAGGACGAAAAATGTAACCCAGAAGAATCCTTCTATAAGCGTCTATTTTCTTTGGTTATACAAATCTTTAACATAGGTAATTTAGGTGAGTTACGTATGTACAAAGTGACTAGCAAGTGTTTTCTTTTATGTACTTGGTATTTGATTCAAGATTTTGACTCACATGAATGAATTTGATTTAATTATATTTAATCTAATTTAACAATTATTGCGTTTTATTGTAAATAATTTATTCTTAAAACCGTTTTATCAAAAAATTAATTTCTTTTTAATAATTCAACTATGTATTTATTATATACGTTGTTTAATTTTTGAGTGTCGTGTATTATTGCAATTTTCATATTTTTTAATATGTATCATTTCTGATAGCAATCTTTTTTGATAGTTGCATTCAATGTCTAATATGTTTGAGGTTCCTATGTTTGTATCAAAGCTATGGCTAGAATTTTTACAGTGTGTAACCAACGCAGATTTGTCTCTATTATGTTTCAAATCACTTATATGTTGTAAATAAAGAAAAATTGAAACAGATACTGCTATTAGTTTATTCAGTTGCTTAAAAAAAATTTTAGCTGTTGTTAGCTGTTTAAAAGAATAATATAATTATTGATTGATGAAGAGAAGTTTTTGATCATGGTCAGTTGTATGCTGCGGTATCTAATATAAATATTGAAAATTATGTATGTAAAAAATTATATTAAAAATTTCTTTTAATTTAATTTTTTTATTTTTTGATGACATATTAAAGGCACTTCGTACTGTTTGGTTTTAAGGTTCATAATTTTAGTTTTTATTTAAAATTAATATTTGATAGATGACCACTCATCATTTTTTTAAAAACAATAAAATTGCTACTAAAATAATTGCGTTTATTAAAATTACTTATCATGCTTATAGATGTTATTATATCCATAGTTGACCCTGGAGTATAAATTTGTTGCGCGCTTTGCACGCATGAATGTAGCTAGTATAATAAAAAAGTGTGTATACATATATCGTAACAGACGCAAGTTGGTTGTATACGTACAGGCAAAGAATATATGAACATAAGTAGAACAGATCCGCGCAAAATTTTGAGATTTTATTAACAGTTTGTATCTTGTTTAAGTCTATATTCCTTGGTCAAAAGTTTTGATTGTAAATACAAATTGGCAAATTCTTTTGAATTATTAAAATTACAATAAGGTGTATACTGTACAAGATTAAAGGAAAATTGTTTTTAATCAAAATCTGATTAATTCTTTTTTGAAATTAATAAATTATTGATTTCAAATTCTGTACTTAAAATTAATAATTTACAATAACTAATATTATATTTACAGATATAACTAAAGTAGTTCGTAATTTATTTTTAAATTTATTGTGACTGTAAATTGAATTTTTGCAGCAATTCAAGTACTATTTTTTAAATTTAGAAAATAGTTAATAATTTTTTTAAATCATAAATATTTACTATCCTTTTAACTTGTTGAAATTTCTGAATTTTTTTTTGCCAATTTAATTATGCTATATTGAATATATTAAAATATCTTCTATTTAAGATATTTATATTCGATTAACTCGATATTTTTATTAAAATTTAAAACTTGATTTTTGTTTAACTATATTTATAAATGTTTTAATTTTTTAAATAATTGTATACAAATATTTACTTTTTAAATTATACTACTAAGAATATCTATACTATTTTTCATAAAAAAAAGATAATTATGAAGTATACAGTATACCTGTAGTACAGCATACTCGACACTTTTGATTTTTTTCGTAAATTAATCGAAAGTAAAAAAAGTAAGCAGAAAGGAAAACGAGTTTCTAAGATTCACAAGATCAGGTTATGTCTCCCGTCTCGTCAGAGAGGTTAGGATATTTTGTGAATGTTTCGGCGGGGTCCATAGTCCGCAAGAAAACACGTGTTTACACGTCGTACGATTAATTGTTAGTCTTTGTTTAATTAAAACAAAACCTTATCAACAAATAGAAGAGTTATATTTTATCAATTTGCGTACTTTATTCAGAATTTTCTCGTTAACTGTTAAGTTTCATCGTTTTACAATCTTTTTTAAATGTTTGACTTTCAAGAAATTACATTCTATTGACTTAAAAGGATACAAACTACGCAGTTTTTAAAAACATCAATTATTGATTATTTTAAATAAAAAAATAAACTAAAAACACTGTGTAAACTCTTAAATAAGAAACACAATTTTATTATTAGGTAAGGATAATTCACATATTTAATAAATTTATTTGCATCTTATAAATATAATTTATATAATAAATAAAGTCTTATTAATTAATTATAAAATGAATTATGTTACAGCTGTGAAATATAACGTACTTAAACGTTATTTAAGTATTAAGTACCAGAAATAGGTTAATTATGGTAGTTTTCACTTGTAATAATTGTGGTGACTCACTCCAGAAGCCAAAGGTCGCTAAGCATTATCAGTTTCATTGTCGAAATGCAGTATTTCTCACCTGTGTTGATTGTCATAAAGATTTTCGGTAAGTAAAAGTAAACATTGCAAATTACATGATGCAAAAAAGTTTATTTTAAATTCTAAAAAATTATTAACAATAATTTTATTGTTTTGCAGAGGAGATGAATATGTAGCTCATACAAAATGTATAACAGAAGATGAACGGTATGGAGGTAAAAATTATACAGCTAAGCAGAGTGCTAATAAAGGTGAAAGAAAACAACAAGCTTGGATAAATGTTGTTCAAAATGTGCTTACTAATTCAAAAAATTTAACTGTACCTGAAAGGAATCTTTTGAACTCTATAGCAAGACATGAAAATATTCCCAGAAAGAAAGCTAAGTTTTTGAATTTCATTCGAAATATATCTAACAATAAAGCTAACATGGCAAATGTTGACTCTGTTTGGGAAAAAATGGAAAGTGCTTTCAAAGAAGCTACAGCTGATAATAATAACGATGATGCACAAGAAAATAAAAAACGTAAATATTCAATTTAGAAATTTTATTATTCGTTTCAATTTTATATTATATTCTGTAAATGAAAATTTGTTAAAATTATTTTAATTTTATTTTAGAAAATGTGAGTGTTGAAGAAAATCAAAACAATTCTAATATGCACAAAGAAAGCAGTAATGCGGAAGAAGCAAATGCAGTTAATGAAGTTAAAGATACAGAAAACACAAAAAAGAAGAAGAAATCAAAGAAGAGGCAACTTGAAGCTGATGAAAATGACAACAGTGAACCTGTTAATAAGAGAAAAAATGAGACTGAAGCAACTGACACGATTGAAGAAGAAAATAATCATGAAAACGGTATTTCTAAATTTAGTTTAAAAAATGCAATCTTGGAAATTATTACTGCAAAAGGAGAAATTTCACTGAAAAAGCTTAGAAAAAAAGTGATTGCTCAGTACTTGTCAAATTTTCCTGACAGTACATCTGAAAAAGCAAATTCTAAATTCGAGAAAAAGCTTGGTAAAATTTCCAACGTCTTAATTACCGAAGATAAAGTTAAACTAACATCATCTTAATATTCTCATAGCTTTTAAGAATAAGTATGATTTGTAAGATATAACGCATTTTGTAATACCTAAAATTAATTTTATAAAATATATGATACAAGAAATATATTATTTACAAACTGTTAAATAAACAATTTATACATACAATATAAATTAGATTCTATTTTTATTTCACTTATTTGAAAGTAGTTAGATTAAAAAAATTAACTTATATAATAATTCATATTTAGTTTTAAAGTACCTTTCAGTATATTTTAAATCAACTATTCACAAGTAGTGTGCATTGTTAGTAATTAAACAATTGACGTTCAAATTTCGCGCCAATTCCTAACAAAATGGCGCTCGCGAAATGGATTTGTCGGTTTGTTATTGCCGCAATACCTATAAAATATCTGCAACTTTTTTCATCCAGTTAATAACTTAGTACATAGTGTTACACAAAGCGTCGGGTTATTATACTAAAAAAAACAATTTTTACGTCACGTATAGTTTAGAAAACAAAAGAACAAGAGATGAACATAAAAACGACAATACACATAGTAGTGTAGTATTATACTATACCTTTTGACGTATACCTGTAAACTCCTTAGTGTTATCTTTTGTTCGTTTTGCGTTGAAAAAGAAACAAGACAACTCGCAGGACTGGATTATGTGTCATCGAGGAATAACGCACGCCACACCTGCGAAAGTCCTTAACCGACTTTTCCTGGAGCAACTGATGCTGCATAGACTAGTGCAGCGAAGGACCAAATATTTGTAAATGTCATCGAAGGATAAATACAAGTAAAGGAATATTTCAATTTTTAATTTATTTAAATTATTCAGATTTATTTAATGAATAATATTTTTTTTTTATAATAGAAAATTATTGTTTTTTTTATTTACAGTTTTAGAAACTATCTATTGCAATGCATTAAAATTTATAAAGCTGCAATTGCATACAAATTTGTATTAAAATCGCATTATATGTTGTTAAATTAAAAATTTTTCAGGTTACTGTTGAATAAATTAACAACATATGTTTATATTTAACATAAAAACGTAAATAATAATATTATTTTAAAACTATTAATAAAGGTATATATAACAATATTTTATACATTAAGATTAAAAATTAGAACTAATATATTTTATTTCTAATTTTTAATTTAATCATTTTTTATTTTTATTTTTCATATTTGTATTAATTAAATGTTATTTAAATATTTTAAAGTGTATTATATGCATATTAATATTTATTAAGATATTAAAGAGTCCAATTAGAAACTTTTTATTTAAACAGTTGCTTTTCTAATTACATTTCCAGAGAAAGTAATATTATCTCTATGTTAATCAGAGTGTGACAAGCTGATGTCAAATTACTTTACTGCTTGCTCAGAAATATACAATGCAATACTTAAATGTGTACTGTGAAACTGTTGACGTTTTAGTTCTTATTTTTTTGTCTACTTTTTTAGATAATGTTAGTACGTTGATATTAATTTAAAGTAAACAACAAATATCAAGTAGAGTTTGTTCATGATTTTAAAAAGGAATTTAAAATTTTTTATTGGTTATTTTAAATTATTATATTTTAATACATATTATATGATACAATAAATTAGTGTAACACATTGGCTTTTATTCAAATTAGTTATTGCTTTTTATGTTTTTCTGTTATTTGTTACAATATTAGTCTTGAATCTTCTCACTCAAACAAGTAAGTAAACAGACTTGAGATAAAATTGACATTGATAAATGTTAACAAGAAAATATTAAATATAGTGATCTAGAATATGAACAACCATTTTTAATTGTGCAATTTTATAATCTATTTGCTCATTAATATTTTAATATCTATTAGTTTATAATAATGTAAGATAGTTTTTATTATTTTATTAAAATATATAAATTATATATTTTTTTAGTAATAAATTATTTTTATATTTCATAATTTAAAATTCTAGATTAAGCTTCAATTCTTGAGAATGGAATAATGAATAATTATTGCTTTTATTTATAGATCAGTTGCATTTCAAATGTTCTCGATGCAAATGCCATTTGAACCAAAGAGAATACGATCTTTCATAAAATGATCTTAGGTTTTGTACAGAAGAAAAGCAAAAAGAAAAGGAAAAGACTTTTTGTATCTTTTTCCGCTTTATCAAAATGTTGCAAGCTGTTAGATTGCTGACAGAAATGGCAAGGACTTCAGATGATAGATCACGAGGAGATGCTGGAACTAATTCAAATGCTCAAGCATCTACATCTACTAATGAAGGTAATGATAGTTTTAAACTAAATATCATTGCAATCAATAATTACAAAGTTTTGTAATTTTCAATCAGTAAATAAATGATTAAAATTTTTGTTTTTGATTAACGTTTATTTACTAATTGGAAAATATTTTTTATAGTGCCAGCACCAGTTCTATTTCGTGAAATTCATAAAAACGGTTGGCTGCGTCGAACCGACTGTAAACCTGATCGCGATTCATCATCGCGATGTTGGGTAGCTTTTTGCGTTCACGATGATGCAGAACCTCGTCTTGAAGGTTTTACTGACCAGAAACAAGCTACTTCACATTCGCCCATATGGTCACAATCATTAAGAAATGCATTACATTTATCACCAACACTTTGTGCGACATCTAAAAATGATTATGAATTTTGTGTGAACTTTAGTGATGATCAGATTTTAAGATTGGCTGCACCTACTTATCAAGCAATGCTAGATTGGGTACAAATAGTTACTAGGAAATTAACGGATATGAAAGTGCTTAGACCAAAAGAAAATTTATATTCTAGAGGTCCAGAGAGAATTGCTACTAGAGACCCTACCAGTCCACTGCCTCCACCTCCAAGTTTGGTTGGTATAATTTATTTACTGTGTTAAAATTTATTTTATTCCTACCTTAACAGAAATAGGTCACCTTATTAACTTGAAAAGCAGGCTGAAAGAAAGATATTTCTAACTTACGAAATTTCACGGGAGAAATAACCATTTCTCCCTCTTTTAAAACTTATAAAATTGAATAGATTCGAATTTTTTTTATTAAATATTAATATTAGACCATTGTTGAAGTAGGAATAAAGCACAATATGCAACTCGGAAGTAAAGTCTTATTTCTTCCTTGAGATAAATATGGGACCTTACTCCCTAGTTGCATAATGTACTATTATTTTAGTTTATTTTAAAATTTAATTTTTAAATTGTATTAAAATTTAATTTTTAAATTGTATTAAAATTTAATTTTTAAATTGTATTAAAATTTAATTTTTAAATTGTATTAAAATTTTATTTTTAAATTGTATTAAAATTTTATTTTTAAAATATTAAATAAAATAATTTATTTTGTTTTGTTTAATAAATAGTTCATGAAAAATAGAAATTATTTTATTCAAGAACATTTTATTAATTATTAACGAATTTACTAAGATAATTTTAAAAGTTGTAGTATTATATATTAAAATTTATTTAAAAAGAAATTGATTGATTTGTTTGGTATCAAGCTTTATATTAGGGCAAAGGTTATTTCATTTAAGTGATCAATGAGATGATGAGTCATCAATCAATGAGTAAATCAAGAGTTTATGGTGTCATCAAGTACATTATGCAATATTTTCTTTGTTATAATATCAATCAGTATTAAATTTATCAGTTTAAAAAAATTTATTTAAAAAAAATTGTTTGTAATAAAAATGTTAGAATATTTATATAATAAAAATAAAAATTTAGAGTACATCAAACGCTAGAGGTGCATTGAGTTCAGCTTCTCCTTCTACTTCCACTGCTCCAACAGTTTTTACTTTTGACGACATACCAATAGAGGAACGACGACCGTCTATACGTCAACCAACACGATCCGCGCCTCCGGTACCTCCTAGTCCCCGATTAACTAGTAGCGCAATAGCAGCAAGTAATAATAATAATAGGGATAATGATAATTCGAGCTATGAAAGCGTCTTCCTTGCGTCGTCGTCTTATCCACAAAGTGCGGAAGCAAGGTCAAATTATACGCCTACAAGCAGGTTAATTATTAATTTAATTTACTTTAGATATTTTGTGTATTCATTTAAAATTAAAGTATATAATGTGATTTTAAATTAGGAAATGTTATTTTATTAGAATATTTTGTAGAACTTGTTATTTATAAAAAATTATCATTTTTCTAGGTCACATAGCTCTAGCGATGAAAGCGAGCAATACGCGGCCCTTATCGAATACCGAACCTCGGAAAATCCAGAAACAAGTACCTCGAGTAGTTCTGTCGGTCCTGTTCTTACGCAAACTTTTGCAACTAGTCAAAGTCGTCAAACTCGTACACAGCTAACGTTACGAGAACAGCAGGTGTTACAATTACGTAAAGAAATGAGCCATCCGGCTGGTGTCAGGTTGAAACTTGGTAGACGAGATTGTAAGGATGGTATTGCATTTGTTGATTGTTTTGGAGCTGTATGGTAAGTATTATATAATATATTAAAATTAAAAAGAATTCTAAAAAAAATAAAATTTGATTTTTTTTTATAGGATTGCAGGCTGGAAGCATAGAGAGCACCCATTACTCTACAATGTGTTGCACATTGGAGATCTAGTATTAAGTATAGCAGGATTTCCACTGAATGGAGCTAGTTCAGTCAAAGATATATTGAAAAATTATACATTCCCACGTGTAAGTTAAAAAAAATTTTTTTTTCTTTTTATTTAACGTCGCTGTATTTATACTATCATTACGGTGCTAATTAGCATCGGTGATCTTCAGTGGGTTTATGAACAAAGCATATGTAATATACAGTAATGCTTGTGTCAATGGGCCGCCAATAGCGTAATTCGAACTCAGAATCTCGAGATTACGAATCCAACGCTCTACCGAGTGAGCCACTGTCGATCTCTTTAAACAATAATTTAAAGTATAATAACAGATAATATTTTAGCTGACATAAATAAAAAATATAAATGAGCGTTGATATTATCTATCCCATTAAATCATATTAAAAACTTTGAACGAAAACTTTAATAAACTACTGAAAAAAATAATTATATGTATACTTATTAGGTGGAGATGATAGTCAGAAGGTTACCTCATGGTCGTGTCACTACACTTACTCGTCGTAATGAGTCTGAAGACTTTGGTATTGAGGTCGGTCCCTCGAACGAAGTTACTTCAGTTTCTCCTGCTGCTCAAGCGCTTGGGCTTTCAACAATTGCAAATCCAGCAGATCCGAGTGCTGACGTAGGTACAACTGTTAGCTGGACACTTACTGAGGTCAATAATCGACCACTTAATCTTTTCGAGGGCTGTGCGCGTGAACGCGTCAATGCACTTGGAAGAGACATTTCAGTAGTTCTACAACCTTCGGACCTCGTTAACGCGATCAAGAAAAAACTCCGTGCCGTCCGCAGCTATAAAAGCTTTGTCCTACAATGATCGCAAAAAAGGCACGTTGGTAGCAGTAAATGAAGATGTCCATAATTTTTTGAGGATCAGCGAAGTGATCCGGGACTCACGGTAACTTGTTTTTTATATATTAGTATTTCAACATTTTCTTGATCTTTTCTTTCTAACATAATATGAAATATAATTTATTAAAAATTAAAAATATTCAAGAAAAATTTTTGTGTTTTCACAGATGTGTATCTTAAATAGAAAAATGTTATTTATCTTAATGGGTATGTACACCAAAAATGGAATTCCCTTGTCACTGTCGATGTATGAAGAAAGTGAGGTGTATAAAAGGACCAACTGTGAGAAGATTCTTGAATAAATGAGAGCTCCTTTTTGTGATAACTTTTAATTTTATAAAATCTTTTTTATAAGTTAAATCAATTAAATTTTTTGTGTAAAATCACTAAAAATTATAAAAAAATAAGACTATAACATAGAAGTGTACATTTGAAACTTTATTAATTTACTTACACTCCGTGAATGTATATGATATTAAGTATTATTTTACAAATTATCTTTTTTGTAATACAACAACGGTTTTGTAAACTTTACAATAATTCCAACAAGAGTTTTCTTTGAAAAAAAACTCTTGACTTGCCACTTTCTCAAAAGATAAAGCTTATTCTTCAAGAAATATAAACCATCGAATTTTTACAAATGGATTAACATTTATACATGAATAAAATAACAAAATATACAAATGTCTATTATTGTATAAAAATTTTTTTGCAACTACTTCTTTTGTATATGAATGTATTACATAAATTTTAACTGTTTATAAATACAAATATGTGTTTTGATTGAAATTGAAGTATTTATTTTATAATCATACGGAAATTGATAATTTGTTATTGTTTTAAATTTTGGGGAATTTTCATAGAAAGTGTATGTAACTCAAATACTCATTTATGGCATTGATTGAAAATATTTATTTGATCTTTCATTAACAAATTTAAATACATATTTTCTTTTGTACAAAATATTTTTATTTTTATCACATAGTTTATTAAAATATAACTTACATTTCTATTACATTTAGATTTCTATCTATGTTGTCATTTATCAATATTATTATTTACATTTGGTTGATCTATTTATGAAAGACGAAAATCTTAACTCAAATTATTTTATTAACTGATAAAATAGTTTTAAACAATCCGCTTTAAATAGTTAATTAAAATTTTTTTTTAAACTATTAATATAATAGTCTGTTATAATTGATTAATATCTTTACTGGATAGAAAACAATAAATTTGTGGATGAAATAAAAAATTTACAAAAAGTTACTAAATTAATTCAACATAAATTTATATAAATTAAAAATGTGTAAAAAGTAGTAAAACCATTAAAAAAAATATCAACCTGTTATGTCAATTTAATCAGTTGTCAAGATATTCAAATATTTATGCAATAAATACACTAGGAACTAATTTTAATCAACATTCACTTGTGATTGACTCAAAAATATTAAAAGAAATAAACTTTCTAATTCATTCACACATTAAGCTACCACTCAATGGTGTTTCTGCATGATTCATACGTTGGACTTTTTTCTGAGTAAAACTGTTTATACCACCTACGGTAAGCTTTGATAGCTTTATCTTCGCTAACTAATATTGGCTTGTCCAAGTACTTTTTATTAGCCCACACAAGTACATCCCTTTCAAACATCAAAGTTTCAGCCCAAAGTACAAATTTAGAATACCATCCTATCAATGATGGAGCAAACATTTGATGAGTGACTCGCTGCAATAATGGTTTCAATGGTGTTACAGTTTGTAATATGCACATAGGTCCTAAAGAAGTTTGCAAATAAAGTTCAACGTAACCAGGACCAATTTGTCTAGCTACAACATCCATTTCCAAAAATGAATATTTTTTGAAAAGTATTAAACTATGAGTTAGTTGACTTATAGCTTCGTGTTTACTAGTCCTCTCTTGCTTTAAGATATCTTGTAGTTCATTTTCGGGAACCGATGTTTTCTCTCTCCAGTTTGCATTGGACCACCCATGATGGGCAAATTTTGAAATAATTTTATCGAATAACAATGCTGGTTTGTGCACAGTACTAAAATGTGCAAAGTCTGCTCCATTTTCTGGAACGTCCTGAAAAATGGAATTAAAACAAAAATTCGTATTATAAAATAAAATGTATTATCAATTTATAAAGTATAAATAATTGTTATTGGTACAGATTAAATATTTAATTATACCTGAATGTGACAATAAAAGAAAAATTCATTGCGTCCCTGATATTGCCATGCTCCATTATTGATTTGTTCGATTGGCTCTGGCCTCCAATTTGGTGGATTAGATTCTGCATGATGCCAAACAAAAATTATCCCATTAACTTCACAACTATCCCATGCCTTTGTTTTAATTCCAGCAGGTACTAGAAATAAAGTAACAATTATTTTTAAAAATAATTTCTAAACATTTTAATTATTAAAAAAAAATGTTTATTCAATCAAAATACAGAAAAAAATCAGTGCTTGGTAGTAATTATAATAATTTACCATGTTTTGAATATGGTATATCAGTGCATTTTCCTGTTTCACCGCAAAAACGCCAGCTGTGAAAAGGGCATTGTAGTTCTTCTCCGACAACTTGTCCACCTTCGGCTAAGTTTGATCCCAAATGAGGACAGTAAGCGTGTAATATACGTGCTTTGCCGCTTTCCGTCCTAAACATTTATTTAATATTTATTAAAAATTAACATAAAAATATTAAATGTAATCAAAAAATATTTTTTTTATAAAATTGAAAAATAATTTTTTTTTTCAAAATTTTGAATTTTTAAATAAAGAAAATTATAAATCATGTAATATAAATTGCTTAAACTATAATTATTTAGATGTATATTTTAGTAGTTAATTAATTAGATTAAAAAAAATAAATATTTAATTTCGTAATTTTAAATTCGATATTCAAATGGCGCCAATTTTCCCCCTTTCTTTCGTAATCGAACGGAATGTTTGTTATTTGTGCGGAAGCAGGCAAAAGTGTCAACATTAAAACCGCGATGCACATGTTTGCGGAAAGTAATTGTTGATTTAATTAAGTGATTAGTGGTAATAAAATAATGTAAATCTTTAATCGGATGACGTTTCATTTAATGTTAAATTATGGAAATCAGAAAAAAGTATTTATTTATGATAAAATGTGAAAACGAAAATTAACGTATTTTTTTTTGAAAGTCAGTTCTTAGAAATTTCGTTAAAATAAAAAATTTTTTGGGTCGGAAAAATGTTGAAGATAAATGGATATTCAGATAAGTATGAAATTTTAAATAATTTTAATAATAATATAAAATACGTTTGAAATAATTTAATATTAAAATATTTCATTTTGATGTGTATAGATAACACTAGGTAAAAGCTATGTGTATTGTCAAAAAATTGAATAACATTTTTGACAGTAATTATTGCATATATTTCTAAATACGATCTCCATTAAAACAATGTTACACTTTTTTCATGCGTACTTATTAATTTATAGTATTATCAGCATGAAATCAAGAAATTTTTTTTTTGCATAAAGAAATTGTATATACCTTTTAGAAAAAAAAACTAAAATTATCTAATTTTGCTCTTAAATTTTAAGAATAAAAAGTTATTTTAAAGATTTATGTTTTGAATAATCATTAAAGCTTTCAAATTTTTATTAATTAAATTCATTTAGAAAAAGATGATTTTTTTCAGAAAAATCGTTTTTTATAACCTAAATAACTCAAGTAAATCTGTATTGTCCAATTAACGATTATTTTTCCTTATATAAAACAGAAATATCTTTTTATAAAAATTATTAGAATTGTGCGTTTCGCTTTTTTGAATATAGCCTTCGATATACTGCCGAATAATCCCACACTCTAACTTTTTATAAAATTTAAGAAAAAAGAAATTTTTTTTATTTCTTCTTGCTTTTTTTAATTTAAGTCTACAATTTTATTAGAAAAGCTGTATAGAAAAATAATGAATAATACAAATTTTTTATATTTATTAAATATTTTTAATACCATCGTACTAATTTTAAAGTTATTTAAGTTCATTCACATGTTGATTTAATTGTACTCTGCAAAATTTTAAGCTAATTAAAAATTTCTGTATTAAGAATGTTGAAAATTTAATTATCCATAAACAGAAAATACAATCAGAGATAATTCAATTTACAATAATGAATGTTGAACAAAAATTAAAAAAAAACAATCCTATATATAGTAAAACTATAGTATATTATAAGTATTACTATAGTAAAATTATAGTATAGTATAATCATATCGCGGTATTATAATCAGCAACTATATAAGCGTTACTATAGATTATAATCAAATACAATGTAGTTGTAAAATTGTAATCATTAACTACAATGCAGTAAATATTTCTAATTTCACAATAATAACACCACGAAATAATTATAGTTATAATTTTATTATAGTAAATAACTATATAGTTTTGATTGTAGTTTTGCTTTACCAATATTTCATTTGTACAAAGAGTGCATTAAATTTAAAATTAACAAAAAAGCCGGGTCCTTTGGGTGTAACATATCTGTAGCTTGAAGGCATAACGATATAAGTCTTTATTTTTGGGATTTTGAGTTAAAAGTGGATTATATACCTAAAAGTATACCTCTTTTACATAGCACACATTAGAAAAGCCAACACGTATGGGAAAGGTGTTTTGCGCACTGGAAAATTGCTTTACCCCTATACATATCTTACATTTTAACGCAAACATAAAAACCTTGTTTTCTCGAAAACTTCAAAAACATACTTATGTCGTTATTCATTCGAACCACAGATATGATTTTTTTTAAGTTTCGAGTAATTTTGTCTGGATTTCACTGCTTTAAAAAAAAATTGAATCTAGATCGTACAGTTTTCAAACTGATTATTCTAGGTTTTGGCTAGAAATTTATTAAAGTTGAGATTATAATCCTTTAATTAATAACAAAATTCGTCCAATAAGCTCAAACTGTTATGAAATAAAAATAATACAAATATTCCGAGTAAAATGGAGTATTTTAATCTCAATTTTCATATATTTCTACTGAAAATCTGGAATAATTAATTTAAAAACTGAACAATCTTAAAACAAATACAAATTTTTTTTAAATAGTCTTAAAATTCATCAAAATTGCTCATATCTTTGAAAAAATCGTAAATTTTACCGAATAGACGAGGTTTTTTTCTAATTTCATGTACGAAAAAATCTCCCAATTTTCTACCCAAGTAAAAATTACCTAAAAACGGCGAAATTCTGTCCAAGAGCTGCAATGTATTTCACTTGACCCTTTTTCAATTCCGAACTTTCCATAAGTGCGAACCAACCATTTGGATAGACCGGCGGTAGTCTACCGACCTCTCTCGATTTTCTCAATTTATACTTGGCAAGAAGACTCGGTGACTTTTGTTTCTGGACTGTTAAATCCTAAAACATTAAGGAGAGTAACTATTGTATTCAATTAAAAATATTGATAATACAATCTATCGATTTTGTTGGTGATTGAAAGTATTAATAATTTATTGATCAAATAACTTGACATTTTTTAAATAAAAAATCTAGGCTCTAATACTAGAGAGATTAAATAATTTTGGCAATAACAAATTAATTTTTTTTTCTTTTAAAATCAATTTATTTAATTCATTATTCAAAACATACTTTATAAAATCGTGAAAACGTTATTATAACGTGTTCAATCATTTTATCAAAAATATTTTTTAATATTCTCGTTGTTAAATTTTCAATATTTTCGAAAAAAATTTTATGATTATCTTATTTCATGAGTTAATGAAAGATGATATTTAATCATTTAAATTTTGATTTTAGTCAGTTATAATAAAATCATGTTTGTAAACATGTACTCTTATCTTTGAAGAAATTATATTAGAAAATTTTATTTCCACTATAGATTTGGAATTTGTATTTATTTTCAATTCAAATATGAATTTATTACAAAATCCAACTACAAAATTCTAAATTAAACTGCTTCAACAGCTAATTAAAAATCATTTTTAATCATAATTTTAACAATTTTACAAAGTTTGCTAAAAATTTTGCTAAAATTGTATACTTGACAGTTTTTATTAGTTGAATTCATCTAAAAATACTACGTACGTAATTCTAAAAATGTTGATTTAAATGCAAAATAAATGATTGAATATTTTTCATACTCACTTTGACCATGTTAGGTTTGTAAAACATGTTTAAAAGAATTAAAACAAGGGCGATAGTAATGAGAATTTCGACAATCATCTTACTTAACCGAACGCCACCAGCGAACTGTACGAATAATTCTACCCGTGTTGCAGACGACAAAGGAGAAAAGGAACGTTTGCTAAAAGGAGGGAAGAACGAAAGAATAGGAAAGAGAAATAGGAAAAAAAAGATCAAAAACCGAAAGAGGTACAATTTTGAATCGAAATTTTTTGCAGTTTCAAACTACTCAAGGTGATGTAACAAGGTATATAATTTATACATAGTTACCGACACTTCAGTTGGCCGAATTTTTTTATTTATATTATGAAATTCAAAAAAAAATTTCTATGTTGCGCTTTTCATTTGTTGAAATGGAAGAGATATTTTTAAAACTTTTGAATTAAGAATGAAAAATTTATAAAACTGTAATGTAGGTATTTTATACCCCCTTAAATTTGAAATAAACGATTATACTTTATCGATAACTACGTTTCAGAGGATGTAGAATCTCTGTGTTATAATAAAAAAATTCATTTATTTACAAAAACCAATATAAGTAAGGAAACATTTTTTTTATTATTTTGTTTCCGGAGAAATTTGAATGTGTTTAAATCTAAAGGTTATAACAAGTTATGTAGTTTTTTAAATATGGGTATAGTTCTGCACTACCTTATCGTTCAAAAGTTGTGATTTTATAAAATTACTCTTTATTTCGCTTTGCGATAGCTCAAATAATAGACAAAAAAGCTAAAATTAAGGATAAAATAGAAAAAACCGATCTCCCAACTCGAAAATTTTAACTTTCTGTAAAATCATGTTTTGTAGGGAAATTCCCCTTTTAGAGTAATTTTATTTTTAATATAGGAGAGTGAAAATATGATTTAATATATCGAAAAAAGTAAAACTACATATTTCTATCAACATGCTTTAGCTGTAAAGGATAGAATGGCCGCACAAAAACCATGTTTCATAGTTGGCATCATTGTTACTGCTTAGTTTGGCACGCGCCAACTTCAAAATTGGATCTATATTTATTTTATTTTATTTATTTATTAAAACCAGTACATAAATTCGCAACAAAAACCCGATACAATTAGGTGGCTAAGTCACAAAATTCCCATAGAGGTAAAACATAGTTTGCCTGTAATTATATTAAATTTTTTTTGTCTCTTTGTGAAAATTGATGGTGATAATCTATCATTAGGATTAGACTGTTTTGATTGGTTTGAATAAAACATGTGGCAAGTAAAGCAAAAACTTTAAATTTAAAATACGTTTGTTATAAAATAAAATGGAATGTAGTTAAAATTAACAATTTTAGAATATAATTATTTAAAACTAATTATATTTTAATTGAATGATCACATTTTACAAAAAAATTGTAATTTTGTTTATAAGCATGATCTAATGAAAATATTGATTATTGACCAAAAACAACGATTTATTCAATTTAAGAAATTTCAAAATTTTCTTATATTAAATTTTAGTTTAGAAAACGACAGATAAAATATGTTCGTTTGGTTTACGTATTAAAAATTTAAATTCACTAAAAAAATCAAAAGAAATTGCTGATTTAGTTATTTTGTAAGTTTGATAATCCTGATGACGTCTAAAAAAATCTACAACAAACTTATTCTTCAGATACAAAACGATCGTGTGATATAATTTATATTGAATTATATTGTTTGCATTGGTTTTTAAGATTTACTAATTAACTTTTCCATATTTCAAAAAGTTAAGCAATACTAAATGTTATATTATAAATATTAAATTCGAATAAAATGATGTAATTTTTATTGAAACTCGAATTAAATAATGTCATTTTTATACGAGAAAAAAAACTTCAAATCATTTAATTAGATCTTTGTATTAATCAATTGATTTGTATTTTTCCTTACAATAATCTTTACAATATTTATATTGCATTCTTTCAAAACGTTAGATATATAGATATTTTACAAAATAATTTTGATAAATGTGTCTTGATAAAAGTTATTAAGTAATTTTAAACGTCAACTGTTAATGCAGTTCATAATGCACTCTATGAAATCGTGGGTAGTTTATTGATTATTAATCTTTTTTCTACGTATTCTGTAAATTTAAGAGATAAATTGATTAAAATTTATTCTAATGTAATAATTAGTTTCACATTATCTTTTAACACTTATGCTATGGTGAATATTACTGTATATGAAAAATTAATCACTGGTGTAAAATTTTTTAAAATCTTTCAAGTCACGAAATTTCATCAGCAAAACTTAATTTGTACGATGATTTTTTATATTATTGAAAACTTCCATAAATATTATCAATAAAATTAAAAATACTAAATGTACACTTTATGTACCTATAGATATGAAAATTTTCTAATAGTACGTTTTTGAAGATGCTTATAAGGTATCTTATATGATATTTAAAATTACAGTTTTTGCTTCAATTAAAGAAAAATATTCTTTGAATAAATTCAACAATGACGCAAAAAAATAGGTTTCCATACAGTGAAAAAATATTGTAACGTTTACTGTAATATTACCATGAAATATAGTTTAATACGGCTATTACTAGACTTTATAGTATTAGTTAAAAAAATTCATAGTCAGGTTCACTAAAAAAACAATAGCACATAACATATTTCCAACTAAATTCTAAAAGTTAACTTTACTGAAATAAGGTATACTTCTATATAAATAATTATCACCATAAAAATCTAGTAGAGAATATTATCTACGTATAATATAGTAATGAAAATAAACTTTTGTTATATATAATAGCAAATATATTACTGGTTTAATTAATTAAATTACTATATTAAATAGTTATCCAAACTAATTGAATTCATATACTGTTACTATTATACAGTGAGGAGTACTATATTTATGGTTTACCAATTAATTCAGTTTTACTATACCATATCATCGTACATACGAACTGAGGCACGCTAGCAAAATGATACAAACGAAGGCGCGGTAGGAATTTTCTACGAAAAAAAACGCATCGTAAGAATTAAAGACGAAGAAAAGCGTGCGTTTGAAAATTGACGGTGTAAAAAGGCGCTTTACAATAATTGATATTGAAAAAAGGCGCACTACAAGAATTGACGGCGGAAAAAACTTATTACAAAAGTTGATGGCGAAAAAAAGGTGCTCTACAAAAACTGACAGCTAAAAAAGGCGCACTACAAGAATTGATGTCGAAAAAAGGCACACTACAAGATTTGATAGCGAAAAAAGGCACATTACGACAATTGACGTCGAAAAAAGGCACATGCCGTCAATTCTTGTAGTGTGCTTTTTCACCGTCAATTAGCATGTTTTATGAAAAAATGTATTATATCCGTCAGGTAAATTACGAAAAAATAAAAGATCCGTATTTTTTTGTTTTTCAAAATATGATGAATTGCAAAAGTTCTAGCCGCCATAAGTTGATAGAATTTTTATATATATAGATATAGCGCCATGATACGTGACGTCACAACCACATATGTGATTGTGACGTCACACCAATTTAACTGCTTCTATCTCTTCGAGTTTTCATCTTCATAAAAAAAGAAAAAATACGGATCTTTTATTTTTTCGTATTCTTCCTGACGGATATAATACATTTTTTCATGAAACATGCTAATTCTTGCAGTGCGCCTTTTTACGCCGTCAAGTCTCGTAATGTACCCTTTTTCGCCGTCAAAATCATAGCATGCCTTTTTTCGCTAACATTTTTGGAAGGCACCTCTTTGTTTGTATATGCTGAAGATATTATAGTCATTTTCGCTAAATACATATTTTTCTCAATGCATGGAAAATCAAAAGAAAACATTCTTTAAAAAATTGATATTTTAATAAGCGTGTTTATGGAATAAAGTACATAGTATGGCTAATATTTTAAAATAGTAAACAGTTTTAAATAAAAAATCATTATGTTAGATTTTTTGATAACGATCATTTTGATATATCAAATAATATATTTTCAGTTCAATTAAAAATCTAATTGAAGTCGAATGAAAACGTTTTCGAATAATTTTATATGCCTCATAAGCCTTATTTTCGGTGTTGTAATGGATAGAGCTCTTGCCTTCAACGCCGTGGGCATGGGTTCGAATCCTGGCCAGGTACCTGACTTTTTTCCGAAAGAAAATTAGTGTATGTGCCATTTAGGGCGATTCTTCATTTAACCCGTACCTGTACCCGTACCCGCACGATTGTATAGGCGAGTACTTATCTTCACTACTTTACCATCTATGATGAGTTTCTATCTACTATCGAACTCATCATAGATGGTAAAGTAGTGAAGATAAAGTACTCGCCTATACAATCGTGCGGGTACGGGTACGGCTACGGGTTAAATAAAGAATCGCCCTTATATCGCGACACTTAAAAAATCCGACCTCATTGGGTATTGGTTGATTGTTGGTCACAAAAGTGGCTGACCATCCATTGGTAGTCAAAGTTTACAGTATGGCGTGTAAGACAGTCTAGCTTGATGTAATGTGTTAATCGGGAACCGGGTTGGGCTCCCTCGATATCACCATATAAAAAAGGTTAACATATAGAGGACAATATCCTCAAATATTAACTCTAAAAAAAAAATAAATAAAAAAAAAAGCCTCGTTTTAGTTAACTTTTTTCTTAATATTCATTATTAAATAACTGTAAGTTATTAGTAACTAATAGCAATTCAAAATACATTAATATATTGTTTAATAATCTGAGATAAAGAGACAAATGTTAAATTTGAGTCAAGAAATATTGTCAATTTGAAGTTCATTTACAGTAATTAAGAAATTGCAAAATAAGTATTTCAATATAGTTTTAACATCAATCGTTTGATAAATGTTAAAACTATATTGAAATTCATTTTGAAATCAATCGTTTCAAAATGATTTAAACTAAAAATAAATTTTATTGATAAATACATATAGGTAAATGTATACTAAATATAATCGCCTTTAAGAGCGCTACCGCGATCCCTGATATTTCAACATAAAGTATTCTCCAATAAATTTTTCAAATGTTGAATGTATAGTGATTTTGGTCAAAATCATATTTTTTAAATTTTTTTAATGAAAGCTTTAAATTTTTATCTTATTATATATGTATGCATATAATATGAATTAAATAAGACACTTCAAACAAATGATCGTACCTAAATACGCTTTAAAATTTATTTTCTAAATCATGTTCTTAAGAAATTTATAATTCTTTGTTTGACTGAACATTATAAGACGCTTAAAAATGTTAATAAATATGTCTCAACAAATTTAAATATTTAATTCTAAAATTAAAATGACTATGACTATTTAATATCAGATAAATATTATATAATTTATGGTTTAAAAAGCTACAATCCTTTGTAAAAAAATACATAAGGAGAAAAATGTTTTAGTAAAAATTATAAATATTTATAATTTGATAATGATATTAACTTTTATTATCGACAAAAATTATCATAATTTATTGTAAAATTAATTTTAGCTTTTTACGGACTAGACGCCCATTTTTTTTTTTTTTTTTTTTTAAATTTTACTTACCAGGAGAGGCTATAAGTTTCGGGTCACAGATCTTCATGAAACTGTGGCATTTGTTTTTAGATAACAAAATTTGAGTAAAGCCAGAGTGGTACGGTCTAACGCTTCGAAAAACTGAAATTATAGACGTTTCTAGTCTTATTTTAAGAAAAATGTAAAAAAAAGCTCTTAATTGTAGTGTGAATAATTGAGTCTAAAAAGTCTTTAATAAATTAACAGGAACTAAAATAAAAGAACAAAGTAAGCTTTAATTTGCCGTTTTCAGAATTGAGAAATAATAATTAGAACCAGAGATATGTTTGTTCAAAGTTAAGCAGCAAGAAAGTACCAAAAAACATCTAAATTCTGAAGGACAGTGATATTTGGTACTTTTTTGCTGCTTAACTTTGAACAAACAGATCCCTGGTTCTAATTATTATTTCTCAATTCTGAAAACGGCAAATTAAAGCTTGCTTTCTGTAGCTCATAGCTTACAGTCTCTCCTGGTTAGACGAAAATATCGGTCGGTACACAGTTTCGATCTCAAACACGTAAAATCTGGAAAAACAGTGTATAGCAAACAATGTTTTGATGAAATTCGGTCCGGCGGGGATTCGAACCCGCGTCCCTCGAGCTACGATTGTGTCAACCGACAATCACTACAGCAGCGCGCCTTAACCGATTATGTCAATCGTCTTTTATTTAATTTACTATAAATATAATAAAAATTTCTGTATTTTATTATATTTTTTCACACTTTCTATACATTTTTAATTGAATTTATAGTCTGTTGAAATTACATAAAATAAAATTTTTCTTATAAATTGTTGTATAATTTTTGGCTTTGAAAATTGTTTATCACAAAGTTGCTCTAATTTATTATAATTTTTGTAAAAATATTTTTTTTCTTTATATTGTTAAATGTATTGAAGTTTAGTCCCAAATAATTATAATAATGTTTAACTTTCAAAATAACAAAAATTAAAAGAAAAGTTAGAACGTAAAAAATCTCATTCATTAATAAAAATAATGAAAAAATTTGATTTACAGTTTTATGTATCACTTCTAAAATGGAATAGAACATTACGTAACAAGTGCATGGAAAATCAAATGTTACGCACTGCATGTAGAAAAAATGTTATGCATAAAAACATCTTTATCGGCTGCAAAGCAGGCATAGAGCTTTTTTTTTATTACAGACTAATAATATTCAAATACAAGTACGGACCATCTATTGAGACAACTTTAGTTACTAGTATGTTCGCCTTATGAACTTAACCTATAAAAAGAAAATTGAATGTTAATAGGTGATAATGAAAAATAGTTACGAAGATTTGAAACTTAAAATTTGCAAATCAATATGATAACAGTAATATAACCGTGTTACACAAACGCATACATTAAGGGAAAATATTTTATCATGTGTAATTCGTTTATGCATTAGATAAACCTAGTTTTGTGAAAATTGATTTTCACACGTATTCTCGGTGAACTTTCATATTTAAAACTTTTAAAATATTCATAATATCGCTTTAAATTTTCATAAGATTAATCACATTAAAATTTAAAATTATCTTATTTATTACATTTAATAAAAATTTATCATCAACGAGCGAAAACGATTTTAAACAAAATAAAATAAGTAACTAAAATCAGCCAATAAAATATTTTCAAATTTACTTTTTACAACTATTTTTGCAAGCTTTATATAGCATCAAACTGAAAAATAAACTCGGCTAAAAGTTTTTTTTATACTGAGTAAAATTTAAGCTTATCAAAGTACAAGAGACAGAAGAATCAATATGTAATTTATTCTTCTCCTCAGCTTTCGATTATGCATGCCTTGGACACAGATACATATGCGTATTCGATGTTTGCTTCTAGATCGGTACTTCATGATTGCGATTAAAAAAAAATTTTTTTTCTCTTTTTTTTCGTAACTTTTTGTTCTACCCGCTATTCTTGAATTATTGAATAATAATTTTCTTGCGTTTTATCGTGTAACTTTTTAATGGTAACAGATTGAAATCTTTGAAGTATCGGATGTGAGATTGAGCGATCAAATATATAAAAATACGTTAAAAAAGGGGAGAGAACTAAATAAATAGGTGAATGATTAGATTCATCCACTTTTTTAAAATCTAAATAGAAGTAGATGGGTCCACCTATCCATGGATGGGTAGATAAGTGAATAGATGGATGAGTTGATTTTTTTATACTATAGATATAATGTAATTTAAAAATATATTTTTTATTTTTATAGATACACAGAAAGATAAAATTCTTTTAAATTAAATACTCTTTTGGCTATTTAATCATTTTTCTGACCTACTTACAATATCCGTGTGATATTCGAAATAGTTATGCAAATTTATGTATAATGAAAATGAATCTATTGCTCGTCCCTTTTTTAAAAAAATAAAACTACTTATCATTAAAAGATAGTTATTTGATTAAAAAAAGAGATTCGGAAAAGTCCTTGCTTATACAAATTATGTAAAAATAGTTTCATAGATTATGTTAATTTAACTCATTTTATTTGAATAATTAAAAAATATATAAAAGCACTTGTCAAAATATTATACTTCGAATGAAGTTCTCAAACAATTTATGTTAATAATTTACTTCTCATTATGCATGTTAATATGAAGAAAATTTTTTGAATTTTAATACCTAAAGAAAAAAATTATATTACTTTACTCATCGAAGTATAGGATTTCGACACACAAAACTGTCGAGTCATTTTTGAAACATATCTTATCGTATCCTTTAAATTTTAGAATTTTCACTTTAATCGTGTGATTGATTTTTCACCATTTTTTTAAATTACTTTAAAGAATTTAAATTAAACGGTCTAAAAATAAACGCTTAAGGATTGAAATAAGTGAAAATATTCAAATTTTTCTATTTCAAGTAAACTTGTATTCTTCAACGTTGAATTTCTCATTTTTTTCTTTCATTTCCTGTCTACTCTTTCAAAGTCATCTTGTTTTCTCACAAATTATTCTCTGACGCAAGCTATTATTTCACCAAGCAACTTTTCGGTATATAATAGGATAAATTTGTCGTGTTTTTTTTTCATCTCTCTACCTGCGCTTTCCTTTTCTTTTCAATCTTTCTTTCTTCTTCCCTTTATTGGGCTCTTACGATCGACAGGTAGAGAGAAATGTCGAGTTTTAGCATGTCACCGCGCAACTTACACGATATGCGAGTAGTTTCTAATGGCCTAAGAACGGTTATCTTCTGTTCAAAAAGCCAACTAAAGTTAGAAGAAGAATAATTTCTATACGATTAGTGCTTTCCAATTTACATAGGAAGATCATAAATGCGATATTACCAGTAAATTAGAGAAAGATACTAATTATTTAGCTTCAAATTCTTTATATCGATAAAGAGTTGTCAAGATTTATTTTAACCTCGATCAAACAACAATAAATTGAAAGAAAATGGATGGCAATAAGATAAGAGTAACAAATTAAACCTGCATTAATTGAAGACTTCTAAGGGAAAAGGGCGCATCTTAAAAAGTCACATTTCGAGTAACTTTATTTAAAAATTTTTTGCTATAGCATTCAAATAAATATACGGAACTCTTCAAAACTTATACATAAATAATGTAAACTAATTAACAAATAATTAATGTACTTATCGATTTTAAAATTATGCTCATATTATAAGTTTACAAAAAAAATCTTTGATATACGCCCGTTTTCGATTTAATAGATTTCTGAGTTATGGAAAGGGGTCAAAAAATTTTTTCTTCAATCCATATATTATTCAAAATAACTTGATACATAAAAATATATAAAAATGTTAGAAATTTTATTCTAATTATTTTATAACACAAGATATTTGTCACTGCAATAAATATTATAACAAATAAATCATAACGCAATTGATTATTTGAAATGTTTAATGAAAAAAAGCGTAACTCGAAAAAAAACCTTTTTATCGTTTAATCTCGTATAACATAGTACTATAATATTTTTTCTTTAAATATTCATATTATAAATACAATAGTGTGTTATTATAATTAATTAACACTAAGAAACATAAAGAAAAAACGATACGCCCTTTTTCCTTAGAAGTCTTCAATTTTATAAAGTATTAAATACTATTATCAAAGCTTTAGATTATGTTAGTGTTTAGTCAACGAATTTGATAAAGTTTATATGCTCTGAAGTAGATCGCATATCTCTGTCTTTTTTTTGATTGGGGAATTCTTTTTTTATTGAAAATTAATCATTTTTAATAAAAAATGAAGGAAATGCTACATTTCGTACCATAAAAAGCATTATTTTCTTTGATAAGGAAAAATTCATTTTATCCTTTTGTTTTCCAGAAAACTTGGAAAACCAAATTTTTAACTCTAAACTTTATTTTTAAAGTTTTTCAAGTTTTTCTGGAAAACGAAACGATAAAATTAATTGTATTCCTACCTTAACAGAAATAGGCCACCTTATTAACTCGAAAAGCGGGCCGAAAGAAAGATATTTCTAACTTGTAAAATTTTGCGGGAAAAATAACCATCCTCCCACTAATTTTAAAACTTATAAAATTGAATGGATTTGAATTTTTTAATTAAATATTAATATTAGACCATTGTTGAGGTAAGAATAAAGCACAATATGCAACTCGGGAGTAAAGTCTAATTTCTCCCTCAGACCATTGTTGAGGTAAGAATAAAGCACAATATGCAACTCGGGAGTAAAGTCTAATTTCTCCCTCAGAAATTGCTCTCCTCGCTTCGCTTCATTTGCTCGGATTGCAAACTTCCCCTCGGGAGAAATATGGGACTTTACTCCCTAGATACATAATGTATCATTTTCTCATCAAAGAAACTATTGTTTTTCATATATAAGATGTGGCATTCTTTATTTTTCGCTACAATTATTAGTTTGAAAAAAATTATTTGATTAGAAAAAGGTAGAGATTTGCGATTTCCTTTTGAGGTGACTGCGGGTGGTTTTCCACATTCTGCAAGGTTCAAAAAATTGTAAAAAATGGAAAAATTTTATAAATTGAAAGCGTGATTTGTAAACTTAAAAATGAAGCCTAACTTAACCTCCGAAGTCACCTTCAAAAATTTTTAATATGGATAATCCAAGATTTTGAAATAACAGCAATCAATGTGTACATTTTTTAATCATAAACACTGATATTAAATTTGCTTAAAAAATTTGAATCCATTAAAAAAATATTTATAACCTTTGTAATGAAGGTTATGAGTGGCTGGTGTCATCATTTTGTATACAAAAAGCGCATTTAAAAAATTTATTATCCGGAAGAGTAAAATTTCTCCTTGTTTTTCTGTCTTTAATACACGTGCGCGAAAAACATGAAATATTTAAAAAAGCAAACAAGGGGATCCCCTATGATTTCTTATTCATGGGTTGGCGACCATGAATATGACCTACCAGAAAAATTTTATAAATTATGGCGCACAATTGTTAATAAAAGATTTATTTAAATTTATGATAAAAAACTCCATATGATTATTATATTTTACAAAATGTACGATATAATGATCATATGGTAAATATTATGTTTTACGAAATTTAGAAAAATAAATAAACATTGGCTAAAAATTTATTTAATTTTTATTAATTTTTATTCCTCTGTAAATTTAAAACGGATTAAATTTTTTTAAATGTAAACTTATGCGAAATTCAAAATTCTTTCACTCGCCTCTTCAGTTTTGGTTTAACCAAAAAATGACTTCATTATATAATAAGCTTGTGATTTAATTGTGTTGAAAATTATAATTCAATGCTAATGTAAACATAAAACCAGAACATTAATATAATATATTTATCTAAGAATTAACGTAATTTATGAAGTTACAAGTTTTTAAAATAAAAAGAAATAAAATTCCATTCTGTATTAAAATTCTTTTTTAATGAACAATCGTTGTCAGTAACTACCTTTGAGCTTTCTTTCATAAAATAAAATATCTATGACATCATATTGGAATTAGACATAGAGATAATTCAAAAAATAAAATATGGTTTATCCAATTTCTCCGACAACATAATACTTATTATGCATATTATATAGTAAACGTGAAATTTAATACCATAGCTTCAAAGTGCGAAACATACTTCGAAAAGCCGTTTTTTGTGGTTTTGAGGCGCGTGTCGTTTTTTTTTTATATGGTATTCTCTTTCTCTAAATTTTAAAATAGCGTTTATTATACACTTGCAATCTAAAACCATCATCAAATCTGTTTATTCGAGAAAGAAAAAAACGTATTATTTGCATTGACAACACAACCAACGTGCAAGTATTACAAAGTCGTGAAGTTCCGCAGCTTCCAAGAATTTCGACAAAACAGGAAAGACAACGGATATCGTATATATGTAAATCCGAAAAATTCTATTGAAATTTCAATTATTTATTTTTAATTTACAATGTTGATATACTTTTATTTTAAGAAAATGACTTTCTGATAAAAAAGTTAAGTTCAGAAAAATTTATATATTTTAATGTCAATGCATATTATCGATACTTATTTAACTTCACGTTATGTTTTTGATTCCGTTGGATACATGTAATTTTATAAATTTTATTTTATAATTTGAATTATTATATATTTGTGTTACAGGCTAACATATTATATATTTTTTTCTTGTGCTTTAAACATATTGAGAATTAATCGAGTTTTTAAAAATTTTCTCGATTTTTTTTCTTTTCAGAAAACATATAAATGTAGGACGTTTCATGAGAATTAGTTTTGATACACTGAATGACTTTTATTTTCTCTCTTCTCGTGCAGATTTAATGATTTTGCTTTTATTTTCAAACCCAATGAAAAGATTTGCATTAGCAAAGGAAGTTTAAGTTAAATTTATTTTTTTCTTCACAATATGAATAATTTATTTGAATAACATACACAGTATTTTTATTTTTATTTTCTCTTCTTTACCTTTTTTTATTTGCACTGTTTTACAATCGTATGATTTGAATAATAAAATGTCGATGAAAAACTTCTGCCCGTCAGGATGACAAAGCATTTGATAAGAATCTGATGCAAGCTGTGTAAGAATAACTGTATATCTACCCTACTTGTAACTATGTAAGTTTTGATCACAAGTTACGTGAAGAAATAATGCCAAATCAGTTTTTTAATTGAAATTTAAAATAAATTTATTTTTATAAGCGGATGACATTTAGATGTTTATTAGTTTTTATTTCTCAAATTGTAAAAAATATGTAGAACACAATAGTTATTCAAAGAAATTCGTATTATTTTTTATTAATAATAATTTTTTAAGTATTTCGGCCTTTTATATTAATTTATTGTTTGATATTTTCTAATAATTTTATTAGAATTTCAACACACTTTTATTTAATAGAAGAATGTTTGAAATTGAAAAAAAAATCGTATAATAATCTGTTTTGTTTTGTATCGTAGATGACAATTCCGGAAATTTCTGAAGCACCTCTCACTTATGTTCCTCCAACGGACATTTATTTTACGCGCAATTGCGCAACTCACGTGTAGAATAAAAAAGTCCCCCTCCCCCCATTTTTATTTTATTTTTTTTTATTTGAGATTCCACGGGCCTCCAGTGTCAGTGGCCGCATGTGCTCGATTTTTGAGACTTCATTCCGCTTTAAACCTTTCAGATAAAGTCTAAAGATTTGTTTTTTTTTCTTTTTATATACATACATATTATTTGTTCCTGGAAAGCAGATAAAAGAGTCCAATGGGATTTCCGCGAGAGGTTGATCTTCTCGTAAACATTTTTGAAAAATTTTTTTATTTTTATTTTACTTATGTCATGTGATAATATTATTGTAAATGTATAACATTTATTCGAAGATTAAAAAGTTTATTACGAATGTGCATAAGACTTAAAGGCATACCTTTGGTTTTTTTTAAGTTATGTTTGGGTTTTTTTGGTATTTTTTTATAAAACATTTTGAGAATAATAATAAAACATATCAGTCATTTTAAGCAATTGCAAATTTTAAAATCATTAAAAACTAAATTGATTAATAATTAAAAATAATTTTTAAAATAAATATTTATAAACTTTGAATTAACATGTATGCTTTATATTTTATTCGCTAATGCAGCCACTTAGTAACACGAATCTCTAAAAACTTTAACAGCTTAAATTTTAATTTGTAAAAAGTAAAGCTGTAACGCCTGCTCCTAGGTACTTCTAAAATTTTAATTAATGCAAAATTATAATTAACTAGATGTAGTTTCGACCGAGATAAGGATCAAAATAATTTAATTTGCACACCTAGTGTATACATAAAATTACATTTAAGCATATAAAAAAAAAGGAACAAATTTTATTTGCATATAACCCAATTATGAGATGCTTAATTAACGTAGTTTTTCCATTAAAAAGCGAGTATTATTTTTTTAATCGCTAAGTTTAATCTTTCAAAAAGACAATATTTATAATCGCACGTGCTCCCCTCCCTTCTTATATCCTTGCGCGAAAATTGCAATGAAAAAAAAATTTATAAGTATTTCATTGCGTTTAAAAAAAAAGGATAAGACATCCCAAGTAGAACGTACACGCGTTCGCTTTTTAAGATAATATTTCGAAGTCGAAAGTAATTCATAAAAAGAAAAAATAAAGAATAACTCCTCTTCCCTTCAAACGTCAACATGTCGTGTGTGTGTACGCGTATCCTGCGGGGATTCTTTTTAAATATAATGACAAGCGCTCTAATTACACTCAAGTCATAAATTATTCTCGCGAGGTTCCACACCACACCACACGAGTACGAAAGTCAATTCGATAATCGTGATTTGCAAAGCCCAGGGTCGTTAAAAAATCGACTTTAAGATTCCCAGATCGTTCCCTCGATTCCTTCTTTTTTTTTTGTTTTTATTTTTACTTTTTTTTTATTAGCAACTGGTAACGAGTCTGGAAAACCAGTACTGCTTCTTGGCCTTTTTCACTTTTTAGCGTCATACGTTTGCGTTAAGATGTACTTAGGGCCACCGGTCCTCTTTGCAATTTTTTTCTTCGATCTTCCTCTATACTCATTCAAAATGTTATATTTATCTTTTCTCAGAAGGCTTTGGATTCTGCAAAATTTTTTTTTTTTTTTTTTTTTTTAATCTCCTTTTAAAGATCCATTTCCCAGATATGTACAAAAGTAAATTAAAATGATATTTTTTTGTGCGTATAAAATTATTTTTCCGAAATCGCAATTATGCGATAAATTTAAAGTATCGTTAATGACAAGTATAATTGCTTTTTTTGCTAGGTCATGAAACTTTTGAATTCTAAAATTTACAAATTTTTGTAATTATGGACACGATTACATTTGTAAATGGCCTTGTGGTAATTCGTTCCAGGTTATGACCTTAGAATTTTTTTTATTAAATTAGTTAAATTTAAATTTGTTTCATGCCATCAAAATTTTGATTTAAATGATTCAAAATTTAATTGTATTTTAAATTAAAAATGTACAAAATAATAAAATAAAGTAATAGCTATTCTTGATAAAATCTTTTTTATATTGTTTTTCTATTTGAACTTTTTGGTGCATTTTTCATTATTCACTTCAATTGGAATGAAAAATGAAAAACTAAAAAATTTCATGTAATATATCAACATTTATTGTTTTAGCATTATAAACTAAAATCGTTAGCACAAAAACTAAAGAAAATTATGGAACTATATTTTCTCATAACTTTCGTTAAACTAATTCTTCTAGTTAAATTCATTTGTAAAAGTTAAAAAAAATGTATATGCACATTCACGTTGTGGCTATAACGTAAGTTTCTTGGAAATATTCGTGCGCAAGAGCACGCAAGCATAAACGAAAAAAGAATACAAAAAGAAAAAGCGCAGACACGTGTGTATAACGCTACTTTAAAGTTTGATTTGGCCTGTCAATATGTCCTGCTTGATGATTTAAAGATTTAGAGGAATTAAAATAACTCGTGTGTGTATATATATATATATAAAATATATATATATACACATACAAGAATGAGTTTGAGTCAATGTATCCCGTTTTGCGCTTCTGACCTAGTTATTGGCTCGCAAAGGTGCTCGACACACGACTTGCGGATCCGGGAAGGTTTTATCAGTTGGAGAAAGCTTCGTCATGTATCTATCTACGCACTTATAAAGTTTACCGTATAGTCTATGATTTGTCCAGTGTAACACTGTTTTTCTTTCCCTTTCATATATATAGGTAGGTATTAAGCGTGGGCGCCGTTAAGGAAAGAAAAAAAAAAGAAATATTCATATTACACTTTTCACCAGAAACTCTCTAATGTATATGAGAAGAAAAAAAAGAACTGAAAAATCCTAGCGGTTATGAACGTTACTTAGATTATGATCAAAATTTTAATTTAATGAGTCATTTTTTAGATGTTTGACGAAACAGTGTTTTCGAATTGAATTAATATCATGAAATCATTGTTTTGAAAAATATCGATTTGATGTGACTGGTTTTAAGTGATCATCTTTAATTTAAAATATTAACACAAACATATTTTTCTACATTTTTATTATTCGAAATGAATATTTATGTGTAAAAAATATTTTCATAAACGCAAGTAAAACTTTAATTACACGTAACAAAAAATATATTTTACATTTTTTATTTGTGCTGTCATACTTTGGGCAAATGAAAAAAAAAAAATTAAACTTTACTAAAATAATAATTATGTGTATTTGAATGAAGAAGAAACCAGTTAAAAGTGGTTTTCAAAAAAAAATTTCTTCAAGGGTCCTGAAAGTCATATCACTGCAATGGTCTGATGTAAATTTAATTACACTTTTAAAGTAACTCGATAAATGACAGGGAAAGCGAAAAAAAAAGAAGTATTTGCATGAAAGAGCCAATAATAGGGGGGAAAGACCCCCAAAAATTTATTTTCAGATACAGCTGCAGGGTTCCTCTCACGATTTTTTTTCTTCGTTCTTTTAAATCTCCTTAAAAATATGTCGCGCAATTGCCATTATGTGAGATATATGATTTTTTTTTCCTTTTTTTCTTTTTTACACGAATCTTGTTTTTAACTCATCTCAACAACAAGTCCCATTTCCCTTTCATGATCGACTCCATCCCTCACTGGATGACAACTTGACGTAAGAGTAATTTCTTTTTCAGGTATATGTTAAACGACCTTGTATCAGCGTTTACTTTCGTTGTTTTTACTGAGTGTGGTACAAACATGATTAGTTACATACGTACAAACTTATGGACCCTTAAATAATAGCATTTGTAAATAATAATAAATGAAAATTTATAAAATAGTATTTAAGTTTTCATCGCAAAAATTAAAAATATCCTTTCGATTGAAATAACTATTAAGAAATATTTTATAAATTTAACTTTTATTCTAAAATTTAATATAATAAATGACCTAATATTTAATAAACGAATCATATAAAAGATTAACTGTAATATAAAATGTAAGGTAATGACGATATTATATCATATGTTACGCTTTTAAGTGTTTTACCCATTCAATAAATTGTTAAACATTATCGTAACAGAAATTTGCGAGGAAAGCATAAAAAAATACACGACTTCAATACCACCCTATGTAATCCATTATTATATTTATCATTATTCCTATTTCATTGATTAAAAAATTACATAACCTTAAAAATGTTCTGCAAAAATGTGAAAGAGCTTTAAATTCAATTTTGGAAAAGAATCATGCGTTTTTTTGGTTTCTCAAAAGAGAAAGTATTGTAACGATTTATAGAAAAATAGGACACTAGTAATGAAAAATTACGCTATGCGTGGATGACAAAACTGACTCGTGAGAAAATAACAAGTGTCACGAATAAAATTCTCTCCAACAAAATAACGAAAATCAGATTTTCAATCTTTTTTTATTTTTATTTATTTATTTTAACAACAATCATCAAATACAAATGTTCAATACAAAAATAAATTATTAACATAATAATACAAAAATTTTTTACTTGAAATACTGTTCTATTCACTCACCGATGAACAAAATTATTTTATTTACTAAGCAGCAAAATAATATTTTCATAAGTGAAATGAGTAAGTGAAAATGAAATTTTGCACACTAGGCCAAATTTTACTTAAGATAAGAGAATAGGATATTTTCTCCACGCATAATAGGCACGGAAAATCGAATTTTGCACACTCTGTAGGAAAAATTATTGTTTGATTAGAAATCAATATATGAAGATGTAAAATAAAAAGTGAGATTGTATTAAAAAGTATTTAAATATATATGTTAAATTTTAGTGGAAAAATATGGAATCAATACAAACCATTAGGGAACTAGTGTTTAGGATTTATGATTGCTCTAAGAGAATGTATAAAAATGTTATTTCATATTTTAAGTTGATCATGTGTGTCGATCATCGATAAAACCAGTATGAATCGGTTAAAATTATTATAAAATATTTATATCTATATTAAATGTTTTCAAAATATTTAAACTATATATTCCAATCATTTTAGAATTTTGATAGTATGATTGCAAAAATAATGTCAAAATTAAGACAAAATATCTTTTTGCTATAAATTATCATGAAATCAAATTAAACAAATTAAATACATTATCTATTCTGTAATTATTTCTGTGGCGTTAAGGAAAAAGGGCATAAGTAACTTCAGAAAGTTTTCGATGCATTATGATTTAAACTTATGTCTTTATGTAAATTTATGATCTGAAAATGGACATAATATGCCCTTTTTCAAATATATTTTTTCACTAGAAAAAATGTGACCTATGTCCTGTTTCCTTAACGCTACAGATTTATATCGATGAATTGTAATTTTATAAAAATATTACGTCACACAAGTAATTTATATTTGTAGGAAAAACGTCAAACCATGAAAATGATTTAAAAATTCAATTAACTTGATTCTTTTAAATTTTTAACCTTGGGCATTCTGGTTTAGTATGTTACGTTCTTAATATCACGTTTTCCAAATTTTTTTTACAATCGAAAGAGTTATTGCTTCTATAGTTTAATTTCAATTTCCTGCTTCAAAATTTGTTTATCCGCGTAATAAACATATTTTTTTACATCATTGCTTCAAGAATTTAAACTTTAATTTATAAAAATACGATTATTCCATTCAACTTACAGAGGATAGCTGATTAGTTTAGATAATCATGGATGAGCCAAGTGGGGCACTATAGTCTGCGTACTTACATATTACATACATACATAAACGACGTGCGCGCGCGCGCGTCTTGCCCTGGAAGCTATAGCCGGTTGAGAGAAACTTGAAGACCCTGAACTTGACTGACTCTTCCTTATAGGTCTTGGTCTTCTCTCCTCCCCCTTTTTTTTCTTTTCTTTTTTTTTATTTCTTACTCTCTTCTCTCGTTTCGCGTTGTCCGGTCGGGCGGTGGCCGCGTAACAGGTGAACATGCATAGGTATAAGTTTACATTGGTGCCATGTAAATATACGTAAGTGTACGTAAAGGTGTGGATCTTCATGTTTTAAGAGACTCTCTTTCTTTTTTTCTCTCCTTTCTTTTTTTTTTCTTCATTATATGCAGTATGTATACACACATGAATGTGTATACTGTGAGAGGAAAGTGACCGATTGCCGGAGCCCCAGCGACGAAAGCGAGAACATTGGATTCTTTTCCTCTTGCATATTTATATATGTACGTGCACGTGTACATTTAATTACGTGGCGTTTTAATTTTACTCACTTATTATCGCGCAATCATAAACAATTTTTTTTTTCTACATACGTAATATACATCAAGGAAAAATTATAATATTTGGAGAATTTCATTGAAACTTTATTCGTATTGAAATGATTTGAAGATTTATAATGTAACTGAAAATTTTCAGGAAATCGTTATTAACCTTGTGATTCAAAAATTAGTCATTCAATGTTAAGGTGAATATATTAAAACAAAATTTCATCAACTGTGTTGAAAATTTGATGAAATTTTAATTAAATTTGGACTATATCATTTGTCTTAATTTATTTATTTATGTGACGTCCCTTTTTTTTAGATTTAAGGCATGAGTGTATTTATTTTTATCAGCATGACTTACATATTATTGCGTTCTATACACACTTGATTTAAATGTAATTCATTTTGACTAATACACTGTTTAAAAAAACATGAAATTTAATGCAAATTTATGCAAAACTGGAAGCTTGCTTCAAGCCCGTACATGAAAATTAATAATTTTACCGTAATTTTAATGCGAAATTGCATAAAAATTAATAATTTCGCCGTGATTTTACTGTACCATTGCATGAAATTTAAAGCAAAAATGAAAATTTCATAAATGTACTGGAAGCAAAATTCAATTTTTTTTAACAGTGTAGATATTTGTGACTGATTTTTAGCATATTTTTATTTACATTCATTGCGTGTATTTATTTTTGTTTGATTTTCTATCTATGATATCACTTTTAATTTAATTTATTGACTTACCAATATAGTATTATTATTTCTATTATCTCCTAAGACTGTGATTTATGTATTTTATATTAATTTAATTTAATTGTGTATTATACGCTCTTTTTGTAAACTTAGCGGAAAGGATATTTTTCCGAATGTGTACCTCAAATGGCAGCGCTGCATATTTTACCATGTTACGAAATAAAATATATCTATTTAAATTTGAAATTAAAAGTTATTCGTATAAACTAATGCTTTTTCATAATAATTTATGATCTTGCGGATTCTTTTTCAAGTTTTATAAAGATAATCTAAGAAAGATTGGAAAACCCCAAAAAAATGAATGGAAAAAAAATTTCCACAATCGTTTAATTTATAATTGAAAGATTATTGTACTCCTTCGTTTAGGAAGTTTTGTAAAGATAAAAAACATAAATTTTAGAAGAACATTGTAGAAACGTAATTTAAAACAGTTGAAATCGAAATTTATTAGCGTTTTTTAAATTTTTGTGTGCTCATCCGCGTAAATATTTATCGTCTGAAAACTATTTAACCCTATATATTTAAGCAAAAGCTCTGATTCACCTGCAGACTGCCAATAAGAATCAACTGGCGAAAAAACGAATGACAATTATTTTAGTAATTAGTGATTATAATTTTCATGAACACCGAACGTGCTTTTGATTGAGCCCATAAGATTTCAAATTTTTTTTATTGGAATTTAAATTCTTTACTGCTATTAGCGGCAAAACTTTTGATGACAACTATTGCGTTTTTTCATCAGGAAAAAAACTAATTTTTCAATACGCGAAAAATTCTTTAATGATAATTATTTAAATTAAATATGATTTTATCGATAAATATATCTCTTATTATGCACTACAATAATTTGAAAAAAATTAAAAGGAACTTATCTAATTTTTTCAAAATAATAGCTTTTTTTATTTGATTAAATTTATTTTATTGGACAACTCAAAAGATCTATTAGTTTTTTAGATATTTGGAGTTATGTTTTTTTGAGTAACATTTCTAACGTTTATATTCTGTTAATCCGATATTTTTTATTGAACAAAACTAATTTTTGTTTTCATTTTCTGATCAGTTTTAAAAATTAAGTAGGTCCGAAATTAGTAAATATTTGGATAGGTGACCACTCATGTACTCCAAACTTCAACAGAATTTTTCGTGTGACGATTGCTAAGGTGAACTACTTATTTGACAATATGAGAAGTATAGTTAATACGTTATTAGCTATTTCTGGATAAAGAGCCACTTGATATCAACTACGTCAGAAACATCGACCTATTTCGGAGAGAGTTTTTCTAAGTATTTATCTCACTAGAATTGCCTACAGATTTTCCCCTCCCTATGGCCATTATTTTGGACGAGTATAGAATTGAATAGGAGGAGCTATTAAAAAAAGTGTTACGATAATAAAGGTGTGGAATAAGATACCTAAAAATCTGAGGATTAGGGAGAAAATCATCAAATTAAAAAAAATTGGAATTTTGATTCATTCACATCAGAGTTTTCTTCAGAGACTCACTCGGTAGAGCGATGGATTCATAACTCAGTGACCAGAGTTCGAATCTCGGTCTTGACCTATTGATTCAAGTACCGCTGTTCGTTATACGTACTTTGTTCATAAACCCGCCGAATATCTTCGATTCTAATTATCTTTACAATGGCAGCATAAATAAAATTTAAAAAAATTATCTCACATTATTCCTTTAATTATTATCAATTTTTGCATAATTATTGAGCTTAATTTTTTTTTTAATTTTTTGAAATTGAAAATATTAATTCAATATTTACAACAATTCAGACACTATAAAATATCTATATAAAATTTTTTATCTAATTAAACTCAATTTTTGATAAATAAATTTTTCTTGATAATAATAAGAATTATTTTATATTAACTGTTAATCAACTAAAAAATCAAATTCAACGGCTAACCACAATTTGATTGAAAAAAAAATTAAAAGTCAAATTAAAGGTATGTTTCCGCTGTAACTTACGATCGATCAGTAGCGCAGGCATAAATAATTTAATTAAATTCTGTATCGCATCGTCTCGTCGACTTGTTTAAAAAAAACCTGATCTGTGTGAAACACATACACACATCCTCCTCTTCCTTCCAGACATTAAAAAAAAAGCAAAAAAGTCTGACATAACACATGATGAAGTAATGTGTTATCTCGTTGTCAATCGCGGATTCCACATCGTTCAAAAGTAGACCGTATAATAAATTCCTCTCCTTTCCTCGTTCTCAACTATTTTCTCCCTCTCTATTTCTAGGCGTTGTTGAGAATTAGGGAAGTTTACAGAGTTTGCAAGAAAGTCCAGGAGAAAGTCCGTTTAAAATGGATCAAAATAAAAACAGTTGACAAAATGGGAAATTTTTTAAGTAATATTATGAAAACACACTTTGTAAACATTGAAATCAAAATACAATGTTTTTCATGCTTTCTAAAACAAGCTAAACCACAAAGTGACGTACATTGTTTTCTTCTGTGTTTTAGCATCAATGCTCAAATTGATGAATTTCCAGAATTTGCAATATTTCATTTAACAAAACATTATTGTAGTTATTTTTAATATGAAATAATAAATGCAAGGAAATTTTTAATTTAAACAAAATAAACTTTTAATCATTTTATAATATTTCCACTAATGAAAGAGAATTTTAATCACAGCAATATTTTGAAGTTTAAATTTAGTATTATTGTGAATATTTTTATTATGCATAAAAAATATGCAAAAAAGTAATGACGAAAATAAAAAAAAAAGCTAAAGGGTAAACTATGTACCAACACATAGCTTCTTGCGTATGAGATTATATGTTTATATGTCTTTGCAACCTTGAACATGGTGTACGGTCGGCATTAGCATCTCTCGGGTTATGCGTTCACGGTCACTCTCGGCACGGTTAGAGTTATAATTGAAAAACCTTAGTAAAAGGATTTCTATAAGTACATTATATACTATGGAATTTCATATTTTGAAAATAGAAAAAAAAAAAAAATAAAGACTTGATTTGTGTTTTTGGAACCCCCTTTTATCTCGATTTTGCCATCGTATTAATATGGTAATTGCCATTTTTTTTGGTAGCTCGTACTTTTTTTTCAAGGTTTATTACTTGATGAACTATTCTTTAGCATCCATTAGTCGATTGTTTGAAGGCTAATTATTTTATCTTGAGAATCTCAATGGTTAAAAAACTTCTTACATAGCTTATAAATCTGTATGAAATTATAATAAAATACAGTAATGACGTATAAATTAGAAACATATGTTGTGTATTTTTATAATACAAATTATGCATATTTTACAGTTTAGTTTAATTAGATTAGAAAGTGCAATTATTTTAACTAAACAAAATTTAACACAAAACGTGTTATTTTTATAAATTATTTTGCACAAAATCTGTATTTTATTGCTTACTTAACACATGTACTATATGTAACTCATGGATAATTCCATGTATGTAATATTGTATGAATTTGAACAAAGTTAATTTAAAATTCAAGAAAATTCATTTTACACGTTTATGTACTTGAATTTCAAATGTTCAAATTTAATAGAAGTTTGTACTAAATTTTGAAATTTTTTCAATTATACGAAACGTTTGTATTATCACCTTTCAAATAAGAAGTAATAATTTAATTAATTTAGCATCTTCATTTTAATTTTTTTTAATACTTGCATATAATATCTTTATAAAATTATTTAAAATTTCAAATACTCTTAAAACACAAATTTTTAGATGATTATTCATTTGTGATTTGAAGCTGATTTATTTATACTAATTAAAAATTTTAAATTAATCTTCAGCTTGAGTTAGTTTCCATGTGATTGTAGTTTTATTGAAAATTTAAATTTTTTCCTTCTCAAATGGCACAGAAACCCGAATTAACAATTCACCAGAATCTTTTAATGCTGTACGGAACTTTTTAGGTGTGTTTTTTTTTAAGATCATTTGCAATTCTATGCAAAGTGTATTGTACTATCTATTAAAAGTCTGCAGGACTGTGTATAATTGTACTTAGTCTTATCTTAAACTTGTATAAGTATGTGTACTTATATATAATTCATTGAACGTTCAACAGAAACTTATATTCCTTTTAATTATGTATGTTTGCTTATATTTACATATGACTCAAGATAATTGTACATTGTACACAATTATTTATAAATATGTATAATAATATTTTTACATACATAGAAATTTATCAATAAAGAAACGAATATCATACACAATAAAGCATAATAACTAAAAATCATAAATATTTTAATATATAGAAATAACAATACTGATTTTTATATGTGACTTGGATAAATTATACATATTAAGGACACTGATGATTTTTTAATGAAGTTTTTATTATTAACAAATTTATAGTCTATCATGATTACAATATTTATTTATTTTTAATAGTTTTTTAAATTTACAAACTTACAACATCTTTAATGGGGCTCATCAGGCTAAGACCGTATCATGTTTTGGGTCACTTGGTGGTATTTGTATTATTGCAAATTTTAATAAATGAATACACTCTATATTTCTCAAATATAATTATTATTATTTCAAGAACAAAAATCATTGCATAAGTAAATGCTGAGAATTTTTTTTTCTTGAAAAGCCCTTTGTGATTATTTACGACATTATACAGCGGACTTCGTAATATGTATAGACGCACTCTAAGCGTCTTAGCATTATCACGCATGCGCAGTACATACCAGCTGATTCACTCGATTCTACGTTAATCAAATATTTTCAACTTTTACATTTAATTTCTCTTTATTTTGATGGTTTACCCCCTTTTTTCTTATTTGCATTGTAATCCTTATTAAAAAATCTGTATCCCTCTAGTTTTTCTTAAAAAATGTTAGCGTAGAAATTTAATTATGATAACATTTGTAGTTCCATCATGCGTTTTTCACATATGGTCTGTGTATAAGAACAATCATTTCACACATTGATTTCTTTAAATTTTGATGGCTTACCCTATATTTTTTTTAAGAAACGAAAATATGGTAGGTCAATGAACATTTTTTCAAAGTTTCATAAAAATCCATTCAGTTTAGAACATAACACTGGAGACAGAGGAGCCTCAGTGAGAATTAATGCATACATAATCTTTAACTTGAATAGAAAAACGCTGCTAAGTGCTTTGGCGCAATGCTTTCTCATAGAGCACATTGAGTTTAAGTAATTTGATTTTATTTTTTTAAATGTGATTTTAATGTATATGTCTCTATCCACTGCATCGAAGGCTGGCTTAAGATCTACGGAAACTATATGAATTTTATTCTTCCTTACTTTTGCCATTTGCATTATGTGATTTTTCTTTTTTTTCATTCACCCATGTGCATTTTTTACATTGATTCTTGCTCATTGTCGTAATATGAAAACCTTTCAAACAAACATAAAAACTTGTTTCTGCAATTATCATTGTGATTATTTTTCTTGTCTTTCCGTATGTAAATAAAAATTAGTTTTCAGTTAAATTTACGTAAAATACAAAAAAAAATTTTTTAATGGCTCTAAAATTAAAACTACGCTAAGAAAACCGATTTCCTATAACTTCTGTACCAGTTAGACAAAAAAAATTGTAAGCAAAATTTGAAACAAATCTATCGAGTAGTTTTCGAGATCTAACTGGCGTAATGAATACATACATACATACAGACATTTTCTGGAAATCACTTCTTCAAATCCCCGAGTCAAAATATGTACAAATTAATGAAAAAATAGAAAAAAAATTTTTTTATCGATACAATGCTTTCTCTATGAGAAAGCAAAAGAAATATTTTTGACCTTTTTTCGTATCTATTACAGTAAATTTTTCTTTATGATCTAATATAAAAGTGCTTTCTTCGTGACATATCATTTTTCAATATATTATAGAAAATGGTTTAAATAAAACACAAGTATTGTTTTCATATGAAAGAATTTACATATTATTCAACGTAATATGTATCGTATTGATATTTGTTTTTAATATTTTATAAATTTGTTATGCCTACATTGTACCGCGAATCTAACAGTTCTTGAAAAAAAAATTGAATATTGTTAATATTTTTCCTTCCAAGTTTTTGTTTAAAATCAGTATCTATGAATTCAATATTTTTACAAAGTACTTTATTTTCTGCAAAATTTATGGCTATCTAACTAATCTTTTAAAATTATATAACCTTTACATATTTTTATATTACCCATTAGTTTTTGCCCTGCATTATTTACATATAAGAAAGTATTGATACATAACATAATCGTGTAAACTTTTAAGTCATACATAATCATGTATAACCCCTCATATATTATTATATATGATCCTCCACATATAATTATACCTGATTTCACGTAGAGCACTTACAGTCGGGTGATAATACCTTCATGAATAAAATTGTACTTGTCTAAAAGATCTTAGAATTGGAAAATCGATTACATTATAATTTGAAATTACAATTTAAAAACAAAACCGATAAGAAACTTACGGCTATTCCGGTTGCGAGAAAAAATGGAGAATACATTTCATCTCTTATTTATAAAGGAAATCTTACGTAACACGGGATTCGCTTTATTCTAAAAAAGAAGAAGAAAAATATAAATTCATTTTTTATTTAATGTTTATATATTCTAAAGCGCAATAAGATTCGAATTTGAATAATCTCGGAAAATTACAATATCAACAAAATAATACGTTCGATTTTTATTTTCATTTCTTACCGCGAAACAATTAAAACAACTCGCGATAATAAAATAAAAATGTATCTTATTTATTTTAAAATTTAAATAAATTAACTAAAAATTACTAAGAATTCGTAAGCAAATACGAGAGCTTATGGATTTTTTGCTTAATTATTGCTTTGATAGTCCGAACTCGGCAACTATTTGCAATGTCAGTTTTGCCCCAGTGACGAATGTATTTCCCCTCTCTTTATTTTTTTTTTCTTTTATTTTTTTTTTGCGTGCATAGCCAATGTTACACGCAGTGCAGTGAAAGCTTTTTCCGCCTACGCGCCTCACCTAGAAACAAAGTTGCAAAAGAAATTAGACACTGATATATATACCACATACAGTAAAGTCTTGAATAATGAGAAAGTTGTATTTCCCCACTACTTTTTACCTTCTTTTTTTATTTTATTTTATTTAATTTTTTTTATATCATTTAAGACAATACAAGAAAAGATATGCATAAAACGCATGACCTCGAGAGAGTAAAATTGGCTTATCGTTGCGAGTAAGCGCGTAAAGTGATATCGTTACAATGTTATTAGATAAATACTAAGCTCGTAAGACATAACGCTTCCGCCCTCGGCTCAATTTAACTTTTTCTATGTATCTTACGCATACGTTATGTTTAAAAAAAAAGAAGAGAAAAAGTAAACGCAGGCTATACGTTTGGTGTTTTGGAAACGTGATATCAAATTTTCCCTCCCTATTTCTTTTTTTGTAACACGCGCGCTACATTTCATACGTGCACGCACATAGATAGACTTACCGATGTGTGTCTCGCAAATTGGAAACGTGCCGAAAAAAAAGTGCAATTTCTGCAAGGTCGCACTGCAATTCAAGGACATACACGCTTTTTTTTGAGCACACACGAATTGAAGCTGAATTTTCATCCATTATCAGCTTTTTTGTTTATCGAGATAATTTTTTTTTTCTTCTTTTCTTTAACTTTTCGTTATCATAAAGATTATTGAGATTTCAGCCAAGCACAGCGATAAGTAAATAATCAGAAAATTAAATTGGTGCTATCACAAGAAGAAAACTGTGTTTCCTCATAAATATTTAGAAAAGAATTATTAGATTAAGATAAATAAAAGTGAGATAAAAAAAAAATTTTGTTGTGATGACAAAACTTTTTTTTAATAAATAAAATTGATGAAAATTTTTCTTAAATACATTCTTGTAATAACAAAAATGTCCGTTAAATTAAAAAAGATTTATAGCAAAGATAATGTATTGCTAGTAAAATATAAGAAAATGCCATCTCATTAAAGAGTTTTTGACGTTAGCACTCGGAAACAAAAGGGAAACAAAAAGTAAAAAGAGAGAAGAGTTATTGCGGCTTTTAATACTGACGTTGCTGACGCGGATTTCCAGCGAAATATTATGTTCGCTGTACGAGCACGCTCATCTTTTTTTTCTTTTTTTTTTTTTTTTTATTTTTTCTTCCTCCCCCGTCTTCTTATACTTGTTTCACTTTTGCGATTTTCTTCCTCATTTACGTCTCGAATTTCCGTTCGCAAGTCGTACTTGTAGGATATGTATTTCAACGTTGTTTTTTTTTTTTTTAATTTTTAATTTTTGTTTTGAGTATTTTTTCCCATAACGCACATAATTATAGAAAAATTATCAAGAGGTGCGATCGTGTCTCGACGGCAAGTTTATTTTTTAATTTTTTCTATTATTTCAGGGAAATTAATTAAAACATCACCGAATATACAGATTCAATATTCGAAAAATTTGGCCACTCATTTATCAATATATAAACTCATCTGTCATCTTCTCAATCGTGTATCAAAGAGCTTTCGTTATTTTTCGTTATAAATCGTTATTTATCGTTTAGTTGAAAAAATCAGAAATTTTTATTATTTGTGTGATTAAAATTTTTATGTTTAATTATGTATTAATTAGAATTAACCAATATTAAAAACTTCACTATTTCATAAACGTAAATACTGATACCCTTGTTATTAAAATTGACTCCTATTTTAATTCTCATATGTAAAATAAAATTAGATTAAACAACATAATACTAGTAACAGAATACACGACCTTATAAAAATCTGCTTCTATTGCAAAAAGTATTTCATAAGTACAATTTTAGAACTGTGTCAAATCCTAGTCAGTAAATTATTATTAATATTAAACATAACTAAACGCTGAGTTTAATATTTCCTTGGATATAGTACTTATTTTTCAAAAAATCTTTTCTAATATTCAAGTTACATTTGTACGCAAGTTTGAAAATTTGATTATACGAGCTTGTTGAGCGAGTAATAAAAGTACACGTGTGTAAATCATTGCAAAATTCAAAGCAAACAAGTACGCGTAAATGAAATTTAGAAAAATCCATAAAGGAACACCATATTAGGATAAAAGTTGGAGAAAATTTAGTTTTTTTTTCTTAGCTAAGTATTAAAGTTACACAAGAAAATGCAACTGTACACACGGACACTGTATGTAACGACGATGACTTTTAGCTTTCTCAATGTATCTCTGTTGCCCTCTTGTTTAACGGCTCTCTCGCCTATATGATACATCGTTGCAAATGCGACTTCAAATTTTTCCATAATTTTTTCTTTTTTCTTTATTTGTCAAGTACAATTAACGCACAGACTAATCAGTTTCATCATTAATTATCCATTTGAAATTTATTATATACTTAATCAAAAAAAGGAAAAAAAAATTTCTATATGTATATATATATAGGCTAACGACCAATCACTTGCGTGAAAGTGATAATTTAACACGATATTGGCGAACAAGCAATACGTATAAGATTCGATTTCTCGTGTAAGTAATGGCGAAACCCCCCTTTTATATTAATATCTATCTATGTTGTATCATTTCTAAACGTTTTACTAGCGTATTGTTGAAGGTAATCGACTTGCAGTACCCAATGCAATTTTTCAAGCGCGTCATCCTTTGGTTTTAGCCTTAATTTTTTCTTCTTTTTTTCATGCGCCATGAGTAATGATGTTTTATGCAATTTCGATTTGTAGAAAAAGTGACATTAATAATTAATTGTATTGGATTATATGAATTAGCACCCTCGAGTAAGGTTAACTTATAATTCATTATTTACCTCTTTTTTAATATAGTTTTTATTAAATCAATGATCTTAAGCTGATAAATTTTTAGCAATTTATTTTTAAACAATTGCATTATGTTCTACTTGTGTTACATTATATTAAATTCTGTTCTTGTTAATTCAATGCTGTATGCATTGTAATGATACCAAGCTATCTATTATGTATGTTACCAATTTTTTTTTTTATGTAGTATTATAATTGTATTATGTATCTGAAATTCGGAACGTTTATAAGCATTATTCCTATATCGACGTGCCGTACGAAAACTATCACTCCTGAACGATTTGCGACGAAAAGAATTAAACTTCGATGTATGTTGATGAAAACTATTATTTTAATTTTTATGTAAACGAAGACTATCACTCCTGAACGATTTGCAACGAAAAGAATTAAACTTCAATGTATATTGACGAAAACTATTATTTTAATTTTTATGTAAACGAAGACTATCATTCCTGAACGATTTGCGTCGAAAAGAATTAAACTTCAATCTATTAAATAAATTAAATATCAATCTATTAGATAAATTAAACTTCAATTTATTAGATGAATTAAACTTCAATCTATTAGATGAGTTTATTAATCTATTAAATTGAAGTTTAATTCTTTTCGTCGCAAATCGTTCAGGAGTGATAGTCTTCGTTTACATAAATAATCGTATATCGTGGAATAGTCTTCGCAAGCACCGTCTATATACGTTTCTATGCATGTTTTATAATAGATATAGTTTTCCGCTATTTTCTAAATTTTCTGGACATATGATTAACCTGAATATAGTTTTTTTATATAATTTTTTTATGCCAATACTTCTAAAATTTTGGGATTTACCTTACGAGTGTTGCTTACGAACTTCACGAATTTCAGATTCATTATATTTACAAATAAATATATTTTTTTTTACAGAAAACGTAAATAATTTGTTGGAAATTTATTTCCAATAATTGCCATTAAAAACATATGATTCGTTTAATTGAATTTTCTAGAGGGTCGTCAGTAGCTCATTCGATAGAGCGATGGATTAGTTATCTCGAGGTCCCGAGTTCGAATCCCGCTTTCAGCCGATTTATACAAGCACCACTACATGTGCTTTTTTCACAAACACGCTAAAAAAACTTTCATTGCTAATTAACATTGTAATAATAGTCTAAGTACAGCGACGTTAAAATTTAAAAAAAAACAATTCGCTATAATTTTTTTATCGCAAGTATATTTTTATAAATTTTTTTACCATTTATAAAACAGTTTTCATTCTCGACATACATTATGTTTTAAAATATAACCATCAATAATTGTTACATTATCTTTATGGTATTATATGTTTCAATTTATAATTAATAAGATTAATATATTACTTCTATTAATATATAATTTTTTTACATTTATAATTAAAAGAATAATGAAAATAAAAAAATAATATTGAAAAGTAAAAGCATTGAAATAAAACATAATATTTAATTGATCTCTTATATTTGTCGATTATATGAAAGTCTTATTACCAGAATAATCAACACTTGCACTTTCGAGGAAAGTGAAGCGCAGAAGAAAAACCAAAGTCCTCGATATACATCTGTATGCCTTGTGTTTAAAGAAGATTCAAGACAAGTTGGGAATAACCTGACCAAGCATTTTCCTCATCCACTTTTAGTTTCCTTTTTTTTGAACCATTTTTTCTTTTTCTAGTCCTTCTTTTAACGTAGTATCGAAACCACAAAACCAGTATCCTTTATAGATCGTTATTCGTTCTACATCATTTTCCGAGATTTTTTTACTCATTTTACATTTTTGTTTATATTCTATTTTAATACAAGACAGGTCTGAAAATTTTTCTTCTTTACCGTGTGCATTTTATTTTTTTCTCAGCGAATCTTATACGCAGGGCTGGAGGTTCCGGGTGGTTTGCTGTAGGATTCTGAACGTTTCTGGTTATAGAATCATTTTACCAGCTGATAAAACAAATGTAAACAATCATTAATGCTATCACAAAATTTTCTATTACTCAATATTTCATAACTCTTAATTTTTCAAGGTTAATATTATTTTCAAATGAGCAATATGTAAAATTTTTGTAAAAACAAAAATATAACATATTGGTTATTTAAAGATTGCTCTAAGTTTTATACATTCTAAAGTGAGATTTAAATTAACATTCTAAAATCCTGACTTTGCAATTTTATATTTCCAATAATCATTAAACTTCTCTTTTTTTTTTATTTGTTACTTCTCCTTGTGTATTCTTCGAAATCAAAACCGAATTTTCGTATACATTGTTATTAATAATGCATTGTTTGCATTGACGTTTAGGCAGTAGTTTTGCATTATAACCAAATTCTCGAGAAACACGTGTACCGAGCAAAACGTATACGCACGTGATTTTATCGTTTTATTTTACAACGAAAATATTCTAGCGGTAAGTTGTATCTGATATGAAAACGTGTCAAAGTTTAACTCAAATTCTTATTAGATCTAGATTTTAAAATTTTAATTACACTAGGTGATTGTATATTTTAATTAACTTTACAAAAACTTTTTATATACAAAGTGTGACGAAAAAGAGGTTACAGTTTGTGTTAAAACAATACAGGAAATGTATTTCTAATGTAGACGTAATTTATGTTTATCAGAATTTCACACAAATTTATCAAGTACAAAAATGTTTAATTATGTAATAAGTTTTTAATATTATAATATTACGTTTTAATATTTGCATTAAAATGCGTAATGTTTATTTTTTTTAATCTTATGTTATGTTAAATTTATAATTTATAATAAGATTATTAGATTAAAATGCTCATACGAAATTTTCTAATTACAAATATTATTATCGTGATCCCGGAAGATACTGTCATCGCACTTTTGATATTGTCTTTTATTTAAAAAGCGTAAAATTTATCGGGATAATCTATAATTTTTCCAGTGATGTCAAAATCAAAATATTTCGGCATAGTCACGCTAAGTTTTATTAGAAAATTATTTCCTCGTAGATTAAAAATTCTAATACGAAACCCATTAAAAGCGATGTTATAATCAATTCACTCTAATTTCATTTATTCCTATCAGTTATGTTAATAAACGAAAATTCGGTGTTGTGAAAAAGATCATTCATTTGTATACCTATAGGTATACGTCTTACTCTTATAAACTACGTGTAAATTTCAATAATAAAAAAAAAAATCATTAAATGAATGAGAAAGGCTATTAAAATGGAATTTTAAATCATCATCAAAGTCGTTATACGCATCAATGTTTCATTTTATTTCCATAAAATATTTTATTCATTTTTTTCCTGCTTGATAATTCATTCATTAAAAAAAAACGATTTTTGAAATTTTTAAGGATTTTAAATGTGAAATTGAGAATTTCCTTAATTTAAAAAAAAAAATGCAAATCTTTACTAATTAATCCGAAAATTTGTGTTTTTTTTTTTAATTTAACATGCACCGACAAAAATATTTATCAAGATCACGCCTCGCTTTAGATAATGAGGTAGCTTTAGATAGTATTTGAATGTAAACAAATAAATTGATATTATCATAATCAGATGACACATATATAAAATATTAACAAACGATAACTGATGCTAATCTCAAAAACAAACAGAAGATTATAATATTTGTATACATGAATGTTCGTGCAAAAATTTATTTACCTTGAGTTTTAGGATAAATGGTGCCTTTTATTTTTCATTTACGTATTATTAAAAACTGTAATATTTAAGTGTAACTCATTTTAGATATGTTTTTAATGATTTTATTATCACCTTGATCTTGCAACAAAAGTGTATCAAATTAGGTCTCCGATTTTCTTAGAATTTTGTGAAATTTAAGATTTATGACGAAATCAAAAGTATAATAAAATTTAGAAGAAAACAGCATTGTTTTTTTATCAAATGACATAGTTTTTCAGCTAAATGTTGGCATTATTTTCATTCATTTATAGCTTTGGAAAAAATCGAGTTTTTTAAAACCAATTTAATTTAAAAGGTTTTGATTTGAACTGTTATAAATTTTTAGTAAAAATCAAAAAACTGTACTACTATCCTGGTGGAAATTGAAACGTTTTTTTAAAACATTTTATGCCATTTCTTTGGCATTATTATTACTAATAACCTTAAATTTTTATATACACCATTTTTCATGTTTACATTCCTAGTACGGTACTGCGGATACAAATATTTTTAAAAATCCTTGAAAATCAAACGTGACTATGCACAATTTCTTTAAAATTTATTTCAAAGAAATCATGCGTAGTTTCGAAAAAATCATGCGTAGTTTATGATAAACTTTTTTTATAATAAAATATCCCAAAGTTAAAAGAATATCCAAAATCCAATCACAACTTACTCTTCTCGTCAGTCAATAAATTACCAATAAATTTATGCAATCAAATAAATTCATTGAATACCACATATGCTATAATAATAAAAGTTTTAAGGGATGAAAATCGCATTAAAAAAAACTGAATTTTAATCATTCAACTAATAAAAAACAGATGTTTTTACAAAACAAAAAATAATCTAAAATTGGGGAAAATTTAAAGTCATTTAAACCCGATAAAACTAAAATGCATCTGTAAACGTATACACGATGCAGGAAGAAGTCACACGAGATGCCTCCTAATCAACAATATCGCATATAGATAAGAATCATTATTATTTTTTTTATAAAGCCATGAACGTGAGATAAACTGTGTGCCGTGTTATATATTGCCGGCTTGCATGCCCGCGTAAGAAGAAAGTGCACGATATGTGCATGTGTGTGTATTTTTACACATACGCACATAGATGTGCTTAAGTGTGTGCGGGGGGGAATATTACCCGCGAGAAAAATTCACAAGAGTGCCAGACGACAAGAGAGCGAGAAAGAAATATAGTTAAAAAAAAGAGAGAGAATGAGTGAAATAAAGAGACTCGCATCCGGTGGCGTATTTCTAACGGTACACGTCGTCGTCGGGACGTCCTTCTTTTCTCTTCTCTCTCTCTCTCTCTCTCTCTCTTGCGCTTTAAGAGCCCCCATACGTACATATGTACCTATAGTTTGATACATACATACACATTCATCCACCACCTTCGAGATTAAAGAAAAAGGGAGGAAGAGCATATATATATAGTCGTTCTCTTTTACATCTCCAGTTCGTAATCCATGCAAAGAGAGCCTATATAGACGATCCTTCTTGGATAAGTCTTATAATATACTTTGCCTTGTTACTATTGCTGCTGTTGCTGCTGCTGGTGCGCCGCCTTAACCGCTTGAGTTTTGAGCCGCCGATTCCACCGCCGCTCTCCTTTTTCTCTCCCCATCATCGAAGCGGCGTCGAGGAGTAGAGGTATACATGGGAGAGTTAGTCGTCCTGTGTTGATAGACGACAAGTACGCGTGCACGCGCGAGGGAGTGTCGGGTGAGAGAATAACACCGGACAGTATAACTCCTGCTTCGTTTTTTTATTATTGTCATTCAAAGTTTGGATGCGCGACTAATCAGACAACAAACACTTTTAAGTTCGTTTTTTTTTTGGCTTTTGAAATTAAAGCTTTTTCGAGATTATTTTTTTCTTTTTTTCGAGTTTTGAGCGAGCCGGTGAATTTTATTTTCAACCGGTGGAAGTTACAAGTAGGATTCACTATAAGGATTAGTACCTTCGACAGAGATTAAAACAAATAAGGTATGTACAAAGTTTTTATTTATCAATTTTTCAAAATAATATTTTGCTTGTTGTTTAATATTTTTATGGATTTTAACATGCTGCAAAGTTACCAATCAAATTTTAGTGATGAATTAAATTTTAAAGATGATTAAATATTTACTTGAAATTTATTTTACCAGTGTTAAAGTAATATAAGGAATTTCATATATCTGGAGTTTAGTAATTTTGATTACACAATTATGAGTGAAAATAGTAATTTTTAAGGAAAAGTTTAAATGATTCTTATTTTAATACAAATAAATTTTAAAATTGTAAAAATAAAGTTTGATAAATGAAATATAAATTTTATTTTTTTCTCAAATATCCAGGAAATAATAAAAGTGGTACAAGCAAAAATGATAGAAACAATAAGTTTAACTTACAATATTTACATTAATATTAAACCTAGATTATTTGTACACTAGTTAATAACATTTATAAATTTGTTTTGTCAAGTTCTTTATTTTTTTTCAATCACTAAACGAAATTTTGATTAAAAAAATCTTCTACTTAAAGCAAATTAATTTGACTTTATTTCAAATTTGCCTGTGTTGTAAGAAAGCCTGTCAGTTATTCTAACAATTCTATTTGGCCAAGACTGACTAAACAGATTTTCAATAAATCCATATGAAAGCAAAAATTTCATTTGCAGAAATAAATTTGTATTTTAAAATTAAGATAAAAATTTTTTTTAATTTATGCATCCAAATAATTTCTAAACATTTTTTTTTTTTTTTTTCAAAACTCGACCTCCAAAATAAATTTGAATTTATAAAATTAAATCTAATTTAAAATTTTGATTATTATCAAATTCTTTAAAAAAAAAAGATGCGCAGTTAAGAATTTTTGAGTGTTATAATGCATATATATAGTATAATTTAAATATATTTATTTCCTTAATTACTTATAAAACTTAATTATTTTCCATCTACAGTTTATCAAGGAATTATCCAAGAACACTCATATCGTCGTCTTCGTTTGGTATCATCAGTTTAAAATTTAATCTTCAAACAAACCCAGACTCAAGTCATTCGAATTAGAATCCTTAGATCGAAAGTGTACATGATATTAGAAAATAAACCTTGCGATAATTGTACCTTTGAAAAATAAGGATTTAAATTAACAACGATTTTAACAATATCCAGCCGATTATAAACAAATATTCGGCTTGCAAAAAAAAAGGCAGATAGAAGAAATACCGAGACTATATCACAAGCATCTATAGTGAAAATTATAGTTAGAATTGTAAAGGAAAAACAAGGAATAAATCGGATTCAGCCAATAGTTTAGAATTAAAGAGCAGAGCATCGAGCAAAGAGCCCTTTAAAAAAAAATAATAAAAGAAGGCAAAAAAAAGCGAAGGGAAGTCGAAGAGGAGAAGAAGCTTCTGTCGGTCTGTAGAACCAACAGAGGCGCGCATACACGTCCTTGACCTTGACCTTGAGGAAAGAGAAGAAACAGAGAGCATATACAGACACATACGTACAATACGCAAGAACAGATTATCATGGCTTCAACAACATTCTGGTTTTTATTTTCATGCGCTTCGGTGTTACTCGTTATATTAGCTTTTATGACTCAATTGATGCAGAGGATTAAAATTTGGCTTAAATTAAAGCTGTCGAAAAAGGCAGTTGTATTAGAACAAAATGGTAAAAAAGTATTGAATGGCCCAACGGCTTTTCCACTCATTGGTAGTTTGCATAGATTAGACGATGCCGGTGGTCCATTTGAAGCTTTTACCAAAATGGCCAAACAATACGGAGATATTTATGAGATACAACTTGGAGTATCGAGATGCGTTGTTGTTAGTAGTTATAGGCTCATCAAGGAGGTACTTATAACCAAAGGTAGCCATTTTGGTGGTAGACCAGATTTTACCAGATTCCATCAACTCTTCGGTGGTGATCGCAATAATTGTAAGTATTTTTATTTTTTTACTTTTTATTTATTTAACTAATTTCATAAATGCTGAGTTTTAATGCTTTAATATATACAATGTATATATACACAGAAAAAAAGTTTATTTACCTAAGTAAATTTTACTTGGATAAAGTAAAATTTACTAAAAGAATTGACTATGTTCATGGATATATTATATTAAACTTATTGAAATTTCTTTGCTATTCAAAAATAACTACAGTATTAAATTTCTTCACTGTATTTTTTTCTCGTGTTATATAAACTGTAATAATGACTGACGTTAATTATGTCATAATAATATGACATAATAACTGTTATGGTTAGCTATTAATTAGTATCCAATTACTTAATGCAAAAAATTATCACGAAATCTCTTTCCCTTTCAATTCTACATTTTATCGGTTATTTTCAAAGTCAAAGTTTTACACTTCGTATATCAGAGTTGAATAAAAAATTGCTTCGAATCAGAGTTAAAAATAGATATTAATTCTTGCTATAAATTAAAAATAATTTAATTAAAATGAATAAAAAAGCAGAATATCGGCTCATCAATAATGATTCATAAAAAGCCGATCGGGGCGATGTCCTTAAAGAACGCGCGCGGTACAATAAAGACCTCGACTTTCTTCCTCATTGGTAATAAAGGGTACTTACTCAAAAGAATCTTATAAACTTTATAATGGATAAAAAAAAGTGATGACTTATTCCTCTTGTATAATCCCTTAAAAAAAATGAATTTTAAAAATAGCCTTCCCCGTTGAATTTGATTGGATGAATTTATAAAAATAGCACAAAACATGTGTATCCCTCTTATGTCCAAAGCATATAATGAATTTATAGGCGTTATTGAAATGTTCAAACCTGGCAATGACCCCATTCGCGCCGGTTCGCTTGCTTACTTACTGCTATAGATCTGGATTACCGTTCTTGAGAAAGAAGAGAGAAAGGTGCTATATATTGCCTTATGGCTTGGGTTTATATCGCCGCTTCGTTTGTCGTCCAAATGACAGTCGCGTGCAACTTTATATATGTGTGCGAGTTTCGCGTTTCCTTTAAAATTTATTCAATTTGCTTTTTAATTACAACGCGATGTATGCACGTGAGGCAGTAGTCATTGGATACCGGAAAATGCTGTAATGAAATTTTTCAAGTCTTGATTTTTGTTATTGACATAATCGATTAATTGAGAAAATAAATAATTCTTTAAAAAGTTGTTAAATTTTCTAAATCAAGTTATTTTCTTAAATGTAGTAAAATTATCTTAATGTTATATTTTTATATACAAAATTTCAAGTTTTTTTTGTCAAACTTAAATAGGACTACCGTAGACCCAACTAATATAAAAGGCTATTGGTCAGAGCTTTTCGAAACTCAATGTAATGGAATTCAATGTATAATAGTATCTATTTATTTGCAAACTTCGCAGTACCATGGAAAGTCCCTTTTTCCTAAATCTTTAAAATTATCTAATTTAAAAATCTGAAAATTGTGACTAAAAACTTTGTATTTTGTTTGCATGAAAAATCTTTTCTAGAAAAAAATAATATCATTAAATCGATAAATAATGAGTTGACACAATTTTTTCCTTATTAAGCTCAAAATCTATTTTTAATTTATTTTTCCAAGAATTATTAGAATAGTTTCACATTTGTGTCCATTAACCCTCCGTGGGTAACCATAAATTTAGGGACACGAAGGGTAACCTGGGTCATTAATTTCTCTATGAAAATTCCGGTAAAAAAATCTAGAAAAATTCTGGAATACTCATTTTTGCATCTACTTTATAGTCTAATAGTTTATTTAATGATTCATAATAAACAAAATTGTTTATAACAGAGATATTTCACCTGAAAATTTGACTAGTGTCATTAATGACCCAGGTTACCCACGAAGGGTTAACAATAATAGCTTATACACTGTTGCGAAACGGTCGTCCCAAAATTATGTCACGAAAGATTAAAAAGTAATTATTGATCGTAACAAATTCTTTGTATGTAATATCACAATTTACAAATTAGTATATGATAAAATTAAACTATTTTTAGTAGTATGTCAAATTTAAAATTTCCTAATTCATGTAAGATAATCTTAATGATTCAAATTCGTTGATCAGAATTAACTGCTTTATTGCAGAAATAAAATTTCATAACAAAATGTGGTATCTCGTTAAAATTAAATTTAGCCTAATCTAAATAGATCTTTTGATTTTGGTAATAACTTTTTGATTAAATACCAGTTTCGATTTTCCCATTAAAAATCACGTTTCGAATTTTTAGATAAAAGAAAAGTTTTAATATTAAGTGTTCTCATTTTTTATTTGGATTGTAATACTGAAAGCTTGTTTACATTTTATGCAAATCGTGTGCAATTTATCAAAGTACACAAAACTTTTAACCGCGTGATTCATGCCAAGAGTGCAATGCCAAGCGTGCATCACGTAGTTCATTCATAAAATTCTCGATAAACAATATGCGAATTTTTTTTTCCTTCTTCTAAATCTCATTCATTAATCATTTTTTTTTTCTACTGCTGTTTCACAAAACGATATAAAAAGCACGTGTAAGATTGAATCATTAGAATCGGCCAATAATCAGAACTAGAGCACGATCTTTCGACCTTAGCCTATGGGTACGTGCACATGATCACGCGTTGTCTCATTTAATATATGTTTTCTTTTTACCATTTTCCCTATATACACGCCAAAGCAGCAAGAAAGAGAGAGATTGCAACGGCGCTTTGTCAACGGCTCTAGACTATATATCTACACGTGCGGTGCAACGAGTCCAGACTTTCGAAAGTTACAAAGCTATCGAGTATACACGCGCATGTAATCTTTTTTTCTCTTTTATTTTTTTTATTTCTTTATTAAGACCAACCACCCCCTTCTCCCCCCATTGCACTCCTTGTATCCATATGAGAGAGAGATATATGGAGAACATATTTCGGAAAAATTTTCTAATGCAGTAGCACTAGATCATTGGATAATGTCTAAACACTATATGAACATAATATAAATATATATGCACATAAGTTGATTAATGTTCACATATATATCGAGAGAGCCAGTGAGTTATGAAATTGTATATTTAGACCTTCGAATGTTCTCGCTTTAAAACATTTGCAAATATATAACGATTATTTTACCTTTGAGAAGTATTGGCAAAGCTGAGGTCAATGGTGTAGGATAAGTTTCTGGTACATTCGATAAATCATATTTAACTTTTGTAATATTGGATTGAATTTCTATTGCTAAAATTGGGTCACGTGTAGTTCAATTTTGTAAGATAACTTTTTTAAAAAATTTTCAGTAGTTTATATTATTAAACTAAAGGTTTCCTCTAATCCATTAGGAAAAGTCATTAAGAAAAAAATTGATGATTAAAATAATAATTTTGATTCTCCTAATTAATTTTATTAAAGTATTAGATAAATCATAATTTGAAATATTCAAAATCCAAATCAGCTCAATTTGTCGACAATAAAAATTGTATTGGCGACAAGAATAAAACATTCCAATCAGCGTCTGGAACTACCTTTCGGTCGTTAATACGTAGAAAATTTAAAACTGTAATTAAATACAAAAAAAAAAGAGTCAAAGAAACATTACGTGTCCCGCCAATATTTAAACTTCATTAAAGAGTCTAATTTTAAATGTTACCGTTTATCTAACGTTTCAATAATATTTTCGAATCTAATTTCATGGAACTCGATGAAAAAAAAAGGTTTAAAATTTGAATAATAAAATTTTATGATCTTACAGTGTTATAATTGGCTGATTAATGTTTTAGATTACCATAAATCATTAAATTCTATTGAAATGAAAGTTTATTGCATGATATGTTTACCAGGAACGAACCGAATAATCCCACCTTAAACGTAACTGTTTTTTTTTTTAAATTTCCAAAAAAAAAAGAAATATAGAATGAAAGGTGATTACAATAGATGACTAGTTTAATATTCAAGTCATGAAAAGCAAATTCCCCAAACGTTATATTCTGTATCTTGATCTTATAACGAACGAAAGTCCACGTATATAGGATTCGCAAGCATTATGAGAAATAAACATGCGCTTGCCTTATAATATATTTCCCGGTAAACAAATTACAGTTACAGCACACTTTCGATTGTACCTTTATAGAAAGAGAAGAAAGCAGCAGCGGCATACGAGAAAATCAAGACGGTTCGTTTTTTTTTCCTTTTCTCAATTGAAACGCAATAATAAAATAGGTCTTATAAACAAGTGACTCACCCTAAAACTACGTGACACGCTCCGAGCTATGATATCTCGAGAAAAATAAGTAAAATGGCTTTTTTTTTTTAAATACTACTTCCCAAAGTTAGAGGATCGAAGTGATCGTTAACTGTTATTTTCATCAAGCGTACACATATATATGTAATCGTCGTCATCGATTTAAAATTAACGGTATATTTTATACACACGCGGCCACATCGCGCAAATACACTTGTATATAACATCAACTCTTGGGTATGTGTATGATGATGATGATGATGAATCACGTGATGGGAGAGCGAGCGAGAGTCCTGAGAAAAAAAAGGAGACGTTCATAAGAAGGTGGGAAATCACATACCAGGGCAGAGAGTACCAACAACACACACCGCGAGTGTAAGAGAAGTGACGAAATAAGAGAAATCATTAGGACATTGATTCTTTTTTTATTTTTATTTATTTTTCGTGTTTTTCCAAATGACTCAGAAAACGTGGTTTTTTTTTTCTTTTTGGTCTTATTATTTCTTTTTTTTTATAGGTTAATCGATGACGTCATCGGAAAAATCGGTAATCGGATCATACGTATATTTACGTATAACGCATATTATATACGTGTTCTTCTTGGGTTCGGCGACCCTCTGTGTCCTGAAAGAGACTTTCCTTCCCTTTAGCTCATTATACGATGTTTACGATGTTACCGCTATTTTTCCAACAGTTTCTTTTCTTATTTCTACCCCAAATATGCAATAAGATACAAGAGAGCGACTCTTTAATCCATCGGATCGAATTCGCTGTTATCGAGTATAAAGTTAAATTCAAATTATAAACCGATAGATAATTCTAGAGTTTGCAAGATATATAGTAAATGTAAATTATTTAAACGTAGTCAAGTTTATTCAGTCTACCCAGTGATCTTGTGTGTTTGTATTTATAGTGTCTCGGTCGATTTTATTCGGTTACATAAGATGACCGACTACATATATAACCGGAAACATTTTTATCTCTCTTTCCTTTTTTTTTCCTTAACAGTTTTTCAATCTTTATTCGTCTGGACATTTCTGATTTTTTTAAGCAAGATTTATGCTTCTATGGGGACTTAAATTAGATGCAATATTCAAATGAAAAAGAAAATTTTACAATTCCGCTAGCTTTGCCGGTTAATTCTGACGCGCAAGTTAGACAGAAAATCATCATTAGTGATTGACACTATTCCAATCATTTTTAAATTAATGTTTCGAAAATAATAATTTAACAAGGCCGTGATTAAAATATCACGTAACATCGTTAATTTCATTCATAAATCGTTTATGCAAAAGAGTTATATTATACGAAATATATTTGAATAAATAAACAAATTCCGGAAAAAACGATAATCATAATTATATTTGATTTAATGAATCTTTGGAAAATTAATACATTTAACTAAGTCATTTAGTGTAACAAATAAGATAATTGTCCTACAGTTATCCGTATATTTTTGCTTCTAATGACCTGTTTGATAAATCTTTAAATTTTTCCAGTTCAATCATTTTTAGGTTATCTGACATTCTGGAAATTACGAAAATTCGAATTTTGAAATTGTTATTTAATTCAGTAATAAATATAGTTTATAATTTACGAAATATTGGGAGTTGAAAATAAGTGATTCTTTCAAAATATCAATTTCCGTTTTTTTCCAAAATGGCTAGATTTCCATATTACAAACATTTGAAAAATTGTGAACCGGAATCGAAAAATTATGAAATATTGTAATTTCATTATTTATTATTTGAAATTACATAAAAAAGATACTAATCATTAAATTTTTACTTTTAACGATACTTGAAATCGAAATTTAAAAAAGAGAACATATAAAGAAAAGGATGATGAATGGGTATGAAATCAAAAGTTAACTGAAAAAATTATTCGGTAACCTCTGAAGATGCCACTTTCATATAAGAATTCAGTCTTACATATAAATGCTTGTGTCGTTTGCGCTTCTTAAGGAATAAAAAAAAAAATTAAATCGTTATCGGACCGGTTACTCTTAATTTCCATCGAGAGTTTTAACATATACAGAGTCGGTGTAAGCCGCAGGTGAGGCCTAAAAGGCGGTGGGTGCAAGTAAAATGAGCAAAAGAAAGCTTAAAGTCATACGTACAACATACGTGTCTACCATATATACGTGTGTATATATATAAAACATATCTATATATACACAGACACACACATATAATGACGTAGCTGGTTGACAGACCGGTCATACTTATGTGTGTATATGCGTATGCTGTTAATGTATTGAGAGCAGGAAGTGAGAACAAGCCTGTAAAAGCCACTTTTATAGTCGAATTAATCAACAAGAGAAGACTCTCGCCGGTCTCTTTCTTGGAATGTTCGTGTACATTTTATATATATACATACATATGCAAGTGCGGTGTATGCTTTTAAACTTATAACTTGTGAGGACGCCACATTTTCGCTTGCGCAAGTTCAATTTAATCCGAGCATAGAAGAATTAAATATCTTTAATGCATATTAGATTTACTAAAATTAAAAATATTTAATTATTTAATAATAAAAAATACATTTCATTGATTAACTTTTGTAAATTAAAGAGTAGTTCCAGATTCCTAATGAGACCCTCATTAGTGGAATGGTAAAAGTTAGAAATTATATAATAGGACAAAACAAAAAATTTATAATTAATGATAATGGTTAGTGATAAAATAAAAATGACTATGATTAAAGTAAATGAATGCTCAACTCAAAATTTATGTTTTTTAATGCGGAATGAATTATAATAGCAAACGTTTACTTTCGATAAAGCGATTTTAACGTTTTGTTTGTAGTTGCAAATTTATAATGCTTTTTTTTCTTAATTATCTCATAAATTACAGCATACTATATTCATAAATCAGAGAGAGGAATGTTTCGTGACAAGTCAACTCGTTATGAGTTTAATGATCACAATTATAATTTCGACCGATGAGTACGCATATAAAGTTTAAAAGTCAAAAAAAAGAAGAAGATTAAAAGAATTATGTCTCGAAATTTTGGACGATCATATGAGAAGAGATTTCTCAAGGTCAAAGCCTTCAAGAATTATATATCTTCCTATTTACACCTTTTAATAAGATCTTCATTTTGCTTACTCAATATCCTTAGAATGCGGAACGATATATGTGTGTATATATATAATGCGTGTCTGAGGGGGATATGATATTCTTCTTTCGGGTCAAGTTCAAACCACCGCTAATCGCAGTATCCAATCTCTTACATATACATATTAACGTATTTTTTGACCAACGGTGACAACATACAACTTTTTTTTCTTTAATTATGCTGTCATCAATGTTATGAATTTACGATATTAAGAATTTTTTTTATTTCAATTAAAAACATTTTAAATACATCGGATTTTAACTAAGATTTTCAAGTATTCCATAATCCGTTAATATTTATTTAAATCTTTTTCATGATTATGCTTTTTTTTTTAACTAAATGACACATACGGTAGTAATGCGGGAAAACGGGTATTTCCATTTTTCCTTAAATTTGGGAATAACTTCAACTATTAAGACATAAATTTAAAAGTAACCTTTGAGATGTATGTTTTAAAAAACTAATAGCTGTAACATTTTTTATCAAAGAACAAAATTTATTTGATTTTTTTGCAAAATACTTTTGCCATTAATGTGATAATATCATTCAATATTGATTTAGTTGATTTTTTTTGCAAAATATTTTAGCTAATGTGATAATATCATTCAATATTGATTGATTTGAATTTTTATTACTTAATATATCTTTATAGTTTTGACATTAGTTTATTTGAATTATTATTAAGAAATAAGCTTAAAACTCAACATTAATTAATAATATTATCATTATTTTCACTTATGAATAATTAATTCTTTATTTCAGCTCTAGCATTATGCGACTGGTCAGATCTGCAACGCAAACGTCGCTCAATTGCTCGTAGTTTTTGCTCACCCCGTGGTGGTAGTCTACAACAAGAGGAGTTATCCCGTACTGCTGTTGATGAAATGTCTCGATTGTTGAATCTCTTAGATAAACCAGAAAATACAGAAATTCTTCAAGGAGAACGCCCTGTTAAGCCAGTAATTCTCCGAGCAATTGGTAACATGTTTACTCAATACATGTGTTCAACTCGCTTTGGTTACGAAGATGAACAATTCAACAATGCAGTGCGTATCTTTGATGAAATATTCTGGGATATCAATCAAGGTTATGCTGTCGACTTTTTGCCCTGGCTTAAAATCTTCTATACCAAAGAAATGGGTCGTTTAAATTATTGGGCAACTACTATTCGAGGTTTTATTCTTAAACAAATAATTGAACCTCGTCGTGCAAGTTTGGATGTAGAAAGTGGAGTGGCACGTGATTTTACTGATGCTCTTTTACTTCATTTAGAGAGTCCAGAATCTGAATTGTCCTGGGAGCACATAATGTTTGAACTTGAAGATTTCTTAGGTGGACATTCAGCTATCGGTAATCTGGTAATGATGGTTTTAATAAACGCTGTTTTGCATCCTGAAGTTCAGAAAAAAATCCAAGAAGAATGCGATGCCGTTATGGAACAGAAGGCTAAGGTTAATGGTACAGGACTCATATCATTAAGCGAAAGATTGGACATGCCATATTCGGAAGCTACTATGTGGGAAACTCTTAGATCATCTAGTTCACCAATTGTTCCACATGTAGCTACTGTTGACACCGATATTGGTGGCTATTCTGTTACAAAAGATACTGTAATTTTTGTTAACAATTACGACTTGAACCTTGGAGAGAATTATTGGGGAGAAGACGTTAAAGAATTTCGTCCAGAAAGATTCATTAGCGAAGAAGAAGTAAATGGTAACGTTATCAGGAAGGTTGTAAAACCTGAACATTTTATACCTTTTTCTACAGGCAAGAGGACATGCATTGGTCAAAGATTAGTCCAAGGTTGTGCTTTCGTTGTAGTCACAGGATTGTTGTCGAAGTTTGACATCAGTGCACCTCCAAATGTAGATCTTAGAAGTCAGTTGAAACCAACCTGCGTGGCACTACCACCTGATTGTTTAAATCTCGTATTCACACCAAGACAGACAACTAATGCCGGACGTTGAAAAGCGAAATTTCTTTTGTTCCGCGTAACGGAAACAGAATAAATATTTAGAAAATCATCTCCATTACAACTATTGAGAGTCGATTATATTTTTCTATCAATGCAAAGATAGCTAAGACTTAAGTGACGTTGTTATACAAATCAAGAATGTATACGTTAATTCTCCGAGTGCTATTTTTTTAGTTTTCAAAGGGTGTACTTTAGTTTGATTTTAAAAAAATATTAAAATACTAAGAAAATGTGTTGCGTGCGATAATACTAATTGTAATTATTAATTGATTAACGTGAAAACGTTGTTTTAAGTATTAAAACAAAGTATTTAAATTAACTTTAAATTGGTTTAACAATTAAATTATACTGCATGGCAACACGTTTTCAAATGCATTGAATATTTACTATCCTAAATATATAGTACATATATTGAACTTTAGTAAATGTTCATTGCATTTTTATTGACATTAGCAATATTATTAGGAAAATTAATGAATTTCAAATAGAAAATTATTATTATAGTAAATTAATTAATTAGATCAGAAATTTTATTCTATTGAATTAGAAAATATTTTAGAACTGGTTCAAATATATTGTATTATCGTAGAGAGATAATATAACTATACTTAGAAATTTCAAAGAAGAATCTCACTAATCTATGTTTCTTGAACGTCTTAAAAAATCATATTATGATATTAATGATATTTTAAATTAAATAAAAAAAAAATATTTTAAATATAATAAATATTTATACTTAAATATATACTCTATAAATAGACGAAAAACATTGAAATAGGTTACGCACGAATGCACCTGCCATAATTTTATGTATTTCAGTGGGAAAATTTTCGTTTAGTTCTTTTGACAAATTTCATCGTAAATAAGTCAAAATAAAAAAGTTTAAAGAAATTAGATTTTCTATTTTCTAATAAAACGTAAATAGTACTCTATGCTCATGGTAGAACATTCCAGCGACAAGACTGATTGTCATTATATAGAATTTAGATGCGCTTTAATCATTGTTATTGTAATTTTTTAAAATTTGAGGTTTATTTATGTGAAAAACATTAAAAATATATCATTTATGAATAATTTTAATGTTTTAGAGTTTTTAAAGACTTGTATATTGAAGAATTCGTATTTGTTTTTATTATTCAGATTAAAATCTAATTTTTAGTATTAAAAAAAAATTAAAAACCTCAAATTTTTTGTCATCAGCAGTTATATATTTGTTTATATTACGAGAAAGAGTTTTCTTATATATACACATATGATTGCAATATTATCATCATTATTTTGTAATTTTTAGAAAAAAAATCACAGCTTAATTTTAGTGAAAGCTTAACATCTCCAAATTATTTTTTATTTTTCTTTAAACATATTCTATATCATTGCAGATGTTAAGTTATCGCCCATCATCTTTTATGTATACGAAATATCAATGTAAATAAAACGAATTTTTCATCGCCTAGGTTATACATATTTTTATGAATAAAAAATCTTATTGAACCCATAAAATACTGTTTATTTTCTTAAAACCCATGTTTAAAATAATTCTTTGAAAAATTATTGTAAATAACTTATTTTTCTGCCATAGAATTATTAAATTGAATGAGAACAAATTTTTTTATTTGATCATTTTATAAAATCGTAATTATTATCAAATAAATTTTCCAAATTTCCATTAAATTATAAAAATAAAACTTATATCACGTGTGAATTTTTGCTTGATTTTATTTTTCTCTCGATACTAAAATAATATTTAAAAAATTTTAAAGTTATACGTAAATAATACAATACAAAATACGAAAAAAACTTTTTTGAACGATTAGGGTAGATGAAAGTATTTCTACGAGTGCAGGTATTATTACGATATTTCTACTCATGTAAACAAATTAATAAATTTAATTACAAAATTCGTAACATTAATTTCAAACCTTATCTTCTTAATTACTAAAGAATAACTGGAATCGAACTCTTATTTGATTATATATACTAATTTGAATATTGACGCCTTGATTCCCCGTGAAAAAATACTGAAAATCTATGTAATGTACGTGAAAAGAAATGTCTATTTAATTGTATAATTAAAATTTAAAAAAATACTGTAAATTAATTTTCATGTAGAAAATTGCATCAGCTTTCCGGAAATCAGTAAGAAAATATTTTTTTATAATTTTTAAAATAAATTATTAAAGACGTAACATTACCTGCACTGTTTCAGATGAATGTTAGTATTATTGCGGTAGACCAGCTGACTGACATAACCTCTTTTATTAATAACGTTTGCACGTGCTATCAAAATTCAGGACTTACTTTTTAGAAAATGAGTAAAAAATGAAAAGCCAGATCAGAAAAAGATGTTAAACAACTTAAAAATAAGCGGACGTGTTATGACAAAACAAGTGTTTCAGCGACTTTGGTAGAAGTAGAGGAAAGAGAAAAGATTTTCATTACATATTGTACCATTTATTATATTTTTAAAAGACAATTTCATGGAATTGATGGAGTGATATATCAAAAAAACTTTATCATTATTATATTAATTAAATAAAAAAACAGTTGTAATTAATATGTAATATATCAAATAAACTATATTATCATTATTCAAGTACAAAAGTAGTTGTAATTAACATGTGATATATCAAATAAAATTTATTATTCTTATCTGCAAATTATTAATTGCAATATTTTAGCTATATTTTAAATAGCCAATAAACTCACAGCTACTTTCTACACCAAATTTTTTCAGCCATCAATAATACCATCGTGATAATACCTTCATTCGTAATAATACCTTCGTATAGTAATAGTTTCAATCCGCAATAAATAACAGCAGTCGTTTCGCATTTTTATTTTCAATATTAAATTAACAAAATACATTTTTTAAAATTTTAAAAATTTTTTATAAGTTTTCAACTATATATTCTATGATTTTAAGAAAAACAGAGTTCGGTTTCATGGTATTAAAGTAATTATTTTTGCAATTAAAGTACACCTTTTCCGAAAACCGTCAATAATACCTTCATTTACCCTATGAGAAATTCCAAATTTATCTTTTATGAAAAAAATTTTCTAATTTGTAAATACTTCTAAGATTCTATTGATCACTACGAACAGAATCTCGAAGAAAAATAACTTTCAAAGAGAATCTCTTGATGTAATAGCTGATCTGTATTATCCCAAACAATTGACTAAAACCAAAGATAAAAAAAGTAACTTTAAGAAAAAATTATAAAAATTTTAGAAAGTGATACTATTTGTATGTTCATCATCAGTAAGATGCAAACAGCTCTATCTTAGACACATACGATGTTAAAGAAAATCAAAATACCGGTAGTTACCGACACATCTTAGTCGTGGAAAAAGCGTACACATATATTTAGATATTAAAAATTGTTTATAAGATTTATGATCCTATCTAATGAACAAAACAATTACGGTCTTAAAACTAATTAATATTAATTTCTTTTTATCATTTTTTCAATAAAACTTTTCTATAATCATTATTTCTTTGCATTCTATAGTTTTAAAAATCATCTAAGGCTAATAAATTTCAACTTTTTATTGTAGTTTTAAACTTGTTACGAATTCGTTGTATATCTAGCACGTCTTGGAATGCTATTCGAAAGAAGGAATTACTAAAGAGCAAAACAATTGTGCTAAGGCATCATCAAATGAAAAAGTCTATAAAAGTTGAGAAAAAAAGAGTATAATATCTTCCTTTTGGAGTCTTCTCGTCTGGCTAAGCATGTTCAGGATAGGTTTTATTTTTTATTATATAAACACACTGTATAGTCCCTTTTGTCGCAATTCTCGACATTTTGCTTCTCTCTTGTAAAGACTGTGTGTAGAGCACCACATACACCGGACATCCTTCAATTTCATCCTTGTTGCCCTTGAATCAGTTCGAGTGTTGCTGTGCTGTGGTGCTCTGATGCTCTCGATTTCCTTCTTTATTTAGTTTACAGTCAGCGTGTCTGCTACGATAATAGGGCTGTGGTCTCGTTTACCTCCCTTCCTTCTTTTTTTTATTCCTTTTTACTTATTCTCTTTTTATTCCTCTTCTTCTTATTCTTATTCGTGCTTCTTCTTCATCTTCGTTTTCATCCTTATATACTCGAAGAAGAGAGCCTGTATGAATGACGCTGTATATTTAGTAAATAGAAGTTAAGAAAAATGAGTAAAAAAGGAAAGGGATGATGATAATGATGATAACACTGGTAAGCATAAAAGGAAGAAGAAGAAAAAAAAACTTGTTATATCTAGTCTCTCCGGAGTTTAATTATTTTAAAATTGTTCTGCTTTCTTTTTGCAAAGATTGTTATGTTTTTTGGTCTAAACATTCTTGTCTGGCACACTTTTTGAATAGTGTTTTTATTTGTATTTAACTTGTAAACTAAATTATTCTGCAGCGACCATCTCCAGCGATGATAAAATATGATGCAGGCGTAAAAAAATTTATATTTTTTTTAGTTCTTTAGATGTGGTTCTTGTTACCCTAATATTATTTTGATTGGATGGTTATGGTACTTACTTGTTTCTTTTATTTCTGTTATGTTGATTATGTAATTAACATGCTATGTTGGAACCGATGAGGTAGTAAATATAAAGTTCATATACACATATATATGCATATAAAAAAAATATAACTTTTTCCATTTTTACAAAATACTACTTGTGTATTAATAATCTATGTAAAAAATTTTTTATGCTCAATACAATTAAATTTTTTTTAACTCAAAAAATTATTAAAAATACAATAATCATTTGAAATTTTTTTGAAATTTACAAACTAAAATACTTGTTTTAAAATTGAGAATAATATCAGTTTAATTTATTATTAATAAATTTATTAATTAAAATTGATTTTTAATTTTTTATTATAAAAAAGCGATACTTTTATTCGTGCAATTATTATATAAGTATTAAATTTCATCTTAAGAATAGACTTAAATAAAACTGTCGAAAAAGAAATTAGAAGAAAAATAAGGTTGACTTTACATTCCCGAACCAATTCATCATTCATGATATCAAATTTAAAAGAGTAAAAAGAATAAATTCAAATGAATAAATTAAAAAAAGGAATAATAAAACTTTCTGACAAAGTTTTTAGACATCTTCATTTTTCTGTAAATGACCTTTGAGATAATGTTAAATACAGGTTTTTTGAGTTTAAATTTTGAGAATATACAGATAAAGTCCATAAATCTAGCTATAAAAGGTACCAACACACATATAAATAAAAACTTTTTTTTTCAAAAGTAGTTCATTAAAGTCCGAATATTATCCTAACACCGATGACCATCTCAACTTCTTTTTATAAAAGTAATTAACATAAAACTAGCAGAATTTAATTTAGTTAATCTCCTTTACCAATGACTACCAAAATTTCAATGTCATTTACATCATGATATTTACATTTGATAAAAGACTATTTTTAATTACGTTAGGCGTTGTTCTATTATTTATCTTTTTCAAAAAAATTTTAGAGTTTAACGACCAGTTTTTTTTTTTTTTTATTTAGCAATGAATAATTTACAAAATTTTCGAATCCAGTTGGTTCAAACGAATATTTACGATGTATATGTAACAGATTACGATAGGAATAACTGGAATTATTTAAGATGTTATAACAGGTATTATATTAGAAAGTAGTTTAAATAAATTTTTGCACTATAAATTATCGGATCTTTCGATTGTATTGACCAATTTTAAATTTTACATGTGTGGGTTAGAATGAGAGTGGCATAAGTCACATTGACAAAAAAATTTAGCTGGCGGTATATTGAGATATTTTTTGGCATTGAATAAATTCATTTTCTCAAATGTTGTGCCTTCTTTATTTTTAATATTGAAAAAGAAGGCACAATATTATAGAAAATGTCTTTTTTCAATGGTAAAAAATATCTAGATATAACGCTAACTAAATTTTTTTTTTCAATATGACTTACGTCACTCTCGTTCTAATCCACAGATATAATGCTGGATAATTTTTTATTCTTTTGTCGTTTGACAGATTTAAATAATTATTTTTTTCAACAGTTCTATTATTATACATATTGATTGATGTTAAAAAAATCTAATTATTTTTATGAAGCCAGCTTATTTAATACCAATAAAACCGATTAATTTTTGGATATATATATATATATATATATATTGATAGATTAGGACTCAAATTTATGCTATAAAACGTTTCCTTACAAATAGTGACATAACTTTAGCTTTGGTGATGACGTACCCAATAGATTGCTTCAAAGTCTGATTCATACGAAAATAAGTGAATTTGTAGCAATTTCATTCATTTACAGTATATTTCTGAAGAAAATAAAAAAATTGAGATTAATCGCTTTTTTCGTAATAAAAGAATTGTTAATAATTTGAGAATGGTAAAATAGACCTTTTTATTATAGAACATACAAAGTGTTATAAAAATACAAAAATAATAAGATATTGATATTTTACCTGAAATATTATATTCTTAAATCTTTTTTTAAAGCTACTGTATAGATTTCATGCCAAAATATTTTATTTACATTTTTTACGGCTCCGTGATTTCATAATATTGAATAATGTTAATGAATTTAGGTTTCAGAAAAAAAGTTTTGAAGAATTAATTATATTGAAAAAAATTTAATTCATAATAGTTTTTAAATTCAGAACCTTAACCCAGACAGTATTATCAATTCAATAAATTAACGTTTGTAAATTGTGGATCTCTTCCTCTTGATTTACGCTGATACAATATTAATCTCTAAATAGTAATTTTTCCCTTTTTATTTTGATATTCTTTAAAAAGAAAGATAAAGCTATCACCAAACTGTAGGTGATTTAAAAAAAAAAGACAGCTTTAGTGGAAAAAAATAAATTAAGACAATTGAAGAAATCTGAATATATCTGAATAAAACAGGATAAAACAGAAGACAACAGTTATTAACAGTTTTCTTCTGTTATTAACAGTTTTCTTCAATTATAAACAGTTGTATTCATTAAATATACCGTTTTTTTTTAAATTATAATTAATCAAAAAGACAATAGTTATTTACAGTTTTCTTACTATTATTTGAGGTCGTCAATGGCTCATTCGGTAAAGCGATGAATTCGTAATCTCGAGGTCCCGAGTTGGGATCCCGGTCTTGACCGATTCATACAAGCACCACTATACGTTGCTTGTGCTTTGTTCATAAAAACACTGACGATCTCCGTCGCTAATTAGTATCACACTGATAGCATAAATACAGCGACGTTAAATACATTTTTAAAAAACTACTTTTTCATAACTAGAAATTAGTATCACAGACTTGAAAGCTTACTTGTAAAGCACTAATTTTTTTTATTTTCTATAGAAGTAAATCCAAAGTAAAACAGTAATTTTTGCTATAATATTTTTCTCGGTGCACTTGTTTAAAAAAATGTATTTCATAAAAATTGTTAAATTGATAAAATTTTTCATGAATATTTCCAACATAAGCTTTATTATTTTCATTCGTCTTTTTTATACATATAATTTTTGTAAAGAATTAAATTTTGCAACATAGATGTAATTGTTGTACTAAAATGACTATTTTGTAGCACTTACAGTAATAGAAAGTAACTCACAAGAAGAATACTAACTTTCCTCTTCAACTTTTAATGTATTTTTTAAAATACGGGTAAAAATGCTTGTTTCAGGATTTATTATAATGGATCTCAATTTTCGAGATTCTAATATATTCTGTAAGATACCTGTAAATACTGAATAAGAATGTATGTATAGATAAGCGAAGATTTCAAAAAAACCAATGACCATTACAGGTTTCATTATATTTATTATAAAATCATATCTAACAAGTTAGACAAGATTCGTGTTCTACAGGATTGATGTTCTCCTTGTTAATTTTAAAGCCCGTAACATCACTAGCTGTACACATGAAGATCTAAGCTCAAATACTCAAGATTTTCGGTTTTATTAATTATCAAATGTTTTTAAATTAAATAATTCACATAAATTATTGATGTAATGGTGATTGCAGTAACCTTGGTGAATTATATAATTTCCAAAAAAAGGGAATTTTTTTCAAAATTCATAATCATTAATCTATTTTTTTTCTTTACCTGCTTTTTAAATCTATCTAATATAAGCATCTTTGAATAATTAAAAAGAATAGAAAAGTACTTGTCAAAATAATGTATTTTGAATAAAGTTAAAGAATGATTTGAATAAATAACTAGACATTATGTATGTTAATTTAACGGAATTTTTTTTTTGTCAAATTGTAATGCTACACGAAAATTTCCAGAGGGATGGATACTTTGAATATGAGTATTTTTGACGTGACAAACGTATAGCATACGTAAAAATTTTTACTTTATTAAAAATTCACATTATATGCAATAATTTTTCATTTCTATTATTACGTGAAAATTCATACAATGCAAATATAGTTTCAACAGTAAAATAAAATTTTAATTATATATTGAAAAAAATCACTTAATAAATTTCATGAAAAATTATTTTAACTTTAAAATAAAATACCTTCTAATTGAGGACGTCAGTGACTCAGTTGGTAGAGCGATCGATTCGTAATCTCGAGGTTCCGAGTTCGAATCCCACTCTCGGCGACGGATCTATACACCACTGTACGTTACATGTACTTTGTTCACAAATATACTGAGAAATCTCCGTCGCCAATTAGCATCGTAATGACAGTATAAATGCAGCTACGTTAACGAGATGTCGGAGTTGCTGAAACAATTTTTCCTTTTTTTATTTTATTAATATCTATTTAAATTCATTATTTAAACAAATATAATGACTTGTCCGCGCTAAAGCTAAGTTGATACAATAATTTTTGTTAAAATAAAAATTCAGTTGAGCCCTGGTAGAAATTGAAAGGCTTTGTATTACCGTTTTATGACCAGTAGAAATGGAAACGCTTTTTTTAACATTTTATGGATATTTCTTCGGCATCTAACCTTAAATTTTTATATACACCATTTTTTATGGTCACATTTCTACCAAGGAGCTTGTCATTTTTTTTATGAACTTTGAATGAAAATAAGATATCGAGCTCGATAAACCTAACCTCGAAATACTGTACATTGAAAATTTGCTTACAACTTTTTATTTATAGTATATTGGTAAATGCCTTGACTTGTTCGCACTCGGGATTAATCTTACGAATTTTCTTATTGTAGCGAAAAAACTTGATTTGACGCACCGTTTATTCAAAAACTTTGGATGAAAATATTATTAAGAGGGAAGGAACTCCGACATGCCGTTAAATAAAAAAAATAACTTTTAACTATTGCTGCTTCATCTAAATCGATTTTTAGATTTTTTTTATGGAAGATTATGGAACAAAAAAATTAATCTCATTTAAATTACTGCTTAATACATAAAAATTTATTTGATGTATTCAAGCAGTAACTTTTATGAGATTAATTTTTTCAGTTCTATGATCCTCTTTTAAAATCTTTTAAAAAAATGATGGCCGGATGTTGTGAACCATTTTACACTAAGAACATGATTGGTGCATTGAATAGAATCACATCATTGGCGAAAAAGAAATTTGATTTACTATAATTTTATTTATATAAAATATTTGATTTATAATTTAATAATAAAAATCATTGATAAATAATTAAATTATAATTATTAAGTCATAGTTTTATTTTTTAAATAAAATCATTAATATAAACATCGCAAACTTCCGCTCACAAAAATTTGCGTTTCTTTTGTGTGAAGATGTTGAGAGTGCGAAGTATCGCTCTATATTCATTTGTTACTGTATATTTAAAATTAGAACATGATAACAATTCTATAACATTTACTTCTAAATTATTTTTTTTTAATTTGTACAATAAAATAGTATGTTAAGCAATAAATATAGAAAATACTGATGTTATACAGTTTTCAGCTTATAACAACCATAAAATATTTATCCATGAGCCTGGCAAGTAATTTTGTAAATTTCAAATAAGATTTAAAATATTTCGGAATAAAAACTAATAATAAAAAACCGATAATACAATTTCGATAGTTTAATTTAATATCTAAAATATTTCAAGATTGACAGCTTGAAAATTTTTTTTCAAAAATATAGTCTAATTCCATAGTTAAAATACAAACAATAAGAATTTTAATTCATATAATAATAACAGGGATCATATTATATATCATAAAAAAATAATAATTTAAAATAATAAACCATTTTATTTATATGCATTTTATGATTTTTAAATTATTTAATAAAATCAATGAGATACAAAATTACTTCACAATTTCTTAATTGATTTCAAAACTTTTGTTTGTTAAAATTGTATATGGAGTTCTGTTAAGAGTTAAAATTAAAATAAACACATATATATATATATATATATATATATTTCAAATATTATAAAGAAAACAATACTATTCAATAATAAACTTGTTTAAAAATTATTTTTTTTAAAAGTTTTTTTATTTAATTTTAACATTCAATTTGAATCATTCCTAGAATAAACAGCTTTTCTGAAAAACAAAATTCAAAAGTCTTTTGTTTGAAAAATAGTATAATACTATAATTAAGAAAATACAAACTAAAAGAATTCTTATTTTCATTTGTATTTTAAAAATAGGAATAATATAAAAATCGTTAAGAATTTGAACTATTTAATTTTTTATATATATTTTATGAATTTCATATTGTTGGAAACATTATTAATTTTTAAATAAATTCATTCATTAGCCATTGAGAATTTTGAGTTCCCATATTATATATCTAAATTTTTCGATTGGATATCAGAAATTAAAAATTTAACTAAATCTTTATTTTCTTATACATGATTTTCATTCATCTCTTTTTAATTAGTTTTGAAAACGTATAAAATTATGCATAAAAAAAGACAAATTTAATATATTCATAATAACAAGAACATAATTTTAAACGAATTAAATATTCCTTTTTTAATGATATCACTTTGAAATATTAGTTTGTCTGTCCTAATAAGGGCTAGTGTCACCTTAAAAATCAAAATGATTGATCAAATGATTAAAACGGTATATACTTTATGATTTTCTAATAATTATTAGGTCACTGAATAAATTGATTTTCTCCTTTTTATCCATTAACATTATTATTTTAGTGAATCTTGTAATCAATCATGTCAAATCATAGTAAGATTGTTAAAAGTGAGTTTAAAAATGATTTAATGAGGAAAAAAAGTTTACCATAAACCAAAATGATTCAAATAGACTCAAGCTTTTAAATTTAATAAATCAGAATTCGAAAATTCAGTTATTGAAATTAATAGCCAATCGTTTTACAAAAAAATGTATATTTATCTAAAATTAAAATTGTTTTCATGCGAATAAAATTAAAAGAACAAATCGTCGGCTTGGAGAAGTAAGCCGCCATCTCATTAACTAATACAAGAACCCGCCATCTCACTAAATAAAGCCAAAACCCGTCATCTCACTAAATAAAACCAGAACCCGCCACCTCACTAAATAAAGCAAGAACCCGCCATCTCACTATCTCAGTTTTTTTACTAATTTTGCAAAATTAGTTGCAAATCCATGGATATTTAAAAAATCTTACTTAATATTATGTCAAAAAATAGTTTTTTATTAATGATGTTAATTTTATTTTAATTAATTTTTTGCCATTCTAACCTCAAAATCGGGTGAGATGGCGGGTTCTTGCTTTATTTAGTGAGATAGCGGGTTTTTGCTTTATTTAGTGAGATGGAGGGTTCTTGCTTTAGTTACTGAGATGGCGGCTTACTGCTCCAAGCCGACGAAATATCAAATAAGTTTTGTGCTTTATTAAGCCAAGTATCAACCCTGGAAGAAAATTGACCATATCTTAAGCATAATTGTCGTTCAACGCATGTTTAAATGACACTTATCTAGAAATTTTGTTTAAATTATTTCTAGAATTTCTAGATAAGTACTATTTCAACATTCGTTGCCCAGCAATTATGCCTATAATATGGTCAATTTTCTTCCAGAGAAGCAATTCAAAGTATAAGACCGATAGTAAAAAAAAATTTGCTTGGACAAAATGATTCTGGTTGGATCAAAATGGGTTGTGCTAATTTAAAGAGATTGTGCTTCAACTAAAATTACCTGCTTGATGTTTTTTTGGTAGTGTGTATAAATTTTTTTACTTGAATTTCTTACAATATAAAATTTTAACAATTGAAATTTCGTAATTAAAATATTGCTATATTATTAAAAAAATCATGAACTGATAAAAGAAATGATATATACTTCTTAAAAAATTTCATTAAAAATAATATTGACGATTTTATTGAGGCAAAACCAAATATTAAAAAAAAAAGTATCATATTTAAGTTGCAGCTAAAACTGAAGAAGAAGCTTGTGCAGCAGCAGCTCTATGGTGTATGGTTCAAGCACTAAGATTTGTTCCTATAAAAGCATTGGCTACTCTTGCTAATGGAATAAAAATATTTCGAATATTCAATATCGTAATTTTTATTTATAATAATAAAATTATAAAAATCTTTCAAAATGGTAAAAAAATTTTATGTCAGACTATTAAAGTTGATTCTTATTTTTGTTAATAAAAAAATGACTGAAATGATACCACTTCTAAATTATATCATTTAATAGTTTCAGTTTATAATAATTAATACGAATTGCTTTATTGAAAAGAGTATTAATGGAATCGGATTTTATTCGAAAAAGTTCCAATATAACGACTACTGTTTTCCATAACAACACAAATACGAGCAAATTTTGTCCATTCAATTACGATTAATTTTTGTATTAACCAATGTAGTAAATAACTAAGAAACTACACTTGCGCTAGTAGATACGAAGAGAACTGGATTGTTAAAACCAGTCTTAGATTCCAACAAAGTTGGAAAAATCCCGGTGGTCCTATATAGAGGAAACTCGTCTTAGATCAAGCATTTCAAGGCAAGCAAAAGCGAGAAGAGCAACAAATAATTGTAGAGAGAAATATAACATGTGTATGTATGGGTTATGTGTGTACCGAGATGGAAGGAAATGGAAAATAAAGCATGGAAAAAAGTGAAAAGCTAAGTGAATGCGTTAACGAGAGTTTTAGATAGAAAATAAAGTAAAAGAAAAACAAAAAAAAAGATTAATTAAAATGGATGCTCCTCTTGGCTATTCAAGGAATATCTTAGAAGAAAACTAGTTTTCTCTGGTATGTCTAGGATCCACATATCTATGTATACATCCACATTTACATATCGATCCTTTCCCTTCTAACATCAACTCTGCAGATACGATGGTACGTTTTGCTCGTTACGACTTACCAGTTTCGTTTTTCGAATATTTGTACCTTAAAGGAGTAAGAGGGAATAGTTAGATGAGCAAGAAAATTATTCTAGTTTGTATCTGGTAAGGAGAAAGGAAAAGAAAACTTCGAAGTATCAACTATTTGAATTTTCAAACAGCCCGCCAAACTTAATGCGCTTAGTGGTCTGATCGCCAGAGGGCACCAGTTATCAACTTATCAACACTTTTCATTATGATGAACTTTTTAAAATTATATTTTGTCATTTTGATTTTATGCTACTATATTTTGTATTGTTGTTTGAGTAATTTTGATAATATAAATTATAATAAACTATTAACGTTGCAATTTTTAATGTAAATTTTTAGCTATTTAAGCTTGCAGTTCCCTACTTTATCTTTGATAAAACTGTTAACGCCTATAGAAATTCTTACGGTAATCATTAGATGCTAGATGGGTTGCCTTGAGATAGGTGCATTAACGAGAAGCATTGATTAACATTTAATATTTTAGTTAAACTTTTGTTAATTTAATACAAGATTTAATAATCATGTTAAAAAAATACATTCTTATTAAATTTATGATAATAATTTATTTCTAAGTTTATAATAATAAACAATAAAATAAAAAATTTTTTGATCAATCTTTTTTTTATGACAACATTTAACCTAATAGTTAAATGATTCCAGAATTTTTTTATTAAAATTTATGTTCCATTGTTTAAATATAATTTCTGGATTAACAATTTAAAATTAGAAAGTATTTACTTTCTAAATGTATTTCATTTAAATGAGACAACTTTTAATTATTTTTTTTTTAAATATCATAGAGTAGTGAAAGTTTTGAAAGTTAATAGTCAGTTTTGAGATAAATAATTAAATATATTTATATCATGTTAAAATCAAGAATAAATTAAAAATCATAACGCAATTATGAGTTATTTAAACGTAATTACTCAATATTTAACGAATTATTTTATTTTATGATATTAGAGATTTTTTTAAAAATATTATTTAGAAGGATTTGTTGAAAAAATAAAATTTTTTTTTGAAAAACGAGCGTTAAATTCAAATTCAAGAGAGGATGATACTTGGGCAAATTAAACTTCATTTTGGTTAATATCCACACGTTGATAATTATAATTTTTTTTAACATTCAAAATCGCATTTATATTATCCATTATGATCATTAATATTCTCTTCAATTATTAAAAAAATGTTACCTTGATATAGTTTAGACTACATAGATACCACTACCATGAATAAGTCATAAAAATATAAAAATTTCAATTTTATGGACCATTAAAAACTTTTATTATTTTTAATAGTATAGTATAGTTTAATAGTATATATTCGTTAAAAAATTTTAGTCCACTTTTAATGTAGTTCTGCAACACTCTGAGTATAAAAATCGAGCTTTAAAAATTATTTGAAAGCCCTAAATTATTTGGATCAAAATTTGTTGTGAAATCATGTGGATACCATTTAGACGTCAAAATAGCCTACCTTACATTATTGGAGGACCTCAAGTGTAAAAGCGGATATATTAAAGTCTAATTTGATTTAAAAATTAGGTGAATTTATCACGTTCATCATATATCAAAAGTAGTAAGTTTTTTTTACCTAAAAATTAATATTTTTGCAAAAGTTAACAATGACTTTATTCTCTTGAAAAAAATGTCTATGCATTTGAAAGTATAACATTATATTTAAAAAAATTTAAAGAATAATTTTACTTTATTTTTTCATTAGGAATTCATGTAAAAATTTATCTTGTACGATTCAAGATAGCGAAATTGGCAAAAAATTTTTGTTTCTATATGATTTTTTAGATTTAAAATAAAATTTAAATATATCTGATTTATGTATGCATTACATATTTTTTATATGTTTTTACTTATCAATAGCAGCTTTAATTTTAAAGATTGAGATTTATTTCATTTCAAGTTTGAAATAGAGTAATTCATATTGAATCTATACATATTTTATCAATATTTTATGTAAAGAAAGGGTGCATTTAAGTGGCCCACAGTTTTATTAAAATTTACGATTATAAAATTATAAGCAAAGCGCGCTTACAATATCTTCGAATTTAAAATGATAATTTTAAAACAAAATACACATAATTTATAATAGCTTTATTTTTCTTTAATTAACGCAACCGTTTGTAATATATCATCTCATTTTTTTTGTCCAGGAACATCTATTTGTTTACTGTTGCGCTCCTGCGATTGCTCGGTGTGTGCGCCCGCACAAATTTATGATCCACGCGGTATATAAACGAGCACAAGCGAGTAAGAGATAAAAGCACGTTATATACGAATGTTTCTCTATGTTATACGTGTGTGTATGTAGGTCGACGCAACTGCGCAGGACTCGAGAGCTTTAAAAGTATAAACGCGTATATATACCTTTCTCGAGCAAATATGACTCGCGTTTTTTTTTTTTTTTTTTTTGCCTCTAGTCTCGTTGTTACGCGCATCCTTTATCGGATTTTACGAAACGTCCCGAGGGCTGCAACGATATTCCCTCGTTTCATTTTGAATTTTAATGCTCTAGAGAGGAAGTACAATTGCATTTTTTTTTGCTTCTTTTCTTTTTTTTTATCATGCGAAACGAAGTTTTTGCACGAGCATGCGACCTTTTCTAGTAATATAAAAATTTCAAACTTAATTGCGCTTTGAGAATTTTTTTTCGAACATTGAAAGCTTCTATACTTTTTTGTAACACTTTTAATCGAAAATGATTTTATCAATTGAGTTTAACTGTCGGATTCGAATTCAGATATTTTAGATATGTTTGCAAATATTGAAAAATTTTTTCAGATTAAGTTCAATTTAAATTTTGATATTTTTTTGGTAAACATTTTGAGTGCATGTGCACTTTCGAAAAATCGTATTTCAAATAATAAACAAATATTTATTAAATGTGTAATAAAATTTTTTCAAAAAGGATGTGTGATTTGAAGATAACATTTCTTCTTATTTGTTTATGTCAAAACACGTGCATTTATTTATATTATTATCGCTCTTCACTTTTCGAGCTTTACGATGCATAATTATGAACAATATAATTCAATGTATAAAGTTTAATATTACTTTTGTTTTTTAAACAAACGTTTTTCTGTAAAAAATTCTTACAGATTAATCTACTGAAAGTAAAATTTATGAGCGTTTGGTAAACGAAACAACTTAAATTTATATATAAAGCACAGCTACATGTAATTAAGTTATCTTTTGTTTAAATAAAAATATCTGACAATATTATTTATTTACTAAATTTTGTTAGCTTGAAAAAGAGAAAGTAAAAATAAAGAAAAAAATTCATCTCTTTACTTTTATCAACCGACAAGACTATATAATTGAGTTTTTATATCGGTTTTTGTATCATGATAATCTTTGAGTTCTGTTATAATTTAAGAGGAATTATTTAATTTAAATAATAATGAGAAAAAAACATTAATTTTTTTTTCAAATATATTTTTATTTTGCCTAACTTATTGAATTTTTCAAACTGCGTTTTTTTATTTTAGAAAACGAACGCAGAGGTATTCACTTGGTAGAGCGATGAATACGTAATCTCGAGGTCCCGAGTTCGAATCCCGCTCTCGGCTGATTGATACAAGCACAACTATTCATTACATGTGCTTTGTTCACAAATACACTGACGAGCTCCGTTGCTAATTAGTATCCCAATGATAGCTGAAATGCAGCAACGTTAAATAAATTTAAAAAAAAAGTTGTAAATAAACCTTAGTAGTTCTCTGGTATAAAATTAATCATTTCTTGGCCATTTTTGCTGATTAACATATGTTAAAATGACATTTATCTAGAAATTCTGCTTAAAATTATTTTAGAATTTTTAGATGTCGTTTTGTCGTGCATTGATCAGTAAAAATGGCCAAAAAATGGTTAATTTTCTACCAGGGTTGGAAACAAAATTTGTGAATATATTCAATTATATGTAGTCAAAACATTCGAAAAAAGTAAACATTTTGACATAAGCTTATTTTTCTTAAAATTTCTGAAGTTTCACCCTCTTGTATTGTATACAGGGACGATGAAGAAAAATCAGTGAAAGGTCATTAGATACTTATGCGTGTGCGTTTTATAGTTGGGGTTGACTGAAGTGGTTACCAGTGATATGTTTTATCGATCGCATTGTCAACCTTTTTTTCGTTATTCTTCGATTCAAAAACTTATAAGAATCTTAAATATTTTTATAAATATCTAAGATAAAATAAAATATGAAGTAAAGAGGATTAAATAATACATCAAAATACAATATTGCAAAGTTAATTGAAAAAAGCTCGAGCAATTGTTAAAAATATGTAAGATAAACTTGTTACCATAAATGTTTAAAAAACATAAATTATTTATAGTTTATTATACACTGTATATAGTATTTTTTCAACCACGCATATAATTCAAATATATTAAGAAATAAATTAATGACGTATATTATTAAATTATCACCATTCTAAATTTTGAAATACAACTCTTTTATAAAAATAGAAATGATAAAGCTTCTTATCACGGCTCAGATCGACAAAATTCCATCGGCCAAATAATTTTGTAAAACGAGTAATGTTTCGATAAGATACATTAAAATGAACATTTAATTTTTTGCTCGCGGCTTATAATAATTAAGAATACAATGTATACGTTATTTATAATATTTTTTTAGTATATGAAACTTTGTATGATTGTTATTGACACCGATCAAGCGAGATAAGTAATCAATTTATGTTTTTATATGTGTTAACATATCGCGTTTTTACATGCTGGTTTTAACTTTTATATAAGTGTTTATACTTCTCAGATAAGAGATTAGCTCAAAACAAATAATTTTGGTGTTGATAAAAATTTTATTAATACATTTTATTAAATTTTGGTGAATGTTTTTTTTCGTGCCATGTAAATTAATATTACACTCAAAATTTAATGTATTAAAAGTTTTGAAATCAATTCGTCTATATAAAGAAGTTTGGTCTATAAATAAAAAAAATCAAGTTTTCAAGATTATCATTACTATTTTCATCTACTGGTCGATGTTCATCAACTGATAAGCTGACCTTATATCTTATCTTTTTTTGTAATAGAACATTATTATCATGTCCATAGTATATATTATGAAAAAAAATTAAAAGTTTCATAATATTCTATTTGATTTAACGTTAAAGATGTTCATATAAAATTGCTCAAATTTTTATTATCAGAAAAGTTTACAATACGATTACATTTGTTATTATACTTTCTACTTTGATTTGCTTAAAGTAACTAAATGTGAAGTATTGAAAAAGTTATTAATTGGATAATTTACTTATTTTTTAATTGTTATTGATTATTCATTTATTCTGAATCATTAGATGAAAGCAGCAATATTTAAATTATGAATTACTGATTCGGTTAAATTTATGAACAATTTGAAACTGTTCCACTTGTATTAATTAACCTACTGCAAAAGTCAATATTGATATTTTTTGTAAAAGCTAAATAAATTTTTAATTAATTGCAAATAAATAATACTTAGATAGAGAGAAATTTTTAACATTAAATACTATTTATTTTATGAATAATTTCAAGTGTTGTAAAATTGAATTACTTGATAAAATTAAAGCTCATACACGCGTACCCTATTTTTGGGCTTTAACGTCATCCCCATCATCATTATCTTTCTCGTCATCGTCAGTCTTATTTAGAATCCAGGACCTAGTCAAACAATTTCTCCAATAACCCTCTGCAACCCCAAAAATTGTTCTAAGTCGCGCTTGCGCTACCTAGCCAAACGTCATCGTCAACGTTGTCTTCTTGTGTCCACGTTGACGCCTGCGCTCTTTCCTCACCTTTTCATATGTTTATATGTCAAATAAACAGCAGTGGCTGTGACCTGACATGTACACATATATATTTAGCACACGCTTGCATTTATATTGATGCGCGCGCGCACTTTGTCTAACGCGTCGGCGCGGACGACGATGTGTTTCAAGCTTCTATCGCCGTCGTCGTCTTCGTCGTCGTCGTAGTCTACGTCGTCTACGTTGCTTTTCTCTCCCCCTTATGACCATATACTCCAACCAATACATGCTCGGGTTTTGTATGTACATACACTTGCGTCCCGTTTTTCCGACTACTATTACAATGATAATAGAAAAGCGGAGCAGAGGCATAGAGGCAAAGCTTTAGGCTCCTTGGACGACGAGGTTTGGCGGGCGAGCGCGCACACGCAGCAGCATAGGCCCCCCCACAAAGAGCGCATATAGTAGAGTATCATGCTTAAGCGCCTGGTGGTGGCTTAAGAGGAGAAGGAGTCAGTGTTCCAAAAGTCGGCACCACGGCACGAACCACACACGACGACGACGAAGTGCGCTGCGCTTTGCTGCTGCTGCTTCCACCGTCGACGCGCGCCTCCACACAAACAGACACAGACACATGTATACATAACACACATTGATGCTGAAACGTTGTTGAAAACAGAATTCTTTTGGTGATCTATAATAAGTAGTAGTGGTGGTAGTGTTGCGCTCTGTGGTAGTAGAGAAACAAGAGAGAGAGAGAGAGGCCTGTCGACGTGTATACATCGTAAACGAACGAAAAGTAGGAGGGAGATTAGATTATTTCGGCTTCAAAAAAAGGGGAGGAACACACAACTCTCACTACCTCTCTCTCTTTAATTTCGTCTGGTGGTGTTCCAGTGTGAATTAAGCGCGGAAAGCAGACGGAAGTCGTCGTCAGCGTCGTCTGCTGCAAGCTCACTTTCTCCCTCTCTTTTCGCGTTCTTCGCGTGCCGTGCGTGCGTGAAAAATTCTATATTTACACATATATATAATCGTGTTTCGTACGTGTTTGTGTGTGCAGGTGGTGCAGTATAAGAAGTAATAGTTTGTAACAGTCAGTGATACGGTGCGCGTAGCAGGGTGTTCGAAAATAAAGGAATAGAAAAATAATAATGATGTGGAGGATTGAAATCGGACGATCAAGCTTTATTAGTTAGCAGGTACAGGTGGAATATAACACAACAGTAGAAAGAGGAACGAACCTATCGGACAAACAGACACACACTGACAGAATACCGGCCTCTTTGCTGCTTATTATCTTATCTCTTAATTCACACGATATTAGACACGAGACAAGTGGCAACAGCAAGAAATACCGCTAAAAAAACGAGGTCGAAGAAGATGCTACGTAAGCGAGAAGTAGCAAGAATCAACAGTAACAACAGCAGCAGCAGTAGTTTCATCAACAAACCCCACTCAATCGAGGGCAAAAACTTACGGCACTTCGATTAACGGCTGACCGAACCCTCCCCTTCCTTAAAAAGACATAGAGTAGTAGTAAGGAGCAAAAGAAAAAGTAAGGAAAATAATATTACGTGCACGCATAAGGAAAAGTGCGAGGGAGTCAGGAAAAAAAGGGGGAGATTCTGTAATATTGTGTCAGTGTGTTGGTGGTGTTTTTCTTCATCATCGTGCGTCTAAGTGTATGTGTGAGGGTGATATATATCTTCTATATCATCCAGTGTGCGTGCGGTATATAGCAGGGCTTGTGCTTTAAGGGGGGCCAGGAGAGTTTTCCGGGCTTCTATCCATCTCACTCTTGTGCTCGCTCGCTCGCTCTAGAGCTCTCCCGATGAGCGTGCTGCCCCTGGATCGATAGTTCCGCAAGCTCGAGTTTTCCTTCTCGCTCTATAACGTCGACTGCTGGTTTGTACGCGTTCTCCCTCTCTCTCTCTTTTTCGTTTTCTTCAAAACAAACCTAAAACCAGTCCATCAGCGCGAATTACGTATATCAAGACAAGTTTATTATATTTTAAAAAACTAGAAAATCTTCTAGGATTCGTGATCATGAAACGGATTTAATAGAAGTTAGTATTGCTGTAATCATCACTAATTTTTTCATCATCATCACCATCAAAGTATTAAGACTGGTGAGTGTCTGAGAAGAATTTTAAAAAGTGAATAATTTACTTTATATGGGCGATTACGCGGGTACAACCGGCCTTTTCTCGCCAGCGAGCAATTGTAGCCCGGTACCTTGTGGCGTTTCAATTTTGAACCAAAGTATCGTCAGCAGTATGCAGGACGACCTTCTGATTGAAAAACAGCAAAATGCTGCTGGTTCGGTTGCAGTCGCAGCAGCAGCGGCGGCGGCAGCTGCAGCTGCAGCTAAAACTTCTTCACTATCACCAGCAGCTGGTAGTTTAGTTGTTAACGATTCTAACGATATTGTAAAGAGTAGCAAAGAGATTAATGATACAGCTGAAAGTATTGCTATCAGTGCTGCTGCAAGTGTTGCTAATTTAACATCCTCATCATCTTCATCTACTGGAGTCGATAAGGATCCAATTATTAGCTGTAGTACGAGTTCTAGTTTACAAGGTTTTGGCAGTAGTGATGCAAATGTCAGAGTACCAAGTCTTTGGGCTGACGATACCACGACAAGTAGTTTACACGCGTTACCAGTCAACGGTTCTATTGCTGCCTTCCAAAATTTTCCAGCTGGTAGTCCAGCAGGATTGTTTGCTAGTTCAGGTGCACGTCGAGCTATAACGGCTAGTCATAATTTTCCTCAACAAGGCGGTCATGCTGGAGCTGGATCAGCACCAGGTAACCGTCATGGTATGGCACAACAACAGCAACAACAACAGCAGCAACAGCAATCACAACAAAGTTCACATCCTGGAGTTTATCTTCAAGGTAAAGGTTATGCTGCTTGGTCAGGTGGACCACAAACACCACAACAGTGGGGTCAAAATCCAGCGCATTCAGCAGCAGCTAGTCCAGCTTTGTCACCATGGAATCGTGGAAGATCTGTACCTAATTTGCCACCATTACACTCAAATTTACATGCTGCAGCAGCGGCTGCAGCTGCTGTTGCTGGATTACAAGGTAGAAAACCTAGTCCAACTTTTGCTGGGCATCCAGGACCAACAGCTCATCAATCTAGTATTAGTCCTGTCAAATTTCGTAGAAGCACATCGTATCCTGGGAAAGGAAATCTTTATCCAATCCAACCAGCTCCCACGTTCGAAGTTACCGCCGCCGACGAGAGAGACCTACTTCAGATGCCGCCTTATCAGCAGGTGTGTGATATTATTGTGTATTTTTTGATAATACGTAAAAAGAAACTAAATTTATTCTACATAAGGTTCATAATTTTGTTTTGAGTACAGTATATTATAAAAGTTCATCAAAGTTATATTTTAAGAATTATTTTAATGAGAAATATCTTTTATAAATGCAGTATTATTAAATTTAATCATCTTTATAAATAGTTAAATTTTTCTGAGATTAGGAATGTTTTCTAAAAATCAGTACAGTATTTTTTTTGAGAAATTATTATTAGCATGCTGAAGTATTCAAAACTCATAGAAAAACTTGTATTGATACTTTTTTAAATTGTTTATTAATTTATATTACCCATTTGGCTTTAAATATTCGTCGACATTATGTATAATGAAAATGATGAAATAGACAATTTTGATATTTTAAATAACTTATTAAATCTTTACGATTGAAATTTGCAATCTATTATTATACAAATTGTAATTGTATTCAAATTTCACATTCTATTGTATATTCATAAAACAATATGATAAATTCTTGATATTTCTATATATTTTTAGAATAAATTTGAGAATGAATATGAAGATATAAATATGTTTAAACAAGTTAAGTGAATTCATATTTAATTAGGTTTTAATAAAATGTCAACTATTGTTTTGATAAATAGTAATGTTTATTTATAAATAGCAATATTTAAATATTAACCATCACTGTTTTTGGATAACTTGCAGCATTTAATTTTTGTAACTGTTATAAATTAATAAATATTTCGTCTGTAAATGAGAATACGTTTGATCTTTCTATAGTGATTTTCGAAATACATTTCTTACAACGCAAAAGAAGTATATTGTTAAAGTAAACGAATACAGCTAATTTTTTTATCGTTAGGAATAACATTAGAGTTGATGGTATTATATTTAAATTTCATATCAGTTCTTTAAAAAAAATTTTTCTTTTTAAAAAATAAATTTACTATACTTTATCTTCAAGCAATAATGCGTTCTAATTTGTTTAATTAACCGATATTTGTTAAATAAACTTAATTAGTAAACTTCGTTTTATTTAAAATTATGCAAATGTTTAAACGCTTATATCTTACATTTTATTACATTCAGCGTGTTATATTTGAAATAAGACGTCCATTATTTTCGAAACTTTGTACAAATTATGCAAGCTAATTTTATAATAACTAATAGCTATTTTATATCCCAAAAATATCCTTTAGATATTAAAATCGCTTAAAAAGAATATCGCATCCACTCGTCACACGACTTCCAAATTCATTGTGCGCTCGCTAAGTGAGTTGCGTGATGCGCGCCAGGTTATGCAATGCGTTTGCTCACGAGGCTTCCACATTTAAATTTAGCCCTACGCTATGAACGTCTAAGCATATCTTCTTTTTTTTTTCTTCTTTCTATGTCGCTGCATTTTAAGTATTGCATATGCGCCGGCCTCCTGGATCGTAGATGCTTATTGTTTAATGATTTTTTTTTTTTTTGAAAGAAAAAAGAAATGTGTGAAGGTTGTGGTGTGGGTTAAAAGTGTGTCTATTTTACTGGGAGATAAAAGTAGATAAATGGATTTTCTTTAACGTTTGAAGTTTTCTTTTGAGTTGATGCCTGCATTTTATTTTAGGAAAGAAGGCTTTTGGAGTAGTTTTATTAGAAAATTAGTTTTGACTACATTTTTTTCAGTAAGAAGTTTTTTAAACATGACGGTTAAGATGAATTATATTTTACTAATTATTACTTTACTTAAAATAAATTTACGTGGGTAGATGACTACGATACAAATATTTCCAGATCAGTTTATAATTAATTTTTAGATGCAAATATTTCTTATAGTTTTATTCTTAAAAGTCATATATCTCTCTGATTTATTAAGCAATTTGCGATTTTTTAAAATAAAAATTTAACACGTAATGTATCAAAAACTTTGTTCGTATGAATTAATTGGTACGCTCGATTGAAAATCATTCAAACATTACATTTATTTTTGATTCATAGTAAGTAGCGTTGTTTTCGTTGGTTCTTGGTGGCTCTCGACACCTCAAAACTTCTTGGCAGCAATGACAAAATGCTAATTCAATTGTAATTCAATGTCGTTATAAAAAGTTAAAAGAGGAAATGCGCATTTTGAACTAACTTTTAGTATTTACAAACAGAAAAAAAGAGTAACGTGGAGCATTACTATTTTTATATGGAATACTTTTTCCTTAAGCGGTCGACTGTATTTGGTTAGTGTGGTGACCAAATTATTTTTAGCAATAATTGATTATAATTAATTTAAAAATAATTATAAAATTTTGGTAAAATTTAAATATAATTTTTATACGAGGTTTCAGTGGCTTATTCGGTAGAGCGTTGGATTCGTAATCTCGAGGTTCCGAGTTCGATTCCCGCTCTCAGCCGATTAGTATAAGCACCACTGTATATTACATGTGCTTTTTCACAAACGCATTGAACAACCTCCGTCGTTAATTAGCATCTCAATGATAGCTGGAATATAGCGACGTTAAATAATAAAAAAAATAATTTTCATATTTTATAAAATAACAAATTTTCATCGAAAAAAATTTTTTAAATATCAATTCTAACACTAAAAAAAAACAAAATTTTAAAATATTTTTTTGTTTTAAGATTTTATTAAAAAACAACTTTTTATTATAAAGCTTAGCATAAGATGCTTATATAAAAAGATGTAGTGTACAGATTAACACATTTTAACTGTAGAGGGTTGTATTAATATTGCTTACGATCATTTTTTTTTTTTTTCATGTACATTGTGTAAAAAAATTTTTATATATTCAAGATGATTGTTTTAAATAACCAAAAATTAAATTCTTTTTCTATATCTGATCATACACATTTTTTCTTTTTGAATCCTTCGTCATGTACACTATCTGCACACACTGGTCGTTAGAATTTCTGACCCACTTATGTTACGAACCGTAGTATATAGCATAGGGTAGAGCAAGAGAAATCTCTTCTTAGGCGTCTAAACTAAAAGAGAGAAAGAGAGAAGTTTATAAGCTAAGCTATTTTAACCACCAACCGAAAATAGAAACATCGTGTATGGCCAAGCAGCCACGAAAAGAGGAGAGAGGCTGTGTTAGAAAACTGCTGCTCTCCTGTATAATAATGATGATGATGAGTAAGAGGTGTTTGCTGAAAGCATACGATATATACTTCGATGTGTATGCGAGGTTCGCGAAATTTTACGCCCACATGTGCGCTTTTTTTTAAATCATATTTTCGGAATATATTTCCTTTTCTTATACCGATCAAAAAAAGATTGTTGAATTCTTCTGATTGTTTATTGAATTTTTATATTAAAAAATGTTACCCTTACAACGCACAATCAATTTGAGAGCTAAAAACAAAAAATCAAACAATAGTAAAAAAGAAACAAAGCGTTTAAAAACAAAAAAAAGATCAAAATGGAGAAACTATTGTGGCTGCTCAGTGCCAATTGTCAAACGACATTTGTGCATTACGAACAATTAGACACGGTATCTGCAGTAAAGCTTTATCTAAGAAATGCACTCGCACGCGCGCATGTTTCTTCGAGTTTAATTAACTGCCTGTATCTCGCGGCTAATTTCAATATGAACAAAAACTTTGATTGTTAAAGTTTGAAATTAATTTATTTTTAGTAACACCTTAATCTTATACAATTTGTACGAGTTTGATAAACTTAATAAGAATATTTATATATTTAAAAAAATTAAATAAATTGTAGTAGTTAAACTTTAGTTAATCATTTTGTTAATATTTTGATATTATATTATGAAATTTATTTTTCATAATTTTTAAAAATAGCAGGCTATTGATAAAAAAAGAGTTTCAATGTCGCTATATTTCATAAGCTCTTGATTATTCGGTAATTTATTTCAGTAACACGAATTAAAATTCTTTTTGCATTGGTCAAATTGGAATTCAAAGAAATTTTACAAATTAAAAAATAGTTAAATAATAAAAATAATTCAAAGTAACTGATGATAACTTCCACTTTTTCGTTTCAATAATAATTAAATATTAACACAAATGTTTGTTCCATTATATCAAAATAATTTAATCTGGTTTTTAATACCGTGCTCGATTGTCCGTGTATCTTATTAGTCGCTTTTTTGCATGTCACGATGGGAGTGCATTAACCAAACTTCATTCATATGTATGGGCAAGTTCTGATGAAAATATTTACATACTGCAAATTAACGGATGAAACTACCGTATTTCGTAGTCTCCAAAGCACGCATTTTCATGTTTCGATTTTGTTTGTACATTATTTCTTTTGGTCATTCGTTGGTTATTGGTTTTCTTTTTTCATGTTCGAGCTTAAAATATAGTTGTGACTTTAGCGGCCAATTTTTTACTATCAAAGAAATGGATGTATATCTGATTTTAAATAATTTTAGTAAATATAAAAATATTAACAAATATTTGTAACCATAAGGTTAAAATTTCGATATGGTTTAATATCATCAGATGATTGTTTTTTTTCTTATTATTTTTCAATGTACCTTCTGTATACCAAGTTTTGTTAACAGAAAATATTCAAAATGTTATACTAATTATTCATAAACTTGAATTGTAAACTAGACATAAAATATTCCATTTCATAAATTATTTTAATCCTTTAAAAAATACATTATTTTCTATTCTAAATAATTTATGAACTTATAATGTTGTGAAAACTTACTTTTACATTACATACTATAAATAATTTAAAAAGATTTTTTTAAAAACTGTCTAAAAATGCTTTTTAAATTCGTTAATATATCTTTCAACGTGCAATTATTCATCTTTTTCATTAAAAAACAATATAGCAGCAATAAAAAGCTTATAAAATCCTTCCTCACCGGAGAGATATGGTAATTTTTCAAAGACATCCTTGTTTTATTTGAAAAAAGCCATCTTCACATGCACGTCATAAATTTCTTGTTAACGTAATCCGTGTAACACTTGCACCGACGCGTACTTTCGCTTATCCTACAAATATTTATCAAAACTGCACGATTTTCTTTTCCTTCGAGTTTTAGCTTTTCTATTTTTTAAGAGATGATGCGATATTGTCCATTTTAATGGTGTTACGGTTTATTACGTGTCAAAGAGTTTATAGATTTAATATTTGTACATGAATTGTATTTGCATTAAATTTAAGCTTCCTTTCTATTTTGATTTTTAAGGTAAATGTAAATTTTAAAATAATAAATTTAAAATAAAATATTGTTGTCACTCAATAAAGTTTTAAAATTTGTATTTAACCCCATTTCAAAGTAAATATTTTTCATACCAAATTAAAATTTCTTTTAGTTACATTAATATTTTAGTGATTATCAATTTTCAAAGACAAAAATATCCTTCCATAATCAAGCTAAAAATTTTCAAAAATCCTTCAAACATCAATATTGTAAGCGAATCGTATAAAAAGGGAGTTCCAAACCCCTTCGTGAAGACAAATTGACTTTTCGGCGACGTCAAGACGACGGCGATATCGGATATATAAAACTGATGGTTAAGGGGGTACATTACTAAACGGAGCCAACTCGGTCACGAATAAAAAAGAAGACGTGAATTCAATCTATTGGCCTCATCTTGTCAGTATTTGATCTTACTCTTTGTTTATACGAAATTTCACATCATTACGCAATTATTCAGGGATGATTTCTTTGCTTTACAAAAATCATATTGTGTAATGAAAATTTTGATTAATATAGAAATTAATTAATCAAACTTCAGATGTTAGAAAATTCAATGCTTTAATTAAATAATCAGTTAAAAAAATTATTAAAACTGTTGAAATTTCAAGTTTTTGTTAATAATTAATGGTTTTGTAATGACAGTAATTTAACCTGAAATTCAAATAAAATATTACGTTAAAAAATAAATATTTAGTTCGGTGAATAAATTTAAATTATAAAACAGCCAATTTGAGCAATCTTATGATTAATCAATAGTTTCAATAAAGAACTTTTTAAAAAACTAATTTCAAAATATTATTCGAAGGTATTTTAAAAACTTAAGATGTAACTTTCATGAAGCTAAAGTAATTTATTCATTCGCTCAGTTTGCGTAAAAATATGCAAAATATTGAAATAAGATATTTTAATGAAGTTTATTTATAACCAATATATTTGTAAATCTTTTATATTTCCGGTAACGAGGCAAAATTTATTTTGTCGAATTGCACTTTATTCAAGAGTTTAATATTAACAATTTCAAATGTGATATTTTCTTAAATGAATAACTAATAATTCTTAATTTTTCAAAACATTTTTCAATCGCGTTACTTTAAAAACCATTTCTTTCGTGACCTCAAAATTTTTCTACGAGGAAGTAAAAAGCTTTTTTATATTTAAATAAGATATATAATTTAATTTTGATTTCGAAGTGTGAAAAATTGCGTTTATACAAAACAAGTGCACGTACATACATATTGTAAATTTTTATAACTCTCTTAAATATACTGAACGCTTTGGCGACTACGGAAACAAATTAAGGGTTTTTTATTTAAAATAATCAATAGATATTTTAACAAACGATAATTAGGTCACGTTTCATTTAAAATGTAATCGATTGTATTAAAATTCAATATAGGTACGTTTCTGAAATCCTTAAACCGACCTAAACTCAAACTACATTATTTGAAAAGGTAATTGTTCTGATAATCAAATATCTTCAACAAAAATGCTTTTGATCATTCAATTAGATAATTAAATTTTGCGAGTGTAATTTATTAACTTTACAACTACTCTGTATCGATGGTACAATTAAAATCATATTACACTGAAGATATTCTTTAATAAAAATATATTGTTTAAAATTTTTATTGAAGTGCTTACGAAAAAAATGCATAACATATTTTTAATGTATTTTTCATTTGAGATTAATTGATTCGTCAGTGACTCATTCGGTAAAGCAATGGATTCGTAATCTTGGGATTCCGAGTTCGAATCCCGTTCTCAGCCGATTGATACAAGTTCTACTGTACGTTACATATGCTTTATTCACAAACACACTGACAACCTCCGTCGCTAATTAGTATCCCAAAGGTAGCATATATACAGCGACGTTAAATAAAATAAAAAAAATTTTAATTTATGAAAAACTTTTTTTTTAGAAAAAAAAAAAACAGAAATTGATTCACAAGAAAAATTAAATTATATTAAGAGGTGTGGTCGTGGTTCAAGTGTAAGTTTAGATTCTAAAATATGTATGGATGCATGTAAATAAATCATAAAAATTTTTTGATTAATAAATTTAGATAAAAATTTGTTATAATTAAGTTAGATAAAAATTTGTTATAATCAAGTTAATTTAAAATATTTTATGCATAATCATCCTTGAATACATCTTGTACTTATGATCACAATTTAATATAATTACACTTAATCGGGCAATCATTTAAACAAGTATACCTAAGATTTAATCATAATATTACGAAATAAGGTCATTTTAAAAATTTTTAGCACTCTAGTATAACCTTAATTTTGAGAAAATTTATCCTTTAAACAAATTAAATTTTATTAAGATCAATATATTTTTAACAACTTAAATATTAACCAAGATATCCAAAAAAATACTCAAGAAAGTAATAAAAATACGTGTAGGATATTCTAAACAATCAATAATTTGTTTTATTTCTCTTTTCTTTCCTTTCTTAAAAAAGAAAATAGAATCACCCTATATTTAACGTGATCAATCAAACCCCGACCCACCTAAAATACACATTTTCCCTTTGTATAATAACAACAATTAATGTCGATCACTTATCCAAAAATGTTGGTTTTTTTTATCATATTTCTTATCTCGACGCCCCGAAGTTTTACTTTACTTCAAATGGAAGTTTGGAAAAGAAATTTTGTCAGTAATAAATGAATTGATATACTTTGATAGATTGTTCTAGTGACGAAGTAAAGCTCACGCGTATTACTTAATTTTATCTTTTTGGAATAATGATCTGATTTTTTATGTGTCGGACAAAATTCCACACTGAATTTCTTATCTGATAATCTCTTATAATCTAAAATTCAAATCATGTTCCTCGTTAGTTATTTCTATAATAAAAATCGTAACTTATTTAATTGTAATTCTAACATTAAAAGAAACTATAAAAATTGGTCTTCAACAAATGTATATTTTAATATTATAATACAATGATACATAATATCATTGAAATATGTTGGCGCACGTGCTATTGTAAAAATAAAAGGCTTCAAGGTGAATCATGATTACAACAAGCTGTGCAGGTGCCACGTTGCGCCGACCGGCATTTGCGTTTGCGTTGTTTGCTTTTTTATTGCTTGATAAGCGACAAAACTTTGTTTGTCAGGTAAACGCCTTCTTTTTTTTTTATTATATACTCACTTCTTAAGTGTAACGCGCATTTAATTGAGAAGACTTTGCCGAAAAATATAATTTTATGATTTGTTTTTTTTTGCATAAAAGATCTTTTAAGTTTTTTATTAAATATTTTGGAAATTCTTGCTCGAAACTTTTTAATCAAGAAAGTATTAAAAATATTTTTTTTTTTTTTTATAAAATTCCATTTTTATTCTTTTTATTACTAAAGAACAAAATATTTAACGTTATAATAAAACATTTATTACGAGCATTTCAGCTTATCAATAAATTTCTTTTCTGTCATAAATAATTGAAACATCATGTTGTGCCCACTCGTCTTCATTCTTTCCATCATTATCAATCAAACGAAATTCCATACAAATCTCTTCTTAGCTCAAAAAAGTCAACAAAGTATATAATAATCTTGTACTTATTTATTGTCTCTTATAAAGTTCGCTCGTTCAAACAGAATGTTTTTGGCTGTTTTGTGGTGAATAACAAAATGCGAGAGATTCGTGTGTTATATAGAAATAAAAAAAGAAACATAAGTAAACGCCGGACGAGAAAGAAAAAAAAGCCAGAGGCTCGCCATAGTAGCTGCTAGTTGATAAGATAGCGCCAGTTTAAAAAAAATACGAGGAAGACGTGCGTGGTATTATGTAAACTGAGAAGCATAAAAATTAAAGAATAAAGGAAACATGTGAATTATATCGTTTTGTTTGAAAAAGGAACCTACTTTATCAGCATTATACATGTTTTAAAAAATATCTTCAAAAATATAAAGAAATAATATTTAAACAGTGGTTAGGTATGAAATTTTGCCATAGATGCGAATTTTAAAAACTTCTACAACTAATACATATAATCAAAAATCGACAAACAATTTCAAAAAGTTAGAGGTCTCAGTGGCTCAGTCGGTAGAGCAATGGATTCGTAATCTCGAGATTCCGAGTTCGAATCCCGCTCTCGACCAATTGATACAAGCATCAATGTAGTTACACGTGCTTTGTTCACACACTGACCGACTTCGGTCATTAATTAGCATCGCAATCATAGCTTAAATACAGCGACGTTAAATAAAATTGAAAAAAAAATATTTCTAATTTTCATATAAGTGTTGACGTTCTTTTTTTTCTGAATTTTTTATTTTATTAAAATATATGTAAAATGAATAAGTTTTTATCTGAAATATGTCAAGCCTATAGTTTAAAAATTCGATTGAACGAAGAACAAGTTGAGCAACCTGCAAAAACTTTGTGCTTGGTAATAATAACTTTTTTTTTCAGCATAGGCACATAGCTTCGAAGCCTTGGGTGGCCTTCTTTTCTTAATTAGCGTGTTTCGGTTTATAGATTAAAATGGTCAACTTATCGCGTACGAACAGTTTGCGAGACTTAGTTTATTATGACCTAGATTGGCAATGCGAATACTTTATTTTGTTTTAAAATTTTACAACTTTGTAATCAAGAAGCGCCGGTAGCGCCTTTGGAAGCAAGTATGAATTATACTATTAAATGAGGTTTGACCTTTTTTTCAAAAAGGTTAAGAGGGACATTATGATGATGAAATATCTATTAGCAATTTTTGGTTAGATGTAATTCAAAAAATTTTTAACTATATTGTAATATTATTTATTTAAAGATTAAAATAAAATATTGACACGAAAAAGAAATAATTTTTAAAAATTTTATTTAGAATTGTCAATATTGTAATAGATTCTATTTTTCATGAAGAAAATTCACAACATTAAAAAATTCATTAAATACTGAATATTAAGCTCTGAAAAATGAATATACTTAACCAAAAAGTATACTGCTTCAAATAAAATTTACTAAATTCGTAATGATGGAAAATTTCAAAAATATATTTGTTCAACAATAGGCTATTTAATTAAAAAAAAGTTTATCAATAAAATGTTAAATTGCATTTTGGTAAGAGACAGCAAAATGCTATCTCCAATTTCAAATAACATATATCCGATTGCCTACTAGTCGTACATAAACCGTATACGTCGTCACATGTCTTCTCTTATGTGCACATGTGTGCACGTATACATGCCCAATACCTATATAGAAAATCAAGAGTTTGGTTAACTACACATCTAAACCAAAGTGTAGATGTGTCAGGGAAAAGCAGGGTTGAATAATTACTTGCTGGAACTGTATGTTAAGCTACTACATACATACGCATATATATATGTATGTGAAACTCGGAAGTTAGGAGAAGAGAGATTTACTATCTACAATGCATGTGTGTGTATGTGTGTGCGTGTGTATTGTATCTACAAGAATTCAGGCTGTTTGTTTTAAGCTTGGTAAATGTGAGCTAAGTCGATTTATATACTAAAACGCAGAAAACGTTTATGTATGTAAAACATATTCTATACGTACGTTTATTTGAATATGAATTCGGGCATATGAAGAATTGGAGAAGAAGAAAAAAATAGTGTTAGACTTGAGGTTGCTCGGAATTTTTTTCGTTTCAATGAGCGTTGAAAAAATTTTAACAATATTTTTTTCAAAAATTTAAGTTTTGAACAGAATTTATTATTATCATACTTGATATTATTTTATTATTATGCAAATTCACGTCTTTAATAATATGCGGAACAAAAAGTGTCAATGTAATAATAATTACATCTCATTTAATTTTAATTTACAACCATTATTTAGAATTGAAAGTTTTAACATTTTAAAATACGATTCTCAAAAATTTGATTATAAAAGAAATTAATCGCTTGAAATTGTTGAATGCCAATAAAGCTTACACAACGTTAATATACTATTTATTGACGTTTTATTTATACGTTTATGTCACTATACACACTGATTCAAATACACGAATAAATCTTCAATAATCATTATCAAGCTATTTCTATTATTAATAAATAGTTTTTATGTTAATTAAAGCTTTTTTTATGCTAAGGTTGATAATGCTAATACTCCGGTACGCGATCAACTAAATATGACATTAAACATATATTCATGCTGGACTAAAAATATATTGTTTAATTTTTTAAATACAAATAATCAACTTATTTTTATTATTCAAAAGTTAACGCTTTAATTCTATTATCACGTGATAAATAAATAAAAAATTAACAATCATGAAGTCGATGCTATGAAAACGTAAATAAATTAATAAATATTCAAACGTTTAGGTTTATTTTTTTAATATTAAATATCAACAAAGGAGACAGAAAAAAAATCTAAAAATTAACCGAATCAATTGTTTTCCACTTTGTCATTTGCAAAAGTGTTATATTTATTCTCGCTTATATACACGTATTAATGAGCTTCTGTTGTTGGCTATCAGCGAACATTTATATAGAACATAAATGTAGTATATCAGACATATATATACCAGTTTGTTATGTATGTAGATATATATATATCGACTTAAGTATACAGCCATGCAACTACTAGGCCACATACGGTCGATATAATACAGACACGACCTAACACACTACGTGTATATATCGCTTTACATAATTGTTCAAGTTTTCTTTATTTTCTTTTCTTTTTTTTTCTTTTCACTTGCCTATAGGTAGCAGCGATATTTCTAGGATGTACACAATTGTTAAAATGTTCTGTGTACCCACGTCTGCTTTGTTACGACCTAAAATAAGCGAGTTATTGCAAAGAAATAGATAAATATATATAATACGATGGTAAATTTTAATAAATAAGACTAATATTTATATGACGAAAATTGTTAAAATAACCTTTGCAAACTTTACTATACGATATACTTTTTCTTTGGTCACTGTAATTTTCAAAAAATATTATTTTATTTAATTTTTTTGTTAGTTTTCAATTTACATTTAAAGACTGTATGATTTTTTAATGTTTTAAAAGTTGATAAATTTTAAAATATAATTTTTCATTCGAATGAATTTTTCACATTATAAAATCAACATTTGATTGTATCGATTGACAAAAGAAAAGAAACCAGAAATATATTATAATTAGAAAAATCAATATTCCAAAATTAATAATTGTTAAGAGCTTTTTGTCCGTTAAGAAATAAATAAAATTCTAGCTATAAAATAATTATATAAATAGATTGCATTATACCCAACACTGCAATTATAGTTAATGAAACCACCGAAAATATACATTTTAATAATAAAATATAAAAAATTGTAACAACCCAGACTGCACTGCAAATGGAATAATAACAAGTCTGTGCGTTTATTAATATTTCAATGCACGCGTCAACTTCGCAATCACCGCTTTGAAGGTTCTTTGGCAAACTTAAAGATCAATCGAAGCCTTAAAAACTTTTTTAATTGCCAACCGAAGATATATATATTTCTTCTTTTTCAACTACTCTTTATTTATACACGGTAGTGCTTATTAGCAATATGTCACTTTTAAGTTTGTCCTAATTTTAATATTTCTTTTGGTTTTATAATTAAGGTTTTTCTCGTTATTGGATAATGAGTTGACATTTTATTGGGGATAAAATCATGTAAAATTTTGACGTATGATGATAATTACATTTTTTCAATGAATATATTGCAAATAAAAATCGTAATGTATATACGCAATATTACAAAAAAATATGACATCAATATAAGATTATACTTCATACCTACTTCAAACAGCAAAATGTAAATATTAATCTTATCATAAATCTATATGCTTAGACACGTTAAGCTTGTAAGGAAATTTTATATTTTTCTTCAACTCAAACATTATTTAATGAAAGTATTGATACAAGTTTTGGGCTAATTAATAAATTACATTCAATTATGTACATCTTATGTGTAAATAATAATTTTTTTTCCTTGTTTCAGGTACGTAATAAAAATATCACCGATTATCTACGAAATATCAGTATTATTCCAGATTACGATTTTGTAAGTATAGTCAAAGTGTACATTATTGAATATTCAAATTTCATTATTATTATCTTTACTCTGTAAAAAGTTTTGTGTGATTTCCCAAAATTTTTTCTCGTTGCAAATTTTGGTGTTAAAATTTCACCTATATAAATACGTAAAATTAACATAAAATTTTTCATAACCGAAAATTTTTGATAATTTTTAAACAACAAAATTTTTTGTTAAACTAACATATGAATATTTACTTTGTTATTCAATAAACTTAGAATCACACATTTCATTATTTAATTGTGAATTTTTATTAAACTTTTGTATTAAAATTTTTAATTCAAAATTAACACAAAAATTATTTGTAAATTTTAACACGAAAAAATTGGAGTCTCGCCTAAATACTTTCGTGAATTAAAATTAGAAAAATTTTTTTACAGTGTAAATTATTAAAAAGAAATTAATCTAGTGTTGGGATTGAAATAGAAATATTCAATTTTAATCTAATGAAATTTTTTATTTCAATTGAAATCGTCGTGCGTTAAATTAAATTCTGTCGTATCAATCAATATCTTACTAATTCATGAAAAATTGCTCTATAAAGTAAGTTATTCAATCAATTATTCATTCACTTTATTTAATAGAGCTTAAAGTTTATTACTTCTTATGCGTGACTATCAAAAAATATAATAATGAAAAAAAAAAATTAAAAATCGTAAATTTTCAGTTTTATGGATTCTATATTAAATTTTAATTAAAAAAATACGTCTCTTTGCAAAATCATAAATCTTTTAATGATCCATAATATGAAAAAAGACGAATTACAAAAATAAAGTAATCGATGAATCGTCAGAAAACAGTGAAGATTAAAACATTAAAAATTAAAAGTTTTTAATTTGAGAGTTGAACGTACAGGTAATGCATAGTAGTACGTACCTATCTTTCCGCTAAACGTCTATCTTCGTTATTCTGAATGAGGTCATGTTTATCTTTAGTAAAGCTAGATTTATTTCCAGCATCGCTAAGTTCATTTTCTCAACAGCGTATGTTCCTGTATTATTTATTGTTCGATATGTGAATAAAAAAATGTTTTTAATACTTAACGAAAAATCGAGCTTTAATCTAAAAAAAATTTTTATTTCCTGTGAAATGGTTAGAATTATTCTAAAACAAGTAATAATTGTTTATACATTTTTGAAAATTGTTTTCAGAAATTTTGTAATCAAATTTATTCATAAAAAAATTTATTTTAAATTTAAAATATTCTAACATCAGTAAAATCTATGAATATATTAGCCATTCATCAAATAATTATTATTTAAATAAACCATTTATCTTTTCTCAGAATTTTTTTTCCATACAAAAATTACAAACAACTACTCTCTCGCGTTGATGTATAAACGCGAGACTTCAACAATACACACTACGGTAGTCATAAATTATTGATAGACCTAGTGACGAGAACAAAAGTCAGTTCGCAAGTGTGGTTTTCCAGGTCACATTGACTAGAGACATTCATCCCTTTCATAGAGTTTTTTTTTCTTCTTTTCTTTTATTTTCTATCCCGTGTCGCGCGCACATTTGTTACGAGAACTCGGTAAAAGCCACTGAAATTATTAATTTCTTTCTCTTTTTTTCATGTATGTACAAAGTTTTTTATTGAGGCTCTAATTGGGAGAGGTCATTACGTTTGGTCAATTGTTAAAAGGGCTTTTATTACAATTTAATTGATAATTAAGTAATTTTTATTTCGACGGTTATTTTCATATTACGAAATGATAGTAGGACCTATTTTTACAAAATTGAGAGTATTGATCTCTAATCTCTAATAGTATGATTAAAGAATAGATCAACGCTGAATAGTGATAATAAAAAACAATTATTTTAATACCTTCATATTATTCGGTGATCGCCTTCAGAAGAAACGATAAGTTTAGACGCTTATTTTAACAAATTTTTTTTAATTTGGTGGCTTTCACGTTCACCTTTACGATTTTAACGTATTCCCCACACCTTTATTTATACTTCCAATTCTTTTTGTTTTTTATCAGTCCTATTTTGCCCCGTCCCATTCCGCATTCGCCCAGGGTAATGCCCGTGGAGAGGAGAAAACCCATAGGCAAACCCAGTGGGATAAAACCTGGGAAAACCCCCTCCGGAATGGGTCGGTGTATATAGCAGATTCGGTATTAGGCATCCTTGTATCAGGATACCTACACCGTATCTGCCACACCTCCCGTTCACATTGTCATGTGGCCAGCACGCCCAAGCGATCGTCACACAAAGCAAGTCCAGACTGGACGCGCAGCGTTCCTTGGAGTGGTCACCCATCCAAGTACTAACCGCGGCCAATGCTGCTTAACTTTGCAGATCGTCTGGCGCGCGCCGAACCACTTGGCCAATGCGTTTTGACGCTTATTTATTTGATATATAATTGGCTGATTACAACCACGTGGTCTACGAATAGCATATTATGCATCTAGGGAGGAAAAAGATTGGTCAGTTCAGAATTCGAGCTGAAGGCGAGGGTAACAAATACGAACTATGAGGTAACCATTTTTCCTTCCGTAGTGCACGTACTATTTTCCTTAACAACAGGCAAAAACATCACATTTCATTCCATTTTTGACACCAGAAAAAATACGGCACTTTCGGCCCGACCTAAAAAAACAATACATTACGATACAAATACCAGATGAGATATGTGTATCATATACTATTTTATGACATGCGCTACTCAAATTCACCAAAAGAATTGCAACCTAATATTTCTATATTGTAGCCACAATTTCCTAATGTAACTGCTTGTTTAATTAATTTATATATTTAAAAGCGTTTATAGTACTTCATGAGGGTGAAAGACGTGTATACGATTAATTAGAATTGTCATCTACACCGTGCCAGAAAACGTGATATAAGCCACGGAAAAGTGTGCAGTACAAGCGAATTTAAATCACATAATGTTATAAAGTTAATTAACTATTAGCTAAATACGCCAATTTTCTATCAGGGTAAATGACCATTGTTTGTTCAATCATGTTTATGATTGACATACGTTTTTTGTGAAATAAATTTAATTTTTTAGTCATATTTTCATTAATTTTTTTCTCTCAATTCTTAAAAAGTACATCATTTCTTCAAATTCTTAGAAACTGCTATTTTTTCAGAAGTTGAAACAACTTTAATAAAATTTTGCCTTTATGGTGATGCTATACATCTGTAAACAAATAAGTCACATTTTATGATTTGAAGAAGTTTGCATTTTAATATTTGAAGTTTAAAAAATTATGAATAAATTAAATGGAATAATAAATAAATGCTTGTATATTTGATGTTTGAAAAATGGTGAATAAATTAAATTAAAAAATAAACAAACTCCGCAATTTTCTTCTACAAACTAAGTTTGTGTCTCTAAATATACAAAATAGGCACTTAACTCAATTTGCAATAAAATGTGACTTATTTGGTTTCCCGATAATGCACAAATGTAAAGTCCTATGGTCCCTTAATTAGAGGTTAATATTCAAACTCAATTTCCAATTTTCAATCCATAAAATAATACATTTTCAAATTTTGCATGAAAAAACAATATACTGTCGCAAAATCGTTTACATTCATTTAATAAATATAACGAAGTAAAACGTTATATTTTACAAATAATAATTTTATTTTGTAAATCTTTTCCTTTATACGCGAATAAATATTTAAATCATCAACCCGAGAATAAATACTAATTTCCTTTTTACACGTCTCTTTAACAGGCAATTTTAATATATGCAAACTTAATTAAATATATCGTCGATGGCATTTCGTAAAGCGTATATGAAAAAAATATTACAGACGGCTTATTTTTAATAAAAATTTATATTTTTTTAAAATTTTTCTCTCTTTTAAAATTTAGTACATGACTTATTCTGTAACTAAGGTAAAGTATATTTAATTTAAAAAATCCTGTTCTTCTTCTTTTTTGATATTGAACTTGTTTTTATATATTCCGTCTATTTATGACTTGATTCATACGTATAAACGTGTTTACACCGGTAAAGTGGTTTTGCGGCTATTTCCTGCACGGCATCCATAAGCAAGCTTCTATATAAGAACTACTATATTCACGTTCTTCCTCTTTTTTTTCTTTTAAATTTACTTTTGCTACTGGTTTATGAATGATATTTTGCAACTTACTGATAGCAGACAAAATAAATTAATATTAAACGTATATTTCATATTTTATGTAACTAGAAAATATAGATACGCTATGCGTGCATACGAATTCAAAAGTTTTTGACTGTCATAATACGTTCATATTCTCGAGCTGAATACCAGATTTAAACCAACCAGATTGTATTGAATCTAGAAATCTAATCAGAACGTTTAGAAGCTTCACTTTCAACCTGTTCTGGTTTTTATATAAGAATCAACTATCGTAATAGTAAATAAGATATGCTTTTATTATTTTTTATCGTGATAAATCAATAAATATTTTTTCCAAAGGATAACTTATATTTAATTCTTTCTCTAAAAGTTCATTCGGTCGGATATTAATTGACTTTTATCAGTAAAAAGTACAGTTTCATACTTTGCATATTTAACTTTTACAGGAAAGCTCAATATAATGGAAATAATTTTTACCTGAGTTATTTAAAAAATAGTGCATTGATTCCTTGCACAGGATGCTTTTTCTTCATTATTAGATGTCAAACGTTTTTTCGAAAATTGAACAAACGATCGAATAATTTATTCGAATCAGCTAAACTCAATAATGTTCAACGATTTTTCAATATTGCTATTCACTGTATACGCTTTTAATTGATTTACGAATTTTGCATTAACATAATATTAACCAGATTCCGTTTCGCTCATTACAATTCCAGTGATATTTTAATATAACGTACAAAGCAAGTTTAATAAATGTTATGAATTACGAATGAAATGTATTTTAAATGGAAATGTAATTGCTGATTTTAATAAAGTATTTTTATTATCGTTCGTATAGAATATTAATAGTATACATCGTGATAATTTTTAAAAGTCAGTGATATTTAGAAATCATTGGTTAAATTTTTGAGGATTCAGAAATTAACGACCATAATTTTAAAATTATTAATTTGATTTTTAGATACTTATGGTATTTTGATCCATTAAAAGTCAGATTTGTATACACAATTTAATAAACTCAAATTAAGAAATCCACACAAATGGCTTTTATTGATAGTCAATTGTTTTAATCTTAGCTGAATTGAACTCAAACACTTTAACAGTAAAGCACGAGCAGCTAGACCATCTTAATTGATCAATGAAAATTAGATATGGGTTCATTTAATGCCTCTACTCTATGTGTGAGGTTGATTAATTTCTAAGTTATTTTATTGATTAATGATTACATAAATAAATGAGTAACGTTTAGTACATTCATTTGAGTTTTCATTTTTTATTATGATAGATGAAAATCGTTATAAATTGATAATAAATTTTCACTACACTAGACAAAGTTTTATTTTTCCTAATATTAAATTTGTAATGATTGGAAAAAAAAATCAAAAATTTAATTTAACTATATTCATGTACTTTATGTGTAATTATAAATAAAGAAAATAAATATTTTTAATATGGAGAAACATAGTTTTTTTTTAAATAATTGGCTTATGTAGAATATTATGCAAGTTTTTTTTCTTTTTAGTAGCTTTTCATGTGAATAAGTATTTGTCAGCTTTTTCTTATTTGTTCATTAGCTAGTGCCGCAATACCATAAATCAAATTGTTACATTTTTTGGCAAACCTTTCCACATATTCATCGCCAAGTTTTTAAAAAACAATTTCCGTGAAGCAGAACCAGTTTTTCAAAAATTTGAAATAAAAGAAAAGATTTTAATTTTTAACCATCAAAAGTTTTATATCTAACTCCAAAGGTCTAGTTAACTTATACATTCGCTGGTAGAAATTTAACCATCCGTTGGCTAACGGTTGGTTATTATTTAATAAATTAACCAACTGTTGGTTAAATTTCTACCAGGGTTGGAAATATAAAATTAAAAATAAAACAATAACTACTACTTAAATTTTTAATCACATATCAACCTGAATCCACAATAATTCAACCCTTTCAATTAAGCTCAGCACGCATCCATAATGAAAACAAGTGAAAGCAAATGCACACGTATATTAACCGTTAATGATTAATATTTAACAAAATTCATTCATCCCTACAGAAATTTACCTATAGAGAAGATAGACAGATATTATTTTGTCTGTCGGGCCAATTACACCACCAATGAATAATAGGACCACATATATAGACACACATCTATGTAACAAAGTCTCCTGTGACGCTATATACGACAATTAATTGAACGAGAGAGAATATTCACCTCCGTTCATACGTAATACGGAAATCGATCGACCCTTTTCTATATATACCTACGTGTATAAGTGTAATTACATCGCGTGCGCCTTTTCCGTATATCCTATTGTTTGGACGCCAATGTTCTGCCCTTTATTTTTTGGCCAACCCTTTTTTTTGGCTGTACGAATATATACATTGATGAAGAAACTCGAGTGGTATTCACTGATATTCTTTTTCTTTTTTTTACTTTTTTTAAAGTTTATGAAAGGTTCGATGATGATTGACGGGGATATGCAATGACTATCGGACGTTTTTCGTAATTTTCTTTTGACTTTATGTTTGAAGGATTCATCAAAGATGAAACTTTTATGGCTTTTGATATTAATGAATTTATTTTTTTAGTCTCAAATATATCAATGGAGCCTTCCCTGGTAGAAATTTCACCAACAAAAATGCCCAATTTTTCAATTATTGCCCAATTTTATTTGTGAACGGTTGGCGAAATATTTTACTAATGAATGGCGGACTGTTTAACAGCTGGCGTCTGTGACAAGTGCGAACACGAAAGCGACAACTAACTAACGTTCGGTAGACTCTGAAATCAAACGTGTGGTACATAATATAACTACTGTATTTACTGTTTAAAAAATACAGAGCAAAAAGAATTTTAGATAATTATAAAAACAAAGTAGTTTGTAAAGTGATTATGTGTTTGAAGAAAGTGATGAAAATAATACGTGTGAAGATTGAAAATTTTGACTGTATCTAACCTCAATTTGAACATAGTGAAAAAAGCTATAAAAAATTTAACGTAGTTAATAAAAAAAAATATGTTGCTTTTAATCAAAGACAATCTAAAACGATAATCAATTAATTATTTTATATGTACGTGCGCGTGTGATATGTTTATTCATGTGTTATAATTGTAATAATGATTGTGATAATTAATATATAAAGCATAACTTTAAATTTCCCATATCGGTTGGGCAATGAATGGCGTAAACACGCCATTACGGTGATATTGGCGAATAATAGTACAACGAATGGGAATATATAAAAAAATTGACCAACCCATGGAGAAAAAATCGGGAAAATTTCTACCAGGGTTTGCATTCGAAAATTTTAGTAATTAACGAGAAATATTATTGGTATTAAAATATATTTTCTTTAATATTATAAAAAGAAAAATGGTAATATTGTTTAAGTAATTAAATTAAATGATTAAACATTTTGATTAAACAAAAAAATTGTAAATTTATTTTATAAAACTAATCCCTATTCCGCCATTCTAATTAAAATTCGTCCCTCGTTTTTAGAAATCTCTAACCACTCCTTGTGGAAATCTCGAAATTGTAAAATTTTCGCAGTCTTGCAGACACGCTTGATTTGCGGTAGACACACCAAGACGAGCGCATCTTGAGCACGGTATTCGTAATTTTCTGTTAGAAATCGAAGCTTGGGTTGATCCCCGAATTTCCTCCTTGAGTGTGTTTCTGCGCACGAAAATTTGCATTGTAAATTGGGCCGACCTTACGAATATTTCCTTCACTCTATAGTTCTCTTTATTCTTATAAGTATGTTTGTTTCCTGTTTTCTTATATTCTTTGTCTGCGTCTGGTACGGTTTATATTTATGCCGAAAATTTAAATTAAGTTGTTATCGGCTATGAAACATAATAGTTTTAATGTTTTTTAATGATTCTACTTAAAAATAAAACTTGTTAAAATATCTGAGTAGTAATTAAAATTGATTTTAGTTAATAAATCAGCGAGTCAGTTTGGTCACATGCCCATGTTCTGCAAAATTTTTTGAAATAAACTTATGTATAAAAAATTGTTTGTAATTTTTGTATGAATTATATAATAAAAATTTGAATATGAAAATTTACGAGTAATACAAAATTTTTAATGATGATTCTAAGTTATAAGATGATTTGAATAACAAATTAGATATTTTACATGTAAATTTGACGAAAATTTTTGTTGTTTGAAAGTAAAAAATAGCTTTTGGTTAATTTTATACATTTAGCTGTAATATTTTAACATGAAAATTTTCATCGAGAAGAAATCATACAAAATTTTTTTACATGTAGTTTTAGTTAACAATTAAGCTATTTTGGTCTCAAATCAATATTATAAATAAAGAAAATTTGTGCAGGTACAACATCAAAGATAAAAGAGTCACATAAAAATCTTTACTTTTTCTAATAAAACCCCAAGAATCATAGTGAATATCTTAGAAAAAAATAAGTTATTAAACAATCCAAAGTTAAATCATCGTTTACCCTGCAAGTAGATGTTGTGCTAAATATTCGTAAACCGTTAAATATCATCGTATTTACTAGAATGGATGTAAATCAACGTCTTGTATTTGATATATAAAGCCCTCGTAATTCACGTAAACGTGATCACAAACCGCAGTCGAGCAAAGGATCAAGATAAAGACAACTGACGAAAATTACACATCGTTAAATTTTGAAGATTTAGCTTAGAGTTCGCTACTCGAGCTCTACATCTTGTAATATTTACAAATGTAATAGTCAGATCTAGAAATACATTAGCATATATGTGTGTGCGCGAATTAACTTGCTTCGATGTTCGCGTAAACATGCTTACGCACGTCATGCATGTACAAACTATATATGCTCGTATAAACATGTTTTATAATATTAATGTGAATCGAGATGTTAAGTTAGTCGAGCAAATGTAGGTTACGTGCATAAGCAGCAATAAAGAGTCGCATTTTTTCCAAGTTTTGATTTTGTTGAATTATATTCAATTTTATTTATTATTATCAATAAAGATTTATTATTTATTATTATCGATAAAATATCTGAACTTTTTTTTGAATATAGAAAATTGATTTATTTATGTTCCAAAAACATAAATTTTGAATGTATGATAGCAGTAAAACATGGGCGTTGTACACTCATAACCATTTTTTCTTCTATGGGAGGTGAATGCGTTATCGTTTACTTTGCGATAGCGTAACGAATTATTACGATGACAGCATTTTTAAAGACTCATTGGAAAACGATTGTGCTATCTTCTATCTTTTACGCCCATTTTTTTCTAATTTTTCATCATGACAGTTGCTCTGTTCTATTGAATTTTAAAAATTGTATATTTCAAGCCTGGTATTTTATGCTTGAATGTGATAAAAGTTGTAAAGCGAAATGAAATTTCGTTAAAATATATTATTGTATGTTGATGTATACAAACTTTACCAATTAAAAATATATTTAATTAAATTTCAATTTCTGAAATATAAAGATCCATTAAAAATAAATACAAAATTTTATGATCGTTGCAACGTTTTGTCAACTTTTTTTGTAAATTTCTTTTGTAGTTTTAACTATTAAGTTTCCTCAATACAATTTTTAGTTTTCTAAATTTCTGAAGAAATTAATACTGAAAATTTCGTGTTTATTTATTTCTATTCAGGCATTCGTTAAGGCGCGGACGCTCCTCCTATATATATATATATATATATACTTCCGTTTCATTAGTTCCGTTGCATGTACCGTCACGAAATCAATTCACTCCCGTATAATTATTGTATATGTCTCTTATGGGAGGTGTACACCGCCGGTAAAGAAGTTTCATTTAAAAAAGATTCAATATCTGTATATAGTTTTACTTTTAAATTAAGGAAAATGAAGTCTCAGTGGCTCACTCGGTAGAGTGATGGATTTATTATCTCGAGGTTCCGAGTTCGAATCCCGTGCTCGGCCGATTTATACAAGCACCGCTGTATGTTACATGTGCTTTTTTCACAAACACACTGACGACCTCCGTCACTAATTAGCATGATAGCATAAATACAGCGACGTTAAATAAAAAAAAATTAAAATAACTTCTTTTAAGCTCGGGCTTTTTTGGTACATTATTTTTTTGTCGATTTTATCTTGTCATTTTTGAACTAGTTCTATGTTTGATATGTCTTTCGTCAATGATTATTCTAGGTTAAGTCGAATATTTAACCGGTATTTTAGGATAGACGTTAAGATGTTATTTTTAGAATAATTTTTTTCTTACTGTTAAGACTAGTAGAAAAGTTTTTGACATCAAACTTATTTATAAAAGATAAATAAGTGATACAACCTAAAATTAATTTCTATAAATTTAGTAGTAAAGATGAAATATATTAAAACAAGTTCATGATTCCTTTAAAATAATTTATAATAATTAATACAATAATTGAATTGTTAAGGCATTAAAACTTTGTAAACGTTTTTAATTTTTTTCCATATACGCATAGACAATATGACTTCTTATTCTTTCCATTCGGTTTTTTCTTATCTGTACCTCGTTCAATTCTTTATCTATAAACTTGTCTATGTAATAAGAAACTCGGATGCTCTGAATTTCGAGGTACTAATACTACCACTACTACTGGCAACAGTATAAGAAGTTACTCATCCAGTTCAAACTGAGAGAGAGATCTATTCCTAGACATTGCGCTTACACTTCTAGCTTTAGGTCGAATGGCATTCCTTTGCTTATTCTTCTTCTTCTTCTCTCGTGCTGCCTGCTCACTCTCTTTCGTCTCTTATTCTTTTGCACTGACCTCGCTCGATTTCGTTCGTTTCGTGTACACGTCTAAGAAAGAGGGATTGATTTAACAATTGATTTCAAATAAGAAAATTTAAATTACTTTTGTACGAACTTGATGTTTTATTCATTAAAAAATTTTTTTTTGTCTGAAGAAGCAAAAGTATTTAAGCGAGCATTATGTGACATGCGAGTTAGATAGAATCCTCTATACAGCAATTTTTAAGTTTTTTAATCTTATTTTTAAATCTTTCAAGATATTATTTTGTTCTCTATTTTAAGTAAAGCGAAAAATCATTGGAAAGATATTTTCGAATGTTGTAGAATAAAATTCAAAATTTTAATTACAAATTTAGTATTTCATTTCTTTTTGAAAAAATAATTATTAAAAAAAATGATTTCATATTTATATTGTATAAAATGAATAGATTAATCAAGCTTGAATTTAATTGGAATTGATCAACGTAAAAATAATATTTTTCATTCTGACAAAAAATTGAATAATGCTATAAGCATGCAATTTCAAATTTTTCATTTCATTTTAATTATTTTATACAAATTTTTAATAATAATTGAAACAAATATATTTCAATGTTTTTGTCGACGATCTTGCGGAATAATATTATTTTTAAATATATTGAAATTTTGAAATTTCAGAATCTCAATTTTTATACTTAAATTAATTAAAAATTATTAACGTTGTCTTCTTTTTAATAAAAATATTCCAAGTTTTCAATATTTTAAAGTCATTAATTATTTAACCCAACGAAAAAAAGACAATAAATTAAAAGAAAAAATTTATTAAGTTTATGATGAACTGCAAAAGCACTTGAATCTTGAATATTTTATTTCATTGTTGATATGCAAAAAAAGGACGTCATTTATGGAAAAAACTTTTGGTCCGCGAAAAATGTAACGACTTTTGTTTGCATAGAAAGCATTTTCGTGTAGAGGTTTTAAGTTTACGAGCTAATAATTCGAGAGAGAGAGGACAGCGCAAACTTTTTTATCTACTCTTTTGCTCTCTGTGCGTTTTGTTCTTCTTTACAATGTTATAAAAAATTCCAATATTATTATCGGACTACTGCGGTTAAAATTAAATCTCACTTTTTTAAATCTCAAATATCAAAATTTAATTTAATTTATATAGTTGACAGCAATAAAATAAATACGTATTTTATCAATGCTATTGTTTATTTCAAAATTTCCATTAGAAAGTTTTTATAAATATAATGTTTTAAGAAAAATGAAGAATTATTTCACATATGTTACAAAAATATTTATAATTTATATATTTCAAAAATCTTTTTATATAATTTTTTTCAACTTTTTGTTATAGAACAATCTTTTTAAAATCTTTTTAAATATTTTTGATTTGCGAAATAATAAACATTATTTTTGTTGGGGTGGAAATACTTGATTCCGATGATATTTAAAAATGCATATAATTGTTCTGATATTCTTTTCAGAAATGTATTTCGATCATTTTTTTTCTTCAATTTCAAGTATCGACACAATAGTTTCGAAATTCATTCATTGTAAAATGCAAAAGAGAAAATCAACGTCATCATTTGTCTCTCAAAACTCCGCGAAATTCACGATCCTTCTTCATCATTTTCACCTTATATTCAAAAAGTAAAACAAAATAAAAAAAAAAGAAAGCAAAAAAGAGAGTAAAACAAGAACCCGAGTGAAAGCTCCTCCTACATAGTATACTACAGAAAAAAAAAAAAAAAAAAGGCTAGCCTTGTGTCACGGCAGCGAACGAGCGTTACGGCGCCTTGGGGATTTCAGAGTTGCATATATGGGGAAAGAATCGAGAAAAACTACTCTCTAGGGGTAGAAAAAAAAGCTTCTCTTTTGCCATCCCCTTCCCTTCCTCCTTTCTCTCTCTCTTATCGTGACTTGCGCTCACGATTAATCGTTTCGAAACGAAAGGAACTAACGCCCAACTGAACGACGTTTCACTTCTTCTTCTTCTCCTCTCTTTTCTACGACGCGACGTTATTTATTTATTTCTTGCGCGTTAACTCTCTTCGTTCTCTCTGATCGATTTGTTTGTTAACAAGCTATATGCTTAAGGATTTATATTATATTGTTTTCTTGGTATATTTGTTAGATTTTTATATTAACATTTTTTATTCAATATAAAATAAGAATAGAATTTTAATTGAACAATAATCTCTGTGGAAGAAATTATAAAAGTATTTTTATATTGTAAAAATATAAAATACCACCATAAGTCATTTTATTAACAGTCAAAAATTTCTATAATAAAAGTTACAACTTTTGAAATGTTCACAAGAGGTCTCAGTAGCTCACTCAGTAGAGTGATGGATTCGTAATCTCGGGGACCCGAGTTCGAATCCCGCTCTCAGCCGATTGATACAAGCACCACTGTATGTTACATGTGCTTTGTTCACAAACACACTGATGATCTCCGTCACTAATTAGCATCAGACAGCGACGTTAAATAAAAAAAAAAAAAAATAGGCAAAACACACAGGGCACACTGTTAAAAAATGCATGAAATTTGCTTCCAGTACATGCATTAAATTTTCTGAAAATACATTAAAATTACGATAAAATGTATTAATTTTCATGCAAATCATCATTAAATTTTATTTATTAAGATGAAATTTAATACTGATTTGCATAAAAATTAATACATTTTATCGTAATTTTAATGTATTTTCAGAAAATTTAATGCATGTACTGGAAGCAAATTTCATGCATTTTTTAACAGTGCAGCGCAACAATTTTTTTCGTTATTTTGGTTATTTTATATTTATTTTTACTGAAATGACATGGCTTCGAAGTTTTTTTAGTTAATTATTAAAATAGTTTAACGTTAAAATTTAAAGCAGTATATTAAAAAAATTGCTTAAAAGGCTGAAAAAAATATCTTGTTGATTAGGACATTTATAATAAATATTTTGGGATAAATTTTGGTTAAACATTTAGAAAAACGATAACTTCGCTATCTGATTCTATTTTTCTGATTGACTTTTATATTTTAATGTTATAGTAATTTCATATGTTCAAAATGCACATATATTGTAAAAATTTTTATATCCATGTACTGTGAGAGAAAACGTTATATTAATGACAAACTGTCGAAATTTTTTTCTATTATGTATCTCAACTCGCCATAAACTAGTCTAAAAATTAATTCGATATGATTTCAACTTTTTTTCAAATCATAAACATATCTAGAATTTTCGAAAATCACACGTTAAATTAACGTTCATATTGTAACAGATTAAAAATCATATTATTTCATTGTCCTGTACAATAATACATTCATATAAGAGCAAAAGTTGAAACATTTATCAGGCGTATTTTATTTCAATTTGCCGAAAGTATTGAAGCCTATTTGGGACAATTTAAACTTTACGAATAATAAACAGTTTTGCGCACTTGTGCTAAGTGTCATTATATAAGTTTATTTTATGCTTAATGTGGTTTTCGCGAATTAACTTATAAAGGATGATAAATTTTCAAAAAGGATTTAATTATATCATTTCGCAAAGTTTCCCGTTATTCTTGCGAGTCAACGAGGATTTGAAGCTTGAAATTAACTTTTCTTCAATTCAAATCTAATACGTTAAGTTTTCAAATTTTACTTAAATTCGAGTGGAAATATTCATGATTTAAAAATTATTCGATGGATATCATCGAAATTGTTTCTTGAAGTATATTACTTTACTTGTCCCATAAAAAAATCATGATACGTACAAAGATTTAGAGCTTTTAATCTTTATCCATATAAAGCTCCATATAAAGCTTTTGATCTTTGAAAAAAGATTATCAAAAACGTGAAATCGAAGTTACCCAAAAACCAAATAATAAAGATAGAATTTTTCGTTTTTTTGAAAAAAAGCCAGATGAAAAGTCAAAAAAAAGATGTATTAGTTTGAAAAGTTTCTAGCGTGTTTACGTCCGATTGTCTCTGCTTTATATTCATTGTTCCCATGACTTTGGGAATTTCCGAATTCTCGCGCTTGATTGATGGATATTTTTTCTTTTTTTTCGTTTCGTGCGTATATCACAGCTTTTCGCAGTCTCACTTTTTGTAATTGAAAAATATTTTTTCTATCTTCTTTGTGATTGATTTATTTTAGTTTAGAAAAATTCATTGAGCGTGATACGGATACGCTATTTATTTATCGAATATTTTTTTTGCGATCCGGATTAAAGTTTCATTTTTTTCGTTTATTGTTTAAGGTATTTTTCGTATTTGGCACGCGTAAAATCTGAATTTAAATTAAATTTATAAAATCCTTGCCAAGAATTTTGCCACAATGTATTGTGCAAAAAAAAAAATGAAAAATTTTTTCTGGCAACTTTTATGTAATTACCAAAGTAATGCATATATTAATGTTATTTTAACAAAATAAAAAAATTTATTGATTACGCGCAGTAGAAAATGGCCAAACACAGCCAGACGAAACTTAGATTTATAATTTCATGGTTTTTTACATACTTTTTTTTAAAAAATAAAAAAGGAAGTACTTTTATTTTCTATCATCATAAGAAAAATCGTAAAGCAAATACGTAGGCTTTGACCTTTTCAAATATTGAAAAACTTGGAAGCAAATAAACATAAATTCCAATCCTTTTTCTATTACCCATAGTAAAAATAACAAAAATACATCCGAAAAGATTGACTACAGCTTTTCAATTGATTGACCTGTATAAAAGAGAATTGTAAAGTCTTTTTTTATGCGATCACTGCAAGTAACGGAGTAAAAAAGTTGATCTTGTATAAGTAAAAAAAATATGCCAAGAGCAATTTTTAAACGAAATATTAGATCAATATTTAAAGTGAAACGTTGTGAAATTAATGTTATTTGCAATGATAAAATGTTATTTAATAAGCTTCGATAAATTTTAATAAAATGATTTTAACATTGACACAGAAAATAGAAATTCTTTGGTTATTTCCACTTTCTACATTGAATAAATTTCCAATAATCAATTATTTACTTATCTTGATGTATTTTTTCTTATTTTAAACGGGCTCTATTCGCATAAATTCATTTTCTTTGATAAAATAAAGTTATTTAAATAACTGATATGTAGTGATCATTAAACTGACGGTTATGATTTTGAATAATAAAATTCAATCCAAATAGTTTTTTTCTTAAAACTATTTTTTATTTTGTAGCTTGCGAAGCAGACAACAATAATTTATTGACGCGTTTATCGTAAAAAGAAAAACAAATTATTTTTTATAAATCAATTTCTTATATATTTAAGATGTTAACAATGTTATTATAGGCATGTATATCTTCAATGATTTCTAAAATAAAATTAAACAATATAAATATATGTGTATATATCGAATCTTTCAAATAAAAATGTACAAAAAATTAATGAATAAAAATTATTATAATTATTTTTTACACCAATGCACAATTTTCAAATTGAAATTTTCAAAAATTAACAATTTTATTAAATAAATGAAATAATTTTAAATTGTAAATAAAAAAAAGAAGAGAATAAGCATTGATCACACCTGCAACAAAAAAAAAGAAGAAGAAGAAATAAAACATCACTGAAAGCAATAATAATACTCTTGCAATAGTAGAAGCAGAAGGGATCATCCTCCTCTGCAGTATAGTAGTAGCAGTAGCAGCGGTGGCGCTACTATCGCTGCTGTTGGCCGGTTTATATAGGTCAACCCGGCGCTGCTGGTTATATAGATTTTTAGAGCGCCCCTCCCCTTCTATAGTTATGTTCCCCCTTTTTGCTTGCACTTCTCCTCTATATATATCTATATATACATATATATACCCTCTTTTACCCCCCTCATACCCGCCCTTTTATTCGGCTACTGGCCAACTAGAGAGATACTTCTCTATCGTTAGAGAAAGAGAAGAAGAAAAAAAAAAGATGTATAACACCCTTTTACTTTATCTTACAAGCGAATTCACCCACATTTTTAAACATATAGCTATATATACAGTACTTGTCTTTACTTGTATTTTTCTTTTTTTTCGAAGTACTTTTTCATTTTACACGGATTTTAGAGGATAAGTTTGCTGGATTTTATAAGATGTATGTTTACTTATGTAGGTGAGATTGGTGGATGAATTTTATTGCATTACCTATATAATTTTCTTTTTTCTTTTTTTTTTTTTAATTTTTTTAATGGATGCTTATACTTGTAAAATATTTAAAAGCAGCAGCATTGCAGATATGGGTTCCAAGAATGTATTACGAGATTTGAAGATAAATAAATTTTTAAATATTCTATTATTTAAATATTAATTATTATAATTATAGGAAGTAAGTTACATTAAAAGCCTTACATTCAAGAACAAAAAAAGTCTTTTGATATTTGTCGCTTTTCACTTATGTGTATAATTATGCCAATTTCTAAATTTGACGAACTTTCAATTTAAAAATATAAATTTTCAGATACACATAAAAAATTTCTTATTTGTGTTCGAATATTTAAATTAATTTTTTTTACATCATTGGAAATTTTACGTAAATTTATATTTCAATAAAATATTTTTAAAAAATTCAATAATTTGTACTTGGAGATAATTAATTGAAGATAATTTTATTTTCTTTTATGTTTGGCAAAAAGCTTTTAAATGAAATTTCTTGAATAACATAAATTCAATAAAGCGCATTTTCTTTCAGTAAAGATCTTATTTCTAATAGCCGCTGGCATTGCATCAGACAGTGCAATGTACACCCAAGAAATAGAGTAACCTTATTTAAGATAAAAATGGGTTAAAAAGTTTTAAAGACATAAAGAATTAAATAATTTTTAAACAAAATAAAGTCCTTATTACTTATGTAAAATACAAAGCGATATAAAAATTCAATAATATTCGGTTTTTACAAAAATATTTATTTTTCATTCCTAACAATATATGTTTTGAAAATTAATGAATACTTTGTATCTGTAATTTGAAGATACATTTCTTTTTACTGTCATCAAAAAGATAACATTAAAAAAATCGAATTCTCCATTTATATGATTTAATTTTTCATTGTATTAAAAAGTTTTTTATAAACTCTTGGAAAATTATCAATAAAAATGACTTGAGATTACTCACGAAGAAATTTGTCATAGTAAATAAAATTCATTTTTTGAGATTTCTAATGTTAAAAAGTTTTAGAATTTAAAAAAGTGAAAATTTTTGTTTATATTTTAACTTTAATTAAAAAGGTATGAAGTCAAAAAATCTCGGATTAAATTTAGCTGAAATTGGAATAATCTTAACACCACTTTGAATATGCAGAATATTCGAATGTTCCGCAGTATTGTAATGACTATAGCTTTAATACTCCTTTCAGAAATGCGAGAACTCCGACGCTGAGATTTTAGATATCTGAGGTCATTCGGAGTGTACAAACGTTAAACTGACCGTTTAACAATAACAATTTCACATATTCTTTAATATTACATTTTAGATAAGTTCTTTCAAATGTATCCTATCTTTTTTGCAAACACTGTATATTTATGAGAAAGATATTTATATCATCACGTTTTATGATATTTTGAATAGAAAAATTAATTATCAATAAACAAAATATTCAATTAATAAATAAAAAAATCAATAGCTTAAATAAATTAATTATAAAATAGTTATTCTGTTGATTTATTATTAGTGTATTACAATCTTTTTGATAATGGAAGTATTGATAGAATTTGACATTCTTCCAGAAAGATTTATGCGGATGACATAACTTATGTAGCATCAATAATAGCTAAAAAATTTACATGAAAAAAGTATAGAAAAACCATTTGTCATTATTTTTATAAAGATTGTGTATTTTAACATAATTTGTGCAAGATGAATGTATCGCAAGTAAAATATTTTTGATACATTCATCAATATTTGTTATGAGAGTATGTTCTACTTCATCACTTCTTCGTAGGACTATTATTGTTATTATCATTATAATACTGTTATTTTTAAAATTTATACGTACTTTCTATCACAGAAAAATGATTCATTGCATAATTATAATTCCAAAAAATCTTCATCACCTCACAAGAAAACTGATCGAAGAAGGTTGAACTTAATATCTTCTGACATTATAATTTTCATAAAATTGTAATCTATAAATGTATAGTTTTGCATATTATTTATATAAATAAAATTAGCCATGTCGAATTTTTTTTGGATAAAAAAGTGTAATTGCTAAAACTTTTAATAATTTAATACTTTGTTAAAAGTATAGACTTGTGCAATGTATAGACTTGGAGGTGCTTCAACTCTATAATTTGGAATCAACAGATATTCAAAAAGTCTGAAATAATGACATCTCAAAACTTGGACATTTCTGATGACCAACATGGAGTTAAACAAAATGATTTTTATTCTGCTTCTTCAATTTTTCTTGGAGCTAGCACAATTCCTGTTCCATTTAAATAATCTCTATTTTATTTGATTATGTAGCTTTCTCAAAGTTTACGAAAGTCGAATGTTAATAAACTCCAAGCTAGTGTTAAAATAATACATTAGAGTAACTTTTATTATTTCTGATAACGTTGGAGTAACGGTAGCTCCAAATTTCTTTCCGTGCAGATAAATATTAAGAAAGAAAAAAACAAAAGAAATTCCAAAAGAATAACGAGAAAGAGGAAGCTTCTCGCGAATCCCCAGGAATGTGGGTCGCGTCCCAGAAGCGTCGGCACCCTCGTAAAATCCCCGATAAACGAGGTATACGGCTTTTCCCCTACTCCGCAACGTATTTTCTCCCCACCATTAATGTTTCTCCCACCCTCCCTACATTTTCTAACCTAACACGGCGCAGACTCGATACTCAACGACTCCTCTCAAGCGAAGAGGGTTCGCGGTCACCGGAGATGTTACTACCCTTTTTTTTTTTTTTTTTTGCGTTAAAGCAAGCGAGAGTTGGCCCGAATTCTTTTGGGGTCGGTGCTTTTTTTTCTATATCCTCATTTTTTTTACTCTTTTTCTAAGATTACTCTTAACATGTGCGAGAGAGGAAAGTATTCTCGAGTGGAAAAGTTACGCTTTTTTTACTTTTGAGGTTATTTCTCGACTGTAATTGCTAAAAGTTAAGAAGCTGGGCTTCTGGGGTAAAAGAGGTCATTTCAAGGAGCTGGATGTCATTAGGGTGAAAAATGATAAAGTGGCGTTCAAGTAGAACCACTTTTAAATTTTACTCTTTCAATTTATTTTGGGGGGTATATTTTGAAAATTTTTAAAAATGAATAAGGGCTTATTTTTTACTGCTTACCTTTTACTTTCATGTTCCCAGTTCTTTTCCTGTATGACAAATTACATACTCTGATACAGATTTTTATTTATTTTTTCCAGATCTAAAACGACTAATTTCTTAAAATGTAAAAATACGACAATGATAAATATAATATACAATTATTTACTTCATTGTTTCATCATAATTCTTTTTTATAATTAATGATCTTTATATCAATAGACTTAAAATTTCAACAAAAGCGATGCAAAAAGATAAATGTTTTTTTATTTCTACAAAAGCGCTTTTCAGTTTGCACAGTAAAGTGCTAAAAATATTTTCCTACATTGAGTCCGTTTTTCCACTTCTTAAGAAAACATTCACCCTCAAACAAGGGCAAAATAAAAAGAAGAAAAAAGAAGAGAAAAAAACAAACTTAGAGGGGTTGGGAGTTTTAGGAAAAACGACGCCTTTTTACACAAGAAGAATAATAATATCTGCTTTGGGGGCTCTCTCTGACGATAAAGATTCTCCTGGATATCGATTGCCTTGTGACGTCGACATTTTTTTCCTCTTTCTATAGATTGTTTACACAAACGCTTGTGCTATTGACTGCGCATATTAACGTTATGTACACTCGGCTTTATATGATGAAACTGATGTACTGGAATGAAAATTTAATCAAATAGTACTATATTTTTTATAATTCTTATGTCTTACTATTGTTTATTTATTAATCCAGATTTCATAAGTGAATTTTGCATTTATTTGAAATTTAGATATATGAATTTATTCAGAACTGTTGTTATTAAAAAAAAATGAAATATTTTTTTGAATTGTTATATAAAATTGGCATTAGTTATTTGTTTGTCTAAATAATTAAATTTTATTATTTTTGCTTGTTTCAGGTATGCGCACCAAATCAGTCTCGTTATAAAAAAAGAAAACCGCAACATATTGTGAGTAATAATTCACATATTTACATTTCATACTAACCCAACCGTATTGTTAATGGCGTAATAACCAAGTGAATAATTTAAAAATACTACTCCATAAAAGTTAATTAAGATAATATAATAAAACCAAAGTAAACAGTACCCAAACTTATTTTTTCATCATTTTTAATACTTTAATCAGAAGAAAAAATAAATACTTCTAATGGAAATTTTTATTTGAGTACTGCAATCCTTGGCTGCTCCACTACTTACATTAACCGTAATAAGTAATTTAACCTAAATTTTTTTCTGCCTACATTTTATTTGTCTTTCTTTTTTTTTGTATTCTTAACCGCGAATTTCCTTTATCGCATTTTTTCGCTGAATTTTTCTTCTCCCCACATTCCCTCGACTGTTGACTTTGCATCTACGCTTTATGTTACTACTCAAATTCTTCTACTGTTTCCTTTTATGTATTTAATTTCTCAGATATTTCATACTAAAATTACATTGATTTCCTTTATTATTTCACGTTGAATTAAAAATTTAATTCATTCATTTGAAATTTCAGTCTTTTAGATAAGTTTATTTTTGCAGTTCAGAATGTGGATTGCACTTTATTAAAAAAATAGATGTATTTAATTTTTTTATGTTTGTAAAATTTATTAAAAAAATTAAATTATATATCTAGTATGTGCAAAAAAAATATATTTGTTATGATTTCACATTAGCATTTGTATAATATTACTTAAATAATCAGTAAACCATATTTTATCATCAGTGAGATTAACAAATCATTCGTTTAGAAAAAAAAATTTACTGTTGTAATTTTTAATTATCAATACAATGTTTCCATTGACTCAAATTCACCTATGAAAAAAATAACTTTGCAATAGAATTAAAATCATCCGTTTTAATAAAATAAAAATAAATTCACATCGATAAAAGACTACAGCTTACTAAAAAAGTTTTTAAGTACAAGTAATTATTTTCCTCTTCATTTTCAGTTTCTTTCATATCGCGCTCGGCTTCCCGACTTTCCTCCCTCGTCGTAGACGATTGGAATCTACGACGACCAACGAACCAACGTCAACCCCTCTTTCTCTCTATGCACAGTGTCCTCTGATGGGGGATGACCTACTTTATTTCTGATTCGGTTGAAAGAGCTTTTCTTCGATGCAAGCCCGTTACATCCCTGCTCTTCTCACTTTGTTCTTTTATATATATTTTTTTTTCACTCTTTCTCTATATCTTTCAACTCTTTTCTTTTGGTCTGCACGATTTTTGCATAGGATTCAGATATAACGGAAATTTTTAATCGATTGGTTATTGATTTCTTCTTTTTTTTCCTTTTCTTCATGCTTTTTATAATGATGAGGTGGAAAATATTGCTTCGGAGTATTAGAAAATTTCATGAATGGATGAAAGAGAGCTTAATATTTATCTGATTAATAAGATTTTTTTCTGTCGAATTTTTTATTTGGTTGATGAGCTAAAAATCTGTTTTTTGTAAACAATTGTTGGTTCTTACTTGAGTTCTTAATTTAATTAATATTACTTAAATAATTAAACAATTAGCAATTTAAATTTAAGATCCATTACGTAATACATCTCCATACACTATACCCTTCAATTTTCTTAACATATTCCCGAAAGCGTTCAACTTTATCCTTGGAAGTTGGATGAAACCTTAAAAGGATTACATCAGCTCGATTTTCCGTGTATATATATATATCTTCACCTTTTAACTTCACGTAACCTCTTTGAAAGATTTCTTGAACCCATTTGAATATCACAAAGTGAATATTGACGTTAGACTTTACTTCCTAAATAACATTTTTAAGTTGTAAAAATTTATTAATATGAAATATTAATGCTTTTATGTTGAATAAATATTGTACGTTTAAAAATTATTCCATAATTCATCATTGTGACAACTTTTCAAAAAGGGATTGTACTTTTTGTCTTTGTTGAATAGTGTTTTTCATCATTTATATGAAAATCCTTGATGGTAACTGGAATAAAATAGGAGCCTCCGCATAAAATGAAACCTACAAACTATCGTCAACGTAAACTATCTTTTTCATCGAATTTTCTTAAGTTCTATTTTACTCAAAAAATATCTGATAAATTTAGTTTGTTGTTATTACGAAATTACTTGTAATACTTAGATGCAGCGAGGGTTGTTGCTTTTTTCTTGTAATAAATTATGAAAAACATTAGACAAAGACATAAAGTTCAACTTCTTTTTAATAGAAACGTATTTAAAATTTTAATAAATTGATATTGACAAACTTTGCGTCTGTTAAATGAATTTAATATAAAACTTCCATGCACACATGTAAACTATAAAAATGTTTTAAAATTCATGTTATAAGTCTTCTTTAATTTAATTAAGACTGTCCTCCGAGTGCTCGTAAACATATAACCTTCTTAGACGACGTACACTACTGTTGGGTACTTATTTTATTAACCAATTTTCGTATACTTTTATGGAAAAATCAATTTTAAGTTCGTAAAAAATTTATATACAGCTTGAAAAAGTTTAATACGATTTGAAGATCACAAGGTAAATAATTTGAATTATTAAATATATACACAAAACTTTCTTTATTCGTCCGAAATTTTATGGCTTTATTTAAAGTTTTCATCTAAAATTTAGTGTTCCAATCATGCTATCAACGAAGCTTTTTGCCACAAAAGAATATCTATATATGTACATAAATTTTTTTTTTCTCGAGACATGAATAATTCACATTTTTCGTTTGTCCTCTATGTACTCAAGGGTTTATGTCAATGTATATACAGATAGTCTCCTTGACTTTCTGTGTACAGCATAAAATAAAGTGTTCTACTCATACTCTTATATGTGTGTGACAATCTTTTATGTTGCTATTTTTACAATTTTTTCATCAACATACTTTATTCCATCATAAACATCAAACGTCCACAGATGCTTATTAATAAAAACTTTTGTAATAAGTTTATCCAATAAAACGTTTAAAAATTGGTAATTCGTTACAATAATATCATACTGTTTTTTTTCTATCTAACGTCGCTGTATTCCAGCTATCATTACGGTTCTAATTAACGGCGAAGGTTTTGAGTGCGTTTGTGAGCAAAGCACATGTATCGTGTATACAGTCAGGAGTGGTGCTTGTATCAATTGGCCACTGAGAGCGGGATTCGAACTTGGCATCTCGAGATTACGAATCCATCGCTCTCTAGATAGCTCGGTAAACCGATCGAGCAACTGATGGCTTCAATATTACACTGTTAACAAAGACATGAAATTCAATGTGTATACTGAAAACAAATTTCGTGTAAGTTTTGTATTAAATTCATATAATCCCACAGTAAAATTATAGAAAATTTTATTAATTTTTATGAAAATCAGCATTAAGTTTGTGTTGATAAACATTAATTTTTATGTTTATTATACATTAATATCTCTTTAATGATCAAAATATATTAAATTATTTTTACGAATTTCGTTAAAATTTAAAGTGCATACATTAATTTTAATGTTTTTTTAACAGCGTATTCATCATTAAAAGGGGCACTATTAAAACCTCGAAAATATTCTTATGATCTTCTCACAAAATACAGGCGAACAAGATACAATATGTTGTCATAAATCAATAATAGACTTTTGATGCATCAATAAAAAAAAGATAGTGACAGAGGAAAGCTGGACTGAAAAAAAAAGTGTAGCCCCATGGGTTTGAAACATTCGCAGTTTATCGAGATTGATTAAAAAACTTCGCAGACGCGCGCTTTATCCTTGCGTCCAAACGATTATTTTTTTCACCTTTTTTTTCTATTCTACGAACGAATAGTTTTTACCTATCGAAAAATCGAATTCATTTTTTTACACTCAGTTTTAAAAAAGTTCGAAAAAAGTGATCTTTAATTATTAGTTTTAATTGTTATTAGAAAAGGATAAAGAAACGGTATGGAATTTTCATAAGTTTATTGATCGAGATATGAATAGCATACAATTGGGTTGAATGAGCTTTTCTATTTTTTTCTTACAGTCTAGTAGTATAAAAAAACTCATTTAAATATAGTACTTTTGAAGCCAATTATTTAAAAAAAAATTAATAATTAACTTTTTAAAAGTATTATTGATAATAATTAATTTCAATATTTTATAAAAAATATTAAATTTGATAAATGAAAAAAAGGTTTTTTAAAAATTTTAATTGAATTCCGCAACTACTAAATTAATGGAATTTCATTAGATTCATTAATTTCATCCAATAGATAAATCACAATCCAATTTATACTGTATAACTATAGAAAGCAAATTAAGTTTCAAATATCGTTTTACGTAATGTGCACTAATAAACTTTATTACTCAATTTGTTTAAACGCCTTATAAAATATAATTAAAAATTTGCATTTTAAAAGCTTCTCTTGTGTCTTTAAATATTCTAAAATTTTCATTTTTTTTCTTAGTAAGTACTCTTAAATTTTAATGATATGCACTTATAAAGTAAAAAAAATTATTATAAATATAATAAAGAAGATTCTCTAATTAAATGATATTAAAGTAGTCTAAAAAAAATTATTTTAAATACAAATATTTTTAATATTCCTTAAGAAAAATAACTTTTAACAAATTATTTAGAAATAAAGAGTCAAAGAATGATAAAAAAAAATAGTAAAAAATAAAAAAAATTGAAAAAAAAAATATTTTCGTTTCTCAAAAAAATATTTTTTTGTCTTATACTCAAAAAGACAAGCTACCTTATACTCGAGAAATTTTTCCGACAACATAAACCTAGGGAAAAAAAGCTTTTCTCCGCACCCTCGTTTTTTTTTCCTTCTTCTTGTGCAAAGGGAGAGGGTGGAAACGCGCACCCGCGAGGGAAACTCGTTGGAAAAATCAATGGGGGTTTCTTTCGTCGCTAGTTTTGCCGTTGCATTTAACTTCCAAGTAAAAATTTGTTTGCTTAGTGCTGTGTACATTAGTATATAGTTGAATTGATAAAAAAGATTTGTTTATTTTATTTTTTTTCATGTTCCTAATTTTTTTCATAATCAGATATGATCTTATATATTTGTATTTTTTATAATTGAAAATAGTCTTAAGTGCAAGTTTTCATAGCGCAGCTATTTTTTATATCTTATAAGATGATAAATATTTTAAAAATTATTTTATAAATGTTTTTATCTTTTTATAATTTTATGTTAAAGTTTCAAATAGACATATTAAGAATATTTATATGTTACTCTTAAATATTAAAAAATATTTTTTTTGTCATTACTTTTTTATTATGTCAAAAATAATATTTTTTTATGTATAACTTATTGAAAAAAAACTTTAAAAAATGTTATTTTTATGAATTTATTATTTTTATTAAAACAAGATACATAATGATGATCTAATGCTTCAAAGTGTTTACAATGCTTATTAAATAAAACAAAAATGTTTTTCTTTTCGTAATTTTTATGCATAATTCTACTATTTCCTCTTTTCATTGACTTGATTATATAGACTTTATTTGTTCAAAGAATTTTAGTTTAAAGTGATCGAGGCCATGAACAACATTCATTTGCGTAATCACAGACTTTCATGCGCTCGTCAAAACAACACACATAAAGTAGGTAGTGCAATTTTCCGGATTAGGTAGTAAGATTATTTCTTCGCTGTTCGATTCTGGACACTGCTCTTCGTAAGCAGCATAAGCTAAGGCAACGATGCCGAATACGATGAAGCTTGTAATTACTGTAATTTTAGACAGATATTTTTCTATGTCATTGTGTATTTTTTAAAATTCTAAACATTTTTCAATAAATACAAACTTTCTATATTTTTTGAAAAATATTTGATAGTCAAATTTTGAATTATTAATTTGAATAATTCTTACCTTTCATTTTATACAAAAGATGGAAAAAAATTTTAATTATTGTCGTACTAACAGTTGTATAGCTTACTACTGAACTGATATCACAATCAGGTATACATTCAATTTTTATAGGTAGAAGGCAGATAAATTAACTGATTCAACTTTCTTGTTATCGATATCGAAATTGATAACATAATTAAATTTGATAAAATTGATTTAACATTCTTACAAATTGCTGATATATTAATTTGTTTCAAATTTTTAAATTAATTCAAATGGAAATCTTTAAAAAACGTTATTATTCCATTTCAGAAACATTAAAAGTTTACTAATCTATTGAAATTTTGTAATATTTAATTCTTCACAAAAGGATTGCTCTAAGGTCATTAGTAGATCATTTGGTAGAGCGATAGATTCGAAATCTCGAGGTTTTGAGTTCGAAGCCCGCTCTCGGCGGTCGATTTTTACAAACACCACTGTACATTACATGTGCTTTGTTCACAAACACAGTGAACGACCTCTGTCGCTAATTGGTGTGACGTAAAATGAAATAATTTTTTTTAAATCATCGTTTATAGAAAAGGGAATTTTTTTTTAATTTTATCAACTTATGAATATCTTTATAATTATTAAAATCAAAGTTTTGAAGGTTTATCAAAAGAAACAATAATTATTTTTTTGAAAAATTTTAAAATAACATTAATTTATTATTCGTTCTACATTTTGAGCTCGTTATATATTAAGAATTGAGTTTTGGCATTCTTGATTTGGATAATGTTCCAGATCACAGCAGGCTTGTTCTGGAAAATCGCAGACTCTAAGTTTAGGATTGAAATGTAGATTTGGTGGACAATTCTTCAATATTTTTTTCCACGTTTCGCACATAAAGTAAGTAGTACAATTCTCCGGATTAGGTAGTATTGTTACCTTTTCGCCGTTTATTTCTGGACATTCCTGTTCTTGAGCAGCGTAGGCTAAGACAATGATGCCGAATATAAAGAAGGATGTGATTGCTGTAAATTTAGAAAAACATTTTTCAAAGTTATGTGAAAATTTTTCAAAATTCGCATTTATTAACATATTTTCCTAAATCAAGATGATACTGAATTGAAATTGATTGGCATTTTATAAAATGAAGTTAATATTTCTATGAACTAAATAAATATTAGACTTTTTATATTTTAATAAATACTTATTAATCAACTTTCGTTCATTAAGTTATTTCTAATATTTAGAAAACGTAATTTTCCTACAAAATTTACAATTAAATTCTCTTTGAAAGTTACAGTGATGTACCAATATCGAGAGACATTATGTCTTTTTCTTAATTATTATCATGGTGCCTTTTAAGTTTTAATAATCAGCATTATTAAATTTACTGTCATATAGTTTCATCAAGAAAGTGAGCATGCGCACTATGAAATTAGTAAGACATTTAGTCATTCTATACTATTTTTTATGAACCCCGGGAAAATTACAGTACTGTATCGTAAAAATTACAGTTATTTTCATGAAAACTTACTTTATAGTAAAAACATTTTATTTTTTTTATATTTTTAATAAAATTTTAAAGGCATAAAAGCCTGTGATTACCCAAATGAAGAAATCTGTTGTTTATAGCCTCAATTACTTTAATCTAAAACTTACTTTATAGTAAAAATTATTCAGCACATTTAGTTTGTTTTTTTATATTTTTAAGAAAGTTTTAAAGGCAGGTATCTACATAATAACTTGAAAATATAACATTTGCCAATTGCGATGACAATTACCGCAATTTTTATGAGAAAATTCTCTCTTCGCATATTTAAAATGTTATTTAAAAAAATAAATTTATCATTCATTGCATACACGGAGAAAAATTGCCTAGTAAAAATAACAATAATTCAAAGTAAATTTGCAACAGACTGCCATCATAGCCAAACATTACCATAGTCCATAGTAAAATTTACAAAAAATATAATATAAACTTCAATGTTACTGGTAAATTTTAAGATAAACTATGGTGATTTTTGGTCATAATGGCATGCTGCAGCAACTTTACAATAGATAATTATAATTCTTAGTGTATTTTTCTTTACGTATAATTATATTTTTCGACTACCAAATTTACAATTACTTTAATAATTCTTACCTTTCATTTTGCAAAGATGTGGAAAAACTTGCCTAATTACTTATTATTGGAGTGTTTATTGTTAACTGACACTACAAACGGGAAACCCCAATTGTTTTATATAGATGGAAATTGAAAAAAATATTAGCTGATTAAACTTTTACACGATGACATTTCTCGATTGCTTATCGTAGATAAATCTATCGATTTCGAACTTATCAAATGATTCATAGAAATTTATGTGAGATTATGCAATTCTTTTGATGATACAAATGAGTTACAGCAAGTATTTTTAACACTGACATTGCTATCTGCCGAGGAAATCAATTGATTTTGATAAGACATCTTTTGAAAATTTCGAAAAATTATTGAGAAATTGAAGTTAACAAGACATTACCTTCTTGGTTTTTGTAGTTTTAGAGTAAACTATTCGGCTTGATGTTAAATTCAACTTTTTAGTTTTTAGGAGTATTTTCATTATAAGTTATGTGCAATTAGTGTTCGATAAAGCTTGTATGGATAATATTACTCTTGTTAAAAATTTTAACATGTAGTTTTAACATCTTAATTAAGTTTTCATTAAGTAGAAAGTTTGAGATATCAACTTCGAAAATTGATTGTTAGTAAAATATTCATGGTAAACGATATCTGAAATACTAAAAGAAAAATTTGGATAATACATTAGGGTGTATAAGATTAATGATAACGTATAAATAATTTAAATATTTTTCCCCAGCTAATTTATTATTTATTTTTATTAAAGTAATCATGGAGGAAATATTCATTAATTTATTAGCAATACATATTAAAATATAAAATGAAATATTTAACCCTAAGCGGAAAACGCATCAGAATCCTTGTCTCGTTACTTTAAGTAAACTTTCTATGCAAGATGAGTAAATATTAACTTATAGTACATCTATGATCGAAAAAAATTATTAAAATTAAGCTGAAATCGTTGGAATCATACAAAAGTGAATTATCAATTTCGATGCATGACTTCTTTATTATAATTAACCATTGTAAATTTTCAGTAAAAAAAATTCACAACAAAACTGTAGTAGAGAAAAGATAAATAAAAAAGAAAATAGTTGAAGAAATTTTCTGGTTTGCCAACGACGTCCTCTCTAATGTTCTCACGTCGTTGTTGCATACATCAAACAAATGTCCTATTATGATATGACTATCTTTTTGTTTTTCAGTGCATCATGTGTGTTGTCGACAACAAATTTTTTGTGTCTTTTTCATTTTTGAGTTTTTCAAATGAAATGTTATTTTAATATGTCGTGTCTCTTGCTTTGTCAATTTTCAAGGATAATATAATTGTAATTTCTAATTTAATTTAAAACTTTGATTCCTTAGTGGATTGTTAATTACGCGCAATCAATTTTATTATTGATTTAATAATATATACATTTTCTTTTGTTTTTTTATTATATTAATTTTAAATCTGCAACGAATAAATGGAATATTTGTACGAATGAGTTTTGATTATTAACCTAAATTCTTATTTAACTTTGGTGATAATATGGCAAGTCAATACTACAGTATATAATTGCTCCTAAAAGAATCATCCAATATAACCGTAATTACATAAATAAACTAAAAATGTGTCATAAAAATTATCATCTTTGTATAACCAATGCAAAATAAGTGAAAATTATCTTGAAATTATATGGAAAAAAATGAAAATATCTCGTATAAATTATTGTTTATGTTTTAAATTATGAGTAAGTCCGGAAATTGTTGCAAGTGATTGGAATGACAACAATAAAATATTTATAAATTATCATAGTAATTTAATTTGAATGAACAAACTGTCGTACAATTGTCAAGCAGGATTTCTTATGATAAATTCAAATAAAATAATTATTTCATGTAACATCTTGAAAGGTTTTATTGATTGCTAATATTTTATTTACACTGCTAAAACAGTGTTAAATTCATAAAAATAAGTATATATGATTATTTTCAGCTTTGAAATTTCATTTTAAAATATAATAACAAACACAATTAAATTTTTTATAAAATATAAATAATAATAATCTACATGATGAAATTTCTTAGACTAAAAGCGAAGACATCCTTATGCTATAACTCTTGAATACAAATAATTTTAATGTATTTAAAGACTGGCTTGTGCAAAAATAAAAAAATTTTTTTTCAAGTAGATCACTTTTTTATTTTTAAAAGAAATTTGTTAGAATTAGAAAGAATATCTTTTTCATTTACGAAATTAATTTGACGTTAGTGTTATTTGTGTCGTACTTTTCCATATTTTGAACACTATCGTAAGGATTAAGTAAAAATATGTTTAAATTAAATATACATGGATCATCAGGTGAGAAAATTTTCTGTTTGTATCAAAAGAATTATACTTACTTCAAGAACCTATTTTTATCAGTGTAGAAAAGAAAGCACCGAACTATAATCACGAAAATTGTCTTCTTACTGATTAAAAAAATTTAACGCTATCTTCATTTGAGTGTTTTCTTCTCATTCTTTGAAAGTATTTATTTTTCTTATATTTTAATCGACCTCTTCTGTGAATATTTATTAGTTATAAAATTTATTAGTTCACTTATAAATTTACCATAACACCATAATTACAATTTCTGGCAATTACCAACAACCATTTTTGCACTCAGTACAAGAATTGTCGATGACAAAATTTTCCAACGCGTCATCATATTATAATTTGCGCGACTTTCTACCTAATGAGAATGAGAGAAAAAAAAGGACGATACTGAAAAGACCTTACCTAAGCTCGCGCACTCATTTTCTTTTATTTTTATTTTTTCCTCTCTTTTCTTTTTATTCTTTTAGGTGCGTCACAAAATTCTTTTCAACTCATTTTCCCCTCCCTTCTCTTGTTTCTGCATTTCCTTATACAAGTCTAGACTTGAATGTATACGCGCGAGAAAAAGCCTTATTTCTTCTCTTTCTTCTCTTTGCTACTGCTGCTGCTGTTGTGTGTATATGTGATATTCACGCGCGCGATGTTTGCGAGAGAGTATCCAACTTTCTATCTCTCTCGCTTCTCTCTGTGTTTTGTATATATATTTTTGCTTTATTTTTCTTATGCACCTGAGAGACTTTCATGTCTCGGTGAATAAAATAAAGGAATTTTTCTATGAGGGAAGTGACTATTGTCATTTTAGAAGAAACAGGTTTGCATATTTTTATACACCACTTTCTTATTATTATTTTTATTTTCAATTTGGCATTATTTTTAGATTTTTTTGTTGTCAAATAATAATAAGTAAAAATTTAATACAAATATTATAATTATTATAACGAAACTGCATTATTATGGAAAATAATTTTTGTTTTAATATCAATTTCTGAAGAATTTACAAAATTTTCATTTAATTTAAAAGGTATTTAGTAGATAATAGAATGCATATAAAATATAACTTTCTTCATCAAAAGGATTAAACTCGCAACAAAAGTTTTTAATTAATCCTAATTAGTTGTAATATACTGCAGTTTAAACTCTAATAAATTAGGAATTTCATTTAATTTTAGCGTTTGTTTGCCAACAAAAAATTTGTTATAAATCCATCTCTGTGTACTTTAAAAAAAAAAAAAAATAGAAGCAAGCACAAAAGTAAGGTAGTTTTTTAACTAACGAAATTCGAAACTACAGTAGCAGCAACATAAAAATCCTTCAACCTCTCGCCTTTCTCGCGCTGCGTTGCACGAGAAACAGAAAACTATCAATCGTGCTTGTACAGCATTTCTCTCTTCTACAACTAGCTCCTCTTACTACTTTACGTCTAAGCCCCCATTTCTCTCTATCTGTTTCCGCAATTTTTTTTTCTTCTTCTTTTCCTTCCGTGCGGTATACACCTTTGTTACATCTCTCTTTTCCACGTGAAAAAGAAGCTCTTAAAATAAAATAAAAAGAAAGAAGAGAAAAGGGTAGAAAAAAAAAGAAGAAAACGACGCTGACGAGGAAGAGCAAGCTCTGGGTGATTTAATGCAAGAGCGTAGCTGTGCTAACTCTTTTTGAAATGGATTTCCTTGAGAGATGAAAATACTTCTCCCTCGTTTGTCTCATACGCGTTGCAAACATTTCCCTTACATATCCATTTTCTCTCTATCTCCATCCCTCCCTCCGCTCACCGCCACTTCTTCACTTTGTCGTCGTGTCTCACCTCGTGGTTTGTTTGCTGCTGTTTGTGTAGACGTCGTCGTCGTCGTCTACGCGGACTTGCTTGAATGAATCGGAGCTTTTACTACTTTAAATTCTTAGCTAAGTTGCGGGAGGAGATAACATTTATTTTTTCTTTTTATATTTTTGACTAAAATTTTTGTTTGTCGTAATTATTAAATTAGAAATGAAATATTATTATTCATTTGTTACTAGATTTTAAATTTTTTTATTCTTATCCCTATTGAAAAGGATTTATAGAATTTTACAAAATTTTATAAAATTCTTGAAAAAATCGTGTAAACACACATATTAAAATGCGCCTCATAATGAAATTTTATGAGATCGTTTTACTAGGGCATGGAAAATGTAATCAATCTTGGTTTGACCGATGAATAACCTTTTAGTAGAACCATAAGTTTATCATCAGAAAACATAAGCGAATCCAGCTATTTCAAAAGATAACACGATCAAAGTTACATTTCACCGCACGGTATCCCTGGTAGAAATTTTCATTATAAACCGGTCATATTTTAACCATTTTTTCAAAAATGGTTAAATGACCAACAATCACAAACATCAGTTTATCTGCTAATAACCGACGGTTAATGCTCAAAAACTAGCAAAATAAGTCAATCACCAAATAATAATTTTACTAAATATATACTTTATTTATTTAAAAAAAACAAATTGAAGAAAATAATCATTTTAAATCTAATTAATAGTGTATTTCTAACGGGATCAGAACAATATATTTCTTTCCTGATCAAATATTTTTTACATTGTAAATATTCTTTTATTTAACTAAATATCTTTCCTTGACCTGGAGGTCATCCTCCACCTGGACATATCTCAGAAATGATATTTTTGAATTTTCGATTATAATACTAGATAAACTAGGTGAGCTAATTTATAATTAAGTATTAGAAATATGAATACCCTGTAGATGATGTTCAGGTGCAATATCTAGGTACGTAACATACACGAAAAGTACCAATAATTAAATAATTTTAGAAATTTAGTCACTTCTGTAGACGATTCCAGTGACTAAAGTGACCTCAGGTCGGCAAACATCATCTACAGTGATGCAGCTGGTATTATAATTGAAATTAAGAAATATCAGCACTTCCTGTAGATGATGTCCAGGTCTCTAAGGTGATCTCTAGGTTGATGTAACATCGCTACGAGAAATGCAGTTAGTATCGTAAAGTAGCCTTCAGGTTAACGGAACATAATTTATGAAAAATGCAGCAATATTCACTCATCAGAAAAATTAACCGCTGACACGTAAAATAAACGCACTTATTTCAATAAAATAAGCGAAAATAATTCCGAAATATTGGTGCTATCATTAATAATAACAGTAATAGAACGATTTTTCCGTGTCTATAAAATTTTAGAATTAGTTTTAATGATGAAAATTTTTACGTTTTAGGTTAGGAAACACGCACAGTCACATGTTCGCAAACGTCTCTCTCTCTCTTTCTCTTCTAATACATCTATGCGTATTTAGGCGTAAATCCTAATAAATTTAAAAAGAATATTATTGGCAAACAAACAAATTTTAAAATTTAAATCATCTATTTCTTATATCTTAATTTTAATTATCAAAACTAGCATATGTGTACGGATATATGTCTATATACAAAAATATATGTATATATATATATATATATTATTTCACTATCTTTCGATCAGTTTTTGACTATATTCATTGACCAAAAAAAAATGGTTAATAAATGATGAATGACCATTTTTAAATGGTCTATTTTCTACCAGGGATAAATTACATGTAATCTTCAGATCAAAATGACATAAAGCACCGATAGCATGTCAAAAGTTCAAAACAACAAAACTACTCTATCTCTCTTTCTCTCTTTATTATGACTTTCCGTGATTTTGGAAACAATTCTATTCTGCATGAGCTATAGCTTCCTTTCTAAAATCTATTCGAGCGTGGATTGTTAATGGTTCTCTCACGTATCAAAAGCAAATAGAACGGAACAATTTACCTACACACTGGAACAATTACAAAACGTGCGCTCACGTACTACTACCCCCTCCTCCCTCGACGTAATTCAATTCTCACGCACTGCTATGATACGACTATGTGTCAGATGAACAAATTTCAATCAATTATTTTCAAATTATTCATAATGAGAAAGTTAGTTTGATCATTGATTTTGCTGCGTGAGACAGAAAATACTTTGATTATTTTGTACTTATCGATTTTCTATTCACAGACTTCATATTTTAAAATATTAAAATTAATCCTTAATATCTTCATTATTATTAAATCATACAGATTTTATCTGTCAAGATATTTTTTTGTATCTTTTACATGTTACATTTTATCTTTTTTCAAGTATTTTCAAACAATTATCTGACTTTTGGAGAATTATGGAACTTAAGAGATCAAAGTATACGACGGTCATATAGATTATAGAAAAAATTAAAACATTGTATGAAAGTATTGTTCAATATTTAAAAATCTATTATAATTTTTATTGACGTTTACGGATTCTGTTTCAATTTATTTTGATCCTATTGAACCTGATATTCTTTACAATATCCAAAAACAATAAATGAAAGAACAAAATTAGCAGCTTTAATTTACGGTTTTTCGTTAATTGAAAAAAACTGCGGGTTATAAATGTAATACAAAAATTGTTAAAAAGAAAAACTAATAAAATTCACTGAGTTTTAAAATTTAAATAAAAATTGAGTAATGAAATTTTTAAGCGTTTTTACATTTAATGTTTGGGTCAACATATGAAAACCATACATTGACTGTATAAAAATTGATATTCCACAATCTGCTGCCTCTCATATTGACAGTATTAATGGACTCGTTTTAAAATTTTATTATCGAATATTTACCCCCCCCAAAAAGTAGAGAGCATAGCCATACTGAATTCATGAAAAATATTTACAGAAGAATATAAAAATATTTCAATTGAACGTGCGTGCGCAAGATTAAAAAAACATGTACGTACACATATATATGCATATGTATATACACATAAACTTTACTATCCCTCTCATCGTTTTCATTACGAAGGGTAAACAAAAGCGTATGAATGAAGAACCTATAATTTCACTAAAGCCGCGGACTTTACGCAGAGAGGGGAGGAAAAAGGGAGTGAGAGAGAGAGAGAAGAAGAAGAAGAGAGGGAGAGAACGTACTACTGATGCTGTATGGGGCGCGGGGGAGGGAGGGAGGCAAAGCTATTGCTTTTTACGAGCGGGTGAGCGTATAACTCGAAAGTAGGTCAAATGCTTTTCGCCCAAGTGTGTATATACGCTCTTTGATCTCCCTCGATGCACTTGCACTTATACGTAATCCCCTTTTCTTTTCACTTTTTTTTTTCTTATCGTTCCTGTTACATATTTTTTTATGCTTTTCTTTTTTTTAATGTATTTAAATGTTTCATGCAAAGTAAGTAAGCGATATTTTCAAGTAGTTCTCACAGGATTTTTGTTTTTATCATAACACATGGTAAAGTCACGAGTTTTCTGAGTCTTTTCTGATTATTTTTCAAATTGACTTAAACATTCTTCAACTAACTAATTTAATACTGATCTTTTTTAATAACTTGACCATTAGGAGTTCATTAATTTTCTACTAGAACGTTGATACCTAGTTCTTTCTATACTTATAAAGTATAATAAAGAAACGTCGATGTATTATTCTTCTAACTAATATTATCTACATAGATTCAAAAGTAATGTTTATTTATAACTGTAAATTAGAACGACAACTCATCATTATTGCAAATATAATGGAAAGAAGGGAAACAAAATTAAGTGAATAAAAGTTATGTGTGCCGTAAGCTATTGATTTTAATTCTTCTATCACGTTTAAGTTTGCATAAGGCTTCTATAGAGTTTCTTACAAGTACTTCCCAACTTTATGAATTCATGAATGTAAATATAGTCTTCAGAGAATTAAATAATTTAGAAGAAATATTTTTTTATGGAAAAATAGGTTTTGACCAGTAAAAGTTTTTCATTCAACAATCTGTATAACATAATTTTGATTGTTTATTTAATTTACAAAATTACAGAATTTAAAAAAAAATAAACTAGTTATCCTGATCTAAATTATTTCATGAACATAAAATTCCTTTTTGAATTTAATTAAAAAAGTAGTTTTAACAATTTTTTTCATCAGAGGGCACCATAATACACATCACTGGCTTTTGCCTATTCTATGCGTGGCACACAGGTCGTGATCGTCAATTTCGAAAGCTCCGCATAACACGCGCGTATTCATGAAAGGAAAGCTGAAAGGGTAAAAGAGAGATTGAAAGGTATGAGGGGAATAGAGAAACTATCAGCGTGATGGTTGGTAGTGATGGTTCTGGCGGTAGTGGTGGGTGGTGGTCGAGGTAGGTAGGTGGCACGTATATACTCCTGGGAAAATTGGTGCAAGCGAGGAGAAGAGGAGGGTAGAGACCAATAGAAATATGCAAGCAAGGGTAAATGTCCAATTGGAAAGAGGAAGTTCCGTTTTTCATCTCTGTTTTGAAAAATTGCATTTATTTTTATGAATACCAAAAGCTTTTCTTTCTTTTTATCCTCTTTTTTTGGATTAGGAATGTTACGGACGTGAAAACAAAGCGGAAAGTACGATAAATAAAATCGTCACTGGATCTGTTTAAGATACTGCAGACTCCGGAATTGGAATTCGTTACTTCATGTTTTGCATTTTACACTCTAGTTATAAATGAAATCTGGGTTACTTTTTTGTAGATTTATAAGTATTGTTATTTTAATTGCTTTAAAACTCATCGGATTTTATTCTTTTTACAAACGATAGAAAATTCTTGTGAAATTATTAAATCTCACGCTGTTAATGAATTTTAATATTTAGTAAATCTGAAGTATTAAATTTGCAAGCTGCATTTTTTTAATTAATACAAGATTGTTTTTCACTAATTGTCTACCTTGAATGGAAAAAATTTCTTATATTGAAACAATAATAAATTTTCTTTAAACGAACCTTCTCCAGTCCATTAACTTAAGAGGAAAAATCTTTGCCTCTTTTCCTTGATTTATCCAAAAAAAAAATAAGAAACTTAAACTTCACGCACCTTTTGGCCGTGGTCTATTTCGTACCTATACACATTATACGAATATAAATCCACGTTTGTCCGAGATTTATTTTCGGGTCGACTCTCTGGATTTATTCACAAAAATAATGCTTGCAAGACTATATATACACACGTACACCCTTACGTATATATACACACATAGAAAATAAAGGGAACAAATAGAAAGTGGTGGGAGAACGAAAAAGGCGGAGCTTAGGTTGGATGTTAAGGGGTGGGGGTTAAGGGGTATATACGTTACTGTTGACGCCCATTCTTGCCTCTTCCTGCTTTCTCAATATTGATTTTAATTCCCTCCCCACTTCTATGCTTCTTCTCTCTGTATGTATATATACGTGAAATGCAGTTCTGCATAGAAGTGTGTGGGTGGGGCTTTTCAACCCCTCTTTTCTCTTTTGAGTGTATAAGTGCACCTTTTCCCTTCCTCTCTCTCTCTCTCTATCCATTTCTCCTTCTCTTTTGCTCTTTCTAGACACACGATTATTCTGAGTGGAAATCGTGTGTTGCAGGGTCGTGAATGCCGTATTGCGGGGCCCCCCAAAAAACTGTGTTATAGATATTTTCAGAATTTGTATAGTTTATGTGACATTTGGTAGAAATGAGTTTGCAAACCAAAAGTTTTGGATTAAAAATTTTACGTACGTCAAAAAATGACTAGAACATTATTAAATGTTAGTTAAAAATTTATTTAATCTTGAAAATCTTTAGTTTGTAAATACGCTAATATGTTTGTCTTATAATGATGCATCGTTATAAGACAAACGTATGCAATGATTTCTATTTCATAAGAATGAACATTATAATTATGATAAAAAATGCAAACTTAAACTTTTTGATAATCCAGATATGACCATATAAATGATAAATCATTTGTTTATTTGATTTGATCAAATAATTAAATGAAATATTCAGGGATTCTGATAGAAAATTAACCATTATCGACAAAATATTTTAAACTGACATGTTTATTTAGTATATCTGGGCAATTCTTAGTTAATTTTCTAGCAGGGTATATACATAATTAAACTAATAAACAATAATTTAATAACTAATTATATTAACTACTTTTAATAATTAATTCTGATCTATAAAAAAGTTAATATATATAAATATAAGTTTTTTTTTCATATAAATGATATAAAAATATATAATAATAATGTAGTTCATGATTAATTTGACATTATGAAATGTCAAGTTAAACCATTAAGTAAGACAATATTTACTTGTAAATTAATAATAATCCTAAAACATATCTTCAGTATCATCGTTTATAATCCCACATTTCCCATTAATATCATTCTAACGAAAATCCTCATCCGGCCGATAAAACATAATCCCCTTTCCACCTATTATTAATCTTCTATCCTACTCATCTTCGTCTGACCGTTTACTCATCTATACTACTGTCCGAATGCAACGCTACTGTTTCTACTTATATAACTATAACGTATTCTTAATCCCGTCGTCATATATTCTCTTGGTTAATCTTTATCTCTCTCTCGCTCCCTCTTTCTCTTTTGGTTTAGCGAGCTTGTTGTTGAGCTTTGTTTATTCTTTTTCTTTTATTTTCTCTTATAGGTGTGTAGAGTGTGTTTCGCCAGTAAGAGAGAAAGATTAAGTTTTCAAGACAATGCTGCTTTTGTTTTGTTGGTAAAGTTAATGAGAAGTTATGGGTTTTTTCGCTTTGAAATTCAAAGTCCTGGCCGGTTAAAGTTTTTGCTTTTATTTGACAATATTATAAGAGAATTGTTTTTTTTTCTTTTTTGTTATTGTATTTTTAATTAAGTGATTTACTCTGAATTGATTACTGAATGAATGGTGAAAATACTTAAGAGCAACCATTGAATTTTTTAATTATTTTTTTCAATATTATGAAATACATTTTACAGAAATTAAATTTAATTTAAACGGCATTGTGTTAACAAAATGTACAAGTCATTTGTATTTCTATGTTTATTGATAAATAATTTAAGTTACCCTAACCTCAGAATCACAATTTCTTTGTGATTTTTTGACTTTCATAGCATGAAATACAGTTCGAAATGATTGTAGAAAGATTTTTTATGATGCTCGATAAACTTCACCTTTTGCTTAGTCCTTAATCTTCTTTTTTCGTAAATAAAGTCTTTTCATCCCATAAAGAAATGTACTACATTATAATAGATAAAATGATATCAATTATTTTAACAAAAATGTTTCATTTTGTAGTCTGGACCACAAAACTTCCCTAATATGATAGACCAAAAATACCTTTGGTTATCGTATAGACTACTTAGAATTCTCCAATACTGACGAATGGATTTGCTTAAAAATTTACATAAATAATGTTCATAATACATTTCTTTGAAAAGAATTTCTTGATGAAAAAAAAAAAAGAAAAATATTAACAAAAAACTCGATCAATCACTTGGCATCGACAGTTCTTTTCACGCATTTTTCGTGAATAAGAATAAAGGAGCAAAAGGCATTGAGAAATATACACGCAGTTTTTATAAAAAAAAGAAAAGGAAAAGAATAGAGTCTGAAAGAATGGAAAGGTATAAAATGAAAGAGTGAGAGGTAAAGCATTTGTACGTGTCAACTAGGATTTTTTTTATTTCTTCTTTACCTTTGCCGCCCGTTATTTTCCGTTAGAAAGGCCGTTTTTCTCAATTGGTCAGCGTCAAAGAACGAACGGTGGAAGGATATTTTTCGACTACATGCTCGTTTTAGTTTACTTCTTTTGCTTTTGAAACTTGACAAGAGGTCAGTGCACGGCTACTGAAATTTTCAGTGAACATAGCAAATCAAATAAAAGATGGATACTTTTATTTATTTATGTACTTTTTTTTGTTCGTATTATAGCTTCAGATTCTTTTTTTTTTTTGTTTATTTCAAATAAAAACGAGAACTCTGTGTAGTTGGCTATTTGAAATAAAAATTGATTTTATCCATCCAACAGTCAGAAACGGTTTTATATTTCAATTTCTTTGAGCCAAGATTTATTGTTTTTTGAAAAATCTCTTTTACTAAACGTATTTTATTTAATTTTTACTAAAATGTTTATTTGATAATTAAAAAAGAATTAAAATATATAAACCTTTAATAATAAGTTTTTCATTAATTATTATTTGTTTGCTAAAGATGTAAAGTATCGATTTCAAATTCAGAATTCCAATTCCAATTTAAACTCCTGCTATTAATAACCACCCAGAAACTTTAGAATACGAACTTATATACCGTCGAAGAAAAGCGAACTCTTTAACCGAACTTACTTTTCGATAATACCAATATCCCATCATCTTTTCACCAAGCAAAGAACGTTAAAGTCCTTTGACGCGTTCCTTTTAAAAAGCCATGCTGACAAATTCCTTTATTTTTCTTCCCTCTCTTTTATTCTTTCTCTCCTTTTTCGCAATGCGGAAAGAGAGAAAAGAGATGACTTTCTCTGAATGTCGAGACGTCGTAGTAGTCGTCGTCCCTTCAGCATTAACCATTGCTAGTGAGCAAGTGGTCTATTACCAGAGAGTCTTTCGCGTCTTTCTTTTCTTTTTCCATGTCCCTCTCTCTCTCTCCTATCTTTTCTTCTTTCCTTTTTGCGCAAAAGCGTGTACACTTCTTTTTTTGTCTGTTTCGTCAAAGACTACGACTACGACGACGAGAACATCTCAGACAAGAGAAGAGAGTTTTCAAGACCTACGTATAGTTGCTACTTCCTTTATGAACGATGCTTCGCTTGATTCTTGTCTTAGGATTTTTACCAAGATAAGAGTTGCAAAAGATGGCCTTTAATCAGTGGCTTTTGATGCTTATAAGAACTTATTGATTTATTATAAGGCTTAAATCTTCTTTTTAAAAGAACATTTATCATTTTTAATATGGGATTCATAAGATTTATGAAATTGTTGATTTGCATTTATTTATGAATTAACACCTGAAGTCAAGAAGATAAATTAACCTGGTCGTTAAATAACGAATTGTTGAAATCCTCTGATTAATGTTCTTTTCACGCAATTTTCTTCCTATTCTAAAAAAAAAAGACAATCATTACTACGCAAGCGTTCCGGATTAATAATTTCCTGCTTCTTCAGATTGGATTTGAAAAAATAAAGAAAAGATGAAGAAAAAAAAATGTCGAGAAAAAAAGAAGTATGGGAACGAAAGAAAATAATCACGGACCAGATACCAGCACCCTCAAGGGTTAATCACCTTTTTCTCGTTCCATTGGCGTTTCCCTGAGAGTGCATTTCATCCTTCGTGAATAATTTCGTTCTCCGCTATATACGCGCTCAGAGCTTTTCAGTTTTTTTTTCTTCTGCTTTCTTTCTTTCTTTCTTTTGGAAAGCCATCCTGTAACGGTTATATACAAGCCAACACATCTTTTCTTTAGCGCGCACGAAAAAAAAAGAGAGCTCATTTCGATGAAGGACAATGCTAGAGCATGAACCTCGACTTAAAAGCATCGTTGTCCATTCTCTTATAAAGAAGCTCACGAGGGCTTTTGGGATGGACAGTCTTTTTTTACGCTTAAAGAGTTTTTACGTTTTCAATAGTGTAAGAGGTAAGGCCAATGGTAGGAAGTATAGTTAGTGCTTTAGAATCCTCTTTACGGATCAAAATACGTAAACAGGAATTAAACATTAAAGTTAGAATGTCAATTGTATAAATAACAAATTTAAAAATCAATATAGAAATATGAATTTTTATTTATTTCTAAATGATGATTTAATTATTTATTTATCACACTTATTCTAACTAGTACATTATTTTATAGTTTGTGTTAAATAAAATAAACTAACAAGAATTTTAATTAACCTCAAAATTTCAACATTCAACAAATTCCATAGTTAAAAACTTTTCTAAATTATTGAATTCAAGATTGCATTAAAAAGCTTTATATCTTTTATCCATCCCTCAATATGTTTATAATCCATCTCTAAGAAAATACAAATCCTTCTATACGCATATATCTGTGCACGTACCTAGAAAAGCCCATACGTGACACGTGACTAACTATGCAACGTGACGTTTTCCGTAGCTTAAGGCTTTTACATACATATATATATATATACATCTAAAGTAAAAACTTACGAAAAGAAAATGCTAAAGTGCTCTTTTCTTCGTATTTTATTTACAGGAGCGCATGACGGCAAATGGAAATTCACCGCTGGATAACATGCGAACACTAGAGCATTACCTGAGTGATATTATGCGAGGGGCAGCCGACACGCCAGAACATCTCAAAGGTAAGGGTACATATACATCTTCTGCATCCATAAACATTTTCTTCTCTCTTTAATGCCAGTCATTTAAGCAAGTCTGGAAAAAGTCTGTACGTGGGTACACATTTTCTAGAGATTCGCGCATATACTTTAAATGAACAGCTATTGTGTTTGTTTAACAAAACGTTTATTTTTAGTTTAAAACTATTATTTAATTCCAAAAAGTATTTCATTAATTGCATTTGAATAAATAATCCACTTCGCGTACGAAAAATCATTGATTCGGAAAGCATGTTAAGTGTATTAAAAAACAGAAGGAGAAGAGAAGATAAATGGCTGCATTTAAATTAAACGAATCAACAAAGTATTTTGAAATTTGCCTACTCTTGAAACAATCGACTAAAACAGTACACTATATAATCCTCTCTTGAAATCAGCCAAAGCTCAGCATCAACGAAGCGCATCCACAGCTCTCGTTTTGCACACCCGCTCCCCCCCCCCCTCCCTTTAAAGTCTGCCAAGTAGAAAGCAAACACTTTCTCTCTATAGCTTGGGGAATCGTATATGTAGGTATTTAACTGCATTAAGTTGATTATGTACGTGAAAGGACGCGCGAGCGAGCGGCCGGGCCGAGCGCCGCTACGCTTCACGAACTTTGGAAAACACTTGTCGTTGTAGTTTACAGACTATTCACGGTTTTACCCGAGTAAGGGCCACTATATCTTTCTGTATTGTAGGTATTTCAAACTATTTTAGATACATAAGTGAATTTTACAGGGAGTTAAGTATTTAGGATGTTCATGGATGATTTAGTATGATTTATCGCGTACACGATATTATTATTTTCACTAGTAAAATTAAAATATTAGAATACTGTGGATTCAAAAATATTTCTCTTATAGTAACTCACTTTTGGATTAAACAAAATTTTTTTGTGAAAAAAGAATCGCTTTCGCTAGCAATAATTTTATTTATACAGAACATCTTTATTTAGAAACACATTCTGTTAAGTCTACAATTAGTCGATTAAAATCAATCAATTTGATTTAAGTTCTATTTTAGAACTAACAGTGATTGATATTCATTAGTACTGAATAAATAGTCATCACGTGTAAGTATATTTTTAATCCAAGATTAAATAATGCTAATTTAAACTAATCACTTGCAACTAATTTTAAGTTAAAAGAGTCAATTTATCAACTGATGCTCAAGCAACCGGATGTAAAAAAAATCGTTATAAATCTAAATAAAAGAAAATTCTTTAGTTTTCTTCATTCAAAATGTCACTGACACGAGAATTTTCATGAGCTTTTTTCAACGACAACCGCAAGCAAAATAAAGAATGTAAAAATAGAAAAAAAAGAGAGCTAAGTAGAGCCATAATGCATCTCGTGCAAACTAGCGCGCTAACGACCCATTTTAGTCGTCGACAACGACGATCCATTTGGGAATGGTTTCACTATGACAGTAAGTACACCACACGACGTGCGTATGGTAACAGTCACCACACAAAGTTTTTCTAATATTTCACGTAGCAACGAAAATTGTGGAGCTTAATTGGCGTCACGTCATATTGTTCCAAGTATTTATTAATGACTATTTTTCATGAATTCAAAAGTAACAAATTCCTTTGAATATACGTGGTTTTACGCAAAAAGTAATTTTCAATTTTTTATGCAATATATCAAACAAATGCTTCAAATTTCAAACATAAATTGATTGAGGTTAAATATCAAACTTGTTGAAAACAAAATAGATAAAAAAAACGATATTTCTTAATTTTATAAGTCAATCGTAACTTCAATTAATTAAGAGGTCTCAGTGGCTCAGTCGGTAGAGCAATGGATTTGTAATCTCGAGGTTCCGAGTTCGAATCTCGCTCTCGGCCAATTTATACAAGCACCACTGTACGTTACATGTGCTTTGTTCACAAACACGCTGAAACAACCTCCGTCGCTAATTAGCATTGCAATGATATAATAAATACAGCGACGTTACATAAAATTTAAAAAAAATGTTATTAGATTATAAATAAAACAACAATTATTACTTTTTTATTATTTTTTAAAACTGAATTTTTTTTTAATATTATGAGAATTACATTTTTCCAGTAAATTTTTTAGGTAAAACAATATATTTATTTTTATTTATTTTATCCAAAAAATTGCATCAGAACCCTCGTATCTCAATGAAAAGAGGAAACCCGGAAAATCCCCCCAAATAACGGCAAGCAAATAAAGTATCGGAAAATTCCAGGTTCGGTAAACGGCAATATTGACATCTAACGTACGGACCTACATAAAGCAAAGATAACACACAGCAAGAGAAAAAAGGGTAAAGGAGAAAGCTTTGATTTATTCTGGTGATGGCATACGAAAGAAAAAGTCGGAAGGAAGAAATACCGCTTATATGTGTAAAAAGAAAAGTACAAGAACAGCTTTTTATCGTCGACTAAAATTGATCCATCAACTGGAGAGAGAAAGAGAGAGATGGAGAAAAAAAAAGAAGATTTTCCTTACTCACCATTTTCTATTTAAATGCTTTACGGAAAAAAGATCGAGCTTTATTTGAAAATTTCCATGAAAAACGTTCGTGATATAGAAGAATTTTTCCCTATTTTTAGTTGAATGGATGATTTTGTTGTGTATTGTAGGAAGATTTTTTTTGGTCTATAAATCATTTTTATGGTATACTTAAAAGGACGCTAAACGTGTTACGAAAAGAAAAATTCAAAATGCTATTTTATTATTTTCTATGAAAATTCATCTAACGAAGACAGATTTAAGCAACCTTAATACGCGCTAATGCTTATTTATGTAATTTTTTGACATAACCTCAAATATCTCAGAGATTAAATCTTCAAAAATATAACCATTAAAATGTATTTAGTTTACAGCTAATTCTAATGATCACACGATTTTTTAATTCTTTTAATTAAAAATTGTCTAAAATAATTTATAAAATATTTTCTCAAAAATGCAAAAAGTCAAAATCCACTTTTACACGAAAATAATTATCCGTATAAAAAAAATCGTGACTGCTATTCAGACCCAGTTTTGCAATGTGCAAAAAAAAGTGGAAAAAAAATCTGGAAATGTGCGCTTTTCAATTTGTCGAGAGAGAAAGAGAAGAGAGAGGAGGGAAGGCAACGCGGTGGCACTTGGAACGCGACGCGACTTCAGTCCACTCGTACGAGAGGCGCGCTGGCAACCGCCGCCACTCGACGGTGTATAGTAGCAGCAATAGCAAGCCTCCTCACTTCTTCTTTTTTTTCCTCGCTTCGTCCTGATTATGTATACGCGTGACTGTCTTGAATGAAATTCCTTTGACGAAATTTTTATTTAATACTTTGGTTAGGTTGTTTTTTATTTGCACTTATATTTTTATTTATGAGAATGTTTATTAAAATTGCAAGGGTTCAAATTGTTGATTTTGCAAAATAAATATCCTCCTATTATGAGAAAATAATGGCCTAAAGAAAGCATTTAGAACTTCAAACGTGATTAGTTGTTCGTGATTAAAACTTTAAAATACAAAGTTGTACAATAATTTTATGCGATTATCAGTTTAATGATATATATCTGTAGACTATTTATTAAAATTTTAGTAATGTAGTTGCTTTTTTTATCTGTATGATCATTCTTGAATGAATAAAAAGGGTCAAGAGGATCATTTAGCGACCTTTAAATATAAACCTTGAAAATCGATTGATTTTTTTATATTGTATAAAAAAGAATGAAGAGTATTTTTAGAAACAAAGTTTTAAATTTGTCTCTTTGGATGGCTATTGTTGAAAATTGAATGACATTTCACGATAAAAATTGTAACTTAAATTTTTTATTTCGATAGTGTAGAAATTAGTGTTTCATTGTATTTATTTTAAAACTTAATATGAAATAGATTTTTTATAAAATTAAAATATGATTCAAAGAATGTATTTTATACTCTTTGTAGTTTTTGAAAAATCAATTTCCTTCTTGAAATTTCACCCCTTAATTTGAAAAATAAATTAAACCCCAAAAACTTTTGAATCCATTGAACAGAGCATAGAACATAAACTTTCATACACGGTAATTTTCCTTCTATATTATACCTTCCATATAAAACACCTGTCCTATACTTATCTACAATCTCACCCCCATCCCTTTAACACTTGTGTGTCTACATCCCTCCTCCACCCCCTTTTCCGTCTATTTAGCTCTCTTGAAGACTTGGCGTCGGCAGAGCCTCAAGAGCCTTCCGACAAGCCCTCAGACAACTGGCTGCACCGTCAAGGGCAAATGCCGCGCATCGCACAAAATCACCCCTTTCTTTTTTTTCGTTGCTACCTTCCTCTCTCTCTCTACGTGATTTTTTTTTTTTTGCTTTTACACTCTACCGTCTTTACTCTTACTGCTTCTTTTTTTTTAGCGAACTGAACAGAGATCAAACAAAATTAGGAGAGTCTATATAAGAATCCATTGATAGGCTCTTGAAAAATACGCAAAGCGAGGCTTGGAATGTATTGTTAAATTGAAAGCTGATGTATTAGAGGGTGAAGAATTTTCAAATTTTCCAACAAGCGGATTATTTATTATGATTCGATTCTTTGTAATTTTTACGATCGAAAATTGAATAATTAACTTATAAAACTTTTATTTTTTATGTTCGTAGAAACTAATGAGTTTTGCTAATTAAATTTAAATAAATTAAAATTTTATAAATTTTTTACAACGTAAATATTTAACTCCATTTTACTCGAATCTAAATAAAAATTGAATTCTCCAAGAGTCGTAATTCAAAACTAGTATAAACTATCAAAAAATCTGCAACAAAAAGTATCGCCCACTCGAATCCTCGCATAGAAACCTGATCTCATCTGCTAAAAAAAGGCACAGACAAAAGCCAAAAAGAGAATAAAAAAAAAAGAATGAAAGAAAGAGGAGAAGAGAAGGTGAGTACGGAGCGTCGATACGTGAGCAAAAAGACGGAAAAAGCGAGCGAAACAACACAAAAGAAAGTGCGGCGCAGCCACATGAAAAAAAAAAGAAAACAAAGCCCCATATCGTGCATGCATTTTTCGGCTATATATTCACGTTTCTTCGATGCACCACCGAGAATATTGTCACAAATCCCCTTCGATACATGCATATGGGGGAGACAACGACCACTATGAGTTTCTTTGAGTATTTTTCTTTTAGAATTACGGAATATGAAAGTACTAGAGGTGAATGTAACATTTAATATTGAATAAAAGCTTGAATTATGGTTATTGAAATAGAATTCATGATGAAGTTCTTTAGTGCAAATCAATCTATTCATGAAAATCGAAGAAAAACTTTATATTTCTATGGGAATGGCCAATGAATGCCTTGTTATTGTAGGCAAGATTATTAAATTTTATAAACTTTTAGAACAATTTACTCGTAGAAAGGTTCAAAAACAATCTAAAAGGTGCTTAAATGAAGGCTTCATAAACGAGTGTTGATAGAAATTGAGAATTTTCGAATGTAAAAAGTTGAGAAATTATTAAGTATTAGAGTTTCAAACATTGAACTAACAAATATGCTCTAAAACTTTTCTGTTTTTTTGAATTCTTCATAACCAATAATTCGATAAATCAATAATTTTTGCATTTTGAATCTGAATATAGTGGTTAGTAAATAATTCATGTTGAAAAAGTTAACAAAAAAGTTAACTAATAAACAGCAGTTCAAAATGAGTATAAATAATTTTGATTTATTGATAAAATATTTGTTCGATAAATTTTATTATTTCTCCGACCTATAAGTCGAGCTTAAAACATTGTTTGCTCGAAATATAAAATATTAAAAACCGCTCATTAAACAGCAAATAAATATTATTTACAAATCATTAAACAAAAAAGTTTCGACCCCTGTAAACTTTTCACCTCTGTAAGGAAAAAAATTTTAATTTTACAAATAATACGGCTTTGCCTTTTGTACATGCACATGCATATTTTCAAACGTCAAACGTTGCAACGCGCGTCGCCGTCGGATCGATCGTTATCGCGCGTGCAAATCAAAGGACAAGGCCTCGGCTATATACCGCTGGAATACTCGAGCTGCAGCATTTTGTCGCAGTGTGTATATGCTAGTGCAATTTTTTTTTACCTTGATATGCTTTTCTTTTTCTTTTTTTTTGGCACGTCACGTTGACGACCAAAAAAAATTTTTTGCGAAATCGTGTTTTGGATGGATATATGCGATGCGGAATGAAATGTGGGAAAGTGCGAATCAAAATTTTTTTTTTGCAATATCAAAAAACGCGTGACGTACACAATATATTATCGCATACATATAATACCTGTAATCCATGTTTAGATTGTAAATAAAACATTTTTAAAAGTTTTTTTTATATAACATTATTTGTGTTTAAATTATTGATTAAATATATACATGTAATGCATTTTCTGAATTTAATAAAAACATTTGAAATTATAAAATCAATGTCTTTTTGAAAAGAAAACTAATAAAATAAAACATAATTTTTTATTTAATTTTTGAATAGCAAATATTTGAAAGTGTTTGGTTAACCAGCAGCTTAGCTTTAATTTGTCTTTCGCACCTGATAATCTTATTTTCAAGACATTTTCATACTTGGCTCGTTCGTTCTTCGGTCCTTTGTACTTTATTATTATAACGGATTTACGGGCCGGCGCCTTCATTATTTTGCTCCCTTTAATTGTTTCGCCTGTATTTTTCTTTCTTTCATCGGAGAAAATAATAAAAGAATAACTTCCTGATTAAACGGTCATTATTTGTACCTTTCTTCGTTTGTCTATTGTGTTTTTTTTTATCTTTGTATATAGATATATATTTTGCCTTGTTTCTTTTACTACGATTTTCGGGCGTTTCAGCTCCTTGAAATTACAATTAAAACTGAGACGATTGAAGAAATATTTCTTCCTTCAACACTTGCATATTCTGAAGGATCTTTTGTGGTGTCGTTGTAACCATTAAAAATTTTGTAATACGATTTCAATAGTTTGCAATAATATTATTTATAATTTGATACATTCTTAGCTATATACTCCCTTTAATTTAATTAAACTAATATAATTTTTGAAAAAAGTTTCGTATCATAAAGTATTTATTTTAATAAGAAATATATTTCTAGGTAACTGCAAATTTTTTTTAAATTTATTCTATCTTAGAAAGTTAAGTCACGTTTGGAAATTCGTATATCGAATTTTTCCGTATCGAAATATTATTATCATTTGACTGACAAATGTCACGATAAGAAATATGGATATTCGTATTTTGGAGTTCGACTTTATTTATTATATATCGTTCTACATAATGGCCAATGCATTTTTGTTTATAATTGTAAATGAGAGAGTTGATTATTGTTGAAATAGAATCAATTATTTTATGTTTAAGTGCCCTGTTAGAAAAATAACCATAATATGTTAAATTTACATGTCAATTTAACGTATCTAGGCATATTATGGCTAATTATCTACCAAAATAAAATATTATTTTTTTTAATTATTGTATCATTTTTCTTATCGAATTCGAAAACAGAAAGCGTTTTGCTAAGTCATATATATTTTTTCTATTCACTTAACGTCGCTGTACTTATGCTCTTATTAGGATGCTAATTAGCGACGGAGGTTTCTCAGTGGCTTTATAAACAAAGCACATGAAATGAACAGTGGTGCTTGGATAAATAGGTCACCGAGAGCGGGATTCGAACTCGGGTCCTCGAGATCATGAATCCATTGCTCTACCGACTGAGCCACTGACGACCTCTTCTACTATTTCCTTCTTCAACTTAATAATATCACCGTAAATAAATTCAAAATCAAACTATTTTTTTTCGCAATTTTTAATAAATTAAAAAAACAATTCATATGTCATAAAAATGAAGAGAAAAAAGAAACTAGGTAGTTGAATTCTATGGTGTTTCGTCCACTTTAAATGTTACCCCCTTTTTTTCTAAAGACTATAGGCGAATAAAAGAGATAAGAGCTTCCATTGTCTTTCGAGTTCGCTTTTCTCTTCCCTTTCTCTTCTTCTTCTTTCCCTTATACTTTTGTTCTTATACAACCCAAAGAGTTCAGTTATACATTTGAAATTTTTAAGTTGTCTTCGACATTCGATCTTGGCTGTTATATAATCGCACAAACGGTACAATTAAAATATCTTCGCTGTTTAAATAATCCCAACCTAACGAATCAATTCTCTTTCTCTCACGTGTTACAATCCTATCAATTATAAGACTTCCTTGCTCAAAGTAATTACAGTTATTCATTTCTTATCCGTTCTTAAAAGGACAAAAACTTGTTTTACAAAGGTCATGATGATATGAATTTGATATATTATTAAAAAATTTTTTTTTTAAGTTATCAAACTTTACATCAAACATCAAATAATGTTTCTTGTAAAATGTCGTAATCAATTTTTTTGTTTTTTATTAAATATAACAAATTTTTTGCACAAAATTAAAATAATTATTTTAATCTATCATAAAAAAAATAATTTTTATTATTTTGTTCTTAATATTTAGCGTTTACCATTACAACTTAAACAATTAATCAAATGAAACCCTAAATGTAAAACTTAGAAAAAAATTACAAAGTCGGTAAAGTAGAGACTTTAATCTAAGTAACCCTTAAAAATCTCAGTCAAACTGGCTGTATACATCAAATAAAAAGAATCACGAGAGAGTGAGAGAGAAAAAAAAGGGTTGCACGCAAGCCATTTAAACCGTCCACCGAGACATAAAAGTCCGTTTTTTCGTTTGTCACTCCAACATGCGCAAAAGTCTTAGGAAAAAGAAAGGGGTTTGAAAAAAATAAAAGGGGGATTCTTGCCAATATAAGAGAGAAAAAGGGATCTCAGGAAGGTTGTTAAGATTAGGCTAGCGCGCTTGCTGAATTGCCGAAAAAAAAGGAAAAGAAACAGAAAAAGAAGAAAAAAAGGGGATGAAAAGGCATGTATGTACCTTGAGGCGATAGACGTCATTGAAGTTGAACGTAGTAAAGCATCAAACGAGTGTTAGGTGAGAGAGAGAGAGAGAGCTGAGGAAACTAGAAAAGACGTAGATTCTTTTTTTTTAGACTTTCCTGCTGCTTGAATTTTTGCGTCAGAGACATATATATGGCAGTGGAAAAAAATTTTGAAAAGATTTTTTTTGGGTTGTTAGTTTTGTTTTATCCGTAACAATAGTGTGTAAAGTCATTGTTCTACAATTACAGTTTGTACTTCACTTCTCTTTTTAAAATTTCGAATATCTCATAAGTAAGAAATTAATTAATCTAATTATTGAAAATCAATGGCAAACTTTTGTATACGTGCTTTTACATTTCCAAGCTAACTTTCTTGTAAAATAATAAATCTAAATTTAACATGCAAAATCTTTCTATTATTCTATCAATTATTTTAATATTATAAATATTTAGAATCAGAATTAAAAAAATTTAAAACGTAAAATCTGGTTTTTAATTATTATAAATTTTTTTATTTAAAATGTTTATCTAGTATATAATATAAAATTCTCGTACACATTATTAAACCCTCTTGAAAAAAAAATTTAAATAATTTAAAGCTTAAAAAATTGAAAAAAAAAAACTAAAGTCTCTTATCCAAAAGATTTACATATGCATAACTAAGCTGCCTCATATTTTTTTCCAGCAAAATTAAAAAGAAAAAAAAAGCGAAAAGTAGGCTCTTTTTGCGGTTGATGCATTCGCAAGCTTGTACTAGCGACGCCATCTTGAGAAGTGTCAGCTCTAAAAGAGTAGGTCAAGTTTTGGTGAGATTTTTTTTTCCAACCGCATATATGTACATACTTTTCTCATTTTTTCTTCTCTTTAAACAAGCTTTTTTTGCGGACCTTTTTTAATACATTTTATTTTTGTACCTTCACTTGTTAAAATGTAAAATATGTTGCAAATTTTATTCTAATATATTTTTTTCTTATGTTTTGATTTTAAATATTTAAATATTTACAACCGACAAAAGTAGATAATTAACTTCGACTAATAATCTAGTAAAATCAAAAAGTTTGAATATTTAAAAAATACTTAAAACGTCTAAAGTAAAATAAATCGACTCAAAACTATCTGCATCTTTGTTTGGTAACAAGATTAAAAGGTTGCAGACGATACCTTAGAAACGAGCGAAATAGAGCAACGAGCTCTCGTCTAAATTATTCACGACGTATACATTCTTTTCTTTATTACACTCCGCGTGCATTCTATCACGGTTCGTTAAACATTAACTGTTTTTTTAAATATTTTAATCATCGCTCGTACTGTTTACGCTGGAGATTTATCGTTAATTTATGTTTGTCAATTTGTTAATTATTAACAATCATGCTAATTTGTGCAATGTGTGTCAAGTTGTACAAAATAACGCGATGCGATCCGATTAACAGGGTATGAATATTTATTGTGTAAGGGTTGATTAATTAATTATATTTTTGAAAAAATAGTTAAATTAAATTTAAAAAATTATTACATTTTCAAATTTAATTATAATATATTGATATAAACGAAATGTTTATTATAACGCTCGTAAAAAAATGTTGCAAAACATGCAAGAATTTAATGTAATTTAGAAAAGTTGTAAAAAATGTTATACAAGAATTTCACGTATTACCACTACATATTTCTACATGTGAAAATTTAGCACAAAATCTTGAAAAAGGCATTTTTATAAAACCATTGCATAATTAAAAGAAAATTCTAGAAACATTTTAAAAAGTTTATTGTGCAAAGTATTGTAAAAAATTTAAGATTTTACATCGTGATTGACACGTGTATTTAATAATTATTAGCAATTAATTTTCCGGTAAAACATTTTTTTACGGTTTAATTTAAAAAATAGCGTATTATTTTTCACCATAAAAAGCGGCGAATTACAGTTCAATCAGCCTTGTACAAAAAAACGAGAAAATAAAAATGAATAAAAAAAAAAAACGTGTTTGCATCGGCGCTTCCGATGTTCATGGTAATTTCGCCTCCCTTTTTTTTCGGACACTTTTCGCGGAAATTTACACGCATGCGACCGTCAATATAAACTGCGGTATAAAACTCGATTGGAGCAATCGAGCGAACGTTTGACGTTGACGGTGAAAAACGTTTGCCGATGACATGAAGCTCAGCTCTTTTTTTACCTTTATTTTTATTTTTTGTTGTATTGCATGTATTGAAATTTTCATTCAACCTAAAAAATTCTCTCTTTTTTTTTGTAACTTTTTCGATCGATTTCATGCGGATTTTTATCGTCTAAAAAGTATGAGCGACCACGTATCATTGTTGTTTTATTTTTTGAAAAAAAAAAGTTTATTTTGAAAACGTAAACGTTTTTTTGAAATTCAATTTGGAAAATTAAAATTCAAAATTAATAAAAAATATGCATTTTATTACTGCGCAGAATTTATAATGGCGAATTTATTATTGCAATCATTTGCAGTTTTTTTCATTATTATTCATCGAAGTATTGCCTAGTAAACTTATCTGTATAAATTAAAATATTTGTTGGAAAAACGTATAGATTATTTAATCACAAATTTATAGTGTTTTTCTGTAGAATTTCCTTTTCGTATGAATATAGTTTTATTAAAATAAAAAATTTTTTGTTGAAAAAAAGGAGATAATCTGCTATTTAGACTGCAAGAGACTCTCTAAGCTCGGAAGAACCAAACGCAAGATCCGTAACAGCTCAGGCTGTTCTATCCAACTGAATCCGCCTCCTGGGTATACGCGGTAGTGACTAACTTCTAGCCCACTGATCCCTAGCCACGAAATGAAAACAAGAAAATACAATCGATGTACACAAAACTAGAACAGAAAACTACCTATTCTTTCGGTATAGATGTACTCCGTGATTATTTATCAAATTACTTCAGGAAGTGCCGTTTCCAAATCCACTGGCGCCCTTCCTCCTGTTTTAATCTACTCCTGAAACAAAAAAAAATTTATATTAAAATATCTATCTCACTCTTACACCGGAACCACGTGCGTAAATATCAGTTCGAAAATATGATTAGCTACTCCCTCTCGCGGCACTCATAATTGGAGTCCACAGCAGCAACTATTGAATAATACCACACTTCTTTATAAAAACATTCATGTTTAAGGAATCGACCATTGATATATTTTCCGATATGTTCTTCCATACTTTCGTCAATTCGTAATCGATAAGGCAACTTCTGCATGAAAATATTAAAAGCAAGATATTTCTTGTTTATGAAGACACATTTATTTTCTATTAAATTCATCAATCAAGAGAATCCAGTGGAAGAGAATTAAGCTTCACCAATAATTTAATAAAAGGATACATAAGTTTAAGTCAATTATATCTTATATTTTTAATAGCTTTTAATTATTTCAATTCGGGACAGTTATTCAGGATGTGAACTAAATGAACTGACGTAGGATGTTTATTTAATGATCGAATCAATATTTATTTAAGGAAAAACATTGTATTTTTAATGATTCCGCTATAGATTTCTTAAATAATCAAATTATCATCATGCAATTATTCATTTCTATATTTTGGTTATTTTTTATATATTTTTAAATAAAATAAAATGTGAACTTAAAAATTGCAATTAATATCAAAGCATCTGAATATCATGTAATAACTTATGATTCATTTATATGATTAAATTTCAATTGATCTCAACCATCGTTAATAGAAAATTAACTCAAATTAACGAAATAGTCGATTTCTGTCTATCTCGTTGTTAATTAATAAAATTAAAACAATTCGTTTATACGATACTGCACATTACCTACACTGAGAGAAAGATTTCATAACTGTTAACTTAGTATATTAACTATTAAAGTATATATTGTAGATTCTGATTAAATATACAAATCTTAATAGTTGAAATCAAATATTAATAGTTAAGATATTATATTCTTTCTAAAGATACGTAAAGTTTTATAGTAAATATATGAAGTTATTAGCTTTATATATATTAACTATTAATATATAATACAATAAATACTAAGAAAATTTAAAACTAAAATCAAATATACAGATATTTTAACAGTTATTAAACTTTTCTCTCAGTGTATACAATAGCATCTTCTTGTCTCTCGTCTTCCCTCTTTAACATTTTAAAGGACACAACAATACAACGTGAGCCTCGCCAAATTGGTTTTGTCGTTGGCAAAGAACACGCGTCGGCGCTAATACGTCGCATGTTAGGTTGCTGTTGTATTCATATACGTTCATGCATATATCTATATGAGAAATCCCTTTGAGAGCAAAATTTTACCGTGGCTGACGGTAGGAATTTCTGGCATAACTAGCGGTCGTGCAAGCCATACGTTTATCGTTTTTCAGAGTATAAAACCTTATAAATTATTTTGCTCTTGTACGTGTTTATTGCTGCCTAGTTTTATTTTTATTGTTTTTTAAAGGCAGGTATCGTGGTTGGATAGGAATTTTATTTTTAAAGTTTAGAGATGAAATAGAAATTGCTTTTGTCAAAAGTTTATCGATGACATCAAATATGGTTGTAGAAATATATTTGAAGTAAAAATTTTCAATTATAATTTATTAGATTTCTTAATTAAAAATTCAAATTTTTATCGTATTTAAATAAATAATGATAAAAATATAACTAGTCATTGATGAAAATTGAAAATCAACATACTGAATTAAAAATATCAAATTTATGTAGTTCAAAATTTTTTCAGATTTTTTTAAACAATATTTTTCTTACACAAATAATTTTCTAGTTTTAAAATTTTTTATTGAAAAGTTTACAAGATAAAAACAAGTTCTATTTTTTTCTCTTTCTAAAATGAAAAAAGGAGCTTTATACCATTCTAGAAAACTTTAATATCGACTGGACACATGAAAAAGTTCATACAAGAAGGAAGCCGAAGGATTTGAAGCTTCAATCACTTCCAACTCGGTATAAAAAGATAAAAAAAAAAAGAAAAATATAAGAGATCAAGGTAGAAAAAAAAAATTGCGGTTGCAGAAAAGTCCAAGAAAAGTCAGGAAATAACGAGAAAAGCGAACGAGAAAGAAGGGATAAAGCGGTAAAGGGGCCATCGAGAGGTGAACTAGAAAACGTCATAGAAGTGAAGTCTTTTCGCCAAGGGATTTCCACATCTCATCTACGCGTTGTGAGGTCAACCTTATAGTATATACGCGAAAGATTTTCTTTTCGTCGACTTTTATATATATACCTTTAATACATCCCTAGACTTCTTCTTCTTCTTATCTCTTCTATATATAACGACGAACGAGCTTCGCTAAAGCTTCTCTTTTCAACTCATTTTTTTTTCTTCTCTTTTTTTTCTTTTTGTAAACTTGCGTAACTGCACTTTGAAAGAGCCAGCTCAAAGATGAACTTGGTTCTTAGCTTAACCCTTTTTTTCTTGTGCAGTTATTTTAGATCATGTGAACATTAAAAACGTATATTATTTTCCATTTTTAGAAATCAATTATTTTCGTGCATGGAGAGAAATATTATGATGGATATTACATGGCCATTCGTTAAATTGGCGTACTTAATAATAAACAGTTTGCTCCAATGAACTTCGATTGTAATTAATTTTCATATGCTAATTTGACATTTAAAAAGAAAAAAAAAACAAATCCAACAAATCCAGTTCGAAACGTTGACTATATTATAAGAATAAAATAATTCGCTCAATATCCAAGGCTGTTATCTATGGTGATATGGATACATAGTAGTATATTGCTATAAAAAATAGGAAAAATTACTGTTTTGGAACGAAACATTCAATTACATACTTTTAAACTTTTATTAAATACTTTAAAGCTTATGTTTAAAACAGTTATTTTTCCTGTATTTCATAGCAATAATGTTTATTATACTACTATTTTTTTATATGACCAAAGTGAAACAGTAATTTTGACTATAATACTTTTCTAAAAGTATGTTTTATTTTGTTTAAAAAAACAATAATTTTTAAGATTTTAAACCATAGATGAAATTAAATTGTAGTAAACATAGAGTCATGGTGAAATTCATTATACGAACGTAGGGTTGCCATCTATTGGTAATATGCGATTTATCTGTCGAATTTTTTTTATCTTGCTGTGATAAAACCTATTTCAATTTCTAAGAAAAAAAGATAGAATAGTTGAATTTTTTAATAAAATTTTGCATTATCATTTTTTATAAATATTCAAAATTTTAAAAAAACTAAATTTTTTATATGAGAATATATATTTTTGATTTCTTTTTAATGAAGTAGTCCAACCATATTAATTCATATTTAAAAGTAAAAATACAAATTATTTGATCCACAATTAATATATACTAATGTCAACTTCACTTTGATTTTTTTTACATGCGCTTTTTATGGAGACAGCTCACTGCCTACTTTTCTTCTCTTTTTTCCGTTGTTTTTCGTACACACGCACCTTCAAACGATATTAAAAAGTCCCAGTGCAATAAATCACAACGCAGCGCGCAGATATGACGAACGCGAATATGATGAAGAGAAGGAAACATTTATATATGCCTTTTTTTTCTCTCTTCTCGTCTCTTCCCTTTTTTTTTTTTTTTGCCTTTACTCGCGGTCTCTTTTTTTCTTTCCTTTCCTTTTTTTCCGCATTACACTGCGTACCGCAGAGACTCACAATATTGTTGTTTCTTATGGCAGTAGCAGCGGCAGCAGCGAGCTCTCTTTTCTGAAGTTTTTATTAAAATATGAAATAAATATTTGGAAGTACATATACACTCGCGACCTCTTTTTTTCTCCTCTTTTATTTTTTACTCTTTTTGAAGATATTTTTAATTAAAAAGTTTGTGTAAGCAAATAAAATAAATGTCTGATGCTTTTATTCGAGATTTTAGCCTGCCGATCGTTTGTTATTAAAATATAAATATGCGTGTACTTTGATTTACGTATGATGAAATTTATTTGATTTTTATTGAGTCTTTTTATTTATGAAAGTTCTTTAATTCTTTGGATTATGAATTAACTAATGTTATTAATCAGTATTAAATTGGATTAAAATGAAGAATTGTATTATAAAATTTGAGATCAAACTGTAGATCATAAAATTTCAAATTTTGATTTTTAAATTATATTTCATCTTAAATACACTCAGTAATTTTTAAGTTATAGACGTAATGAATCTAAAAATAAAATTGAAAAAGTCATTAAATTAATTAAACGACTTTTGTTAAAAATAGAAAATTTAAATTAATATACCATCATCAAAGAGTTCAATTGTTCCATCCAACAATATCTCGTACAATATATCGAAATAACAATATATGTATGTCACCAGTCATTAAAAGCCTAATTAGATGTGAAATATCATAAACGTATAGTAAAATCTAGAAAACCCACCATAAAGCTTTAAACTGAGCAACTAAGCGAAAGCGTTATGCAAAAAAGCTTACGCCAAATAAATTAATTAACGAAACTCTCTCGTATATAGCCATGTAACAAGGCGCTAAATTACGCGAAAGGGTCTTAAAGCGCAGTTTTAACTTTTTTCCAAAATAAAAGAAGGCCAAATAAACACGACAACAATAAAAAAAAGCAGCGATACCAACCAACCGACTTCAACATTTTGACATCAAGGTTAAAGAAGCGTAAAAAGCGCTAAGGCTTTTGGCAAAAAGAGAAATAAGAAAAAAATAAAATAACCAACAAGTAAAGCTGAAACGCGTGTACGTGTGTATTTTGTACGTGTATATTTACAGTGCCACGGGCAAAGTTTAATTGCGTTAATTCTGCAAAGTCGCACAGCAGCACCGCGGAATCCTCAGTTGCGCGGCGCGTAAAAAAAATATCGCACGAACGATTTCGCTTCTCCTTTTTTTTTCTACGAACCGTTGAATTTTCATCCTTTAATTACTACGTACAAGCTAGGAAAGCTTTTCCCATAATTACGAGGCTGATGACTGATTTTTTTTCTTGTTTTAATACTTGGCCAATTTTTTTCGACGGTTATGTTAGAATTCTGAATTAGAGGAAGGCGTTGAGAAGATTGATTAAGAGAAGTTGAAAAAAATAAAATAAAATCTTAAAATAAACATTTTTACTTCCGTCGGTTTAATTAATTTTTCTTTTTTAAAGTGAAATAATTAATTAAAATCATTTTCATTGCATTAATTAACTTCATTTTTTATTTGATTACTGTAATTTTTAAATGAACAAATTTCAAGCTGGACTCTTTCAATCGTAATTTTTGTAGAAGTATAAATAAGTACATATTTTTCTCTTCAGCTTGAAAAAAAGAATAATAAAATTTTCTATATTTTTTTTCACCAACGCAATACATGTGCCTTCCAAATTTCACTCGGAAAGGTATTAGCCCCACACTATGAGTTGACACGTAATAGCTACAGTAATTAAACTTATCGCGACTAAATTATATTACGTGACTTTAAATTGTTCTGCCTTAATGTAAAAAATTTGTTCTCGTATTGAACGAGCATAATATAGTAATAAAGTAGTAAATTATTGACTGCATAAATATTATATTAATTATAAAGATGCTTTAGAATATCAAAGTAACAATTATTTCTAAATACAAAAATTTCTTACCTTTCGATAGAATGTAGATTTTATAGAATATAATTTAATTTTTTTTAATATAAAAATAAAAACTTTAGGGATTCAACTATAATTTATTTATTGTTAATTACTTAATCCTACGACTTTTTAAAAGTTTCATCTGAATGCCATTCTCTAAATTCATTAAATCTGATTACTTCATTTCTTTAAAAATATTAAGCTTTGGAAAAATAAGGCACATTTCATAGCTACAATATAACAAAAAAAAAACCATAGCCAGCAAGCTTACCAATCCTTCTATATTATTACAGTTTTTATAAAAAAAAAGTAAAAGAATTACAGAACTAAAAACTGCAATCACAAAAGCAATTCATACAATAATAACATCTATTTCTCGGACGAGAAGCATTGTGAAAAAGAAAAACAGTCTTATACACTATATATAACGTTTCACGCGATCGGCAATTGCACGCGAACTTGAAATTTTCAAGCCCTTTTACTCGAACTATAGGAGGAACAAAAAAAAAGTAAGAATAAAAATAAAGAGGAAAAGATATAGTTTAGAAAAAAAAAAGTTCCTAGGCGCCAAGCAACTTGATATTATTTTTTTTCTTCTTCTTCTTCTTGCTTCTTCTTCTATCGAGAGATAAAGTTATTGAAGAGGTGCAGGATGAGAGAAGAGAAAAAAAAGTCGATTTAATAAGGCGGATACGCGTTTATATACCCGTCATCAAAAAATTTACTGTAGGATGTGTATAGTGCTTTATGGTCGTTGTCTCATCGAGAAAAGGGATACGATAAACTAACGACGAGAGCATAAAATTGATAAAGTTATAAAATATCGATATACCCCTTTTTTGCGCTTTATAAAACTATTTCATTCAAACTTTAATAAATTTTAAAGTACGTTTGTTTTTCAAATAATTAAGCGGACAATTTTGAAGGTTGATAAGCGCAACCTATGGAAGTAACACGTGACTGATAATTGCACAAAATTTTATTTAAACAAAAACAAGTGCCGTAAATAAGGAAAATAATTATCACTGTATGTTATGCGTTGAAAAAAAAGGAAGATTGAGCACGTAAAGTTCAAGTACAACCTTGTTATTCAAACACATAATGTGGAATATTTTCTAAAAAAATGAATTAAAAATGAATAACAATTTTTGAAATAAAAAATGCTTGAAAAATAAAATAAAAACCAAGAAAATACAAAATATTTTATTTTTTTATTTTATTTGTGCAATGCAATGAAGAGCACAAAAACACGATGAAAATTTAATTCCATTTAACACGGATGTTTGCATGCCATTTCTATATACGAGAGAGAGAGAAAAAAAAAGATTCGAGTGGTGTGGATTATCAAATAAAAATAAAGAGGTCGTGAAAAGAAAAGGAAATGCGACATTTCACGATACGGCTTCTCATTTATTCCAGAGCATGTTCGTTATTAGAGAAAAGAGGAAAAAATTTTTGTTAAATTAATTCAAATTTTTCAAAATCCTTGAAAATAGAAAAAATTTCAATAAATTTTAATTCAATTTGTTATAATTCAGGAATAAATTAAGCAGATATTAAACTATTGATCGATTGAATGCGATATCTAAAAATTAAATATTTTTCTGAATTAATAACCTTAACAATATAAAATTAAAATTTGAAAATAAAGTGTAATGTAAGTAAAAAAAAGCGTTGTAAAAAATCTATCCAGTGCACGCACGTAGAGTCGATAAAATTGATAAAACGGAAAGTGTCCTTCCTGGTAGACGCCTTTACGCGCCTTACGTGTGGATCCCAATGGGCGATAAAAGCTCCCTGACGTTACAACCAATTTATCGGTCAGCAGCGTTGATATCGGATAAAAAAAAAAAAAAAAAACGAGCCAAGGAAACGACTGGAGACGATTAAAAGTTTGTCCTGGCGTCTTTTGATTGATTGCTAGTTTTACGGGCGATACGAGAGAGCGCGCGTTCCTTTTTTTATCGGAAAAGATTCTGTCCTACATTTCGCAAAGTTCGACAGTTTGTAAATTGATGAAGTGATGCTGATCTTTTATAGTTGCTTGTACGAAACTTGTATTTTAAATATAGACCTTTTACTTGTTGAGTACTAAAATAATACGGTGATAAATGTAACTTTTTCAATTATATAATAATTCGAAATTTAATTATTACATTATAAATGATTTTTTGTTATTTTAACATTCAAAAGTGCTTTAGATGAGACACAAAATTTTTTGGTGTTAAAATTTTAATATAATTTTTATTTAGATTGCAAAATAAAAATTTCAACACATAAATTTGTAAATTATGGATAATTTTGAGTAACAAAATGAGTAATTCTAAGTTATGAGATATTTAAAAAACAAAGTACATATTTTAAATGTAAATTTGGGTAAAATTTTAACGAAAATGTTTTGACAAATTATTGAAAGTTTTTACAGTATATATATGAATTTTGCATTATTTGAACATTCTTTTTTTACTATTATATATTTCAAGTTATTTTCTGGACGATAAGTTTTCTTGCTATCGCTATATAGTAAAAATAAAAACAATCGTAATTTCAAATAAAAATAATAAATCCAATCTTCAACATATTTTATATTCTTCTAAATCCACGCCATTCAATCCAGATATTGCATCCTAAAAGTAATTTGAAAACTACATTTTTTACAATAATAAAATTTTCCCCATAAAGAAAGGTAAAAAGCAAAATTGACCTGTGAACGGAATAAATCTCAAAGAGATCAAATTCTGAAAAGATGTGGAAATTCAAGACGTCGCCTTGCTAAAATTTGCACATACTAAAGAGGAGAGTGACCTTTTTCACAATAGGGAGCTTTTCCCCCTATCTCTCGGACAGGTGTTCTTTATAAGGTCCAACGAACCAATATTACTTTTAGGGTGGTAAGATGGATTTTATATGATGGAAAATCGTTGTATATTTGAGGCTAAATTTTTCCTGCTAGGAAATAGAAGAAAAGTTGATATCTTTTGGATTTTAACGGTGAATTTTCTTTGCCGTTAAGAAAATTATTCTTCGTTCAAATAAACTATTGTGGTTGGTAAAAAAGTACATGAAGTTTCTTACAATAAAATCCTTCTACAACGATATAATTTTATTGATTTGAAAAAAATTAAAAAAACGTAACCTTTGAAAAGTATAAGCTTTTTCAATAGATACTTCAAAAAAAGCGTTCAATTTTTGAAAACTATTCGAGCGTAATACCATTTTCCAATTTTGTCTTACACTTTGTTCCTTTTTCTTTTCGTCACGATACAATTTTGTCCTTTATTCGCTTGGGCTATAGGTGTATGTTATAACATCGTTGCGTCTGCAATTTATTTTTATACTCTATTCCTATGGAGAGAGAGAATAACGCGTTCTGTCCCAGAGGTGATACAGCAACGCCTTACGACACCTCGTTTCTTCAATCGACTCGAGAGACATCAACAAAGAAAATCGACATTATGTCTACAGATCTCGTATAGCAATTCTTTCTACTATTTTTTTTTCTTCTTATTCTTTTTCCTTTTCATCTTTTTATCTGATCTGTGTAGCGTCATAGTCTTTTCTTACTACGGTAGATAATGATACTTCACATTACCGAAAGGTCTATATATGAATTTTTATTCCTTTTGTCGTCTCTCGATGTAAAGAAGACCAGTTTTTTTTCAATGAGATAGGAACTCTCTGATTCTTTTTTTTTACTTTTCGTTCATCTTTTATTCGTTATTATTTTTAATAAAAATATTATAGTCTGGCATATTCTCCTGGTTTAATTTATTCGTACTTTTTTTAATGTCTGTGACGAATACAATTGAAATATCAATTAAACTATTTCGTTTGATGATTACAAATTTTAGACTAAAAATATTATTTTAATCTGTCGGTATCATTTCGTATCTTTTTCAAACAATGTCGTAAAAGTTTATTGACAAAATTTTTAATGATACACATAAAATGTAGCGAATGTAAATTTTTACTATAAAAGTAATGAAAAAAAGTATTGATCAAACAATTTTATTATGATATACTTGAACTCTTATAAAATTTAAAATAAAATTATTTATACTCATAAAAGATTGATAGTTAAATTGAAATTTTGTAATAAATCACTTACTTTTTACTTTTACGCCGTATTAATATTCAAAAACTAATGAAAACCATTTTTCCAAACTCACCTACACAAAAAATCCTCAAAATTCATCGCTCTGTTAAATTTATTGTATTAAACAAAAACAGCAACCCATATTTAAATCTCCTTTCTATAAAACACAAAGCAATCGTTCCCATATTCTATTCCCAAAGGATGTCGTCACGTGGGAAGAAACAAAAAAGAAGCCATCATCGCAAAAGTAAAAATATGCAAAAAAAATGCTAATTAATACTCGTGAAAATAAGTAAAGATCCACGTATAGGTCAAAACTGCAATGCAGGGTGAGCATGTCGGTCAATGGGCGGACCCCCACTTTGAAAATCTAAATATTCGTTCCTCCCTTTTTTTTTCTCATTCTTTTGCACGTGTGATGCATATACATATATATATATATATATATATATATATATATATATATATATATATATATATATATATATCGATGTGGAATACATTATCGTATCGCTGGGCTCTCTAAATATTTTGTCGGAAAGAGGAAGGGTTCTCTCTCATTCTCTCGCGTTTGTGTATGCAAAACGAGTTGGAATGAGTTTTTGGGTCAAGATGGTTTGGAGAAAGTTTGGAGGGTAAAGGTTTTTTTCTAGTGCGGTTACTTTTTGAATGATATTTTTTTAAAAGTCAAATTTTTAGTTGGAGGAAGAAGTTGTTGAATTTGATTTGGTAAAGTTTTAAAATATTATTAATTTTGTTAAAAATGTTTGATAATGTAACAGCAATTTTCTTTTCATTTAATAATATTTCAGAATTTTATAATCAATTATTAATTAATACTTTTCAAAATTTCCCCTTTCAATTTCGATTTATTGATAAAAAAATAACTCCAATATCAATTTGCAGTATGAGCCAATATTTTATTGCTTTGATTCAACGTAATGTTTCAAGTATTTAGAATATATTATTTATCAAGCATGCCGTAAATGGCAAGTTTAAATTTTGATTTTATGGTATTTTTGCCGTTTATGACATCCATGCTTCATAAAGAGTATATTCTAATTACTCAAAACTTTGTGTTAAATAAAAGCAATAAAATATTAATTAATATTCCAAGTGTGTTTTGTTGTTAATTGTTATTGACAAATTTCTTGGCGATAGATATATTTAATTATGATTTTTTAAAAATTTTATTGAATGTAGCTGTATTTTAGCTATGATTACGACGCTAATTAGCGACGGAGATCATAAATTTGTTTGTGGACGAAGCACATGTTACGTACAGTGGTTTTTATATAAATCGGCCGAGAGCGGGGTTCGAACTCGGTACCTCAAGATTATTAATCCATCAGTTTATCGAGTACGCCAATGACGACCTCTAATTATAATTTATATTGATTTTCAAAAAAAATCATAATTTGGTCATAAATAAACATAAATTTTCATGTTTTTTCCTGATGGATAAAATAAGTAAAAATTTCCATCTTCTTAATTATTAATGTCTAGTTTTAAAATTATTTTTTAAGAATTTGTATTCAATATCTAAAAAGAAAACTAATTATAAAATAAAATACCAATAGGTAGTTTATTTCGAAAAATTTCTAACAATTCTTTAAATGATCTATCTTTCACTTTATTGTCCTGAAGTACCAATGATTAACTTTCTTTATTTTAAAATAAATACTTTCGAACCAAAACAAGTTAATTTAAAACAATACAATAAAGAACTACAATAGCTCTCTTAAGTACACTCTCTAAATTGTTACTGCACTATCGTTCCAACCACAGCACAATCCACGAAACAAAGCTTTAATCTGCAAACAAAATCGCCCGCAAGACATTGAAAAAAAAAAAAAAAAAAAATAAGAGAAGCAAGAAAAAGCACGTTGACAAAACATCGAACGCGTTTTTCCATATACAGCCCGGCGACAAAACAGCCGGAGGCCGCGAATCTTTAATTCATCGAACTCTCGTAATTTAAAATTGTAATTTCGAGACGTCACCTTACCGAAAAAACCCCAACACAACTGTTTTGTATATATGAGAAAACGAACGCGCTTGACAAATCCTCTTGTCTCTTTCATGTATTCCTCGTTACGTTCGACGTTTGAAGCTTTCGATTTTTTTTTCCTAGTTTTTTTACTTTTTTATCTCTTGTTCCTTATTTTTTTTGCCGTCTGAAAATTCAAGAAAAAGTAGAGAGATACATATTGATGTTCGTATGTAAAATAGGAAATTTGTTTAAGCGATGATAAGGAATCTACAGTTTCTCGATGTATTGCCATATTGCTGTATTCTAATTAAAATATCGTTGTAGATTGTTTAAATATTTATTACATATTATAACCAATTATTTGAAAATTATTTATTATGTTTTTACTTTTGTTAAATAATATTATTAGTATTGATTTTGAATTTCACATAATTTATTAAAATTTAATAAAACAAGTAATTTAATTGAGGTCGTCAGTAGCTCAGTCGGTAGAGCGATGGATTCGTAATCTCGGGGTCTCTCGAGTTCGAATCCCGTTCTCGGCCGATTTATAGAAGCACCGCTGTATAAGATACATGTGCTTGGTTCATAAATACACTGTCGACCTCCGTCGCTAATCAGCATCATAATGATGACATAAATACGCTGACGTTAAATAAAATAAAAAGAAAAATAACAATCATAAAGAAATAAAAAAGTATTTTTTGCATTAGAATTAAAAAATTAAATTTTCTATTTGAAATTTCATCTAATGTATCTCTTTTTTAATGATAATCAAAGTACTATATCCATCATTAAAAAGGTATACCGAATCTAAGCTCATAAGCACAAAAGCACACTCCAACCGACAACAAAAAAAAAAGAAAAATAGAGAAAAAAATCCAATATCCCGAGGGATTGTAAGGCATGCGCTTTGCAACGGTTTTAAAGTATCTCGTTTTTCCCTTGACCACAGTCAAATTAAAAATAAACACGTGACGGCTGGTAGCCGGAACGCTTTCCTCGTCCTTTGTCAAAGCCATTAGTAACATTGTGCTCTCTTTCTCTCTTAGACTTGCCAGCGAAGAACAAAAAAGCTCTCGGCAAATATCCGGAAGGAGGGTAACAACATCATGTGAAAAAGACAAAAAGGAAAGAGAGAGAGAGAGAAAGAAAGAGAGATGCTTGAAGGACGGTATAATGTGTACGAGGTTTGAAAAAGGATGTAAAGGAAGTTTCAGGGATTAGAGTATGAACGAGTCACTTTTAAATTGAGAAATGTTTTAAAAAGTTTCAACAAAGTGGTAAATTAAAATGAGGAAATAACGAGCAATGGTCAAAGTACAATGTTTCAGTTTTTTCTTTATCTTTTGACAAAAGATGACATTTTTTTCATTTTTGTCATTCCATGAACGATTTTTATTTTGTTCACTTTGACACTGAGCAAAAGTTTTGTATTAAAAATTTATATTAATTAATGACCGATTGGCCTGGTGCTTATTTTTGATAAATAATATATTGCATTAATTATTAAATATAAGCTTTTGATGCTTTTACAGTATGCATTTCAATAATTCCTATTGTTGTATTATTTAAATAAGTTTGCATTTCAATAATTGATGAAATTTTTACAAATGCTTCTACCAATATGCTTTTCTTCGCTGTATTATTTGTCAATGCATTAAAAAGGCATCTATCAATCATGGATTCTAATTGCAAGTCAATTATTCAAACTTATTTATAACTTATTTATGATTTGATCGAAATAGTTTAATTCTTCTTTCATCAATAAAGATTAATAAAATATAAATTACAAAAAGACAATCATTCCTATAAGCTAAACAATTTCTAGTTTAGAAAACGCTAAACCAAAATTAAAAAACCATCAATAAAAATTTCAACAAACACGAGAGCATCAATTTGTGCACATGTCCTAATAAAAGTCGAATGTCAAAAAGTGTATAAATAATTCTACACTCTCGTTTCTCCATACATCCAAGAGAAAGGTACGAGCAAAGCAAATGAAAAGAAAAAGAACAGGGACTAAATCGTTTCCTTCTTTTTTTTTTCTTTTATTTTATTTCTCTATCTCTCTTGCGCGCACAATCCATGCTTCCGACTTTAATGTCCACTTAACGACGCGACGAACGTTCGATTGGGTCGGCCACTTCACGGTTGCAGTGAACTCTCCGAGTGGAGTCCTTTAGTGGGGCTTATCTCGTATTTATTTCTTTCTTTTTTCCTTTTTCTCCCTCTCATTCTCTTTCTGCCTTTTGCGCTTTTGCTTCTTCGCGTATTATGCTTATCCTATTTATATTGGTCCTTAGTGATGAACTTTTCATTTTATGAATGTCTGCCTTTTATAGCTCTTTCTTTTGTGTCTTGTGCTTGGCACTGTTTTTGTGTTAAATAATTATTCAATTATTTTTCTTATTATTTAAAGAATTATTGAAAATTAACATTTTTTAACAAAGAAAAAAATTTTTTATATTGTTAAAAGCAGACTTAAAAAAAAATTTTTAGTTTTTTGAAAACAGACATTTTTTTAATAATCAAATTGTAAGTTCGTTAATAATCATCACCTACCATCCCCTCCTCAACAATTTATAGAGTTACAAATATCGATCCACGAAAAATGAAGAGCCTCTTACAACGTCATCTAATTAATCCTTGGCATAGAGTAGCGCGTAAAGTGCCATGGCTCAAAAAATGTAAAAAAAAAGAATTTTCTTTTTCCTCCACTCAAGTTTTAGAACGAGTCTAGCGCTCGAGGCGCTGTCTTTGCCCGACGAGTCATGCGCGCAAGACAAAAAAAATTGAAGAAAATGCATATAGAGAAGAGAACTGAAAAATGTAATCGTTGCTTTGACGACAAAAAAATATTAAGAGTGTCTGCTGGTTATGAAATTTGATGATTTGTGAGTATATTAGTGGTGTTATGATAATCTAAGTGCGGAAATATAATTAATTTACAGAAGAGGAAAAATAATGACTTTTATATATCAAATGAAGATAAAATAAAATTTTGTCATCTTTGATTTTACAAATAAAAAAGTGATACTTAACTTTTAATTACAAAGATTTAGGGAGCCTTCAAAAATTAAATTTAAAATGGATTTATTAAAAATCTTATATTATTATTAAAAATTATATAAAAATATGATCCAATAATTTTACTATTAAAAATAAAAAATTTTTAATGACGATTAAATTTTGTCGAACATATCACCACTCTCTGAGGTCGTCAGTGGCTCAGTCGGTAGAGCAATGGATTCGTATTCTCGAGGTTCCGAGTTCGAATCCCGCTCTCAGCCGATAGATATAAGCACCGCTGTACGTTACATGTGCTCTGTCCACAAATACACTGATAATCTCCGTCGATAATTTAGTATCTTAATGATAATATAAATACAGCGATGTTAAATAAAATAAAAAAAAATGATAGCTTTATTGCCTTATTTATTTGGTGTATGTCTAGCATGCAGCAACTAATAGCAAACATTTCGTTTAAAATTTTTTTGGTTTCGATAATTTGTAAATAGCCTTTTTTACGAATGGGAATAAGAATGAAATGAAAAAATATAGTTCTAGCGAAAGGAAAGCTTTCTGATTCAAATAGATTCATTATAGAAATTATTTTTGAACTTTACCAACTTCTTAATCATGCATAATCGATTCTTGACGACCTATGAAATTCAAAGTTTATTTTCAATAAATTTAAAATTCTAAAAATACAACACTAGTAATAAAATAGTTATAAAATTTTTAATCAAAGTAATATAAGAACATCGCCTTCTATAAAATAATGAAAAATTCAATGTAATCACGCCATACACAAATAAAAATTTGATAAAACAAATTTTGCTAAGAAACATAGAGGTCAAAGTCCTAAATCTGCCAAAAAAAGCAACATACCACCAAACTATATAATCCGTCCGTCTCTTATTCCGTGCTCGTAAAAGTCGAAATCAGTGCGTCTCGCGATCATCCCATTCTCAACCGTCGACTCTAAAATAAAGAAAAAAGAAACTAACAATCGTTGAAATAAAAGTTGAGAAAAGAAGAAAATGACAAAGGGGGAAACAAAATGATGCGACTTAAAAGTATACTAATTCAATCATCACGTGTTTTACTTTTATCTTTTTTGTTTTAAAGCACTTTTTACTGGTTTTGTTATTCGCTGACAAAACAGTTGTATGAATTTATTATATTTTATAGATACAAATGATAAGCTTAATAAAAATAATTCTAAATTAATTGAAATTGTATTTTGAATTATATTTAAAAAAATTATACATCACAAATATTTACATTAAGTTTATAACAGAATTTTTTCAAAAAATTATTAATCAGCCTCTCACTTAATCCAAAATTTATAATTTAATAAGCATTAAATAAATGTCAAATAATTCTTATATCATGAATCCAACATACCCCATTAACGACGTTGACATTTTCTTAAGTAGCTCATTAATTAATATCGCCATTAGACTTTAATATAAAATATAATATAATTAACAAACCACGTAAAAAAGGCTGTTTACAACATATCAATTATTTTATTCGGTCAATTAGCGAGAGTTCATTTTTTTTAGAAATGACTCTGGAATATAGAGATGTTAAATAAGTAATTAATTACAGATACGTTGTTGACACAAAGTGGTAACCAATATGAAAATTTAATGATCATTTGATATTAAATTTTTTACCGTTTAGTTAATTTAGAGAAAAAGGTTAAGTTTTAATTAAGCTTATTAATCGTTTTATATTATGTTTATAACTTTGACTCGATATTAAACTGTGAAATGATTGCTTGTAAGGCACTATTTATACAATTTATACTAAATTGTAGAAAATAACGTTTATTAGATTGGTTTTAAGACTATTAGAATATTTTATGTATCGTATGATGAAAAATATAAAAATAAATATTCAATTTAAAGAATTTTTCAACAATTAATGAGTATATAAAATTAAAAGAATGATTTAGGTAATTATTACTTTTATAAACACTAAAAATAATCTACATAAGAAATTTCTGATACAATAGTTTCTAAGACACATTTAAAAGATGAAAATTATTTTTAAAAAAAATATTATTTTCTAAAACAATAAGACTGTACTTATTTTATATAAAAATTTAAAAAATTATTCATTAAAATATGAATAACAAGAATTTCTCAAGACATTCCCTATTAACGGTACGATAATTAAAAATCGCTATGCTTACACAATCTCCTCCTCGGGGCATTAGTGACATCTCTCATCGCACCCGGAAAAGTCGATGTCTATTATTTTTTTCTTTATATTTATTTATTTCTATTCCTCGAAGCTATACGGCTATGGAAAATGACGCACGTAATTAAACGGGAGGAGAAGGATTAAAGTCGTAACGATGCGCGAATATTGCGTTTGTGCATTATAAAACGCGATGATTATGTAACTTAATAAATAATTACGATTCGTAATAAAATAATCGATTTTTCTTTTATCTTTTGGGCTTGGCGTTTTATAACAGTTTAGGTAAATTTAAATATTATCAGATTTTATCGTTGAAATCAAATTACAAATGTTCGTAAAAACGAACTTTTGCATTTGTGAAATTGAATTATTTAATATTTTTGCATTCAAGATAAATGTAATATTATACACCTAATAAAATTAAAAAATCTTGTATTGATCAAATTAGAACATAATATCAAATTTTCAAATTTTTCTTCCAAATCTAAAAACGTAAAATGCAACGTACAATTTTTACCTTCATGACGTTTTCGAAAAAGAATTCTTATACATCGCTACAATAGATAACCAAAAATATATACGACCTCGAAATATAGAGCCCCGCACGTTTAGTTGTAAGCTATCGTTATACTTGTTTAGGTTGCTTCTCTTTTATCATAGAATTTATGTATTTAATAAGAAGCGGAGAAACTTTAGAACTTCTTTAACTTGCCGCCTAGATCATATCTTTGAAAAAAAAAAGATAAATGTTTAGGTCGTGAACTGCATACGAACAATGTCGCTAATCCAAAGTTTTTATATAAGGAAATCTTTAGTCTTTTTTATTCTATTTTTAAGAAGTCTATTTGACATCAAAATTCAGAGAAACCTTTTTGAATTATAGTAATTTAATAAATGAGTTGGATAATTTTATTGTTTTTTAAATAAATCTATAATACTAAAACTTGAAATCCAGTGATTATCGGTTAATAATTTTAAAATTCTATTAATTTAAATATAAATCATAAAGTAATTTTTTGTGAAAAAACTAGTCTTTTACAATATATCTGATATTTTTATAAGACATTTATAAATAAATCTAATAATTTAGTAGATCTAATTAAAAAAAAACAATCCGATTCAAAAAGGGTAATTTTCCATTAGAAATTTTTGAAAATCAATAAATAAATTAAATTTATATATCTGAATAAACACAAAAGCACCGGAAACAGCCGCTAAGTAAACTTGAGTTTGAATAAAGAAAGGAAAAAGATAAAAAGGAAATAAGAAATCTTTTGTTGGAGGCACCTAGAAAACTCATAAGTTTTATTGTATAAGGTGTGCCATAAATAAATATAATCGCACCTGTGCCATCATTTTTCCTCTTTGAAAACGAACGTAATCTTGTTCTCGAGGGACTTAAATAATATGAACTTTATTTTCTTATATTTTCTTTTGCCGTAAATTATTTCTTTAATTTTTCTTTGCTTATCTAAAGCCATGATTTTGTTTTTGTAAATTTGAAAATGATTATAGGAAATATTATAGGTAATAAATTATCTATCCTATTTACCGAGTTTAATTTGATTAGACAAACATACCAGGTCAGTTCACAAATTCAGTCCCCAATGAAAATCCGGAAAAGCAATGTATTGCAAACAATAATTAAAAACAATTGATAAAAAACAATTTTTTAAATATCATTAAAAATTACTCGTAAGCAATCTGTTTTTTCTAATGCAATTAAAGCAAACCTTTCACTTAATAAAACGCCATTATACACCATACATTCTTTGCTGTTTGGTTTCCTTTTTTTTTTTTTTAATCTCCGACCATTTAGTATATCCACTGCAAAGCCATTTATATACTTGGAAGCACGTAATGAATTATTGGACCGAGAGAGGCGAGAGTAAAATCCATTGTCAATAACTGTGTTAGCTATACCATTTTCGTGTCTTTTACGTAAGTACATGTATATATACTGGGCTTATCCGATAACTCATCATCTGGTATATGGATTCTGATTCGGTGGTCTTATTTTGCGAATAAGAATCCTCTTTCGTGTGTCCTTTCATTTCTCTTTTGCTTTGCTTTATCTTTCAGGATTTTTTATATTTATAAATCGAGATTATCTTTTGTATGAAGATATACGTTTTTAAAAAACAATATAATGTTGTTGATATATTTGATTTTCACAAAAATTATTTGATACATTCATATAAAATATTTCCAATTGAAGTAAAAAAAATTAGGTTGCAATAGATTTTTTTTAAAAAAAGCTTGATTGTAGTATTTATAAAATATCGATAAGAATATACGTTAAAAAATTGATATATGAAAAATAATATAACGATTTTTTATGAAAGGTAGAAAAGGAAAACTTTTTATACTTGAATAATAATGACAATTTTTCGAAAACATATTTGATAAAATTCAATTTTCAATTTTATATTGACGATATATCAATTACTTAAATTAAAATATTGAACTGACTGTAATTGTTTTTTATCATGATTATTTTACTTCGTGAATTTCCATTCATTAAACTACCAATACATTTCACTACCATTATATTCCCGCCTAATACTATCACGTATCAAGATTAAACATTATAAGAATCAGAGTTCACGTCTTACAGTTAAAAAAAACAAAAATTTGTATGCAAAGTATTCTAGGTGTGCTTGCAAATGACGAAATTACATTTCAAATGTCATCACCCTTTAGATAGTCAATAGTCAATATATCGAATTAAAACAAAGAGACATATAATGGCAAGCTGTATTTTTGACGATAAAAAGAACTAATTTATTTTGTTTGTCTGCGGTATCCTCATATATTTCTTTTTTCTTTTAAGATATAAAATGTACTACATCTATCTTGAATTTGAAATGTCCTATTGCTTAAGGTTAATTATTTCAATCCAGTACATGAATTATTATTTTTCATAAAAAGAAATAATTTAAAAATTATTTTTTAATAAAAAAATTAATATTTTTCAAAAATTAATCAAATTATAAAGCAAGAAGTTGAAAGCGTTACACAAACTTGATAAATATGAGTCGTAAAAACGTTTTGATACCAGCAGGCCAAAAATAAAAATGATACGAAGTAAAAATAAAAATAATCAATCTTATTCTTTCTCCGTTTTAGCTTGAGCGTTCGCTAATTTTAATATTTGTCCGCGCAACATTTGTAATTCTCACGTCAGACGCTGACAAGCGCGGGCTGACGTCGTCATTTTTACCTACACGACAGCATGAAATATTTACGTTTCCATCTTTCTTTCTTTTTTTTTCTTATCTGTTTGCGATCGTTAATATAAATGGAAAAATTGTTTTGTACTATTGAATTTTTTTTAACAATAACAGTAGCTAGGATTTTTATTATACATTTTTTTTGTAAGATGAACAATTTTATGCAAATTTTTATTGTTATTTTAACTAATTTATTTCAGACTCGAATTGTATTATTTTAAAATTTAGATTTAAGATTTGTTTGAATAAATATAAAGATATTTGAAAACATGTAAATACAGTAAAAAAAACCCTATTTTTTTTTTAATGGTAATTGAACTACAAAGATGAATATTAATATTTTATAGTACGAAATTCGATCATGAAGTACAACTTTTATCAAACTAATCGAGAACCTGAAGCAAAAAAATTAAAACATTGTCCCCATGAGGCGCTTAAAAAAAAATGCAAAAAAACCTTCCTTACCATCGAACAATAACGCGTTTATAATTTTTTCTTCCTATCCCCAAGCTTGCGTTGCATACTTCTTTTTTATTTTTTTATTTTGACGTGTCGTCAAGCTGGTCTTCCTTCTCCCTCTTTTCTTCTTGACGCTTAATCAAAGTGCATTTCGTAAGTTTTAATTAGCTTGTTCGCGCGACTTTTCTTCTTCCCTGCCGTCATCTCTACACTTTCAATGAAATTCCGTTCTCCATAATTACGTCCTCTGGCGCTTAGAGGAAGATGTCGTCCTATAGCCGTCGTCGTTTTAGTCGTCAAAAAATTTTGCTGTCCCGTGCGTCCAATGTTAAATAAAATAATTACGCTGCGCCTGGCTCGCTAATTTATTTTTCTTGTTTTTTTTTTGATAATGCGAAAATGACTTTTTTATTTTTCGGTTGACTTGACAGCGGACTTGCTATTAGGATGAGTTTGCTTAAAATATATTTTCAACAAAAAATTTTAATTTACAAAAGCAATTTCAATTGGATATGATTGATTTTATAGGTATTGACTTGATTTTCATGTAACCAAAGTGCAGTATTATTTGACATAAATAATCTAGAATATGTAAAAATTTAATTAAAAAATTAGGCTTTTTTTTTAATTTAGTATTAAAAGCAATGATTTGTGGAGTTATTTAATGATAATTGTATCACTGCTTTAATCAATTTAATTATAAACTATCAATATCAGTTACACATTTCAAAAAATTATCCTAATTATTTTCATTATTATATTCCTGCCAAAGAAAACTCACATAGTTTCGTATATTTAATTAATTTACAAATATTTTTTACATTGACAATAAAGTATCAGTCTAAGAAATATAAAATTCTTTTGTAAAATTGATTTTCAATTATATTTTAGCATTTAACTTATTCAATTTGTTTGTACACAAATTGGTCAATTTTCAATAACTATTACAATTTTATTCCGAATATTTCTTCAATCAGGAATACAAAATTTATCATAAAATGACTTAACAACTGTAATGATAATAAAAACCAGCAATCTGTCATATAAAAAACGTGTCACCTGTCACTTTGAAAATGAAAATAAAAGAAAAAAAACAAGAAAACAATTTTAACTGAAATATCATTATGGAGAAGCACTTAAAAAGCGATTTAAAGAAAAATACTTTGTGCCATTGAGTGACGATATAAACAGGTTTCAATTATAAGTTGAGAAGAAAACCAGTGAAAGTTCGTTCGATAACAACAAAACTTAGTGTACGGGCTGTGTTTTTTAAAAGTGCTCAAACCTTTTTGTAACTTGATTTTTCGTGTTTGAAAAAAAAGGCGGACACACGTGGCTTTTTGTTATCATGTACACTGTTATGCTTCGTTATGTTTATTTTAATATTGATTGAGTGTTCTTATTTAAATATCGTTTTGCTTTATAAGATCAATTAAAAAGACATTTCCGATAATGAAATAACGATTCTTAATGGAAAATATATACAAAAATTTAATTTCGTAACAAAGTATCTTTACGAAAATTCAATTTTCATAACGTTATTGACATTTTCATTTTTTTTATATTACTAATATCTAACACGAAATATATAAAACACAAAAATTAGAACTCATACCAGATCGTCAGTGGCTCAGTTGGTAGAGCGATAGATTCATAATCTCGAGGACCTGAGTTCGAATCCCGCTCTGGGCCGATTGATACAAGCACCAATGTACGTTACATGTGCTTTGTTCACAAACACACTGACGATCTCCGTCGCTAATTAGCATAGCAGTGATAGCATAGATACAGCGACGTTAAATGAAATTAAAAAAAAAAGAACAAGATGTAAACAAATTTATTACAATTAATTAACATTAATTTTTGTTATTTTACTTGCATAAATTTTATCTCCAATCATAAATATTATCACGAATAAACGTTCTTGATAACTCAGATACATCAAAATGACTAAATTTCACTTGACGTTAGTTTCCTTGTGTATCAATTGTCTTAATATATTTTATTAAATTTTTAAAAATTATTTTATTCCCTAAAAAAAGTAATCGGACGCCAAGAATCATCGAAATCTTGATTGTTTTAAAATAAAACTTTAAAAAAGTAAAATTCTCGTTTTAATTCGATTTATTACGCGCAATACCGCAAAGTATCTTATTACTCCAGAGGCATCTTAATTGGAAATGCCAAAGGAAAAATTTGACGTTTATACGCGCTGGGTATAACAGTTTATGGTGTATGACGTTCGACAAGTAAATATTTTTTTTAGTGTTATTAATTTTCTTGTCCGTTCCCTGTAATGTTTCTATCAGCATTTATGGTGCGTATGTTTGTCAATATACTTGTTTTATTCATTTACTTTGGATGACGTTCAAACGCAGCGATTATTATAAACAAGTTTGTCACAAACATGTTGTTTCAAAAAATCAGTTTTTTTATTCATAGGCTATTTAAATTTAAAATATTGAAATAACTTAATCGAATATTTGACAAATTCATTACTATTAATTTTACAGAATCTAACATTGCGTATATTCTAAAATTTCATTAAAAATGACACACATACTAAATTTTCAAGGAAATTATTTAAATGATAAGAAATTCGCTAATGAATGATATAACTTATACGTATAGTTAGAAAATTATTTTACGCAACTTTTAAATGTTTATTTCTCTCCGTGATGTCATCGGAAAAGTCGGTAAATACTTGGCTTTATTATCTGCGAAACTAAATAATTTACAAACGTCTTTACGACTAATTAAACAAATGTAATTATTAAATAAATAAATTACATAAGTATAGTAAAAATTCTGAAAAAAAAATTAATGAGAATTTTTCGAAAGTCCATAAATTTTCCGAAACTTCATGAAAATCTTTAGAATTTTTCCGTGTCACTTGACGCTAACTGTGAAAATAACAAAAAAATAATTATTTTTCAGCTCGTCCAATATAAAATCGTTAAACATAAGAATTTCCTAGAAAGCATTTACGTAATTGTCCGATGCATTGGTTGCGCATCTTATGTGTGCAACATTGTGTCAACTGCGCGTTGATCGAGGGATTAATTAAAGATTTTAATGCGACGCGTATGTGTACGCAAACTTTTTATAAACGCATTCGAACGTTATGGCGATGATCAATAGGGAAATTATTTGTGCTTGTGGCTAAATAATAAGCGATGGAGAAAAAAAAATGCGTATGATCGAGAAAGGCGAAAGCCTTATTACGATGGGAATACGAAACGAAACCGCAGAATTTCTTTCGTTATTAGTATGACTTTAATACTAACTGTAATACTAATAAGTGGGAAAAAAATTAGAGAGATTCTATCGCTAATGCTGCTTTCTCAAGATATTTTTACTATTTTGTGGTTGTGATGTTAGTTCTATTAATTTTCATGTGATATTTATTGCATTAGTTTGGTCGTAACATTTTTCATACGATTGAAAATAATTAATTTAGCTATATTGTTGTTACTTTATATCTACAACAATACGAATTCACAGTTTTCTCAAATTATATACAAATTATGTACAAGTACTGTATACAAATTTTATTAAGTAAAAATTCTACAAATTCTGTAAACAATTGTTCATTGTATACTGATCAGATACAAATTATATCAATTTACAACTATATTAAAAATGTAAAAAAAAATGTTATACAGGTTGTATGGAATTTTTTTATACAATTTGTTGTACTTGCATACGTTTTCACGTAGGTCAGTTTTAAAAATTTACATATACATATCGTTCACAATAATTTTATTAATAGTATTTAGATGATTTCTAATTCATTCCAAATGTTACTTTCATAATCAAATTCTTGATATTATCTTTATAAATAGTTCTTAGACTTATTTAAATCTCGAGAATAACTTTTTTTTATATTAAATAGATTAAATTATTTTTGAGTTTGTATAGAAGAATTTTATATACGATTTAATAATTATTAAAATATTGAATATTTTAACAATTATTAAATCGTATATAACTTCAAATATAATTTAATCTATTTAATATGAAAAAGTCATTCTCATGCTAGGCAATTATAAGTAAAAGGGCGTAACTATAAAATGTAAAAAAAAAATAACGAAAAAAAATATAAGAGGGATATAACAATGAAAAGTGAAATGGCGCGCGGTGTATAACCGCAAAGTCGTCGGCCCAATTAATTGGCACTTAATCGGCCGATTACCTGTGCGCTCAACATTGACTAGTGGCTGTAGCAGTAGTAGTGGTAACTATGTAGATGCACAAGCAACCAATGACGCTTCATCGCGTCTCATCCGATTCATTACGGAAAAATAATAAGCAATCTTTGCTTACTTGCCTTTTTCCTCGACATTTTCAATTAGGCTCTCCTTCTCCTTTTTTTCCACTATAGTTACTCTCACTGTCTGCACTTTCAATTGCATGGTTTTTCTAGATTTATTTACGTGTTACTTATCTGCACGTGTAAAGAAAAATTTTAAAAAAAATGGAATCTATATTAGTTATTGAGATAAAGAAAAGGAAAATATTAAAATAAAACGTAAATATTAATAAATAATATTTTCATTTTTAAAACATGAAATCAATAAAATATCACTTTTTACATCAAACAAATTAAAAAATTTCAAACTACTTTATGGTAATGATACAAACTCAATATCCTTAATTAATGCTAATCATTAAATTTCTAATTTCTACTAAAGGAGATGTCTACTAAAGTATTTTTAATTCTCTTCGAATTCTTAATCTTAACTTTTTATGGCAATTAAGCTTGTTGCTACCCTAACTCGATTGAGTTTAATGATATAAAGGCAGCTTCGATTAGTTCTTCGGTACAGGAGAAATCGATCTTTTACCGACACCTTGAGAATTCATTATCGCCCGTTTATTAATTAACCTATCGCAGCAGTAGCAGTGCCAACTTTATCAATGAGCCGTGTAATGTCGTAATTTTCCAAAGATTCGTAACGTCTTATCGATTAAGTTTTATAAAAAATCGTTTTGCGATATATTTTTTTTTCTTTTTATAAAAGTTATCAGTAAAGTGAGATTTAACCTTTATTAGAAGCAAATATTTCGATCAAAAATAAATTTTAATAAAAATCTTTTGCTTATTTTATTCACGTTATATTACGATGATGGATCATTATTTAATCGAAATTGCAAATCCTTAAACGAGAAATTGAAGCAGCAAGGCTGATACGCTGCCTTTTTATTAATTTAATAAGAAAAATATGATATTCAACAAAAGGAACAACAAATTTCTAGAAATAAGAATGTTTCGTAATCTATAAAATTTGATATTGCATTTTCAAAATTGTTAGCAAAATCATTTTACATTGATAACATACTTTATTTTTAAAACATTTATTATCATAAAATCAATTATTTTTACTAATCATATAATTTATTTTGTGTTTCAGGTATGTACAACCATCATTGTAAAGCCGTTAAAATTTACTTATTTCAGGTGAGCAAATTACAACAAACGATATTATTAATATTTTGAACATTTTGAACAAGAAAAAATGCAATATTTTTTTAAAGAAAAAATCTAAAATCCTGATTACAGTACATCAACGCTGTAATTTTCGCGAAACCGAAATCTCCGTAATCATAGTTACTTTGATATAACCTTAAAATAATCGCTACTTACACACTAAAACGTCTAAAAGTCGCTCTATTATAAGCCATAATGATATTTTCTCTCTCTCTCTCTCTTTCTCCTTAAGAGAAGTACTTAAAAGTCAACGTGTACAAGTAGCAGGCACTCAATCTCTTTATCGTTCTCCACTAGGCGCAATGATCGTTTTTCCCCGTGAAAATGGTAATGGCTAAGTACACCGCGCAGCAGAACTTAGCGCCAATTATCGTTGCTATCGTTAAACGATCGTCATTATATGAAGAAAACCTGGCGTATATATATGCGGATAAAATGCATCGAGGAACGTAAGACGCTCTTACGTCGTTATACGTGTACACATATATACACAATCGATCTGCTTGAAGTGCGAATGTGTTAGATGACTTTTACACTGTTTAATTCAAGTTTCAGATGCATTAATACGAAGAGGAGTTTATTGTTGTTTTAGTTGAAAAATTTTGTTTACGGAATTGTTTTAACAATCAAAACATTGTTGTTAGTATTAGGACTTTTTACGGGGCTCTAGCTTCGCTAATGGAGTAGTAAAAGTTTGCTAATTATTCTATTTACTACTTGACAATATGAATTGTTTATTTTATAACTAAAGCATTAGTAGTAATGATTAATTATAAAATTACAATAAAAAATTTAGTTATTCTATAGAATAATTTTTAATTCTCGAATCATTTACGGGGAGGGTATCTTATAATTTTATTATTTTTTTTATATAGAGTCGCTGTATTTCAGCTATCATTATGATGCTAATTAGCAACTTGTGAATAAAGCACACGTATCGTGTACAGTGGTGCTTAGATCAATCGGCCGCCGAGAGCGGGATTCGAACTCGAGTCCTCGAGATTATGAATCCATCGCTCTAGCAACCGAGCTACTGACGATCTCAAATAAATTATTTGTAGATATAGTACTAGTATATTTAGATATATGTACAATATTTCATTTATTTTTCCTTTTTAATCGAGTAACAATCAATTATATAATTTTAAAATTGTTATTCACCGTTATTTTGTCTTTATTTACTTAGTATAGTCCACTACTACTTTCATCAAGGTTTTTTTTAATTTTTTTATCAATTAATATTTACAACATTTAAAATATAAAAATTGTTAGTATGCTTAGATTAGATTAAAACATAAATAAAAATGAAAAGAAAAATTGATTAACGAAGCAGTATGAAAATTGATCTTTTTCAATTGTGATATACGTATAATTGATATAGTAGCAGAACGATAATAACTAACAATAAAATTATGTGATTTTATGATTTTTGAAGAAAGCGTGACAACAATGATGTCTGCTGTATTTGCGAAGGTGTGTGCGTTGAAGTATAAACGTGATTCTAAGAGATCACCTGCGTCTGCTTTTTTTATTAATTTTTTTATTCTCATCTTGTTATCACTGACAATTCCAATTAGAGTTTGCTGAGATACTTTTTTCAATTTTTTTTTATTCTAATTGATATTTCATTTCCAATCTTTTCTGACACTTGGTTTTCATTTATTGAATAATATGAAAATTTCAAATGGAGCTGAACATACTTTAAATAAAGATCGATATATTTTTATTTACTTTTAATTTTCATACAATAAATGTTTTTGTATCTGGTACATTTTAAAATTAAAGCGATTTACAAACTAATTAGATATTTTTCTAATTGAATTACAAATTAACAGTTTTAAACTTGGTGCATTAGTAATTTTATGCTATTTAAAAAATTTTTTTTATTTTCGTTAGGTTCGTAATTGCACATATAACCAATTTTATATCTCATTTTGTGACTTCCTTCGTACTTTTTTTGCTCGTTCCATCTAACTCTTAGAAATTACCTCCGTCGGTTCTGTAATTGTATTTTTCATTCGCTTGAGAAGTGATCCATCGCATTCTTTCTTACCGATTGCCTTTGACGCTCACACCCATCACCTTGTTTCTATCTTCTTTTTTTTCTTTCAATTTCTTGAATTTTTCCTCTTCGTTCTTCGTACGTTTTCTCGAGATACAATTAAGAAGAAACTCCATTACATTGTTAGTTTTTTTACATTATTCTCATGCTTGAAAAAAAAGGTAGTGTGAAGAAAAATTGTAAAACTTAATTAAATTTTTGGTTTCTTAATTGAATGTCAGTTAATTTTTTTAATTTTCAAAAAACAGTACAAAAATTAAAACTTGAGTTAAATGATTAATAATCTTGTTTAGTAACGCTTCAAACTTTTAAATCAGGCTGGACGCGTATATATTTTCAAGTCCAGCCAGTAAAGCAAAGAAATATATCTGGTCTTTAAAATAAATGATGCGGGAAGTCAAAGGAAAAAAGTTACACGCTCTTAAAATTAATTCCAGCCGACAATAAAGATAATTCACGTGATAGCGGCCATTAAAATACGAAGTTTAATTCCTTTTCCATAGCACGAAAATATCGATTAGAAATTAAGTTGACCCCTTTTGTAATTTTGCTTTTAATTACCTATCTTGTGAGTTTATAGAAAATTGATTACATTGTAGTTTGTTTGGTTTACAAATAACATGAAAAATATCTAAGTTGTTGTACTAATGGTAGACGGAAGAAGAATTGTCCAATAATTTTTTTAAATTTGAAGTTAGTACACTAATAAGTACTTTTTCCCTTATTCTTCGTGATTTATTAACGTTTCAATGTGTAAAAAATCATTTGGAGCATTTTTTATAACTCTAGAATAAGATAAAATTAAAATAGGATCATATGTAGAGGTATAAATTGTTTATTTTTAAAATTTTCATATTTTTGCAAGTGCATATCCCTTTTTTCTGTGTTTCCTTCATACAATTTTATAATAAGTTTATTGATAAATGTAATCAATCTTTTTTTTGGTCAAAATCATTGTGCTTATCCTAAAACTGACATAATAAATATTCATAAATAAAATTATATGATTTTCTTTGTAAATATTTATATCAATTTCAAAAATTCAAATTCATTGCATTTTGAGTGATCATTAAAGTGAATTTAAAATGTTAATGTGGGTTCTAAACTGATGTTATCAACAAATTGTTCTATTTAAAATTTTTTATTTTAAAATAGCTTATTTTTTAATACTTTTGAGGATTTTCTATTTATTTTTATTTTGCTTTTTAACAAGAAGAAAAAAATAATAGGTTTACATAATAATGCAACTTATTCCGAGTATTTGCTTTGAAAAATTGCACAATACAACCAAAGCGCCTGCTGCTTAATAAATCACAAAATAATGAAGTTATTTTATAACCACATCATTACTCTCAACTTATAGTATTTTTTTTCCTTTTTCTACACGCATTCTTTTTCTCTCTCGCTCATTTTTTTTCTTTACTTCCCCTCTATTGCTTTTTTATCTGCTTATCTATCTCTTTTAGAGCCTCCATCTGACTTGGTTTGAAGGGATATATTTATATATACGCCAGAAGGATAATTAGCCTAGGCTTTAAGCCTAGGAGTCGTCGCATCTCTTAAGTACATTTACGACGAAGCAATCAGTCGAGGATTTGCTTTTAATTGTCCCTTTTACTTGTAACATGGGGAATTGCAATTATTTTGCTTTAAATGCTTAAAACGTAGTGGTTCTCTACTTTTCTGACTTTTTTCAATTTATTTTATGCTTAATCGTGGGAGCAAATTTTATTGTCCGATGCTTTTTTTTTATTAAAAGTTAATGTAATCTAAATTGTTTTTTTTTCGGTGAAATAATTTTAAAAAGTGTCAATTAATTTTTTTGCTTGGTAAAATTATTGTTACAGAAGAGAAAAATTACATTAAATAAGACGAAAATAAGTCAAATCAATATGATTTTATTCTTCACACTTTTTGATAAATTAATAAATGAAGCCAGGCTTCAAAAAATTAAAAATATAAAAATACTCTTTGATAAGTCTTTATGTAATTTTCATTATTTACCTTTTCCTTTATTCTCGTCTTTAAGAAAAAATGCGTGATCTAATTTTTTTCAAGAACACTAAGTTATGAAAGATGTTATTGTCCATTAGTCATAACAATAGTATCCAAGTAAAAATAGTATTCAAGAATAAGAAATCTAAAAATAAAGAAACATAAAAGATGATGGAATATTGAAAGAACAAAAAGAATGAATCAAACAAGAAAGGAAAAACATAAAAGTTGGATAAAGTAACGAGAAATTCGTAACATCCGGATATAGAGGTCAGGGCTCTTTAGTACTCCATCAATCTTTTTTGAGACACAGAGTCCACGCTAACCTCTGCTTTTGGCGTCGTTCATCATTATAGGATCTATCAGCCATGTCATTTCCGTATGTCTGGAAGAAAGGAAGATTTTAACTCCTACGTTTGACTTTAATTTGTGTGTTTATCGGTTTTGGCTCTTCTTCATCTTCCTATTTTAGTAAACTGGCTTTATTGATGTTTCTAGATCTTCTCTGGAAATTTTCTCTTTGTTATATGTGGTATGAAGGATTATTTGGAGATCTAAAAGTAATGACAAATAAGTAACATCAAACAAGTGGATAAATACATTATTTATATTGAATAATTTAAAAGACAAAAGATGTTTTAAATCAAAGTAGAAAGATCAATGAAGTCCTAATTAACATAATGTATTAAACAAAGCAGTAGCCTCTCTTGTCATACTATTTTTTGTAATCGATAAATGAAATTTTCATCCCACAATTTTTAAATCACATTTTGAGCAAATTATTTGCTTTCCATTATCCTCTTATTTACTGGTTTAAACCAGGATCAATGTTCTCTCCAAATCCACGTTGTCAATAAGCTGATACAATTCAATTACAACTCGTGTATCGTATTATAAATTTAACAATAACATTAACTGATCACGTTGAAAACTTCTCATGCTACTTATGAGCTGGTATCGATGCATTGTGTGAGAGAAAAATAGGAAATCGCTTTAAAAAATGTACGATGTCGTTTCAATAATTTTCTCTTTTAAAACTCTCTTATTTTGAAAAGGGGTTGCAAATCTATTGGCGCGTGGCCTAGAGAAAAGCTTCGAAAATCGAAGACTTTGTGTGTTGGTAAAAGATAATTTTATTTTATTGATCGGTTATTTTAACAAACGTTATATTTGTCAATCGAAAAAGGGAGATAATATGCATTTGATAAAATATATCATTTGAACTTTATTTTATTTGTTAAAAATATCTATTCCAAATTAAGATTAAAGCTTTGATTTGTTGTTTGATCAAAATAATGTTTATTGATTTGACATATATTATGACATTTTAATTTAATTAGCATATATTAACTATATACATTGTAAAATTGTTGTGAATCAAAATATAGAACGACCAACTCTCACGCTGCGGGTCAGTTTTTTTTTTCATTTAATTACCTAAAAAGCCTTCATATGCTGACACTGCAGTGGACTGGTTGGTAATAATTCGAATCGATTATTCGGCTACAGGATGATATCCAAATGTCGAATTACTATCTCCCTATTGCCAGCAGCCGGTAAAATAGGTCACGATAACTTCTTAAAAATTTGAATGACCCTATATTAAACTGGAGGAATTGATTAGATGCTTTAGGTACTGTTTATAGGTTTGCTTGTAAGAACTCCAAACACCTGAAAATGAAAAGTAGTCCTAAATGTAAATCTGGTAAAGGTCTTATCAGGGTTATATTTGACTTGTAGCTCAAGAGCAAATAACCAAAACAAACATAAACAATAAACTTTATATCCTTTTGAAGATGAAATAGCACTTCATTTGCTTTGGAGGATAAAGTTTATTGTTTATGTTGGTTGCAGTATTGATGCTCTGATTTATATTAACTGGAAAACGAAATTGCCTTATGCTTATAATTTAAATAAAAGAAAATATATTCCGATACATATAAATTTTTTACTAAAAATAACTAGAATAATTTTTACTTTTCATTTTTTATATCACCCGTTCAATTAGTAAAAACAATTTTGAAAAACGAAATCTTCGTTTTTGATTTTTCACATAGTTATCCTATGAGAAAAATTCAACCCTCTCCTACAATTCAATAAATACAAACGGTTTCAATGATCACGCAAATAATAAATAATAAAACGCCAACGTTATCTCATATGTTCGATAGCGCGTGCTTTTAAAAAGGAATTATTTAGGGGTTTTTCCAAACTCAAAAAGGTTTGTCATGGTCTTTTTGAAATTAAAGTTATAAATCCTAACTATAATTGAGTAATATAACATATGGTCGGATAAAGAAAATGGAAAATTTATATAAAAGTACGTTAATAATAAAATAATAGAAACTTATTTTTAATAATTAAACATACACGAAAACTTCGTCATTCAGAAATAATAAAAGTAATATTTAATATTTAATGCTTGATTAAATAATAAATCAATATTTTAATCTTTAAGTACATAATTACATTAAAAGATGAACATTTTTTCTACCGTCAAATGCAAAGAGCATCTAGTAATAATGAAAAAAATGATATCTACCATATTCCAGGTGTTTAATCCCGATATCAAAACTCATCGGTCTTTTTATTTCGGCGCGTGGCCCGAATAAACTCCATATATACACTTTTTTTTTCTTTGCTCTCCCCTAAATAGACACACATTCACGAAAGTGATAGATATGATTATCGCGTGCCTGCACCCCTTCGTTTCTCTCTTTTTTTTTACCTTCTTTTTTTCATACATCTCGATTGGGGCCAAAATAGAGTGTATAGTACAAAAGAACTGCGACACATATGGTCTTGAAAAGACATTAATATTTGTAATGCTTTAAATGATACTGTCGCGTGAAACTTTTATTTAGGTTACATTTTTTTTGTTTCTCGGGAGCATGAATCAAAGTTCGATTTTTGGGTATTACTGTACTTTTCCACGGTCTCATTTTTAATATTGAAATCCTTTTATGATGATTTACGCGTTTTAAAGTTTAGAGCGATGAATCAATACATGTAAGAGATTATAATATTAATCAGCAGATTTATCTCATTACACGGTCCAATTAATATCTATGTAAATCCATTTATAACGCGAATCATTTGCAACAACATTATATAATTAATAATCTATTTGGAACGCAATGTTAAATATGAAATTCATTAACTAAAACGTAATCCGTTTAATTGATTTTGGAGATGCAAAATAAAGTTATTTCAATATATAATAATTTAATTCATCATAAAAAAACGCCATCATCAGAACAATAATGAAACTTAAATAACAGAAGAACATATATGAAATCATAAAAAAAGCATTTACCATTAAAACTAAAGCGAAACGTTAAAATATAATACAAGTGGCGCCTGAAAACCACTAGTAATACACACATCGAAGTGTTTCGTCGAAATATAACATCCGCCAGGCGGCCCAGGCTCGATTTTAATCCCCCTCTTGTGTGTGTGTATATATATGACTGCATTATAGTTTATGACTCTCGCAAATTGATAACACGTTTTAATGGGATTTTCGCGATTCGAGGCTGCGGTACAGAATGAAAAAAAAGAAATAAAACGAAGAATCGACTGTATGTGCAAGAGGTGTATAGACGATGAAAAACAGCGTTTATTTACTGTACGTACGAGAGATTTAGATCATGGGTAGTTTATACAACGAATATAGACGCTTATAGAAGCGTACTCTTAAATGGGAAATTTCTGCCAAAAATGAGTTACCCAGCTACTGAGGGCGCCACTAGATCCCATGTATTTTTATATCTATATATATCAAATTTTTCATATGTATAGATATACAAACAATGTTAAAGTGTTACCCAGCGTATCGGACGAAAAATTTAACCCAGAAGTACGCTTCTATAAGCGTCTATCTTCGTTGGTTTATATTAAGTTGACTTTTCAATTTTTTGTTTTCATAGATTTTATTGTACTTTAGATTTAAAACGTATTATCAAAACAGGTAATTCTACTGATTTAGAATTTATGACCAACAATATTCCATTATTTACCGAGGATTTTTTCAGGAATCAATATAACAATAACAACAAGTTCTTTTCGATTTATTAATTTGTTTTTATAGATTGAAATATTGACTTCACAGTTTTATCAATGATGTAATAAAAAAATTTTAATTATTTCATTAAATATTTTTTTGTCATTTAGAGAAACTCCAATAACGGAAGTTTCAATGAAATGTAAAAGTTACAAACGATAATAACAACAACAACACATTAATAAACTATAAGGAAGCATGCGTATATGTAAACATAAACCAAAGTACACTATCATAAGACCTGTCACTTCAATATATACAACGTTACAGTTGCATAACTTTATTCGTGTGTGTAAATAAATGGATCGACGTTGGTGATTATTAATAGTGCAATATGTATACAGTCGAAGCGCTTATCACATGCGCAGCAGCATGGCAAGCAAGGTAACGGGACAGATTTCTGTCAAGGCCGAAATACACGCGTTCGAAGCGAACGCCAATACGTTATATAATTTGAAAAAAAATGACAATAGAAAGGCTCAAGTTGCATCTCGTTTTACTAACGTTACTTTTTTTTATTTGGATTATTAATTTGTTTTGTACTTTTAGTTATGGTTTGGTAATTGCTGAGAACTTTAATTAAGAAAGAATTTGAGGTTATGTTAAACTGTAGCTTTGAAAATTTTTGTTTCCAATATCTATTCATTATTCATTTTAGTTTTAAATATTATATTTTTAGCGAATCCAATAAGAATATATTGAATTTTAAATTACTAGCAATTTTAAGCGCGCTGCGCGCGCCTTGTTTTATTTGTTTATTAGTCAATATAATTCAATGAAATTTCAAAATTTTATTCTAAATTTCAAATTTTCGTCACTTGTTTTATTTTAACCAATCAAAACTGTCTTATCGTGATGACAAAATTTATCCATCATTTTTTTAAAAGAGGATTTATGTGAAAATTCAAAGTAATCTTAAAGCATAAACTGACCATATTTCATCATAGTAATAATGAAATATTGGTTAGTTTTTTAACATTGATGAAATGTCATTCATAGTAAAAATGAATATTTCTTTTTATTTAAAACTAAGTAGTTTTATATTGTGACTATGGGCACTGCGATTTAAACTAAAAGTTGTAATTTGGACCTATGAAATTCAGTAATATAACCTCAAAATATTTTTCATATAAATATAACAATTTTTAATGCAGAGTTAATTATTGTAACTCTTTTAAAAAAAAATCAAATAAAATTTTATTATAAGTTATATTATATATAAATAAAGTTTTACTTTTGAGGGCACAGTTTGGCTGATATTTACTTTGCTTATTTTAGTTTTGATTTTATTTCAATTTTTAAACATTTCTAACATATTTTTTGTTGAATTTCATATTAATAATTCTCTGATTATAAATTTATTTTCTAAACAGTAAAAATGTTCAAATTTCTACCAAATTAACTATCGAATCTTTAAAATTTGTGATTCCCCTTAAATATAAAATTTAATTATCAGCTCTTTTTACGACTGTTAACAATGAGCATTTATGTGACGAACATTGTATAACGACGTGTCTTATTGTTATGCGTACATACATTTTTTTTCCTCGCTCATTACCGGCTTTGACTTTCGTTTAAACTTTAGCTGCGCCATGAGGCACCTGAGATAACGCAGCTACGTATACACACGTCGATAACAAACTGGTTTTTTCCTCAAGTTTATTCTTTCATTTTTTCAAGTACTTCACTTGTATCGTTTCTTTTTTTTTACCATTAAAACTGCGCGATTCCTTATATTTATAGTTTTTAATTTCTTTTAACTTCTAAATTATTTACAATTGCAATAATAAAAATTTGTAAACAATATAATATTTTCAACTATATAATTTTGGAGGAAAATATTGAAGGCTGTTTTCGGATAAAATAATTTTGTCAAGTCATAAAATAAATAATATTTTATTACACATTCTATTGTGCAAACATTAATTTAAATTTAACAATCCTATTGTACATATTGATTAGTAAGCAATATTTATTTGTCTTCTCATATTATAAATATTGAAACTTTGCTTATCATAAAAAGAAACTGTAATTAGTTTTTGAAGTTTAGATAATACTATAATTTAAATAACTATTAATATTTATAGCACTGCGGGACCTAAATCCGCACTTAGGTAACGCTTTTCTGTTACCTAGGTGGCACTTTTTTACACAGTGTAATAATGAATTTACTTAGGTCACATTCGTATAATAATAGCAATAATTTAATATCTGGATTATTTTTTAAAGTATTTGCATTAGTAATAATAAAATGTTGATTATTGCAACGCTTTTATAGTAACATTTTTTAAATTAAATACAAATAATAAGGTTGTGAAACTAAAGTCAATATCAATGTAACATGTGAAGCGAAGAGGTATTCATTTTATCGATCTATTATAACTTAAAACGGGGATCCCCAGTTACTATACAACTCTAATATAAGTCACCTACTACTTCCATACAATCTTACAAAAAAAAAAATACAATATTAAAAGAGATTTACATAAAATTTAAAACGTAATATACGTAATGTTCATACATTTTTAGAAAATAAATATACAAAAAATTAAAATTGAAAAAAAAAATAAAACATAAAAAATTTTATAACAAACCATCGTTTGTACACCTTTTTCAGTGTTTCACATTTATAATTATCATATTATTAATTGTAACATTACAATTATAAAAAAATTGGTTATTTTGACCTTGATCTAATCCTGGAACAAAAATCCTAGTCTGTTCTTTTTATTTCTATATTGAAATCATTTTGGCTCTCATCTGTCTTTGATGTCAAATCTTTGATTTTTCTTGGGGATTCTTTGTGGTTGTTGTGGATTATTTGTGATGCCTTTTTAGAGGTTGATGGTTGATTATCATCTACTTTTTTATGTCTAATCGATTGAGAATCATTTTGATTCTCATCTGTCGTTGACATCAAATCTTGTTGTGATTTTTCTTGCACAGATTGCTCTGATGCAATTAGTGTAATTACTTTTGATGTCTTTTTGGAAGTTGATGGTTGATTATTTTCTTGTACATTTATCCCACTGGAAATTTGATCAAAAATCAATCTTTTATTATTTAAAGATTCAGCCACATATCCATAAGCAACTGTAGCCGACTTCCAACCTCCATGTCTCTGTAATGTAACAAGGTCAGCTCCAGCATCAACCAACAAAGTTGCAGATGTCCTTCGAAAGGAATGTCCTGTGTATTTATCTACATCTTTTAATTTTAAATAAGTTGCAATCTTTTAGGCATTATTGCAAACTTATTTATTCCTATTGGTTGAGCATAACACTTCCCATTCATGTATCGAAGGAAAAATCTATTAGATGAAGAAGGTTCTGTCTCAGTTCATTTTTCAGCAATAAAAAATAATGTACCATAATTGTAAATGATCTAGAACATGGTTTTTGTTTTAGTAATTTTAATTAGCAAAGTATCTTCATTTTCAAGTTTTGTAACATCACTAATAATTATTTTGTAAATTCTATTGTAACCCGCTTTCCAAAATAATGCAACCTGTAAAATATAATAAATAATTTGATTAATTTTTAGATATATGTTAAATCAGTATAATCATTTTCAGATATACGAATAGATCAAAATAATTGTTTTAATTTTTAAAATAACACTACAAATATATATTTTGATATAAAAAAAATATCATTTTTGATATACATCAAAATTTTTTTATTTTAAAATTAACTACATCAATATTTTTTTAAATATTTGAAAATATAATCATTTTTAAGATAACAATAGATTAGAAAAATTGATTTTAATTTCAAACAGTAGAACAATTTAATTTACCTTTTCACACAAATGGACTTCATCGGGTGCTTCATTCAGAATTTTGTTATATTTTCCTTTGTAAAACTTCAGACTTCTTAACTTGGTAGCCTTTATTTAAATTTTTTAAATAGCTGTTAATCTTTTATATTCACCTATATTAATATTGTCATAGGTATTAATTGTACACTTTAACATTGAGTACTACCAGCTTCAGCATATTTTTTGTTGTCTGCAAAATAATACATCCTCAAAGAATTTGTACAAAACTTCGCCACTTTTTGAATGTGTTTGCTGCGGTATATATTTTAGATTTATTTGGCACATATTTAAAAATTTTGTCAGCTTCTTTGATACTTCAGGTACATATTCAATCTCATCATTTGAAACACTGAGAATCTGATTCTTCCATATTAAAAATTTTAAAAAGCAACCACAAAATTTTCAAAAAATAAAATTAATGAAAATAATCGCAGTACAATCAATAATCACTAAATTTGGAAACCCGATTAACAAGTATAGAATTCAAAAAAACAAATATCAAAATGGTGATAAACACCTAACAAATTGAGCTAAAACGATATTGTTGCTGTTTATTTCATACGATCTATAAAATAGTATCAATACTTGTGACTTTCGTGGAACTTTATATTACGCTCGGAACAAAGAATGCGCGTGCGCGTATAGGTTAACAAAAAAAGATTTGTATTTGAATATTCACAAGAGCTTAGTTTTGCTTCTTTGTCATCAATAGTAATAAGAGTTAACTATTGTAACGCTACTATACCAATTTTTCAAACTAATTTTCTATTTATGAATATCAAAATTAAAGTCATAACAATAATATGAGAAGCAGAAGTAATTCTCTTTTGATATCTAACACAACTAACGCAAAACATGTTACCTACTCATCCCTTTATGGCTAATAATATTCCAAAAATTGATTTTACGTTTATAATATATCAAACCTTTTATATAATCATAATACATAGATGTTAATAACAAATTCAATAAAAAATTAAATTTTTTTTCCTCTTTTTTTTATTATATCTATTGTTCATTTGTTCTAAATAATCGTATCATTTCACTTTTAGTATTTTTCTTTTTTTTCTTTTGTTTTTTTTTTTTTTTATGTTTTTTTTTAATGAATCATCATTATGCAGTACATATTTTTTATTTACTGATTTTAAACAATTATTTGCGGATTATGTCCCACGTGCACAAAATAGTATCGATACTTGACTTAGTGGCTTTTTCACGGCACTACGTTATCGCCCTCGCTACGCTCGGGCGATAACCCGGCCGTGTAATAAAGTGCCACTTAGGTCACTTGTATCGTAATGTACTATTCTATAATGGTTTTGTGAGCTAACAAAAAAAGCGGAAAATAATTATAATATGAAGTAAGCGTTAAAACTTTATTTAGAATAATAACTTTTCGGTTGTTATTAACTAAATATTCGAATATTTACAAATAATATGGAATTAAATAAAATATAAGTCAATTTTAATCTAAATTTCTGATTTCCAGTAGTAACAAAATTACAAGTCAAATTTCAATTCGACATCTTGAAAAAATACATTTCTCATAAAGTACGCCATTAAACCAAAAAAAAATATCGTATCTTTTTTTTTCTCGCTCAACATTTTTCACGCCCCACATGTCTGTGTGTAACATATAAGTTATATAATCTAGCGATTATGTGCGTCAGACGACGTACCAGATATATATACGTACACGTATAGACCTAACCGAAGAGAGTCAAAGTGCGCGAATATATATGTGCGCGCGTGCTGTTAAAGTGTCGCAAGTGCGTATACGCTAATAATTGCACAGAAAATGCCTATGTATGCCTAACCTTGCTACCGTTTTTAAAACGTCTCATATTTCTTACTTGCCTTTTATTTCCTTTTCTCTTTTTTTTTCTTCTTTACGCTTTCGGGTATGTATATACTTAGCAACATAATAAATGGTACCGAAACTTTTTTTATTAACTGAAATGGAGTGCAAGAGGTTCAAGTGATTGAAAATTATTATAATGTTGATATTTTTGCAATTGTTTTTTAAAAGTGTTTACTGTTAAACACTTTCTTTTCAATATTTATTCTTCATCTACTTGTGAATCTTTTCAATAAAACACATGTACAACTGAATATTTAAACGCACAATTAACTATTTATTTATATCTTGAATATGTAATTTAAGATTCATATTAATATTCATTAGTTTTGAAATAGCCACAATGTTTAACGATTTTTTAATGAATTTCTAATGGTATATAATTAAAATCATTATTCAAATGATAGCATAAAATGAATCTTCAGCAGATTTCATATGACTGAACATTAATAAAAATATTTACTAATTTTTAATTAATACACGAATGAATTTTTGAGAATGTACAATTCGAAATTTCTCATATTTTTAATACTAAATATATTAATCAAGTATACATAATATAATTTGGATTTTTTTTTCCAGTTTAATAAGAAAGTAAATTTGAACATGTTATGTTCACCTTTTTTATTCAGCTAAAACCAGTTTTTTTTTTCATTAAAATTTACTGGAATGTTTCCTTTAGAACTTGTTTTTGTATATTAACATCATCGAAATCCTTTTGTAACTTGCTGCACGTGCAGAAGAGGAGGACAGGTTCCTTTTAACGTCAATGTTAGGAGTCAGAAATTTTTAAGTTAAATAAATTTGTCAATAAAAAAAACTTATTCTCTGTTTGCATGTTAATAAAGATCGTTCGTTAAAATACATTATAATTTATTTGGTAATAAAAAAGAGATTCTGGGATTTTAAATCATTTTTCAACGACCATAGAAATTTTAACATTTTAATTTGGATATTCTAATTCGAATTTTGGATTTTTATCAAGTAATCCTATCGAGAATTTCTTGAGCTATTGCGAATATTATATCACAGTTGAAACTTTGAATAGAAAGTTAAGATTTCATTAATGTAGAATAATAAAAAGTACTATGCATAGATTATTTTTATTAGAATATTTTTGCTATATGAAATCAAATTTTTTATTAGAATTCTCAAAAATATGATATTTTGAATATCTTAATAGGAAAGGTACACATCATAGAAAATTATAAATAATATTGATAAAAAATTTAAATCTTTTTCTTTAAGGAGATGTAACTGCATAGAAGGATTCCATTTTATTGAATAATAAGCAATTATGTTAATAATTAAAATTGTGGTAATAATTTTAGAAGATAAAATACAACAGATTGTAACAGAATTAATAAACATTATACAGCACACATTTTTCAAATGAATTCATTCACTGGTCTTGAAAAATTTTGGGTTTTCATATTTGGATAATAATATTTTGAAGACAGTGATCTTTTGAGCATTGAAAAATGTTATCTTATTTGAGAACCTAAAATTCTTGAACACTAATAAATGAATTTGTTTGAGAATTGGACTAAATAACATTTATTGGTTGCATTGTAAGTTGTTGCATTGTACTGAGATATTTTATTTGTTTGATTATTGCTTCAATTATAATTAATTGTGTAATTAAATATCAGCCGATAAGGTAGGATTCTTCTAGTAGTTACATCGTTCTGATTAATAATTCATTCAATAAGAATTTGAAAAATCTTCTTGAAACAAAAGTTATGACAGAATTGGTCAAAATTATTTTGTTAATTTTCAAAATTATAAATTATAATATACCAAAGAATCTGAGCTTTTACGGTCACTAGCTCAATTTAATATCACGATATCTATCCAATATTGTACTTCCTTAATCTTTCAAAAAAAGAAGAAGAAGAATAAGATGAAAACAACAATAAAGTCAGCTAATAATGCAGCAATACACAAATACCTTTTGGAATTCTCTCTACCCCGGGATTAATTAAACTCATGCGGCTCAGATTATAGCTATCGAGTGCACGCGTAATTGAATTTTCTCTCTTGCAAGCACATTGCACGAAGACTCTTCACTGCTGCTATTGCTGCTAGTTGCTGCTGCAAAAAAAGAGAGACCGAAGACTTATATCTGGTGAAGCGAAGAGTAAAGAAAAAAAGATCGATATCGTACCTAACCCCTAGGGCTACGAAATTGATACTCTGATTTTTCCTTTTTCTTCATCAGCTTTATATAGCTTTCATCCCTTTTTTTCTCCTCTCCTTCTTTTTCTCGATACGATTTTGAACGATCCCTTACAGACTTTCTGATTTTTTTTTTAGAGGCAAAGCTATTTTCGAAGGTATCGAAAATTTACACTTTATTTGCTTTCGTGTATCTTTTTTTTCCTTGTACAACTATTGAAAGTGACGTTATAATGAATACAAAATTTAATGGTACTCAATTCTTCATGTGAGTCTTTTGAAAAAAAAACGGTACATTTTTTGACTTTTAATTGATAAAAGTATTAGCAATGGTGATAGACGTTATGAACACTGGATAAATAATAATAATTGCAATGATATTCAAATATACCCAAAGCTTGATTATTTCATTAAAATTAATCATCGATGTGTCATTTACTGATAGCAAAAATTTAACTTTTAATATCATTATTCTACGTTACTCATTTTCCGATATAAATAATATTCAGACATTTACAAAGTTTTTAAACATCAATTTTCTACGTATTTGAAATTAAATAGATTGCAACATTGCAACAAGAGAGTTTACATTAATTAATTTTAACCAGAGGATGTCCAGTATTGAAACATCTAAAAAAATATACCTACTGTGTAAAATTAACATATATACTAATTAAATCCAACGATATCACGTATATAAACTTCAATTTTCATTCGTACTTTGTGCTCAAAGTCTCTTTCGACTAGACACATGATTAAAATTAAACATTTTATGATGTTTAATACCAGCTAGAAATGTCCATAGATAATTAGTAAAAGCACATCCACGCTTCAAAGGCGTATAAAATTTTTGGAATAAATTTCGTTATTGATTTAACATTTGCAATTATGTAAATTATTTAATTTAAATATATCACATTATTTCATTGATTTCACGTCAAAATATAATGATTTTTCCAAAGCCTGCAAATTATCAATATTTATATAATCTAAAATTTAAATGATTTAAAAAATAATACCCGCTCATTATTTTAATACCAGGTGAAAATAAATCTTCCAGCCTTCTTATTCTGTCCTACAATTTTCTTCAACATGATATACATAAATCTACATTTAGAAAACATTGAGGATAAATTTATCGTTGTCAATAAATAAATGCATCGTTAGAATAAATCAGATCAAATGCATACAATAGTCCATTCATTAACAGCTTTGGTTAAACTTTCTTCTTCAATCGCACGTCGCTTAAATCGTGCCTTAAGGTTAGAATATACTCGTAATAGAACTCTTCAATTATACACGTGTTAAAGCATCGCCATATACACTAAAGTTTTATATGTATATACATATATCGCACCTTAAGGCAAAATTGTCTTTATATTCTTCTTCTTTTTTTTTCATACACGTAGTCGCTTCTTTGGTGGCTACTTTCTTCCATAATTCATAAGCCAACGTGCCAATGTGTACACTATGTAATATAAGAATGCTTATTCAGGAAAAGTTCAGTTGAGATTCTTCCTTCTTTTTCCTCCTCTTTTTTTTATACTTTTCTTTATTCATATACATGAGTGAGTCTTTTATAACGTTGACTTGCAAGGTTATATAGTCTTAGCTGGAAGGAATCCACAATATGTGGTGGTGAAATAAAAGGAATGAAATATTTAGTTTTTTTCGTATGGGTTTTATATACGTTGTTTTGGTTACGAATTTTCATTTTTTGCAAGTATGTTATCTTTTTTAGGGGAAAAGATGATGTGCATTAAACACAAGGAAGAAATAAAGTTTTAGTACTATTATAATCAATTATATCAATTGATATATTTGTGGTATTAAGGAACAAGGGAACAAATCGCTTGAGAAAGTTTTCAAGCTATAGTAATTTAACTTTATAACTTTGAGTAAATTTATGGTTTAAAAATGGACTTATGACTTTTTTTCATCAAACATTTACAAAAAAATGTATTGGAATTGAAAAAAGTAAAAAATTACCTTAAATCGATTCACATTAAAATTGGATTTATTCACTTCTTTCATGGTACCACAGTTACATCTGAAACAATTGCCCTATTGTCTATGATATTTTCACTAAATTTCCTCGTTAATAGTGCCACGATTGGTAGTTACTAACCTTTTTTTCAGTTTTGTGTAGACGCACTTCCCGTACGCGTGAATTACGAGCTTGCGTTATCGTTCTTGTATCTCAGTATATTATATCCTCGTTTAAAATCGATTACTTTTACTGCTAACTAACACATAATTTTGATGGTAAGCGCGTTAGATTTTCTTATAGATATAATCGAGTGTTGAGGTGAGGATGTTCTTTTTTTAAATATTTGTAGCAAATTATGTATTTTAAGTTATGATAAATTTACATAAAAATTGAAATTTAAATGAAACTATTTTAAGGTTATGCATCTTCAATATCAGAGAATATATTGGCCGTTATAAAATATTTAACGCAGAATTTTTCCAGACTCCATTGATCATTCGAGCACCTCCGAGTAAATAACTTTCAAATAGTATCTCCTGAAGTAATAATTATTGATCTGTATTTGAGATAGACAACATTTCTCTTGGAGGTTTGCTGGTAGAAATCAAAGTGTCGTCAAAATTGATTTTACTCTTATATTTCTAAAATGAATTATTTTTTAATATTTCGAAAAATTTCATTCTTTTTTTCATTTTTTAGTATTATAAAAGTGCATTAATATGCAATTTTTGCAAAAGAAAAACTATATTTGATACGATATGGTATTTTTTAATATTCAACTCATTTTATGACATTTCTAATTTAATTTTAATGTCTTACATTACTTTCACTGTTTACAACTTTCTTACAACTTAACTACATTTTTATTGAATTTGAATAAAATCAAATATTTTTCCCAAAGTCGTCCGGAAGTTAACATTTTGCAGTACCATCTTTTTTCCCCGATTTCTCAGTCCAATCTTCCAACAGCGGAAATTCACTTTTTTCCGTAGACGCGTACGATTTTTTTCCTATTTCCTCTCTTGCACACTCGATTTTACATTTGGAATTTTTGCATTTCTGAGTTTGACTTATACTGTGCACTTTATTAATATCTATGATAGCTTTTCAAAACTTATTTCCGGCGTTAATCCTCGAGAGATTGTAAATTTAAAACATGTCAAATATTTTACTATAGTAACTTCTGTTTCTTTTTTAAACAAATACTACTTTTACTAATAGTAAGATTAATAATCGATAAAAAGTAATTATTTTAAGTTTTATAATATTTTTTCTACATAATTTACGAATAATATTTTTTAGTTCCACAATTTAATTTGTCTACATTAAATTTTAAAATGTAAAGTTTCATAAAAGAAACCTTTTTATGGTGGAATTATAATTTTATTCCTTTTTCTGCGTAAATTGTACTTCAGTTAATTTTGCATATTATACTTAATACTGTTTATGTTTTAATGCAATTAAAATTTAAATAAACGACTATTATGTAATTTATTTTATTATATTGTTTATTATTTATATGAGCAAATGGGAATTAAAAGGAAAATATCTGTTTTTCTTTAGCGGTATTAAAATATACTATATTCATAATTAAAAACTTTTACTTAGTTTCTCTTGCACTGGATAATTTCACATACATACGTAGAAGATTATTTTTATTAAAAGTACACTTGTATAATATTTTCATAAATTGATATTAAAATTTTTTTCTCTTCAATTTGTTTATCATCCGAATATTATTTTCTTGGTATTTAATTTTAAAATTATTTAAATATACCTTGCATTTCTTAAACATTATTTCTTTGATGATTTCCGTTTCTTTAAAAGTAAATCTTAACTCTAAATTATAAAATTATTTTTCATAAACTTTGTTTACGCAACTCAGAAATGAACTGAAATTAAATATCTACAAAAATTCAATATAAATTCGTATAGAATAACCGGAAAGTTAATTTACGCGCAATTGCCATTAAATGTAGTCTTCGCCACTCACTCAAATCCAATGGTTTAGTTTGTAACATTGTATAATACGTGCTGATCACTACATAGTACAAAAACTATATATATAAATATATGATGATGATGAAAATGAGCGAAAAGTCGAAGCAATGATTATACATAAATATACTACCGTCACTATTTGTTAATATGTCTGAAATAGACAGCCTTGAGTATATTATCAGGTAGCACTAAACTAACGTGTACACAACGTCGTGCATGTGTGTCAATATGTTTGCAAATACATACGTTAGTATACATCTGTACACTGACAACAATTTCACTATTGATTTATTCCAAAATAACAATATTTTATTCTATTAATTAATGATTATTGTTAATTATCAGATTGATAATACTAAAATTGAATATTAATTGAAAAATAATAAATCTATACACGGTGATTCTTAACTACATGTTTATTAATCATTACGCCAATGTGTGAAATTTATGAGAATGAACAAGTGTGTTTTTGCTAACAGTTTGGTCTTGTTTCTACAAGATATAACTATTAGCGTTGTACTATTAATGATGACGCTTATGTTACATTCTGTGACTGATGTGTTTGTAATGTACTTTTACACATATGTTTGTTGAAACACTTACAAGTGTGAATAGGATGCTGTAAACGTTTATTTCAATGGTAAAAATAATTGTTTGCATACGTTCGTAATAAAAAAAAGTTAAACAGTACGGTTCTGTTGTAGAATGAATTTTTGGGTCTATTAAATTTTAAGATCTTTTTAGATTGTTTCTTCTTGTGTCCATTTAATTTTGATTTTGTTGTTAATTTTAGGTAAAAAATAATTGGTTATAATAATTACTTGGCACATAAATACATTCTGAAAATTTATATATTATTTAATTTTTACTTCTTTTAAAAAACTTTAATTTTTATTTCATTATCTAACTTTCTCGAAATGAATCCTTATATAAAATTTAATTTTGTATAACATAAAAAGTTGAATTTCATGAGCTTCGTCTAATGCGATGTAATTAGATAAGCGGTGCGCGTACAGATAGTAAAAATCTTCGTTTAAAATTATTCCAGCTTCGCTAAAAGTTAAATGATAAAAATTATTATTGTTAGTATTATAAATTATATTTATATAAATCGTTAATATTTTCCAGATTAACAGTCATTTCTAATTCACAAAAATTAAAACTTGTTTTATTATTTATTATTTTTGTAGTAAACTTGACAAATTTTTTTGTGAAGCATGTTAAATAATTCAAATTTAATTTTATACATTTTAGAACATTTAAATAAATTTTCAAATTTATTAAATTAATATTAAATAAATAATGACATAATTTTAAAAACAAAATCCAACTATAACCAACTGAAATGGTTAGAAAAAATATTATTTTTCTCGTAAACATCATCCACTATTCACATGACTAAACCTAAAGCAAGCAATCGTTATTTTGCATCTCTTTGAAAACTATTGCAATAAAAATAAAACTTTCAAAAGCAACCCTTTTTTCAACAAATCAATACTCAAGCTATCAGCTATAAAAAAAAATTGTAGAAAGTAAAAGTAATAAAAAGGGAAAGGAAAAAGTCGTGTATTTTTTTTTCCTTTTTTTAGTATTCCAGGGTGAATCCATTCGTTGGAGACCTATAAAATAAACAACACAGCTAAAAAGTAAGATAAAACAAAGTCGAAATAAAAGGATTGAATGAAGTGCCCTGAAATCTTATTAGATTTGGGACTAGGAGAATGGCAAAACTCGATTCGCCCACACGTATATACATATGAGGCATCTGCCTATACTTGTAAAAAAATAAAATAAAAAGAGAATATATAACATTTTATATGTGAGTGAAAGAAGATCGTCGACCTTTTTAAACGACTGCTGTGAGCTTCTGAATCATCGACTCTCCTATCTTAAACTTTTTTTTCTTTCCTTTTATACAACGTTTTGTTGAGCTCTTATGATCTTGTAAAACGCAAATTCATAAAGTAGCAACTTTTGTTTATCAGTGTAACTGTTTTGTTTAAACGAAATTGAAGTTTTGATAAAACATTATAAAATTAGTAACTGAAATATTTTGTTACTGATTTTAAACTTAATATTTTTATTTGTAAAAATTCTTATAAAAGACCAAGTAATATTAAGGATGATTAGTTCATTTGATTGTTCTAGAATTTATAAAATTTAAATGGCTAAATTTTAAAAACGTTTTGTTAATCCTCTCTAATCTTTAAGTAAAATAAAATTCCATTTTATTAAAATGGAAATTCCCTCTAATTAGAATGCATAGTCACTCTGATACAGTAGAATTTCACTTTTACTTCAGATTGGAATAAATTTTCATTTTAATTGATTTAGCGTGAAATTTTTTGATTCATCTAATATTGTCTAAATGTTTAATAAATTAATCATCTTAATCTATTATTATTTATCGTAATGCATAAACAACAAACAAAATAGGTAAATTTGAAAAAAAATATTTTCGGGAATATAGGAAAAGATATTACAATAAATGTACCAATTATTGCAATTTAATATTTTAAAATGAACACATTATTTGGTTCACAATATTTAGTAGTACATCTTGATCTCTAACTTGTATATTACTGTGCTTGCGTCTTCTTAACCTCAAAATTAATTCTGTTAAATTTATTAAAATTAAGGTAATTTAAAAAAATTGTTTACCTTCAAATTACGTTTAATTTTTAAAAAATGACGATATTATTATGTGTGGTAATTGGCACGCAGTAATGATGTCAGATATCTTCTTTCATACGCAAATAAATACATGTACACGTAATTTATTTTTTAATTAAGATTAATTTAAATATAAATGAGCTATTCGCTATAATGAGCTATATAATTTAAATATCGATAAAATGAAGTGAAATCAGAGAAAAAATAATTAATACATTTTATATAATTGCTTTAGAGTATTCTAATTAATACTATAAGAATTATTTAAAGAATAATTTTCACCTAGAAATCAAGTTTATATGAATGAAAATAATATTCATAAGAAGCATTTTATTCTTTTTTTTGTTACTTAAATATCATAAGAATCCTTTTAAGCAGATTATTTTTTTAAAAATATTACTAAAGATAATTGTTTGAATACCATCACAAAATAACGTTTATAATATTATCAAAAATAAATCTTGAGATTCATTTAATAAAGTTCATGCTTACAATTTTTTATAAACCAAAAAGAAAAAAAATTGACTGTGATTTCCTGCTTACACCTTTGCTCTGTGTCTCTTATATTGTGTGAGCGCATACTTAAATAAGGAAGCGCGTTTTACTCATACCTGTACAATATTGTATATATAATGTCTTTCAGCTCGTTTATACGGTTTATGCGTGTGTTGGTTATATTGACCAACATGATATTCACTTTTAAAAGAAGTCCACGTACGTGACTCCTTTTTGGGTTGTTGTTTCGCTGTCGCTTTTTTTTATATATATACATATATATTTCTTTTGCTCGTCTTGTCTTTTTTAGCAACACTGCTTAAATGTGTACAATATATATTGAGATGGTAGCTTTTTCGTTTGCCTCACTTTATTTGGGTCAACTTTTGCTTGTCGATGGTTTAATCTTAACTTGAAATACGGAATTGTTTTTTAAACTTAAAACTTAAATAAAAAAATTTTTATCATGTAAATATTTTTATGATTTATATTTCTTTGAAATCTTCCTTGAAAAGAAAGATGTTATAAACGTTGTAAAAGTATCGTCATAAAGATATTCAACTTGACTTTTAAATTATCACTTTTTTTCGACTGTTATTTACTTTTTTATCAGTATTATTTTTATCAGCATATATTTATAAAAAATATCAATGTGGCAATATAGTAAACAAGCTAATCATAAGACGTAAAATTTTCTATGCCTATCAAAAAATCAAAATAAGATGTAAAATTTAATATTAATAATTATTTATTTTTATGCAAAATAAGTCTGAATTAAAAAAAAGGATGGCATGATCCTATGCGCCATTTTCAGAGGAGTTCCAGTATTAAAAAAAAAAATTATAAATCATAAAAAACACGATTAAACTCAATATCCTGAAAAATTATATTAAATAAAACCAATATCAATTTTTCAATGTGTATATGAATGGCATTTAATATTACATTACGTACCAAGGGCGCAAAATAAGAGATTTTGGCCTGAGTCTAAGTTTGTCGCCCGAGCGAAATGAGGGCAGCAAAGGCACGCGAGGAATACTCCTTCACGCCCGTGATGCATATACTATTTCTTGACTCATTTGGCTTGAAATTCTGGTCCTCGCGTTGATTTTAAGGGTACGATGCAGTATATTTTTGTATCCAGAGCTAGAATGTGCCATTTCGCGTTTGTAAAAGCGAGCCGAAAACAATTATTTCACGCCCGAGGAGTCAACAAATAATTTTTCGCCATACTCTGGCCAAAAGTACCTCTTTCACCCCGGCTGTGAAAAACGGAAGTGGTATTTTCGACCTGGGTATAGCGATAAATAGGATACTCACCACGGGAGGTAAAATCTCGAGTCCATAGCACATGTTTGTCAGTTCTTTACCTCCCTTAGTGAGTAATATACTATATTTTTTTATAATTATTTATTAATTTAAATAATTTCATTTATACGTAAAACTGAATTTATTTTGAAAATTTTTAAAAAGTGAAATGATTTTTCGAATTGCGTGAAGTTTTAACTTTCAAAAATAAATATAATAAATCTGAATTCTGAAAACAATAATTCATTTATAATATTTATTTATCTAAAATATATGCGATTTTAGAAACAACGTTTCATTTGTACCCTCAGGCTGACAAACCGTGATCCATGTCTAATTATAAATTGATAAATTATTATAATTATCGTATAATTAAGGACTTAATTAAAAAAAATTAATCTTTTAATTTCAACATACAAAATAGACTAAATGATATGCTACCACGAATTGTCAGAATTGGCAATAAATGATTAACAAGTCGTGCATTTAAGTAGCATTTCCTACTTTCTTCTTTTTTTCTCTCAGATAAGATTGTCTCAATAAAAATTTCTCTTTTAATTTCTAGTGTTTTATAAAAAAAATTTATCATAAATTATACAATTTCAACAAATATAACAATTGTAATAGATAATAAGAAAAATCAAAAACTTTGAAGTTGAGGTTATCTGCAGTCTTTTTTGATCAATTAGTAAGTAGTTATTAAGTATTTTTCTCAAATTAGTGTTTATATTAATTGAAAAATAATTATAGAAACACTCTTACGTAAACAATCGACATATCCTAATTGATTTAATAACAAATGAAAATGTAATAAAAATCCTAAACATATAATTATATCAACAAAGTGAAATCTTTATATTTATAAATAACCACTAATATTCACACCAAATCATTTCTATTAAGCGTAACCATACATTAAATTGCCATCGGAAATTAATCAGTTCCCATTAATCGCAAATTACAACTTCATTTCAATGAACTCCCTGCTTACTCAATCAGTAAACACACACGCCCGTATACATGTGTGCGCTTATACAAAAATCAAATTAGTTTCAGAATCAGAATTTCCTGTGCAAATCAATGAGCTTTCTATAAACTCGATAATCGTAGTTGAGACAGGAAAGACTGTGAAAGTCAAACCGAATCATGTTACTAACACTTAGATTTTTAATCAGATATTAATATATTCATTTTTACAAACAAGATTGACTTTTTTTCAAAACTTACATATCAAGTACCCTTATCGAATACCATCATTTTACGTAGTTAATAGATAGATATTTTATTAGTTTGACATTTTGCTTTATAGTCGCTTAAACTTTTAAAAACATTTTTTATTGGCCTTCTAAATTGTTTTTTTGTTACTTTTTACTGACAATTTAGAGAAAATTCTGATATTGCATATCTACTGTAACTAAATAGTACATTATGCAACTAGGAAATAAAGTCCCATATTGCTCCCGAGTTGCATATTATGCTTTATTCCTACCTCAACAATGGTTTAATATTAATATTTAATGAAAAAATTCAAATCTATTCAATTTTATAAGTTTTAAAATTAGCGGAAAAAATGAATATTTCTCCTGCAAAATTTTAGAAGTTAGAAATATTTTTCTTTTGGCCCGTTTTTTGAGTTAATAAGGTGGCAATTTCTGTTGAGGTAGGAATAAATAATATTTTTGTACTTAATGAATTTTTGATGACTTTAGAATTCTGAAAGAATAATATTAATGATATGATTTTTATTACAATTTATATTTGATATTTTTATTTTATATAACATTTATTTATTTCAATTAACGTTTACAACTTTTTATGGCTTATCGTAAAATTATAATTCTATTTTTAAATGTCATGCGGTTAAAAATTCACCTACTTACCATGAGAAATGTTCATAAATAACGAATTTTTATTCTGAGAAATTTCAAAGAAAAATTAGCATTTTTCAGTCATACGGTAATGCTAAGGCCAAGGCAAAGGCGCTTACCACGTGCGTTTTTCTTACATACCCGAGAATATAATATGCTTGCTTCTTCTTCCCTCGTTTTTCAGTTTTTGGTGTATAGGTTATCGGCAAGGAGGATCTGCCCTTCCCTTCGTACTATCTCCCCTTTCCATATATTCTACATGTGTTTTTTTTTCTTTTAGTATTGCTTGCTTTCCCTTTTTACTAAAAATTTTCGTATACCTGTTACGTGACGACTACTTATACATCTCGTGTGAAAAGGTTTCTTTTCTATCAACAGTATATATTTTCTTTAGTTTCGTGCTGAAAGTATTGGTTTTTTAGAATATTGTGAGATATATTATTAAATATTTTGACGTTTTAATAAACAGAAAATTTATTTATTTTTTCATAACTTTTAGAATTAATACTAAGAATTTTTTTTAATAACAAATTTCGGATCGCAAAATAATTTATTAGTAATTTGGTCATTTTTTAAAAATGGAAATCTATTTTTAAAATGACAAAATTGTATCATGACAGCTTTTACACAAATAACTTTATTAGATATAAACATATGTTTATATGTTTTTGTGAAAAATTGTTTGTTTTATGAAATCAAAATAACAAAACTATTCATTCTTCTTTAAATTTTTAATTCTTAGTCATCGTATTTTTATTTATCGCTTTCAGTGTACAATAAATACGAATGTTTGCAAATATTAAAGGCTTCTAGATTCTACTAAGCAAAATGAAAATCATTCATTCTAATAAATTTGAATATTCATTTAAATAGCAAATTTTCTATTTGTTGCAAAATAAAAAAAAAGATTCTTTTTATAAAATAGTTATACATTAGTCAAGGAAGTTTTTTCGTATTATCTTCGTCATCGCGTATTTTCTTCCCCACTGTACCCGTTGTCACTTCCTATTTTTACACAATTTATTTCTTCTTTTTTATTCCACTTGCAAAACATTTGTATTCCCCTCTTCTTTTTCCTTCCACGGATTATCACATGCTCTCTTATACGTATACACACAACATCGTCGTCTCTCCTTTTCAATGTAATATTATTATACATATACAGACTCTTTTCATACATGTACATGTATAACATGCACAAGTATAAAAAGGAGAAAACATGATAGTGTATAGTAATAGTCCCCTCCTTTTTTCGTTTAAAGCTTCCTCCCACGCCTGGGGGGGGCCGCCGCCGCTCTGTGTTATACTGCTGGTTTGCTGCCGACTGCTGCTGCTGCCGCCACCACAAAACCGTTCGTAATATACCGGGAGACCATCGCGAGGCAAACCTAAAGCAAGTATAAGCCATTCTGAGGCTGAGGCTCGTACTGCGCGGATCACGAGCTTATTATTCAAAGATATTGTACATTTTTTTATATATATGCGGTTTTTTTCATACATTAGAAATAAAAAAAATTTTTTTTAATTCAAAAATTTGAAAAATACAGAAAGAGAAGAACAGGAAAATCCAAAAGTGTATTTTTTATTTTGGAGTCTATGTGAATAGATTGATATTAAAGTGCAAGTGCGGTGCATGTATACTACATATACACAAACACACGTGTTGCAGAGATCTAAGTACGTGTGTGTGTTGAAAAGTATAGGAAGAAAATAATAATAAAAAAAAAGAAGCAACAGCCAAGCACTGGAGAGTACACACAGAGTGCAACCTTCGGTGCGTAAAGCTCGTTAGCCCTGACAAACGTATAGTGCGTGGCGATCCGGTTACTCTTCGTGGTTTTAACTATACGTTTATAAAAGCCTGGGTTTCTGTCTTGCAACTCTTTTCTGCTTCTATACGTACATACATATATATACATATATATAAAGTCTCGAGTTTTATATGTATATAGATAAACTCGTGTGCGCGTGCGCGTGTGTATATATTTTTCTGTCTTTAGTGTGATGATACTCGGGCTGGTGATGGAACGAACATTCGACTAAAAAAGCCTCCTGTATAGTGGCATTACATATATTTATCATATATTCTTAGAGATAGTTGTGTACGTGCGTGTATGTGTGATTTAAGGTTAAACCGGCACTGCCTAGCAGAAGGAAATATTCAATATCAAGATTTGCCGGGTTTGTGCAATATTTGATCAACACACTCTGTCAATATATTTTACTCCGAAAATACATATATATACATATTTTTTTATATTTTCTTAAGCTTAAAAATAAGAGTAGACAACCTTGATAAAAGGGTATAGATACACGTACATTAAGAGTACAGAAACATAGAAGCTCGTTACGCATCGCGAAGCGCACCGCTGCAGTGAACGTGACGTAACCTAACCTCATCCGAGGGCGGCATTTATGTATATATATCTATATATACATATATCTATATGTATATATTCAACACTACACGCCTAACCTACGACTGTATTATTCAACGACGGCGTCACTAATATCTGGACCCTGTGCTAAAAAGAAAATTTTTTTTCTCACATAACCAACAAATTTCGTTTTTTTTTTATTTTTATACGAACAAGTGTTAGTGAATAAGGAGAGACAAGTGAGTGAAAAATAATAAATTTGTTGAAGTGAATAAGCAGGTTCGATTATACATTTGTGCGAAAATAATTTAAAAATACTGAAGAATAATAAGGCGACAATGTTCCGAGCATACGGGACTGCGCCGCCGGAAACAGCGACTGCCGGTGATCTTTACACCTGGAATTCGCCGTTTTATAACAAAGGTGACGAAATGTTTATCATTAGTGTATATGCATGTGTGTCTGTATGTGTAGGTGATACTTTATTTTTCCTCCTTTTTTCTTGATTTTTTTGTTGACAAGATTATAATATTGTCGTGTAGCCTCAGTGGGGGGTTTTGCAAGAATTTCAAGAGACATATGTTGTAAAGCTAAACGTTCCGTGATATTGATAGGCGTATAATATTTATATAATTGTTTTACGAAATGTTTATATGAAATAAAATATGTTTACATTATAATGCGAATTAATAATGAAAATAATTTGGATAAAAATATTTTTAAAATATCCAATTCATATTTGGATCAATATTGAGCCAATTTATATTTAATATTTAACTACCAATTTTTAGCCGTTTTTATCATAATAATTAGATTATTCCTACCAGTTTTTTTATAGACATTTAAATTTTTTTTTAAATAATAGAAAAATAGTTTAGAATTGTTCGCTACTTTGAAAATATTCCTTTTCAGCTTACATAATATCAATTTGTTTTTAGTTCGATGATATAACTTGACATACATTTTTTCTTAACATTTTTATTATAACTTATTTCTAGACCTTGAAGGTTTTGACGTTTGTCATTAATGGTCTACTATTCCCGTATAAATTTATGTAGTTTTATATATATGGTCATAATGTAGCCCGCATCCCTATTAATAATCTTGACTACTTAGATAGTATTAGATAATTTTTATCCCAGGGTCACGTTCAGACGCAAAAGCATCAGAAAACTGTCTGGATGTGTCATGACATGATTTCTTTTATTAACAAATGTCACTAAAATGTTTCACAATGTTATTTATCGATGATTATCATTAAAAATACGTCACCTAAAATGTATAAATTTATACTTAACATCGTTTTGAATTTAATATTTATGGTTTTAAAATTACTAATAATATAGAAAATTTTGTTTAAAATAAAAATGAAAAATAAAATTAATATAAATCTTGGAATATCCAATATAAATTGTACTGAATTAAAAAAGTTTGAAGTTTTGATATCAATAAGACGTTAGAAAGTACATAACCTCAAATATTTCTGAAATAAATAGACCCTATGAATTTTAATCAAGAACTCGATTTGAAGTTATAAAAATAATCTTTATGGGAAATTTTAAAATTTTCAATTATTGCACAGCTTTATATTTTCAGTAAAATAACTTTATTTGGAAACATTGGCTATTAAAACTTAAAAAAATAACTTACTTATTCTTAAAGGCTATTAAAATTTTATTGAATTATATAAATACTGTAAGTGTATATATAACTTGACCATGCAAAAACTGTGAGTTTCAAAGTAACATTAATCATCCAACCTCAATTCTTTTGTTGAGTTCTTGAATTTTTTTATTGTAAAACAAAAAAATGGAGCTTAATAAATATTAGAAATTCTGGATTTAGTTATCAATTTAATAATTTGATTATATCAGGTCTTCGTTGAGTCTGGTTTAAAGTTGGATCGATCTAAAACATAAATAAAATTAACTAATATAGATTTTATTTTAATAATTTTTATGGGCGATAGAATGTTTTCTACTTTTTTTTACATTTTTTGAAAATTTAATGGTGAAATATCAGAAAACTTTTAATGTTATAATGTAGAAACTGGTATAATAAAGACAGTAATGATCGTAAAAAAAGTTGTGATTTAATATAAAATTAATTATAATTATGAAAAATTAATTATGATTATAAAAAATTAGTACAAGTAGCAATGTTACAGTAACATGAAATGTCTATTACCAATCATTGATATCACTCGCTTATAAGATCCCATCGACATTTTCCACCAAAAAATTCGAAACAAAAGTAACGTCGACCATCTTTAATCATTTCTTTTGGTGGATTTTTTTCATCCTCGCTCAGTTCATCTATTGGACCAATTTGTTCGATATTCTGAAACGAGGAATCGTCTGTCTCACGTTTAAATCTCTCATCCAAACTGACTGACGATTTAAATTCATCAAAGTTTGCTTTCGCTTCGATATCCAAAATGACACATAGGCCTACAGCCAATAGAATCATCAGTCTTAAATTGAATTTCCTACTTGATAAAAAAATTTCTATTATCTGAGTTTCGTGAAATCACCTATTTATTAGTAAATTATTTTCTAATTTTAGAGTTGACCAATAAAAGTAATTTGTGATGATATTAATAAATTATTATTCGAAATCTATTTTATCAAACGTAATAAATAAGAATTGTCAAAGAAAATATCTAATTCTATAATTTTGTATGTTCTTGGTGAATTAAACCTCATAAAAATTCAAATCAAAATATATTAAATCATTTGTGAACGTTAAAAAAGCAAAGGAAGTATGTACCTCTTACAAAAAGACAAACATACTTGTGCACAATGTTAATGAAAAAGAAAAATAAAAACCTTTATCACTCGATATCGTAACTCACATGTTGCTCCTTGTATTAAATGCAGTACAAGAACCGTTAAGCAGCAATTTATATGCAAAATCTGTAGCAGCTACCACGCTGACAGATTATGAATCTACAACCAGCCCCTTGATTAGAATTAATGTTTACCGATGATCAGCGCCTACTGAACTCCGGCTAAAACTTTGTACGACGAGTAGTTTTATAATGCATTTTTAATGATTTGCATTAAAATTTTTTTCTCTTCCTGCTTTATATCGCTCGTTTATAAATTTAATTTTCGCGTGTGTAACAAGTCAATTACATTTTATCGAATTTATTTTTTAATGTACAACGAGTTTCATGAAAATTATTCACGTCAATTCAAAAGAAACGATTTTCTGTGAGATTAACATTGGCATTTTGATTGTGTTCTTTTTTTATATTCGTATGATTTTATTGTTACGATTGGGTAACTGATAAGGTGCTTATTTTTTTTAAACAGATGCTTTTGGCAAGTCAAAATGCTAAAATTAATAAACGTAATTTTCTAGAAAAATTAATCTTTTTTAAGTATTGATTTTGGTGTATCAGTAATGGCTTTATTTCTTATTATTGATTGAGATAAAACATCAAAATAATCAAATTATATTTAAGACTTCTCTGTAATTGATAATATTTTAATTATAAACTAACGAAACGTTAAAATAATTAAAAGAAACTTTTTTATTAGATTACACGAAGAGAATTGATCAATGCTTTCAAAAGAAATAATTTGGCTGCCTTATTCAATAACTTTTGGTTTTCGATAAACACATTAACATAAACATTATATCATACAGAAGTAAATAAAAATGATTAATTCATTTCTTATCATTGAATTTACCAATTGATTCCATTAGTAATAAAAAATTTTGATGGATCCATAAACGTTAATCATAAAATTTATGCCTTTTTTAAAATTATCACATAATAATTTTTAAAAAGCTTTTCCTGACCTTGCGTTTTTTTCTAAATTTTGATTTTAATTAATTTAATGGTAATTTATATGACGAGACCATCAAAATACCTGCACAAAAAACATAATGCTTAATTCATTTGTTCGTTCGTCTGACTATTTTTTTTACATTTTATTATTCAGAATCATGCGTAGTATGTAGTAATAACTATGAATACTTTATCCCACAAAAAACATAAAAATAAAAATACTCTAAATTTCATTACGATTAAAAACTATATTTTTCTTTAGTTTTCTTTGAAAAACATTTTTAAAACTTAAGATTAATCTACAACCAGAGAATTGATGAAAACTAAGTCTGGCGCAAATCAGCCATGAGAATTCAACAAAACATGTAACGGTATCTCTTAAAATTGAATATTTTAAAAATTCATCAAAGAAATAGTAAATTGATAAAAAGTAAGCATTGTATATATATATGACTTTCACCAATAGCTTAGCTTATGCATGATAATACAAAAGTATAATAAAAATAAAAGGCACAACTGTTTTACGTATTAAAAACTTTCATTTACATAAGAAACACCTTTTATACTTTTTTTTTGTATTGAACAAATCGTAGGTGCCACTATACGGGAAAGTGCAATAAGCTCTTGAGCACGTTTCAATTTGGTGCGTGCGTGCTGCATCAACTTTTTAGCCTTTTTCCTTTTTTTTCTTTGGCGTTATTTGATATATTTAGAAATTACATTTAGATAATTAGTATTTATTGCGCACGTTTATTTAAAATTATTTAATAAATTTATTTTATGCGCGTACTAAATTCTTTGTTACATATAAATTTATTTAATTATTATTTATATCAACCCATTTATTTCAACTTTTTTAATAAGCATTTTAAGCTATAATTTATAATAAAATGTTGTTTCTTGTATAAATTTAAGGCTAAAAAAACAAAATTTTGTTTTTGTTGGTTTTTTAGGATTATAAATGATATTTAAAAAATTTTTTCGGAAAAGTATTCTTTATCATTCTTAAAAGAGGTTGTCTACTACAGTAACCAAATGTAGTGAGTGGGTTAATAAAAAATTTAGTTTCTTAAAATTGAATAAATTTTAATCATTATTATACATTTCAACGTTATCCTCTACCGCAAACAATAAAATTTTATTTAAAATCGTATTTGACTTTATTATTGTTTGAAGAACAAGATACTATTTTTTTGTAAGAAAGCAAGGTAAAATAAGCAAGTGAAATCAGCAGTAACAATTGAATGTAAAAATGACATAGTATAATCTACATGTAAAAACGTCTAGTATGATTACGATAATTGCTTAAAAAAAAGAAAAAAAAAAAGTATATGTTCTCTAAAAAGTTTCGCTTGAAATCCAAGGATACACACAAGTCTTACACAAGAAGTTTTCTGAAGGCGGCCTTATTTTTCAGATGTTTATTTTTTTATTTTAAAGTCACTTCTTGATTACGAATTACTCCATCATCCGCGTTATGAATGTTTTATAAATATTTCTGCAAATATATAACTTCTTAATAATTTCGTTTATTTTTAAAATATTTTGTATATACAAATGGCACATATGCATACCTTTGGATATTTATGATTTATCACATAATGATAGTTTATCAAAGAAAAAAATTACTAGTTGTTGTTAAGGACCCAGTTACTAATTATTCATTATTACTATAATTTGTTGCAAAGAAATCTTTTTATTATATTTTCAGTTTTTCTCTTTAAATAAAACTATGTTACCATTCAATAACGTTTTTAGTAACGTTTCATTGAAATAAATATGATATAAAATTAATTTTTTTGAAAAAATGATTATGCCTTAAATCCTTGACGGTATAAATTAAAAATTGGTTTAACGTAACATAATTTTTATTATTATTATTAAAAAAAATTTAATATCTCTCACAAGATCTTTTTTTCGTTGTGTATTATTTTCAACTGGCAAATTGCGATATTGATGATGAATATTCTTATAAATTAATGATGTTTTGGATAAAAAAAATTGTTTAACCTAACCTGAAGTTAATTAGGTGACTTGAACATTATTGAAAATGAAGATTAAAACAAAAACGTGGCGTAACATATGTCTTTGAAAGTTTTGTCAAATCCTTGTGCAGGATTTAATGACATGAGATTTCACTCTAAATTTCACTTTAATTTCATCTATAATAATCATTGATTTTTTATTAAAAATCTATGTTAACCCGCGTAAAAAAAGTTAAGATCACCTCGAGATCTCATTGAGACTCATCTCAATTATGGCCGTTTTTGATACGTATTAAGATGTTGCAAACGAACTTTTAATAAATATCTTATTGAGATCTCTTTGAGACGTCTATTTCAGATGGTTTTTGAGACAACTGTAAGATTATGTTTGACAAAATCAGTTGATTTTAAGATGAAAATGAGATCATCTTAAGATACAACTGAGATGTTTTAAGACGTTTTCAAGATGACCATAAGATATCATTTTTTACAAAATCAGTTGATTTAAAGATGAAAATAAGATCATTTTAAGATGCAACTGAAATATTTTTGATACTTTTTTAAGATGACTGTAAGATATCATTTTTTTACAAAATAATCTGATTTTAAGATGAAAACCAGATCATTTTAAGATGAGACTAATATGTATTTAAGACATGAAATTCAGGAAATTATAACGTAAATTAGAAGATGTCCAAGATGTAAATACAAGTATAATGTATCTAAGATAAATTTTACAGGTTTAAACGTAAACAATGAATATAATAAATTTATCAATTTTGAATTTTTAGGACAATAAAAATGAATATTTTTATGTTGAAATATTATACAAGTAAAAGTATTATGATATAAAAAATAAACTAAATTTAAAAAACCAATTTATATTCTTATTTATTTGTGAAGTTTTAATGTAAACTTTGATAATTTGATATAAAATATACGAAAAATAATAAAGGTTATATTTTTAGGTTAATGCATATAATTATAAATAAACTATCAACAAATAATATAATTAGATATAATTTCTATTCTATTGTTTGAAATAAGTGTTGATTGAATAACTCTTGAGTAGACATAAATTTTCCATGTTGGACCTTTACTTCCATATCTAAAAAATCCTGTTGTTTGTCAATTTCATAAATGGAAGATCAGCTCTGGTTCTATCTATGCAGCCAAATTCTGAAATGAAATTAATTTTCACAAAGTAAATGTCCTTAGATATATAATATGCAAGACAAAAAAAAAATACAAATGGTGAAAAATAATTTCGTTTTTGACACTTTCCATTTTTATATTTTATTTTCTGTTAAATTTTTACTTATCTGATAAGATTAATCGGTTTTGTTAAAAGTTTTTGATTAATAATAATTTTCTTATAATAAAAACTACAATTTTTATATTTTTACGTATGTCCCTTTTAAAAATGTACAATATTCGTAATACGATTGAATACGAAATTATTTGTTTATTAATAAAAGTGGTTAATAGTATATTTATCATTTATTAATCAACAACTTCTGTTAATAAACAAATATTTCAAGTTTTAAACATACAATATTAATTTGAAAAAAATATAAATTTTAGTCTATATAGAAATTTATTATTAACAAAAGGATATCAAGACACGTTCTTTTATAATAAGTAAAATTTTTCTGTTATTTACAGAAAAAAATATAAAATGGAGAGTGTCAAATACTAATTATTTTACACCATTTGTATTTATTTTCTTTGTTTATTTTATATGACTTTCTTTTGAAATTTCACAGATTTCTATAATAAAAGAGCTGCATCTTCCCATTTATGAAATTGACAAAAACAGATTTTTAGATATGAGTAAAGGTCCAACATATTTGTCTACTCAGGTTATTCAATCAACGCTTTTCAAACATAGAAAAAATTATACTAATTATATTATTTGTTATTTATTAAGACCTAAAAATTAACCTTTATTTTTTCGTATTTTTATATCAATATCAAGACATTAAAACAAAAAATAGAATATAAATTGGTTTTTTAAATTTGTTATTTTATATCCTACACTCACTTTACTTGTATAATTTTCAACATAAAATATTATTTTTATTGTCCTAAAATTCAAAATTGATAAATTTATTATATTCTTGTTTACTTTAAACTGTAAAATTTATTTGATACTTTCTTGTTTTATTTACATCTTTATTACTTATTTTAATTTGTAAATTTTATCTTAAAATGATCTGTTTTCTCTAAAACGATTTTTGTAAAAAATGATTTAGTCATCTTAAAAAATATCAAAAATTGTTCTAAAATGTCTTTTCTTTACTATTTTTAAAAATGTATTTTGGTATCTGTTAAGTTTTTCTTCATTCAATTCGTTGTCTCAAAAATCTTAGACGTCTAAAGATCTAAGATATTTATTAAAAGTTCGTTTGCAACATCTTAATACGTATCAAAAACGGCCATAATTGAGATGAGCCTCAATGAGATCTCGAGGTGATCTTAATTTTTTTTGCGCGGGAAAGGAAACTATCATTTTTATTAGTATTCAATCTAAAAATAAAAATAAAACATTTTTTACTAACGTGTATACACCACACTTTCATCGAATATTTACAAAATAATACAGACTTTTAATTAACAGTACCATTTGCAAAAGTACCGCGACACATTACGACGCTGACAATACTTGCCGCATACAAATTGATACTCCCTTCTTCTTTTTTTTCTTCTATTCGATATGGCAAGTTGTCGATCTACTGTATGACGACATCCAATGTATATATATGTTTGTAAGTATATACGATTGTGCATCTTGTAGTTAGCTCGAGGGGCACGTGACGTTATTTTGCGATATACGAGCTCGCAACTTTAAACTTTGCCTCGTTTGTACATATGCATATGTTGTTCTTAGTGATTTGCGACACGTAAACGTTTTTTTTCTTTTTCATTATCTTTTTTGATAATTTATTATAATTAACTAGACAGTTTGTTTTAAAAAGCTCGAAACAAAATTTATTGACTGCGTTTGAAGAAAGAGGCTGAAGTTGAAGTGAAAGTAAATTTATTATTTTTTAGTTTGGTTTTTTATTCATAAAAGATTTGAAACGAATGAAAAATTCAGTTGACTTATGTCAATATTTTAAAATGATATGACATAACGATTTTTTTTTGCATTAAGCAATTTTAATTATTAAAAATTTAAATCGAACGTGAAATAGTTCTTTTTTTTATTCACTTCTTACAGCTAGACGTGTAGAGAATTTTAATTGGATAGCTTATATTCGAAAGATAAGTGAAAGTATTTTTTATAGTTTTTTTTTTCTTTTAATAATCAGCCGTCATTTTTATTAACGACTAGTTGCACTTTTAATGAAATATTATTGAACAAGATAAACAGATTTCATCAAGATCATTTTTTGATTAATTTAGCGTATGTAACTTAATGCATATGCAATATATATGATAATTTAGCCTTTTTATTAGAAAGCGGTTATACATTAATAAAATTTTATAAAATTCGCTACAAATATATTTTAGCGTTACACTTAATTATAAAAAAATTGTTTATTAGTTTTTTTTCTAATTTTGCACCTGATTAATATTAACATCTTAAGAATCTTTGAATTGCATATTTAATTAAAAAATTCTTAAATAAACAACTGTTTAAAACTTCAAACTGAAAAATAGTCGTTTTCTAAGACTATATAACTTTTGAGCCATACGTACACGATATATTGTACGCTTTGGTAACACAGACGACACGTGATGCCGTCCAGTATTTCAAGGCGTATGCATGCGCGCGCGCGTTCAAGCGCTGTTACAAAATAATTGCCACGAACCGAGTTGTTTGCCGAGAAATTGAGAAACCGATTGTGAGAGAGAGAGAGAGAGAGAGGCTCTTCATTTTATGATGCTGATGCACGTCACCGTGAATTTCTTTGAAGTTTGTTATTTTTATTAATGTTTTTATTCAATTTACTTATGCTGTACCGTATATGACGCGTAATGGAGAGAACCGATGACGCTATTGTTTTAATTGTTTTGTTGAAAATTATAAGAGTTTAATAGTCTTAGAAAGCCTAGAATATTAATTTTATTAATTTAATTTTATTAATTTAATTTTATTAATTTTGAAAAATCTAATTAATTACAATTCAGTAGTGAAATATAAATTACAGTATAATTTTATGTTAAACATTCTGATACTTTTCTTCGCATAAATTGAGCGATAAATAAAATTTTTTTTTCACCAGAAGTTGGTCATTTGGAATAAATTATCCTTGATTTATGAAAATTATAATTTTTCATATTATTCAAACAATTTTACAAAAGAAATGAGATTAATCATTCGATCAATCATTGAACATGACAATATTAATTGCGCTAAATAAAGCGTTTAATGGAAAGGTAATTTTAGCAGTAAATTTACATTACGCGAAGAATGAAAATCATTAGTGATTAATAATTGACTGCTAATTGATTAATTAATATTGAGACTAACATTAATCCAAAATTAAATTTCTATATTGTATTGTTGCTGTGCTATTTTTGAAAAATAAGGTCAATTATCTTATTTCTAATGATGAAAACTGCGCAGTTAGATGATTCATTGACTGTTTATCGATGGCAGTTGATATTGCTCCGTTGTTTACATTAAAAACTCGCGGCGTCAGTAGTTGGAATATTTTTTCATTAAAATGTTTATTTTGATTTGAAAAAACCCTTTGCTTTCGTTAAATCTTATAATAATACATAATCAAAATCTTTGATGAATTTCATTTAATTAAATGAGGCCAAAATAGAAAAAATAAATAAAAATAATAATTTATATGAAATAAAAAAAAATAAATTATTCAATATTTCAATGTAATAAGAAACGAATTCGTTGATTTGAAGCCTTTAAGTTTCGAAATTGAATAGAATGAAAACTTAAATGTAATTCTTAAAACAGTTTGCTTATACAACTTTCTTAAAACAGATTATTTGATTATCCAACTTTTGCAACAAGTTAATGCACAAAACTACTTATGGATTCTCTTGCTATTAATTTCTGTTTCTCTTGCACTGAAATCTTCTTCCGAAGAAACTCTATAAATTCAAATACTAAACATCATGTACATAACCAACTGAATCGCAAAATCTCAGTTTTCTCGTAAATACATTCCAGACATGACCAAATCCATGTATATCCTTTTCATTGGATGTACTCGGTTAGTCTGTCTATCGACATAATAGCTTATAAACTGCGAAGTCCAACGGCTCCTTCTTAGCGTTCCAGAAGAGCCTATATAGGCATTATATCGAAGGTCAAGGCGAGAAATATCTTTCGTCGTTTCTCTCTCTCTCTCTCTCTCTTACCCTCCCTCTCCTCCTTTATATATACGTCCTTGCTCGGCAATCGGCACGCGGCCTCCAGCTTCCGGCCCTTACTTACGCGTGAGCAAGTCTTAGCAACTTTCTATAGTTATATACCACAGGCTTTTGATGCTTAAGATATATGTATATATAGAAATTCACGTTAGAGCGTTCAAGAGTTTTCTCGAAGCCCCTGGAGTTTCCTGTTTTACCGGCTTTGATAAATTAAGCCTTTTTTTTCCTTTCCTATAGATTGAAATTTTATTACACTAGTTTATGCTTATTATAGCTTGGATATTTGTTTAAGGAAAACTCGAGAGAGAAAATTATGTGTAAATAGGTGTGGCTCAGCAGCTTGTAACTTTTACTTGTGGGACAACCATATTCTTTGAATTCTTATTTTTTTTGTGATTACCAACTATCGCTTTACTATGTTGTTTAACAGTTTGATAATAATTTTTAATGTTTTTCATCGCGCGATAATTGATAAAGAAAAAATTGATAATAGTAGCGTGTGGCTCAGTTAAATTGATATCTTCCGTTCAAATTAACATAAACGAAATTGCAGTTGTTTGAAGTTCGAAATGGCATTATAAATTGATATTTACGATGTCAACTTCAACTCAAGTAAAAAACAAACAAGCAGTTGCATCAACTCGCTCGTACATTTTTCTTCAATTGCAGGAAATATATCAAATTGTAAAAAGTGTTTACTTTCGATAATAATTACGAAGTTTAAAGAACTTTCTTCAAACCAAAACGAATCCGTTCATTTACCCTATGGCAGTTTCGTAAGATTTTTTTGCAAAACAATTTTAACCGTTTATATGTATTACCGAACTACACGTAATTACTATAATCTCATATATAAGTATATTGTACTTTGGCTTTTCATCGGGAATTAAGAATCATTTATCCTTGCATTCGTATCCATCAAAGTCGACGAGCGAAGGAAAAAGTTTTCTAATTGACCGAAATGTTGGCTCGGTAGTGATTACAGTATTGCTTGTATGGATAAGCGTATTATGTTATATAAATCGTGATACAATGTATGATTTTTTTTTAAATTTGAAGTTTTTCGAATCGAAGAAAGTTTAAACGTTTCAAAATCCAAAATTTAAAAACATAATACCCTGCTTAATCCGCGTTAAATTACGAAGAAAAGAATTCAAAGGCAAGAAAAAAAGCCAAAAAAAAATTTTTGGGTCATCGTCGGCTATGTTCAAGGTCCTCTTTTTAATTCAGCTGATCTCCGGTGCTGTTACGTAATAGAAGCCCCAAATAGCTCTCATGCGAGGTATAGAAAAGAAAGAAAAGAAAAAAAATAAGAAGAGCAAAAAGGGCCCTTTAAATTTTTAAAAGGCACGCAGGTGTAGCTCACCTGTGTTGGAGAATAAGGTGCCGAGCTAAGAATGGGAAAAATAGATGGGTGCATATTGCTCGAAGGCACGAAATAATAGAGGGAAAAATTTTTGAGAGTACAAAGAAATGATTGCGGCTTTGTAACGGATTAGGGATTATTGAATGGTGGAAGGTAATTTGGAGTTAACGGATTTGTAATGAAGTGGAAATGTAAGCAGAGGTTTTAAACGATAATTATTATTTGAAGTTTGCTGGTAATTAAAGTACTTTACAGTTGATTGCTTGTTTTTTTTTCAGTAATCTGGTGTAGTAATCATGTAATTTTATTTTTGAAAATAAACCAATATTTGATGAAATTTGAGAATATTTGATAAATTTACTAAGTACTAATTACAAATATTACCTTTTTTCCAATTTATGAATACTTGAAGTTTTTTTGGATTCAATTATTATTTATTATATTTGATTGAAACGATATAATAATATTAAAGTATTTTCAAAAAAACTTTGTTTTATTGAAAAATAATTAATAAGATTTTATAAAACTTTTTACAGATTGAGAAATGAAATTTTACTTTTTTGCAATTTTAAAAATAAAAATAAAAAAATTGGATGATAATAATAATAATAACAATAATAACAGACGCTGCCGAGTTCTCTGACCTTAAACTCAACCTGACCTGCGCAACTTTTTACTCTTCCAACCTGACACCCCTCCTTCTTCCTCTCTTTTCTTTTCTTCTTTTTTAGTCTTATTCTCTTTCTCTCTCTCCCTTTTTTCTCCCCTTTCCGGAGAGCTATAGTCTCTTCCAGCTCGACGCCTTTCGTCGCTACGCGCGCGGAACTTCCTCTCTCTCTCTTTCATCGCGCGACGACGGCGGCCTTTTTCAATTTCGGGGGGGAACATTGCAGTGTATAGCAGTGCACCCTCTTTTTTTTCAGCTTTCGCTTTTTTTTTTTGTATGCACGCATGTTAGAGAGGCAGAGAGACGGATAGAGAAGGAAGGAAAAAGAAGTGTTAAAAAAAGTGGTTGTAAAGGAAAGAAAGATGGGAAAAGAATGATGAAAGTGAAAAGAAGATTTGGTTTTATGTTTCAGGATGACTTTTAAAAGTTGTACTGATTGAAGTTTTAGTTGTTACTTAATGTAAAAATTTTGTTTTTTTATACTTAGATTTCAATAAAATTATATTGATCTCAAAAAACCTAAAAATAAAAACTAAATCTAAACAACGCTTTATTAAATATTAACTTCTACTTCAATACGAGACGATAAAATTGAATTAGTTATAAATAATCAATATCCTAGACGAAAATATCTTCATTGTTTTTGCATTTTTTTTCTATTATTGGAACACACAGCGGTGATCTCAGAACCGTGAATATAACTGTAAAAAATAAGAATAGTACCACGCTGTCTCAATCAGCAATTTGAAAATACGAAAAAGAGGTAGAGACAAAGAACTAAAAAAAAATAGAAATAGAAAAAAGAAGTCCAACCTAGCGTAAAAGGCTTGAGAAGCGAGCGCGTGCACGTATGCATGTATACCCGAAACTCTTTTCAGCTATGCTTCTAACTCTTTATTTTTTTCTCTTTTTTTTTTTTTTTTCGAGGCTCCTTATTTTTTCTTTCTACGCCTTGACGCCGCCTATTATGAAGTCGTTTTGGCAAAGCTGCGCCTTCCCTTTCTTTTTTTTTCTTTCCTTTCTTTGTATATGCCTCTTTTGTTTTTTATTTTCGGCGAGGAATTATTCACTGAGTTCATATATACACACACATACAAAAATATATTTTTGCTTTCTCTAATATGGGCTGACACTTTTATATTAGTTTTTAATCGTGACGAATTAATTTTCGTGAGTGCCTTGCCTTTTTTTTACACCCCGTTGTTAATTATTATTCTTTGGATCTTCAATGGAAATATTTGCAATAGGTGGGAGTTGAATTTAAATGAGAAATATTTTTTGGTTGTTTTTATCACGCTTAATTAGTCAATGATTTTTGTGAAAAGTTTGTAAAAGTTTCAGAATTCAAAGTTTATTAAAACGCGTTAATATTTATTGTTGATCAATTTATTAGGAGGCTCAATAATTTCCATTAGCAACATGAAAGATATGAAATTTTATATTTTATTGAACTTGTAATTAGTTATTATTTTTTCTTTAAATTACTGGGTGGATCGCAAATAATCGATGTATACAGCTGTAGCTTCTTTGCAATCAAAGTTTATTAATCTGCGTTACTTTAAGAATTATCAGACTGTTTTAAATTTCTTCATTTAAATTATTTAAAGTCGAAGAGAAAGTTAATTAAATAAAGGCATTTAAAAGTATTTATTACAATTTTTCTCAACGATTAAATTTAACGGTTATTTTACTCGAAAGACTTTTATTATAAAAAAAAAAGAAACGATATTAAATTTCAATAAAAAATAATAATTGGAAAGAAAGTAACATATCTGGATGAAAATAATAAAGCGAACAGCTTATTGACACGAAATATTTCTTGCGTCTGCCTTGGGGGTAAAAACGGCGTGCATGTGCGACAATAATCGATATTACTCGCTAGACCTTTTGACAGACAGAAGTGGGACGTGCTTTTCTTACGTATACAAAATCATGTACGTACTTTGGTATAACAAAAAATAAATTGAGGGTTGAAGAAAAAAGAAAGAGAAACAATTGCGGAGAAAGAGAGACAGACGACACGTACAGGATTATCAGTGATCTTGTATAGGCAGAGCGCGTGTTAAACGCCTCTAAGGTTTCATCTTAGTGTGCTCATACGCGTATACATACATGATGCAATCGAAACTCACGCGCTTTCCAAATGTATCCTCTTACCTTTTGGACAAGTAGCGTGATATGACTATTGTCATTAGTTGTTTTTATTTTTTTTATTTAAATTTATTCCATATGTAGTTCATGGCTTGTGTAGCATTGAGACATTTGAGGTTAGGTTAATAAACCGTATAATAATACTTTGACCTTCATGTTTTTTTATCAGCAGAGGGAATCATAACGCCGTACTGGAACCAATCAAATTCTGAAAAATATAAATTAAATTCTATAGAAATACTTAATTAAAGAATAATTTTGCATCTGTACCTAGGAAACATACCTTGGGCGATTGTTGGGGTTAAGCAGTTTTTAGCGTAGTTACGAATTAGATAGGTAATTGCTTGAGAACTCTGTTCTTAAAATATTTGACCTCATTAATCTCTTAGGTACGTTTCAATATTTGACAATGTGAACGGAAGGTGGGAGAAGTATAGTTTTGGTATTTGAGCCTTGAAATGTAGCACAATCATCTAATCTGAAAAACTTTGGGGGAAGTTTTCCTTAAAAAAAAGTTTTTCCTTCCTCGCAGGCATATCCTGAGAAAATGAGAAATGGTGTGCGTTCAACGGAGAGAATTGGTTTTTAATAAGGACAGGGCGGCATCACTTTGATGTTACGTGTTAAATAGTTCCGGAGTAGTTCCGTCCATTGGGAAAAGGAAGGGGGAGATAGATAAAAAATTGTTCCTCATATTCTCATTTATTTCAAAAAGAACTTATTTAAAGTAGTTTGTTAGTAACTCAAAGAGAAGTGTGAAAAGAGGGCGTTGTTTGGGTGGATTGAGTCTGGAGGAACTATCTCTCTTCACTTTCCAAATTTCGTATCTAAACTACCACGTGATACCGTAAAACAGACTATAAATAAAATAGTTTTAAAATTTTCAAATTTATTATTAAGTCTTATTATTAATATCTTTAATAATAAATTAAATTACAATAAATTATGAAACCATTTTTATTATTTATATTAAGCGTGCAGCATTTAATTTAAAATTCGAAATAAAGCGTGTAGATTAGTTTCGAAATTTTATAATATTTTAGCGATATAATAGTAGTTTAATACTAACATTTCTAAATTGAATATTTTTTTAAACCAGTGAATATTTAACTTCTTTATTGCTTTTATATAAGAAAATTTAATATTTTAAAATAAATGAAATTTTATATTTTTCTATTTATACCAGAGGTTAAAGTATATTTGTTAACACGAAACTTTTCACTTTTAAAGTGAAAGGGTTATTGCATTAAAACAAACTGTAAATTATTACGATGATAAGTACCTAAATAATATTATTATTAGCAATAAATATAATTGATTGTAACATCGAGGCGTAATTATGAAAAAGCATAAAGCATAAATTACTCATAAGAATTTTTTATTAAATTCAAGATAATATTAAAACCGATAGTAAATAATTCTTAAGCATATTTTCATAAGCCATATATAATTTTACGGATTCAATAAAGCTTTTAAGGGAAATAATATTTCATACTGATCTTCGACCATTCACGCGATTACATTTTTTTTTATTATGCTTAGTTGTGGGAAAACCGACTATACACGTAGCAAAAAAAATATCTTATCATCAACATTAGGATAAGATATCGATTCACAATCATTATTACTGTCAACTTTAAGGGTAATCTGAAAAATGCGAACGTCGCCATTTACTAGAAGAAAAGTAGTTGAGTACTGACAGTCATTAATAATAATTTATTATTTAATAGTTTATTTGTTGTTACGAAAAAAAAAAAAAAGATTTTATGAATGTTAACTTGAAAAATATGTGTAATTATTATTTTAAGAACTACGCTTATGCTTAAACTATACTCAAACGTTTATATATGAATAAAATTCTGATGTTATATTCTTTCATTTATCAATTAATGCATCATTAACCAAAGCATTTTTTTTGTATTATTAATTAAAATAAGTAAAAACTAGTCGATGCTGATGTTATGATAAAAATAGCCATATTGATTTTATAGAAAAAGTAGCAGGCTACTCGAGCCATAATTTATTCAATGACACAATGCAATGCAAATGATTTGACTTTGTTTAACTTAAGCCCTTGTATGAAAAACTTATTATTGCATTCTATTTCCGTTTCTTATAAAAGTTTGTCCGTCGAAGCTAGAGTCTACTGTAAACGTTATTATTAATTTTTAGTCGATTCTAGAGAAGACCGAAAATAAATTTTATATCAATTCTCGTTTATTTTAAATGAAAATGATAAAAATACTATGTTACAGCGGAGAATTTAGATGATTTATATAGTAGTTTTAAAAATAAAAATAAGATATTGGATATTTTCCTATCAGTCTCCGCTCTCTTCCGTACAAAGCAAAATAAATCCCAGAAGAAAATCCTATTCTATAAATTGAACATGTCTTTTTTCGTCATATTTTTTTTCGTAATCTTCTTTGCTCGTCGTTTCTGCAAAATTACAGTACCGCTCAAAAGTTCGTAAAAATTTTTTTTTTTTTTAACTCAACTTCAAACTGCGATATTTCGGAAACGGCTCGATGAATTTGAAAAATCCGGACGGCGTTTGAAAGATCAGACAAAATACTATCTTTTTGTGTCCTGCCAAATATTTTTATCTCTTTTTTTAACTCTATTTCTAATGATAGAAAAATTTTTTATTTTTACGAATTTTTAAATTTCAATCAATCAAATGTAACTTTTTGAGAAATTGATAAAATTAAAAAATTCGAAGGCGACTGAAAAGTAGAGTGAATTTCCTAAATCTTTATGTTTAATGATTTTTTTGTATCTATTTCCTGCGTGTAGCTGAAAATGCGCAAAAATGGAAAGTACAAGAAAATCAGTTTTAGATATGATGATATTTTCCAATATCGCGGGTCTATTTTTGTTTACATTTCAGCATGTGTTCAAATCTGTAGTTCGTATATACATATAAAGCATCAAATTTGTAAATAACTTTAATTTATTCAAAAAAAAGACACTATCATTTATAATAATTGTGATAAAATTTGTGATAATTTTGTTAAAAGTATACAATACCGTTCATTAGTTCGTAAAAAAATTTTTTTTAGAAACTCAACTTCAAACAGCGATATTTCGGAAATGACTTGATAAATTTGGAAAATCTGGATGGCGTTTAAAAGATTAGACAAAATACTATCTTTTTGTATCTTGCTAATGTAAACCAAAATTTACAAATATTATCATATCTAAAACTGATTTTCTTGTACTTTCCATTTTTCGCATTTTTAGCTACACGCAGGAAACAGATACAAAAAAATCATTAAACATAAAGATTTAGGAAATTCACTCTACTTTTCAGTCGCGTTCGAATTTTTTAATTTTATCAATTTCTCAAAAAGTTACATTTGATTGATTGAAATTTAAAAATTCGTAAAAATAAAAAATTTTTCTATCATTAGAAATAGAGTTAAAAAAAGAGATAAAAATATTTGGCAGGACACAAAAAGATAGTATTTTGTCTGATCTTTCAAACGACGTCCGGATTTTTCAAATTCATCGAGCCGTTTCCGAAATATCGCAGTTTGAAGTTGAGTTAAAAAAAAAATATTTTTTTACGAACTTTTGAGCGGTACTGTACATTATACTTCAGGAAAGAAGTATCTTATTGCGATGCACGCCGTTGTGTATTTTAATATTTCTCAAAAATTATGATCGTGACATCCAAAGTGAAATCTTCATTTAGCCTCGAGCAGATAAACTTCAATTATACTCGATACTTTTATACTAGATTTTTATTGCAATCTCTTTGTTTATTGTCGGCTCAAATTAATAATATTATTTTTCTTTATGTCCAGCTTTAGCAGATAATTATTACGTTATATAAACAATTTTTAAAACGAACACTCCTGACAGTAATGGATATAAATGACATTAGGTACTTTCATTATAATTAACGAATTGATAGCGAAATTTATTGCAATATTAAAATGTACAAAGATATAGGCACAACAAAATTCGAAAACAACTTTTCAAATTTAAATACATCCTAACGAAATTCGATAACAGTCATTTGATTCCGCGTTAAATAAATCAAAATACTGCTTATTTATAGCGTATAAACACAACACATTAAAATTTTTCGAATGATTGAGCGTGGTCGTTTGAAGTTTTATCATCGGCCTTAAAAACAGTACTTGCGCCTTTGATTTGAAATTTCTCACATGCAAAAGGGGTTACTTTTTAGTGAAAATTATTTGGAAGAGCTAAAAAAAATTATACGTGCATAAAAGCGTATATTCAAACATTTATTTAACAATAAACTTTCGGCATTATAATAAACTCTAAATAAAATATCTTCTTTACGTTATTATGGTTTATTTTATCTTTCTCTTTTTTTTTATAAAAATTATTTTTTTTTTTAATACGTGTCTAGACTCCACATAACATCTATACTTCACGTGAACAAAGTCAGCCAATCACGTGGTGTATAAATGTTAGGTGGATTGAATTAATTGGCTTCAGTGCAAGTTCATCATTTTTTAAAAAGTAGATTAAGAGAACTTCAACGAAGTAAATGATAACCAAAAACTTAGATAAATATTGTATAATGGATTGATAAAGTATGCATAAGAATTTTTTATACGAACGGTGAATGTCTGCTATTAGTAAGCCAAAGTCAAGATAAGAATCAAAAAAATTATTTTTTTTCATTCAAAATTTCAATAATTAACGCTTCGAATCTTCAAAATATTCCAGTAATTATATTAAGTTCAAAATATTCTGAAGTTAAAAGTAAAAAATTTTTAAAAAGATTCGAAACATTTTTAACATATGTGACTATTGAAAAGAATTGATAAGTTGAGCATCTACTTGTTTGGATATCTAATAGGGAAACATCTAAATATGGCATCTGGAGAATCATGTAAAATTTTCTCTTCGAATTTACCTTTATTATCATTGCAATCATCTATCAAAAGGAAGATATTCTCGAATATTTCAAGCTGACAAATTTCATACTTGAGCACGTGAAATTTCAGTACATTCGTCATTCGTTTGTTTCGTCATCGTGTCGTTCCCTTTGGCTCCTCCAAAAGCGTCCTTTCACTTCCCACGCAGCGTCAGTGAAGGAAAAAAATAATTTACTGCTTAGCTACCTTTGATCCTAAGATTTTTTGTTTAAAACAATCTTTCTATTAAAAAAAAAACAACAAAAAAATTTCTTCATTGAAATTATTTGAAAGAATTTTGAAGTGACGCTACAGTGTGTAATTTGTTTTTCGAAACTAACATTAGACGTGATGTTAAAAAATTAATTAACGCGTTAATTATTAATAGATACGAATCATCATGTCTATATTACTTTTTTATTACTTCTGTTTATAAATAGAATTATCGACTTGGAGTGGACTAATCAATTTTAATGCACACTAGTTAACATATACAATTCACCTTCCAATCATTGGCCTCGATTTATTCTCAATCAATAAATCATTGAAGAATTTCAAAACAATGGTTTTCTAAATGAAGAAACTTCAAATGCACGTTTTTATCTTAATTTGAAATTTAACAAAAAACATCTGAAGTTAATGCATTTTTCCTCATTTTGAAATAAAAATTTTTTTTTCCAAGAAGTTTTTGCGAAATCTATTTGAGAATTCTTGTTGCTAGAAAGTTCGGTACTTCTAACGACCCAAAAGTAGATATTAAATTAAAATATGCAAATTTTGTATTTATTAATATTTTCTAAAAAATAAATACTGAAAGTGTTTAAAAGACAGTGTTTAGTTACTGATACTGACTATTTAATTGGATGATCAGTTAAATGATTAATTATTTAAATATTTTCTTTCTCTCTTATATTTGAATTTAATTGAATATAAATAAATGAAAATATACTTATTGGAAAAAAATTAAGAACTTCATGAATAATATATGACTTTCATAAAAAAGTCATATAAATTTCAATAATATTAAATTGATCGAATTTTTCAAAAATAATGAAATTAAATAAATTTTTATAATATTTAATGAAAAAAAAACGATACTAACATCACAACTTGTTACCAAGTATAAAAATTCTATACGACGTAACGATTCAATTCGTTTGTATATATCTTCTACTTTTTTTATTCCAACGAAAATTGCACTTATGATAAAAGAAGGAAAAAAAAATATACGACGACACAGATCGCGAAAAACGTCTGGCGTCTAAGTGAAGATTCGCTTTTGCTTCAATGGAAATTCCCCTGTGCTCGCGACGCGCCAGTCAATGGTGACGTATACATGTGTACATGTATACATGTATGAGTATAAATTTATATACACTCGCGTATATATGTATATATAAATACGAGAGACTTTATCGAGTTATTTTTTTCACATTGTAAGAAGCGTAGGCCGTGAAAAATGTGACAGAACCTATGAAGTGATCGATACTATATATGTTTCATTATAATAAAACGTAAACGATTGGATCATTTATGTCGCTGGTTCTTATATCTATGAAATAAATTTTTCAAAATGGTAATGTCTTGAATATCATTTTCAATTTTAGTTATTGTTATAAAATTTTTAATGATCTCATAATAAATTCATTTAGACTATATTAGTTTTTCATTATAAAAATTTGGTTGAAATTTTGGAAAAAAATTTTTTTGTGCAAAAAGGGTAATTATTTATTTGAGAACCGAATTTTTAAATATTCTAAAGCATTGTGCATATTTTTTATAAAATAATCAGTTCATTAAATAGATAAAATTTTGTAATCCCAAAAACTATTGTGACTAAGAAATTTATTTACAAATAAAAATAAAATTATTAGAAGCAAATTTAGAATGTTGAGAATTATAAATAAAGTTTAAATCTTAAATCTCGCAATCAAATCACATAATCTTAAATATAATCATGTGGACCATAATTAGTTAATATTATTTTTAGTACTGCAAATTTTTCTAGAAAATAAAAGGACGACTTTACTTTCTCCGAACATTTGGAACAATACCGTTCCTTTTCAAACGGTATCCAAACCATCGCACTTAGCATATAGGATGCGGGTGGTTATATGTATAAGAGAAGAAGAAAAAAATAAGCAAAGGATAAAAAAACATTGGTCGTCCACTAAGTGCCGTATACATATACACGCAAAACAGAAAAAGATAGAGATTGCGGTTTGGGAAGGCAAGAGAGCAGGTATATAGTACGCATGTCAACTATATGCGCGAGGGCATTCAACTATCGATCGTATAACGCCACGAGTCGTCCTGTCTCCTCTATATATCCCTCCGTTATGAGTAAAGGAAAGACAAAAGAATAAAGTAAGCGAGATAGAGTACTGTTAAAGAGTTTAATGTTATTGTTTTTCTTTGCTTTTTTAAAAAAAATTACATGAGTTAGAAATTTCGATTTTTATTTTACTGATACACGGGTCTTGATATATTTGAGGTTATGTACGATTTTTTTACAGAGTTATTAATTAACTGAAATTTCATAAGAATCTTAAAAGTGTTTTTTACTTTTCAATTTTACTTTAGCCTATTCGCAATTTCAATTTCTAACAAAATTAAGCTATCAAATAAAATTTACCAAAGAAATATTTTTATATTCATTGAGAGATATTTTAGGTTATGTAACATGACTTACATATATTTTTTACAATGCTTATATCAGTGAAGTTTTTATTTAATTGAACAAAAAAATAGCATTTTGTTTCTTCTGTAATAATCCATTATTTTACAAAAAGTCTATTTATTAACAATTACAGAATCATCTGTCATTTTAATGAAATTAAATTATCATAAACGTGATGAAGAATCAATCAGAACATGATCATTCTGTGACCCAAATAATTTTTCAGTAACTTTCAAAAATTACTTACACAACAATGGCTAATGGTTTTATTCGCTGTTTCATTTATACTGATTCTAAGCATTGATGTCAACTGATTGAACAAATAAAAGCAACCGTTGGTTTTTATCTTTTAGCGAAGTAAAATACACGACTGTACCAAAATAATTGAATGAAATTCTGAAAATTAATTACTACACAACAATGGACATTGATTTTAGTTATAGTGTTTCATTTACTAATTCTGATCACTGATGTCAGTGAATTGTATATAGATAAAAGCAAAGTTTTTTTTTAATCTTTCTATGAAGTATTGCTTTCGGATTTACTAAAATGAAGTAACTTTGTCATTAGTTGATGAAACGTGTACGTAGACAAAAGGTGAGCTAATTAGTATGATTTCTCAATGCATTCAAATTAATAGCTTCAAAATATTCCAGATAAAAGATATCTTTTATTAATGTTTATTTGTCAATTTATTATCCACGAACGGTTATCAATTAGGATCAGTCCAAAATTCATTTTGAACGTAGCCACAGTCATCATCGATCCATTTATTAAAATCCAGGTTTCGAATTAGTGGATCTAATATTCTATTTAGCTTCATTTTTCAAAAAAAAACTCAACTTCTGACAAGTGAGAGAGAAAAAGAAACGCATTGTCAAAAAAAACTGAACATCTATTATACACATCCAAACAAGCGTCTCCTCTCTTCACAATATGTGTGGCTTTTTCATTTCTTTCTTTAAAGAATCGTCGTCGGAGCTCCGAATTTCCCAGAGAGCGAAATGAGACTTGATGGAATTTTCATGAATGGCAACGTCGCACACTAGTGGACTTGATGGAAATTAATTAGGGAGGATTACTGCGTTCTCTCTTCCTTTTCTCTCGTTTTTTTTCAGAACTGATGTATCAATAGGCACAATTAAGGGAAAGTTTCCGTGAGTTTCCGATTATGCGGGTGAAAAATCACTTTTATTAAAGCTTTCGTAATATATGTGATGCCTTTTGTACAACTCTCGCGTGAAAGTGCGTTTATATGATTGCCACGTTAAAACCTGAAGAAATTAAACTGTTTCTGAATATAAAGGTTTAATTCATTGAGTTTCGAAATGAATAAAAGTGAATGATAATTTGATACATCTTTTGTTAGTTACCTTCATCCAATCATTTCCGATACTGAACCAGAGCATGTTTAATTCGTAAATAACACTGGGAGTTAAAAAGACCCCAGAATGTTTTTAAAAAATAAGTCAATTTTTTATATACGTGAATCTTCATTTTCTTGATGTCCAAATAATTAAATTTGACTTTAATATATCTTATCATTCTTTAAAAAAGATCTCAAAGAACAAGTGAAAAAATTTTTTGATGAAAATAATAATAATTAAATTTTGACATGTGTTATTTAAAGATTAACTTTATTTTTAAAAGCAAATTATTATTCATTATTTTAATAACATTCAAATTGAATAAAACTTTCTGGAATTATTTTCTTAGGCACTTGTGGAAATTTTGAGTTCTAAAAGAAACCATTAAAAAACCTTAGCCATAAATACACCGTGAAATTTGTCGAAGTTTTTAAAAACGAGTTTGTTACTTGCTGCGCTAAGTTTGTCACAAGATCCCTGAGAAACTTATGCTCTGGAAAAAAGTTTTTCGTTTCTTGAAAGTTTTCTTTGGAAAGTACATATAAAGGTAAAAAAAGCGCACATGCGTTCCATTCGATAAAAGTTACGGAAGCGCAAAGTAAACTAAAGAGACGAAACTCTTGGTTCCAATAAATTTCAAATACTATTTTTTCTTTTTCTTTTACTTATTCATTAATAGTATAGACACACAATTCAGTTTTAAATTTAGAACTTAACCTTAAAATTAAATTATACTCTTATAAGATGAAATATTTAGAAATACAGATGGAAGTTAGTATAATTAAAGATATTTTAAGTATGCTACATTCAATTCGATTTTTATGTACAATTTTTACGATGTTTTATAAAGTTACACCATTCCTTCGGTGACACTTTATTCTTAACCTAATTTAAATCTTCATACCTAATCCAAGTGACTTTACTAATATTGCTTAACTTTCCCTGGTAGAAATTTACCCATTTAAAATGGTTATAAGCCAAGAAATAGCATTAAATCCATTTTTACTAGGGATTAACTAGCCATTAAATGGAATCATTTCTACCAGGGTTGCTAATCGCCTGAGGTATTTTCGCGCCACTCGACCAATATGTGGATCACTGTTTTAAATATGTTAGGGTAATAACATTTCCTTCTTTTTATTACATTAAAATCATCAATTTAATTTCTTGATCATTCAAAAATTTATCCACCTATTACTTAAACGATCAATTTAAAAGTACATCGAAGCTCGGAATAATAATGGCTTTTCAAAAAGGAAGTAAGGGAACGTAAATGTGACTTGAATGAAATATTCAGGAGCGAAGAGAAAAAGATGTTAAAGGGAAATGAAAAGATGAGACTGTAACAGGAAAAGAAGAAGGAAGATTGGACCACGTGTGCGGACCAGCTGATCATGCGAGCGCGTGTTTGGAAAAAGAAAAAAATGTGTTTGACGCACGTTTTATGAAGTCATCATGTAACTTCAAAATATTCTAAGAAGTTTGGGATTTTAAATATCTTAAGTTTTATTTTCAATTTCTGATATTCAAACATCATTCTTTTGAATTGTTGTTTTAATACTTTTTAATTAAATTACTTTTAACTGAACAGAAACTTTAATGAAGTAAACTAAAACGATTTTTCAATATTTTAAACAAAAGAAAACAATATAAAAGATAAAATAAATAAAATCGCTAAATTATTAAAGTTCAAAATAAATGATTAGGTCAAAAATGAAAATGTATTTCAACTTGTTTTAAAGCATATATAAGCTTTGCAATGATATCTCAATGGGTGGACAAGAAAATTATCTATGTTAGATAAAAACTGTTAAAATGTGTCAGATTTTATATTATTTCATTTACGTACTTATACAAGCCTTTTGTATATTTAAAAGCTGTTTTTTAGCCTATACATCATTTTGTAACATTGAGAGATAAAAATCTAAGTTAGAAAACATTTTTTATATTCTTTGAAACGTTTCAAAAAATAAACTTACCGTAAGCTTTTTCATAAAAATATTTCCGTTAGTGTAAAAACATAATTACCAATTGAAAATGTTTAAAAAATTGTTCAAATTTCGAAAAACAAATAATTCAAAATTGAACTCATTTTAGAAGGTTTATTGCTTAGTTGATGTGAAATATTCCATATGTATGCAGAACAATCATATGATGCACTATTATATTTCTTCAATGATTATTTTTTAAATATCAATTATTACCTCTTTTGTTTTAAAATCAGATAAAAATATATATTTGCAAATAAAATTTTGTAAAATAATTTATAGCAGCAGATGTCAATTTAATAATATTCCCAGACCTTCAAATGGTTTGTTTAATTTACAACATTCAAAATAGATTTGAAACAATATTTTAATCATTACAAAATATCTAACCTCAAAAACTAACCTTATTCAAAAATATCCAAAATTAAAATTTATTGCCATGCCTACGTTGCACAAAATACCTCATAAATTATATTTTTCTATGTTCCTATATAACTCGGTACTGTAAATAGTTCTATTTCGTTTTCTTAGTTTTCTGGCTAGTTACGCATGTGCTTGCATATACTGCGTCGTCGTCCGCGCGTATTAATTCCACTGTACTCTTGTACACATACACGCGATGAGTACACATGAAAATTGGCCGAGACAAGTTAAGTATCTCCCTCTTGGCTCTGCTTTTTCTCTCTTAAGTTAAGTCGGAAACTATTTATTCTCAGCTTGTTTAATGTTATCGTCTCCAACTTATGTAAAGTGACTTTAATGAACGTTGATTAATATGGAAATGCAATGTCGGATGATTTGTCCAAACGACTGGCTACGAGTACATATCTCTTTTTTTCTTCTTTTTTTCATGGTCGATTCTTACGTGAAATCGGCATGTTTTTTTAATAGTTCTTGTATTATCTCGTTCCGTTTGGAGACTCATGTAATTCGTTTTTTTTTATAAAGAAATAGATTGTATATTCATATTTATAAGAAATTTTCAACAAGTGCACACAAAAATTGGCTAACGATTTTCTTTAATAATTTGGTTTGCAAGTATCTAGAATTAAATAAGAATATTTGTTCTGTTGGTAATTAGTTTGTTCGTAATTATAAGAATAATGTAGAAAATATCAGAATGATCTAGAAATCAAGTGCAATATTTTTGAATTAACTATTTTTTATTACGCAGTCTAACAATTGCCTCAAATTATTTGGTAAATAAAATTCCAAAATGGAGATCATCCAAATTTCTGTTCACGTGTCTATAAATCTAAAAAAAGGAACTTTTCGACTTAGTCTCTACATACTTGGTATAATGATGTATATACCTCGAGTCCGGCTATCGTATAGTTGCCGGAAGCAGCCGCTGATTGTCCTTGGTCAGAAGGGGGAAGTAGCTTGTAAACAGAATTCCCGGAGCGTATAAGAAATATATATGTATAACGTAGCTCAAGTCGGCACGTTGCACTAAGAGAGCGCAAAAGAGAGCCATACATATATATATACAGTGGCTAATGGGGATATAACCAGTTGGAATAGGCCAGTGCATGTGTTATAGCGGTACTAAAGTAAAGCGTAGCGATGCGCTAGCTTGCTTTAGTTCATTGTTGAAGTTATTTAGTTTTGTATCTCTTGATTTTTTATCTCGAGACCTTTGAGCATTTGCAAAAATTACTGGAATATAAATCCTCATTTTTAATGAAGCTGGAATTGGTTTACTTTATTTAATTTTATGAAATATTATTTTAAGTCTCAATATATCACATGATGATTTAAAAATTTTTAATCAATTTGAATAATTCTTAATTTGTTACTTTTATTATTAATTAAAATTTTTTTTTCATATAACCACAAATTTACCAATTCATATAAAAAACGTTGTAGTTATGGGATAAAATATATTTAAGTATAATAATTTGCAGTCATTTACAACTAATCTTTAGGCAATAATTGATCAGTTCTCAGTAATATATTACTCAATGATAAGTTTATATTTCGGTATGACATAACCTAAAATTTCGTAGTAAGAAATTATTAAGCAATTTACAATGATTTAAGACTTCTTATAAAGTATTTTTTTGTTTTAATACACATTAATTAACATATAAACAAACATTAAATCTCCTTGCAAATCTAACTTCAAAACCACCTCATTTCCTTTTACTTGTAGAAAACTTACTCAAAGACTTTGCGGTAGACGCGCGCACAAATTGAGTTTGCCTTTGGAGTATACATACATATAGAGAAACCAAACTATCCGTCTAAGCTGGCATTAATTAAGCGCCTTAGCATATATATACGTATAAACATAATATACGGGTACCTGCACACTATGTGTTAATTTCTCTATAAGACTGGTATACCCGAAACACCATGTACGTTTCTAAGTATGAGTCTATATACACGTATCACCTAAATGTAATATTATATAGCATGTGAATGTAAATGCATAAGCGTAGGCTGAAAACGCGGGACGAATTCCAAAAGCTTCGAGAAAGAGAGAACGATGTTATAGGTTATAACGTATTTTTAGATACAAGGTAAAAATATATCGCGAGCTGAGTACACGGCAAATAAAAAAAAATTTATGATTCCTCACTGTCTTCTCAGTTTTTGTTATTTTTGGTTATATGAGATGGTGAAATAATGATTATGACTTTTGTTAGGATAATATTTTTGTTTTTTTTATGACCAATTCTATCTATATTTCGAAAAATAAAGTTTTATTAATTCAGATGTGAATAATTACAAAATTTGAATATTCTTACATTTAATACTACCTTATGTGTTAATGTAGTATTGTATTAGTCATTTATTCCAAAACGTATTTACATAAATTAGTAATAACTTATTGTTTATAATATATTATTATAAATACATGATCCAAAGTTCAATTAATCCTTCCATCTGACTAATAAAAATCTTTTTTTCTGTTACAGGTATGTCTACACAAAGTTAAAAAAAAATCTCTTCATTTGTATTCTATTCATCATATTCGTAAGTAACGAAAAAACAAATAAAAACATAAGCTCAGAATTGATTTTTATTCAATCGAAATTTTTTTAAATTTTATTCAACGTCGCTGCATTTATGCTATCGATTCGATGCTAACTAATTAGCAACGGAGGTCGTTTCATTGTGTTTGTAAACAAAGCACTTGTACCGTACAGTGGTGCTTGTATCAATTGGCTGAGAGCGGGATTCAAACTCGGAACCTCGAGATTATGAATCCATTGCTCTACCGAATGAGTCACTGACGACCTCATATTCGATCAAAAGAAACAATAAACAAAGTTTGAGCTCTTAAAAGAAAAAAAAGCAAATGGAGAAAAAAAATTTCTCCATGCTAAACGATGATCGAAATGCCAATGACGAAAGTCATCGGCAATGTTATACATATTGAGAGAGAGAGAGAGGCGCGACCAAGACAATGGAAAACTTGGATGCGCCTTAGAGACTTTTGCGACACTATACTTGTTGTTTGTATACCGTATACAATTGGCCATTCAGGTGAAATAATTGAAAGTACCGGTTACTTACTGTACTATGTCTTTTCTTCGTTTGTTAACTTTAGTTCAAGTAGATTTGTTACCTAAAATAAGCTTGTAAACTAAACTTTTTAAACTTTTTATTTATGTTTTTCTTTTTATTGAGAAATTTGAATTTATTTTATGAAAAAGTATGAATCTTTATTTAATAAAAAAACGTATTAATGCAAAAAATCTAATTATTGATTAGAAATTTCCTCCTCAACTTCAAAATTATATTTTATTACTAGTATATAGAAAAAAATATTTTACACGATTTTATTTACTCATATAAGTGTTTCTTTAATTAACTTAAAATTTATTTCTTTAAAATTTTAAAACTTTACCTTTCAGTACTATTAACAAGCTTACAAAAAAAAATAACTGCATAACTTAAAATCAATTAAATAAATTACTTTTAAACTCTTAAAATGCGTAAAATCGTGATTTACATAGGGATCCTTTGCGATCTTTTATAGTTGAATCTAATGAGATTTTGCAATTTAATACTTACGTTCATTATCTCTCAAAGTGCAACCACTAAGATGTTCATTATTTTTTTCGTTCGTTTATGCGCATCGCACGTAATACACGATGTGAAAAGATGAGAATTTAATTAATTACAAATTTTAAATTTATGTTGTGATAAACAAACGCATTTTTTTAAAAAGAAAGTATTGATAGATCTGTTTTATGGCTAATGTTGCTGTAATTAATTTAAAAATTGATTAATATTTTTAATTATAGAAATTAATTATTTTTTAAAAGACTTTTGTTTAAAGAAAATAATGATTTTTTCGAAAGAATAGACAGTAAATAAATAACATTTGGAAAAATAAGAAATAATAAAAGTATTATTGTTTTTCGCAAGAATACATCGATTTTTCTCGTAAGTAAGAGTCAATAAGTAAATGCGCTGTGTATGGCTTGAGCATTATATAATGAGGATAAATGATACACTTGCTCGTTTTGACGTGTGCAAAACGAATTGTTATGAGTTGTTTACGTGACTTCTTCATTAATTTTATTTTTCTGAAAAAAAAAATAATAATTTTCAAGTGAAAATTCAGTTTAAAACGTAAAAAGTTTTAAACTTATTTTGCGCTCAGAAGGTTAAAGTAATAAATGGAGGTACATGTCAATATTAATTATTGCCTTATTTATCACCATTTACATTTTGTTTAAATATCTTGTATATGGAAAATTCAAAATAGACGTGTAAAATTTCAAATATTGGACTTCTCTTATTGTCAAATTAGAAGTCTATTGACCCCAATTCGAGCAAACAATTTTTTAAGTATTTCCGACATTTTGTATTGAATATTTTGAGTTAAAAGATTGACGTTTCTTCATGTATAATTCCAATTATTAACTGCATTTAGCTAGCAAAAATTATATGGATATCCAATGTCAAATTTCTTTCCATGTAGTTTACAAGGTTAAGGTAAATTTAACATTTTCTCGACCTAACCTATAAATCCAACCTATTCTAGTTCAGTCCTGATCATTCCAAATTCTGTCCTATAAAGAAAGTACAATCGAAATTCTATTTTTATCTAACAACTAATGGGTACATTTTCTTTCATCGTTTTCAAGTTTGAAGTAAAGTCCCGGAGTCATACATAATTTTCCATTGTGCCCAACGGGGAAAAGGTAAAGTGACGTTCGTGAAAATAAAGATATGTATATATACGTATACACGAATCTCTAGAGATAAAGAAAAACCTTAGCTCATCCTTTTCATCCCAAAGCAAGAAAAAGGCGGGCATATATAATACTCGGTATGTGCACTATATATACATATATCCAGAGGATACAAAAATAGAATTCGCGAAAATGTTCACAAAAGCAAAGAGAGAGAGAGAGAGAGAGGAAGATAGGAGAAGTTTCCACTATATACGCGACCCAGTTCCAGTGTGAGCAAGCGCTTTGGGAAAATTTTGTTTGCGTCCCCCGGGCAATTCTTGCTTTTGCCTGAGAATCGATAATCTTACTTTTAGTTTCGCTCTCAATACTATTTCATCATAATATATAATCTTCATTTTTATTTTTTTCTTTTAATGTTAAACGTTTTTAACGGACGTTATAACTTTTTGAAAATCATTTCCTTTTAGAAGCTTTATCTTAATTTTAATGATAGTTAAGAAAGTTTTTGACGTTTTATAAAGTTTGATGAATTCTTAATCAATTTATAGTGATTTTCATTCAAATAAGCAGTTAAAATTATTTTTGATAATTACTTAAATAATGTTATTACTTTATTGATTTGTGTTTATAAAAAAGCTATACATTCAAATTAAAATCCAAAATATAAGGAAAATTCTAATCTTCTTTTGTTGCTAAGCCAGTTGAATCTAAAGGAGGCTCAAAAAAATACCCGCGGCATTTTTTTCATCCAATTTTATCGAGCCTGCACTTATCGCTCTTATCTTCGAATGAGATAATTTATATTACCTTATATAGCTATAATGTGCGTTTTAGCGGAGTAACTTTAAAGAAGGCAGACAGTCTTTATGTACGTTACCATGAGACTTTTGTTTGTTTATGTTTGTTTGACTAAAAATTAAGTTAATTTTCAGTTTTATTTCATAAGTATCTTATTATCAACTTTATGTTTTTAGAGGTTTTGGGTTAATCCATTAAATGGATTTATTATGTCAAAGAGTTTATTTTTATTATTTGAAAAATTGTATCAAACTCCACAAAATTCAAAATCGAAATTTATTTTTCTTGGCACTTTTATTTTATTTCAAACAGATGATTGGAAATTGCCTTGAAATTTCTAAAGTACTACTGTCTTAGCTGATAAACCGTCTTTTTTGCATATCGATATGATAAATTATTTTTCATTACTGCAGAATTAATTAATGTATGAATAATGAAGCGAGAAATTGAAAAATAATTATTAGCACAAGCACTTTAGCTATCCACCGCGTGTACATTAAAAGAGAAAAATTGTGAAAGTTGTTTGAATAAACACAGTGACTAATTATTTACCAACATTTGCCGTATATTTATTGTGTTAATTTTAATGTATATTGATTTTTTTTAACGTTAAGTTAATAATGATTTACATCTTTAATGTTACGAGAACATATCCTTCTTTGACTGATTAATTGATTGTTGAAAAAGGTTGATGAGTATGACTTATATATCCAAACACATATCAATATTAATATGTCTAAGTATTTTTTTATGACTTCAGATTAAATGTAAACGGTGGTTTGTACAGAACATTGTATTTAATATGGAATTATAAAAATGAATTTTAAAAATAAAATTTATTTCAATGTAGTCTTTTGTTTTTGTAATGTAAATCGAAGCCATTAATTCAAACTAATCATGTGTGGCTTTTATGTTAAGCAAAAATTTGTTGATTTATCAAAATTTCGTTGATATGTAATTTCGCAGTTTTATTAAAAAGCCTTAGTTAAGGAGAAAAAAAACTCTAAAATATAGAGCTCAGCTTATAAGGAGCGTAGTCGAACCAAGTTCGATTCTAAAATTTGGTTATTTTTCATCTATTGTCTCTCTTCCGTGGGTTTAATACCATGTTGAATAAAATGCTTAAAATAATAAATATTAATACTTTCGGATAAAAAACTACGAAAGGACAATAGCCTATTAAGATCTCTACAAGATCAATAAATAAATAAATAATGAAGATCTCAATGCCTAATTATAAAATTTAAAAAGATACACAAATGATGTGAGAAAAAAATAATAAAAGTTCAGCCATACAATCGATTGCCAAATATTCTTACAGCATTGGTTTTTCTATAGTTGGTGCGCGACACTATATACACATACATAACTTTCTAATTCTGATGGAATGACTATTTGAATGTGTATCGATGATGACGAGACTTGACGTCACTAATTTGGAAACGCCCAGACATTCGATAAATAGATATACGGAGAAGCACGATAATTTTTATCGGTCTATAGGTGTATATAATGTTACGAGTATTTTTAAGAGGCAATTCACTTGCGAAAAAATTTTTACTGCGTAATATATTGAATATAAACTTGAACTATAGGTGTCTATAAATGAAAGAACGAATAAATTTAATGTGGAAAACATTAATCACAATAAATTACTTCTAATATTACAAATTGAAAAAATAGGAAATTACATTCTAACACAATTGTGTAAACTTTTGTTCAACAACCAAAAATTAAATAATTTACTATGTTCAAATAAGCTACAGCAGTTCTTCTTCAAATAAATTTTGTCTATTGATGCACGTACAAAAATTTATTTGATCTAACAATATTTGATGGAGAGAAAGTTTTTATTTACTTGAACATAATATCTCCGAAATGAAAATCCATTAATAATATTTAATAAATAACTTCTCTCTTGAATTTGACATCACATATGAACTGTTTAGAAGCGATGATTAAAACAATAACATCCTATGATAAATGTTGTCGTATTAACCTACAATTTCAACATATTTATTTAATCTTATCTAATTTAATCGTTTTAATTCATCAGCCCACCCAAACAATACCAACTATGATAAACAAAATTTTCATCAATTACAATAACCTTTTGTAATCCATCCACATGATCTACAATGACCTTGTTTTTTCAATTTCGAAACCCCATAAAGCCATTAAGTTCTATAACTAACCTTAACCACCGCGTACTCGTTCTCAGCCAGATGTAATAAAAAGAGTGTAGCCCTGGAATGGAAAAAAAATGTCAGATCTTCCCTTTTGCGCCGGATTTGTCTGGATGACGCTAAGCCCACGCGTGCAACGATTATCAAAGACCGAGCGAGAAAGAAAGATGGATGGATAGAAAGAAGAGAGGGATATATATGTATCGCATTGATATAGGCACAAACGACGAAGATACGCGGATGTGCATATTAACCTATTTAAGCTTGCATTACTGTGTGGATGGATGGCGAGGCATATGTGGCCTAGCGACTGATGCAACTAGAAATGGTTAATGCTATACGCAGCTGGCTGTTGCTATGAGGAGCTATCAACTGTATTGTGTTTGTGTTTAATGTTATGAGTTTTTTTTTCGACGTTTTCTGATGAGTTTTCAGATGAATGAAGGGCTAAACAATTTAAACTTGGTTATTATCAAGATGGTTGAATTGTTAGAAATAAAAAATATTGTAAATGAGGATAGTATTGTGAATCACCTAAGAATTATTAAAAATTTTGTTTTAGATGTTTATTATATTTCTTTTGCAAAATCCATAGCTTATGCGGAATGATTCTCTTATTATGTGAAAGTCAATTAATTTAAATAAATAAAAATCATAGAATATGCTCAAAAACTGAACTCCATAAATGACAAAATGTAAAGTAACGATTAAATCTCAAAATTTTGACATTCTTTAAAGTTCAATTTTTATCTAAAAGAGAAATTCTGATAAATCATTTAGTTTATATATTTATTAGTTAAAATAATTTCGTTATAACAAATCCCATTAATATTTATCTTTGCACTGATGATTTAAAAAAGAAATATAAACTCTTTCACTATTTACTAAATCTATTAACTCTCGTTTTTAAGTTCTCAACTAGATCAGACAAGATGGAAAGTGCTCGCACATATTGAACATTCGCCACACATTCCATTTCTCAAAGTCTGTATTCACGTTCCCTTTACATGTAACCCAGCAGTTTATAACTTCCTTGAATAGTTAAATACGATAAAATCATTTGTTAGACAGATCGAAGAGCAAGATTTACAAAGTCTCTCGAAAGAGGATGGCGCAAAAAAAACTTGTAATACCACACAAAACCATATTACACGTATAGCACCTATACAAGAAATCAAGCCTTCGTCAAATGTGTCGTATATAGCGAAGACGGTGAAAGTGTTAGAAATTGAAACGAAACAAATCACTCGGTCTACTTCGACACGATTATAATTGTCTTTTTATACTCCGTTTCCTTTTTATACTTTTATTTCTTTTCTGTTTCTTTTTTTTGCTTTTGATACCTTGTCATCATTATTGTTTTCTCGACTGGTGTATCAACAACAATTGAAAAATTGTTGATTTGGAAAATTTTATTGAATACTGCGGGCTTTCTGTTCGGGTGACAATATGATTCCTTTCCTCTTTTGTTTCATTTTTTTTCTTCTCTCCATTACTTAGAATTCGTCGCGGTCTAAAGGAAATGTGCCGTTTTTTTTTCAAGGGAAAGATGAGCTGACTTTTCTCTTTTTTTCTGTACCACGGCACTTTGGTTTTCTGGTTATGTGATCACAGTTAGAAATCAGCTGAGTAAATAGTGCAAATAGTTTTAATCTTTTTTTTGTGCTGTTCTGGTAAAAATCTAAACTTAAATATTTTTACCATTTTTCAAAATAAACTTGACAAAATAATTAGAAAAAAGAAACTGAAATTTCAAGTATTTTTGTGATTTGCATCTTTTAGAATATGCCCATAAATTTTCATAAATCAGATAAAATCGCAGGTTAAAAACTCAAGTTTTATTTGAATAGAGAAATGTTTCAAGCAACAAATTTATTATTATTGCTTCACGGTGCTCTATTAATTTAACGATTTTACGATTATAATCCATCTTGAAGAAGTGAAAGAGTGTAAATTTCGAATTCATTAGATTCTCATTTATTTCATCATTTTTCCTTCATCAAGCCCGCTGTAAAAAATATTGAAAAATGGTTAAACGCTATCTTTAGTGCGCATAAACCTTTAAAATAATTTAGTCGTACAAATTTCTATCTTTTACTGTAAAACGAAAAGAAAAAAAGATCCTGTGCATCTCTTAACTTATTGAAAGGTACAGGTCACGAAGCGACAAATGATTTACATCTTTAAACTCCATGTTTAAGTCGTGATCATAAAAGTCTTTGGGATGCACGTGAGTTGAAGATATACCTTTTGAAATCTTTAATTAACAAAACAAGCTTATAGCGTACCCGAGAAAATTTTATTAGCGAGTTACAAGACTGCCGTTAATGACGTTTCAATTGTATTGTCATTTTTAATATCCGCGATGAAAATTATATGTAATTAAGAAAATATATTTGGGTAAATCTTTCATAATGTTAAAATTTCACCTGCAACAAATTAAAAAAAAAAAAATACAGGCACACGTGTAAAACTAATTTTCTCTGAATGTTGACGTATTATAATGAAAGAAAAAAATCGTGTTACTCACTTTTAAGGGTAGTCTTTTTAACAAACATCAAAAGACAGATTTTCGAGTAAATTTTTCATAGTGTTAAAATTTACTTTCAATAAATTAAAAAAATTGAGACACATGTATCAAATTTATTTTTTTAAATGTTGATATATTAAAATGATAATAAAGAAAAACATCCTTTTGAAGATCTTTTTTAATATAGACATTTAAATATATTCAATATCACACCAGGTATATATTTTACCTATCTCAGATCAGTTTTTAAGTATTTTGGGCTAATGATCTCATTGCTTCTTTTCTTTTTATATTTAAAATTTTTGGAAAAATTTTGGGATTCGGGTATAATTGAGTGATATTAGTTACAATGGCTTTGGGATTTGTTAAAAATTGGTGAATTTCAATTTATTTTTGCTAAAATTGTCAATCTTATATAATTTGACATAGATTTTTATTTATGTTTTCGAATAAAAATACTTATATCCTTTTACCAAATTTTTAGTTTATTTAATAACATTAATCTAAAATTTTAAATTTAAAATCAGAAATTTCATGATTTTCAACTCAACGTCTATTGCATAAATACAACTAAAACTGAGCTTTTAAAGTTTAAACTCTTTGAATTAAAAAATAAACTTATATTTTTCCGGGAAAAATCAATATTAATACGAAATCCACACAAGATTACTTATATAAAAAGTAAATTACAAAGTTCACAACAAGAAAAGATGAATCAAAGCTTAGGTTTTCATATTAGTGGATAAAAACCTATTTTCAAAAGTAAGTCACGTTTTTTAGTATAATTTCAAACGAACAAAGAACTTTATCTACACTAGGCACACGTTCCTAATAAAAATTTCTCTTTGTGATTCTAAATATTACCTTTTGATGTAGTTTAAAATGTCACCGCTGAATAGTCTTTTTACAGCATCGTATTTTCCAGAAAAAGTAAAATATATAAATTTTTGGTAACATTTTAATAACCTTTCAGAAAGTACTTTTGTTAACAGGCACACACCCATGCTCTTGATTTTCCAAACGTATGTGTATAGATAAAGCTTTGGTGTGAATTTCAAATAAAAAAGCAGTAGCTTTTTTTATAGCGGTAATTTATCATTTTACATGGCCTGGTAACATTTAAATTTCAAAAAAAACCTCTTTTCCCCATCCGCCATAAAATGACACGTCTAATTATCATTAAAAATATAACAAAATTAGTTTCTAATAACTCAATAAATCAGTGAACATTTGCTAACAAGATGTGCTATCTCATATTTAGGAGAAATGACGCAGTAACATGATTTTTAAAAGTATGAAAGAATTACCCATTTCTATAAACATTTGCAAAATAATAAAAAATCAGCTTGTAAAATCGAAATTTTTTATCCGCATAAATCATAATTTCAAATTTTAAAGCTCATTTAACTTTTTTGCTTTACCGTTTGATTTTAATATTTCAAATGACATCATGATTAGTCGGTTAACAAAACGAAAATTACTAAAGTCAGCTTGTGACCTTAACTTTTTACATATCAAAAAACTTTCTGAGAAACACGGAAATTTTCTTTTTTACGAGTTGTTGGTGATACGTAATTTGATATGTTGTATTGAAAAAAATTGTCAGGTCCTCATTTTTTTTACTTAATTAAATGTCACGAAAGTAAAGAGAATTTAAAGTACTTTCGGGAGATCATGCGTGTTATAATTTATATAAATTTTGCTTTTATTTTTTGAAGGTATGGATGATTTACTAGAAAATATTCTACTTCATAATTTTTATTTATTATTTAATTTTATCGCTGGCCTATTATATGGTTAAGTGTTTTAAAGTAGTTTACGTTGAAGATCAAAGTATAGAGACATATAATCATTTAATCGGTATAATTTAATCCTAAACCATCATATTAAATTACTTTTATGCATTTAATGATAAAAGAATTCTCTTATGCATTATTTTAAAAATTTAAAAACTCAAATTTTTCTCAATCAACGCATAAAATTACGAATATTAATAAATCTTCAAAGCACCCTTATAAAAATCACGCCGTACAAATGTTCCTGAAAGCTTTATATATGCGAGAGAAAAAAAAAATCGTTCAAGCGAATAATCAGGAAGCCGAAAATTCGTTAGTCTCTGAGAAAATTGCCATTTTGACGATCCTCGAATTAGCGAGGTTCGATTAAGGTACGGAAAGGAAGAGAGAAGAGAGGGAAGGGGGGCCAGGGGAGACACTAATTAATTACCAGAGAGAGCAAACCCTCGATTGCACCCGAGGCCAATTATCGGCTTTGCGCGACACGGTTATAAAATCGATAAAGCTCCAAGTAATGTACATAAATTTCGAGAGAGTTTAGCCTTTTACAATTTTTTTTTCTGTACATACGTGTGCATGTGTACAAAATTTATTATTCGATTTACATCTATTAACCTGTGGAAGGCGGGGATAACAAATTTTTACCAAGGTGGTAGAAATTTCTATTATCCCGTTAAAATTACTTCAATATTATTATCAGATATAATACAATGCTAAATAAATATTGATATTATGTTATCTCTTGATACTGTTACGATTTTCAACATAAATTTTCTATCTATTCACTACTTCAATAATTTTCTGAATTTTCAAAGGAAATGCCTATAATCTGAAACGCGATCAAAATTTTCTCAAACAAAAACACGTCATGCACAGCGATCAAAGGTATACAGCGTAGAAGAGCACATCAGGCAAACGGTAGGAAAATTACCGAGCGAATGAAACGGACGAGAGGAGACAGAGGAAGAAAAGGAGAGAGAAAAACAGCGGAGAATGAGAGGAGGACTAACTTCCTGACTTATGCAATATAACACACGTGCAGGTCGTGCAACGAAGAGACTGCGCGTTTTTCGACAAAGCAATTAAAAAACCGAGAGAACTGAACTTCCGATTAATACCCGTGTATTCTTATTTTGCACTTTTTATCTTAGATCATTTCATTTTGTTTTTTCGTTTCAATTTTTTGTAGATATTTTGTACAACTTTTTGCTTAGTTATATATATTTGCTTGTGGTCGATCTAGAAAGTTCACGTTGAGTCGATGACTTGACAAACTGTCAACCGTAAGCCAGAAGAGCTATTGATGTCGCGGACTTTCATGTTTGCATTGGTAATATATAAAGAAAAATATTGGCTTCTGCTCAAAAGCCTCAAATTGATTAACATAATTTTAAATGTTAATTTTTTTAAAAGGTGAAACGTAAAGACGAAAATCAAAATAAATAAAACCTTTTTATCTTATTAAATAGAAAACGTGTAACGAATATGCAAAATAATAAATATCAACGGCTTTATTTTTTTTCACTTTAATTTTACAACCAATGCTCTCGCATCCTTGCGCACAAAACATTACATTTTTTTTCCAAAGATTTATGTAGCGGTCTTTTTTAGTTTCTTAGAGTTCAGTTAAGTAGACCAAATCGATATGCTATGGCTTCTTCTTCGCTCGATTCGTCGATCATTTGGAATCGAGCCAAGAAAACGGCTAAGAGTATATAGTAGTACCCTATTGAAAATACGCGCGGGAAAGCATAGGAAAAAGAGGGAGCGAGAGAGATAGAAGAGAAGAGAAAAATCACGGTTGTTCAGTGAAACGCTTGAATGCTTCACTAGCCTCGACGTCTTTTGCTTTTCTTGGCTTTTTAAGATCCTTGTGATTGTGCGCACTCTTTTTATTTTCTTCTTCTTTTTTTTTGTTATTTTCTGTGACTCTCTCGTCAACGGTTTTGTCTTTTCTTGTACGAGTTATTTTGTAAATAGGAAGAATGGAGTCTGTATTTTTCATGAAAATAAATTTGTTAATGTCATTATATCAATTTTTATCTTGCGCAATCTTTTGAACAATCACATAAGGAACACATTTACATAAATAATTTCTTATATGTCAACGCAATACAATAACTATATTTCGAGGTTATATAAACAAGAAATATTGTTTCAATATTGTTACAATATTTGCATTACGAAGTTAGTTTGAAAAAAAGCTGTCCATTAATTATTTCAAAAGTGTCCTTTGAAATAAATCAAAATTATTCTTTGGACAAATTGGCCAATAAGTCAGTAGCAAAACTGTACAGTATTTCTTTACAATGCTCGTTCGGAACTAAAGATTTTTTTCTACCACGTATATAAGAAAAGTAGCTGAACGCGCCTTAAACGCGAAAAGATGATGAATGCAATTCAAGACTTATAGATTAATGACTTTCGGCTTGTTGAAGCGTCTCATTGCTCGAGAAATCTTTAAATTTCCATCATCTTTTTCTTCATCCTTCCTCTCTTTTTTTGTACACGCTCGCTTTCGCTATGTAATATACATAGTTTCTTTCTTTAAGCTTAGGCGTTTTTTTTTGCTTTAACATTTCACTTGAAATACTTTTTTTTTTCAAATCCTGCTGATCAATATTTACTATTAGCACTGACAGTAGCGTTATTTGGTTTATAGTTGGCTTTGTTGGGTATTATTCAGCGGTAAATCGATGTTTTTGCAATATTGTTTACTGTAAATTTTGTTTTTATTGCTGCTCATTTTGATTGACAACGTCAATAAATTCAAAGTAATCGATGAATGTATATTCTTTTCATATTTATAAACCGTTATAGCTCAAAAAAAGCTTTTTAATTTTTAAAATTTTAGTTGCTATTGAGTTTTTATTGTAGACAAAAAAAAACTAAAAAACCAAAATTTATTAAATTTGATATTTAAAAAAAAATTTTTATTTTATTTAACGTCGCTGTATTTCAGCTATCATTGCAATGCTAATTAGCGACGGAGATCGTCAGTGTGTTTGTGAAACAAAACATATTTAATATAAAGTATTTTTTTTAATTTTATTTAACGTCGCAGTATTTCAGCTATCGACGGAGGTTTCTCAGTGTATTTGTGAACACAGCACATATAATTACAGTGGTGCTTGTATAAATTGGCCGAGAACGGGATTTAAACTCGGGACCTCAAGATTACGAATCCATCACTCTACCGAGTAAGCCACTGAGACCTCTGAAATTTGATATTAATATAACATTGTATATTGGACCTTATCCTGAATTTATCAAAGTCAAACGTTATTTGTAAATAAATTATGATCATTTTGATTAATAATAAAAGTTTTCATTATTAAACTAAAATAAATTTTCCTTACAATTAAAACTCAATCTTTTAACCTTATCTTTTTAACGCCTAACCACTTTCACGATCAAACAAACAAGAGAGAAATAAAAAAAAAAAAGAAAAAAATCAAGTATCAGATCTTATAAAAGAAGAAAAAACTAAAAGTCTTAACTTCAATTGAATTCGCCGCGTTTTATACCTTTTAGAATACTCGACTCGAATAAGATTGCAAATCACTGCCGGCGTGAGCGCGCAGCGCATCTGTCGCTGCTCATTACGTGGTGCACGTTTTTTTATTCCTTCTTGAGGAATATATGCTTTATATATACATACATAGGCAGGAATAAAACGTTTTTAGCGAGGCCAATATGTCTCGCGAGTCGAGGTATATAATGAAGAACGATGGGCGCAGTTGGTGGACGAGAGGAAAAAGAGAAGACGCTCCGAGAGGTATTCAATGTTTTGGATTAACTGTACTTTCTTACTCGAATTAAAAGAATAGTAAAAGTTTTAATTTTTTTCAAAGTTATTTTTACAGAAGAATTCATTCGAATATTTTAAAAATATGAAGAAAAAAAAGAAATTCCTTCGTAGTGCTTCAACGGGTTTCTTTTCCATGTGTTACCGAGCACTTAAATCAAGTTTAAAGTCAAATATAAGTACTGTACACGTCGACACTTAAGAAGGTGCAATGATGATCCTCAAAAAAAAATTTTTTAAGGCTTAAAACACGTCCGATCTTATCGCTGCATCCATCTGTTTGTGTTGACCGTTGTATTTTCTCCCTCTTTACATTTTGAAGAAAAAAAATCAACAGCTTTTCTCTCGCGTGGGAACTCCATACGCAAAAAGTCTTTCGTTTATACACGATTTTAATAGCCTTTGCATTTTTTGAGATTTTTTTTTTGTTTTGCATGACAGGCTCTTTACTTCCGTTTTCATTCTTTGCTTTTACTATTTTCTTCTATGATGTATTTGCTGGGTTTTGAACTGTTGTTGTTGTTGTTATTGTTGCCAGTAGTTGAATACAAAAGAATTATTTTGAATACGAAATAAGATGAATAAATCTTTGTTCCTTTTGATAATATTTTGTTTTCGAAAATGTTGAATCTCATGTAAATAAAATATTTTTTAGATTAGTGATGGCCAGTTTAATGAAGTTGGATTATTGATTAATAATTAATGAGAAGCAGTTAAAATAAATTTATTTACTTAATTTTAATATGTTTTTGAATATTACGAATTTGTTATCAGTATATTATTGTGAAAATGAATAATCATTTAAAGAGATGTAGCTGCATAGCAGAGTCCTACCTTCTTGACTAATCAGCAATAATCATATTTATAATTGTAATCAAAGTAATAATTTGCGAAAAAAAAATATTAACTTGTAATATAACCTAAATACATTATTTAATTAAATCTTCAAGCGAATTCATTTATTAGTCTTGGAGAATTTCGGGCTCTCGTATGAGAATAATAAAATTTTAAAAACATTGATGTATTGAAAAATATTATTTCACTCGGGAAACCGAAATTCTCCGTGTATAACTAATGCTTGAATTTATTTGAAATTGTAACTTGATCATTTTTATGAACCACATAATAAGTCTATGCATTTTAATTTCTAAAATTATTGGTTTGATTGTAATTATTAATATAATTGTGTGATGGTCGGTAAGGTAGGATCCTGTAATTACATAACCTTAAAAATTAAAAATTAAAGTTAAAAAAAAATAAAAGAAAAAAGAAATTACAGCAAAAGAAAGAAAACAGATTAAAAACTGTAAAACAGAAAAAAAGAGCACGAAAGACTAACTAATCTAACCACGAAACCATGACGAAGATTTGATTTTTTGCCAATAGGTATCGGGAGTTAAGACCCGTTACACCAACATAAACGCGTAAAGTATATAAGAAGGTGACGGGTTTCGATAAAATTTCCAAACGCTTTCACTCCTTTTGCCACCTTCGCTTATAGCCTCTTGTGTATACATATATAACCAACCAAAAGAGAAGTTCTTTAAGTCCAAGGCTCTTTTTTCTTTCCTTAATTTTTTCTTCATTAAACCCGATTAGAAGTCGCGGTAACTCAATTAGATAGAAATCATAGCAAGTTTTTGAATAGAAAACGAAGACCAAAAGTAGCACGTTTAAAAAATGCCTTTTACTAATACGCTGTAATTTATTTGAAAATGTCTCTTTTATTCTTGAAAAAGGAGGAAGAGAAATTAATACATGCGACGACGCGCTGTCTAATCGTCATATTTATTTTTGATTTTAAGTCTTTGAGAGATTGATTGTATAATCAGCATGGTTAAATCTAGTAGAAAAGTGACTATTTCAAAGTGTTTTAAAATATAGTCACTTTTCTGTCATGAAATTCTTATACAAAATTGTATTTAACTTCAGAATGGTAAAATAATTCAACAATCACTAAATTATTTACTGATTTTATCAAAATTATAACATGTTCTTACAAAATTGTCATTTATCTCATAATCTTTTCTTCAAACAGAAATTTTAATTTTAAAAACATAATATAAATAATTTTAAAAATGTTCTCGAAATCATTAACCTATATTATATAAACAATCATAAAAATATAAATAAAACAAAAGTAAATAACGTTTTTTAACGATTAAAAAAGAAATGAAAAAAATAATTCAAAATAAAAATAAACTCGCATAACCTTAGCAGTAATTTCTTTTTTTATTCAGCTCACACCTTCTAAAATGACTCTTGCTCATGTAAGATAAGACGACTTGGCCGTCGTATGTCTATCTCTCTCTTACTCATTCTCTCTGGTTGTCTTATTGCTTGTACAGAAAAAAAAAGTGAGTCACTGCCGTTTAGCCAAGTCTTAGGAAACTACTTGCCTCATGAGCCTTTACTCGTTCCACCTGACGACTCCATTTTTTTCTTCATTTTTTTCATTCTTTTTCTTTTTCTTTTAAACTTGCCTACTCCTTCCAACTTGATCTTGCTGTCTAACGAGTATTTAACGTTCGTTTCTTCGAAGAAAGTATATAAAACGCGTATGACTGGATCTAAATGCAAGCAATGATGATTTTAATAACGGCCCTGGCCGTATGTGTGTATGCATATCTTTTAATTAAACATTCTGAGTATGTTTTTATCCCTCCCCCTTTTCAACCGGATAAATTATCTAATTTAAAGGATTTTATGGTATTACGTAAGTGGATAATTTATGAGATTACTTTTTAAGATTCTTTGATGATTTTTTCATTCTTTTTAATTTCATGAAATTGTGTGTATACGTAAAAGTCGTAAAACAATAACCGACTACAATTAACTCGCATACGATAGTATATTATTTTTTTTTATTTTCAATTTTATAAGCATGAAATATTTAATAATCGCTCGTATAATGCGTTAATATCAAGTGATTTACGAATGATTATGGCGAAAAAATTTCTTTAAAAAGTCATGAGCAGTATTTTGAAATCGTATATGAATAACTAGTATTGGATTATGGTAATGCTATTAAATTTTAGTAAATCGTTTTATTTAAAAATTTATTTTTTAAGTATGAATATTTCGTTTCCTCAATAATATAGTGATCAATATTTATGTCTGTGTGTCTTAAAAATAACAATAAATTATTATTTAGTATCTTATTAACTAGAAAGTTCTCCTTTTAACAAAATCAATATTTTATAAATATACTGAGATACAGTGTATTTTTCTAACTTCAATGGCAATACCGTAACACATCAAAAATATTTTTTCTCCTAATTCAATCCACACTTGAAGTTATTTCATAATTGAAATGTACTATTTTGACAACCAGATAATAACTGACCGACTTTGTATATAATCAGAGACGTTCGATCGACGCATTTTTAAGCTTTCACGACTTTTATACTATACGTACTTACTCAACGCGTGCGTATAAATACATTTGAAAACAATTTAACTACATTTTTTCTTTTCTTTTTCAACCTTCTGCAGTCGATTTGAAACTTTTTTTTTATAATACTTTCTGTGCTCGCGTTGTTTCGTAACAACTCGAAATTTTCAAAATAGTCTCGCGCTGAGTTTTTAAGGCCTGGATTGTGTTGCAATTTGGTTTTGATCGTAATTTTTTAAAGAAATTTTAAATGCACAATGCGGCACTGTAATTTAGCCGGATAAATTGAAATGTTTTTAATGTTTACTAAAAGATATTTATGTGGATGAATAATTTTTAATTCAATGTTTAATTTTGATGAAATTTCTTTTTTCAATTTTCAAAGAGCATAAAATTTGTATTTAATTTAAAATATTCTTATTTGAAGATTCCTGTTAATAATTATTTATAAAAATAATAAATTTAAATTACAAAATTAAAATATAAAATATTTACATAGCAATACTGAAAATTCAAAATTAAAACGATAATTTAGCTTAATAAATGTTTCAATAAGCCATAAATATTGAAATTTCGAAATTATCAGTAATCATATTTCTGTATCTTCTTTTTCCCTAAAATTACCTTCGAAAGTAAATCCATATCGAATAAAATAACGTTCGATCAAAGATCACATTAAAGAATAAAATGTAAAGAAAATAATTCAAACAAATTAGCATAATTACAGTCATAACTTTCTCAAATTGTCATATCATTATAACAATAAATATAACATAAGCTCGAGTTATTTTTTTTGCGCTTCGAACGTTCAAGGCCACGTGCGAGTACACATTAGTTCGTTTACATTATATAGCCGATAAATCAATCGCTTTTGCTGGCAGACATTTTTATTTCATGCAAGTGCATAGAAATTTATTAACTATTCCTTCGTAAGCCTGCGTAACAATAGAATTAAATGACAAAAAAATAAAAAAACCAGAGAGAAAAAATATAAGAGTAAGTTCAGCGCTTGAGACTGGTTTAAATTTTGAAATGGTTAGCGAGTGCAAGCGTGAAGGAAAGAGCGAGATGGAAACGTGTATATATATAAGCGTTAAAAAGATCTTGATAAAGTTGGCGCATAGCAACGGTTTATGAGATTTTTCCTTTAGCCGAGCTTGATGAATCGCATGAAAAACTGCCGACTATTAGGAAGCGGCGCGATGATGATGATGATGCTGGCCTTTGATACGTCGGATGCAAGGAGGAAGATTCGAAAGTGTGAAAATGGAGTTTAAATTAATTGGGCTCTGATTAATTTGATGCAGTGATTAATTTACGCAGGATGCTTAATTTATGGACTCTTTTTCGTATACATTGTGACCTTAGCTTTATTTTGTAAGCTAATATTATTTATTGTTCTTGTTTTACATTGTTGGAATACGTCGCTTTTATATGTACTTTATTGTCAAAAAGTTTTCTAATTCATATCCTCTAACAATTTAGTATGTAATATTAAACCGTTACTATTTAATGTTTGAACACTTTAACGGTTTAATTCTAAAAAAAGAGACTAAAACGTTTTTAGTGTAAAAGATTGCGGAGACAAAAGTAAAATATAAACTGTATATACCTTCCGATTTTGCAATTGGAAACAAGGCGTGTCGTCCGGTGATTTCGAGTGTGTGAGCACCGGATATGATGAAAATAAAAAAATGGGTTTAGGAATCGTGGCTCTTATTTTTAAAATTTATGTATTTGATTTACTTTCTAAAAAAGAATTTAAATTATAATGAAATTTAAAAAAATTTCATTTTTGAATAATACAGATTTGTATCTAATGTATATAAAAATCAGTTAATATTGGTACAATATTGATAATATATAAACAACTGAATTAGGAAAATTTTAAACTGAAAAAAAAAACGATTTGCTTACGAGTTAATCACCTCGTAAGCCCTTTTTTTCATTTTAAAATTTAAACAGACGAGTGTTATTCAATATTAATTAACAAAATTTTAATTATCGTTTTTATATTCGATACAAGAAATTATCCAAATTGGAAGATTGATCATTTTTATACTTTATTCTTTTACCTCTTTCGAATTTCAATCTAAATAAACAGCATGAAAAAATCTCTTTCATAATAAATAAGTTGCGTGCCAACCGAAATTCACAATTAAATCATTACTTTCTTCCAGCCGCTTACTCTTTCTCTCTCTCTCTCTCAAAAAAAAGAAATAATTCCTTTCACCTCTATATATGTGTGAATCTCACTGATTGCGACAAATTGCCGGGGCGCCAAAGGACGTGTGTGGTGCTTTTTACACCTTTTTTGCAAGCGCGCATGTTTCCCATGACACGTGAATACAACCTTTTGAACTCGCGTACACACGAGGGCAAACATTTTCTCAGCGTTTGTTTAAAGTCTTTTTAGCTTTCTTCTTCTTCTCGTTCTACTCCTTTTTCTTATTCCTTTTTTTTAGGACAGTTAAGCTTAATTGGAGTATTTAATTTTTTGGTGAAAATTCGTGAGAGCATGTTAATCCGAGCAATTAATCTGATTTAAAGTGCAACAACTGAATAATCTGATTATAAAAAGAATATTTATTTTGTTAATTATGACAAAATTTTAAGTTAACGATTGGTTGATGATTAAATATACATGAAATGAAAAATCAGATCAATTTTCACAATTCAATTAATTAAATCGTTAAATTTATTACCAATTATTATGAAAAAATAACAATATTGATCCAATATTAAAACAATATTATTCAGTATTTAGATTTTTATTTATTTATTAAACTTATTTATTAACTTGAAATTAAACGAATTTAAAATAATTATTTAATAAAAATTCAAGAAAAATAATTAAATTAATCAAACTTGTCTAATATTAATATATATGATTCAAAATAATCCAAGTTCTTATAGTACCGTACAATAATTATTTTTTTTGCAACATAATCAAGTCCAAATCCAAAATTATACGGAACATTTTGCAAAAGTCCGCAAGAAAAAAAATCACAGAATCACAACTCGCTTGAAAAAAAAAAGGAAAAAGATGCAACTCTATATTTAAACTTGCGCGTAAACGTACATCTTTCTTGTTATTTATTTTTTTTTTCTTTCTTTATTCTCTTTTTTCTGCGGTCATTTGCGATATAAAACTTTCTGCGCATAAATTCTTACGCTACTCGTCAAAATTACAATGTGCGACTTTGGCATGCGGTTATGTACTCGCTTGGAAACGCTACGCACACACAGGCCTTTACGATGATAAATATAACAGAGTTATGGATATGTGTGCGTTAATATTTTTTTCGTACATAATTATTAGCGGTTATTTTTTTCAGACGAACTAATAATAAGTATTTATAAATTTAACGGAGATTTTTTAGAGTACATTTAGGGAAATATTATCAGTAATTAACCCTACAACTTTCTTATAAGCATCTTAAACTAAAATTTATAATAAAAAGCTGTTTTTTATAAAGTTACAAATAAAGAAAAATGGAAATTTATCATTTTTTTTTTGTTTTTAGCATTACAAATGATATTAAACAATTTTTATTTAATAATATATATTCTCTGTTATTTGAAAATTATGTTTGAATTTTTTCAAAATTTTCTGATTAGTTTTAAATAAATTATAATCTATTACTATTAAAAGTGATTTGGCTACTACAGTAGTCAAATATAGTCAACAGGTTAAGAAATATGTTTTATTATAATATTTTTCAGAAATGTATTTTTTTCTTGTAAAAAAAACATTGAATAAAGTAGTTTTTAAATTTCACGCATTAATGAACCTCTTTGATATTATCAGCCACAACTTACTTGAGCATAGTATTTCATAAGAACGTAAAACATTAATCAACAGATAAGCCCAAAATTCCACCATAAAACAAAGGCGAAATACATAATTGATATCAAGAACCGTTAAACGAGCTTGTAATAAAAAAAAAGAGACAACGTCAATCCGTAAAATCCTGCCAGGTTTTTTTCAAAGAAACAATTCGAATCCTCGGTCACGTGCCCGAATAAACAGTTGCGTGATATAACAATGCGTGCTACAATTCACAAAAAATAAAAAGAGCCTTTTATTTCATTTCGTATTATGAATATGTAAATACGTGCAAAAAAAAATATTCTTTCGGACCCTAAGGCTAATTGTGAATTTTATTTTATTTTTTCCAGGATTCATCAACTGCAGCAACGCCAACGCGACGTTACAGTCACTCGCTCAGTTACATGGTAAGTTTCTTCTTATCTTTTAATATAATTTTTTGTTGTATTAAATTTTTTTTTTCATTTATTTAACGTCGCTGTATTTCAGCTATCATTGCGATGCTAATTAGCAACGAAAGTCGTTTCAATGTGTTTGTGAATAAAGTACATGTAACGTACAGTGGTGCCTGTATCAATCTGCCGAGAACGGGATTCGAACTCGGTACCCCGATATTAAAAATTCATCGCTCTACCGAATGAGCCATTGACGACCTCAATCGCAAAGATTAAAATATTTATTTTAAATAACAAAAATATAATGAAAGAATTAAATTTATTCCCTGTTATTTTATTACATTTCTTTTTGGAACTCCTTGACGTCATATTGACTCTTGCATTACGTAGTGACGTTATACATTTTATTATCAAAAATTTTCATCAGGATATCAAAGTTATCAAAATAAATATCTCGTTTAAATTTTATAGCAATGTTTTTCTTGCATATCCTTCGTGCCTGCATTTTGTTGAAAAATAAGAGAAGAAATATTAAGGGGAAAAGAGCAAAAGAAGCGAAACGAAAGTAAGGAATGCAAACGTAAAGGAGAAAGTGCACATGTATGGTTTAATTACGATTTATATACTTTTAGTAATTTTCGGCGATTCGATTGTGCACGCGGAGAGAAAAATATTAAATGCTACTATTTATTGTGATTTAAATCTTTATTTTGACACTCTTTTGCTGCAACCGCATACCGTTACGTTAATCTTGCAAATTTTTGAACTAATTTGCCGAACTTTCAAATATTAAATAATTTTACTGGAGAAAAAAGAAAATTTTTTATAACACAGTTATTACCTCATAAACAAATGTCACTTTATGTTTTAACCATATAAATTTTCATAACTGAATAGCTTAAGGATAAATACTTTTATAACACTAAACGTATAATGTATAACTTGTAATTTGTTTTGTTAAAAAAAAAGAGTACCGACAATCAATTGATGCAAGAAAATTCGTAACTTTCTCTAAAGATTTTAATAATTTTAACATGATACTTTTTACGTAATTGGTTGAGAAAAAAACCTAAAGTCGTTAGTTATCATTAATTCGTCATTAAAATATCTATTAGTTTTCATTAGGGTACGTAAAGTGCACAATAATTATAATAATCTACGCGTATAATATTGAATCGGAAAAATAACTATTAGAAAAATAACTTTCTCTGAAACTGCCATAATCGATCTATAAATTACCGATTTAAGTTTTTTTAGAGGTCTGTAAAAAAAATTCCTAAAAAATCTATTTAACAATCGGAAAAAAAACTTTAACTTTTCTTTATGAAAAAAATGATAGGATTTTTTTTAAATTAAAACTTCCACATATTGGAAACAGAGCTAAAGTCAATCGTAGTAATTTAAAAAAATTTAATTGTAAATTGATTGATTTTTGTTAACCCATTTACGGAATTAGTATTTCGACAAAAGCGAATAAGTCAGAGAAACCAACGTCGCTTAAATTGTTGGAATAGCCCAGTTAAATCACTAATATGTGGGCCTTGCTTCTTTGCTCTTATTTTACTTTTTTTTTTGCTCTCGTTTTTTTTTGTTCTCACTCTTTTCGGCAATCAGGCGTCAGTAACGAGCCAATATCGTTGCCAATCCAATTTCTTTCACACTTTTTTTTGCCTTCTCTTTCTCTTTTTTTCAGAAGCCTTCTTTTTGGTATTTGTTTCCTGTAGTAAAAAAAAGGGTAAAACGTTTTTTTCTTTTTTATTAAAGTCGATTGAGTTAGGTCTTTTTTTTGAAAATTAAATGAAATGCAAAACGAGTTAAATAAACTTTATTGACGTTGAAAATGTGTTAATTAAACTGTATGATAAGATAAATTTTTATTACGTTTTTAATTACATTCTTTTAATTTGTAAATCGAAAAATTAAAAAAAAAATTTCAAAAGATATAAATTTTTTAGTTACTATAAAAAATAATTTTTAACTTATCTCTAAAAATAAAATCATAAAATTGTAAAAATTTATTACAAAATACGTGTATTTCTCGTTTAATTTATCCAGTACTATAATCCTGAAAAAATCAAGAGCTACCGCATCTCTGTGTCGGTATAAACTTAAATAATGTCCTCAAAGTTCCCTTGAATTATCATATTTTATTCAATTTCATCCCAACATTTTGAGCAGAAAACGCATGATTAATACGTTCCAACCGTAAAGTAAAAAAAAGAATAGAAAAAAAAAATTTTTTTTTTTTTGCCTCGAACAAAAAAAAAAGAATGCTTCTTCGTATGAGACACGCAAGCATATTTTTTTTTTGTATATTATCATACATATTGCTCTACTCTTCTTTATTTTTATCTTGGGTTTTCTCCTTTTCGCTTATATTTTTTCGTAAGCTCGATACGCCGTACATACATATTGCTCTTCTTATTTTACGTGATACTATCCCTTTGATTTTTTTTTATTTTTCGGGAAAAACACGAGAATATGCAAGAGTACGAAGCGTGAAATTGTGATACATATAAAAATATTCTTATATATCATCTTGCTAAATTGTAAATTTTGGTTTTAGCTCATATTTTATTAGACTTTTTATAGTTAAGTGGATAATTTACATGTTTATTTTATGAAAAATTGTGTAAAAAATTTTTATAAAATAAACTTTTAACATATTTTATACTATTATGTAGTTTTATATCAGTACATTTGATTTTATTATACATTAAGCAATTTGGATCGTATAAATTTAATTAAGGGCTCAAAGCTTTTAGTTTAATTTAGTTATATAATTTGTTCTTCGAGTATAAAACGAATAATTTGTGTAGTTTAGATAACATGTGATTGAAGTTAACCTAATCTAAAAGTTATTTGAATATACGCAACATTTTGAAATGCAACAAATCCATATAGGTATATAAATGTTCATGTAAAATATTCAAAAATTTTTTTAACAATCAACAGTGATTTATCTCTTCGAGCGATAATAAAAATTTAGTAATAACGCAAAAAATGTTTAAGTTGTTTCGATTCTCAATGAAGAGTTAGCAAAACGAATACAAGAAGCAAAAAAAAAATTGCATATTTTAAATTTTTGTTGATGCAGTTTACATTTCACTTCTTAAAATGAAAGTGACGCGATGTTGCTAGCGTAAGTCGATATTCTTAGATCGAAGGCTTAGAGAACTATGCTGTTACGGTGTTTTATGACAGAATATTCCACGAGGAAATTTCTCGAAATATTATTATAATGCAACAATAAATTATATATATATTTCATCTCATATTTTGGAAATGTGTAATTAATAGTAAGAGTAATAATTAATTTTATTTAGAATATGTAAAATATTACAGTTTTTCAAATTTTTTATTATTAATTCAAAAGTTTTAAAAATATCTCTATATTACAGCCTTCCATTTTAATTAATAAAAAATATAATATAGAAATATTTCGGAAAATATATGAATAAAAATTAAAAACTCAGGAAACTGTAATATCGGTAACTATATATTGATCATCACATCACTTTAAAACAAATCTGTCAAAGAGGTCATCAGTGGCTCACTCGGTAGAGTAATGGATTCGCAATCTCGAGGACCCGAGTTCGAATCCTGCTCTCGGCTGATTTATACAAGCACCACTGTACGTTACATGTGCTTTGTTCACAATATACATTGAAGACCTCCGTCGCTAATTAGCATCGCAATGATAGCTGAAATACAGCGACGTAAAAAATGTATCAACTGTGTCTTGGTTAAGTTTTCATTAGATTTGTATTGTTGTAATTTTTGTATTTATGATTTATATTTGTAATTTTTTTTTAATTTTAAAAATATCATATACCTCATAAATGATTTACCCTATTATATCACTTTAATAATGAGTTAAATAATTTTTTTTAAATCCGAATCACAAATTTTAAAGTTGAATTATGCCTATAAACGTAATCAAATATTTGTTAAAAATTAAAAAATCTTTTTAACAATCTTGAATAACCATAAATATTCAAATAAAATATTTTTACTAATAGTAGAAGTACTTTCATTGAGAAATCCAACATATAAAAAAAGGCACAACCATAAAGTTTGTTGAAGTGAATGTCAGCGAAATTCTTTAGCTTTTACGCTATTCTGTGATCCGTTCGCGCTGACGTTTATAAAAGAAACAAACGATACTACGCGATTGAGTACTTCTCCTCTTGCTTTCGCTCGGTTCATCCAAAACATCAAGTAGTTTCGAGTAAAATTTCTTTTATTTTAATTGTCTTTTACGTTCTTCTCTTTCTTCATAATGTATAATTTTCAATTTTTTTCGTATTTTTCATTTGAGTTTTACGAGACCGGTGTTTGTATTTTTATACTTTTGTTTTTAAAAATGGGAATTCTTTAAATTGCTTTCTCTTTCTTTTTGAATTTTTTCGGGTTTGTTTAAGAAGTAAAGTTATCTTTTTGAAGCAAGCTTTTGTAAGTTTGCAGATTAAATTTCAATCAAAACGTTCAAAATGTGCATTTAGAAAATTTTTATTTTTACAACTTTATATAACATGATACCTAAATTTACAATACACGAGGATCCAATTACCTTCTATTAGTCATAAAATTTCTGCAACTATATCAAAATTTTGAAGAAAAAGAAAAAAAGAATAAGCTTATCTCAGTTATGGCAATTCCTTATCAAAACTCAAACGCGAAATTGAGTCATTCCAGAGTGTGATTGTGGTTTCACGCAAAAAAGCGCATACACAGGATAAAAAAAGAAGAGAGAGAGCGAAGCTTGCGCGAAAAGGGTTATGAAGAGGGAATACGTATATAAACACATATATAAAATGAAGGGTGGTGAAATCGATATATGAAACTCTACGAGGAGCATTCTAGTTTTTTTTTTTTATTTTCGCTGACATTTGAAACCGCATAGTCGAGGCATATACACATAGCCAAGTGGCGCATTAGAGCTAAAAGCCTTTTTTTTCCCTCGTTTTCTTTCTCCGTCCTTCTCTTTTCGTAGTTTCTCGCGCGTGGCTCACGTTTATATTGTTTTTGGGAGTAAATTTCCGACGGATTGCGCAGTTCTCTTCTTTTTTTTCGACATGTTTGATTTAGGAGGGAATGAGAGAATACCGAAAGCTTTTATTTAAAAAAAAAAAAAAATGTATAGAAGTAGGGGATCAGAAATGTAATACAGATTTGATTGGATGAGACAATCATGAGAGTAAAAAGCGTGTTATGGAATCACAAAAGTAAGTGGTTTCTGCAAATATTGGATGAAAATATTAGGTCAATATTGTTAAGATATTCTAAAAAGTCAATTCATTTATGAAATATTTCTCAAGCGTTAAATCAATATTTCAATATTATATTTTTTTTAATAATTAAAATAAAAAGTTACTAATTTGGATAATTTTCATATGTCAAATAAATATAAATAATAAAAAGAATTTTAAAACTAACATATTAATAATTAGAGCAAAACTTTATTTCATAAAAGTCCTGTTCAACGAGAAATGAATTATCACTCAATTCGTACACTTGCATATTAAATAATTATTAAAACTCCCAATGAATGGGATACCAAAGTATTTTTCATTAACAATGTAAAAAAAAGCTACAGCAATCGCACATATGTGTCGTGCTCATGTGCGTGCAATTGAAAAAATGACTTTTAAAATCCAGCTTATAACCCACAAGTCGTGTTTTGCGCATAAACATTCTATTAGTAACCTCGCAATTAATAATTTGCCCGTTCGCTTGTTGCGTTGGATATATATGTGTTTCCCATTTCACGCGCGTCCTTGGCACACGAACAAGTCAAGCCGTCCGCTGTTGCCGCCTGATGATGCCTCGGGCTTCCGGAATCGCGAATACGTAATACATGTTGTGCGCGCATGTAAGAGAGACACGCACGTGTTTGTAATGTTGCGTATCATGGAAGTCAATTGCATTCACTTGATCATGATAAAATAACAAGGTTTTCGTAGCTTCTTCGTTATTGCATATCATTTAAATCATAGAAAATGTTTAAGGAAATGAATTTATAGGAAAAATACGAGATTTCATATTAAACTAATCCGCTCAAAGCATTTGGTTAATGTCGTAGCTAAACCACTTTTAACAATAATTGATTACAATTATTTTAAAGTTAATCAGAAAACTTTAGAAAAATTCAAACATAACTATTTTATCATAAAAAATAAATTTTTACTAAAAAAAATTTTTTAAATATCATTTATAATCCTAAAAACAAAAAATGATAAATTTTGAATTTTTTTTTGTTTTTTTATACTTTAGAATTAAAATAAACAACTTGATATCATAAATTTTAGCTTAAGATATTCAGAAAAAAGTTGGATGTACAAGAAAAATAAAAATTCCCATATCGAATTAACATTGTTATTGTACGTTCAATAGGCAACTTGTAAACCAAAGTTTAATTTAATTGCGTGTGTATCAAAAGTTAAATATCCATTTAAGCGATATATAAATTATTTATTAGAAGAAAGTTTGCCATTTAATGTAGATCGTATACTTTATTGAAAATTTAATGCGCGTTTATTCTTTATTGAGCAAAAAATAGAAAAGCAGATTGTCACATGATTCTGTAATGCCTGTAATTTTTTTTATAATGGCTGTATTGGAACAATCCTAGTTAGCAATATAAATCAATTAATTAAAGTTAATCTATAAATAAAACATTATTCAAGCCAGAAAAATCACTTGGAATTGAAAACAGTTATAATTATTTATAATTTACGTGTAAACGTAATTTAAATTGAAATATAATTACCTTTTTTGCAAAAAATATATAATAAATAATATTTTTAATATATTTAACAAATTAGCAGCTCAAATAAACTAATTATTTTGCCATATAATTAAACATAATCGTTAAAGAAGCATTTAAATCTATTCTTTTCAAAATATATTCTGTTTGAATTTTGTAACTTATTTCTCTTAACATATGACATTTGCATTACCAGGAAAAATTTATCGTGCAATATAATATATTTCTCTAAAAAAGAATTCAATCTATTGCATCCTAAACAATATTACTCAATATTTTTCCACGTAAACAAAACAAAAAAATATATTCCCTCACGCCGCACTCTATATTGACCCCACGAGGCTTTATTATATACCCCTTTCTTTTTCCTGAAAATCCGAACTAGAACTACTCTTAGGAAGCTTTCAATGTTTTTGTTTTGTTTTGCTTCTTTTTTTTTTTTAACTTTAACAAAAGGAAGACACAACACGTTTCACGAATCGATTTCTCGCTGAACTGCAATGCGAGAACGAGCTGTGGCACGTAAGCGCTAACGATTCTTCCTTGCACCAGCAGTTGTAGTATAAGGCCTTTGGCCTCGTACTTATATATATAAACGTGTATACGTGTACGTGTGTATATAGAGGTGCGCAAATCCCATTAAGTCGGTTGAGCTCAGGCTTTTCGGTTCCCGGGGAACCTGAATTTATCGAGCTTCAACGATCGTACAGCTTACGTGTTATATATACACGTAGTTTTCTGGAAGAATTTTTATATTTTTTTTCTTCTATTTTTTCGACTTTGATATTGCCAGTTGTTGCCTGTATAAGGCATTGTAATTGATTTTCGTTTATCTGATGAAAACATGAAATTTCTTTATGGCCCTTTATAATTTATCGGAATTGAAAGTTTGTATCAATAAGCATTTATTAACTTTGAATTTCAAACTTTTGTTTAAAAAAAAACATAAGTGAAATTACCCATTAGTCATAATTTTGGGATTGATCAAACACTCGTTATTATTTCAGAAGAAAGTGAAGAAACCAATAAGATAATACAGATTAAACAGGTTGCTGTAATTGAGATTGAATAATTTTTTCCTTTAAATAATAAACGCTCAGCTTTAAAAGCCACGTAAGTGATGAAATATTATACCATTAAGTCATTTGTATAATAACACAATTTATTTTTCAACATTTTTAATCTCGAGCCAATGAGAATATAATTTTTTTTTTTAAATATAAATTATCAAAACGAATCCGTTTGCTCGCCGTATCTATGCAAGTAATTTTTATCGTGCATTTTGAAATAATCCGCTGCTTCTAATGTATAATTAATTGTTTTGAAATGAAAAATAAAAAAATAGGAAAAATTAATGCTTTATAAATTTTTTGTAAAACCATTATCCCAAGCGTTTTTAATCTATCATCTTCCAAGTTATAAGCTATACGTTCTCTTTCACTTTGACTAAAAGTTTATGTTCGGCATTTGAAGAAAGAAAAAAATTAAAGAGAAAAAAATACAGATACTTTCATAATAGTCAAGCAAGAACAGGTTAGGCCAATCGAGAATTCTCTAGACAAACGCCGCTCACTACTTTGTTCTCTTTTGATATGCCCAACTATTTGATAATGATGTAACAATTGAAAATCTTGCAAGTGTTTATAGGCGTGTTACTCGCTCAATTGTTATCAGTGTACAACAATTCAAAGAAATTGAAGAAAAAAATTGAAAAATTTTTCATACAGGAAGTTACAATGTATAAATTTAATGATAAAAACAAGCGTTGTTACATACCATTTTATCGATCGAAATTCGTGCGCTACATTGTGCAGATATAATTTTTTTTTTTTGCACAAGGATCAAATGCTTACATCAGATATTGTACGATGTTACGAACATGTGTTTAATGTGTCGAATAAATACAATCTGCGCTTTGATTGAACTTCTGTAATTTGAATTATTTTATCGGCATTGTAATCTTGTTTACTGCCACGTACTTAATCATAACAATCGTTTCGTTGACAAGAGGACGTTTTTAATATCTTCGTTGACTTTTCTCTCTATAAATATAAATTTAATTTGGATTTATGTTAATAAAATACTTTTTTATTTACACTGTTGAAAAGGACATGAAATTTGTATGTTACCAAATTTGTACATGGAGTTTAAAGTTTTTGTAATTTTAATATAAGGTTTCCATGATATTTAACGCAAAATATATATGAAACTTCATGTAATTGTATAAAATTGTAGTATAATGCATTAATTTTCATTCAAATTATATCACTTCAATGGGTGAAACAGACTAAATTTCCTGTGCGTTGAAAATTAAAGTGTATGTATTTGATTTCATGTTTTTTAGCAACGCAAATATCAAAAGTTTCATTATTTTTATTTATTGGTAAACTACGAAAATAATAGATCTTTCTATCATCAGAGTTATTCATTTTAAATAAATCTAAAAAATAAACAACATCAAAATTGACATTTCAATTTGCAGAGCCTAACATCTTTGCAATATTAAATTTAACTTCCTAAAACTTGCATCCTGTGCTCATCTATATATATATATATATATATATATATACGTATAGAACTAAGAATCTGGCGTGGACGTTCTGATTCTAACATGTACCCAAAGTAACCTATCCTCCCCACAAAATGTTGCATATTCAGTGGATGCAGATTTTCCTTTCTAGCTCGCACCAAAAGCTTTCACGTGTATGCATAACTACATAACATCTATATATAAATATGTGTGTATACGTGTGCGTATTATACATATATACGAGCATGCCCACAGATGGCCGACGAAACAATGCATTAATTAGTTTGAAGCCGCCCCTTTCTATCTTGTGTATATATATAAAAGGGACCAAAAACCCTTTCTCTCTTCTCTCTCTCTCTTTCGTGCCACGGCACGCGCCAGCCACCATTGTTTTAACATTTTTATCAACCGATCATTGCCTGATGGAAGAGAAATCGCTGCCTCCTATAGAAGCTTACACGCAAAAGCAAAGGTTTAACAGGGGTCCAGGCTAAACTTTTGAGTCTCAGTTCAGAATGGATTTTTAATTGCTGCATGCATAATTTTTTCTTTATTTTATTTGGAATCTGATTTGTTTAAACAGGATGCGATGATACATGATAGGCCTTTTTTATGTTAAATAAAATAGTTTTATTTTATTTTATGTACTGTAATTGTGACTATTAATTAATGTGACTAATACGTTTTTATAAAAAAGGGATTTAAAAAGTTGAGTTTTTATTTAAATTTAATGAAATAACATGCCGTTTCCATAAGCAATTATCTATTCTAAAATAGAATATTTATGTGGGCTAGTGCAGCTCAATTTCCTGTGAAATGCTATTATAGTATTGCTCGCTAATGTTTTACAGTCATAAAAGCATTCACAGAAAGAATAGTATATGCTCGTAACTTACAGATATTTTGTTGTAGCAACCAAATAATTTAGCTGGATATCGGGCAAACAAACTTTTAGATATCAGTACTAAAATCAATGGCTAAGCAGGTTTTAGATATTATTATTGTACTTATATTAAGGTTGGAATAATAAAAAAAATTATGTCAAAATTTTTTGATAACAGTTGTAAGATACACATTTGTAAGATAGTTAGAAATTAAATATTTTTAAAAATTTACATAATCATCGTAATTGTTTGATTTTTTAAATTATATAATAATAAATCATTTGTATTGGTTAAAATAAACAATTGTTTAATTAGAAAATATTTGGTGATATCATAAAAGGTCAATGTACCCAAAAAGAACTTAATAATTCACTTTCAACTTCTAGAAAAAATAAATAAATTTAATTCCCAGTGTCTAGAGATTTTTTATTTGAAAATAGATGTAAAAGTCAGCAGGATTCTCTCTATTTCCATGAGTTATTTTTTCCTTAATTATTAATTGTTGCAACTGAAGATTAAACGATAAGCGCTTAAAATATGATTATTACTAATGTTTATGCAAAAGAAGAAAAAATATTATTACATTGTTTTCGAGAAATGTTTTTAACGCGGAAGAAAAAGCTTATGTTTATCACCTTTTCGCGTCACATTTTTCTCGAAAACAAAGTAATAATATTTTTCCTTTTTTTCTGCGCCGAAGTCGTGTATAATTATATCTCGGGACCCCATTTTTTAATTTACACTCTGAACAATTAGTGTTAAAATGAAAAATAAAAAACTCTATTAAATAATGACAAAGATTTAAAACGACTCCGCGTACCTTTCCATTTAATTACCGCAACTAAATTCTGACAACTAAGAATTTGCCGTGATAATCGAAGGATTTAGTACATAAATATTATGTATCCTGTAACTAAACAATTTATTTCTGGAAACTGACTATAAGTATATAAAATCACGACTATTATAACCAAATCTTTTTTTTCCTTAGTGAGTTTTAAAATTATAAAGTTCAAAAATTGAGCTAATCAAATCCTAATATGGCAAACTTTTATATTTGGTAGTTAACATTAGTATTTTCATTCTCTAATCATTTAAAATTTTCGAAAAATGAAATTTCATACTTTCAAGCGTATCTAATGAGCGTATCTTAACTTATATTCAATATTCTCCAAATATCCATAATGAAGCTGATTTTTCAAAAAAGTTAAGCTGATATACCCTCAGAACAAAACGGAGCAAAAGCTAAGACCACAATCTATTCTCATCCCTCCATAATCTTCTCTCTATACGGATCTCTATACATCTCGTTCATTCTCTCTCATTCTGTCTCTTTATATGTATATACCCCTTCGAGGCATTTTCAAGCCTTCCTCTCGCGGTTTCGGCTTACGCTCGATCAAGCAAGATTAAAGTAAGTAATGCGGGACCCCCCTTACCCTCCTCGACTGTATATGCCGTACGCTTCTATAAATATTGAACGGGGATGATCATGCTGCTGTACTCGCACGATTTATGGTGTACTATCCGCTTTTGTATAATGCGCCATGTGAAAATTTTTTGTTGAACTTTTATTTTGTTGCAACGTTAAAAGTACAGTGAAAGTATTGTATTTAATTAACCATTTTGCTTTAATTCAAAACACAATATTATAGAATTAATTTTTAAAAATGTTAAAATCATAATGATTTCAAAGGATATAAATACTTCTGTACCGATTATTACAGTTTTTAACAGACTTTTTTTCTGTGTATGCATCAAAATTATATTTAGATCATTTTATTAATTTTATAGTTACTCAAAAAATATTTAGTAACAATACTTTCTTATTTTAATTTTCGTAGTTCTGGTTGTCATACGATCAAAAATTCTTTATAACCATCTTTATATTAAAAAATTAAATTTGTCTAAATAAAATGAAGTATTTATTTCTTTCCTCCATCTAAAAATAACTCTATTTCATTTAAATTTATTTAAATTGTTTATCAATTTAAAGATCTAAATAAATATGATTTAGATTTTCAAAATCAAAACAATCCATTCTGTGTATTAGTCTATTTAACAAATTCTATTTAGAGTACGTAAAATACCGACATTACAGTTTTCCGAATTTTTGGTTCTAATAGAAATTTTTTAAAAATATCTCAATATTACAGCTTTCTATTTTAATTAATGAAAAATATAATACAGAGATATTTCGAAAAATATTTGAATTAAAATTAAAAATTCGGAATACTACAATGTCGGTAACTACATATAAATCATATAGCTTATCATTACATCACTTTGAAACAAATCTATCAAAGAGGTCTCAGTGGCTCATTCGGTAGAGCGATGGATTCGTAATCTAGAGGTCTTGAGTTCGAATCCCGCTCTCGGCCGATTTATACAAGCATCACTGTACGTTATATGTGCTTTGCTCATAAATACACTGACGATCTCCGTCGTTAATTAATATCGTAATGATAGCATAAATAAAGCGACGTTAAATAAAATTAAAAAATATAATATCGTCTATTATGGTTTTTATTTCTAACTATTGTCTCGTGAACAATGTACACTGAAAATTTTTTTTTTGTTATCAAAGAAGGTTTTTTTGAATCTCCGAAATGCGATTTAATGAAATGTATTTCTTTGAATCTAAGCAAATTATTTTCAAATCAATGAAATATTTTTTAGAATTAAAAAAAATTAACCTCAATAGAAAATATTATTTTGACGCAAAGAAAAAATGTTTGAATCAAGATCGTAATCTCGAAATCCTGAGTTCAAATCGCGGTATCTATATAATCATTACTGTACGCTGCATGTGCTTCATTCACAAACACTTTAAAAATCTCCGTTGTTAATCAGCATCGTAATGATAGCTGAAATACAGCGATGTTAAATGAAATATAAAAACAAATCTATCGCGCACAAATCACGAAACTGTTTGACGAAAAATCACAAATTCAATATTTAAAATTAATTACATTGATGTGTTGGCATTTCAATTAAAATTTCCAAAAAAATGACAAAATTTAATTTTTATTCTATTTGCTTCACTTTTTCCAGCTTTTATTCTTTTTATAAGGGGATTACATTTTAAATAACGTTATTTCATGGTTCATACAATTTTTAAAAAAACATAATTTTAAGAATTAATTAAGTTGTTATCGATAAGTTATTTTATTTAACCATTAAATACTTTAATAATTCTTTCATTGAGAATCTTGATGTTGAGTACTTATCATGATAAAAGTTTATCTCAAGTTTTATAGATTGGTTATCAATTTTTTAATGAAGTTTTATGGTTTTCTTTGCATTCTTTTATTATTACTCGTATAATATAAAACTTTTACATATGTATTTCTAATGTTTATATTGTAATAAACAATAAATTAATTTACAAATATTTTTTTCTGTTCTAGGTACGTAAATTTCTTCCATACAACCTGTTAAACTAGAGAATTTTCTGTAAGTAAATAACAAATGAATTTTTGTTTTAATTTCCAATAATCTTTTTATAAAAAAAGTGGTAATTTATCGTTATGAAATTTCAAGGGTTAAATGAATTTCAATCAATCAGACTTGCAATTAATCAATCGATTTTCTGTTTCATTTTTATCGTTTTATTACTTTTTCTATCACATTCTGCTTTTTTTTCATTCTTGATTGAATTGACTTCTGGTTAAATAGTAATTATTATATTACGATAAAATCATATTCGATGGATTATCACGTTTATTTGAATAGATTATTTTTTACAATTTTATGTTTTCTTTTCATTTTCCTTGTATACTATTTAGATACAAAAAAATAAATTAATATATTGTTTTTAAAAAAGTAAAAATCGCTCTTGTAATCTGACATCATAGTAGCTGACGTTCTTAAAGAAAACGTAAATAGTAATCGAGATTCGATAAAAAACTTTTAAAATAACATATGATAGAAAAGAAAGTAACTATTTGAAAAAATGCTAAAATTATATGCATTGAAATTCATGTATTTATCTCAAATAAATGTTCTATTAATAGTGATTTAAAGTTGAATAAATATCGAAAACTACCCATTGAAAATAATCTGTAAAAAAAGCTTAATAACTTTAATCTTCGATTCTTATAAAATTTTAATAAGAATTTACGAGCCGTGTTATTTGTAACCTTACGAAAGTTGAGATATTTTGATGATACCCTGAAATTTAAAACAACACAATTGACTGTAAATTTCATGAATTAGAAAGGTTCTGTGCAATATCATACTTTATCGTATAATCAAAAATCTTATTTTTTTAAATTTCTTTTTGCTTCTTTTTTCCCACTTTTTTTTTGGATTGACGAAAAATTCAAATTGCCGTGCACAGTTTGTACCGGCGGTGCATCAATTCACGCTTCCTCCTTTCTCTTTCGAAATTTTTTCATCCCACAGAAAGATGGTTCACACAAAATGTGCTTTTTTTCGAGGCGAAAAATTTTTTTTTTCTTTCGACAGTCATCAATCAGTTTTTAAAATTTGAATTTTCTCATATACCTGATTACCTTTTTTTTTTAAATTTTTCGTTCACAGTCTGTTATGTCTTAATAACTACATGTTATTAAATATCTTAAAATTACTTTGATTACAGGCTGCTTTTTTAATGTTTCAAAAAATAACTTTCATTTTAGAAATAAGATATTATTTAACAAATTATTATTCAATAAGAAAAAAATTTCGACTTAAGCACTATAAACAAACTTTTCCCTTGTTTAAAGTCAAAATAAAAGTTTCTAGAGGTTCAACGATTTCATTCCTATTTTTTTTTCTTCTTCCACCATTAAGATTTTCAATTATTGCATAAAACGCTTTGCGTTGCGAACGCGCCTATGAAAACGATCATAGAAAATGGAAACTCTGCCAAGGATGCCAACAAATGCGGGACAAGGAAAACTTAACGCCTTGGCTATTAAAGCGCTTAGTGCACAACTTTTCTAAATCTTTTACAACTACTTATGTGCATATCGAATTATATACATGTATATATTATTGACCGGTCGATACACTTGCGCTAAATAGCTTTTTTTTTAATTAAGTATAAACAAACGTATTTTAGACAAACATTTATGTAAAAAAATATGATTAATTAAATATTTTATAGGTATGAAGATTTAAAAATTAATAAATCTGAATATTAATAATTTATTAAAAAATTTTTCTGTAGGTTACTGTTGCTAGATCGAAAATGAAAATTTCCCTGGTAGAAAATTCACCATCTCAAATGGTGAAAAAATTAACGATTGGCCAACTTTCTTAGTCAATTTTTAGCCAGTCACTGGTAAAAAGTTGTCGAAAAAATGGTGAATAATTTAATTTTAAAGTTGAAAAAATTGGAACTTAATTATTAAAATTTACATATATTTATTATATATATCTTATTTTAACTAATGTTCGATTTTCTTTTAATGTAACTATATATATTATTAATTGTTTCATAAATAAGTTATTTGATTTATCACGCGTGAGCAGATAGTATAGTGCTGCAAACATTTTGCGTGGAGTATAGCTGTTAGGTTATGTATCTATATAGCGACAGCAGATGTTAGCAGAAAAGCGTGATCATAACCTTCAAATAAAATATTATAATAAAATTAAATATATTCACCATTATTTTGTCAACTTTTCACCATGAAAGGTCGCTAGATAGCAGGGTATTTGGCCATGATTTTTAGCATTTTTTGGTCAAATTGATAAAAAATGGCCTATGCTTGGCCAAAAGATGCTGAAAATTTCTACCAGGGTTATTTTTTTTTATATTTAATTTAACGTCGCTGTATTTCAGCTATCATTGCGATGCTAATTAGCGACGGAGGTCGTTCACTGTGTTTGTGAACAAAGCACATGTTAAGTACAGTGGTGCTTGTATCATTCGACCGAGAGCGGGATTCGAACTCGGATCCTCGAGATTATGAATCCATTACTCTACCGAGTGAGCCACTGAGGATCTCGCAAATCTTAAAGTTAATTTCTTTTTATAAAATTATCAAAAAGAGAATAAAATTAATTGATATTCATTATTAGTTACTGTATGCAAAATATAAACTTTCTTATCATATACATTAATATTGATTTGTCATTGAAAATTCTGAAATAAAATTAAAGGTTAAAAAAGACAATTAATTTAACAATTTACAATATAATATTGAAAAGCAAAATAAGAAAGTGCACGAATTTCTTGTTTCGCAATTTCTAACATTAATTATGTCCTATTAGTTGAACTTCGTTAGATCCAAGATACAATTAAAACTTACAAAAGCATGAAACGTGTATACAATAACATCTCTATTTGATTTTAATTATAATTCTGCTTGGTGCTAGACCTTATTATTTTACATTGTATCGTTATAATAAATCATTCTATAAATGAATCATTTCAATTAGTTTTTTTTATTATAAATTTTTTTTTTTTATCTATTTTACATTTTGCTATTTTAATTATTCATTCTTAGTACTATTATTCAATAGAAACAATCATTTTTTGCTTTAAAAATTTACAATTAAAGTAGTTTTTAAATTTTATATTATAAAAGATTCTTATAGAATTGAATTTTATAAAAGAAATAATTCAAATATTTTTTATTCAATTTAAATTTATCAACCTTTTAAAAAATCCATGAAATTTTAAATATTCATCTAGAGAATAAAATATTTATCCTTAGAGAATTTAGAGAGCTACCAGTATGCAAAAAAAAGTCCAAATACAAACACAGACAAATTAATCAATTACACGATCGCTAAACTTCTATATACAAACTGCCGGCTAAAAATATACAGGTTTCGTTTTCTAAATCGCTTCCTAAAATCAATTAAGTCTCATTAGCAGAGATATCCTCGGTACAGTTGAAAAACCCACGTACACACATGTGTTTTTCTATATAAATATCGTTTCAAAGATTCTCCTCTCACCAATGGGTATATATACGAAGATATGATATATACCGAAAAGGATATTTTCACTGTATCAAGATATACACCGCCAATGGGAATTAAAAGTATAGAAGCGCCAATTATCGAGGAGAGCTGATGCTACTACGTCGTTTCAATTTCCTTGAAATGCCTGCATCACACGTTTTTATTTTATCTCACGCCTCATTTTTTTACTCTCCGAGTGTATTTAATGTTATACGTTGCTTTTTTTTTATTCATTTCTTGATTTGAAAGAAAAAATGATGGATTTTTAATGCGCGTAACTCTTTGAGTACTATAAGTTTACTTTATTCAGGTGATTAATTTTTAAGGAACTAATATGTATACACGAAAATTTAATGTTAAAATACAAGAAATACGTGTTTTGTTAAATTTTTTAATACGCCATTTTAACTCATTAATTATTTATGAAGTACGAGTTTATTTGATTTTTAAGCTTCCAATATAGGTATCGACTTCTTTTGATGGATTTGTACAAGATAAAATAATTAATGTATTTACTTCTTTTAAAACAATGATTTGTGTTGGTATAACAGAGACTAAGAAGTTTATATATTTTTTCATCCGAATATTTTATTACGTCTTAATAAAATGAGTCATTTATTTTTTAAATTCAGTCCTACAAATTCTAAAGAAAACTTTTTTTAAATTTCGAGTGTAGAAAAATTGATTTATTCAGAAAAGTTTTTTTTAGTTATTATATTATGTATTCATAAACTTGTTTTCTAATAACCGTTTACTTTAAGTTAAACATTATTGAATCTCTAGAATGAATTCTCGAACTTATCTTTTATTATTATAACGTGAAATAGTAAACTTTTCATCACTTTCCGAAACATCTAACAATTAATATTCCTGATGAATTTGCGATGTGTGCAAGTTTTTGTAGGACTTCCGTGCGTGCTCATTCGCGAATTCTCAAAGTTTGAATTTAACGTTAGCAGCGAAAACATTGAAATACATACAATTAAAGATTAATGCTGTGAAATAACTTTATTATGATTCAACAATTAATTTTAAAATATTTTAATAAAAAGAATATTAATGACATTGAGGTCGAAAAGACTCTAAAGTGTTTTTTGAAAAATATATCAATTTTTTATTTTTCTCTTAATTTTATTTTTTTTCAGTATCTGAATAAAGAAATTTGATTTTAATGTACCACATCATTCTTTCAAAAAGATTTTAAAAAATATATGGAAACATTTAAAAATAATAATAATAATTAAATGTTAACCTTTTAAATATTCATTCATAACTTTCTTTATCAAATCTTGAAAAAGAGGTTATTAACTAATCTTAGTCGCTTTAAGTTTCTAAAAACTGAATATCTTACTTAAATATAAAGTTCCTCGAGTTGTACAGTTAAGAAAATGGAAACGAACGTAGTTGAGGAATAGGCGAGAGCAAGTTTATTCAAATGCTTGCATCTCTTAGCTTTAGACGGGAAATGTCGGCAAATTGCAGGCTTCCTTTAGCAGCACCTATGGGACTTACTAACGCCATAACTCTTGCGTTACTCTAAAGAAACTCGGAGGGACTTTACCGAAATCCCCGTTGACTCGTTCTTCTTACTCTAAAAGTGTTCTACGTTTTACTTTTTTCTAACTTCTTTTTTTCTTCTCTTTTTTTTTGGAATCTAGTTAGAAATCGGTTACGAAGTTCAGAAATGGTAAAGCAAAATTCGAATTAGTAGAGAATGTTATCTGATGCATATTAATTTGTTCAAATTTGTAATCAATTTGCGATCATTTATTAATCTAAAAATAGTCACAGTGATATTTTTAAAATATCATTCATTGATTCCACCGTCAATTCTTCTGAAAAAATAAATATTAAAAAAATATAATTTTAATGAAAAACTGAACTGGTAAATTGTCTGAATAGTTTATGATGTAGTTATATAGCCTCAAATTTATAATTATTTTTTTCATAAAGTTTAATCGATAGCATTGCATTAAAGTAATATCAATCTATAAAACATTGTTATATAAAGTCACTATACACACATTAAATTTTTTATCAATGCAGCAAAATAGGTTATTAATTTATGATTTATAGATACCATTGTTAACATAAACATTCCATAATTTAAAAAAATTTTCTGCATAAATCATTCGGTATTCTTCTTGTAATTGCCTCATAAAGACATCAAAACCAACAAATCCATAATGGAATAAAAAAAAAAAAGAGCTAACAATAAGAATCTAACAAATCGTCGCAGCACAGCACCATGAAAGTGCAGAAAACATAACCTCTCAACCGCCGAGCAAACAAACCCATCGTCTCTTTTCGAACAATGAGAAGCGTATATACCTGAAACGAAAACAAAACATCATTTTCTCATGACTTCTTTATCCATATAATACGTGCACACTCGCACTACTTATATATACATATGAGCTTTAACATTCTAAAAGACGATTCATCATTTTGTTATATATAAATAAGCGTATGTACGACAGTGCGGTGACATGACGTTTTTAACTCTTGGTAAGTACCCCGCGGAAATGTCTTAACCAATAATAGAAGTGTCCACGTGAAGCCATGTTATTAATATCTCCATCCTATTATTAGTATTTTACTTGCCCTGGGTATACGGCTATACGAGCGACGAGCGACGACGGCAACGACGACGAAAGAATCGACGTAGTCTCTACAATATATACGAACACAAATGCGTGCATGTGCACGTGGGTCAGATATATACACATAACCGAACGATCATAATCACAAAGATAGAACTGGAAATGAAAAAAAAGAAAAAAAAACATTTTGTCGTGCGTTACGCAAACGTGTATGCTAATACTTCAAGTTCTGGAACATCTGCGAAGGATATATGTGATTGTCATTATTTTAAATTGATTTTTTATTGTGTTTTATAACTGTTTTTTTCGTTCGTGATCATACGCAATAAAAAATCAAAAAAATATTTATAAATTGTTAAATTGAATTACCCGCGTAAAAATTAAACCATTGCCAATATATTGCCAAGATAAGCAACTATCTTGGCAATATATTGGCAATATATTAGCAATGGTTCAATTTTTACGCGGGTTAATTTTTTATGAAAATGTTCTTATCAACATTTTTAACGCTTCAATATAATTAATTTACAAAAAATAATTTTCCATCAATTCAGACTCATGCAACTTGAGAATCGTAATCTTTACATTTCGATTGTTAAATCTTTTCTTAAATAAAGGCAGCATCTTTGCAACAAACGCATCATTATGATAATTTAATTAGTGACTAATCTTAGAGCACACGTACGTTTTGCTTCCCATCGGCATGATTTATTTATTCTTCCAACGAACTATATACGTATGTGTGTATTGTCGACGTTGTCACTGCACGCTTACTGTCACGCGCTCGCAGCTTATGATAATAAGGTAAAACGCTCGATGCTGCTGCTGGTACAGTATACACGACATGGGCGGATCCGCAAAGTGTGGCATTGTTCCTGTTCCCGTATATGCCTGCCGCGCAAGTCTTTGACTTGTTACCTGCTAAGACATGCTATATGAAAATATGATATATAAAGATGTCAACGTTCCCGTGAATTTATGCTCGAAACGATTTTTATGATGTACTGATATATTTGATTTATTTTAATTACATAAAAAAAATTAGTTTTTTTTAGCTTGTAACGAGCTGTTTGCAAGTTTGCAAATCGTTGAATTGCAAGTTGCTTTATTCATTTTTTGACGTTTCGTTAATAATCTTACTTTAAATAGAATCAAATTGATTTATAGAAAAAAAATTACTGTTTTCAAAAACAATGCAATTTACTTATCAGAATCAAATTAATTAAATTTTTTTAATTGAATTTATTATTTTACAAAATACAATAAATTATCATATCAATTAAAATGAACAAAATTCAAGATCGAAGTGACTCAAAGATTTATATTAAAAAATGTATTGCATACTTATATGTTGAGAATAAACTGAAAAAATTAAAACCAACATAATAATCATAAAAGCAATATATATTTATTCAATGAGCAAGCTTGTGCACTTGGCACAGTTGCTTGAAAACGCCTAAAACAGTATATCGCAAACCGTCGTCATTTGCTACTTGTGACTGCTGCGCGCTCTTCCTACGCGAAAGTAGTTCACGATGCAGATTCTGTCACGTGATCCTTGCTGCTGCGACATATACATATGGCATATATATACGCGCTTATATGTAAGAGGAACAACACGTTCAATGTGGTAATTACCGTTAATTGCGCGCGAGCGCAAGAGGTGTACTACAACGCGATGGTATATGCAATTGTTGAATTTAATTGGTAAAATTGTTTGTGCAGCCGAGGAATCCTTTTCTTCGGCTAAATAACATATTTTATTCAAGAACAAATTCTTACCTTTAGTGCGAACGTTAAATTAAAATATTAGAAAAAATATTGTTCAAGTACTGCGAGGTTTACCACTGCAATATCGAAACAATATAGAATGAATATTGTCGCGTGTTCTCAAATAAATATTTCATGATTTTTGAAAGCAGCAGTTAAATAAAATACATAAAATTAGAAAATAATAAAGGAAAGAAGAAAAAAAGCCTCTCGAATAAACATATACCTTATTCGTAGGTGGAAAATATCTTGGCATGATTCTCTAACTTTCTATAGTACATACATTAACACACTGCGAATATATGTATATATGTAACACATGTTTTTCACGAATCTATCGCACTTAAGAATCGCTCCTCTCCTTAAGATTGAGCTGTATAATTAAATTAAAACAAGAATAATACACGTTGGCAATTAACGGGGCGCTAAGTGTGCACGCGTTTCACGTTCATTAGAATGAAAAATATATATCTCCTTTTTTTTCTTCTTCTTCTCTTTTCTATTTGTCGCACAAGGTTGCGAGTTTATAATTTACGACTCGTTTGTCGACAAGGATGATACGATATGTTTTTTTTCTTCTCTTTTTCTACGATGTACACTCGGAAAGTTGTACTCGCGTTATTGTTAAAATATATATGTGTTCTTAATTCGAGAAAAAGTTGGGTTAAAGGCTTTATTTTTCTTAGAAATCGAGGAAAAAAAAACCTCTTCTGTTGTTCGCGATGCTGCTTTGAAGAAATTGTTTGTTTAGACGACGAAGGCTATATGTGCACGAGTAGAAATTTATTTTTAACGTTTGATAATAAATTGTCATTAATATACCGTGTGCGCCTCTGACTTTGATTATTTATTACGCTTGGGAGTTTATTATCGCATTACTTTTAGTGCTAATAAATGACTAATATTGATTTAATATGTCCTATGTATTTTCTGTAATCCAAAAATTAAAATAAAACATGTAAATTTCTAATAGCATTCACTGTACAAAAATCCTAACTAAACGCTCGAATATTGTTCAAATATCAATCTAACATTTAATTATCTAAATGAAATTTTGATAATCCATTAAATTAATCGCTTAAATTACAGCGCATTCAGAAAATAAAAATTATTATACACACGTACGCATATATAGACACGTTCGAATTATCTTCTTATCTCGATTAAAGCTGGCAATCTGCAACAAATTGTTCAACGTCGCACCGGGAGTTACGAAATTCAATTACGCTTAATGCGAGATGCGTGCCTGCATATATACACGCTCGTATACGTATGAAGGTATACGTACAATGCATGCAGTGTGTATTTGTACGTATAAGCGCATAATGAGATTATTATAACGGATCGTTTTAAACGATCAAGAGGGATGTTTCAATGCACAAAAGTTTATACGCGGAGAGAGAGAATAAAACAGCTGATTGCCGATGATTTCCTTGATCTTACCAATGGCTGATGAATGAAAATTGGGTCTAATGGCGCGTCGTTTTAGTTTGAGATTTCTTATTCAACGGCGCAGTAGTACTTTTGTAGTTAAATGCGTATTTATTGAAAGAACTTAAGTTTCATTTTAACAATTTTCCTTAACAATGTTTTGGTTTAAAGAACGTTTCGATTTTTTTTTTCTACTATTTTATGATTATAAAGATGTGAATGGTGATAATATGGTAAAGGCAAATTTTATATAGACACTCAATAATTTCGGGATTGACACACGTCGATTTTATTTATTTATATGATAATCAGAGATCGTGCTTATTATATTTTGAAAATTTAATTCATTGAATCATAACTTGCTTATAATTTATTGACTGAATCATAACTTGACTCACGATTTAATAATTATTAATTACGGTTCACATTTATTTATTTCTTTTTATTTAAATAATATTAAACCAAAATTTGTCCTTATCCAGATATCAAAAATGAAAAAGTTAATAAAGTTCTAGTATTGTATTCTTCCTCATCTTGTATAATACATTTAAATAAGTCGAAATTACTAACACAATGTTCTCGACTTGTAAAAGGCAGATAGATATCATCGATTGTATGACAATAAGAAGCTCGCGTGGTAACATGAGTTGCGAGAAAAAAAACTGTATTCTTAGCATGCAAAAAAAAGTCAAATCAGATCACAGACAGAGAAATCGATATTCTACTTTGTTCTTTTTTTTATTATTGAGATACGGCATTTTAAAATAAAAGAATCGATTTATTTTAATTCCCCGATAAATATTAATAAACATTTTAGAAAGTGCCTTCGATGTACCAAAAATATACGTAATTTTCATTTACTTAACACGTCTTTGTCAGTCAAGCACACGCAAAAAAAAGTAAATGAAAAGAAAAAAATTAGTTACAATTTATTAAAAAAAAGACAAGACAGTTACTAGCTCGGTGAAATATTTACTGCGCAAAAAGAATATTTGTAAAACTCTGCCGATTGGGTATACATATACGTTCGACGTATTAAGATTTTGAATCTATGTGCATTCATTTAAATACAATGAGACGTTGATTTACAACTTTGAAAATTTGTTTTATGGCTCGAAGCATTAAATATAAATATTTAGCATCTTCGAAGATACAACTGTTGAATTGTTGTAATGTCATAGAGATAAATAAAAAAAATACGTTTTTTGCTTGTTGTTTTAATCGTACTTTTAAAAAAGTAATTTCTAAAGATGCGCAGTTCTATTTTACGTTTGTTTGATTTATATTAATTAGCTTTCAATAAAAATAATTTGTTTATAATTTCCTTAGAATTAGTTTCCGGCTTGAATTATTAATTTCATAACTACTTGAAAATTCAAATCGAGAAATGGAAAAATTAAATTAAAAAAAAATCAATCATTAACTTTGGTTCTTTATACGATTTTATCATTTCTTCACTTCTTAAATCTTGAACCAATTTGACCGTAAACTCTCACTTAAGTGTATACCTTTTTTCTTCTTCTTCTTTTCAATTGATGGCATCGTCACGATCGTTTAATGTTTTTCAAAGGCCCACGAATCCATGAAAGCAAACCGATTATGTGCAGAACACTTTTCTTCAACTTCTTTCTTTTTTTATTATTATTCTTTCTCTTGGTTCAAATCTCACGTGAGCGTGAATGCGAATAAGATAAAACGCGTATGCATTTGAGTTTGTATGTTTATGAAAGTGATTTATATTATCTTTTTAATTGGTCCAAATAAGGTTTTAAATTAGATTCGATAAAGGAAAGAATAGAGAAATTTATTAATTTTCATTTTAGTTTGGAAAATGATTTATATGGTGAAAAAATATTAAATTTTTTATATTTCTAAGATTAATTAAACAGATTTTAGTTTCAGTCACGCCATTTATATAATATTCTTTTTTTTCAATTACAAAAGATTATTGCTTTTGAGAAAAATAGGTGATTGGATGATTACTTTATTATTTCAAACTTCAGTGTGCTCGTGAAATATTAAAATTGTTGTTAAATATTTATGAAAAGTTCAATGATGTATTACAATTTTAACAATAAATAATTTTCTCAATTAAAAATTTTTTTTTTGTATTTGTACAAGTTTAAAATAATTTTAAACTGCATCATAAAATTAACTGAGGATATACATTTGCAAGCTTAATGCATTACAGGATAAAAGTGGATTTAATTAAAAGAAATAATTTTAATTTTATTAAGGGATTACTTAAAAATGATTCATAAAACGTAAGCCGCAAAGTCCTAAAATGTTAATAGAATTCATTATAACCTAAATACCCATAAAATAGAAATACCCCCATGCGCGATTGGGGCTTGATTAATTAGTAACTGCTGGGCGCGATACAGTAGAGCTTCGTAAAATCACAAGCAGAAATTGAAACGCAATCAGCAGTGGCAATCACCGAGGCCAGTATTCTATATGTATGTATATGTACATAGCCAACCACGAAAATTACGATCAATTAGAGAGCAACGCGCGCGCGGGCTGTTAGCTCGAAATTAACTCGCGGTGCTGTATAGTGTATTTTTAACGAGACGCATCAAAAGGAGGTTATGACGTTTGATAAAGGGACGATGAAGTTTGACCAGATTTTATTGAGGTATCAGTGCGGCTTTGCTGGTTTTATTATTACTTTAGTTTAATTTTGTGAAAAAAGAAGATTTAATCTATTTTTAAATTAAAAAATAAGCATCTCTCGATTTTTTTAACACTTTTATAATGAAAAGAAACACATTTTTTCAAATGTACAGGTAAAAAGACTGGAAAATAAGTAAAACGCGACATAACCTATAATATCTCTAGAAAAATAGTTCTTTTTTGTACAATATATAGATATTTTATATTTATAGATATATAAAGATTATCATAACAATGCATAGCTACTACATAATCCGTTATATAAGTTATTTTTAATTATATTTAACAAAAAATCATAGGAAAGATCGATAATGTCTAGTTTTTAGTTAAAAGCTTTTCAGCTTCATCATAATACTAATCTTTACACAAAAAAATACTTTTTCATCCCCGACATTAAAATAAATATATTAGTTATATAAATTATGTAGAATAAAAAAATTTTTTTTAATAAAAAATAAGCAAAGTAAAAGTATAGTGAGATGTATTGAAAAGAAAAATCTCGAGACGCTTGCTCGTTAAATTCTTCTTCTTTTAAGCCCTTAATAAGCTCCGCATAATTACAAAGATTTTCTGCCGTTACTCTCTTACCTTTTAATTATCTCATATATATATTTTTTTTTCTTAATACACAAGCTGGCCTTCTCTCTCACATGTATATAAAATACGTCGCCTCGTTATTATTGTACGATAAATTGAATACACTTACGGTCATTAATATTATGCCGTGGAAGCACTTTAATAATATTATATGTTATTAACGAAATTGCTAATTTTTTCTAATATATTTTCGGTACGTATACGAAAATAAAAATTTTTTTATTTTACATGAAAAGGATGCATTTTTACAAGGGTAATAAAAATTGCGTTGCGCTAAAGACAATTTTTAAAAAGCAGGAATGAGAAATGCACAATATTTCGGTTGAATTTATCGTTGTTACGCTGATAAATAATACTTAATATATAGCGGTTTACAAGCAATAATTTTTAGTTTTTACATATTTCAAAGCGAAATTGTTCTGCGAATGACAGATGAAAATGGTGCTGCTAAAAATTTTTATTCGATAATTTATTACTCAGACGTGAAGAATCTGTAATATGCAGCGATAACCATAACTTTTATTTAATTATCAAGTGACATTTTTAAATTATGAATAAAGCCAACTTTATTTTTTATCTTATATATTTTTTACACAATTACGGCAAAAATTTGAAGAATAAAAAAGGGTGACGGATGGTAAATTAGAAAATTTTAATTTTCTATTTATAAGCTGTTGTAGCAAAATACTTAATTTACGTATAAATTAGTCATTGTACAATATTTTATCCGCGTAATAAATAGGTTATCTTAACGGAAATCTTAAATTATTTTTCGTCACACTTTAACTCTTCCGAAATTCTCGCGTTAAAATCACGTAAGGCAATATTTCATTCATCTTCTCTCAATTACACTTTCTCAGCCTCCTTTTTTTTTTATTATTTCTTCACGTAAAAGTACAACACGAAATTCATTTATTTTTTTTTTTGATCAACGATCTTGATCACGAGAGAAAAAAAAACATTTTCGTATATATATTGTGTGTACAAAACTCCTTGCGGGCGTAATTGAGTTTCAGTTCTCTTCTTAAACTCGTTTATATTTCTCCTCTCGTAGCCACAAAACGCAGGTGTCCATCATAGCATATTGATTGAGTAATGAATCGTTTTCGATTACACGAGGTGCGTACCCGGAAAAACTCTTACTTTTTAATGTATGATTCAAGCTATCGATGATCATTAGTTTTTTTATTTGTTTGTTTATTGAAGGATCAATAAATTATTCGGTGTAAAGGATGGGCAGGATTTAATATTTTCCAATAATTAAGAATTGTACATTTCGTACTATTCTTACGTACATAAATATTAAACGTTACGTACGCAATGGATTACTTCTTCTTGTTTTCTAAAAATATCAAAGTTATTAACCTTTCTAAACACACGTAAATATTACTTTGAAATGTTGCTTTTCAATAATCGCGATTCAATCAAATATTTTAACGGCCCATTGAGAATAATTGATTTTACATAATTACACGCATAAAATATAATAAATATATAATCACGTAATATATTTAATAAATTAATTTTTTTGTTTTTTTTCTCTGTTACAGGTACGTTTTCGCAAGGTATATCATTGAGCGACATAACTTTTGTTCTGCATAATCGTGAGTAATAAAAAAGTGAAAACGAGCTTTCGAATAAAATGTCTACATAAATCTTTTAACGACAAAAGAGAAAGACAATGTTCTCTTAGTTTGTATATATAATCGATTTTCGTTCTGCTTTTTTTTCCGAGATTCCGAGACAATGATCATTATTTTATTTTGTTTAATGAAGACGAAAATAAGTTTAAGAAAACTCATTTGTTTTGTTCAGTTTCAATTATATATTGTTCTTGATCGATTAATTGAAAATTTTCTAATAGCATTAAAAATTTTAATATAAATGTATGTTGTGAGTAAAATTTTGTCTTCAATTTTAATGCTATTTTAAAAGTACACATAATTTTCATAAGAAAATAAACTCACACTTGCTTTCATATATACCGAAGATCCACAGAGGAAGTTAATCGATCTCCTTAAGATTGACGTTTGGTAACTCATCAATCGTCTCTCCGTGCTGTTGCCTTTGGTTAAAATTCATAGAGACTCCGTCGCTGTCTTCTTTCCCTTCGTCTTTTTTTTTCTTATTCGTATATGACCTCTTGACTTGTTGACTCGCGTCGATCAATCGTTTCGTGTACATATCGAATTAGGAATTGGGAAAAAAAAGTATCGGAAGAATCTAACAGTTTTTAAACTTTTAGGAGAATTAAATTTTAAAGTTATATAGCTTTTGTAAAAATTATATTTTCAAGTTATCACTTTTGTATATGCGTAATTAGAATGAAAACTTTAGTAAAAAAATTTTTTATGATTAGTATAGTCGACAATTCTTCGAAGAAATATTAAATTCAAGTGTTTCTCCACTGTCATTATTTTCGTTCATTCATTTATTTTTTCTGTTAAAAATATGTTTTCTATTCGCGTAATTGCCCATTAATTTTCTTACAAAACATTCCAAGAGAAAATTCGCCACCATCAATGCTTCTGTTCATCTTCCGTCAATAAAACGTATTTTTATTCTCGCATTTTTACAATATCAGAAAATAACGTCCGCAACACGTCCGCGAAACTTTCATGCAAAATCTTTTATGCATTTAACAGGCACACCTTTTTTTTTGAATTTTTTATTTACCTTCTTTCATTGGTCAATTTTCTCTTGGCCGATGAAAATGTTTAACGTTTGAACTTTAACCTTTTAACTTTACCCCAAGGCGTTGGCAATTTTGTACCTTTTTGACGAGCCCACTAACTCCTCGATGTAATTATATTACACCAAGTAAATTTTATGACTTTAGCATAGAAGAATTATCGGTTGGATAGTCGCTGGATATATTTGGCGAACGAAGAGGGAAGAGGAGAGGAGGATTGTTAAAATTTATGCGGGAGTGTCATATAAGTTAGTAACTTGTAGCTCTGTTGAAGGATTTTAAATTGCTTACGTAAAAGTTTTTTTTTCCTTAAAATTCTTCTTAATTGCACCTGTCAAAACTCACGAAAATAAGCTATTTATAATTTAACAGAAAATAAAAATATTATCAATATCCATGTCGCCCGAATGATTTATAAATAATTATATTATTCATTAATTCATGCCCAAGTTATATAGCCTTTGGCCAAAGTGAAAATCTAATAATTATTATCAGCAGCTTCATCTGGAGCTATCTGAAATCCGTTTAATAAATAATATCATTTTTTATCTTGCATTATTTTATCAATGCAATAAATATTTTCTAAAAACTTTTTGAATAATTAAATAGCCGTGATTTTTTTATTGTAATTATAGAAGCATAAGTCAAAAAGTATGTCAAAACATAATATATTTAAAAGTTGACCACCCATGATTATCAGTTGTTTCAATCAAATTTAATCATTTATAAACGGCTTAAAATGTCTGTTCTAAAATTACGACTTAAAAGAGATTTTAAATTTGAATACATTTTTTTTATAAAATGGAAGACTGAGAAAATTAGCTTTAATTTCAGAGTAGTTTTTGTTGCACAAACTTAATTACTGGTTCAATCATCATGAGATTTATGTTATCTTAGATTTTCTGAATAATAAACTTATATTTATAAAGAGTAACTTCTTATATGAATTTTCAATATAAGAGTTCAATCAGTGAAAAATGATCATAAAATTTTGAAGTGTCTTATTTTTGTAATTAATTTACAATCGATGATACATTTCAATTTTTCAAAAAGCGATATTTTCAACAATCGCATTATTAAATTGTTTCTGAATTGAAAGCAAAGTGAATTATTTTTTCAAATGACAATAAAATAAAGTAAAGTTGAATAGAAACATCTTTCCCTGAATGCCATTATATCGTAAATAAGTGTCGGGGTAAAAAAGAATTTAAAGAAAATACATTATAAAACGAGTGAATAAAATATCATCACGAAGTCGTTCAAAGTCGTGTGCTGCACAAGCTGTCGCCTAATTTATTCTTTCCGGTAGTATCCATTATTATGATAATTTCTCTTCTCTCGCTTTCTTACTCTAAAATGTCTGCTGCCATATTCTTTAGAATTTTCGTGTATATAGATATAAAGTTCCTTAATTCTGCCTCTCCACATTTAAAATGTTATACTCTCTTCTTTTTATTGAGTATATTTTAAGCTCTTGAATTTTTACAATCGATTAATCGGCAAATCAGCAAAAAATATTTCACTTTTTGAAAGAAAAAAAAGTGATGACCGAAATAAAGTACGGCACTTAGAATCTCAAATGTTATTGGCCGTTCGTGCTCATAGTGCTGAAATTTAAATCTTGTTAAGTTTTTTGAAAAATATAATCGCTTACAAAAAATATGTAGCGATGATCGAAAGAAGTGTGGCACTTGAAATCTCAAATACGTTTTGTTCGTGTTTAAAGCGTTGAAATTTCTACCTTATCAAATTTTTTACTTTGTCCGGAGCAAAAAAGTTGATTTTTGCAATTTGTTTAAAAAGAATCGTTTAAGCAATTTCTCGATCACGGCATCTCCTGGCACTCTTTGAATTCATTATAAAGGAATTCATTTTCAAACGGGAGCGGGCCTCAATTCAAGAACAGCTTTATATTACGTATTTTTTTTTGTTAATAACGTCGTTCTGTTTTTGCTACCATTACGGTGCTAATTATTGACGGAGTTTTTCGGTATGTTCGTAAACAAAGCACATGTAATATACAGTGGTGCTTGTATCAATATCGGCCGAGAGCGGGATTTGAACTCGAAATCTCGAGATTACGAATCCATCGTTCTACTGAATGAGCCACCGAAAAACTGATAATACGCATACATTATTGGAATAGTATACACGCACGTCTTTATTAAACACAATGTAATTTTAGGTACGCGAAACAAACTGAACATGTCTAGTTCAATTAAAAATTAATTGAAATTTTTAAATTTTTATTTACTAAAATTTTAATTTTTTATAAGTATACATGAATTAAACATTTTTTAATATTTAAATTCCGGTTTTATTACGTATTTTTTTCTTTATTTACAAACAAGAGTCAATGAATTTTAAACTTTTATCAAAGTACCAATCTTCACATTATTTTTGACACTTTAATTTTGTCTGTTACTTTCTTTCTTGCGCACTATACCGTTCCTTTTTTTTATTCATTCTTGCATATTCCAAAGAGTTACGGACCTCATTTTTTTGAAATTTAAACGGATTCAAGAGAGGTAGTTATACTCGATAAAAGTGTCATATAAAAAATGCTATCATTTATATACACGCTGACGAAATTACTTAGTTTTCTGAACTCATTAACTACAACATTATACTTTCACAAATGAATTATTAAAATTAACTTGTTTTTTTCTTTACTTTGATAAATAAAGTTGTTTTATTTTACAAATAAAGTTTTATTTAAGAATGTTATCAATGAGACAAAATTTCTGTCATGTTTTGTAACTAATTAATGTACCGTTGCTCGTTACAAAATCAAACATTTAATACTTTCTATTTGATATTTTTGTTTTTACAAAAAAACAATTTTTGATATTTTGTTTTTCTTTTCAACAAAAATACCAAATATTTTTGTTTTTTCTTCCAAAAGTATCAAACAAAAATACTTTTTACTTGGTACTTTTTATTTCTTCAAAAACTTTTGCAATAAATTGAAGTTTTTTATTGCCTAGAAATGGTTTATGAAAAAGTTATAAACTAGACCATTAGGACGCTTACTTAAGATGAAATCGATAGTTAGAAATAAAAAAAGAAGAAAAAAAAGAATAAGAAGAGGCAGAGTGTTATTAATAAACTTAGCAAAAACGTGGCTGAAACAACAGAAGTTAAAACTTGGCAAACGCTTCGGTATACCGAGGGTTAAATATACGTGTTAAGAATTGATGATTAAAGCGTCGATGAACAGCTGTTCACTTTAACTTCCGACTTTAGCGTACATAGTTTTGTAGAATTATGGCTATTGAGGCTGGGGATTTTTTATGTTTGGAGATTTATAAAAAATTTAAAATTAATATACTTAAAATTTAATTATATAAATTATTTGATTTTTATTATAATCAATATGAAAGGTAGTAAATTTATTAAAGTTAGTTAAAAGAATAAAATAATCGGAAAGTAGAGATTCATGGAATTCATGAAGTCAAAATTTTATAGAATTCAAAATTAAGGAAATTAAAAATTCGAAAAATATTCCGTATTTTATTAACTCCGTAATTTCATAAATTTTTTAGCTGTAATTTTGAAATTTTGAAATTTCTATCTACGAAAATTTAATTTTTCTAATTTTTAAATCTACTATTTATAAATTTTTTGTATTTGAAAGATGCTGAGTACGTGCAAAAAATGAGTTTATTCAATTTTAATATAGATAGTCTCATGTATAGGAAAATATTTAGTTTAGTAAATCGTTTTTATTTATTAAAATTTTTCTTTCAATATTTAAGGCATTTGAACAAAAGGGTCTCCTCAACCTTCTTAAAAAAATAAAATAAATTGAAAAAAAGTTTTACCAGACAGAATACAATATTTCTTTTTCAACTATTTCATTCTTTTAAATTATTATAATTGACGCTTGTATTTAACTTTTGTTTACATTTTATTAAAAAAAAAACTTTAACTTGACTACTGCAATTTTCGGGATTTATTTTTTTCAAGTGTCTTGCGAGAGAAAAAAAATATTTCGAAACAAACTTGTCTGTTTTTTTCTCTTCTTTCCTTATGGATTATACACACAACTCATTAAAGTCGAGTGCGTCGCGAGGCACCAAGAGAAATATGTACGAAAAAATACGACTTTTTTCGACCCTTTTTTTTCTTCCTTTTATTTTTTTTTTCCCTTTTTTCGTCAATTTTTTTTACAACTCCTTTCAACTTGCCGTCGTATATATACCTTTTAATTATTCTACGTGTGTTCCTACTTCTGTCTTTAAAGACTGCGTCATGCGAGTAATTAATATACCGTGATTAATTATGTCACGCGCGTGTGTATTTATTTAAAAAAATATTTTTATACGGAGATTACATAAACTGATGCTCGAAAAGTAAATGACCGACATAATTTTTAAATTTTCTTTAACGCATTGATTTCAATCAACTTGTAAATAATGTAACGTATACATAAAATTATAAAATATATGTATGCATTTTTCGTATTATTTATTCGTAACAAGACGGTAGCCTATTGAGAGACATATTTTAAAAGTCGTATCACATTTTAATTAAAATTAAAAGTTGAAAAAAAATATATAAAAATCCCAACTTTTTCATTTAACGCGCCATTGGCAATTTTATTAAAAACCAGTTTTTAATCATGAAATACTCATTTCCTTGCAGCAAAAGACGGAAAAAGAAAAAGAAAATGCATGAAAAAAAAGAAACGCTAAAGTCTGCATAAGACCGTTCGTGCAAAGCATATCGCGTATTAAAAAATCCAACGACAATTCTCTGCATGTACAAAAATCGCAGATGCTAAGCTTGGAAAAAAAAGGATATGCAAGAAAATATAGCCAAGAAAAAAAGATTCCTAATGAAAAAGAGCACTATTGGGAAATGAAAATTTTGAAGTCTTTTAATTATGCATTTACATTCTTAATAATTAATGTGTAAATATAAGAACGTATCGATACCTTTAATGATAAGTTCAAATTATAATTTTTCCAAGAAAAGTTAAATCGATAATTTCACCATGTACACCGCTAATTTCGAATGTTTAACTAAACGATTCGTCTATACCGCGCATAGACAGTATGGAAAATCGAAGGAAAAAAACCGTAAAATAAAATAAAACGTGCAGAGTCTAGTACATACCTAGTGGTGGTTTTGACAGTCCTTTTCTCTATGCTCTTTGCACGATAGAGAAAAAAAGGGCATTCACCCCTCTAGGAGGCTCTGTGTATACGGGGAGGGGGGGGGGAGTATACAAAAGTGTACACACACCGACATTGCACACGCACTTTGAGATTCATGCATCGTACACGCACCGCATATATATACGTGTATATATATCTCCCCGAAAATTTCATTTCTTATGACAACCATGCCCATGTATGTCTATACGTATGGCACTTCCCTTTTAGATCCCCTTTTTTTCTTCTTACGTGTTTTTATCTTTTTCCTTTCTTTTATTTATATATATCATGCTTGCGCGTTAAATTATTGATGCATATTAGAAATTATAGTTCCATATTGTATTAAATGCATCGAACCATTTTTTACTTTATTGTAATAGAATCGATGATAGACTACAATGTTAAAAAGAAATTTTCAGTTAACTATTTTGAGTTTGTTTGGCGCACTTCATAAGAATCACGCGTTTCCATAGATCAATTTTATTGCGAATAATTTAGTTTCACTTCTGGGCTCTTTATTTTATTTCAAAGCGGAAAAGCATATTTTTTGCGTAACGACACATGTTACTTCGATTTTTATTATAAAATTTTGTGTTTTTCGAAACTTTACGACTCGACATGCCTTTCGGAAAAAACAAGCTTACATTTGACATTAAAATAAATCCTTAAAATTTCCATTTAACGATGTATAAACAAGTCCCCTTCCCGAGGCTTTAATTGCACTGCAAATAAATTTACGCAATGCTCAAACGTATATACATACATAAATATATGTATATCCGAGGAAAACTACTAAGCAACGAAAATTAGATAGTTTAATGGCGAGCCAGCGTCTTTGGAAATAATGGAAAAACTAAGTCATCCAAGAAATGAGAAAGCTAAGTAAAAGCAATTCGTATGATTCAAAAGGAGAGAAAAAAGTATATATATAATGTTGTATAAGGGGATGCAAACTGATATTTAGGGGTGTAATGCAATCAAAAAAAGGAAGAGGGAGAGAAACTTAATTTTTATCATAAGGGTGAGCGTGTATTATATAGGTAAAGATAGAGGACGTGATGTTTTCTTTTGGAATAAACATCTACTCGAAAAATGATCGTAAAATTTTGTGGTTTTACTTACGCTCAAGCAATTCCGTATGTCGGGCCGTAATAAAAGTTGATGTTAGATTCATTGATTTCGTGGCTAGATATAGCTTTAATGAATCAAAATTTTAGATTTTATTGCGTATAATGAAATCGTCACGAAATTTTGTGTGTCATGATTATTTTGGGTAAGTGGAAGTAAAAAGGTATGGGGCTTTTTTACGATCGTTTTGTGAGGATTTTAATTATGGTGATGACAAGAATACAAACTAAAAATAAAGTAGACCATTTTTTTTCCAGGGTGATTAATATCGTCTGAATATGGTAAAGATATCTGTGGATGAATTATAAATTAATTATTCAAATTTAACAAAAGTTAAAAATTCGTTTTATAAAAAATTGTTTAATCTTAATACATTAAACTGCCTGAACGAAAATACACACAAGAGGTTGTCAGTGGCTCATTCGGTAGAGCGATGGATTCGCAATCTCGAGGACGCGAGTTCGAATCCCGCTCTCGGCGGCCAATTGATACAAGCACCACTGTAGTTACATGTGCTATGTTCACAAATACACTGACGATCTCCGTCGAGAACTGAAATACAGCGACGTTAAATAAAATAAAATTTAAAAAATACTTATATAACAGAAATTTTTACGCAATATTTTATTTTTTGAAAAAAAAATCAAGATTGATACGACATTAGATTGAACCCGTACTTTTAATTAATCCAAAAACAATAAAAATTTATTATGCGCAACAATACAAACTTTTACACATTCAAAATTTACTTCAAACAAATTGAAATTTAATTTACGTCTATAGATTTATGATATATCAAAGAAATTTTTTTGGATTAATTTATCTCCAAATTTTCTAAAATACCTACGATGTACTTAAATTACCAAACATTAATAACAACTTGGTCGATTTTCTATTTGGAGGTGCGAAAAACTTGCGAGAAGTTGTGGGTGTATGGGAATAGCCTTATACAAGCCCCCGTCTACCTATTACCTTCTCTCTACCTGTGTAATATTGATCCGAAGCCAAAAGAGAGCTTACCCTTTGCTACGTTGCCGACGCTGATACACTCGTTTCTCGTCATACACACTAGCTGGGGAATATCTCCGAAATATTTTCCTTTTTCTTATGCCGTTTTCTATGTTGTTTATCAAATTTTTCAATTTATTTTTTCACATACACTTGAATTATTGTAAACTAGTACACGGAAATGCTATACATTTTCAAAGGTAGTTTTTGAATAAACGTTGGAATCATATTAAAAATTATATAAAAAAAATAATTTAGAGTTTGTAGTCTTTCAGATATGTGGTGAAATTTTCTCTCGACTCTTACTCAAACAGTAATTCTCGAGATTCTTCGTGTTCTTTAACATAAGTCACGGTAATTTTTTATCGTACTGTCGGGATAACTTCTACCATACTTCAGCGAGACGTACACCAGCGAGAATTCCCATAAATTTCTTCATAATTTGCTCTCTAAAAGAAAATTTCTAACATGTAAGTTTTATTTCAAATAAAAAAATTCTCTTGAATAATGGATATGAGAGGAACAATAAAAAACGTTTAATGAAAAATAAAAGAATTTCCTGTACACAAAAATTGGATACTTTCATTAAAATTAAAATTCTAAAGGAATATCGCTGGATTTGTACAAAAATTTCAATTAATTTATTTCACGTTAAAGTGAAATTATTTCTAAAATGAATTAAAATCGCTTTTGCACGTAGCATACTGCAAACTATATTTAATACATTTATAATCTGAAAACATAAATAAAATTAACTTGGATCATCCTTGCATACTTCATTTCCATCATCATTCAACATAGACAGACCCTTAGAGAGTCTACTTTCTCTGGCCTAAACGTGTCTGTCAGCGGCACGTGTTTATCTTTGTCTATATGTATTTTACCCACGTAAACATAACCGACACTTTGAATTTTATTCAAGCTTTAAAGCTTTATATACCCGGCCATAAAAAAAGAAAGAGAAAAAAATTAACCGCGCTTCAGCAGAGAAATGGACGTAAGCACATTGAAGTTACATTAACTTTCAAAGTTATTATATACTGATATGTTTGCTTTTCGGCTATTATTATATCGATGCTATAACAATTTCCGTGAGAATATTCCGTTGATCGAACTCTGTAACTTAAAATTTTAGACGTTACGTAAAGTTTGGTTAAATATGATTGATTGAAATACAATAACAGTAGGTAATTATTACTTGATTTGTGTCAAACAAATATATTTATGCATCATTTTTAAAATGTAACAATTTTAATTATTCAAATAAAATATTTTCGTTTAATAACTTAAAAAAAGAAGACAATATATTATGTTTTCTATTTTTTTATAATAATAATAGATAGTAAATACTTGGTTTGTGTCAAACAATTTAATTTACGCATGATTTTGAAAAAGTAATATTATTAAGATTTTTATTTATCAATTTTAATAAAAATTCTAATAATTTATTCATTTAGTGCGTAACAATATAGATAAAATTCAATAACTTGAAAAAAAAGAAGAAAATACGTTATGTTGTTTTCCTTTTTGTTATAAGTACGTTTCCATTACGTGGCATGAATCATTAAAATGCCTTTTTCTGCAATATATCGCTAAAGAAATACTTTCATCCCAAACGGATACTAACAATCAAACTTTATTTACCAAGTTTTATAAGAAAAAAAAAGAGGAGAGAAGTTTTAATGTTTCCATTTATTTTTTTTTTGCTTCTTCTTCTTAGTAATAAATGTTTCAAACTCTATTTTCAAGGACTTAACAATATGTATGCAATAGCTTGTGTTACCTAAGCTTTTTCCAAATACATCAAAGATAGAAGTTCAAATTTAGCTTATGGGTACAGCAACCTCTCTTATATGTTCTTGACACTTGCGAGCAATGACGCACTGCATTTACGCAATTTTAGATTCACACTGTGAAATTCTGGGTTTTTTATATAATTCCTTGGGTTGTTATATTATTTAATATATTAAACCAAGTAAGTCCTACTTTATCATTACTAAAATTTTCATTTAATAAACAATCTTTTAATTAAATTAAATAACATGTTCAAAAATAATATTAAATAAAAATTCTTATAGACTGCATTAACTTTATGATTTAAGGAATGATGATAATTTTATTTTTTGTTACTGAACTTCTACAATATTTATAATTTTACAATTTTATTGTAAAAATTGACGTTTTAATTTTAAAAAATAGACTTTATAAAACCTTTACAATCTTTCTTAAAAAAATCTAAAAAATACGCGAATTCTTTTCTAACGGAATTACTACTGATGTTCGAAAAAGAGACGAGGATCTCTCACTTTCGCGTAAGGACAGCAAGTTCTTGCGCAAAGCCTGTTTGCTCTCTTGGAATTTTGTCTCTGCCCTAATGGACGGAGAGAGAAAGAGAAAGAAACAGAAAGATAGCAAAAGAGAAAGACTGCCAACTCTTGTCTATCTCTGGTATTTCGAGTTTCTATTTTTCTTTCCATATTCTTTTTTTCTTCTTTTTCGCAAATGTCAAATGTCGCCAGTTTAATTTTAGAAAAGATACTCTCTTCAATATATGGAGTTATGCTGTATGTCGATATTTTTTTTTCGATTCCAGCGAAAAATATAGTATTTTTTATAAGCAAAAATGAACAACTTTATTCGATCTAAAAATAATTATTTCAAATTATAATAAAGTGTATTATAAATGTTAATAATGGAAGCATTCGTTAATGATTCATTTTTGACATATAAAAAAAGGTCACGAATTAACAATTCGTTAATTTAAGTATTTTAAATTCATAAATTATAGATTATTTATTAATTTAAGTATTTTATTAATTAATTATTAATAAATGTTAATTATGCATCGCTAATTGTACATTGAAAATAACCAGAATTTCGATTATAATTTTATCACCAATAACGTAGTTGCATTGGGTTTTTCACTTATTACATTGTCAATTTCGAAATGGATTTTTTTTATTTCATTAACTTTACTTGGTTATTCCCATTATTATTGTAGCCCGCATGAATAATCACTTCCTGTCGTATGCAAAATTTTCATGCGACAAGTTAACTTCTCTTTAAAGCAAAATTAACGCTTTGTAAGCTTAAACTGTCATTAGTAGTTAGTTGTGAAAGTACCATACAAAAAATAAAATATATTATGTATACATTTATTAATTTTTCCTTCATGATAATTACCAAAGTAAGTTTGAAAATGTTTAAAGGAATCTTCTAAATCTCTAATATAATGAGAGGTTATAATTCAAAAAATATTTAATTAAAATCCACTTCGAAATACTATTACTTTTTTACTTAGTTAAATATAAAATGTTTAATTTAAAAAGTTTTTATGTACTTTTTTATATAAAATTACAAAAGAAGTCATTAAGGTTAAATAAAAAAGTGTATAATATTTAAAATACAAAGAATCGAATAATATAATAGTATAATATCCCGCTACATCTTAATCGAAATTCCTTTAAAAAAAATCTCCAAGATAACCTTAAAAAAATTTAAAGTCACGTATATATAGTTTTGAATTTTCTAAAGCTCAAATATACACCTGCAGTGTCATTAAAAGGAAGCCTGCGATGGTAAGAAAGATCGATCGATGGCGCCTTCGATTAATCACAAGCCTAAGTCTTAAAAACTCCTAGATGCTCCGCTATAGCTTTTTCTTTTGACGCTGTATAACCCACTCCCGTACTCTCCCTCTCTCTCTCTCTCTTCACTTTGCTTTTTCCTTTGTATCTGGATTAAAACGCGTTTTACGTCTTTCGCTTCTGATGCTGATGAGAGGCGTTTTCTACAGCAAGATTAACATGAAGATTTATCTTCATCTTCGTTCTTTAAGAATTTATCGACTTGATACTTGTGAAAATGAATTACTTCGGGGTTATTTTTAGCTTTATTTATAGTTAAATTTGTTACTTGATCAAAATAGCTTCTGATAAAATTATATTGCATTTGTTAAAATAGATCACACATTGAAAGTCAGTATCCTTTTAACCTATTTCCCATAAATACAATTTGTTAAAATCAAGTGTTACAACAATGAAATATAAATTTGAGGTTATATTTAATTTTGATTTCAAAAAATACAAGTTTTACAAGTTTAAAAACATCCTTTTGAGAACTATGATAATAATTATTGTTACTGTTAAAATAATTTAACGATTATATCAAACGCATTATGCGTTTGTGTACAATCTACATTATGTAAATAAGCGATAATGTAGACACTGCTGTAGTATACGAAAGCCTTTATATATACATATATAACAACAGCGTTTGAGCAATTAGCCAAATAAACGTAACCATTTTCGAACTAATTGACGCTAAGCAGTTACGTCAACTGAAAACAAAATGCTTTACTTTACGTACAGATAGCTTTACTTTTTAGATACATTAGATTCTTACTATTGTTAGCTAAGATCTTTGAAAAATAAGAGTTTCAATATTTTTTTTGTTGATTGCATAATTGTATATTTAGTACATCATTCCGCAGCATTTTGTCTGTCAAAATAAAAAACAATTGTTTTTATGCGTCAATAATGTATTTTTGAATATTATTCGATTATACAGTTTGGTCTAGAAAACAATATACTTAAAAAGATATCAATTATCAATTATGATTCATTTTTCAAAACAAGAAGTAACAAATAGTAAAAAAAATAAATAAAAATATTAACAAAAAATTTTCAAATAGTTAAAATTCAAGAAAATAGTATAACTTCCTGGCATGGTAAATAATCTCACTTCTTATGAAGCCCATAAATTTTTAAAGCTACCAGTAGCTACATTTACCGTTATACCTTTAAGGGGTTACTGCACGCTGTTATGCTTCTATTTTTTTTATTTTAAACGAATAAAATTGTATAGCTTACGATAATTTTGAAAAGATTAATATGAACAACTTGACCTTTTAACCTTTCTTTATGAAGTTATTTTTCGTCAATATTGAATTTTTATTTCAATTATTACTTGTGCATTAATTTTTAGTTATAACAAATTGCATTTTTTAGAATTTTTACAATTTTTTTAACCAATATAAATAAAAAATATTAACATCTTTATTTCTTTGTTCAATTTGGAATATTGAAATGCGTATTGTTCTCTGGAACATAATGAAAAAGTAGAGAAGCATGTATCTTCATTAATTTATATTGAAAAGTAGAAGAGAAAGAGAATCCAGTGCCTCGCTAAATAATTCCTGAAATGTTAAGGGGTATCAAAGATTCTTCTTTCGCTAGTTTTTTTTCGCGCCATTTAATATTTTAGTCGAAATCTTTTATATCTGCATTAACGGAACTTATCCGTTTAAACAATATTCAGGTTTTTTTTTCTTTTGCATAAGGAAAGTTAACTAAAATTTAATGAAACTGTTTTTTTTTCAATTTGAACATAAAACGTTATCGAAGTGTTGTAACGAATAATCCATTAATTTAAAGTTGAAACTTTTAAAAAGTATAATAATTTTTCAAAAGTATTGTAATGCATTTATGTTGTTGATTATTTAATTACATAAGTAAATAAATAATAAATAACGAAATTAATTTATTACTTTAAACAATAATTGGTGAAACATCCTCAAAAGATAAAACCATAATAAAACTTTGAACACCATAAATTCAGAAATATCCAAGATAATCTAACAATAACGTTAAACTTCGCGAGTTCTCTATAAAAAAAATTGCATTGTCGAGCTATACTGACGCTATACTTTATTTTTTATCAACTTTTCTATATATATAAGGATACATCGTATATCCATAATCGCTAAGAGCGATCATCAAGTTTGTCGTTAATCTCGTTCGTTGGACTACGGGCAAGAAAAACAAAAGGGGATAATATCAAGCTAAAAAGAATTATGGACAAAAATTGATATAGAAACGGAAAGTAGAAGCGAAAAGAGCTGATCGAATGAGAATGATAAAAATTTAATGTTCAGCTTTTAGTTTTTCTTGTGTAGCTTAATTTTACATTACATCCTACTATTTTTTATTTTATTTTACGTCGCTATATTTATGCTATCATAGCGATGATAATTAGCTACGGAGATCTTCAGTCTGTTTGTGAACTAAGCACATGTTACAGTGGTGCTTGTATCATTCGGCCGCCGTGAGCGGGATTCGAACTCGGGTCCTCGAGATTACGAATCCATCGCTCTACCGAGTGAGCCACTGAAGACCTCAATTTTAGATCAACAATAAATCTAATTTTTATCAGAACTGCTTAATAATTTAAAGCTAATATTTTAATTTCTCATTTAAGGTATTACAAAAACAATTTAAAATCCTTTAAATAATATTGATGTTGTGATCCTACGTTTATTCTGATGTTTATAAAAAAAATATTATTTCTGGAAAATCTAAGGTGAAAAAAATAGGTTCAATCGTTTATGTAGATTTCATAAACTTCTTTTTTTTCTAACTTTCAAATTAAAAATTCCCCTCACCCTTATACCCTGTCCCTATGTACAGTTGTAAGATACACCCTCGAAAAAAACCTCCTCGTGCAGTTGACGAAAAATCCTCCCCATTGCAAAAGAAAGAGAGAAAAAAAAGAAGGAAAAAGAGAGACGAAGAATTAGAGCGATATATATATATATATGTAAGGGTGAGAAAGAGTCGGAAAAGTGTGCAGTGGAAAAGCTTGTTGGGGTTCATCGACCCTTTAGTTGAGCCGCGTGGCCTCGCACAAACTCTTCAAGCTTGGTGGGGAAGGAGGGGGGGGATGACGTAACGACTGTATATACATGGGGAGGAGTTGTTGCCTCGAGGAAAAGTGGTGGTGTATGTATACTTCGCCGTATGGAAATCGATGGCGCAGCCAGCGTCTGTTAAGTTTAGTGATGTATATACGTACACATATGAGTTGTGTTGGGATATATATTATAGGGGGATAGGTTAGTGCCGGTTTAGCTCAGGACTGGTACGGTTGTGTATGTTGTCTTTCGTTGGGAGAATTTTAAAAACAGTTTTTTAACTTTTTAAGTGCAATAAAAATCGTTAAGATAGTGCAAGGTTTTGTAATTTTATTTTTAAGATGAATCTGTTGGAGATCGCAAGGTTTTTCGAAGAGGAATTTGGCGAAGGTAGGATAGTGCTTAGACTATAATGTTGTGAAAATGGAATAGTGAAAATTCGTGAAAATTATTATTGTCACGAATTATATGCAAGATAAAAGTTCTTAATATTTAACATATCCAAATAATTAATATTTTAATATCTGCAAAATCCATGAGAATTATCATTTAGTATTTTAAAATATTTCACAATTTATTACCTTATAAATATAACTTTTTTTATTTAAACATTTCTTGAGATTTAATAAATCGATTTTTGTTATAAAAATGTTCATATATATCATGACAATATTGTTGTAATATTTTTACAATATAGTTTAATATCACATCAATACTGTTCTAATGTTTTTACATTTTATTAATATAACATCAATATTATTCTAACATTTTATACTAAATTTTATTTTATCTAACATTTTACTCGAGTAACTTAACGCATTTGTAATAGTTAAAGGTCCCCAATTAAAGTTTAAAAAACGCTGCTCCTGTATATATCTCCCTTTTTTTTTCAAAGCATGCTATACATATTTTACTTTGGTGAATCGTGCGCTTACACAGTGAGCCGGCTCTCTCTCTCTCTCGCTCTGTGAGCGCACGCGCTTCGGATTAACGAGATGCCGCTACAGGGATGAAAAAGATTCATGCTGCCTGCACAGATAGTCTGATTAATTATTTTTTACGCAATTTTTTTCTAAAACTACTTCTTTTTTTTAACTACTTTTTTGCTCTTCTTCATCTTCTTTAGGTTCTGTAATTTCTTGCTCGGAGGAAATTCGAACGTGAAAATGAAATGGTTAAAAATGGAAAATCCTTTACAATTTAGATTTCTTAAATATTTTTTCACGTGTAATATTTTAGAATTTCTTGACTTCTATATTTAAATTTTATTCAAATTTACCAATAAACTAATTTTTTTATAATAATTACAATTAACGAACGGTTATTTCTAATAATTAAACATGATACAAATAAAAATTCAATAAAGATAAAATCACATAATCGTATCTCTTTATTTAATAATTAGCAATTAAATTAACACTTCAATTTTTCCATAAAAATAATTAAGCTTTTACGTAAAGCCCTAATCCATAAATTACTTCAATCAATAGAAGAAACGCTGAACCGTATCACTCGATATATATTTTTTTCTTTTATTATACGAAAAAAACCTTGCGGGTGTACAAATAAGCCTACTCGATAAATTTGTTTCCCTTCCCTTTAACTTTTCGTGTGTCTATATCTTTTTTCTTTCTTTTTCTCTCTCTCTCTCTCTTGCACGTACTTGTAAGTAGGGTCGTGCGCGACACGAGGCATACATATATATACGCGGTTGATGGAAAAGTTTTTTTTTTTCTTCTTTTTTTTTATTCACTCGAGTGCGCGAACGTGAGCGAGAGAAAAGACTTCAAGAATTACCTACGGTGTCGCGTTGTGCAGAGAGCACATGATATAGTTATATTACAGTCAGTCAAGTCGTGTATATAACAAAGTAGATTGAAAAATTCGAGGGTCGAGTATACCCGAAGAGTATCAAGAGGATTTGCTCTTGGGTACAATCTCATTAGCTAGATTATCTGCGTTTAAATATTTTTTTTTTTTTGTTAAATTTAATATAAAACTTGACGAGTTGAGAATAATTGGATTTGCAATGTTGTTTAAAATCAAAAAGTTATACATCAAATGTTAAAATTTTTTTTTAATTTTAATCAATACTAAATACTTTTTTTTTGATTTCTTGAAAACATACAAGTAAATAATTTGAAAATTAATAAAAAAATTAAGATTTAAAATGTATATTTGAAAAAAAAAGTTGTAAAAGTTCTAAAAGTATTGGTTTACTAATCGTAATGTTGGCAGTTCATAAATTGAAAGTTTTTTTTATTCTTCTTTAACGTCGCTATATTTATGCTATTTTGTAATGCTAATCAGTGACGGAGCTCGTAAGTGTGTTTGTGAACAAAGCACATGTAATGTACAGTGGTGCTTGCATCAATCGGCTGCCGAGAGCGGGATTCGAACTCAGAGCCCCAAGATTACGAATCCAAAGCTCTACCGACTGAGCCACTCACCGGCTCATAAGTTGAAAGTAAAACAAACCAACAACTTTGATTTAAAAGATTTCCTATCATTTTGAAATTTTATAGAAACGAATTTTCTTGTGTATACCACACTTCGGAAGAAAAAATGTAGGACCTTTAATTTATCAAAATAAAATATTTTAATACCACATAATTTTACAACTAGATAATCTGCTCTAAATTAATATTTAAGATGTATTTAAATAGTGTATCAAACCTATATTAAAAACTTAGAATTAAAGTTTATATTTTTTCGTGTTATTTATCTTTCAGAATTTTTGCCAATTACTAAGTAATTATAAATATTGTCTTCGTAGAAAATTTTCAAACAGGCATCATCAAATACCGACCAAATATTACTATACTGTAGTACTGTATTTTTTTCAATACTGTTCGAATATCATCTCAATATCGCCACCTCATTTTACAAACTTTTAGTTTAGCATAAACTTTTCTAAATAAAATCTTTCTAACTCTTCGCCTTGCAAAGAAGAAAAGAAAAAAGAATAAAAGAATGAGAACTGCATACTCGAGCACGAAGCTGCACTCGTGTACAAGCGCGTGCAGGGGCTCTTTAATCGATAACTGTCGAGTGTACGCATAGTTACCCTCTCCTCCCCCAACACTTTTCGTCTTTCTAGGACGACGTAACTCTATAGTTGCAGTCGAGTTAGAGAGAGAGAGAGAAACAGTAGGATGTATGCGCGAGACTATTATTTGGGGTTTAGACAGTTTTTGGTATTTGTTGTTATAAGTTTGGGAGATATGATCGTTTTTTGGAGAATCTTATGATGAAATTTTCTTTAGGATAAGATTATGTCCTATGTTTTGTTATTTATAGAGATTATTTTCATTTTTTACAATGTTAAGATTAATTGACAATTTCTTTAACAACTTCAATGATTTTTAATGTTTTTAATGATCAATAACCGACTATTTATCTAAAATTCAAGATGTTTAAATATAGGCTCAAATTTACGCAAGACAGCTGTCGAGAATTCCTTTTTATTCGCTATTGAACAATTAGCCATGGCATATGATTTGTTTTAAAATCATTTTTTTATTTTTTATTTACTTTTAGCGAAAATTATTTTTTCATTCTATAATAAAATGATAATTTTAATAAAACATAAAATTTACTTTTTAATGATTTATTATTTCCTTAATATTATTTTAGAAGAAATATAATTATTTAATAAATACAATAATATTTATTTGTTGATTTCTCTGTTGTAAAAATTCTTTAAATACGAAATGATGACCATAAAAGAATAACTTTAATCAACGTATTTTTAATAAATATAAAAAAATTGAAAAAAAAAGAAAACAGAAGCTCTCTTACCCTATCCAATTAAGCAAATAACTATTCCAACGACGAGATCTAATCTTCATTTAAAATTCACTCGTAACATTTCCTTCTGCAAGCAGAACAGCTGGGGGATGTATGGCTGATTAAAAATTTGCCTAAAATTCAGCTCTAGACTTCTTTGGCTTTAATTCGTCGCGTCTAATCGCGTTTTACTTAACGACTCTGTCGTATATAGCAGCCCAATGATGACGATGATGAGGAGAGCCAGCGTAACATTTGACGTTGTTAAAGAGAAAAGGAAAGTTTTCAATGGCAGTATTTAGTTGGATAAATTTTAAAGTCTCAAGATTCTTCTAATTATTTAATGTTTTTACTAAATTTCAAGCAGACGCCCGATTGCACGCTTTCTTTTACGAAATTTATGCTAATATGCTTTTATTAATTTTCGGTAGTATAATAATTTAAATATTTTGAGATATTGACGGGGTTGAATAAAAATTATTACAAATATTAATCTGCTTACTGCATTTGCCTACTGAAGCTGCTAAATCACTTTTAGCAACAAATGATTGTAATTGATTAGCCAAAAATAATTTTTATATAAAAGGAAATGTATCTTTGTCGAAAAAATTTTTATAAATATTATTTGTATAACATAAAAACCTAAAAAGCAATAAAAAAGAAATTTTAAAATTTTGTATTTTTTTCTTCTTTTTTGCTCAAGATTTTATAAAAAAAAACTTTTTGTTATAAATTTTAGCTATTATTATTCATATTATAATTTATATAATATTAATGTTAAATAGTATAAATATTTTCTCAACATTTATTTATTTTTAATAAATAAATGCATTAAATTATTAGTGAATTGAATAAAAATATTTAGCATAAGTATATTATCTATTTTCTCTTAAAAATAGTATGTATTTACAATAATAGTCGGTGAGAACTGTAGGTTAAAAACCCTAGAACCTTTGAATTCCAAAAACTAACGGATTAGCATTAAAGAACTCCCTTTCCCTGTAATTCATATAACAGTATATATGTTATTCCCTTGCAGTGGAATAGCAGCGTGCAGCATAACGGTACTATACGGGACTTGCACGCTCCCGCGAAATTTAAATTCGCAAAAGCCAAGCTATCGGCCAAGCCCACTGGGCTTCCGTATAAAAACATCCGACGCGCGAGTTTCTACTATAGCTCCTCTATGTCGGCAGTCGACGGGGGTTATAAGCTAAACGACTGTCGCATTTTTTCGTCACACTTCAAGCTGTACGCATCGACGTTTATTATTTACATACACACAACGTACTCCGGATTTTTTTTTTCCCTCAGTTAAACGTAAATATTTTGAAGCGCTTTTGTATTTTCGAGAGTTTAAAAGTATTGACTATTGAAAAGATAACATGACGACTCATATAAGAAGGGCTGAATTTCCTATTACGAAGCGGCGATTTAGTGAGTTTGATTTATTAAATTTTTTTTTAAATGACGATGCTAATTAACCATTTTCACAAATGGCGGACGATCAGCAGTTTAAAGTTCATTTGTTTAAACTTTTGATTTTTTCTTTCTTTGTAAAAATTGTTTAATATATTAACTTGGAGTTAGTTTTAAATAAAAATATATAAACAATTTTTATAAAAAATAAAAAAATATCAGTGCTCCGTTCAAATATCTTTATATCATTATATTAAAATGTTTTCAATAATTGTAACAAAAATAAACTTATTTATCAGCTGTTAATTTTAAGTTTATGATAATATTACAATTTTTATAAAAAAAAAAAATTACAATAATAATAACTACTGTTTTTATATAAAATATGGCAATCAATTAACCTATATTAAATTTCATGTGTAATTTTTACTCAAACAAATTCTTGCCATTAAAAAAAGGAAATATAATTTACAAATTAATAAAAAAATCTGTTAATTTCTCACAGGCAAATCACCGTTCTTCCCAAGCCTCGACGAGCAAGGCAGTAATCTTCTCGAGGAGCCAGTTGTCAATTCAGCCGGGCAGCTTGATGGTGTAGGCGTTGGCGTCGGCGTTGGGGTTGGCGGTGTTATGCAAGCACCACAAGCGGCACCATTGTCATCGCCAAGTCGCAGCAGTCCACATAGCCAAGGCAGCGAGACTGGTGAACGTTTTTCGAGAAAAGTTTTCGTCGGCGGCTTACCGCCCGATATCGATGAGGGTAAGTTAATTTTATGGATTTTACAAAAGGATTTTTTATTTTGTTTGAATTTTTTAATTTAATAGTTTGTGTTGAAATTTGTAAAAGAAATTGTTTGCATGTTAAATTTTAACTTTTCTATGTGATATTGTTTCTTTATAAAATGGTATATTGAAGTCCTTTTACTTTGTTTCAATATTTGTAAAATGATACATCGAATTTTGCCATTGCTTTCATGCTGTTTTTTCAACCATATTGTTTTTACATACGTAAACGCTGATCCCGAAAAATAACTATTTATTTTATATATTAAAGATTTATCTTGTTTGTTATTTCGAATATTGGAGTTAAAAATTTTTTCATTTTTAGTGCGCATTCACAGGTAAGGTTTGATATCAATATGAGAGTGATATAAAATTGTATGGGTTGAAAAATTTTTAAATAAATATTTTTCATACTACAAATCGTTCAATATGGTATTTTTTTATTTTTGCCAAAATTTTCAACGCTAAGAAAATATTTTTCAGGAAAATTGAATTTTATTTTTTTTTAGGATAAAAATATTTTTTTTTTAAATTATAAAAAGAGTAAAAGTAACTTGATTACTAAATTACTAAACGATGTTTGATTTGAACAGATGAAATCACAGCGAGTTTCCGACGCTTTGGACCACTGGTCGTCGATTGGCCTCACAAAGCTGAAAGCAAATCGTATTTCCCACCAAAAGGATACGCTTTCCTGCTTTTCCAGGTAAATATTAGTTGTAAAATTTAATCTTAAAAAATTCATCTTTGAATATTCTTTGATATTTTTAAAAATAAAAAATTCTTTATTATTTTAAAAAATTAAATATTCTTTAATGTTTTAAAAAATTAAATATTCTTTAATGTTTTAAAAAATTAAAAATTCTTCAATATTTTGTAACATAAAAGTATACTTTTTAATAATTTTTTAAAGTTTATTATTTTTCAAAATTATTAAAATATTATTACTTTAAAATGAATAAAATTTTATTCCATATAAAAGATTCTAAGAAACATAATTTAATATTTTATAAAATATATTATAATTTTAAAAAATTGATCATTTTAACACATCAACGCCCATTTTTCAGGACGAAGGTTCAGTGCAACAGTTGATCGACGCTTGCATCCAAGACGAGGACAAGTTATACTTATGCGTTAGCTCGCCAACAATAAAGGACAAGCCAGTACAAATACGGCCATGGCGTTTGAGCGATGCCGATTTTGTGCTCGATGCATCAATGCCCCTCGATCCACGCAAAACTGTATTTGTCGGCGGTGTACCCCGACCATTGAAAGCTATTGAATTAGCAATGATCATGGATAGATTGTACGGCGGTGTTTGTTATGCCGGTATTGATACCGATCCAGAACTTAAATACCCTAAAGGAGCTGGCAGGGTTGCTTTTAGCAATCAACAGAGTTACATTGCCGCGATATCGGCGCGTTTTGTGCAATTGCAACATAGTGATATTGATAAGAGGGTGAGTTATAAAATATTTTTTTTTATTTCATTTCATGATTTTTATAACGAAATCGTAACTCAAAAAAGATTATTATAATTATAAGTAAAATTTTACAATAATTTAATGTTTTTTACTTTGTCGTTTTTTTAGTAATATAAATAATTATGAAATATTAATATATTAACATTTAATAAATTTTGAATTGTTTATAACTTAAAGAAATCAAATTAAAAACAAATTTATTAAGAACATAGAATTGTATTTAAAAAAAAATGTTATAATAATTTTTTAAATTATCGTTTTTTTAGCATTATTAAATCATGAAATATTAATATACTAATATTCAATAAATTTTTAATTATTTATACATCAAATTAATAAACATAAATTAATTTAATCTTATAATGCAATTAATACGTAACCGCCTAATTTTCAGGTCGAGGTTAAGCCGTACGTTCTAGATGATCAGATGTGCGACGAGTGCCAGGGCCAGCGTTGCGGCGGCAAGTTCGCTCCATTTTTCTGCGCCAACGTTACTTGTCTACAGGTATATCACTATTAATCTCTTATGAAACTAATTTTATATTTAAATTAATGGAAAATTGTTTGTAAATTTATCGAAAAAATTTCTGTTAATTCAATATAATAAATCTTAGAAAAATTATTATTAATAAATAATTATAATTTTTTCAGTACTATTGTGAACACTGCTGGGCAACGATTCATTCGCGGCCTGGACGTGAGTTCCACAAGCCATTGGTAAAGGAAGGCGCGGACCGACCGCGTGCTGTACCTTTCCGCTGGTGTTAACCCCAGCCACAATCGCTGCACCATGGGCAGTCACATTATCAACAACAGCAGCACCACCACCATCAACAACAACAACATCATCATCATCAACAACAACAACCACAACAACAACAGCAACAACATCATCAACAACAACGTCGACGTCGTCTTTAAGCTGTTTTTTAGAATTTTTTTTTTTCTTTTTTGCTCCCATTATAAATTTTTACAAACAGCTGACGACGCCAAATGGGAGCTTGAAAACCTTCCACCCAAACGGAAAAAGGAATATATACTAAGGAAGCTAAAAGAATCTATTCCTAATTCTATTAATTGCTACGTAAAAAAAAAAAGAAAACCATCTTTCGCATGCGCGATACTGTGTGTGATAGGTCAACCCGTCTTTATAGCAAGACAGGGTAAGATGAAGAAAGATAATCGATGGAGAAATGAAAAAAAAAAGAGAAGTTTTTTTGTCCGGCGCTCGTTTTTTCGTTTCGATAAATGTTTAAAAATGAAAACGAGACGACAAGAAACAAACACGTAATAATTGATATTTAAACAAAAAAAAAATATGGAAAAGAGAATCCACGCTTTTACTACCGCCTGTGTGTGTGTGTTGTTTAGGAAAAAAAAAATAAGATGAGCCAACGTTTTTCTCTGTATCACAGTTTCTCTAATAGCACCTAAGGATTCTTCATTAACTACGTTTTAAGCAAAATAATTATTGATAACAGTAAACAAACAGTATAAAAAACAACAACAACGACAAACAGACACACACAGACATTTTTCCCTTCACATTTAAACAAACGTAAGAAAAAAAAAATTCCCTGACCCCACTTTTACCACAAATTGACACACACAATTTCAAATACACAAAACTACTTACCCGTAATGTGTAGGTAAAAAATATCGTTATTAATTGTAATGCAACGCGTGCGTGTTTTACATTATATATATAAATATATCGAATATAGGGGAGGTAATTAATTGTGCGTGACGCGAAGAACCGACACTATTTGACGTTCGATCCGTCTCTCGAATTGTTTCTATAAAAACCAAATTGCGTACGTTCGTTTTTTTTTCGTCGCTCCCAAAATGAATTATACATATACATAGGCAATTTATATGTAAGTCCCTCTTACGTTACCTTTTTTTTCTTTTTTTTCTGCTTTTTGCTGATTCGTTATATAATGAAAAAAGTTCAGGGATGTCACAGCGTTGATTTTTTGCAATTAGAAATAAATCCTCGCTAACTTTAAGCATTGTGCGAGTTTAACTTTGTATCTTTGGTTTACCGAATTATTTTTACCTCAATTTTTTTTAATGACGAGAGTTTAGCTTTCGATAATAACAAGAAAAAATCTACTTAGAGTTTTGTAAATGTATTTTGTGTTACATCAGCGCGCTTGTGATGTACCTGAGCGTGTATGAAATTTTTTTTTTCTATTGCGACGATGTTTACGACTTTTCGAAGCTTTCATTGCAAAGCTACATACCTTTTTTGTATATCAAAAATATTAATTGTAAGCGTTTATTCTAAAGATTAAGGTATTCGATTTTCGCGCGCAAAGCACATTTATAACGAGAAGACAATAAACAAAAATGCTCAATCTTCGATAACAAAAAAAAAAATAAAGTAATTTGTGCCTCAAAACAGCGCGCGAGGATAAATAAAATGAATTAATTTTGCTTGTTTTGTAATCTTCTGATCTATATTGTAGTTTTATACTTTTTCATAAAGTTGTACCTGCGATATTTATTTATAATTTGATGTTTCTATTGTACATTATTATTAATTAAGATTCAGATTAAATAAATGATATAATTTTTTATTAAAATCATGGGGTACGTTTACAATAATTATTATTTCTGCAAATCACAGAAAACATCAAAAGAAGGAAGATTATGATTGAAATATTAACTAAACAATTTATTAATAAATAAAGTTTTCATAAATTTAAAAATTTAATGCACTAGTAAAATATTATATTTCCATTGTAAAATAATTTTTTATATTTAGATGTTTTGAAAAAATTACATAATTATAATTGCACATGATTATTCAATCAACTGTAAGATAAATTTGACATTTTTCTTTGTTTCTATTAGTATTTTAAATTAAATATAACTTTAGATAATCTCTTTAAATAATTGCTAACTTTTTATATTTGTACTTTTTGAATATAAAATATTTTTATTAATACATACCGGTATATACATTTTCAATATAAGTACAAGCATACATATATTTGTGTATATACATATATTATGTATTAAAAGTTCAATTGTAAAATATTATTATAATAATCAGTCTGTGTCTTTGCACATTTATAATATAATTTAAAGGTTATATAAACAAGCAACAAATAATTCGGCAATAATACTTCAGGCCTTGTCAATCTGTAATCTCATGTCGCTTAAAATTAAGAAAAACAAAATGAAACTACGAAAAGTCAAACGACGTCGCAAACAAATCGAATCAGTAAAAATTTTTGCATGTACTGACGAAAAGAAAAAAAAGAAAAGCAACATAAGCTAACCCCAATTAGCGAGAGAAGAGAGAGAGAGAGAGTAAGAGTAAGAGAGAATGTGGAAAGAATCGAAAAAGTGCGATGAGTAGCTCACCCCTCCTCATGTAAATAAATCTAGGAAAAAAAAGGAAAGGATTTTTAAATAAATCCTACCCCCTCAAACAATTTGCTATACCTGCCCGCGCGCCGGCAGCGCTCGATATTTTTTCTTTTTCTTTCGAAATAAAAAAAAAGGAATAGATAATTCTTTACTCTCAAAAAAAAATAGACCATAAACACTTAAAGGAAAACACACACTTCACGATTTCTCGTCTCGGTGTATATAATCAAACGAAAAGTAAAGCAGTTAATATGTATACAAATTAATGCGATCGTGTAGTTCAAATTGAGAAAGGTGTCGAGTTGTGTGTGGAAAATTGGATTTATAAGAAAGAATAAAGAAAAAATGGCATGTTATAACCAACGGCGTGGCTCAATAATGCAAAATGTAAACTCAAATTAACCGAGCGACGACGATATTTAAATTTTCTTTTTTGTTTTTCCACGATATGTAATTGTGTATATTGTAAACGTCAGATAAGTTCATTGAATATGGTGGTTTTTCTTGGTAATATATATAGAAATAAAATTTTTATATTTATGTAATTTTGAACCTTATAATATTAATATATTACTGTAAAATTAGTAATGTATTAATGTTATAAATGAAAAATTATATAAATATTTATATGTTACTAAATGTATATGTATGAAAAACCAAATGTGAAGAAAATTTGTTTCACGTATCTTCCCGCGACTCGACGTTTTTAATCTAAATGCACACACCAAACACGTTTAAAAAAAAAAATAACAGACATACGCAAAAAAACACACACTTGAATATATAAAAGTATATAAAGTACCTTCACAGTAACACGCAGAATAATAATAATAAAAAAATAATAATATTAATAATAATTAAATAATAAACAAAGCAAGTAAACGAGCGTTTAAATAAATTTTTCGACGAAATAAAAAAAAAACACAGAAATAACCGTACATAACTGTAATCCGAATATTTTTAAGAATAGACAGTCTCGGCGGTGAGACAGTTTTTTTATTTTTATATCGATTTTTCGAATTTATTATGATACTTTATTTTTTTTTAATAAAACAAGCAAAACAAAAGAAACAAAACACATAAAAAACGTAGATGATATAATAAAAAAAAAAAAAAAAAATAGATAGAAAAGAGTCAAACGTGAGAGAAGAAAAAAAAGGAGGAAAAAAAGCGATTGGATGAAAAATCATGTAGCCGAGAAATCGCGATTAAAAGTCGAAAAAGCTGGTTTTACCGTCGAAAACAGAGCGCCACCACACGCGAAGATTGATGGGAAGAATTTTTATTAGCGCAGAAAAAAAAACAATGTACTTTGGTGGATAACAAAAAGGAAAAAAAAGTATATATATACCATAAAAAAATTAGCGTATTTGGAAAAAATGGAATGTCGTAAGGAGAAGAGGAAAACGAGGGAAATTAAAAAAAAAAAATAAGAAGTAATCTCCACATCTATATATATAAATATACATATATATATTTATTTTTTTGGTCTCCTTTTTGTATATATAACTTGCCGCCGTAGGATTTAGGTGGCATTTAGATGAATCGCGCAGAAGTCGGCAGATCAATTTGATCTCTTTGATGAGTCAAGAAAAAAATGATGAAGAGAACGAAGATTATTAAACAAAAAAAATTAATAAAAATAAACCTTAGCTGAATTGAGAAAAAAATATTAAGTTAATGAAAAAAAAATTAAGTAAATAAAAAAAGGAAGAAGCGACAGAGGCGAAGAACGAGAGTCGAGAATATATAAAAAAAGCGTAAATTTTCTCTCAGTCGACTACTAAAGAGAACGAAATTTCAAAATAAGGAAAAGGAGAATAATTAAAATATGAAACGACCAATAAATTTAATTTATTTGTTTTTCCACGGGTTGTTCGTTATGCTCGTACGAAAATCCAGGATTTCATGGAAGAGACAAAATAAAATTTTTGAAAAATCAGTACATCTAGACTTTAATGAAACTAAAAATAAAACGAGCATTAGTTAGTGCAATTTAAAATACAAGGCGAAAAAAACGCGCAATCGTTGAAATGCGTAATGAGGGCCTTAATAAAAAAAAGAGAAAAAAAAAATTTTAATAAGAAATGAAAATAATTAGAGAAGTTGCGCGATTGAATTATAAAAAGTACATGAATGCAAATTGTCTAGATTCTCGATCTCTTTGCGACTGCAAAAGGAAATTGGAGCAGAATGAAGAGATGAAAAAAAGGACGAAGGCGCGCGCCGCTCACAGTCAAATTTATAAAAAAAAATACATAAATATATATATTGTATTATGTAATATATATTAATATAAACGCAATTCATACGAGTAGGCGTTATTCCTGCGCGCAATCTTTGTTCTTTAAAAATTGATTTTTACTTCTCTTAAATTGAATATATAAAAAAGTAAAACCCTCGAGAGAACGTGAAAAGGTCAAGATTGTACGACACAGAAAAAAAAATACACACGTTACATATATATATATATACGATTTTTAAAGTGAAAAAAATAAAAATAAAAACAGCTGTATTGTAATTTCGACGTTGAAAGCTCTATATGTATAAAAGTATGTGTATTATATTATGAATATGCATACATTTATATATTCGTATAAATATATGCATCTATATATTTATATATAAAATACGCGATCGCACGTCGATAAACCGATCGATTAATAATAGTAGCGAATAAAAAAAAGTTTACTTAGGTACCAATTCTCCTAAATCAACCTATAATTTATATATATTATATATTATATATATAGAGCGTAGCGTTATTTCAATACCTGATGGATGCCGGCGGTGGATCGGCTATTTAAATAAATAAAAAAAAAGAAACCTTTTTCTATAATAATGTATAGGGAAGATAAATTTTTCTAATTTTTGATGCGGACGCGATATACGATCGGTCGATAAAAAAATAATAAAATAATGGTATAAAATATTAAAATAAAATAATGGCTATTCGTTCTACTCTCGACACGTATATACATATACAAATAATGCACTTGCATTTCTTTTCTTTTTCTCTTTTTTTTAAAGCTCACGTAAACAGATATAGGCGCCTATGTATACACGTTGAAAAGCTTGAATGAAAAATAATGATATTATAGAGTTTTTGACCTGTCACGGTGTTACTTTTGAAATTGTTTTGTCAAAGCTATGTCAATAAGCTTTTTTTAATAGAATTTTAGTTTATAATAGACTTGCTTAAAATATTGGAAAAGGAAAAACGCTTTTTTTATTCAAACATTTTTCTACAGTATTAATATATTAATGTATTAGCATGATTCTACATTGTTGTATTAACTTTTATAGTAGATAATTCTGAGGTGATATAAAAAGTAGATTTTTTGATCAATAACTAGCCAATTATTGGCCATTTAATTATTACATTTGAGAGAATTCTATTTTGACTGCACATCATCTATTTTATATATTTGTCAAAATTATTTTGTCAAATAACAATTTTTTTAAAGTAAAAAGCAAACTTAAATTGTTAAATACGTTTCAACAAGCTAAGGCAAAATATCCATTCCAAAAGTAATCAAACGTCCGCACAAAAATCGTGAAAGATAAGAACAAAAAAAAACTTTTTATTCATTTATTCGCATGAAAATGATAAAAATAATTCTGTGCTTTTTCATTAATATCTAAACACACAGCGATATCACCACCTGCAATTACGAAACTAGTCGAATTTTGTCGAATATTCAAGTTTTGCGTACACACTTAAAAGACTCTCGATATTTCAAATAGTTAACGATAAAAAAGAAACATTGATTTTCTCGCGTGTTTTCGTCCTTCCGGAAAAATAGTATGCAACTTTCCTCGAAAATTTTTTCCCAAAAACAATTATAAGACAACCTATAAGCGACGGAATTTCGAACATATCAGAGGAAACTTTGAGGAATAGCCAAAAAGTAAAAAAAGTTGATAAAATTAGAAGACAACAAATTTAAAAAATTCTAGAGCTTTCACAAGATTAAAAAAAATAGCAAAGATTTTTCGAGGAATGTTTGAAGATAACTAAATCAACGAAGAAAATCAAAGGAAATTGTTGTTATTAGAAGTTAATTAAAAGCACGCCTTCTTTCGCGCGTGTAGAAATGGATGATAAAGATATATAGTTTAAACTAAGAAAAATAAAAATAATGGTGTTAGGTGTGTAAATTCTTCACCTCTTTTATAATACGTGTGATAAAGCATAATATACTAATTATTGTAAATGCAACGATAAACTAAATACGTGTGCATAACGTTGTGACCCGAGGAAGAAAAAAAAATCGACTTGAAAAAAGTAATGCGTATGATTATATATGATTCAGTGAATATATATAATGCGACTTTTTGTCGACGTACAATTATATTTGTTTATATAAAATTATGGTTATATAATTGTACGTAATTTGAGAAAAGATCTTGTATGTATTTGTATGTTGCATGTATACCATCGTGTAAAAAAAATGACTATTTTGAGGTTATCTGTAACTTTTTTTCAATAGTACAGTTTCTAATCTAATAACTAAAAAATGGTCTCTTTTTATTAGAACTTAAAAAATGCAATTACATATGAATATTTTTTCCCAAATTTGTTATCTTTTTTTCTCCGGGGCTTCAAACGATTATATATAAATATATGTTGGATATATTTGTATATATTTTTATATACGCGTATTTTATCCGTGATCTTCGGCTAAAAAACTAACGTATAATTGATAATAAATAATCGAGATGGACTTTGTTTTTCTGTTGTAAGTTTTTTCTATGTAATAAGCGGAAAAGCGCGTGAACTTAAAAAAAAAATAACCGTTAAGTAAAAAAAGGGAATAGAATAACATTTTCTAAGATACAACAAAAGATCGATATAAGGACGAATAAAAACGCGAGAAAAAGAGAGCGATTTGACGTGTACACGACAAAAATAAGAACAGAAAAATAAAAACGTTGAGATGAAATAAAGTACAGAAATAAGAGAGAGAAAGAGAAAGGATAGGGTGACGAAAAGAAACGCTTGACGAATGATAATGAAACAAAAACAATTGTAGTCATTTAAACGATAGATTCGTATTTTTCAGTGTTGAGAAGTTTTTTATACCGCTGTTATATTCTTGTCTAAATATCTTAGGTTTTTCGACCTGTGGATGCGACTGCTTGTGTGCACGAGTGTTAATTATTATAGTGCGATAGATTACTTGAAAACGGGCGCGAGGCAAAAAAAAAGAAACAATTTCTTTGACGGTAATATGTCAAAAATAAAAAAAAAACCTTTTTTATTTTTTTGGCAAGTAGAATTATCCTTAAAAACCCACCAGAGAACACAAATACACACGATATTGCGACGTTCTTTTTTATATTCTTTTTTCTGTTGCTTTTTTTTTAATGATAATTGACTTTTGGTTTAGTTTGAATTAAGCAGTTTTATTGGTCAATCAGACGACTAAAAAATAATCTTAAGTGCGCAATGCTAACAATGCAATTTTCTAGTTTTGATATTTTTTTTAATGAAAAAAAAAATTATTCACTTATTATTGTGATTAGCGTAGAAAATTATGCATGATAAAAAAAATCTTTTTTTATACTATTCAAAAGTGTGAAACACTATAAATTAGTTTGGTTTATAAAATAAATTAAATAATAAAAAAAATCTAATATAAAAATGACCATTTGAGGTTATATAAAACAGCTTTCTCACTTATAGCTTTATAAAACTTTTGTAAACAATGGTCCGATTTTTATTAGAAAAATTTAATATATAAATGTGTTCCTTTTGTACTTTAAATTCTAAGATGTAGTCGTTTCTGATACGATAAAACTCGCTTAATTCACTAAAAAAAAATACGTGAACAGAAAAATCGACGATTCGGAAATCTGAAATTCGAAATTTTTTTTTGTAAAAGTCAAAGAATTTTGAAGTGATACGTACGTGCTGTGCGTACTTCCTATACAAAGATTGAATCCTTATTATCTTTTATTGTGTTATTTTATATACATACAGATAACGATTTTTAATTTTTTTTCTTTATAATTTTTTGCTGCGCTAATTATCGAATTTTTAATAGATTGAATTAACTAAGAAAAGCGATGATTGTCATTTTTATCGCAAATTTATATATTAATTAATAGTAATATTATAAATATGAAGCCGTGTTTTTTTTTCGTTCGCGACAGATTGAAATAATTTTTATTTTTTTATATAAAGTTATTATTATACGAATATATTATTAATTGTATAAATTGAATTCTTGAACAATATTGATGATTTTTTAAATATTGTTGATTCAATTGAATTTATTGAACGATTCATCGCTATTAATTGCGCAATGATAAGATTTTTACACGTCTATAATAATTGCTTAATTATAAAGCGGTTAAGCTCGTATATAAAATGATTTGTATAGAATATATATTTTACTTGTCCTTAGTTTATTACGCGATAAACTCCTAGTGATTATTATAAAGCAGATGAAAAAACTTTCATATATTTTTTTCCTACATCTTATATTTTTTTGTGTCTTTTGTTTTAATATATTTTTTCTTTTTTATATAAAAAATATTATATTATAATGTATTGCATAAGTTTGTAAGCAAAAAAAAGTATGATCGATAAGTCTTTTTAGCACTTGTAATTGCGATCATTAATTATAATAATCTTTGTTTTTTGCCGTCTACTAATTCAGCCTTTAGTACATTTAACACTCGAGAAAAACATAAGCTTGAGAATTACCATATTATTGATAAAATTAAATTTTTAAAATTAAATTAGATTGTTAAAAGTATTATTCAATGATTGAATAATAGAGGGAAAAAAGTGTGAGGTTATATGGTAATTTTTCAATATTTTTTTCTCCGTGTGTTGTTAGTCCTTTTTTTTGTAAGGTCTTTACCCGTCGCGTCGCTATTTCGTAGAGATCTCCACGTACCAAAGAACACAAGACACATAACATTACACTTTATACACACAACTTTTATTGCTACATTTATACACACACGCAAAACTTTTTATTCTTCTTTTATTATTCATAATACGTACGTGACACGACGAGAGAAAAAAATAAAGTAAAGAGGAAACATTTTTAACATGCTGACATGCTGACAGGAATAAAAAAACTGGGAAGTTTTACTGAATTTACACTGATATTTCAATAATAAACATGAGATCAGGTTATGTCAGACAATTTTTAAAGCAATTTCAAGCCATTTAAGACAATCATTAGAAAAATGGCCTATGACTCTTAAATATCATTTCATCACACTAAATGGAATAATAATCGGTATTAAAAAAAATATTGTCGATAAATCATCTCTGATAATACATAACCTAAAAAAGGCTCAGATAAGTGTAAATTTAGGTTACGACTTTCATTGACAGTTAAGAAAATGATAAAAAAAATGTAATATTTTAATGTACTAGAAAGAAAAAAAAAGGCATGGGACAATAGTTGCAAAGCTAAAAAATAAAAGCGAGAGGAGATCCTATCTGAAAAGAAAAAAAATGGGAGATGCCTTTGCGCATAGTCGAATATTTATATTTTGTAAAAATTCGTCGATCTTATCTTTTGTAACGATTAACACTTTTAATTAATCATTTTTTATAATATATAAACCTTTTTCGCTCATCTCTTGGATGTACATAAAAAAAAACAAAATGTAGAGAAAGAGAGAATGAAAGAAAAAAAAAATCTATAAGCGCGATCAATTCGCCGTCGCGATATTCTTCGTTAAATAGGTCAAATGATGCTGGGCGCAGTGCAATGTGTTTTTATTAAGTACGAATTTAAGAAATGAAAAAAATAATATAAATGAAAAAAGCAAAGTCGTCGCGTATCTTTAATAAAATAAAAAAAAGAAAAGCCGGCGATTGATAAGGTAAAAAAAGCGCAAGGGGCTGAAAAAGGAAAAAAAGAATTAGAAATTGTACGTTTCTCCCTCCTTTTTTATAATAAAAATAAAAATTTATTATTGTGCGGCTTAAATTAAATTATTCTGTATAAAAAAACATAATGTCGTGTCAATTAAGCTCGTCGGTTTGTCAAATTTTTTTTCCATACTTTTTAATAAATGACAATGTAATTGTAGAGAAAAAAAGACGAAAAAAATGACAGATATATACGTCTCGTTCGAAAATTTCAGTCACCGCGAAAATTTCTCTTGTTCTATGCTGTGGGCATTGGAAGTTTTTTTCACCATGTGATTACGCAAATATATATATGTATGTACTATTTATATAGGATCAATTTGAGAAACAAGAGAAAGTTTTGCAGTGAAATTTCGAAACAAAAAATATATGTCTATATATATATTTTTTTTAATAGACGTATAAAAATTGCAAGTAATAGTAAGGAATACGAGCTTAATTCACGGCATTTATTGTGTAATAACGTCGATTTATACGATTAATCACGTATTTGCGTATATAAGTGGAAGGAAAAATGATTGAAAAAAAAAATAATGAAAATTTGTTACTATTTTGGAAAAAAAGCATTTTCCCTTGATTAAAAAATGAGAGATGAATTTTTGCGGGAAGCTTTTTTTCTGTAGCTTAAGGAATTTTTTCATTGAATTATTTTTTCTCCTTTTTTATTGTCTATTGTGACTTCTTTTTTATATAGCGTGAATTTTTCTATATTAATATTTAGCTTCTCTTTGGAAAATTTGTGATCCTTTTTATATATTAATTATAATAGGCTGAAAAAGTAAATTTTTTGAGGTTTAAAGGGATGATTAAACGTATGAAAAGGTCGAGAGAACGCGATATGAGGGAAATAAAGAAAAAAAAAATATTGTATGTTTCGGAAGGAACGCAAAGAAGTAAAACTAGTCAAACATGAAATGAATTTATAAAAAAAAAAAAAAGCGAAACTCCTTCGATGTATAAGATCGTCATGCCGAGAGATTTTGTTTGTAATAACGGAAAAATGAGGTTGCATTTGGTAAAGTGAGAATTTTTGTAGTAATTTGTTGTGTCGACTGATAGATGCATGAATTAATATATACGTTTTTATCTAAAATTAATAAAAAGAAAATCTTTATAATTAGATATAATTTGATTTGCTAAAAAATTTTATCCAACGTAATTTAAAATTAAATATAATCGTTATAATTAATATATACGTGAAATATTAAATAGCATTATTATACTATAGTGTAAATTCGGAGTGATATCAGATATATTAATTGAAAAAAAATTGTATCGATATAAATATATATATAGAGATAAAATTTTTTATAGAAATTTATAAATATTTTCTATCCAATGCAACAGTCGTCTTTCCGCTTTTTTGATCTCGTGCGTTGCAATGAAAAAAAAAAAATTAAAGGATTATATAGTCAGCCCCTCGTTAACACATATAATTACATATATTTGTTTGCGGCCTCGAACCTGTACGTCTCCCATTAGGAAAAAAAATAATATATAAACGGATGCGAAGGAATGGCATGGAAATTGTTTGAAAAAACGCAAGAAAAGAGTAACAAAAATTAAAAAAAAAAATATGTGAAAAATTATAATGAGTGTGTAAAAGAAAAGTGCAACACGAAAAATGAAAAAAAAAATCGAGAAAAAAATCGCTATGTGAGTTTTGTCGTACTATTGTTTGTGAAGCGAACGAGTGTTTTTTTTCCAGTGTCGTGTCCCGAATCGTCTGTTTTTTTTTCTTTTGAATATTTTCACGAGAATCTTGTTTATTTTTTTCTTCTGTTTTTTTTTATAACCGAGAGGAGAGAACAGAATTACATGTATTTCTCCTTTATATATACATATATATATATATTTTTGTCCTTAGTATTTAGTGAAAGGAAAACAATTTTTTTGGAATCGACTTTTTTTTTTAACGGCTAGAATAATTTTTATTATAATCTACTTAAGTGAAAAAAAGTATGACGAAATTTTTTATTTTTTTCTATTAAATAAAAACAAACATTTTTGAAAAAAATACAACTACACATAGGGTTGGCGTTATTTTTTTCATTTATCACGGTCCTCACAACTTTTTGCGTTAATATATTATCAATTCCTTTAACATATACAATTTCCGCGAAAAAGAAAACAGAAAAAGTCATTTTGCAATCACATTTCCGTCAAAAGAAAAATAAAAATTAGTGAAAAGTAGAAAAACAAGTGTTGATATAACATTAAATTATCCTTTTAGTAAAATGTGTTTTTTGATGGCATAATCATTTCTGTAAAAGAAATTTTTTTTAGTAAATAAAAGTAAAAATGCAATTAAATTATTTGACATAAAGATATGAAAAAAATGAATGACAAGAAATGTGACAAGCGAATAAAGTTGATTATTAATTTTTTCAATTATGTTGAGTAAATCATATAGTAATTGAAATTCAATTAAGTAAAAATTAAGAAATATGAATAGCGTTCAATATGTGTTATCGTTAAATTCACCAATTTACTCATACATTTTTAAAATATTTATTTTATTTTTTTTGTAAATTGAAACACAAGTATGTGTATGCGCTCATTACACAACATAAACAAAAATGAATATCGAAGATCAAGATTAGACAGACCAAGGAAATTCCTTACTCAACTCAAATGACCCGAAAATGACAAGAATAATATGAAATCGGAATATGCGTGATTCTGATTATTGCTTTTAGCTAAAAATATTAATTTTAACGGATTAATACAAATTGATGCAATTAAAAATTCTTGAATTTTTTTACTTATTTTTTTATGCTATTATAAATTTTCTTTTTCTGCTTAAAATAATTCATTTTTAAAAATTTTCTATTAAATTGATATGTTTACAAAATCAAAAGAATCTACTGCTAAAATATTTTCCACTTATTTTACATTAATATTTGTTTAGTTAACTAATAATATCGTTTCTTAACAAATAAAGCAAAAAATTTTGATTTCATCAATTAAACACACGCTAATCTCGAAGAATAAGATTTCTAGAATGAGAGAATAACTAAAATATGACGTAAATATTTAGCGAGTCTAGTCGATTTTTCGACTAAATAAATAAAAAGTTCGCATTAATGCAAAAACGAAGATACCTGTTTATTCGTACTTATATACATTTAAGTGTTTCTCACATGTACCTTGAAAAAAAAAGTTAAAATAATTCTATTAAATTGCGATAACTCTACTCGAGCTCGAAAAGTATATTTGTTTCGAGAGAAAAATAAAATAAAAAGGGGTGAAGATTAGGAAATTGAACGATGAGGGGTAAATCAAGAGAGAATGCAGGATAAAACAAAGCAAAAAAAAGTAAGAAATTTAAAAAAAAGTAAACATATATATGTAAAAAAAAAGTCGTGAAAAAAAGAGTGTGGAAAAATTTTTTTACCTTTTTCTAAAACAAAAAATCGTAAGGAGCGTAAAAGATAATTTAAGTGATACCGAGAAAATAAAAAAAAAATAATGGCTTATACACAATGGCGATTAATTCGGCCGGTTCGTGAAATAAAAAAAAAATTAGTGCAGATTTTTTCTATGTTATGTGTTCGATATATAAAATGCGCTGATCAATAAGGGACGCAATAAAAAAAAATAAAGTCAAAGAATCATTCGGCGGACAACAGGGACGCGAAATCTATAAAAAAAAATAAAAGGTTTTTTGCGCGGAAAAGTGCTTTGCTCACGTTCGATAGCCCTTTCCTTAATAATTAGTTTTTAAACTTTCAATACACTTAGAGAATAATTTACGAGCCATAGTAATCGATTTTATAAAAAAAAATATTAAACAGTAGAATCATTTGGGTCTGAATAGTTTTAAAATCCCTGTGGAACTTAAAATTTTTTTTTCATATAATTTCTTAAGATAACCTATAAAATTAATAATTCATTGAACTTTTTAAACGTAAATGATCTTATAATACTTAAGAACTCACGAAATAAAAAACAAAGGCATAATTACTATTTAATACATTTTAGATATCAAAACTTTCTAATAAGCTACATTTTTTCTTTAATAAATAAGACTTGTTCAATAAATTAGAAATAATTAAATCTTGAAAAAAATCGTTAAAATAAACATGAATACTTGGCTTTCGCCACTATAGCTCATCAACTTTCCTCTTAAATTTTCTTTTTGTAACAGATAATTATAAAAAATGTGTAAAGTTTTTTGAAAAAAATAAAAAATAAAAACAAAAAATATGAATAATTAATAATAAAGATCGACTATTTACGATCGTTAGCGCGTTTTTTATCATCCCGTCCGTTGTTTCGCACTTCTCGAAAAAAATTTGATAATCGTTTTATCTTGATCAATCCTTTAGATGGTTAAAAAACTATTTCGTAGATATGTTTTTTCAGCCGTGAGTACCTAAAATTTAAAATAAAGCGTATAACGACGCAGTATTATTGGTAGATAGTGTTCGTAAAAAGACTTTACAAAGATATCGCGTAAAAAAAAAACTTTATAAAGATCAGCAGTAGTAAAGCGTGATTTTGAATGAATTTTTTGAGTCGTAAAATTTTAATGAATGCAATAATTTTATAAATATCAAACGCCTAAATATTGAAATATCTGTTTGTTTAAAAGATAAATATTTTTAAAATTAGATCTAGTGATTTACTAAAAAATATTCAAAATTGCTTTCTAAAAAAAAATTTTTTCCATTTAAAATTAATAATATTTTAGGAATAATAATTGAAATATAATAATTAATCTATTTTGAAAAAAAAAATGTTATAAATATATTTATCAAAAAAATTCTAATTATAAGACAAATAAATTTTTTATATCATTCAAAATCATATTTACTACGTGTATAACCTAAAAATACGTTTTTATGTCGAATCGAATAAAAAAGATTACATACTGAAAAAAGGTTAATGCCTTGGCTGTTATCCAGCAGATACCAACTATTCCATTTCAGTCATATAGTTGGTGTTCCTTTGTTTTAGAGCATATATTGCCTGCTTTGGTGTAATATTATCGCGTGCGTGGTGCACTAACTACTCGCATCTTAGCGAGAAGCTAATACTCCTCAACTGCCCTTTTTTGGCGCATTTACAACGCGTTTATAACGCATCTGTCACTTTTCGCCTGCAATGCACCCGCATTACTATATCAAGATGCGCGGTTGCGCCTCGACGGCAAGTTATTAAATATACAGCTAATGCACTAATCTTTTCTCAGTGTGCACTTGAGAGCTTCTCCTTTCGATTGTTACCGCGTTGACGCGATGCATTTGATACAAACTCTTTGTACATTAGAAAGAATTCGTTGTTATAGAGGAAAAAAATATGAACAAAAAATAAAGAAAAAGAACCCTCGTCGATTAATAAAAATGAAAAAAAAAAATTATCAAGTATCGCAGAATGAAAAGCAAACATTAGAAATGATTAGAAAAATGTGAGAGAAAAGATAAAGTGAAGATGAAAATAAAAATATAAAAATTATAAATTAATAAAGTTGTGAACAAAATACAACCTAATAATATCACCCCTTGTCGTTTTTCTGGAAAATCATTTTCCGTGAGCGGAGAAAATTTTACGATATGACTTTTTAAATGTAGAATGTGTTTTTTCATCTTAAAAAATATTCATAAAAATAAAAACAAATTTAAAATGCTAAAAATAAAACCGTAGAAAAAAATAAAGGAATGTGTAGAATTACGATGTTTTGATCGGTGTAAATCTAATAACTTTACTCCGCTTATGGTTAATAACAGGTAACTTTTAATTAATAAACAGAAATATAGAAGTTAGTGTTTTTCAATGCTTCTAATAAAAAAAACATAGATAAATAAAAAATACATCAAGAATTCAAAATAAACAAAAAATATGGGTAAATAATGATAAGCCAGAAAAAAATCATTGGCAAAGATACGAAAGATGTCGCGATAAAGGAAAAGCATTAACGAGTGGATTTTATATTATATAAAAAAAAATAAAAAGATATTTATTAATAATAGTTCTTTTTTAAAATTTGTCGATCGTTAGTTGTGTAAGAATTTTTTGATTCTTAAATTTTTGTACGATTTATCGTTAGCGAAAAACAAAACTTTTTGCATACATATTATATATGAATATAAAAAATTTTTATTGTCAAAGAAAATAAACTAAAAAAAAAAAAAAAAAGTGCTGCGTAATTTTTCATGTTTTTTCATATAGAAAAAATTATTAAAATTATTACATATTTATGCGAAAATATTTGATGTCGTTCGTTCTTTTCGTTATCCGTATAGTCGTGTAAAATTTAAGTATACATAATATATATATTTGTACAAGAATAAAACTTTACGTATTATCTTTATTGAAAATTTTATATAAAAAACGGTAGAATAAAGGATCTTTCCTCTCGTGCGAATCTTAAACTTGAAAATTGGGTTTCCAATGCGTTAATTAAAGCTTTATTTTAGATTTAAATTTATTCTTTCATCGTAGTGTTTATACTGTGATATTTTTGCAGCTACATAGAAATATAAGTAACCACTTTATATTTTGTAAATCTTCAGTATCAGGGAGCGTGATAACGCACCCAACGGCAAGTTTTTTTATATTGTTTTTGTATTTTCTTTTATTTTATATAAAACAGTGTAATATAAAAATATTATCATTGGAAATCTAATTTAATAAATTTTGGATGCATAAGTTTAAAGAAAATTCGAAAACAAACACTACATCTAAGACCGAAATAAGAGATACATAATAGCAAAACGACTTACTGTGATTGGCTAACTGAAGTTAAGCCAGACCGCATCAAAAATTAGTAAAATGTGTAACCAAAACAACACGATTTTTCTCAGGAAGAAGTGATTGCTTAATATTGTAATGATACTAAATCAATATTGAAAATAAAACTTTAATATTGTCGCAGTATTGGTACAATATTGATATTTTTTCACGAATGGAATCGAACGGAAATTTTTCATGTTTCGTTAGAAAAACAACTAAATAAAATCAAATATGCGTGCTTCCAAGCAGAAAAATATTGTTTTCCGAACACTTCAAATATAAGAAAAAAAAATAAAAGTATAAGTAAAAGAAATACTAAAGCTACCGTTATGAATTCTCGTAATGGATAAAATTTAAGAATTTTTTATTATGTGATAAAAATGAAGGTACGAGCGTCAGTCGATTATTTTATTTTTTTGTAGTTATTTTATATCTCGATGACGCAAGGAAACCTCAATGTAGCTCAATTAAAAAAAATATATAAGTAAATAGAATTTATTTTTTTGCTCGCATATTGTTATCAATTATAATAGATGAAAGTTATGGGACGCATGGGGATAAAAAATATTGATGCGTTTAAATGAAAAAATAAACAATACTAATAATTCAAAGTTGGAAAATTCGTAGTGAAAAAAAACTTAAAATTTAAATAGTAAATTACTTCTCAACCTGCATTGGCGGAATAAAATCTAGTTTACTAAAAACTAGAGTTGAACTTTATTTAAAATGTAAAGAGATAGGCACTAAATAAACTCAAAATAGACTAGAAAAATATTTAATAAATTTCCATCTATATTGAATTAATGTGAAAGTAAGAACGAAATAAGCACTGTTTGTTTGATTTTTTAGAAGAAAATAAACTAATATTAATAGCAAAACTAAAAATATCATATAGCCGAGTAAATCGTATAAATATATAATATAAATATATATATTAATAAATGTAACGCTTCGAAGTTACGTGATTGTTATTACAATTAGCGCTCAGTTAACGAATAAATAAAGAAAAATAAAAGAAAAAAAGATAAATTGAAGTGTTAGATTAGAACGCGAGTTTAAAACATGCGGTAGCTGATGCAAGGCATTAATTGATTATAATTGAAGTGTTCGACGACAATGTTTATGGTTAAGAGGCACGATCGTGCCTCGACGGCAAGTTTTTAAATAACAAAGGAGTATCATGAGAATTCAATTAATTTTTCTTTTCATTAGATTAAAGTTATGGGAAAAAAAATTCGAGAGAAAGCGAGATCCTTGGCTGTGACGAACTCGCTCACAATTTTCACATTCGAAAAATCATAATTTTTTTGAAGATCGACAATGTATAGGAAAATTGTACTATTTTTAACGAAAAAAATTTTTTTATAGTAAAATATTTAGTATAATCCGCTTTAAAAAAATATATATACATATAGGTTATGTACGATTTATTTATACATCGATTATTGTATGTAATTAGATTTTCGTTGTACATGTAAATCGTTCTTAACCATACGTTAAAATGTATAATTATATAATATATTTGTATATAAAAGTACATAGTTATAAACAGGTAAAAAATTTTCTCACTCGATAATTTTAAAGGACTCGTATTTTTACTTATGATTAACGTTTTTATAAAAAAAAATAAGGAAGAAAAAACGATTTACAATCTGTAGTGATGTATATGATAAAATAATTAAAATTAAAATATTTTATAAATTTAAAAGTTTTTTTAAAAACAGAAGCAACAATATTAATTTTGATGTAGCTGAAGAGTTTTTGTAAAAATTTTGAAAATACATACTTAATATCTTTTTATAATAAGGTGAAGTTATAACGTAAAAATTTTTCTGTATTGTGTATATATATAAATTTCATAAAAAAAAGTACTTTTATAACTGAATTATAGATTATTACGACTGTTTTGTTTTGTAATTAATTTTAATTTTATTAGACTAATAATATGATAATAATTCCACTAAACACATAATGTATTAAAAATATTTTCCATGTGATAAATTTAATATAGGCTTAAAATAAAATTTTCTACAATTTTTCATAATTTTTTATCTAAAAACAATTTGATAATTTGTTTTCATTGTTCTTTATAAACATATATTATGATAAACTATGTTATAATATTCTAACGTTCACAATCTGAATTAAATAAGATAAATTAATAACAAAACTGCAACACAATATCAAATTTCGTATCTTAATGTAGTTTATAATATATTTAATGGAGAAACCATTTAGTCAATTTATATAGAAGATCAGAAACACTATTTTCGAATATAAAAAAAAAACAAATTTCAATGATCGATCTTCAAACGAAATAAATTTTCTGAATGTGAATACAGAGTCAAATGAAAAATGCATGGGATTCCTTCCGGTCTTTTTTTTGCCTTTTTTTATACTAAACGGTCGAAATGAATCACAAATGTCCGAAGACTCTCAAACAATTGTGAGATTCTCGTTTTTCTCAACCAAATTTACATATATATCCTTTGTTATTAACAAAAAGAGCTTCTTAACCTAACATAGAGGGCGCGCGTGTATTTGATTTTATAAATACATGTAAAAAAATGGAAAAGTTTCATCTTTGCAATGAAAAAGTAACGGTGAAAAATGCAAGAGAAACAAACGATAAAATGATCCAATAGCGAAAAGTCGAGTACACACCATATTTTTAATCTCCTTGTATAAGTGAGAAAATATTCTACATACTTTTCTTCTCGTTTCACTTTTCCCTTTATATAAGATAATGTATGTATAACAAAGACAAAATAAGTAAAAAAAACATCAGTTGCTATTCGTGTGTGTTATATCTCGTGCGCGCTTTTTGTAAGTCGCAAATGTTTAAAAATTATATTCATTTCTTTATTGTTATATTCTTGGTGATAATAATATTGTAAACGTGTAAAATAAGGATCGTGGCGTGCTTTTGCGATTTTTGAAATTTTCTAGGCAAATTAAAATGCGAACGAAAAGGAAACGAGAGCAAAAGAGTTACCGATGGAGAAGTTAAAAAAAAATATGTAGACAAAAAAAAACAGTGAAATAATAATAGCATTATAAATATTAATTATAGCTAAGTATCCAACTGAACAGTTTGAGCCTCTTTTTTATGAATCACATAGACATTTACATATACATAAAACACAGATATATATTAGAAAATAAAATAAAACACATCATCCCCTCTCTCGCTTGCGTAAAGGAACTCAGAATATCTGTTTTACCGACTAAGCAATAATCAGCTAAAAAATCGGTAACTTAAATATCGTATTGTAAATGATAACGGTGCTTACGAATCAAATATATCAATAAATAAAAAAAAAGAAACATTAAATTAGAAACGTAAATTTAATCGATTCATTTTCCAAGGATACTGCTCAGCCGGTAACAGAAATTTTTGGGTTTTGTCAAAGGCGATATGTGTGCAGCAATAATTAAACACACACATGCGTTCGAATATATTCGTGCGCAATTTTTTGCGTGCCGAAATTACCCCTTAAAACTTTCTTGTGTACGCATACCTATAATGTATATGTATGTACATGTGAGTGTAAAAAATTAAATTTAATATACCGTATTTGAAAATAATAGGAAAAATAATTAAAAAAAATGTGAAGTTGACCCTATTGAATATTTCCGTAAAAAGCTGATGGGAAATTTTTCATTTTTAAACACTTTTTCAGCATATTTTTCTCTTTCGCTGATTTTTGAAGTTCATAAAAAAATTTCCCTTCTCGTGCTTTTCATCATAGGGATTCAAACGCAATCGAGCGATTTCTCCAGAGGATGAGTGTAATAAAAAGATAAAGAATTCGCGACTTGTAACGCGCCACCGGTCAGTAATCAATAAAGCGTAATAAGCAGTTGTTAATAATTAGCTCGCAGAAAAAACTCCAAAGCTAAGAACCGAAAATGCGTGACATCTGATTTTAATAACATTATAACAGTATTGGTCAAATATTTTAACGATATTGAAAAAATGAACAAAACTAATCAACAGATTTTAGTTAAAAGTTCGTTTCTTCATATTAAATGTAATTCATCTCTTGAATAGCTGTGTAGTTGACCAGTAAAATATCGGTCCAATATCGTTTAATTTTAAAAATCAGATGCGTTCATACTAAGTTCGGCGTAACGTACATATACACATACACACACAAACACGGCCACACCTAAGAATACAAACATAAATACAAAAGATACACGTAGAAAAATAAAGAGAATGTCCCATCACAACAAAAAAAAAGTAACATTATTATAATTACGTAACAAAAGGTAATTTATACTATATGTAACTATTACTATTTTTATGAATTTTTGTACATTTTTCTAATTATTTTGTATAATAATCCTTAGCAGAAAGAATGGCATAAAAATGTCCGGCATTACCCTCATCCCCGAACCCCCGTTCTCCCTATTTAAAATAATCGAAAAAAACCCCTCTAATTCCTTGTCTTTTTCGTCGCGCCTTAAAATAAAAATGCCCTCGACTGCCTCTCCCTCTCCTTTTTCACCTGCGAATTGCCATTGAGTGAGAAAAAAAAAATTACCAAACTTACTGGCAATTTGCTCTCTCTTAAACTTTTTATTCGGAAAAAGAAAAAGGTACGAATTAAAAAAAAATTGAGGAAAAGCCACTTTGTTATTATACACTTTTAAGAAAAAAAAATACTATTAATAAACGATGATACACCCAAATCCAATTAAAATGCCAAATTCACGAGGGACAAAACGAACGATGAAAGATTCAATGTAATTGAATACATATGGGATTTTATATATTACAATAATTGGCATGTCCGACTTTCTAATAGATTGTACGACGTTGATTAAAAAAATAATTAAAAAAACCAATAATTGTAAAATTCGTCGTTATATAAAATAAGTACAATAGTACAATTGCGTTGTAATTGGTTTTCAGTGTATACAAAAAAAAAATAATACATATATATTTTTCCTTCTTATTCACCGATTAACCGTGATTTTTCTCTCGATAATAGAAAAAAGAAAACCAAAAAAAAAATATCTAAATAAGCGAGCTTTTTTCGAAGATTCAAACGCGTAACCTTCTCTTTATATATATGAAAAAAAAGTAAAAGAGAGGCAACTTTTTAAATCTTTGAAGCGCGCGTTTTGTCGATATTTTTACGAACCGCGTAAAACATATACGGCGAATCGTATATACATATACAATATATATTTCTCTTGTAAAACGCCGTTTCAACAAAAAAAGGTCCTTTTTCGCATTTTGTATAAATAACAAATAAAGGAACAAAAAAAAAAATGATGACGTTAAGTCACACGTTCAAAGACGCTTAGCCGTAGTTGTATTTTCTCGCTGGCAAATTAAATAAAACAAAAAAAAAATAAACAAAGGGCAAAAAAAAAATGGTAAAATAGCTTCCAAACTTTTAAGAACGCGCGCAACTTTCCGAGTTTTTCTGTAGAGTTTTAATGAAAAAAAAAAGACAAAAATAAAAAAAAAAGAAAGGTACCGATATGAATAGCATTAAATAAAAGATGTGTAATAAAAGGCGCAAAGTGTATGAGAAAAAGGAGAGAGAGAGAGCGAAAGAGAGAGAGAGAAAAAGTGAGCGCGCATAAAAAGAAAAATAAGTGTTTGTCGAATGGGTGATGATTATTGACGAGGATGATAAAAAAAAAAAAAATACGGAACAAACTCTTCTTCGTAATTTTGAGACGTGTTTGTTATTAATTATAAGAAGTCACTTTTTTCCTTTTTCTTGAAAACAAAATGCTATTAAATAGATCGATTCTTTCATGGAAAAAAAAGATATCTTTTTTGGATGAGTGTACGCAATTTAATTAATCAATTTATTCATGAATTATATGCTGAAGAAAAAATTCTCTCTCTCTACATATATATATAAATATACATATTCAAGTCATTTTTTAAAAAAGTATTTAGTAAATATAAAATTAAGGAAATGATTTTTTTCTTCAGCGTAACACTTTTTACCCTTTTTCATATTATATATCCACCGATCGTTTTTCTAATACGTTTAATAACCTTCTTTCTTTATTTTTTACTTTTTAAAAACTTAATTGTTAATTTTTTTCGTTATTTTATTGTGTAGTATTTGTATACAAAAAAAAAAAAAGAACGTTCAATGTAAAACGTAGATGAATTTATAAACGTAATGTCATGTTTTTATTTGCATAGTTTTAATATTATATTTTATCAAGAATTTGAATAATTTATTATTTGTATCTTATAGAAACTTTTTTTATTTACTTACGACTTTTTTAGTATTTTAATAAATATGAGTTTGTTAATAATATCAAAAAGTTTCGTTTTATTATTTTAAATTTATTGTTTCATTTTATTTTTCATTTCCTATCAACAGATCAACGGAACAGAAGCTGCATCGAACTCAAAACTTGAAGCTGGATTCATCGATATTTAACTTGTCAGATAAAGTTTTATAAAAAATTAATTAGGATTAATTTAATAATCATGATAGCTTTCATTTCAATTTATGAATCAATTCAAATGCGATTATAATTTAAAAAAATTATATATAAAATTCAGTTGAAGTACCGCTATGCAAGACAATTTTTTTTGTATTTACTTTATTTAACGTCGCTGTATTTCAGCTATTATTGTAATGCTAATTAGCGACGGAGGTCGTCAGTATATTTGCGAACAAAGCCACAATAATCGGCCGCCGAGAGCGGGATTCGAACTCGAGCCCTCAGTTTGCGAAACCATCGCTCTACCGAGTGAGCTACTGGAGACCTCAAGAGTAATATCTTAAGTATTTATAATCAATATTCCAATACAATCCAAATTCAGTCATACAATACAAATTTATATAATAAATCTGAAATGTATTTTTACAAAATAGAAAATTTACGTTTTCTAATAATCATCTATTATTTTCTTTTAACTTTAATCATGCAAAATTATTAACCAAAATATTAAGATTAACTTACACAATTACTTTTTTATCCATGTTGATTCTTTGATTAAATTATGTATATTAAATCAAAATTAGTTTTTACAGTCTTTTAATTTTTAAAGAAATAACGTAGTACGTTTAGATTATGAAATTTTGAGAATAATATAAAACATATTATTTTGCCGAAAAATTATTCCCGTTTACAGAATCACAAAAATGATGTATCATCGAACATTAACATAATTCTACAATATAAAAGTAAATAAATATTTTTTCCTATGAAAAAAAATCCATTAAAATCATCCTTTCGCAACAAATAACACAAATCATTTTTAACAAGTCTATTACACGTATACAACTTATGTTCTATTAATCAGCGCACAAAAAAAAAGTAAGGATCCTTGCACAATGTATAGACGAGCGCACATCTGCCTCGTTTCATATTTTTCGGTTGTGCAATTATATACGTGACAAAAAAAAAACCTGGCGACGATTAAGTTTATACACTGGAGCCTTTTTATGCTGTTTCGATGGTCCTTTTAATGGTGTACCTATTGTTATGCTCTGTGCCAATTAAGTGTAGGATTGTGATATATGTTTCTATGTAAGAAAAAGGGTAAGGTTCTTTCTCATATTTTTTGTGTATGGTAAGGTTATTCATTTTATATACTTTATTATGAAATGCTTGGTTGATTTTTTAGTTTTTTATTGGACTGTATTTGTTTATATACATTTTTTTATTTTTAAACCTTCGTAACTATAATATAATACCTTAGAACAAACAATTTATCAAATTTATTTACAGATAATTCAACAATCATTCATTATGTACGCATTATCAGTTACTAAAATGTCTTAAATTTTATTTTAAAAATACAATAAATCCCTTGAATCTTAGCCGATAATTATATAATATTATCATATTTTTATACTCGTATAATATAAATCCGAGTTCAAATTATAAATTACTTCATCAAATACTGAAAATTTACAAAAACTACGCAATTTCGCAAAAAAAATTTGATTTCAATACTTACAATATTAATGTCGGATTTAGCAACCTCTATACTAAACACACTAACATATGTAAAAAAGAAGACTATTATTCTAGATAAAAAAAAAGTTTGCTTTGTAATAATCGTTAAAAAATCTAACAAACGGATGGCAGCTTCATTGAAGGAATAAAAATTCGCAATTTCCTGCAGATATTTAGTTATTTTTTTTCGAGGTCAACGTTTCGTTTACCATAATAAGTAACGACTTTTCTATGCTACATTGCTAACGTAATTCTTATTTAAAATAAAATAAAAAAATATTCCATAAAAATAAACAATAAGTACAAACTGTGACTTAATTAATAAAATATACTCGAGTAAAAGTAGGTTACATGTAAAACAGGAAGTACGCGTAATAAAAAAGAAAAAAAGTTCTTAAGCGTATATAACTTTCCTAATTACGTCGCGTTTTACTCTTTGAGAAAGAAAAAATTGTACATATAACATTACTCTATAGGAAAGTAAAAACAAAATAAACATTAAAACTCGTCGATGTTTTTCTCTCTTTTTTTTTTTATAAAACGACATCAAAACATGTGGGTGACATAGAAAACCTAAGAGACCACTGGTTTCTCCTTCCAGAATAGTAAATTCATATCGTTGATCTTGTGCAGCGAACAGTTTTCCATGTTATTTCTGCAATACAATAAAAAATAAATAAGAAAAGAATTTATGAGTCATTTAGTTACTTCAATGTTTCATTATGTTGTTGCTGATGGATTTGTAATTGCATGAATGAATAATTAATCAATGGTTAAAAAAATTCTATTTAGTAAAATTTGATTAATTTTTCTTGTATTGAAAAAAAATGAATAATTAATTTAATATGTTATACCAAAGTTTTACAGATAATAAAGATAAAATTTCTAAAAATTTAATAGAAAATAAGAAATTTTGGTTTACTTACAGGAACCTATCTTTGAGTAAGAAGGCTCTAGGTTGAACTCGTTTCAGCCTATCGCCATTGTCGCACAGTATTCGCGCCATGGTAGTCTTACGAATTTCTTGAAGTTGTTCTTTAGTAAAGGAACCAGGAGTTTTTCCATTTTCGTACCAATATCTGTCACCTGATCAATTCACATAATCGTTAATATAAAAATTTTTAAATATTGATTAATTTTAATGGAAAATTTAATTAATTAAAACAGACTCTATTGCTCGGTAAAAATAATAGTTGTAGAAAAAATAATTTTTTAGTCCTATTCAAGCCTATGTATTAAAACCTTTTTTTTTTAATTTTGAAAATTTCTAAAAACAGTTTTAATCGATGGTTCAAAACCTGACTTAAAATTTTTTAATAGAAAATTATCTACTGTGCGCGATATTGGTTTAATTATATTACTACATGCTAATATTGATATAAATTACCTTTTTTTTACAACAGAAATGTTTTGTGAACAAAAAATCGATATTATTCAACCACTTTATTAAATTTCAATTTAATTTCATTATTTGATATAAAATTATATGCTCTATTATGATAATAATTATTTAAAGCATGAGATATTGATTTAATTTATATCAATTAATTTTTTGACAAATAAATTTTAAGAACGAAAAATTGATATTGTTTAAAAAATTTATAAAATTTTAATTTATTTTTATTATTTGATAAAAATTATGTGATCTTATAAGATGATCCTTTATTATAAAATCTTAAACGATATCTTTGAAGACTTTAAATGATAACATAAATAAATAAAATATAGAAAAAAAGTTTTTGAGAGTTGCTAAAAATTTTTTAATAATTTAGAGCTAACGCTGAGGAGGTATAATGTTATTTTATTTAATTTTATTTATCGTCGCTGTATTTATGCTATGATTGCAATGCTAATTAGCGACGGAGATTTTCAGTGTACAAAGCACATGAAATGTACAGTGGTGCTTGTATCAATCGGCTGCCGAGAGCGGGATTCGAACTCGGGACCCCGAGATAACGAATCTATTGCTATACCGACTGAGCCACTGACGACCTCTTGTTACTAACGTCTTAAATGATGAGTATCATAATTATTTTAATTAATAAACAATTTTTTTAAATTTATTTTTAATAATTTTGATTAAATTATATTACTTTTTGTTTACTAGTTTTGTGCCCTTACGAGGGGAATTTCATTGCTCCTAAAAACATCAGCGTTATTATAAATAAAAAGTTTCACTGAAATTTGGCTCGTTGGGATCTTTAAACTACCTTTTTTAAAATTAAAATAATTAAATTGCTTAAAAAATTATGAAATTACCTATTCTTGCATTTCTAAACGTTCTTCCTAAAAGACAAATGAATGTTGGACCTAAAACTGATCCAGATACTGGAGCTTCCGAAAGTGCGCCTGTTATTAAATCGATTTCATCCACTTTCCTATAAATTAAATTATAAATATAATCAAAACATTTCTAACACAAAAATAAAAAAGATTTTTAATAAACTTTACCTATAAACACCCTGCAGTCGTTCAATAACGTTTCGAGCAATAGTACCCTCCAAATCCTTAAAACTCTTCACCTCAGGTAAATTACAATAGCTCCTCCAGTGTATGTAAGACGGCAATCCATGATCGCGTCCTTGTTGTATTATTTGGGCGGCATAATCGACCGGGGTATCGCGCGTTTTACCATCGTGGAAATAACGTTCAACGAGCACTTCGTTCAACGACGGTGGCAACGGTTTGCGTGAATGGCCCGCTGCAAGAAATTTCAATATTATTCATCTAAAATTCTTAAAAAAAAACTTTCGTAACATTCGCAATTATTGTAATTAAATATAATTGACAGATTATTTCTTTTTCTCACGTTCTAATCGCTATTATGCTATCAGGCCTGTCAAAATTCAACAATAGCCGATGGCTTGGGCAATCGCGAGAATTTCGTGTGTGTAATCTTCTTACGTTAATTTTAAAAAATGTCGAAAGTATCATAATACTTGCACCTAATTAAATTATTCGCTATATATTTAATAACGGCTTGACAAATGAATCTCTCAAAAAAAAATTATAATGAAACCAATTATCTAATTTAAGGTAAAAATGATCCATTCTAAGATTACATCTTAAGTACACTTGAAAAGGTTATTTAATTATGAAACAGGTGTTGGCTGGTTTGTCTAAAATCTCAATCAAGAAATGTACATATTTCATAACGAGTACATATTTCATACATAAAATTGCAAATCACCGATGTTGCTGTGTATGGGGATATATAATTAGAGAAATCTACAGTACGAGCGTGCTAAAGCGTTAAAAAGTTTTTTTTTTAATTTGTTGGGATTCAAAATTTTATCTGGGTATAATGCGATTAAAAATTGATTACGAAATACGTTGAAGTTATGATTTCGAAATCACCAAATTCAAAATCAAATTTCATATATAATTAAAAAATTTTTAAAATAATCCCAAATTTGAATTCAATGGAAAAAGTAGCCGGCTTGCGGCAACTTTGTAATAACTTTTTATTTTGGTATTATTAAAGTTTCTGCTACTTAAGAGTGAAACTAATTAGATTGAATTTCAAGTTATAATTAGTATTCCAGCATAACTCCAACGAAGTAAAAGTTGTTACATATTTTCAAAGAAGACATAGAAAAGAGCCCAACTATTTAGCCTATTTAAAAAAGTATTTTCTTCAAACTAATTCCCATGAAGTGGCATATAATAGGTATTATTAAATATTTCTCACATAAAAGGAAAAAGAAAAATTCCTAAAATTATATTTACCAGTAGCACCGGCAATAAGTCGATCAATAGCTCCGGCCTCGTAGAGCTCCTGCGGTGCATAAAAAGCCGACAGCAATGATCTCTCTCCAGACTTGTGCTCGCTCTGCGTGTCGACGAGATCTAAAGTTTTAGGCGTTAACGCGGCGACAAAAAATAAGCCAGCGGATGCCGCTGCGTTACCCATTGTAGCATCAATCCGCGAATCGTAGCCTTGGAAGTAGCCCCGGTGTGTCAGACGTAAATCGTAGCTGTTTGTTTTTATGTGCATGAAAAAAAAAGAAAAGAAAGCACGAGATTAATTTTTTTCTTTCTTACTTTATAAAATGATGTCGCAATGATCGGAGATTGTTTGTACAAAAAGTTTGCTTTTTATGAAAAAGTGATAGTAGAGTTCGAGAGATGTGATATTTGAGTAATGTCAAATCATTTAAAGTTAGTTAAAGCTAGTTTTAATTCAGCAATAAATTATTTTTTACGCCCGGCAGTAAAAGTTTAATTGAGGCAAATCATTCGAAAGAAAAAATTTCTCGATGACTGTTAAAAAAGATCATTTATGTGTATTATAATTTATTGCAAATACTTTCTGCGACATGCAATTTTTCAAAAATATTTGGAACAAGTTCTTATTATACCATTACGAAAATAAGAAAAAAATGAAGTCACGTGTACGATAAGAAATATTTAAAAATCTATTAAGAACAACGGAATAACAATCAAACTGATTGCCGGTATTTATAGAAAATCAGCTAAAACAAATTAAATCTTAATCTAATGGCTTTAATTGCAGCTCCCCGGCGTATACAATTTCATAAACTGTACTGCTAGTTGAAATTTAGAACTATATAGATGCTAAGTCTCTTTTATGTTTTTTTTCCTACCTTGATATTTAGACCCGAGCTAAAACAGTTATAAAATATAATTTTATGTAATTATCTCTATACATGAATTGCCACTAAGTGCGGTGAAAGTTAATTCACCAAACGAATCTCGAACGTATATATATTTGAGTAGTAAATACTGTTTCAATTACTAAATTTGTTTTACATTTCAACTTTTAGAGTTTTTTAATATATCTATTTTTATGCATGAAATCTTATACACAGTAAGGTTGAAAAATTACTTGTAAATATTCCTATATATTTTTGATTTATAAAATATAAAGACTGTTTAATATTATCTGCATTAATAAAGTAGCAAATTATTTAAAAAATAGTTAAATTGTCCTTATACAATTAGATGGATAATTGAGGCGTTGAGTTAAAGAACTTGCCAGATCCCCTAAACGAGGTCTCGAGAAAAATATTAAAAAAATCGATTCTGGCTACAAATTGGTTGATTGGGAAATTCTAACGGTGTAGTTCGATGGTAAGATTTAGTACACGATTTATAAAATGTATTTCGGAAATTAATGTACTAAATAAGAACTTTAAAAGTTTTGAAAACCAATGTTTTTAGACTCGGTATGTTTATAAATTGTAACAAAAATTCATTGATACTTGTTAAGCGAACATTTTTTTTTCATTTTGGAGCTTGTTCAACATGTAGAAGGTTGTACTAGACAGTTAATAATTCTAAAGTAAAATCCGTTTTTTATTTTTTTTAAGCTTGTCAGGTTTTGAAATCCAACGTCTAAATTTAATCAATTATTGGTAACACGAATAAAATAAAATAAAAATAATTTTTAATCAAAACATCATGTTATTGAAATATTTTTCAATGTTAAAATAAAACTTACTCGTCAAGAGCAGCTTCGCCCAATACAACGGGTAAAAATTCGCCGTAAGTAACGTGTTGCATTTCTGCTATGGCGATCCTTCTAGCTTCTTGGTATAGCCGCTCGTCGTCCCAGTGAGGATTAATGTATTGTAGATTATCGGCTAAACGATTGTGCTCTCTAAAATTTAATCATTAAAAGAACAGATACTTTTATACTGACTTTTGTTTTCATAATTACTGAGCCACAACAGAAGCTTAAAATAGCTTTTATTCAGAACCTAGTTTATGGCTCAGGACTTAAGCTTATGGTTGTCCAACAAAAACTTAAAATAACTTTTATTCTGAGTTTCTTTTGTGGCTCAGTAATTGCACAATTTATTCATTATTTCACCCACCTAAGCCACAATACATGCATGAGAGCAAGACCAGGATGCTCGTTAACCCGCGAGTCACCACTGAAGAAACAAGGAAAAGCACGATTTTGAAGTCTACAATTTCTCGAATCAATCGACGGCATTGGCAAATTTTTACGTTGCGTATTGAGTAGACCACCTTTGCCAGATCTCAATACACGGGCTATTTCTTCCGAGCTACCGTACAATGGCGATAAGTCCAGGTAAGAGGTGGCTTGGTTGATCTGCTGACGAGCGCCTAGTTTACAGCCCTGTTAATTAAATATTTAGATTTTTATAGCAAGCATGATGTGTATTAAAGAGTTTATATTGTATACATAGATGTTTTATTGGAATATTTCACAAAATATTGTTCTAAAAAATATATAATTATAAGATTGAAAAATGAAAAAGATTATCAACGTATATTCGTTGTTTAAGTTAACTACGTAAAAAATTAGTTTTTCTGCTCATAATACTATCCAATAAAGAAATAAACAATGAAAAAAGAATTACAAGAAGATACAATCCTTCCTTACAAATTATAGACCTTTGTAAAATCATTTTTTTTCTCATAAAGCCTGCTAATCGTCTAATATAATTTATTTTTTCCTCGTATAATTACAACGTCGAGAATTTTCAAAAGTATATTTAACTTGCAAGCTCGCCTCGCTAAAAATAAGAGAGAGAACGCGACGACGACATACATCTTTGAAAAAAAAAGTGTGTAATAACGGACAAGCCGTGTATAATGATTTACGCGGCGAGAGATGAATATTAACGGTATTTATAATTGACACCGAAGAGAGGTTTTCTTTTCTTTTATTATGCTTTAATTGGAGCGAGCCATAGACTTCCTGAAGTAATTGGCGGTCATTGGGTCAATGACGAAGTTCTCATTTTCATGAAATTGATGACAGGTATAATCATGATAATCTTTTTCTATTTTTTTTTTTTTGATTGAACAATTTTCGAATTTTGCTTTTTCTATTTCTTGGACATTTATTATTTCTTTGTCATTCCGCCTTGGAAATTCAATTTCTCGTAAGGATGTAATTATTTTTGGATTTTCTATTGTTGCCTTGTGATTGTGATTTTCTGTAGTTTTGTATTATTTTCTTTTGTCTCGATAAAAATTATCGTATGATTGTACTTCAATTATTAACACTATGCAAAAATTGTTTGAATTTTTGTAAAATTAGAATTTTCTAGAGTAACGATAAAAGCGTTGCTAAATCTTTATAATATTTATCAAACCAAGCGTAAAACTGCGCGCTGTTCACAAACAATTCTTAAATAACACAATAAAACAATGTCCGCATGTAAAAGAAAAAACTTGTAAAACAACATACAAAACTCCCTCGATTAAACGCTCGATGGAATCTAAGTAACATCAGGTAAACGCGGTGCTAATAATAATAATAAAAAAAAACCAAGAAAATACAAACGTTTTCCCGTTCACGTAAGTTTGCTGAATAAGATACACGAGCATTTGCATATCGGCGACGAGATATTAATCTTCTACACGTACGTATATATACACGCGGCTGATATGGTAAAAGCTGAATTTTTACACACGCGTAAAGCGGAAGTTTTACGATATGTATTCCATTCACTATTAAAAGATACAGAGTGAATGATTCTACTTACCGTTTGATACTATTCTACGCGAGATTGTTAAAGTATATTTAGACTTTTTTTAAGGTTTTGAGAATTCTTTTTATATCCCTTTTGATAAAAATCATGTGTAAATGCGGTAGAAATGGAACGCTTATTTGCTATATGGTAATTTATGCTAACTGGTGAATTTCTGGTTGTAAAAAGAGTTTCTGTCATACTGTATTTATACTTTATTTTTGCAAAGCAGTATTAAATTTCAATAAAGAAAATTGTTTATTGATAAAAAAAATTTGTTGACTTTAATAAAAATTGATAAAAATTCATGAAAATTATGTAAAAAAATATATTCAAGTATAGTTCGACTCACCTGGTGAGCATTGCCAGGATGAGGTGCCGATCTTGCATATTCCATGCAACCACCAGCCTCTTCTTCGGCTCTTATAGGAAAACATTCGGGATGAAAACGTTCGTAAGGAACATCGCAACACTTTAGTCTTTCGCCATTGGGCAAACCCATACGCGGTGTATGAGCTAAATCGTGAGCTACGAATTCACCGAATAATGCTGTCAGGGCCATTAGAGCTGGATGTCTGTAAGTGTTGATATAAAGCTGTTATAATTAAGTAAAATTTCGTTTTTTTAAATAAAAATTAAAATTTAAGCGAATAGAAATAGATTTCAAGATTTAATTGAAAATGAATAAGTCTTTAATTATTTTGAAATTAAAATTAAATAATTTCTACCGGTTGATTAAATTAACTTTCTCTCCCGTTTTTAATTCAACAAATAATTAATCTAGAAAGCTTGTCTCACTGATCAAGCGTCGTATTAAATTCAAAATATCTGTTCATTAACATTGATTAACAATTATAAAGAAAATAAAGCACTTGAGTACCTGAGATCGGGTCCACCAGAATGCATAGCCGTGCTAACAGCACGAGGGCTTGGTAAGCCAGGTGTTGGCAAAGACACACCGTCGGCATAATCAGCTGGTTGAAGACGATTGTACGCTTCCAGCGCTGCGCCACGAGCTGGATACAATGGATTATTGCAGCGACCAGTGTGAGTACGATAACGTGATTCGGTTTTTTTACAATCGCCTATTATGCGCAAATAGTCGCCTGAACATATGCTTACCTGAAAGGATTATGTATGGAAAATTTGCATTGTTGGTTAACGATAATGTCATTATGTGCTTGTGGAAACGTTCATTGAAAATCATGGGTAAGTTGGTATTTTTTTTTAATAAGTTGGATTTTTTGTTAAACTTTATGGTGGAATTTTATAAATAAAATAATCAAATAGTATAATATATACTCTCTTCAATAATTTTATCAGCTCATTGAGAAAATGCAATTAATGAATTTAAGCTGTTAATCATAGCTTTTTGAGGTATTTTTCTCATAAATTTTATGTGTAAATACCAAGATCAACTCATAATTTTCCCAATGTATTAGAAAAGTTTTTTTTACAATTAAGTCATAATTCAAATGGTATAGTTACGGTAGTTAGACTATACGAGGCTGGCATAACATTACGTTCATTGAGATGTTTTACGTGCTCTTAAAGAAGCACCTTTGCAACAGCAGCATATTGTTTTTTTAAGCATTGTTTACAGATCACGTAGATAATAAGATTCAATACAATTCGATGCTGCTAGTTAGAATTGTAATTAGCTTTCTAGAATGAGGTCAAATCAACTATATGTGCGTGCTACATGCAACTATTTTATATTTACTGTCATATTTCTTTTTTTTTTGTTATCTTTAAGGGATTTAATGGAATAAATGGACAAAACGCTTCAAACTAATTATTATAAGTTATTTTGAATTAAAAAATGTAAGTTTTCAACATAAATTTTTTTACATTAGTTTAATATATAAAATTATTTACTGTGCATGAATATTCAAAGAAACATACCAAACTAGTCCCAACGGACGGTAACAACGTGTGTGCATCCTTGGGTGACATATGCAATGCTTCAACGAGCATCACTGCCATCGTTTCTCTTCTGAGCGCTTTTTCGGTCAAATTTTGTGCTGCCGGTGTCATTTCGTGAGAAGCAGCCAGATACCAAGCAGGTGAATCTTTGTTTAATCTTACGTCTGATTCCATGATCAATAATTCTTGCTCGTGATAGCGTTCCATCGACACGTTGGTTCGACGCTTCAAGTCTTGTAACATCCGAGGTGGTAGAATCGTTGACTGGACTGTATAGCCAAAGGCTGTAAAACTGAAGAGAAACATTTTTTTCTATTTGTGTTTTATGGTATAAATTTATTCTGATTTTCTATGCAGTTATATTAAATGATATGATAATAAGCTCTATTAACTTTTTTCATTTTATAATAAAAATACCCCGAGGACATGTAACTGTAAACTCCATTGCAATGTACTGTTTTCAACATTTTAAAAATTGTTTTGTAAAATTATAAAAACTGTTATTGAAATCGGATTTGAATCTATCTGTAAAGTTTCTGTTTCTAACATGATATAAGCTGTAAGAATTTAAAAGCTTCATTGAACACATTTGTAACAATAACGAAAAGCTTATGTTTCTTACAATTTAAAAAATTTTAAAAATTTTAAACCAAACTCAAGATAATTTTTTCAAAAAATTATCATCTAAAGAGGTAAACATCTTACCAGCTGAGCCATCATTCTCTCAACAAAATCTTATGTAATTAAACGTGTCTCTTTACCGCCACGTGCAAAATTCAAAAATTACTTCAGAACGTCTCGTCTTTTACTATAGTTATAGATATCGGCGCCGTATATCACGCGCCTATACAAGGTTTGCTTTCTCGTGGTTTTCACATATGTATACGCTCGACCTTATGTACACACGCGTGCATACATGCATATGTGTACTTTGAGATTTGCATGCATACGATATGGAGGCACGTTTCGCAATGATTCCCGCATGTGGTTAATACAATTTTATTTTTGCTATTTCTGTATACACACACACGCACATATACATACACATACATTTTTTAAGTTTTCTAAATTCAAAGTTCTAAGCATTTACAAATTTTAATCAAGCTTTATTAAATCTTATTCTATGGTAAATTTATTCAAATATCGTCATTTAAATTATTGGCAAACCATAATTTTTCTTTCTATTTTTAAAGATTATGGTTTGCATAAATAAAAAATAATTTTACTTCTGACTCAAAATGTCAATATGTGTTTGTAAATACGATTCTTCTAACCACGCGCATTAATATCAATGCTGACGACACTTTTTATTAAATTTAAGAAATTATGACTTTACGAAAGAATTCACGTATCAAAATGATTGATTGTTATCTTCTGTAAAAATCGAGTGCAACATTTTAACGGTCTTTGTCATGCATTATAATAAAACTTTGCGTCGGCGAGTATGCCAGCAGCTGCATATATAGTCTATTAAAAACTATTGTAATGCTGGATGACGTTCCACGACGCTTAAATGCGTGTAATAAATCTGGTTAATTTCAAGTAGTTTTTTTTCTTCTTCGAGCAAAACTTTGTATCTTTACTATCAATAAAATTCTTTTAATTATATTTTTTTGAATATGAATTGTAGTAATAGTGTCACTTTTGATATTGATTTATCATATTTTTTTGTTGTTCAATACATTTTTGTTGGATTCCAACTTCATTTATAGAAGTTTTTATTAACTTAGGAAATTAATCATCCAGATAATTTGAGTAGCTCTTTCATTTTTTAGTAAAAAAAGGAATGATAGTTATGAAAACGAAAGTGAAACCATGATTCAGCATTTTTATATTTCTTAAAAACTACAAAAATACGATTTTTTTGAAAATTTTGAAATTTTAAATTTCCAAAAACTTCATTTTACGAACATTAAAATTCATCAATTTAATCTGGTTTCTTAACATTGTAAACCGCTAATTTAAAATGATTTTTAAGTTCAAACTTATAATTTTACTTTTTAACCGCACGATGCAGACCTGCTTTAGAAAAGATAAATCGTTTTTTAAAGATTTCAGTAACCTTTAAAAGATAAATATAAGCGTTCAGTTTTTTTTCAATGCCAGACTGAAAACAAATTCCTTTCATTTATTATCGAAATAATTTCAATAGTTAACACCATGTTAAAATTTTTCTTAAAAAAGGTCTTGCGGTTGCAGTAAATTTTCATTCAAGATTATGTTTATATGCTTATTAAGTTCTCATTACCATAATTTACTAAAATTCTATTATTAAGTGTAAATTATCCGTGAGGTTGATATCTTTTATGTGAACTGATAAATTGCAAAAGCACGTTGAAAAAAAAAGTCAAAATAATATAAAATGTTTATTTGATTATTTATAAATTAGCGAATCCGTACTTAATTCTAGTAGTTTCTAATTGTTAAAATCTCCTAAGATGAATTCTTTAAATTGATGTAAATTACCTTTCTATTTTTCTAATTATTTAACGCGCCCTAACACACAATATAAAATTATTTTCTGAATGTTTATCGTTTGTTTGCATTTAATTTATTTAATGTTTGTTTATCGAATTATAAATTTTTTTAAATGAAAAATATTTTTAGATTCTAAAAGTAAATAAAAGTTTAAAATTAATATTGAATTTATTTTTGTTCTGCCTATACGAATAATTTATTATTCATTTTTTAATTTTGTTCTCGAAATTATATGTTTATTTATTTCATCATTCAACAAATGAAATATTTAATGATTATTTGAATTACGTATAATTATTTATTTAATAATATTTTAATTCTGTCAATAATTAATGATGAAATCGAAAGAAAATAAAACAAAATTATGATAAACCATAAATAATTCACAAAAAGAATTGTAAAAATCTAAAACGTTGAATAAATAAAACCGATTTACAAAACGTAATCCATCTCTCTAGAAAAGCGTCTCAATCCAGGACGACAAAAAAAACGTTACATCTCTTAACAATCGTAGTATCTACCTCAATTAAATATTCATTGCATCTTTTGCGATAGCAAACACACACATACCCATACAAAACTAGACTCTTATAAAATGGAAAGAAAGGCAAGACGAGAAATGAGAATGCCGATCGCTTCTCTATCTCCCTCGAGTCTTTTGGATTACGTAAGGAAGTCACGAGAGGAGAAAGAAGTTAAAAAGAACCCATATATACGCTCCTTGACTCTTGTTTAGAAAAGATTAAAAAAAAAAAAGAAACATAAAAAGACTAGGAAGAAGACATGATAGGTAAAAGGCATATAACGCGTCGCGTGTCACGAGGTCGAAGTTTATAAAAGCGAAAGATTCAAATTGATGTAGGTAAGATCCTGTTGATATTGTTAAAGACTTATTGAGATGAAGAATTTTATAATAATACATTTTTATGCTTGCAATTTTTATTATTATCGTACTCACTAAGTTGTGAGATTATTAAACTAGGCCATTAATTATTCTGCTTTAAATTACAAATTATTATTGTTTTGAAATAATTTTTATTGTCATTTATTGATAAATATTTTACTCTTTTTAAAAATTTTAAAAATTAAAGAACAAAACGAGAAACTTATAATTTATTTTTATTTATTTTTATTTAACGTCGCTTTACTTATGCTATAATTACGATATTCATTAGCGACGGAGCTCGTCAGTGTGTTTTCGAACAAAGCACATATGACGCACAGTGGTACTTTTATGAATCAGTCGAGAGCGGGAAGCGAACCCGGGACCTCGAGATTACGAATCCATCGCTCTACCGACTGAGCCACCGACGACCTCAAACAAATGAAGTTCATGAAAGTAAATGAAATAAAAATACTTTTATATAAATTTATCTCAACGATGATTAGTAAACATTGTACTTAGTAAAAAAGGAAAACGACATCATTGATCATCGAACTTGTTAAAAATTCTGAAGATGAAAGACAAGCTTTATAATGGTATTACGTACATTTAAGCACTTGAAATTTGCTTAACGTTGGAATTAAAAAGCCCGTGAAAGCATAACTAATCTGACAATGAGCGTTTGTGGTAATTTTTATTTACTCATCCGTTATATCGTTTAACGATACTTACATTGTAACGATTTTTAGATTGGGAAGGATTTCCTCGTTCGAGAGGATTAGAATTCTGATTCTTTTTTTATTTTAAGCCAAATTTTATTTTGATTCTTGGTGATAAAATAAAAAAAAAAATAAGATTTCTTTTGGGTTCCATTCGAATTCACAAAAGAAAGCAAAATTTACCTGCTTTCTCACTTTTTTTCTAATGTAATGAATTTGGGAATAATCATCTGTTTATTTTTTCAGAAGTGAAATGTTTTCGTATTATTCATTGTTTTTGATTGATTTAATGTTGATATATTCTTAATTGTATAAAGCATTTTAATTAGTTAAATTTAAATTATTGTAATTTATTAAAGTTATTTAGAATAAATTTGATATAATTATCAAAAGAAATAGTAAAATGATATTCCATTCAAAAATTTTAAATTTGCATATTCAAATTTTATTAGATAACCAGGTATTAGATAACTTTCTTATTAAAACCCTGTAATATAAAACAAAATTTAAAAAATACCTAATAAATACTATCCGAAAAAATGTTAATCTCTTGCATTTAAACCCCGTATTAATCATTACCCCAGCCACTCTGAATTTTCCTTTTTTTAACAAAGAAAAACCCACGGATGAAAAATCGGTTTGGGTAACTATACCACATAATCAAAAAAAGCCAGTGATATATTAAAGTTTGTAGCTGCATATACATATACACATCGCGTTGTTGTACACAGGCGCGTGATCGATGTTAATTGACTTGAACTTTCTTAAAGTCAATCCTTAAACGGGTTGCGCAAAATATTTCTACGTAAAACCTCACAGCGCTGTATTGTTGTCACGTGACATTGATATGTTGTTTTTAAAAAAGCTGCTCATTTTGGTATCCGGATTTATCTCTTGAATATTGTAGCTTTTTCATTAAAGTTACAAAATGGAATAATCGTTAAACTGATAAGTGATATTTATCGACTATTTTATGGTAATAGAAGATATTTTCAATTGAGGAACCAGATAACATTGAATTCTTATCAGAAATGCTTTCGATTTTTATTTTGCATGCCAAAGCAGTGCATAAATTAAAATACAAATCTAAAACTACACGTGCGTCCGTCATTGATAAATTAATTGTAAAGTCTCAACGTGAAAGATAATAATTATAAGCTCGAATCAGGTATATATCCTTAATCCGATTTAGAATTTCGCTGCCGAGGATTAGCATATATTCTTTAAATAGCAAAATCGAGAAGAAATAAATTCGACTTTTATTATTGAAATTTAGCTCTTATAAATATTTATTAAAGTAGCAGTGTAACTAAGGCTCCTGGAAATTGTTGACTGTTATGCAAAATTAAGTAATCAATTATTTATGAATCGGCGGCTAAATTTTAATATATTTTAATGAGACTTAAATTCAGTATACTATAAAAAGAATAAAAGAAATAAAACGCAGAGCTCTCAACAAAAATAGAAAATAGAAGAAAAAAATCTATATTTATGGCCAATAAAATGCACGGAGATCCTTGGAATATATATGCAATTTTCTAGGGGAAAATTGCTCTCTAAATGAAGCAGCACATATAATTGCATATGCATTGTTCAGGCATAAGGGTATAATCGCTTCTTTCATCTTTTTTTTACGATGGTTCATCAGTGATAATCGCCGATCAGTCGATTATTTTACTACTATTTCTTTATTTTTTTAATAATTTTTTTTTCTTATTGAATCAATATTTTCATCGATGCGAGTATAATTTATACGTTATAATAAACAATTTATTTTAACATTTTTATTATGATAATAAAACGGGATGAAAACAATCGATTATTTAAACTTTAAATATTAATGAATCAATTAACATTAACAACTGTATTTAATCATTTATTAATCGTTTGTTTAATGCTGTTGATTTTAATTTTCATATAAAAATGATTTATATGTGATAGTTTTTACGAGAAAGTGATTATTTGAACTTTTGCAAAAACAAAGAATTAAATGAGGCAATGTCTTTAAAATGCATTGATTATTTACTATCAAACATTAAATTTTTTTAAAAACAAATACGTACAATTAATTGTTACAATTAATGGAATAGTGTAATGTTATGTGCTTCGTAATGAATTCCTTAGTTTTATAATTATAATTACGAGTCATAGTCTTTTTGGATAAATTATTAATTTCTCTTTATCTGAGGGGCAATTGTATCAGTTGAAATTTTATATCAATAATTGATTTTTATCAATAGTATTAATTTTTGTAAAAATAATTATTATTCGAATCTTTAGAACTCTATTAACTTATTAGAACTAATTCTAACATCAATTGATGGCTCAGGCGGTAAATTGCTTGTGTTTTTCAGCTAAAAGGCTGAGGTCGTCAGTGGCTTAGTCGGTAGAGTGATGGATTCATAATCTCGGGGTCCCGAGTTCGAATACTGGTCTTGACCGATTTATGCAAGCACCACTGTATAACACACGTGCTTTGTTTACAAACACATTGACGTCCTCCGTCGCTAATTAGCATCGCAATGGTAGCTGAAATACAGCGACGTCAAATAAAAAGAAGTTAAAAGTTTATTCGATTTCCAATACCTATATTTTCTTTTTTCCCTGGTGAAAATTGAAAAGTTTTTTTTTAACCATTTTATGACCAATAGAAATGGAAACATTTTATGGTCATTTCTTTGGCATTATTATTACTAATAACCTTAAATTTTTATATACACCATTTTTTATGTTCACATTTCTACCAGGGTTATTAATATAATAAATTACATACTATGTATAGTATGCACAATAAAATTGAGTTTTTTTTACTATATACATATATTTCTTTTTAATATATATAAAAAAATTTAAAACATCCTGTTTACTTTTTTTTACTCAATATATTAGCCATTTTTATTGTTTTTATTTTTCATTTGATTAAATATAAATAATTAAACTTTTTTCTACTTACCAAAAAATAATAAAAATCATCTTCAATAATTATTGTTTAATTGATGATTTTGAAAAATTACACCAATTTTCGATTGATATCAGACTCTTCGACGAACTCTCCACTTTGACTTAGTAGCTGCATGTACAAAGGCATCTGGTGAACGGGCTTGTATAAGAAATCCGCGATACAGTCACGAGGCTATAAAACATGAATTTCTATTTTTTCTCTTTTTCTTTTTATTTTCTATTTTTTCTTTTTTTCATCACGTGGGGAATGTTGATCGAAAGAATTCAACTCTTTCGTTTTGGTATTATAATAAAAGTGCATTGGGATTAAGCGTGTGCACGGATAGAAAATAATTTTATGTCATTGGATTCAAAGTGTGCATGTAATACAAAACTTTTAAAAGTATCAAATTTTTAACTTTCATATGTGCATTGGGTAGCTTGCTTTACGTAATAATGTTTTTCGAATTTTTTTTCTAATTATAGGCATATGTAGCTGTTGTCGCGATAATATATAAATGTAATAGAGAGAAATTCATATAATTACATAAATGGATTACGTGATTTACATTATACGTTACGTTCGATACATCATTTTTTTTTCAAATAGATTTTAATGATTTGCAAACGTGAATTCAAAAAGTTCGATACCAAATGCTTTACAACTTGCTTGATTAATGATGTAAATTGAATGTAAGAATACTTTCGTTTGAAATTTCTCGTAATGTCATTTTGAAATGCTAAATTGGTTTGATTTCTCTACTATGCTTTACTTTGAAGAACAAATCTCAGTTCAATAATAAATTAATATTGTCAAAGTATAATTAGATACTATGACCATCAATCTTTTGAGATATTAAAAATTTCAATCACGTTTTCGTGTTTCGTTTAAATAATTAATCATCAATTTTTTTAATCAATGGAGAAAATTAAATCTGTAAAGACATTTAGTTTTTCAAACTAACTGGTCTGTCAACTATCACTTTGTAATGCATACAAAAAATACCAATTGTAAAAATTCTGATCAACAAGTACAAAAGCTTTGTAATATTAATATGTTTTAAGGCTTGTATATCGAGAAAGTTTAAAACATATTAGTTTTCATAGCTTTCCCATGATTGGAATAGAAATAAAATATGTGTTGTTAACATGTTGATTACAGAAATCATCAAAATATTCAATGATATATTTTTTTATAAATAATTGTTAATATTCTTCGTATGTGTAAAAGCAATTTTATAATTTTAAATTAAAAATAAAATCCAATAAAAGAATAAATAGCAATAGAGGAAAAATTCATTTAATCTTATCAAAACCTTAAAAAAAATACCACTATTTCCCATCAAGACAAAACAACTCGCGCAACACAATAGGCAAGATCACTTCCGTAGATTTCGATTCTCGCGGGCACATACAACAACGGCACAATCCTTATAAAAAAAAAAGAAGAATCAAAGAAGAAGAAAGAAAGAAAAAAAAATATATAGAAATCGCGTGGCACAGTACCCGCTAGTTTGAATTTTCCTTCGCGAGTATATCGCGGCCGATTGTACGTATAACACCGAGCGCCAGATTCAAACTGAAACTATGAGGCATTTTAAAGACATACACAAGATGTGCATATCGAAAGAAAGAAGGTGCGAAGGGAAAAGCCTTATTTCTCTCTCTCCTACTTTTAAACGCTGGAATTATAATGTATGCCATAAGAGTGGGGCATGGATAGATAGAGAGAGAGAGAAAGAAGCTTATTTTGCTGTATAATATATCCACTAGTTTAATAGTGGCAAAGAGAGTGGCGATCCGTTTTTTTTCATTTTTTATCATTACATTGTCTTTATTTTTTAATTTCAAGTGGAGGGGAAAGCATATATTGTTCGATGCCGATGATTTTGATGATTTTTGATTGACGTTTAATCAGTCAAAAATCAATAGTCTTCCCATAATTGATATCGCAACGTACGTTAACTTACGTACCAAGAATATGTAACGATTACCATATATATTTCGTAAGAAGCGAACTTTATTCTCTTGCTCCAGTCAATTAAAGAAAAATTAATTTTGTTCGATAATTAAAATAAAATAAGTTATTCGCATTATATAAATTATACTTACAACTTTTAATCCAACTCATTCCATAAATACACGAAAGGATTATAATTATTAGCTTTAACGTTAAACTCAATTTAATGCTTGCATTTTAACGGCGTTATTATTCAAATACCACTGTGGTTTATGTCGTATTAATAGACATACCAATTGAATATCAGTGTCAGGACTTTTTTTAATCTGGGAAACAACGAGTAGGTGCTACATCATATTTCTATTAAGTAGAAAATTAATTTTAATGGAAGACGTAAGGTCGAATACTTTGAATAAGGTATGGTGAGAATGGTTTATGGTACGCATTGAAATTTATGAAGAAGAAAGTAAAAATGCTCTAAATTGAATTTACGTTAAGTATAAGTGTAAGGTATACGAATGATAAATATTTAATAGTTGATTAATATTGTTTATTAAATATTTTGCTCTTTTAAATGTCGAAATGCTTATCTGTGCGTACTTTCAATGTGAAAATTTTTAAAAGTTAATTAAACCAGTGGTACAATGTGATTCTAAATAGATTTTGCGCACTGTTGCAATGTAAATGGAATAATTTTTCAACCATATTTTTATGAAAAATCTATTTATGAAAATAAATTAATATTTTTTACTCATATGTAGTATGAAAACAACATCATGTAACTTATATTAATCATTCATTGTAATTTATTAAAATAAATATTTTTTTTTTCAAACAAACTCGTATTGGTTAAGCAGCTGCCAATTTAAGATAAAAATAATTTCGCAGGATCATTATATTTTCTCATTTCTAACTCTACTCTTGTTACTATCCACATGATATTTCGACAGATTTATTCTAAATAAATTTTGTTGTATTGAGTCCTTCATTTTTTTTTCATTAGATAAATCAATTTTTTTCTATTTAACACAATATATTAATAGTTCATTAAAACCATGTAAAACTTCAAACTATTTTTAATCAGACAATCAAAAGCCTAATTTAAAACAATTTTTACACGTCTCAATAAGAAAAAAAGACAATTCATGGTCATACTGAAATTGATCTCAATGAAGACGTTGGATTGATGAACATATCGACTTAAGTATCAGGCATAATTTTCATTTTTCAAAATCATTGATAATTATAATAATTCATTTTCTAATTATTTACGAGTCGTTGGAAATCAATGTGGGATGACGGATTCAAGGCTAATTATAATTGCTTCCTTTTGAAAAACAATTCAAACATATAGTGTTAAAATAAATTGTTTTTTCTTTTAATTTAATATGGAATGTTGGGCATGAAATAGATATCATAAATTTGAAACGAAAATGCTTTTATAATTTCAAAATTTTTTTTCAATTTGATATAAATTATTAGATCCATTAAACAGATGCAATAAATTTTAAACGAAATGCTTATTTCAGTACAATTTCGAAATTCGGTGTTACTGCAATTTACTAAGGCGTAAAATATTTAATTAATTAATAAAATACAAAAAAAAAATAATTACATAATTACAATAATTATTGAATCGAAAAATTTCATACAATTAATTAAGGCAGTTTTTTAATGACTAACGGTAAAAAATGAGTTTAATGAAATGTAGAACGCGTAATGTGATTACATTTAAATTATATACGCGATACACTGTAGCTGTTAAATAGTTCTTAATCGATTAAAAACGAAAAACGTTGATTGCTTGTATTAATTTTGATCGTATTTCGTAGCCTATTCATAAATTTAATGAATTTGAATGAAATATACTGTAAAGAATGCGGTCTGATGTTGATTAAGGAGACGTAAAATACCGACGTTGCAATTTTTCAAAATTTTAAATTTTAATTCAAAAATTATTTTTAATTTTAAAAATATCTCTATGTTATGACCTTTCAACCCGGTTAAACTAATAAAAAACATAAAATAGAGATATTTCAAAAAATTTTTGAATAAGGATTTAAAAACCAATAAACTGCAATAACTACATATAAATTATATACCCTCTTACATCACTTTAAGTATTAAAATTAAGACCATAAATTACTGTGTCAATGTTGGCCAAACATTACGATTGCAGCTTAAAAATATTAATTCACCATTTATCGAATGCTAATACATTTAATTTTATCTGTATCAACAAATACTGTGCACGAAAGTAAAAATAAAATTCTATTTCCGCCTAATAATCGTTCTGCAACGATCTCACGACTCCGGAGTATATACCTTTCTAAAAGTCACGCGCTCGTACTCATCACAAAAAAAAAAATATATATATTCAAAAGGGGGGTAAACCACGTGCAAACGATAAACAACTTAAAAGCCAATCCCTTTATAACACCCATTAGAAGAAGTTTGAAAAAAAAAAAAAAAACGAGCTAAAGAAGGTACGCCTACGCGATTGGACTGCGGGAGATTCCGATCGAGATCAAGGCTGTTTTGTGTGTGTATTTAATGTGGATGGATGGATTTCTTTTGCACCTTTGCACCTTCACCTTTGCTCTGGAGCAATACGCGAACGAAGAATCTTTTTAACGTTGCATACCACTGGCCTCGTTAGTCAAACCCGCGACGACGACCTATAAGGTATCATCGTGAAAGGTTTTTTTTTTGTAAATTGTCGATACTTTTGTTTTTGTAAAAAGATATTTTTGATTGGAAGCGTTAAATTTTTATTACTTTTTCTAATTTTAGAGGGATTTAATATTACGTCTTATCTTTTTGTCTTTAATTTTTTTTCAACATGTAAATTTTTATTGATATGATTCAGTTTTTATTTTGTCCGAAGTTTAATAAAGTTGAAATTGAAAAGCAAAATTAAGCGATAATGCTGATAAGGGGTAAGGATTCGACAACTTTTAACAGATTAATTTAGAGGTTGATCATCAAAATAATCCTATTTTCTAAAATATTGATCCTTTAAAAATATCAATAAATATATTATTTTTCAAATTAAATATTTGAGATTCATAAATTAAGAAGTAAAGTCAAGTAAAATTGTAATTCGTCAAACCCAATAAAAATTAGGTCAAATACATTTATTATAGGATTCGCTATGTTCTTTTTCCATCAGCATATAAAAAATGATTTTTTTCATTCTTCCCTTTACATCATACAAGAAAATAATAAAAATTTTATGTCATGTTCGATCTCTTTGACAATCAATGAATGGCCAATTCCCTTCATTCATCTCGGCACTTCGATTTAATATCTGCATTATGTGTATCCCAAATATTGCACCATATTTTTGCTTTTAAATGGTCAAAAATTTCGAAATCCGCTTTGTGCTTAATGTCGATTGAAAAATAAAACGAAAGAAAGAAAGAAAAAAGAGGCAGACGGACCATATACAGTGCAAAATTTTGAAGGAAAATTTATGAAGCTATTAAAAATTATGATTTACGAATCTGTTGCATATTGCGCAAGAGAAACAGTACTTGTTATACAGGGCTTTTCGGTTGTGAGTTATAATTAATGGTTTTCATATTGCATTTTAAGAACAATGTCTGCAGAGCTTGAAGAAAGTTCTTTTACCTATAATTAGTTTTATGATTATAAACTTTCATTTTTGTTATTTTTGACTTTTCAAAAATTTTATACGTTGTTATTGTTGATGATAGAATAAGATTTAATATAGAGGTGATGTAATAATTTAAATATGAAAAATAATATTTGTAGTTCATAAATGTCGACATAAAAATGTGAAAAGAATGATTTTAAAATAATATATTAAAGATATGTCCTAAAATTCTCATAGCTACAGTATAGATAGAAAATATCACCCAAACTCTTTTTTTATAATTCTTTCAGCAAAATACGAATCTTTATTTAAAAAACGTTTTTTTCATATTTTTATTTTGACATACATAAACTAAGAATATTATTTTGGTTGCGTATTAAAATTATTACATGATTTCTATAATCTTATTCTATCAATAACAATCATAGAGAAGTCAATTTATTAATGTAATACTAAATTTACAAATAATTTCATCTTATAAACCGTATAAAGTGGATTTAGAAAATTAAGTAATTATAGATAAAAACCAACGCAAAATTAAAAAACAAATTTTTTTCAACAATTCTATTTTCATCCGTTAAAACGTGCATTAATAACGAACTTTACAACTTTCACCCGTTCATTCATTGTTTGTTAAAAAATGAAATTCATGCCTTTACATAAACAAAAACATTACTCAATCAAAATGAGTTTATGCGCATGCACACGCCGCAATATCGTTTTTTTTCAAGATAACATAACAAATGCATTAACAAGCGTGAAGTAGAAAAAAAAAGGGATACATAATCACGCGTCTAATAAAAATGACTTTTTATACAGATCGACAATCAGCGCTAAAGTGCAAACATGTATACCAATTAGATCGATATCACGATCGATTCTCAGAAGTTAAATGTATAAAAAAATCACTTTGAGCAAGATCGGTCATCATAACAATTGTTCACCGCGCAATTTATCATATTATCAAATATATATCTCTCGAAGCTTATAACAGTTGTGTGCACGTATACAACGTCAATGGCAAGCAAGAGAGAAGAAGATTTCACTATTTAAAAGTCCTTGGGATCCTATATACAAGCCTCCTTTCCATCCTCCCAGTTATATATTCATTCACGTGATGCGCTTCGAACTGTTATTAGAAAGTCAAGTACCCGGGATGACACCTCCTTCTAGTTTTTTTTCTCTATCTTTTTTTTTTTTAATTTCACGCGAGAGTTTCGTCGCGTGACTGATAAACTTTAGGTGAAAAATGAAGAGTTATAACAATTTTGAATTATTTATTTACATTTTATAAAAAGTGTTTTGCAATAGATGGCAAAAAAAATATTATTAATTGTACTAATTTTTCCTTAACTTTTACTAAGGCTTTTGAGAGCCCACTCTCGCAGTAATTGATAATTTTTTATCTATTTTATTAAAGCTATAGGGCTTTTCTGTAGTGAATTAAAATTGAAGCTCATAATAAAATTATGAGCTTCGGTACTATGAAAAAAAAGCCGAAGACAGGAATCGAATCGAGAACCTTTATCCTCAAAAAAGTTTTTAAGGCAAGCGCTTCTGCCGTTTGAGAGATAAGCTTAAAAACAGAAGAAAAAGTTATATACGAGGTTATAAAAATTTTTTTTTTATTTAACATCGCTGTATTTCAGCTATCATTAAAATGCTAATTAGCGACGGAGATCATCAGTGTGTTTTTGAACAAAGCACATGTATTGTATACAGCGGTGCTTGTATCAATCGGCTGAGAGCGGGATTCGAACTCGGGACCTCGAGATTATGAATCCATCGCTCTATCGAGTGAACCACTGACGATCTCTTAAGCGACACTTATAAGAAATTTGTATCATAGAAATTGACTGTTTATTAACCAATTCATAAATAAAATTATGAATTCTTTTTTTAAATTATTTACATTTTTGAAGAACTATTTCATGAAAACAATGTTAATTGAATAAAATAAAATAGCTGAATATAATTAAGAATCGATTAAATATTGTATATTACAATTTGAATCTTCATAAAATTTCTAATGACATGTCGGTAAAACAGAACATTGGATAAAATACTCATCAACAATAAAAAAAAAAGTAATGGAGGAATTGTTTAAAGATGTATATGAGAAAACCTTGAACTTGATACGGCAAGGATGTCAGTTCATATACTCCTACATAATATGAACTTATTGAATATATGCATATGCTTTTACCCGTCCTTCATACGATCTTCCTCCCACGTTATAATGATATTGGTACACATACCGACATTCAAACAATTGCTTAATGGCATTAGCACAACATTTCAGATGTGAATTTCACTTTATTATGTGGGAAGTATTCTTATTTTTTTTATAGTTGATATTCTCGGTGCGAAGATCATAATTACAGTAGTACATTGAAACATTGACAAATAAATGTAGTAACAGTTTTTTTTTCGTATGTTGTAAAATAAAGGAAGACAAGTTTATTTATAAAATTAATAATCAGATTTATTAAATAAAAAGACATAATAAAATATTGAAATTAATTTTTTTATCTATTCCTTTTTTGCCTATTAATATGTATGTACATTTTAATAAAATTAAAAATATATAAGTCCAAAAGATGTCATAAATATATTTTCAAATAAAAGAAATTCCTATATGTTTGAAAATTGAAGAAAAAAAAACTAATAAATTATAAATTAATTATAAAATTACAATGGATAAGGACTTTCATGATGGCAAATAATAAAACTATGTTTTACATAATTCAAAATATCTCTTATTGAAGAGCCTTTTAGATCATTAAGCTTTGTACATTGATTTTTTGGATGAAAATTATCCTTTATTAGACGTTGTAAATAACGTAAACGCTTAAAGCCAAAATAGTGATAGAATAACAACTTTAATTCTTAAGTTTACCCTATCGTAAACGATTGTTGGCTTAAGTAATTTGTTTATTATATATATGTACACAAATTTTATAGAAAGACTAAAGATATTTCGTAGGAAATATCTTTACAATTATTATAATACATTACGGGCACTGTTTTTGTTTATTTTTGTTTTAGAGACGTATTTTACTTTTTTTGCTGGATTTATAATTGTACACTGAGGATAATCAGTATTGAATTTTTTAAAGAATTTTAAAAAATTTAAATGTGACAATTTTCGAAGATGTTCTATCGATTCTACAATTGAAGTGAATGTTCATTTTTTAAATATGCAAAGTACAAGTTTATTTTTAAATAATATTTCTATAGTCTAGCGATTAAAATGTTTTATTATCAAATATATCTAATACGTCATTTAATTTGATTATAAAATTTCGTATTCTAAAGAAGTACCCCTCAGTATACATATCACAGCAAATATTTTCTTGTCATTCAAGTCATTTTGAAAAAAAATCAAAATATAAATTAGTTTTAGATTTATTTTTCTTAAATTTGTGTCTCATCTGTGTTATCTAAAACCGCGCCGCTGTACGCCAAATCCCAGTACTGTTCGACTTGGTGCTTTTTAAAATGCTCTCGTGCCATCTTTTCAATTGGGCACACTTTGAATTTGATATCACCAAAATGTCGATGTTTGCTTGTACCTTCCCAGACAAGAACACACTTATTAGGTACATCATTACCTTCTGTGTCTTTTACTTGGTCCTCTTCCCATTTGATTCGATGCAACATTAAACGTTTGTATTTACTTATTTGTTTTGCACCACCTTCGACTACCACAACATTACAGTCTCGGAATAACATAACACATCCAGTTAGATAATACTGCTTTGCGTTTGTTTCCACTTTGAACTTCTTGGAGGCATTATTAATTAAATCTCGTATTCTGAAATAATACAAAGTATTTTTATATTAATTTTATTTATTTATTATTTAATTGATAATATTAAAATATTCAAGAGAAATTAATACGTTATTATATTTATAGTTATACGTACAAAATACATTTTATTTTTAATATTTTTATTTGTTAAATATAAAATAATATTCTTTTTTAGGAAAAATACTAGTTTATTAATTTTAAAACATACCTAAACACTGCGACATGAATGCCCAATGAGGTATCTTCTTTTAATTTTCTGGCTTTTTTCTCACGTCTTTGATCAGCAGTCAGTCTCCTTGCAGCATTAGCATCCTCATGAGCTTTTAGTCTTTTGGCCATTTGTTGACGTACGTGAGCTTCAATTTTAGTAGGATCCTGTACAGCTTCAGTTCCTAATACTCGCATTAGATTTGAAATTCTTAGCTTTGGTTCGGGAGGTGGTTCCAAACCTAAACGAATTTTTTCTTGTTCTTCTTTCCAAGCTTCACGACGATTTTGACGTCGTAGCTTCTTTCTTTCTTTTTTTGTTAGGAAGACTGGCAATAAAATTGGCTTAAGTGGTTCAGCTGAAATTATTAATAATTTAAGTAAAATGAATATTATAACACTTATAGAAACAATTTCAATATAAAATTTAGTTAATTCATAAGAGAGTTTATTAACTATTGCCTGTTGTGTAAAAATAACTCAATTATTTTAAAATTTAAATAATTATGAATAATTACTTGTTTATTAATTTGAAAAATTGGTTACTTACTAGGTGGTCTCATTTGTGCTGGATGTTCTACTAGATTAGTAATAGTAGAAATTTTGATTATTTTTTTAATATCGTTTGTATTACTATTATCATAACCATCTTCTAAAATAACTGAATCCCACCATTCAACATTAGGAACATCCTCGCTTAGAGTCTCTGTTTTTGGTGTAATCAAAGCTAACTTCGTTGCCGAACTTATACCAGTTTTTCTTGCAATTTGACTGATTTCATTTTGTAATTTTTCTAATTGAGCTTTCATTCTCATTCTTTCTGCCATTTGCATGAATTTTCCAGGCTCGTGGAATTTTAAAGCTCGTTTGGTTCTAACTGCAGATTTTACACCTACGAAATTAATATGATAGATTAGATTATTGTCATTAGCAAAAATTTGTAAAATCCTATTTGATATTCACTTATTTAAAATAAATGAAAATACATTACACTTACCAATACGATTATCAAAAAAGTGTGTTTCATTTAGATCTTCTGGACCTTTAGAGTCTTGCATTTGTGCCTTGAACTCTTCCCTCTTTTTTGCTCTAATATTAGCTTTTAATGTAGGAACAACATGAGTTAGGTGAACTTCTTTACCAGTTATATCAACAGTTCTTCCAGACTCATCAAGAATTAATGGCCGAGGTTTATCTGCATTTGGTACACCGCTTAACAATCCAGATTTTAATTTACTTTCAATCTGAGCCTGCAGCAAAGCAATTTTCTTTGCTTTATCAGTATCATTTTTGCTTAAGAATCCTTGCGTGTAAACACTACCTATATTGGATAAGGTATTATTTTTCAAAAGTGGCCTTACAGTCTCCATATCTTCTGGTCGAACTTTGCTCATGGCTCTCTTTCGTTCTTCAATTTCCTTTTGCGCATTCGCCATGATATGATTAATCTAAAACAGAGATTTGAAAATTAAATAACTTAATTAATAAAAGTAATAATATTGAATATTAATTAATAAAAATAGCTTACTTTATCTTTGGAAAGAGGAGAATCTTTACTATCACTAGATTTGTCATTACGCTTTTCATCTTTGAGTTTAGGTTTTTTGGAGTCTCTGTCTCTATCTCTATCTCTATCCCTGTCATCGTGTGATCTTTTCTTCGATTTATGTGCAGCTCTGATGTCATCGTAGACTATATATATTTTTTCAGCTACCTTAGAAGCTTTCTTCTCATCCAATAGAGCTGATAATTTATCTAGAATAGGTGAATAATATTTAAATAAATACTTTTATAAAATTTCACTGTTTTATTATGTAATAGATTTAAATTATTTTACCGCTTTGTTTTAATTTAAAAAAAAATACTATTCTACAAGTAACAGTAGAACAGTATTATATACATACACACAGTTCATCTATATCCGCAAACTTATATTCGATAAGTACGTATAATCATTGAATGTGTATCACTATATCAATAAAGTAAGACTATACAGAATTAAATTAAAGAATAATATGAGAAAAATAAAAATGTACCTGCAGTTTTGCGTCTATCATAACCAGAAGCAATGCAATTTAGTGCAGTAGTCACAATAGAAGATTCAGTGAAGCCCAAAAACTTACTGACTGTCCTCTCGATTTGTGGCTTCAGCTCGTCGATTTCCTTGCGCGATAAATGCGACATTGTTCTTCGTCGCTTCTCTAACAATTTTCAAAAACAAACAAACAAAAACGCACGTAAAATAATAAAAAATTTAATAATCTTTGACACTTATAGAGGTCACAAAACTTAACCTCGAAAAAGACACTATTTTTGAGGTTAAGAATTTGATATTAAGAAACCTACTATTATGCGCTCTTCAATGATGTCACAAAATCCTTTATCACGTACAAGTTGCCGTTAATCTGTAATCTTGCATTTTTCTTTAAATGATCAAGATTAATGAAAGATGATGATTTATTCAAAATTTGCCAACGGCTGAATGCTGAATATACGGTGTAATATTACGACCGTAAATATGCGTATGCGTATGGTTTTACATGCAGATGCAGCCTTAATGCGCATGCGTAACCGAAAACATATACAGATATAGCATGTACAGATATTGCTACTTATGAGACTATCAATAATTAATGTGCTAACATTATTATAATTTATTTATCTTGTATGTAAAACTTTAGCAAATAAAACAACTTTCCTCTTCGTTAATTGACACATGTCTTTTACCATAAATATAAATATTATTAAAACACCTATATATAATTAAATTCATTAAAATTTTAGAAGTGTATTAATTTTATTCCAATTGATATTAGTAAATTAATAATTTTTAATTAGTCTGTCGTTAGTATACTATGTTTTAAATTTTAAAGATCAATAATACGTGAAAAAAGTATTTTCCTATTATTAACCTGAATAAATAAATAATTGCGATTTTCTAATTAAAAAAAAAAGATTTGTTCATAAGCTAAATAAAAATTTGCAAGAAATGATATGAAAAGCAGATTGTCTTTAAAGCCTTAATTTTTTAAAACTATTTGTAAAATGAAAGTTATGTATAAATGGAAAGATTTCAATTGTAAATCTCAATGTTATAGAAAACTTTAGCCTATCACTATGATTTTTATTAGTCGAAAATCTTTTGACTAATAAAAAAACAATTCAAATGCAAAATATATCATAAGTCATATGGTTATAAAGAAACATCATTCGATTACATTGAATAATATTACCCTTTAAACCCTTGCGGAAATATAAAATGTTTATTAGCGTTTAAAACTGTTCAAAATTGTTTAAAACAGTTTATAAAAGTGAAATTTGGGACATTTTAAATAGCTTTAAACAGTTTTCAAAAGTTTAAAATGATTTCAATCGGTCTCTAATAATTTTTAACTTTTTATATTTGAAAGCTGTAGATTCTTTTAAAAATTCAAAATATTTCAAAACAATTTTAAATCATTATAAACTGTTTTTCATTAACTTTAACTATTTTGAACATTTTTAAATAATTTAAAACAGTTTTAAACAGTCATGAACGGTTTTAAACAGTTTTGAAGAGTTTTAGACACTTTAGAACAGTTTTGAAAGGTTTGAAATGATTTCAAATAGTTTTAAACAGTTTGAAATTGTTTTAAACAGTGTTAAATAATTTAAAACTATTTCAAACAGTAATACACATTTTATACTTCCACTAGAGAAACAATAATTTTTATTATTCCGAAACTCACGATTTCATTGTCAAATTTTATTACGATTATGTCAAAGCGAAAATGTTGAATATTATTTTAGTGCCTGAAAAGTTTTAAACAAGATTTTAAAAAGAATTTCAAATAATTTCAGAAAAAAATGGCATGCACTAGTTTACACTATATTTGCTTATTATTTTTTATTTACATAATTTTGATCTGTACAATGTCTGAAGCTTCCAAGGTAAGATTTTTTTATGATTTTATAATATACCCTAACAAACAAAAAGCACTCGTTTAACTTCGTTGTTTTTTCGTACAGCGTATGATTTTTCGTGTTGATATAAGTGTTATAATAATCAAAAATATGATACGGTATACGAAATTACATCGAAGTTGAGGCTCTCGTTTCACTTCATATTTATATTATTTTTATGACATAATTAATTTTTTTTTTGCAGAATAAACCGTTTTTCAAGAATGGAACTACGGTAATAAAACTTTCAACGCCATATTCTCATATTTTTTTATATCAATGTAAAAAAATATCAGAAAGATAAATTTAAAAAAAATATAATAACCATATAATTATTTCAGTTCATACAAGTAGTTGATAAATCTTGTGATATCGTTATGAAGCCAGCTTACCTGTTACAAGGTGTATCAGATGAAAATTTTGATGGCCAATTATTTTGTGCCAATATGACGGAATTTGCAATTACGGTTTGTGAAACCGCCATTACTACTGTTTGCACGCTGTTTATTCCTATAATAAAAGTACCTTGTGCGGTAATTATTATTGCTTTTGTATAAACATGAATCATTTTGTTTAGTTATTATTTAATTTGCGTTTTTATTTAATTTCATATTATAAAATTAATACAAAAATTATTTTTTTTTTATTAATGATCATTTGTAAGTAAATGACAAAAATAAGTTACACAATTTTTGTACAAATTAAATATTTGAAATTTTATAATACACATAAAAATTCTCACGTAAAAATTATACTATATTCCATTACATCTGTGGGACATATTTTATTTTGGATAAAAATTACTGATAGTAAAAATTACTACATATAAACATTCTGTATACACCAAGTAAATTTTCATATTAATATATTAATTTTTACTGCATAAACAGTAATTTTTATAAAAAATAAAGTATGTCCCACGGTTACTATCTGAAATAGTAATTTTTCCTGCAGCATTTTTCTCCGTGTATATATTTTATAAATTTAATTTCAGGCTTTTTTACCAAAATTGATCTGCAAGTGAATGAAAAACACAAGTGTAATTGTGAAAATAACGCCATCAATAAATTATTTATTAACTAAATATAAAAGCTATTTTTATTTCAATGATCCTATTTTTATTGTAATATCCCTCGCTGTTCATAGCAATTATATCTAATATCACAATGAAATTTTAAATTATTAATTATGAAATAATAATTAAAAAATATTAGTTTAGACTTTTACCAAAGCAAACTACTATTTGAAAATTTTACATAAATGAAACTATTATACGAAACAATAATTCTAAAATTGAAAAATAAAATTAACGTATTAAATAGATGACGGTTTGCATAGACATGCAGATATTATATTTATTCATGACTATTGAATTTAAAAAATATCTTTAAAAAAACGCTTGAATGAAAAAAAATTTTTTTCGATTGAAAAATACGATTAATTACGTATTATAAAGAGACGTTCATATTAAATGATACTATTGTTGAAAGCAATAATCTTTATTATTTTGAGACTCACGATTTCATTGTCAAATTTTATTACGATTAATCTGAAGCAAAAATATGAAATATTATGTCACTTGTTGAAAGATTTTAAAAAGAAAAATCGCATATACAAGCTTAGATTATGTTTGCTTACTATTATTTATCAACATTACTTTTATTTGCACGGTGTTTGAAGCTTCTTCAGTAAGAATTTTTAATTGACATAATAAGTACCGAATTACAAAATAAATCAGTTTTACCTACATCGTTAAAAAAAAACATGAAATTTAATGCAATACTGTAAGCTATCTTCCAGTCTGCACCCTCTGGAGAAATATACGACTTTACTCCCTAGTTGCATAATGTACTATTTAAATGTTAAATATGGCATTAGTAACCTTATTCTAAAGAAACATAATTCGGTCATATTGAATAATATCACCGTTTAAAGCAATAATTTTTATTATTTCGTAACTCACGATTTCATTGTCAAATTGTATTACGATTATGTTAAAACTAAAATGTTGAATATTATTTTAGTATCTGAAAAGTTTTGAAGGAGACATAAAAAAATTTTTTTTTTAATTCAGAAAAAAATGGCGTGTACAAGTTTGCATTATGTTTGCTTAATATTTATTTACATAATTTTGATTTGCACGATGTCTGAAGCTTCTGCGGTAAAAATTTTTTGATGATTTTATAATATACCCTAACAAACAAAAAGCATTCGCTTAACTCCGTCATTATTTCGTGCACCGTATGATTTTTTTGTGTTGATGTAAGTGTTATTGCAGTCAAAAATATGATCCGGTGTACGAAGTCAGATCGAACCTTAGCGGAAAAAAAATAAATCAAGATAATTGAAGAAATTTGAGTATACCCGAAAAAACAGAAAAAAAACGAAGAAAAGTAGCCAGATTGAGACTTAAGACAACAGTTATTTACAGTTTTCTTCTGTTATTAACAGTCTTCTTCAGTTATCAGCAGCTGTATTCATCAAATATATTTCAAAAAGATAAAATAATTATTTTTTTTATAGAGAAATATTTTTTTTTATCAGAAGACAATAGTTATATTCAGTTTTATTCTATAAACTATTATAAACAGTTTTCTACAGATATCAATAAATATTATTCAGTTATCAATAAATGTAACTGTTTAAAACTGAAGATAACTGTAAATTACTGCCTCAATTCGGCCACTTTTATACAGTTGATAACTGTATTCTTCAGTTTTATTCAGATATCTACATATTTTTTCCCGCTAGGAAAGCTGAGTGTTTTGTTTTGTTAGGATAAATTTATATTATTTTTAAAACGTTAATAAAATACTCAATAAATAAATTTCTTTCTTTACAGAAGCGCGATAAACTTTCAGTCAAAAAAGGGACTCCGGTAATACGCTTTTTAACGCGCCATATTTTTATATTTTTTATATTAATCTATAAATAATATCAGAAAAATAAATTTTTTAAATTAATAACACATATAATTATTTCAGTTTATAAAAATTGTTGAAAAATCTTGCGATGTTGTTATGAAACCAGCTTATTACATGCAAGATATCTCGGACGAAAATTTTAATCCTCAATTATTTTGTGGTAATATGACAAACTTAGCGATATTGATTTGTGAAACTGCCGTTATTACTGTTTGCGCGTTTTCTCCTCCTTTATTAGAAATTCCTTGTACGGTAACTATTATTGCCTTTGTATAAATTTTAATTATTCTGTTTAGTTTTTAATTGCAAAGTTTTTCATTTGATAAGGTAAATGTCCCAATCAATGACCACCTTAAGAATTTGGTCAGCCCAATACATATCCCATGTTAATTTTATCTATGATTATTTTTAGAGTGGTACCCTTCTTAAGGTGGTTATGTATTAGAACATTTGCCTTAAATCTTTATCCTTTTGACTTTGGCTAAAATTTAATTTTTTCAAAAATCATTTTTTTTATCAAAGCTGATCTGTAAGCAAATGATAGAAATAAGTCTCATCAAGTAAATCTTCAGTATATGATTTTTGCGAAAGTTAATTATTTGAAATTTTGTAATATTTATTTCATAAATTCAATATATTTTTAGGCTTTTCTTCCAAAGTTGATCTGCAAGTAAATGACAGAAACAAATGTGATTGTGAAAACATACCATCAATAAATTATTTGTTAACTAAATTTAATTGCTATTTTTATTTCAATGATCCTATTTACATTGTAATATCCCTCTTTCCATTATAATTATATACATCCATTATAAAAATGGAATTTTTAATTATTAATAATGAAATAAAAACAAAAAATACTAGTGCAAATATTAAATAATTTCAGATTTTCTGAAACTGTTATACGTAACAACAATTCTAGAAGTGAAAAATAAGTGCTAAACAGATGATGGTTCACATAGATTGGTAGATATTATATTTATTTATGACTATAAAAAATTGAAATAAATACATTTTATTTAAATTTAAAAAATATCTTTGAAGTAAATCATATTTACCATTAATCGAAATGTTTAAATGGAAAAAAATTTTTCTTTGAATGAAAAACATGATTAATTACAGTATTATAAATAAACATTAAAAATATTAAATGATGTTACTGTTTAAAGTAATAATCTTTATTATTTTTCAATTCACAATTTAATTGTTAAATTTCATTACAATTATTCTGAAGAAAAAATATAAAATATTATTTTATTTGTTGAAAGGTTTTGAAGAAGAAAAATGGCATATACAGATTTACATTATATTATCTTACTGTTTTTTATCAACATAACTTCGATTTGCAAGATGTCCGAAGCTTCTTCAATAAGATGATTTTATAGCGAAAATTCATATTATTTTTATAACACGTATAAACACGTATTATATAAAGTAAAATGTGTAATTCCGTTTTTCATTTACAGAAAGACGATGAATCCACACCTACGATTGAAATTTTTGCACCGATATTTTTTTACACGCCTTATCTTAATATATGATTTTTATATATGAAGAAACCTTTATTGTTTGAGTTAACTGAATGTTAACTGAATGTTAACTTTAAATTAACTAAAAACTCTATTATATTTTGCTTAATTAACTGTTTCTTAACTAATTTCTAGTTAATTTTCTACCCGTAATGTAAGAAAGAAAAATTAAGAAGTTGAATAACATGCAATCGTTTCAGTTTACAGATATAGTTGAAAATATCTGTAATGCTGTGATGAAGCCAACTTATGAGCAACACCGTCTATCAGATGAAAATTTTGATCTGACAATATTTTGCGGCAATATAACATAAGTAATGATTTCATTTTGCTAAAATGCCATTAACATACTTTGTTCGGTACTTTCTCTGAACTATAGAATTCCTATAAATTAATTTAGATTCTACCCTGGTAGAAATTGAAACGCTGTGTATTACCATTTTATGACCAGTAGAAATGGAAACGCTTTTTTAAATATTTTATGGCTATTTCTTTGGCATTATTATAACTAATAACCTCAAATTTTTAGGTACGCCATTTTTTATGGTCACATTTCTAACAGGGTGTAAAAATTAGTTTTTTATGTATTTTATAAATTTGATATATTTTTAGAGTAGCGTACCAAGCCTCATCTGCAAATAAATGATATAAGCAAATGTATTTGTGTAAACATACCATCAATAAATTATTTATTAATTGTACAAATTTTTATTTCAATGACCCTGTTTAGTCCTTTAGTCATAGGCACTTGTTAAAACAATTCTAAGTTCTTTATTTATTTGTAGAAAATTTAAACATATGCAAATGAATTCCCAATTAATTGTAAATACTATCCTAATATCTAATTGAATTTTGTTGGATTTCAAGGAAATTTATTTGAAAATCTAAAACTATGCGATTGGAATGAAGTAAAATGTATAAGATTGATTTAATCACAATCACAATACTTTTTTTATATCCATGATTCAGTCTCTAATAATACATAGACATCACTAATATACAGACAAATATTCAAATATAAATTCTAAATGAAATAGCTAAGGGATTGATTTACGTCTTCTATTTAAATTATATCAGAAACCCAATTTGGATTTTTAAGACGTTCCAAATGGAATTTTTTTTAAAATTCACTTTAATTTATACTCTCAGTTTATTTCTAAATTCAGACTGTTTTTAATTGTATTCCTACCGAGATATTTTAAGTTAATTTTTGTATTTCGTTGATTGGATCTAGCACATTTTACTGATGTATTGCCTTCTACATTAGATCTACAGTTTTGAATTTCGAGAAATTTTTAAAAGACTTTTAATCATCAATTCAGCATTACAGTTTTCCAAATTTTTTATTTTTAATCCAAAAGTTTTAAAAATATCTCTATATTACGGGCTCCCATTTTTACTAATAAAAAGCCTAATATAGAATTATTTGGGAAAATTTTTTAATAAAGATTAAAAATTTGGAAAACTGCAATTTCGGTATTTATGTATAAATCATATACCTTATTACATTCCCTTAATTGTAACATAATTTTTCCTAACATATAAAATTAATAAAACTAAAAGTTTATTCTAATTTTAAAATTTTGTCAAAAATATTGAAATAAGTTAAAATAATTCATTTAAAAAAAAAGTTAAAAACTAAAAAAATAATTTTATTGCATCATTTTGCACATCAAATAAATTGTGGTGATTACACGTGGAAAAACAGCCATTAAAATGTTCAAGTTCACGTAAAAATAATTTTTTCAATACTATAAAATATAAGTATTAATAAAAAAATAATGTTCGTGACGTATGTAAAGTCAATTTAAAAGTCCACGATTTACCAGAAAATCATGATTTGTTTTTCAATATATTATAGCCCAGTAGCGAAAAATTCGTCTAACTGCTAACAGCATTAACGAACGTCGGATAAAGATTAAAGTCGGCAAAATGAAAGTACTTTGCGTAGCTTCAATACTCTTCGTGGTTTTAATACTCAACTTTGATCATGCCACCGCTGTAAGTAATTTAAGAAAATAGAAAAATTTTTAAATATACGTATTATTAAATTATTTAAAAATTTTCTAATTAAATGTCATCAACTTTTTTTTTATAGTCTCATCTTCAAAAACGAGAAGCAGAAGCAGAAGCAGAAGCCTCTCCTGAAGCTAATCCCGAACCTATGCCAGGAGTAAGAAAATCAAACATTATTTATTCATAAATAATTGAAATTAAATTTTACTCATTATTTTAAAAGGCGAAATTATGATATCAGTATTTTATTACAGTACTAATGAAATTTTTAGATCAACATTATTGTTTTAAAAAATCAATATGATTATTAAATACATTTTTAACCCATTAGACGTTAAATTCGGAATCTCGTACCGATTTCGCAAGTGCGATATAGTATATTCTGGCCCCGGGCGTAAAATTTGCGCAAATGTATGAGCATAAGTTTTTCGCCCAGAGCAAGAATTTTTTTCTCGCACTCGGAAAATCAGTATGAGAACCCGAATTTTGCACCTAAAGGATCATAATAATGGAGTATATGCACCACAGGTGCTAAGAGGATTTGCATTCCTTGTCTGAATTTGGCATGACAAATTCACACTTGGACCAAAATCCCCTATTTAGCGCCCTTGCTTTATAGTGTGCTATTAAATAAAAAATGTTGTTTTTAGGCAACGAGTAAAGTGCATGAGTACTGCCAGAAAAAAATGTCAGGAGCTTCATCGCCAAATGAATTCTGCGATTATGTCACTGAAAGTGTCATAAAGAGGCTGAAAAAAGCTTGTGACAAAAGTGTTGACAAAATTTGTAAAGTTGCATTTGGTTATAAGGACAAATGCAAGGTATGTAAAATAATTAGATGATATAAAGATGTAATAATGTAAAGATTGTACTAATAATTTTTTACGTATTAATTATTGCAGGATTGGTTACGCAAACATGTATGCCATGATAAAAGCGACGAGAACGCGCCAGCGGCTTCATAAATAGCTCAAAAAGTTACAAATGTGGAAAGAGTTGAAAAGTAATTATGTCTCTTGATTGATGTTTAATAATTAATACGAGACTCTGTAATTGTTTGAAATAAAGTTTATGAATTGAATATAAATATTGTTTTTTCATTGAGCTTAATTTAAGTTAAGCAATAAATTTATGTATGAATAATACTTTACAAAATTTTATGAAAAAATTTTAGACTGAAAAAGAATTTTTGAACTGCATTAATAAATTCTAATTGAATAAAAAATGACTTAAGATAGAAACAAAATATTAACTTTCTGCTTTGTAAAAAAAATTTTCAAAAAATTTTTTTTTTTTATATTTTTTTTTTATCTTCAAAAAATTTTTTCTTTTTTATATTTTTAAAAAAATTATCAATTGTTCAAATTAAAAAAAAATTCTTTAATCAATCGTATTTATTTTTAAAATTTTGACGAATAAATAAATTTAACGGGAATAAAAGAATTATAAAAAATGTGAAACCATAAACAAGTAATATTTTGCTATAATTTTTTAAACTATTTTATGAGCTATCATATAGTAAGGCTTTTAAAAAATGAATTCATAATTAGCCATACAACAGAATATTCATAGCTGAATTCTATTATTTGCAAGTCATACGACACAACCACTTTTGCAATATAAAAATACTTTAATGCATTGATTTACAGTATCAATATGTTTTAACGTGAATGTTTAACCTAATGTTAAAAATTCACAGTCGTACATTAAAATAAAAATAAATTTTAATCGATAAACAAAAATAATTCCTCATAGTTATGAATGAATGCCTTCTGAAAATTAATTACTTTATCTTACCAGGAGAGTATCAGAGGTCCGGATCGCAGATTTTGATAATATTTTAGGAGATAATATAGGATGCATAAACCTAAAGAAAGCCAAGATTTTAGATTTTAACACTTGTTATATCCTCAATTACAGGCAATCAAAGAATGTCACTGGTAATGTTACTAGATATTCAAACGCTATAGTTCTTCAACATTAATAAATAGAAGCTCAAAATTCTTTTCTTTTAAATGAAAGCTGAACTTGAATTCTTTCGATATAGCAGTTATGGTATATCCAAACATAACTTTTTTAAAAATTAACTAAATAATTGAAATTGAACCATTTTTCAGCTTTTATTGTTAATTTTTACTTGAAAAATACTTCTAGTTTTTTCTTAGCAAAAAGTCGTCAAGAGTAAATTTTGAATTTTTAAAAAATTCTTTTAAAAATTAAGTTCAAAATCAAATTTTTTCTCGATTATTATCAAATAAATACAAACAGAAGAAGAAATTTCGAAAAATTATTCATTTTTAAATAATCTTAAAAATCAAAGTAATAAACAAAACATAAAAATTATTTAAAAAATATTTGTGTAATCATAATATTTGTATAATCATAATAAGTTAACATTTTGTTCCTATTTTAATTTACATTTTTGACTTTGTTCTGCAACGTTAAAACCGGAATTAATAGGCTTTATTAGCAGAGGTCGTCAGTTGCTCAGTCGGTAGAGCGAAAGATTCATAATCTCGAGGATTCGATTTCGAATCCCGCTCTCAGCTGATTTTTACAAGCACCAATGTATGTTACATGTGCTTTGTTCACAAACACACTGACGACTTCCGTCGCCAATTAGCATCGCAATGATAGCTGAAATACAGCGACGTTAAATTAAATAAAAATAAGGTTTATTATACTTTCTAAATCATTATTTTTTTTTCTAATTGAGTCAGTTAATTATTTTATTAGAACTTTGATTACTTTCATTAATTTACAGTATAGTAATATATATATATTATTAAAGTAACTGAAGCAAATTTTTTTTCATATTTATTTTAGAATCACGACCAAATCAATAAATTCTTTTGTTCGCAAATAATTTAAATCAATATTAATTACCACATCAACAAACGTAAAATACAGGATATTCTTAAATGATGAGTACGATTGAAATTATAAGTTCTATAATAAATTATAAACATTTGTTATAAAAATTAATTCAACTTAAATCATAAAAAAAATCTTTGTTTTCTTCTTACGAGACCCCAATCTGGATTTGTTTAAGTGTTCAAACCGTTTAAAATAGTAAAATTTCATATTTAGGACCAAAATAGGATAGGGGGTAAAGAGTTATTATTTTTATCAAAAGTAAACTCTGCAGCTTTTTATAGTTTTAGAATAACAAAGGAATACATTCATATATCAACGTTATTATTTTTCAAAACTATAATTTTTCAAATTTTCATGCTTGGCAACGTAAAATTATATTCAAATAATGTAAAGAAAAACATACGATTTCATAGAAAAGAAAAACAATATGATTATTATTATATGAAAATCCAAATATATAAATTGGTTCAAATTATTACGTCAAACGTAGTTTTAATTATTAAATTTATTATTTTGTTTTTCTGTCTAAATGTCACGTTTTTTAGCACGCTATTTGCGTAAATTTATTATTTTGGTTTTCTGACGTTATACCAAAACCAATTTTCATCATTTTTTAAAATAAAAACGATGAATGAAATATTCTATTAAATTTTTTTACTATTATTTTGCTATAATTTACTTGTTTTTTGCTTGTTTGCGCGAAATGACGAAATGAATGGGATTGATTGCAAATGCTGAGATCTTTTATAATTAAATAGAATATTTGTATTATATATTGTTATTTAAGTATAAATTTTAACAAAATAACTTTTTTTTGATACTTAAAAAGGCATGTAAAAGTAGCAAAAAATTAGCTCGGCAAAGATCTTTTTTTCAGACGTTTTTGTAGTAGAAGTAGTACATATAGTATGAGTTTTAAAATTAAATAATCGAGTCTCCGAATCAAACAGTTCGCTGAGAGCTCGAACGCGAGGAAAAGTATTGTTCGCAGGGCTGACTTTCGAAAAACTCAAATTTAAATTTTGACAATTGATGCTTGTAAAAAATTTTATTGCGTATGTTTTTTTAAATAAATAAATTTTCTGATAATCAAAAGTGAATAAATATTAGCCCTTGTTTGATACTCTGGGGTACAAATCACCCCTAGCTTTTCATCATTAACTTAATTTTGATAAATTTTTTCGAATATTTGAATTTTTTCAAAGTTAAAGATTCAATTAACATCGAAGTATTTAAATATTTCCATATTAATAAGAGAGGGTTTAAATCTGTATTTCAGTTAAAAGGTGTATTTTCAAAAAATTTTTTATATTATAAAAAATTTTTTAAACAGCATGCTAAGAGAGGTTTTAATTTTTTGTTTTACCAAATTATACTTTCGATTTTTCTTGAAACAATAAAAATTTATCAAACATAAAGCATTTGTTGAAGAAATAAATGATTTAAATTCTGTTTCAAGTATTCTAGTATTGGACAGTCAATCATTATCGTAACTTTGAATGACGTTCATGAAAATTTATAGTTTAAATATTTATTTTAATTTTTATTATCACGACACCTCCAACACGATTTTTAACAAAATGGTATATAAGTTAATTACTATTTTGTCAAAAAAACACGTAAACTTTTTAGTTTTCATCTGACTATCGAGAAGTTAGAATTGCAACCATGAAGATATTTATATTTCCAATTCTTCTTTTTGCTATTTTCTCGTCAATCGTAAGAATTTTTTTATTATAATGATTTTAATATCACATAAAATAAAATAAAAAAGGTTTTGATTTTATAATTTAAAAAATTTTTTGCAGCATGCTGACAAGGGAAAGAAGAAATCGGCGGTAAAATATTTTTTTTTCATTGAATATTTAGACCTTTAACATTAAATGAGTCAAAGTAAAATTTCCATATAAATTTTCTTAATCAACTTACAAGGAAAGTGCATGAGATCAAAGTTTTGTATTTCATTTATTTGAAAATTATGTATGGTGAAGCTAAGCAAGGTGCTATACTTAAGGGAACAAATTGCTACAAAAGTTTTTATTTAACAAATTATTATGCTCTTTACTAAAATAAGTTATATAAATTTGTTCCCTTAAGTATGGCATTTTGTTCCGTTTATATAAAAAAAAATCCCAAATTAAAAAAAAATATAATACATATCAAAGATTTTCATTTTCCTTGTAAGTGTACAGGATAAAAGTTTGTTTTCAAAAAATTTTTTACAGTTCCGTGAATATTTAACCGAACAATGTGAATCGCAATTGTTGCCGGCACTCAATGTCAATAACTCAACTGATGCAAATTTTAATTCCGAAGAATTTTGCAACGGAGTATCTTCGAAAGTTCAAACCGTTTGCCATAACTTTGTAGCCAAAAATTGCGACAAGATTCCTCTTCCCTCATTTCTGGGACTTAAAAAATTGTGTAGAGTAAGAAAATACAAATTCTTGATTATATTTTAGAATTTTATTATTTAAATATCTTTTTTAAAAAAATTTTAAACATATATTTTTTTTCCATTTGTTTTAAGAATAAGCTTTCGAAACTTGCATGCGACGATAAGGACATTGAGAATGAAGTGGATCAGGAGAGTGCAGCGAACTAAATGATTTTAATGAACATATGTTTAATGGCGTAAATTAAATCAATAAATAAATTTCTTTGTATCAATAATTGTGGCTTTTATTTGATATCTATTAATATAAATTTTCATTAACTTGTAACCAGTCAATGGACAGAAAAGTTAAGAATTGACTAAGAAACTATTATCTACGCTATATTAACTAACTATATTACGCTTATGAAACTCAAATACGTTATTTCTTGATAATAGACTATCAATAAATTTAATAAAATGTGAATAGTTTTTAAATTTATTTTTTCGATGTCTTAATTTTATAGGTACATTAAATTGAAAAATTATAAAATCACCATCGCCTTCCACGTACCAGAGTCGAAAATTTAAAATTCAATTTGATTTTAAATACATGCAAATAGTATGAAATGAAAATTCGAAATATAATAATCTGTTAAAATCTATTGACATGTAAATTTTTTCAATTTTAAAGTAATTAAATACATATTAATTTTATTTATACCATTCGATTTATCTCGATAAAATTAACTTTATTTATGAAAGTAATTACATATTTATTCCTACCTCAGTAGTAATGGCCACTGCATCAAATCAAAAAGTGGACATTTTATTAACTAAAAAAGTGGTTCCTATTGAAAAAAATTCAAATGATATTTTTATAATTTTTAACGAAAGATTCGAAACACGGAGCTTTTTTAATGATTTTTGCTTAAGCAGCAGTCAATCTCGGACGCGCCATGAACTTACATTCATTCTTCGTAAGCCGAAGTTGCATACGAACATGAACCTGGTTGTGTAAACATTTGTATACTTATATATTATATAATATTTAAAAACTTACTGAAAAGTAAAATAAATAAAGAAATAGAAAGTAATTAAAAGAAAACTTTTCTATGAGAAAATAAAAACCAAAAAATGAAAAGTAAGTTGTTTTGTCTGGTAATATATTATTTAAATTTTATATGCAAGCGTGGAAAATATAATTCTAAATGTATTTTCAATTTTCACGTTTTTATATCACATTTCAATAAATTATAATTATTAGACAGGAAGATAATTTATAATCATACATCTGAATTATTGGAATTGCTTTTGATTTTTTAATTATTTTTTTATTTATTATTTAGGACATAAATTTATATGCATGATGTGAGTTTTAAATAATATCGGCTTCGAAAACTCACGATTATTTAAGAAGTCTCAATTTATTTCTCAAGATTTGATTGGCGACATAAGTTGATATTTTTAACAATACTTTAGAACGCTTATTAACAAACATTGCACTAACGAATGCTATAAAATGAAAGTATTTTGCACAGCTGTAGTGATTTATGTTGTTTTTTGTGCTTATTTCGATCATGCTTCTTGTGTAAGTTTTTTTAAATAAATTAGTTTTAGAAATTATAATTATATATATTAAAAATCTAAAATTATTTACAGTACGCGCATCAAAAGCGAGAAGCTTCTCCTCTCGCCGAACCTGACCGATGGGTAAGTGAATCAAATAAAATAACACGTTTAAAGATAAATTTTTATCAAATTTATTTATAATTCATAGTTTCATACCAAGTTCACCCCTTGGAAGATTATTTAAAATATTTTCTAAATCAAACTTTTTAAAAGAGCTGTATACATTTTTCTTCGGAACAAGAAAGTTTTTACAAAAAAAAGAAAATTGATAAATTTTTTAGATTACCGATCGTGTTGGAAAATTCTGCAACAAAAGAATGGAAAACGCCACTTCGTATAAACAAGTCTGCCAAGCTATTAGCCTAGATATTAACGAAAAAATCAAACAAATCTGTTTGAAGAATGTACAGATTTATTGTGCGCTTGCTTTGAAAAAAGACAAAAAAAAGTGCGAGGTAATTTACATGATTTTTTTAAATGAATATAAAAGTAGAATACTTTGTATTTAATATATTAATATTTGTTTTAGGCTATGCTGAATGAACATTTATGTCCCGCAATATTAAAATATACGTTAAGTTCGAAGCCACATGCTAATTGAATATTGCGTATTATTTAAAATAATAAATAACATAATATTTAAGTCAATGAATTCATTTGTATGTGCTTTAAGAAAAATTTTGATAAATTTATTTATTTAGAAAAAATAAATTTTTGCAATAATACATATTTAATGATTTTTTAATAAGAATTTTCAGTGCCAAAATAATCCGCAAATAGCAGTAGTATGAAAAATAAATCATAATTGCATGCTCCTTTACATGCATATATTACTGTAAAATATAAAAAGCAAATGATCGAAATAAAAAAATTAATACAAGTAAAAATCGCAAAAAATATTGAAAATTATTTTTCTAAAAAAATAATGTTTTTTAACTATAATGCATATAACAAACATACGATTTAAGGCATTTTTCATTTACTCCCGTGGTGAATATATGATTTTTTTACACAGGCAGCGTACAGTGGGTACTTTACTCCCTCCAAGAGAACTCTAAAGTATCTACTCTACGCTGCTTGTGTAAAAAAATCGTATATTCACCACGGGAGTAAATAAAAACTGCCTTAAATCGTATGTTTGCCAACCTCGCCTCCGGCTCGGGTGACAATTTACATACGATTTAAGACATTTTTCATTTTTACTCCCTAGGTGAATAATACACTATTAAATTCTATCGTAAGCGTTCCAGTATTGGACACTTAGTCATCATGATGTTAAGTGACGCGTATAAAAATTTATAACTTAAATATTAATTTTCATATTTAACATCACGACGTCTACAGCACGAATTTTTAACAAAATGGTATATATAAGTTAACTACTATTTTGTTAAAATTTTACGTCAAATTTTTAGTTTTTATTTCAATATCGAAAAGTTAGATTTGCAGCCATGAAGATATTTATTTTATCAACACTTCTTTTTGCAATTTTCTTGTCAATCGTAAGAATTTTCATAGTTTATTGATTTTAATATCATGTAAAACAAAGTAAAAATGGTTCGTTTTTAATATTTAAAAAATTTTTTGCAGTATGCTGACGAGGGAAAGAAGAAATCGGCGGTAAATACATATGATAAGAGTAAAATATAATAATTTTTTTTTATTAAATATTAATTCATCAAATTCAAATGAATTGGAGTAAAATTTTTCAATCAACTTACAAAGAGAGAGCTTGATATTTGATCGAATTTCATCAATTTAAAAACCATATGCAATTAAAACTTAAAAAAAATTTATTTAAACAAAATAATTTGCAACTTTTGAAATATTGACTATTGCATAGAAAATTTTTAATGAAAATTTAAATCTTTAATTGAAATAAAATGTAATATCTTCATTGTATATTATTCTTGTAAATTTATGGAATAAAAAATTTTTATTTTTAAAAAATTTATTATAGTTCCGCACATACTTAACTGAACAATGTCAAAAGCGATTGCCGAAACTTGAAAGTGCCAATGCCACCGCAGTAAATTTTAACTCTGAAGAATTTTGCAAAGGAATAAAAGAAAGAGTTCAAGCCACTTGTCGTGATTATATATCTAAATCTTGTGACCAGGTTCCTGGTGTCGAATATGGAGCTGCGGTTGCATGTAAAGTAAGAAAATACGATTTTTTAATATTTTTTTTTTTGTTCATTCTAATAGAATTTATTAGCTAATAAGTTATAATTTTAAACCATAAAAATAATTCCATTCAATTGTGCATATAGTTGATCTTAATTTTCATTCGATATCTTTTTTGATATGTTAATACAAATAAACAAATTTTTTCTATTTGCTTTAAGAAAATTATCATGGACCGTGTATGCGATCCCAAGGGAGAGGATGATAACAAAGAATAAGATTCGAAAAATGACGAGAACTGAATGATTTGAATGAAAATATGTTAAATGACGTAAATTACATCAACAAATAAAATTCTTTATATCAATAATAATTGTTTTCATATAAAACCTATCCATCTATTAATGACTGATTCTATCTCAAATCATGTTGGCTGACTGCACCTAATATCTAAAAATTTATTATATTATTCGATTCTGAAAATAAGCGCATAGGTATTTTTTCGTTTTTTCGATATTATGACTATTTTGATTATCAAAAATTGTAAACTTTTTTCTTTTTCAATCGTGCTATTTCGTCTTTTTACTGGTTATTAAAAATTAACTCCGTTAAGCACTGAAAATAATAAGAAAAATTAGTTATTAAAGAATAATCTGACTGCTTCCACCTCCAAAAATCGAAATGTTGACAAATTTTTTCAATATTTCGATTATTGTTCTACGCTTTGAGCACGATACTCCCCCATCCTATTATAGATTTTCAAGAGTACAGATCTAATGCAGCGGGTTTATATCTTCATTACTATGAAATAGCATACGATACTTGTGACCTTAATTGAACTTAATTATATACGGTGCTACGTTATCGCTAACTCCTGCCGTGTAATACAGTGCCACTTAGATCACACGTGTCATAAAAAACTTTTTAAATACAATATCAATCCATCCCAGGGCAAGTTAGTTAAAATTCACTTAAAATTGCAACAAGAACCAATAAATTGCCTAAATTAATAATTATTTTATTCATAGCTTTAAAATATTTAATTAAACCTAATAAGGTTTAACTATGTTTTGCAATTGTACCTTCATAAATCGCATCCTTTTTTATCACACAGGATAAAAGCGATATAAAATCATCTTACTTCTACTGTATGTGCAAAATTTTTTAGTATTTACGAACTCTAAAATATTGAAATTTATAAAAATATTAACAATAATATATGTAATTGATTATAGCAAATATCACAATTTAATTAATTTTAATATAAAATTTAAGTTTGTTTGATATTTTTTTCATCATTAAATATAAAGCAGAATAATTATGTACTAGATATGATTGACCAAGAAAACTCTTTATTTTATTTGTAGATAATAGCAACATTGTAATAAAGAAAAATAATTAGATTTCCTGCTTAGTGTTTCTCATTGCTTAAGAAATTGAAAATATTTTGTATTTTATAAATTTAAATGCTTAAGATAGAAAATTGACCAATAGAATTTTTAGTGGTACAATATTTGTGATGCTTTAATTGATGTTATTTGAAAGATTAACCAAGTCGGTCTGTGGCTCATTCGGTTAGAGCGTTGGATTCGTAATCTCGGGGTTCTGAGTTCAAATCCCGCTCTCGGCAGCCGATTGATGCAAGCACCACTGTACGTCACATGTGCTTTGTTCACAAACATACTTCCGAGCTCCGTCGCTGATTAGCATAGCAAAAATAGCATAGCATAAATATAGCGACGTTAAAAAAAAGAAAAGAAAGCTTAATAATACTGGAAAAATGTCTGTTAGTCGTAAATTTTAAATTATTTGCTAAAATTGAAAGTATCGAACAAATTTCATATACTTTTTAAAATATAAGCAAAAGATTATTCTAAAAATACATGAATAAACTCAGATTCTAGATTTGTACGGATAATATAAATAATTTTTTTTATTATTTAAGACATAAATTTGGATGTTCATGACGTAAATGAGTTGTAAAACTTAAAAGATTGGCTTCGAAAACTCACGATTCATTAAGAATAAGTCATAATTTATTTTTCAATATTTTATTGCCTACGAGAGTTAATGTTAATTATATTCTAGAACAGTTATTAGCAAACATTGTGCTAACTAACGCTGTAAAATGAAAGTATTCTGCATAGCCGTAGTGGTTTGCCTTGTTTTTTGTGCCTTTTTCAATCATGCTTCTGGTGTAAGCTTTTTTATTTAAAAATTAGTTTTAGAATTATCAAAATTATATGGTGAAATATGAAATTATTTACAGTACACGCACCAAAAGCGAGAAGCTTCTCCCTATGCCGAACCTGAGCCATGGGTAAGAGAAACAAGTTTAATAATATATTGGAAAACTTTTTATAAAATTTATTTATAAATTCAGTGTTTTATACGAAATTCTCGGTTTCTAAAATTATTTAAATTATGTTTTAAATCGAATTTTTTGAGAAAACTCTGCTACTGATGTTTTTCTTTAGTATAAGAAAGCTTTCATGAAGAAAAAAATGTATACATTTTCTATAGATAGCTGAAGGTGTTGGAAAATTTTGCAACAAAAGAATGGAAGGCGCCACTTCGCATAAGCAATTCTGCCAAGTTATTAGCCAAGATATTACTGAGAAAATAAGATTAATCTGTTCAAAGGTTACTAATGTTTACTGTGCACTTGCCTTAAAAAAAGACAAACAAAAGTGCGAGGTAATGTACATGATTTTTTAAAATTATAAACATAAAAGTAGAATACTTTGTCTTTAATATATTAATATTCAACATTTTTATTTAATATTGGTTCCAGGCTATGCTGAATGAACATTTATGTCCTGCAGTATTGAAAGGTACGTCCACTCCGAAGCCAAATATTAATTAAATAGAACATATAATTAAAAATGTAAGTAAATTTAATAATATATGTTTTAAGATAAATTTTTACAAATTCAAAACTTTTATTTAACATAATTATTATTTTTTCAATTTATTTAACGTCGCTGTATTTATGCTATTATTGTAATGCTTATTAGCGACGGAAGTCATCAGTGTGTTTGTGAACAAATTTTACATAATTATAAATTTAGCATTATAGAAAAAATTATTTTTTGTAATGATACATATTCAATGATTTTTTTAATAAGATTTTTAATATGTTGCGAAAAATAATTCAAAAATATCGATTCGTAGGAAAATTTATTAATATTTACACGTCAATATAAAAAATAAATCATAACTGTGTCTTTAAAAATAATATAATTTTTAATTATATATTAAAATTCGCTTTTTTTTCATTGATCATCACGAATTTTCTTAAATTTTCAGGAACACCTATCAGCTGAATTATCGCTAAATAAAAACATCGTGTATGTAATAGTTTTATAAATATCATTAAAGAATAAAAATTTTAATTCAATTTATTTCAAACGTATGCTTTTATTCTTTTTTTTTCATCTTTCAAGTACCATTACCCGTACGGGTTCTACAATCTTTTTACGGGACACCTCAACCACCTATGTGCACCGAGAGACTTTTGCACCATAAAAGATAGTGCGTTTTAGAAACGCTCTACAAGGTGGCGCGCATGCACAATATTTTTGGAATATGCAAGATAAATATCGATGCGGCGCCACCTTGCGCTGTGTTTTACGATTAATGCACCAAAAAAAGTGATGCATGCATTATAAAATGTAATATGATTTACGTAGCAGAAGGCATCACTTTTTCTAGTGAGGGCGCGCGTCAAGTTTATTGAGGCAAAAGTCTGTCCGTGTGTTTCGCGTTCAAAAACCCTTACCTTTTTACCCCAGTAGATTTGTGCTCATCGTGCAGGCCTACTTTCAAGCGGGGAGACTCGCTCAAACCCTCTTTTTCGGCGCATCGAGAGCTCATGTACCCTCCCAGCAGAGCGGTCAGACTCAACTTGTAATAAGTTGAGTGGTCGCGCTCTGCCTTACCGACCCTCTCATGATCACCGGCTGTTTGCTCGGTTCTTGGGAGCCTCTCCCTCTGTCGAACAACCGCCGAAAATCATTCGAAGACAGTTCAATGAAGGTTTCAATGAGTTTGAAATATCTTCCACTTTCTATTAATTAAAAATGGAAAAAATCCCACCCTCACCGAGCCTCGAACCCTGGCCCTCTGCGTGACCCTCCTGAGTCACTACGGCTCTTTATGCATACTTTTATTTACTACCTTTTCCTTTTCTTCAAAATAGAGTACGTATCGTAGGACGGATATGCATTCGGATTATTTGGTGCAATGAAAGGTCCGTGTGTCGCTGGTTCATTGTATTAATCAATTTTTATTTAATTTTAGAAATCCATTCATCAGAAATTTTAAATAAAAAAAATCAACGAATCAAACAAGTACAAAAATTAATTTATTATGAAATAATTTACAGTTAAAATTCACTCGTAACATTAATAATAACTTAAAAAGAATTTCTTAATCTGTATTAAGCACTAAACAGACACCTTGAAGTATCCAATGAGATTGATGCTCTGGTGTACCTAAATCAGCTTCAAATACTAAGCCGACACCCATTGCATCACGTCTTTTTGACGTTGTGTATACTGGAGTTTTAATTGTATTCTAAAAATGTAAATAATGCTTTTAAGTATTGTATAATTTCAATTATGTTTTGAAATTTTTTAATATGAAGATTTCCTACCAAAAGTTTCAAACGATGAGCTTCAATAGGTATAACTGATAGTATCGGTAGTTCTTCTACTAATACTTTTGGACGCGATCGTCTGAGGCATCTTGCTTCTACGTCCCATCGAGCACCTTCTAAATACAATCCTTGCACATAGCAGCCCTGAAGAGGAAGATGTAATCATAATCATTGAAAAAATATTTAAGGGTTATAAAATCGAGATTTTATTTTTCTTGTACCTCTTCAGGTCGTTCTTCGACTTCTTCTGCTTTAACGAATTCCGAGACGGCTGTATACATTACGGAGCGATCGAGTGGCCAATTATTTTTCCTACAAGCCATTTGTACAAGAGCTGCTAAATAAGTTTCTGGAATATGTAAACCTGAGAGCCAAATTACAACTGGTTCGTTACAGCCAGCCTGAAAACAAAATATTGAACGTTTGATGGATGAAAAGAAAGGAAAATAAAACTCGTTTGGTTGACATTCTATTTTACCAACAGAGTATTTATTAAAAGTTAGTATTATTGCAAGGATATAATTCATTACATGTAAATTAACAGTGTATAAATAAAATATTTTGGTTTTATATCATTTTATATAATTTTTTTATTTTTAAGCTGATAGGACTTAAAATCAATTAGCAAGAATATTTGAGAAAAAAAAATTAAATAATACATACCCAACTTGTATATTGTTGTATTCGCCTTTCGAAATGTTCCATCCAACCAGCCAAATTTTTTCGCGTATCTGGTGCTAGTCTCGCCCATTCAGTTGGCAGTGCTCCATTGAATAATGCGTTTGCAATACTTTCTAACACAGCATCCATTCCTATTTCTCCAGCAATAGCCTTGGAAATCACAGGGTAAAAAAGTTAAAAATGAATTAAAGAAGATCCATAACCAAATTTTCATGTCATATAAAAACAAAATAATAAACTTGTACCTTTCTTAATTGTATTAAAGATGTTCTCATTTTATTGATGAGCTTGTTGAACCTTTCTAGCTCTTGAAATAAAACTATCGTAGTCGGTGACACAGATAGTCCAAAGTTTCTTTTAATTTTGGCCATATCATATTCTGGTGGAATTTTTCCTAAGACTTCTTGGGCCACATTGTCGATGAATTCCTCTCTGCTTATTCCAGCACCACTGACAGCTGTATTAAACAATCCATTAGATTAATCTTGTTGAAACTCAATTACAATATAATTATATAATCTATTGAAGACACACATGCAATACTAAAACTTCTACCTAAAACAGTTAACTATGACTACCTCTACTATTTACAACACCAAAAAAGATTAGATTAAACTTACGAATTATACTTAATCGAGCTGAAACAACGTATATTATTGTAGTAAACATTACCATTTTATACTTTGTAGATAAAACTATATTATGTTTTTTTAACTTTTTTTATGCGTGAACAATATTTAAAATTAATAAAATATCTCAATTATAAATGTTAAGTAATTAAAACCATGAAATGAATTATTACATGATATTATAAATACTAAGTATATTTAAAAATTTTATAAAGGAATTCTAATATAGTGATTATTCAGTAAAAGCGAAATCATCATAAATGAATAAAAAAATATCACTATACCTGTTTGAGGTTGCAATTCAATTAAATGTGACCACATCTCCTTTGTAGCTTGAGTGAAATAACCAATTTCAGCATTTGGATGTAAACCAAATACTTCAGGAGAATTGACTAATGGCAATTCTTCAATGAACTTCATATAAGATTTTCGATCGCCTACAGGTGGTAAAACGTAATCAACGTCTTCGTCGTGATAAAAATGGAATGGCTGAAAGGCATCGAATAAGAAGTCACCAAAATATTCATCCATGTAGACTTTGGATACCCGTCGATCATAATTATCGATTACTCGACCTCCGTACATTACCTATGTTCAATAGGATTTTAATTTGATATTGTAATAATCTTTTATTATTTCTAATATCAAGCCCATTATACCTCTCCCACTAAGTATTTTAAACTATTCCATGGAATTCGAGTTTCTTGAAGTTTCCAATTTTTAGTCAAATAAGTGTCTAGAATTAATGTGCAAACGTTGAAATCTGATTCGTTGAAATCATAATTGATATTCCATCCTATTTTATCATATTTTCTTCTTTCCTATTAAATAAACAGCATGATTAGAAGAGGTTATACAATGAATGTGAGTCTTGATACCAATTGCAGTTAATGCAGTGCATATTTATTAATGATTTAAAAGTATTTTGCATTTGTGCACAAATACAATTTGGTACCAAGCCTTCTTAAATTGTAGAAAAAGTTTTTGAATATTAATTACTTGGACGACAGCATGATAAAAGGCCAAAACATAAATGAGATGTTTGTATACTGGATGTTCACAACACTCTAAAGCCTGTTCGTTCATTTTGAAAAATGTATTTTTTAAGTTTAATTTTAATCCGTTTGGAGGTTCGGTCACAACTAAAATAAAATATTAAATTTTTATCTTACTAAAAATTATGTTACATTTATAAGTACTTAATTTAAAAATGCAATTGTTCTACCTTTTAATGATTGCTGCAATATTCCAATTGGGAAGTTTGGATTTGGATCAGTGGTTAACCATAATCTGAATTCAGGATGAGGTTTTCCAATATTTTCTAATGATTTTTCAAGTTCTCTTGTGAAACTAAGTAATAAGTGACAGTTTTGTAACATTAACCACTGCCCTCTTGTAACAGCATTTTCCAAAAGCTCAAGCGCTATCTACAAAGTAATTGTACAAATAAGATATTTAAATTTTCTTTTAAAAACAAATGATCACATTAATGATTAATAAGATTGAATATATTGATTATCGTTAAAATAGCACATGTCGTAGTAATAAGCAATATTCGTTAATTAAATAAAATAAAATGAATTGAAATTTAAAACACGCTTTTAATGTTATTCTTGCTTACCGCTTCTTGGCCTTGTCCAAGTGATAAATGTCGAAATTTGCCAGCACCGCAGCCGACTCTGTTAGCAAGTTTAATCAATTCATTTGTAGGATCTGAACCAGGACTAAGGACGAATACAACAGGCATTGTAGGTGTACTTTGTTCAAATATAGCATCAAGGCCTATACTTGGGGGCGTGATGTACTCCTCACCCATAGTTTGACTAATGTAAATTACCACGGCACGATAAACTCGATCAACACGGAAACATCGGAGCATCATGAGCTTTTCAAAAAGTGTAAGTTTTTTCGAGTACTGATAAGGCATATCTACAGACTCTGGAGCGTCTAAGTCATACCACTTTTGAAAAATTTGAAAAAATAAGATTATTTAAACAAGTGTTAACAAATGCAAACGGGAGGAATTCATGAAATGAATATTATATTAGTATAAAATCAAATTACATGTTTCCATTTTGCAGAATCTTCTTCCATTTGCTCTGGTAATTTGCTGAATTTTTCAGGAAAATCGTTAGCCAATTTTAAAATATCTTCCCAACCGGTAACGGGTAACCAACCTTCACCAGGATTTTCTCTAGTTGATCTTTCAAGTGATACATTGCCTTTGATAAAGAAATCAAGTTCTTGTTGATTTATTCGCTTATAATCTTGCTCGATTCTTGTGCAAATTTGGAAAGAGAAAAGAAGCTTGTGTCTTTCAAAAATGCCCGTACAACCGTAATCGTAAACACTTCTTGTTAGCGTTTTAATGACATTCCTTAAACGTTTCTTAAGCGTTGGATCAGGCATAGCTTTTTTTAAAGATTGTTCGAAAACCTGAAAGATGATTATAGTGAAAAGATTTAAAAATTTGTATATATAATTCAAAGTATTTTATGCATGGCTTCAAGATGTTTTATCATAAAATAATATATGCAATGTAATATATACTGTAATCAAAAGTACAATAGAAGATAATCACGTTTGTTATATAGCTAAATTTTCTATTTATCTCGTTTATTGTATTTGTTATCAAATTGAATATTCTGGAAATAATAAATACGAAATTTCATCTGTAATATCTATAAACGTAATATCTTACCTCAAGGTAACTGTTTAATGAATATTGGTACATGGAATTGACAATAGCCATATCAGCCAACACGAAAAACAAAATAGCTCCTCTTTTAGCAGCTGATCTGTAATCGTTACGTAAAGTATCTATCTGTTTAGCTGTAATTACTGCTTCAGCTAATTTTGTTGAGACTTCATGTGCGCTCGATTTGGCATTTTCTAATGTTTCGATTAACTCAACGTTATCAAGCATGTTCCCTTGATTAGTTGCAATTTCTCGGAGTAAACTGTCTTCTAATTGTTGTAACAATGCTTTGTGAGCACTTGTTTCTTGAATCAGAGCTTCACGTTGTTCTTCTATGTCTGGACGCTCAATGCGTACTACAACAGCCAATAATTGTTCTTCTAAGCCCTAAGAATTAAAAAAAAAATCATACCTCGAGATTACGAAATTACGAATAAAAAAGATAAAATTTAAGATAAATTTTCAAAACACAATTTTTTTTGTTAAAAAAAGTTGTAAATACAATATTATCCAAATTCAAACAAATACTCACAGTAGTGGTGACCATAAAATTGATAACAGCGGCTTTTGCATATATTGCTGGGTTTAATTGAGGATTCGAGTTCTTCGTCATCAAATACATACGAAATCTTGGATCAAAGTCTACCTCTTTATCTCCAAGCATAACAAATGATCGACCAGAGACAGCTAAAAAAAATAAAATTAAATTTTGCAATAAAAGTAAATTTAATACTTTGCATTTCTTTAAGTCAATGTTTACGATTTATTCTACGCACTTTGAACATTTTTCATTACCACATTATCAAGAACTGGATCTACGTAATCAACATCTTGAAACATTACTGGAAATCCATATTTAACAGCTATTTCTACTTGTTTAATAAAGTCAGAGTCTAAAAATGAAAGCATTTTGAGATTTTTTTCTTCTTTTTTCTTAATCCACTTGAGCGCTTGCTGTTGTGGATCAATACATAAGGGAAATCGTGATGCTCTCACTGTTAAAATGGCATTTTGTACTGACAATTCGTCTGGTGGTAAACCTTCGGAATTCCATCTGTAATTTAATAAAAACATTAAAAGCTATTTTTAGAAATTAGTTACTAACAGTTTATCAATAAATTACCCGCTGATTTCAACATCAGTGCTAAGTTGATTTTCAATCCTAAATGGTTGTGACAATGGAATTTTTTTATCTAATATACTTTGCTGCCAATCTTTGTAAACCATTTCTTCGCGGAATTCAAAAGTAAATGGTCCAGTATAAGCCAAAAATCCAGCAGAAAGAAGACAATTCCCAACAATTTTGTCCATTTCTACTTTTAAATTTACGAGTTCCTGTTTCCAACGTTCATTTTCCGAAGATAGACCACTAATTAGGTCAGAAAAGAAAAATAAATATGTAAAGAAGATAAAAATATGGTTTAAAATAAATGGTTCGATTTTTAAATTAGTGTATTAAATGTATATTTTAGAAATATTTTGAAATTTAACATTTGAAATAAGTACAACAAAATATACTAATGATTCCGTAATATTACCCAATCAATTTGTCAGCAGCAATTAAACGTCTCTGTAGCAACTCAGTTTCATCTTGTAATCGTTGCTTATCTTCCATAGCTTTCTCATATTTCTCATTCAGATCTTGCAGTAAATTCTCTAATCTTTCAATTTCGCGTTCTTCTCTTTCTAAGGCTATTCTTGCTTTTTCTGACTCGTCTTCTAATTCTTTCACTCTGTCTATTTTTGGTTTGACCTAAAGTAATAAATGAAAGACAGAATTTAAATTTTTTAAAAATTTCTATTATGATTTGATTGTAGTATTTTAATTTAAAAATTACGTACTTCACGAAATACTGCGCAATAATCTAATACAGCCAAAACGAATCTGTAAAGCCCATAACCAGCTTTACTGATAGTTTTCATTTGTTCCATCTTGTGTGATTTTTTTAAATGAGCTTTAACCATCTGCTGCTGTTTCAAAGTTATTTGATTACAATCCATTTCTTGAAGAGTACGTAAGAAATTTGGATCTGCCATTATACCCTTTGCATTTTTCCAATTGATTTCTCTTACGCCTCTGATTATTGCAACGCATTCACAAACAACTTGTACAGGCTCTGGTGGAGTTGCAAATGATCTGAAGAAAATTTCAAATAATATAATTGAATAAAAAAAACATTAGTTTTAATTGAATGGTAATTGATAAAAGGCAATTTTAAGAAACGGAACTGATTTCAAATAAATATTAAAAATGTATTCACCTGATTTCAGTGATGTCGGATTTATCAAGTTCGCTAAGAGCAGCTCTGGCGCCCTCTAACGCTGGTTGAGCTTCAGCAAGAGCTTCTCTGGCTTCAGCCGACTCTTTGGCGACAATTTTATTTCTATCTTCGATTTCTTTGCGCTTCTCTTCGCCAAGTTCTTTCTTTTTTATTGCTGTTTCGGTACTCGTTGTGATTGTTACAAGTAGAGATTCACAATTTTCTGTTTGTTCCTTAACTTTTACACGCTGTACTGCCAGTATAGCATTCAACTGATCGAGATTTGCTGCTGCATCCGCAATCTTTCCCAAACCACCAGATAAACGTTCGCTCTAATTGTATATTTAATTATTAATACAAATAAAAGAAAAATATGAGAATAATGAAAGAACAATTTGTCAATATATATGTCTAATGTATATCACAAAACTTCTTGTGATATTATTAAAATGTTCTTATTGTTTAGCTTATTTTAGTTACCTGACTCTCAATGAAAGAGCGACGTTCTGATAAAAGATGAATGTATGTCTCTAGAGCATCAAGATAATGCTTGGGTGTTACATAATTAGGCCGACGTAGTTTTGTCAAAAAGTCTGCTGTATATTGGCCGACTGTCATATGAACATGAACTGCATGGCGTACAACAGCATCACGATGAGCTTCTGGTATATGAGCGATCTAAATATATAAGAAACACTTTAATAAATGATCTTACAATTTTTAAAATAATTTTGAGTCATTTTAAATTTACATTTCTCAAAGTGACATTCGCTACAGCGAGCAAAGCTTGTTCAGGCCATGGAAAGATCCAATCTATTGTAGTACAATTAACTAAACCTGGATAACTTCGGCAACGATTTCGTAATATGTCTCCCGATGGACTCATCGACAAAGCTATTCGTAAATTTTCTGTTGCTCTTTTGACAAAGAAAGACCACACGTTCTCTCTAATTACAAAAATAAAAAATTTAATAACGAAAAAAATACTATACATTATATAATATTTCAATAAAAAAGAAATAGCTGACTTCGTAACTCCAAAATCGGCATCTTTGGCAGCATTTCTGCAACTGTTTATGATTGCATCCTTTTCATCATCTGCAAAAAGTGCTGAGACTACACCAGTAGTTAATAAATTATTGACTATCTCTAAAAAGCTTTCGTCAGCAACTTGTTCGTCGGTGAACAAAAATACTGTATTCGTATTATCGACCCCAGCCATTGACAGGAGTTTCTAATAAATAAAATTTATAGCAAAAAGAGATAAATATAATAGTTTTTGAGCTGAGGATCTCATATACTAATCCATTTTTAAAAATAATTTACCTTCATATCGTCACGAAAAGCAGTTTCATCATAACCTCGGGTAAGCGCTATTTCAAAAAGTTCGCATTCAGCTGCAAAAGAAGCTAATCGAATAGTTGATCTACGACCGCTACCACCAACACCAACAACAAGAGCATGGCCACGTTGCATACGGAGTGTACGATGAACACGTGTCAAATGTTCTAGGGCATCATTGAATAAGACCATATTTAATTTACCACGACGTTCGGCATGTTCTTCCAATATCTATAAAAAGTTTTTAAAACAATGAAAATACAATATAATTTCAATTAGACAAAGGCAAGTTAATTAGTTGTACGTTACCTCCATGAAAAGATTGTAAACAGCTTCATAATCAAGCAGATCTTCATAAAGACGGGGTTCTTCTTCGGCACAAGCATTTCTGAAGTCACCAAATAGTAGTGGATTTCGCATTGTATAGTCAATCAATTCTTCATCGTTTTCCCACACACTCTCGAGTTTTTCTACTATATGATTGTGAACGATTTCTTGGTCCTAGTTTCCATAAAAGTAAAAGCAACCGATTAATTTTCATAACTTCTAAGGATACGTAATTTAATTTCAAATGTTATTTTACCGTTTTAGAAATAAGTCGATCACAAAAGACTCGAGTGAATTCATTTCTCCAAAGACGAACGTACTGATTAACCTGTTTGAAATGAGCTGGATCACTTTGAAGAAGGCCAGCTGTTATTCTTGACAAATCACGCATGTTAAAAATGTAATGAAACTTGGAGGGAGTGGGTGGTAATTCAGTAATTATAAGCTATTTTGGAAACGAAAAAAATTAAGTGAATAATTTTATATTAAATTTTAGCCATACGATTAAATATTAAAAAGACTGTACTTTGTAAAGTTCCATTGTGTTGGTAATAAGTATATCGGCAAGTTCTTGAATTTCTTCGGAGAAAATTTGCAGATGACCAGCCAAAATGCTTTTGTAAATATAATGAAGAGTGTCGTCATGAGGAAAGGTGACGTTATAAACTGTGAACATGGAGACGAAACGAGGATCGACATCGTGCCTTCCACCACCAGATTTTCCCATTGCAGCTAGATAGTCTATAAACAAATGTAAAGATTCATAAGCTATCATTATTTTTCAAATCTAAAAATTATTTTGCGATTCCTGCACTCACTGAGATCTTTCATTCGTTTCCAATTTAAATCTTTTCCACGATCATACATGCCACCTCTTTCCAGAAGTAATTTTAGCAGAGCGATCGGTTGTTGAGTACCGTAAGTATCAACCATTGGCATGTTCATGTCATCGATAAAAACAATAAGACGTCTACCTGGTGGTGGGCCATATGTGTCTTTCGTTCGTTTTTCCACAATTGATTCGATGTTACGTTGAACATCCATTGACGTTGTTCGTGACGAGAAGTTGATTGGCAAGTAACTCTAAAGATAGGTGAAATTAGCAACGAATTAATGTAGAATAGTAAATAATGATTTAAAAATTTTTTGAATAATTATAAACAGATTTACAATTATATTACGGATATTTCATAATTTTGTTTGTTTATTCTTTTATTTAATTGGCAAATCCATACGTTTTGGCAAACTTTTTTATCAAAGTTTTAAATTCCAAGTTTTTTACTTTTAAATGTGTATCGAACAAAAAAACATAACTTGTTGATTTATAAGTTGTCCACAATAAAGCTCGACTATTGTTTGTTCTTTATGAGGATTAATGATGGGATATAACATAGATTGCACGTCTAATGATAATTAAGCTTCCCTTAATAAATAAAGTCTCGATTAAGACGACTTTTAGGCATAAACCTTTAATATTTTAGTTTTCGAATTATTGTACCCTTAATATACTTTTAGTCTCTAGCATTAGTGGAAACTAACTGTTGATTTTAAGCAAGAAAAATGAGAGTGAGTGAAAAGTAACGTCAAAGTGTTCACAAGAAAAATGGATAAAAAATTTAATTCTGAAAAATTAAGAAAATTGATTTTAATGAATTTTCGACTATTGAAGTTTTTGGGAAGATTTTATGCGATATGGCCTTTGAACGAGGATGCGAAAAAGTGGGAAATTCATCTGAACACGTTTGTTTGGTATTTTTTTCATATGAACTTTTGGTTGCTTTTCGTATCAACTTCAGTGGCTGTTTATCAAGGGAAAAATGACATATCGACATTAGTGACATGCAGCACGCATTTAACTATTATTTCTGATTCTTTGATATTTATGATCTTATGCAAAATAAGAAGAGATCGTTTGAGAGTACGTTCTAAGCTGTATGATTTTTATCTATAACAAAATAATCTAATACATGAAAAAATTAATGATTGTTGTGTTAATATTCATCAATAAAAAAATTAAAATTTTCAATATAAGTGGCAATATTTTATGATGTTTTGAGATTTTACGTAGAAAATATGATTTAATTCATCGAAATAATTAATACATATTCATTATTAAAATGTTTATAACAATATAACATGAAAATGTCATAAGATACCTAATATATGTTGATATACTGCGCATATTGTATTGTATCTTTCTGATATCATACCATATTGAAAATTAATTTTTTTCAATTGTTTTCCGATATTATTTATGACAATATTGCTAATTTTTTTGTGTATGAAATCATTATTATTCTAAAGTATTAATTTTTATAGATTATCCTAAATATTTTACACGACTTCATCTTATTATCGAAAGACGCAGCGTTAGAGTTAATGCGAAGATACGCCTTGCAATACGTAAAGATATTCGCTATTATTATTAGTATTTACTTTGTAGGTGTATGCGCATTTCTTTATCAAATAGCTATAACAAAACCAATGCCATTACCAGCATGCTCAGTTTATCCGTTCTCGTTAGAATCGCCAATTGTTTGGTACATAATATTTGTTCATCAACAAATAGCAATGATTTGGGCACCGGCTATCATGCTCGCTGATACAACGTATATTATGTTGATGTTCATGATAGTTATTAAATTGAAACTTTTGAAAATTAAATTTATAAATATTGAAATTTATTCGGATTTGACAGAATGCATTTATGAACATCAAAATATTATTGGGTAAGTCGTATTGTTTCAATATTTTTTAAATTTATTAAAAATATTATTTTTTATTAAATAAGCTGAAATTATATTAATTTATTTAAATATTTAAGTTCAGATAATCATTATAGAGTTTTTACCATTCATCTTTAAGTCTTATAAAGTCAAAATTAAACATTAATATATACCACTATTCCAATAAATTTTTAAAACATTTTATTACATTTATTTTATTTTAAAATGTTGCACTTAGAATGTACAAAAATTATTACAATGAAATAATCTATTTCGTTCTAATCTCAATTGCACGACGTTTGAGATGAATCAAAATCATTTTATTAATTTAAAAAATGTGATAATACATTTTTAAGTTGAAAAAAAAATATAAGTTAAGAAGGAGGGAATAGGAAGAAAACAGACATCATTTCCATCCCCCTGTTCAGGTTAATGAAGTCGATTATGAAGTTAATTAAGCCTATGAAGGCAATTATGATTGAATCAAAAATAAATGAATTCATGTTATTAAAAGTACAAAAACAGAATCATTTATTATTTTATTAATTTTAGTATTGAAAATTAAAATAAGAACTTTGTTTCATACATTTTCTATATTTTTCATTCAAATAGGCTTGTACAGGAAATAAATTATGTTATGCAATACTTCATTCTGAAAATAATCATTGGTAATATAAGCTATTTTATATTCGCAGGATTAAAATTATTCAACGTAAGTTTTGTAAAAAAAAACATTAAAAAGTGAAATTTATAAAATTAAAATATTTAACGAATGATTTCAGTCGGACTTATCATGGACTTTACAAGTGCAATTTTGCCAAATTGTTTTCATCAGTTTTTACAGATTATTTATTTTTTCCTATTGTGCAGAAACAATGGGTACTTTGGTAATAATTACATTAAATATAAAATTTATCAATAACATCAATAACAACAACAACGGATAATAAATTTATAATTTTAGGGATGTGATATTGGATTTATCGTTTATTCGTCATCTTGGCACAAGCAAAAGAGAAAAATGATAATTCCTAAGATTATAGTAATTTGTAGATGTCAGAAGCCTTTGAGTATATCAATAACTAGAATCGTGCCTTCTTTAAATATGAGATTTTTAACTCATGTAAGTATAAGAAAATTTTTATTTAATTTTAATATATAAAAATAAAATGATTAAACATTGTTTTCAGTATTTATACTATATACTCTCTTACATTATGACACTACGAGCCATAATGAAAGAATATCATCAAAAGTAATATTTTTATATTTATCAGAATGGAATTATATTGTATAATGTATTAATCCAAGAAAAGAAAAATTATAAATTTTCTAAGAAAATAATAAAAAAAGAGCTTAATATTCTGTATGATAAAAATTTCAAAACACATGTTAAATTATCCAAAACAATTAGGAAACTATTTTTAATTATATTCTATTGTATACGATGTCCGTAATTAACTAAATGATATTTAGTCTAAATTATTGAATGAATCGTTTGTTTAATATGCATATTAACTGACATATTACCTTATTACTCTTCCCCTATGACACTATAGCATAAGTTGTGTTTAATATAAATATAAATATTTATGGTGAATGAAAATGATAATGATATTTAATGAAACAAAATGCAATTATTATTATGTGGTGATAAACATAAACTTTGTGTTTCAAAGACGTAGAAGAAAGCATATTCTTATACGTGAAATATCGCTATACAAGAGGTCTCAGTGGCTCAATCGATAGAGCGATGGATTCGTAATCTCGAGGTTCCGAGTTCAAATCCTGCTCTCTCAGCCGATTGATACAAACACCACTATTCATTGTATGTGCTTCGTTCACAAATACACTGACGACCTCCGTCGCTAATTAGCATTGCAATGATAGCATAAAATACAGCGATGTTAAATAAAATTAAAAAAAAAAAAATATGGTTTTAATATATTTAAGAATTTATCTTTTTTTTTTTGAACCAATATTTTACGCTGAATCTTTTTATCAAAAAGACATAAATTATTGAACGAGCTATAGATAAAGCCTAATAAATTTAAAAAATATAAAACTTACAAACTTTTCCGAGTCCAGCTCTCTCAAAAAATTCATAATAATGGCACTCTTAGACGTTCCAGTATCGCCCACAAGTACAAGTGGCTTCTTAGATTCGTTCATTAGATTAACAAACCAGGTAGCTCTCATAGTATCAACCGTCGGCACTAATATTTCGCCGAAAGATTGACTTCTATCATGTTTATATTTTATAACCAATGATTTCCAAGGTACCCAAATTTTACGCTTAATATCCAGCAGATAATCGTAAAGTTGAGGATAATGAGATGGCATGTAACGCGTCGATGCTGGCTTTTCAAGCGTATCATCAATTACCATTAAACCCGAAGTCTTTTTCATGAAATCATCAAATTCTTTACGGGATTCTGATACGATTGCTGCACCTAATGAACAATAGCAGGCTTGTAAATATACTGCTTCAAGTAATTCATTTCGTGCTTGGACTTTTTCATTGAAAAGAGTTTCTTCTTCATCGGTATATTCTTTTCCTTCTTCTTTTACAAATTCATCTTTTGCTGGTGTTGGATAGAGAGCGTTGATTGTAATACAAAGTTGGGCGACCTGAAGTAAATTAAATTTTTATTTATATTAATCCACTTGATAGAATACAAATTATATTATGAATAAAAATGAAGTAAAACATTACCATGTTGAGACCAGTTTGTGGGATAATCATTTTTAATGGTGTAACTTGTTGCAGCCCTAAAGTTCCTTCAATGATCAGCTTGATTGCAGCGTGTACATATTTTTCACAGAGATCACTTAAAACACTATGTTCTGATTTATTTCTACTATTTATCCACTTATCCATATAAGGTTGATACCCTAAATTCTTTGGATCAACGTAGACCATACCCGCTCTAGATACTGTTGCAGGAGATGCATATTGCAAATCGCCAACCTAAATTTGACAAAAAAATTCTACTTAAAAATTCTAATTAAAAATCATTTAATTAAATCAATAAATTTCTTATGAAATCGTTTCGTTAACGATTCCTCTATAATATTTATTACTTACTTCAAACAATAGATTACAGTGATCTTGCAATTTGATTCGTTCTTGATTAGCGAGCGTAAGCAATTTATTATCATCCATCACAGAATTCATGTTCTCAATCCAAAGTGCATCAACATCACCGTCAAACAATATATATTTTTTATCGTTCATAGAAAACTCATCTAAAGGTTTATTGACCTCTCGAAAAATATTACTCAGTAAGCCATCAGTCCAATCTCTTGTTGCATGATCTAATACGCCATAAAGTTCAATGACAGTGCAAGCCTTTGGATTCATGATGTAAAGTCTTGAGGGTTTGCCAAGTAAGGTTTGGGCATCACATAGGGCTTGAATTACAACTGTTTTACCACCACCAGTTGGACCGACTACCATAGTTGAATGTCGAGTCATCATCACTTCATATAATTGTACAACTTTATCCACCTTTAAATAGAATATTATTATATTTTTAAAATTATAATAATTAAATAAAGATAACGGAAAATTTTTTTTTCAAAATTCATTAAAATTATTAATCACTTGTTCAGGGAGTACTATATAATTTTTATCTCTAAGTGCTTTCTCAACTGCATCATTAAAATCTGGATATCTAACTCTAGGACAGTCTAATCCAGGAAATAAATCTTTTATTAATCCCAAGAACAATGGTACGTCTTCAAATATAAATTTAGGTAAATTCATATCTCTCAAAGCTCTCATCAGTACGACATTTTCGGGCAAATTCCCAGATGTTCTCTTCAAATTGCCAGCCATATTCAAAACAGATTTAAGAGCCCTCAAACCAAAATCATAATGAGTTTGTTTGCTTAATTGTTCTCGTCCCAAACTATATAATACTGTCATCTTTTTAGCAAGGACTTTAGCTGTGAGAAAACCAGCGCTGAACAGTTTGATTTGGCAGATGAGATACAGATCAGGAACGATGCATACAACTGGTCGAAAAAGAGCTTTAACAGATTCTGGTAATTCCGTACGACCCGCATAACCTGGATTCATAGTAATAAAGATGCCAATTTTTGAATCTAGTACTATATCTTGATTCTCAAACTGTAAAGGTTAATGATTTTATTTTACCAGGAATTTTTTTTTATAACTGGTATATTATAATTCAACCGGAAAAAATTCTTTTATTTTACCATAAACCGTTTGGCTTTGTTTTGTAAAGCCGATCTAATAGTTTGCAATTGAGTAGAAATTACAGATAATACAGAAACATCAATTCTATTGAACTCGTCAAAACAACCCCAAGCACCGCATTGAGCTAAACCACTAAGAGTTTTACCAATAGCCACAAAATCCATACCCTCGCCACAATTCGTTACAATACAAAGTAGACCAAGAGCTTTTGCTAAATCTTTTGTGGTTTCTGTTTTCCCCGTTCCAGCGGGTCCTTTAAATAAAACCTCATCAAATGATTACTTAAAATATTGAATAAAAATTTAACAATTAAACATTTAAATACCAGCTGGAGCTCCACCAAGTTGCATTGACAAAGCTTGTGTTATTGTTAAATAAATTCGATCTGTTAATGGTGTTACAACTAATCTACCGTTAAGACCCATATATTCATAACCATATTCAAAGACGCCGCTACATTGATTCATCCATACATTGTCTAAATCATGCATCCAATAAAATCTGAAATGATTTTTACTTAAATACCCGTTTTATGATAACATAAAGAAAGTTACATTTTGTGAATGATAATGATTACCGTAATTGACTTTCCCATCCAAATTCCAAAGCATCCATAATACTGTCTCTAACAAATTCTTCAATAATATCACGTATATGCACATCAATTGTTAAAACAGTATCAAGTTTAATTCTATCATTTTCTGTGAGTGTGTCACCTCCCATCAAACAAACAACTTCGTCTAATTGTCGGTTAAGATATGTAAGATACTGTTAAAATAATATTAGCATTAAAACTCTATAAATAAGATACTTATTTTATTAATATTTTCGAGTGATTGTACTTCTTTCATAGCTCGTTTATTTCCTGAAGCAATCTTAGCAAACACATTCTCCACTTCTGCTGTCCACCAAATTTGATTAGCTACTAAAATTATCATTCCTTGATATTCTATCATCCAGTCAGTTCTTTTCCGTGTCATCTAAATCAAGTCTATAATATTAGATTTTTGAATGACCTCATTTTTTTTTATGAAAGATGTATTCAAAAACTTACGTCACCATAATCGAAAATTGCTTTTTTAGTTAAAAAGCGATTTGATTTTCTCATTTCATCAAGAGCAACAACAAGCCAATTCTCAATGCTACCTTCAGCAACAACATCATTTCTAAATTCCATAACTTCACCTTCACTTGAAATCAAAGCACTTGCTACAGTCCGGTTGTGATTATCAGTACCAAGCCTAAATCTGGCTAGATTGTCAAACATTTTCCCAACATGTTCTTGAATAACATCAGCTTCAGAACTACCCAAAATACTTAATAGTTCATCATCGCTAATGAAACAGAAGCGTGGAAATATAGCACGTTTGCTTTTTAAATATTCGCTTAAAGACTTTTGACATCTTTCTAGGGCCATTATTAGTCCTTCGAATTCTTCTTTCCGATCTACAAAAATTGTTGTGATTATTTTATTTTTAATTCCATTTCTTTAAATGAAACCAAAATATGTAAATTTAAGTATTTTTCAATCTCAATATGTACTAAATCTGCATTTATAAATAATTATTATAATTTTTCATGATTATAAAATAATAATTAGTCAAATAATTTTAAGACCAAATTAAACTAGGATAATAAAGTAAAATAAAAAGGGTGTCTTACTTGGCATAGAACAACATTCTAAGACATTTGGATTTTTTGACGCATCAACCATAATTTTGCGGAAATTTTTGTCAACATCGTCAAAGCGTTTAGCTTCATCTGGCAGCTGAGATCTGATATCACCACCTACAAAAATACCCTCAAGATACATCCAACGTTGCTGCAGTTGCAGCCAAGCTTCTATAACATCAGCAATCATTCGCATTGCTTTTTCCCATTTTTGTACAACGCTTAGAAAAGGCCCGACAAATTGAGATGCTGACATACTTTGAAGATTCAAGGAATTATCTTCGAGAATCTAGGAATAATATTAATTGAAATTCTATTAAAAATATTAATGTTGAAAAAATCAAAGAGAACAATTGGCTTGCTTAAATTTTATAAAAATCATTAGTTTTACAAGAAAAATAGAGATCACTTTTCTATCACCGCAATATAAGACAAACAACAAGCTAAACAATTTCAATGATTTCACCTGATTTAGTTCAGCAGTATCGCCAAGAACGTAACCTCGATCTTCTCCACCTTTCGTATGGCGAGTAAGTTTAAATGACATCTTAGACCAAGTCTGAGATACTTCTTGAACACCACGTTCAATGGCCAATTCACGACTAGCATTATTCACGATAGCCTCGGCAATGTCCTGGTAACTTGCCAGGTCCATTGCAAACATATTCTCCAAAGTAAATCTTTTCAGAAAAAGGAGAATTTTTTTAAAATGTATTATCATTACTTATTGTATTTTACAAAACTAAATAACAAAAAAGTATTTGAGATGATAATGAATAGAAAAAGTTTACAATCATATGCTAGAAAACTAAAATGATCTACTATCATGCCAAGAAAAGAAAAAAATTTAATTTTTCCTCTATCTACAATTATTTAAAATTTTTAAAAACTCACCCCTCCATCTTTCACTGAATTTTATTTCTATTATAATCTTACAAAATTCATTTTTAACTATTTCTCACTCACTATCTTATATGCACTTTATTATTTTTAATATTGTTCATCATATACATTATTGTATACTCTGTATGATTTATTTTATACATTTTTCTAACTAGAATGTAACGTATTTTGCATTAGCTGTTTTCGATTTTACTAAATAGTTTTTCGAAATATTTATAGGATTTTTTTCAAGCAACTATATAGGAAAATTGAAAACAGCATGAAAATAGCATAATAATTTATTATAATTTAGAATAACAATTTAGAATAACAAACAGAAAATATTTTCATAAAAAAATTTCGCAATTATATCATCATACAATAATGTCATTTTATTTTATTGCTAATTCAAAGAGTTTCTATCTATCCTAACAAACTTTTAGAATCACCATTTGAATATCATTATAAAAAAATTTCCTAAATAAAATCATACAAAAAGAATTTTTGTTTTAAATATCATTTTTACAATATCACATGTATAACTATGCATCAGTTTAAAGTCTTATTAGTCTTTTTTCTCTTCGAACCTGTCAGGCGCCATGTCGAAATGTTTTCCAGTCTTATCCATCAATTCTTTCCAATGTCTTTCCCTCATTGCTTCGTTCTTCAATTCGACAAATAATGGCACTGAATTCTTAAAATTCTTCATACTATTATCCAATGATCGACCAACTCCCAAATTTCTCACGTGTTTTGGCAATTTACGAAAATCTTTAAGAAAACCATCCATGCCATCAATCAACTGTTGAGGGTTAAGATCAACCCAAAGAGTTTTAGCCCAAATATCTCGAGCTGTTTTTTGAGCTTTATAAAGGTTGAACAGTTCTTCCATGGCTTCGAATTCATGTTTGCATTTATAAAAATCTTTATAATCGGCTGGTGGTAGATCGAATAAAATTTCAGCTTTGGTGAGGTCTTGTAATTTATTTTCCAAAAGTTCAATTTCCTCTTTATAATCCTGTGAAAATCAAATTCATTAATTTGGATGAAGAAATAAAATTTAAATGAAATAGTTGAATAAATTTATTAACCTCCATCATCTTTTCTCCCTTATCTAAATCATCAGCGCAGCTTCCAGGACCTTCAGTTATGAATTTATCGACGAAAACAGCAATGTCTTGACTAAAATCTTCAATCTCCCGTCTGGTCATGTCGCAAAACTGATCTTTTGTGCTTTCTAAAGTATTAGACCTATAGTGAGCACCAAGGTATAGTCTTTCCCAATCCTTTTCTAGCTCGTGTGCCATTTCCTCCTCATTTGTGTCAAAATCAACCTCGTGTGCACGGAGTATTTTAAAAGTTTCCTAAAAACGATTTCACACCATTGATTTCCTTTTGCTGTATTAATATGAGCAAAAGAACGTTATAAGTATTTATAAAATCAACCAACTTGATATTGTTGACATCTGACTTCAGATTGAATACCCATACGCTTGACGTCAGTGATGCTTTGCATGACAATTTTGAAACGCTCTAAACCACTAATAACCAACTCTACTTCGCTTCTGTAAGCTTCAATATTAGTTTGCAATTCTCGCATTGCTTCAGATGTTTGAGCAAGTAAAATCGTTCCTAATACTTGTTTCCACTCCCGTGCGTGAGTTTTTATACCGTTCAGCAATGGCTGAAGATTAATCCTAAATAAAAATGATTAAAAACGAATTTTTATTCAGGTGAGATGCTTTTGAAACGAATTCTTTTATTTTTATTATCATACCTAATGCTAGAAACGTCGTAATAATCCTGCATGTCGTCAATTTCTTCAATGATCGTATCGTAAAAGCAAAATTTTTCATCGTACTGCTGCAAAGTTGGATTTGTTGCTGCAAATTTTTCACACATTTGCTGCTTGTCGAGTGACCATAGATTACTGTATTGCTTCCATTTGTAAAGATATCGCCAGCAATCTTGAGCCAATCGATGCGAGACTTCTTGTATGGCGAATATAAGATCATTTATAGCCTGAAATAATAGTTTTTTTCGTGCGTAGATTTTGTCAAAAGAAATTTTCCATTTTATTTTTATCATGCAAAATTGATAAAAATGGTTAACTCCATTATAACAATAATTTTTTTATTAATTAAACGCACCTGTACATTCATGACATCTTCGAAAAAGCTAAATGTGAATACTTCGGAATTTTCTTGAATTGGTTTGCATTCAAGACAAGTGGCAGCCATCCATCTTGGAAAAACTTTGAGTCTTTCCAAAAGATCCTTGACGTCGCGCAGAATAATCGTATAAATTTCAGCTGCCGTTGGTTTTAACGTTACTTCGGTCGTTTGTAGAGTAGCATTAACTTGGAATAACGGTTTGTTAGATTGCAACTGATGTTTCAAGTGATCCAGATTTTTTATGAAACACCTGTTAAATTTATAAATGTTTAAGGTATGATATAAATGTTACGTTTGTATGAATAATACGTTTAAGGTGATATAACTACATAGAAAGATCCTACCTTATCGGTAAATATTCAATTATAATAATAATTGTAGCTAAAGCAATAATTACAGAAAATAAAATACATCTAATGTGATTTATAAATATTATTCCGTTAAATTTTCAAGGAAATTAATTTATTAATCTTGGAGGGTTTTAAATTTCCGATTAAGATAACACTTTGCAAGGCAATATGCTTGAAAATCTAACTGTACAATGATTATGGGTCATAATATAAATAAATTTATTTTTTTTCTAAAATTATTAATTTCATTGATCGGGGAATCACTTGCTAGCCGATGAGATAGAATTCATAATATTAAATTATAATAAAAGTTAGAAAATTTTAACGGAACAATTAATTAATAATACTCACGTTACAAAAGCATTAAAAATCTTTTGCTCATAGCGCTCGTAATAGAGAAGCATCGACGGACTTTTTCCCGTGGAAACTCCTTCAACAAGACTTTCGAGCTTCATCAGCATTGGACTTGCTTGTTGATAACATTTAAGCATTGAACTTACAAGCTCCGTTCTCTTTGACTCAACTTCTAAAAAGAATGCCTGCAAAATTTACTTTCTATCGTGCGACGTCATTGTTACAAATAAAAATTTGTTTTTAATTATATTCCAACAAATATTTATATTTTTAAATAAATTTATGATCGTTCTCTTATTGTTTTACTATCGAAAAAGTTAATTAATTCAATTTTCTTTTTGATTAAATTCATTTATTCGATATTCAAGTGACGAAATCAAAGAAAAAAAAAGTTGAAACTTTAAATTAACTTTTGTAATTTTTCTTTTCTCATATTTCTCGATCAAACTGAACAAAAAGATTTTAATACAAACTTTGCCGAAGCGTAATTGATATCCAGGCTTATCGGGATCATCAGCCGTCGAATACAGATTGTAGCGGCCAAGTATATCATCAATTTTGAAATCAAGCTCCTCTCTGATTTGAGTAATTTGGACGACCGTCGAAGCTAAGCTCTTGAGTAATTTAGTACACGCATCAGAATAATCACCAATACCAAGTGAATTCCAATTGAGTCTCGTAACACCAGGTTGAATTTGTTTCTCGACATTCTCGAGGGTTTGTTTCAGTAGTAAGATCTGGGGTATGATAAGACAGAAATAAGTTTATTTTATAATTTACTTTTCTAATGCAAAAAAATTAATTATTTTTTTAGTATTTATTTCACGCAAAATAAATAAGGAGCTAAAAGTTTTATGCTAATTTATTAGTTTCTTTTTTTTAAATTTTGTTAAATAATGTTGAATTATATATTAACATGAATAAAATTGTAAAAGTAGATAACTGAAAATTATAAAATTTTGAACTTTATTCTTACGTCTGCATCATCGAAATTCTCAATAATTTCGTTGTATTGATTAATCATTTTTTCAACTGCTTCGCAATCGGCGTATAATCTGTCCTTTTGAATTGCAATTTCTCTTATTGGCTCTGGCAATTGAAAGCCCAAATGCTCTAATAATTCAGTCTGGAAAATTCAATAATTGCAAATCTCATAATTGTTTTTCATTTGAAAATTTTTTCTATGCAACAACGATTTTTTGCGATTATAACAATAAACAATTTTTATAAAAATTAGAAAAAAAAAAAAAAACAAATTTTTAACCGGTATTTGAAAGAAAAGATTTTTTTCAGAAGTCAAAAATTTTGAAAACTCAATTATAATAATAATATTAATTTATGGTTCTTAAAATACATTTTTCCTTTTTAATTTTAATATTTTATTTTGATAATCTTTGAATTACCAAACCCTAAATCTGTTAAATTTTTATTTATTTTTTTATTTTTTTTCACAAGTTAGAAAATAAAAAATTTACCTCTCGAATGGTATCAAAAACTTTCCAATCAAAATTTACTGCTAGTTTCATTTGGTTTTCAAGAAGTATAGCGCCACGCATGAGTTCTGTGTTCTTCAACAGCTGTTGTTGTACTTTATCCGATATCGAACCTGATGATTTTCTACTCTTCGAATATTTTGATGAGCTTGACTTTGTTCCTCTTCGACTCATCTTTACGGTTTTAATACTCGCTCCTACTGTTTTAATACTTGCCCCTGCTGTTTTAACACTCATTGCCTCTGCATAATAAAGATGTTTCAAATTTTTATGGGCGTTTAAAACAATTTTAAAAATTTTGTTTTATAAAATTTTAAATAAAATTTAATGTTTGATTTGAAAATTAAAAAAAAGTCAATTACATGAATAAATAATTTGTATATTAGCATTTTATTGATTTTTATTATTCAAGACTACTTTTTTTGAAATCAATGATTTTTCTTATATAAATAATGCCGCAGAATATCGCAATTTTTTTTAAGATGTGCAACTCATATAGATTTTAGGATAAGGAAAGGATAAGGAATATTCACCTAAACTGTGTGTGATTTTTTGGGTTGAGATTTGACGTGAAGTCGATGTGCCAGTCGTAGACATGTAATCACCACTTCCGATTTTTTTAGTGCTAGCGATTTTAAGAATCTTTGAAGTCGTAGGGTATGCATCTATTAATATATTTTTTATTGGTTATAATAATAAGTGCTTTTTCATTTTCTAATTTTTGTGCTCTCGGTAAAAAAATTAATCGTTTAAACTGTTTCCACGTAAAATGAAAACTAAAACTTTACCTGTCTTTTTTTCATAAGGCTGCAACGTAAGTACGCTCCTTTTCATTGTGCCTATCAGCATTTTATGAGCACGACGATTAAAATTTTCATACTTGCTATCCTCGTAATCTTTGAGCCGTTTGGCCATCACCACATACTGATCAAAGGCAAAGGTCCTTAATTCACTGTTGCGCAACTCTTCAACCTCTTGGAAAATTAGTACTGGACCTTTGAGTCGATGAAAGAGTTGACGTTCCCAGTATATCGCACCAGCGACTGGCGTGTGATAGCGTAGTAAAGGTGGATCGCGTCTATCTGAAGGGGAAATTAGAATAATCATTTGTTGAAAAATCGAATGTATATATTTTTTTTTTATTTTTAGCCTGTAAATAATTCTCGCCTCTATTAAAAATTCCCTCCACCTCATCAATTTCCTTACTAAATCTTTGTAATATCAAATCAAATTTAACAGCAAGTCTTTCCTGTACAGCTTGTCTAGTTTGCATTCCTCGAAATTTTAATAAAGTAGCCAGTGCATCTTCAGCCCTTAGCAAAGCTGTGAAACATTCATCGATAAAAACTTTGGCTTCAGTCTCAAGCCTTTCAACTTCACCGCGAAACCAGCTCATCGTTGCGTCCCAACTGTCACGATTGAATTCGTTAAAACATTCGTTATCCGTCATACGTACAGGACCGAGGAGTTTGCTTACACGTTCGACTATACCGTCGATACGCGCTGGATCGTCGACTATGGATTTTAATTCTTCGCCGAAAATGTTGTAAAAATCTCGTAGTACGCCAGCTATTTCATGCAGATCAGCAGTTACCTGAGATCACAGTTATTTAATCAAGGAAATTTTTAAATAAATTTACTTAATTTAAGGCGACTACGGAGGTTAGGCTAAATTTTCATTTCGTAGTTTACAAATTACGCTTTAAGTTTGTAAAATTTCTTGGATTTGTAAGTTTTCCACCATTCTGTGGGTATCAAAAAATGGTGGAAAATTAAAAAATCCAAAAAATTTCATGTATTAAAAGCATGATTTGTAAACTAAAAAATAAAACCTAACCTAAATTCCGAAGTCGCCTTAAGGGGATGCCGAATTATCTGTTTTTGTCTGATAATAATTTTCATCATTTATATAAACACCATCAGTTCTAACAAGAAAAAATAGCTTCCTCTAGATGTAACAAGAAAAAAATAGCTTCCACTAATTATAATGAATTAAATTTCATAATAATAATAAAACAATTTTATCATGTAGTTTTTTGATAAAATGAGACTTATGAAAATTTCATAAAAAATATTGATTATATCAAAGACAGTTCAGCTTTCCTTTAGAATAGTATAATATTCACTACTTCTTTTATAAAATTTTATTTATATCAATCAGTTTTTTTTAAATTATTGCTCATTTTAATTAAAAATCCAAACACTCCTATTAAAAAATATATTTTATACATTGAAAAAAAATTTTTGATTTTATGCAAAAAAATTAGATACTTTTAGAAAACATTACTGTAGTGCTAATAGTTTTAAGAACTACTTTAGAAATGATATTCTTACCCCAGCGAGGTAATCAGTGTCTTTAAAAAGTCTTCGCTGCTCAAATTCCCAACGTGCACCTTTGCCAGATATTTCAATACTATTTCGAGTATCAAGATAACCACTTTTCCAAAGTTTTAACATTTTATGCGCAGCTAATGTTTTATTTAATACAGTTTCTAATGGTTCACTGTTTTCAGAAAAGTGAAATAATGAAAATTAAGTCATTATTATTTGTAAAATGATAAGATTCGTTTATTTTTCATATTATAAATACTTACTCAAATAGTTTTTTAATTGCTAAATTTTGTATTATACCCTGTCGTAATTCCCACGATATTCTTTCTAACAAAGTTACCATTCGCTCTTCGGTTGAATAATACTTTGATAATACCCAAATCATTCGTAAATGTTCATATAGTGCTGGTATTGCATTCGCAACTGCATCGAATGTTTCGCAATCTTGTACTATCTATTAATTTTAGAAAAGTTAAAAATAATCAATTGTATTGTGACTTTGGGATTTATTGTATGAACAATATGTATTTGTAAAAATATTAAAAGAAAAAATAAAACTTTGTACAAAATAAGGTTGATTTTACGTACCCTAAAGTACCTCAAGACAGTAGATAAAAATTTGGTATTTTCTTTAGCCTCTTCGTAAGTATCCTCGAGTTCACGGGTAAAATAATAAAAACCGCCGCCAATTGCAGATTCAGCAAGCTCAAGAATTCCAAGGATACGCGTTATCGTTGGTATTTTCATTTGTTCAACGAGCAACGATAATCCCGATTCACGATCGTGCCAAAAATCATATTCGGCTATTGGACCCATGCCCAAAGGGGTTTTACTTTGATATGTTTCTAGAACCTGGAAAAATAAGGTTTCTTCTCAATGAAATTGAACGTTTGAATGGGTATAATAAATTTATTAATTTGCATATTGTCTTATTGATATAGGTATTAAATTGTAATGTGAATAATTCAAATATCAATTTTGCAGATGAAAGTATTAATTTAAAAAAAAATGAGTAGATACCTTTTTAATATGTTTCTCCCAACCTAAAACGATATGTTCGAATTTATCTACAAGTTTTCTATTCCTAGATAGATCGAGGTCCGTTATGCCTGGTTCAACATTGTCAAGCATGTCAGGCACAGTTAGTAGATTCTCTCCTTCAACATGATCCATCGTCCTTTACAAAAAAAAATCATTCATCAAAGCATTTTATTTTTTTTTTTTTAATAATTTTATTTATAGTTTTTCATTTGTACCATTCTACAGATTCGACGAGTTTAGATAAATAATCCAAAAATTCTAATTTACTGGGTTCCACAAATTGTGTACTTTCAAAAGTTGCATCACCAGAACCTTTTCTAAGTTCTTCGTCATTTTGTATATTCTGGACGTCCAATGAGATTCTACGTACTGTTGAAGGCGGCATAAATGCCGTACCCTTTAAAAATAAGGTTTCAATTTTACTTTAAAAAAACTTTTTGGTAAATATATCGATTTTAAAATAGTTTTCTCTTAGGGCTAAACAAAAATATGTTCGAGTTAAATAAGTATTAATTAAACAAATTTTATTTTTAAATAAATAAATTTTATTGCGTTGTTAAATATATTCTGTTTGCTATAAGAGTATTTTCCCAAATATAAAAATAATTATTTTGAAATTTATAAAAAATTTGACATTTTTATACAATTAATAAATAATGAAAGAAAAAAATGAGTAAAATTTATTCAACTGAAATCACGCTTACCCGAGACTTATTTAATTCATTTAAAGTTATAGCAGCTTTTTCAATTCCCGGTGTTTCCATCATCGATTTGAGCTTATCTTTAACAGCCAAATCTTGAGCAGCTTCAGGTCCACGAAATTGTCTAGCAGTAAGAGGTAAAAATACATCTTTTATAATCTGCTCCATTTGATCTAAAAATTGTCCCTGTAATGATCCAACAATTACGTGCTTTGGCATATCTGCCCAACATTGATTACGCGTTTCATATTTTTTGATAGCAGATTCATCGGTGCGTAGAATGTAAATCAAGCGTACGTCATCTAACATTGAGTTTGAACCATCGATTTCACCGAAAAAACAATGTAGGATTGGTATTTGAATGAGACGATCTACAACTTTCTGTGGTAATGAAAAAATTCGAATGAAAGATAAATATTGGTAAATTAATTTTTTTTCCTCTCTGAGATATTGAAATTATAATAAAAATTAACAATTTAAAACTAACCCTTGTTAAAATATAATTCCTTTCCTTTCCACGTGGTGGTCGAAAATTCAAAAGTTCCTCATCAACTAAATTGAATAACATTTTAAGAGGCGGTCGGAACCAAATCGGTGACTTGCGGTATATATCAAGTCAGCATTTTTCGCTTTACGATAATATTTTGTATATTTTTATGGCTTAAACTATTTCAAATTATTCTTTATATACATGACTAGAGGAAATGACTTTATTTCTACCATATGAATAAGTAAATAAATTATTATAAGCATTTATTACAAATATCAAACTGATTTGACATATACCGCATGCAAAAAACTGTCGTGTCGATTGTTAGGTGGCATTTTTCGCTTTATAACAATATTTTGTATATTTTTGTGGCTTTGACTATTTTAAATTATTCTGTATATACATGACTAGAGGAAATGACTATATTTTTACCATATTAATAAATGAATAAATTATTATAAGCATTTATTACAAGCACTGAACTAAGTCACCGATTTGGTTCCGACCGCCTCTTAATGCGGATTGCAAAAATTCAATTTTTCAATTTACTAATTATTATCAAACTGAATTTTTTTTTAAATTTACTTTTCTTTTAAAATTTCAACATTCTGATTGGCATATTGAAAAATGTTTAGTATATTTATTTTAAAAATCATTTTTCTTACAAACATTTAACGACGGTTGACTTTTATCTCTCATCAACATAGAAAATAGCTCATCGTCGGGATCATATGAATCTTCGTAACCTTCACCATCATCGTCACCTTCTTCGCTTTCTTCGCCAACTGATTTTTCCGATTGCAAAGCCGTTGGTTCTTCTACTACAGATTTTACTTCTTCTATTACAGTTGAGGAACTTTTTTCTGTGCCTAATTTCTTGCCCTTTTTCGCTCCTCTTTTTTTCTTTCTTTTATCTGTTCATTGATTATGTATTTAATTTAAGTAATTTTTTAAATTATTTTATTATTATTACTGTAAACTACAAAATTTTTTTATTCATGCTTAATAAGCTTTATAACTATAAATATGTAAAAAAGAAATGATTTAATTGTATCATTGTGCAGTACAAGTGCTACAACACGTAGTAAAAAAACAGCTTGCGTGCTATGTGCAAGGTAAACACAATATTTTTTTGTTTGGATTACCATCGGGAGCACTTTTTACTAATCTTTGTGATTTAACCTGAGCTGCGAAAGATCCCATTGCTTGTATTTTTATACGTCCTAATTGCGATCAAAATAAACATATTTTTTTAAAGTATTTTGTTATTTTTTACGTTTTGAATATAAATAAAATAATTCTAAATAAATTGTCTCATTTAGTTTTTGCAATAATCGCAGAAGCTGTAAAAGGCATTATTTGTACACTTGAATATTATTTGTAAAAATGTCTTTTTAATATGATTTTTTTTTCATTCAAAAAAATCATGTATGTCATTTATAAAAATTTACAAACATAATCAGAGACGAATTAATATTATTTACGAAGTAAATACTATTTTACCTTCTTCCCAAATTGAAACTTCTTGCGTAACAATTTCCTCTCTGAATGTCTTGTAAAAAAAGACTTGCTTGTAATCGAGATTCGATTCCTCATAAGTGTCGGTATTTATAAAATTATAAAGCTTTTCTTCCAGATAGTAGTCATCGCGCTAAAGAACATTTTATTTGAATGTGTATCATTGAGTTTAGTATTTTATTTATAACAAAATTGATTTTTATTACTTTCATAAGGTCGTCAAACATCTCAATATTCTGATCATCAAGACCCAGGAATTTTAATACGTTATCTCGTATCCAATGTACTCTAATGTAAAAGTTATAAAGTATTAATTTATGAAATTTAAGAAATTAAAATATAATGATTTTAGAAAAAGAAGCATAGTGGCTATTAAAATTTGTGCGAATACGATATTTAAAAAGTAAATATTTTATAAATAATACTCTACTTTACATCATTAACTCGAAAGGTTAATATATTGAACAGATACAGTTTATTACTTACAAATTAAATTGTTTAATTTAAAAAATATCATAGAAATAAAATAAATAGAATAACGAACGTAATTTTATTAATATTTTTATTAAGAGTGAGTCTAGGGAGACATAATAGCGTACGCGAAATAAGAATAGCGTACGCGAAACTTCCACTTCCTGAAGCAAACTCCTCCCACTTTCGCGTACGCGAAATAATTTTCTTTACTTTTGAAAAAAAAAATTCTTTCACGTGCGCGAAATTTCTTCGGAAAATTTTCGCGTATGTTCAAATGCGCTTAGCGTACGCGAAAAAATATCTCAATGAAACAGGAAAAAATGTTAACGTTAATCACAAGAAATATATATAGAAATTGTTATATATAGAATTTGCTGGTTATCCGGCGCACATCGCGGGTGGTTATTGACAGTATATAGTACAAATGACACCTTAATCACAAGAAATATATATAGAATTTGCTGGTTATCCGGCGCACATCGCGGGTGGTTATTGACAGTATATAGTACAAATGACGACTTAATCACAAGAAATATATATAGAACTTGCTGGTTATCCGGCGCACGTCGCAGGTGGTTATTGACAGTATATAGTACAAATAACACGTTAATCACAAGAAATATATATAGAAATTGTTATATATAAAACTTGTTGGTTATCCGGCGCACGTGAAAAATATTGTTCAGTTGAATTGATAAATATTTTCGCGTACGCTAAAGTACTATTAAGCGTACGCGAAAATTTTCTCAACTAAATTCGCGCACGCGAAAGATTTTCTTTTATTAAGGCTAAAGAAAATTATTTCGCGTACGCGAAAGTGGGAGGAGTTTGCTTCAAAAGAAGGACATTTCGCGTACGCTATTCTTATTTCGCGTACGCTATTATGTCCCCCTAGACACTCCGTTTTATTAATATATGATTAAAAATTTTATAATATTGTACGTACCGATGATCTAGGGTTAAAAGATCAGGCGATGATCTGTATCTTCTTGGGCTTATTATACTTTCACCATAATTACTTTCAACACCGAAACTATCCTGATATTCAGGATCAAGACATACTTCAGTCATTTTTACGATTTTTTTGGGAGTTTTTATTTAAGATTTCTTAAACATAATCTTATATTCTAAGTTTAGGTTACCCAGCGCTTACGAGGCGATGACGCCTCGAACTAAACGAAATCGAATGTAAGCGCGCGTTTCTATGGTTCCAAACATATCGTTCACTGTATACTTTAAATCGATAAAGCAGCTTTATTAGGAAATTTACATAATTGTTTGCTTTTTCAAAATATCTTAGAGCTTAAATATATTTTTTCATAATTAAATTTTGATAATATATAAAAAATATTTTTTTTAAATTAACTGTGGAATTTTCAATAGGGAATAATTAATTGAAAGATTTCGAGCTGTGGAAATTTCCTGCAAATAAATAAAACGGATTGATTTAAAACCAAATGATTAAACGAATTGAATTTTGTATTTATTATTTACATATTTTAATAATTATAAGTATTTTATAATAATATAATAATATATATAGTTTGTTAATAAAGATAATAAATCATTGTTTTCGTGAAAGTTTATTTTTCATAATTTACAATGTATAAAAAAGTATCGTATAAATCCAGTCGCATATATTTTAATTTACATTTAAAATATACATTATAAAAATCTTACAAGTATTTTTACAGGTAAATAACGAAGGTGTTTAACAGCCCTCGCTGATCACTCGGTTCCACTCATAACGTCGCTGGTATTTTTAAAATTGTCCATAACCGCACTTTTCTCGTTTTCGTTACTACTACTGCTACTGCTACTACTAATGTTACTACTACTACTACTGCTATCACTGCTACTGCTACTACTACTACTACTACTTGTTTCTTCTACTTTATCGACATTCGCACTCGCTTCCGAGCTGACATCTGTATCGGCTCTTCGCGCGTTACTGTCGCTCGGTACTAATCCTTTTTCCAAAGCTTCTAAATATTCTTTTTTTCCCTGATCGCTTCCGAAATCAAAGCTTAGCGAAGGAATGAATTCTGTTTCTACTGTTGTTTTAGATGTGCTGACTGTTTTCGTTGCATTAAAATTAATTAGCTTGTGCTCGTTGTTTTCCACGTTTTTACTCGCTGGTGGAATAGTTGGTCGAAAATTATAATCGATTGATTCTGAATGATCACTGTTCGAAACTTGAGGATTCCTATCTGATATCTGAATGCTGTCTACGGATTGCTCAGTGTGAGGTTGAATAGTTGGTTGGAAATCTTGGTAATCAACCGAATGCGGTTGTTCAGTGCTGATAATTTGGGGATGGTTGTTAGAAAATTGAGTATTTTGGAAGGTCGGTTGAGTTGGTGGCTGTTGCGGAACGAAATCAGCTGTTTGTGGCTGAACACTACTTAAAAGTTGGGGACTACTGTTATTTGGAACGAAGTCAGTATGTTGCTCATTATTAAAAACTTGAGGATTACTGTTATGTGGAACAAAATCAGTAGTATGTTGTTGCTCATTATTAAAAACATGAGGATTACTGTTATGCGGAACAAAATCAGCAGTATGCTGTTGCTCATTATTAAAAACATGAGGATTACTGTTATGAGAAACAAAATCAGCAGTATGTTGTTGTGCATTATTAAAAGCTTGAGGATTACTGTTATGCTGAACAAAATCAGTTGTGTGTGGCCGTACATTATTAAAATTTCCAGGATTTTTATTATGAATTTGAGAGTTTTCAAAAACTTGTTGTGTTTGTTGATGAGAACCAAAAGCGTTTGACGATGGTTGAATCGTGCTTAAGAATTGAGGATTATTACTTGGCTGTCGTGTATTTTGGAAAGTCTGTTGGGTAGATTGATGAGAAACGAAATCATTTGAATGTGGTTGAATCGTACTATAAATCTGAGGATTGTTATTGAAAGGTTGCTCAGCGTTTTGCTGGAAATTGTAGTTGATTGGCTGAGATTCCGTATGTTTAAAATTATTAAAACTTTGACTTGGTCCTTGAGTATTTTCAATGTCATATTCATTATAATCTGGTTGCGGTGTACTTAGAAATGCTTGATTATCGTTTAATTTTATTGCATTAACTTCTGGGGTATTTTGTGTATTGTGAGTATTCAAATTATGAGAGTTAAATTGAAACTCAATAGGAGCATTGGTTGTTGAAAACACAGAGTTATGATTGAGAATTCTTTCGCCTCTTGCTTCGCTCAAATTTCTCTGATTATTTTGATCGAAATTCGATGGAACTTTATTAAATCCTGTATCTTTTTGATTCAAAAAGGGATTTAATCTACGGTTATTATGAATATTCTTATTAATTGGTGCAGCAAAGTCATCAACTTCTACAACAGGTTGGTCTTCATTGAAATTCAGTCGATGATTAGCATTATGATTTGCATTAAAATTAATATGTTCATTAGGAACTTGTTTAGAATTAATAAAATTGTTATTATTTCTATTGCGAATATTAGTGAAATCATTATGATGATTGTTGACATGATTCTGAAGGTTTTTATCTTGCGTGAATGGTCTAGGTAAGCGATCATTTTTAGCCAATTGGCTCATAGCATACAAGAAATTGACATCTTTTCCTTGTAGTCCCGTATTTATTGAATGTGCATCAGTAATTTTAGGTTTTTCAATAGCTGGAACCAATTTTCTATTCGAATTCTGATTTTTTGTAGATATTTTGGCACCAAAATCTCCGAATTGTGTACTCTCTACAAGATCTTCGGCACTGTCATAATTCTGATAGTCAGGATAATTAAGATTTTGTTGATTTTTAGAATTTTGGAAATGTTCAGTGTTTTGGTTAAAGTTTTGCTGATTTTGAGAATTTTGGAAATGTTCAGTGTTTTGGTTAAAGTTTTGCTGATTTTGAGAATTTTGAAAATGTTCAGTATTTCGATCAAAGTTTTGCTGATTCTGAGTATTTTGTCGATTAAAGTTTAGTTGATTTTGAGTATTTTGTCGATCAAAGTTTAGTTGATTTCGAGTATTTTGTTGATCAAAGTTTTGTTGATTTTGAGTATTTTGTTGATTAAAGTTTTGCTGATTTCGGGTATTTTGTTGATCAAAAAAATTTTGAGAATTTTGAGCATGGTGTTGCTTCTGATGATTCTGAGAATCCCTGTTATGATTATTATAATTATCTTGAGTATTATAATTATTATTTTTAAATTGTTCATTTTGTTGATGGTTTACATAAGTTTCAGGATAATTATGAGTTTGATAATTTACATGATAGGTGTTATTATGCTGATTACGAAAACCATTTAAATTCTTAGGTTCGTTTTGTTCGGCTTGATAATAATTGAAATTTTTGGATGGAACCGGTTGATTATTAACATTATTATAGTTATTATTAGCAAATGGTCGATTTTGTGGACTATCAAAGTTGATGGATTCTTCAGGTTGAATTTGATGATTTGTATTCTTTAGTGGTTGATCATGATTTTCAATGTAATTTCTGATGGTAGTAGAAACAACATTTGTCTGTTCTTCTGGTGTATTTTGGTAATTTCTAAATTTCAAGGGATCATCTTCATTTGCTAAATAACTACTAACCGTTGAAGATACAAAATCTCTATGTTGTCCCTCTTCATGATGATTATTTTTAAAATTTGATGGGTTTTGATAATCATTCACGTAACTTTTAGGTGTTGTTGAAACAGAGATAACTGGTTCTTCTGAATAATTTTTTATACTCAAAGCTTCTTCCTGATTTGATAAAAGATTTCTAACAGTTGTTGATACAAAGTTAATAATATCATCTTGCTGATTTCTATAATTTTCATAATTTTGTGGTTCTACTTGATCTGTTATAATATTTCTGCTTGTCGTAGTTACAGAGTTTTGAATTTTTGGGGTTCTAAAATTTCTAAAATCTTCACGAATTGTCTGATACCGTCGATTACCACGGGAAGCAATGTTAGGATTCTGTTTATTTCTATAATTTAGCTGAGGTGATTGTGTAACTCTAGGTATATATTGATTTCTTGAGTTTTGAACTTCTTGATTATGTGTTGCAAAATTCTTCAAATTGTTGGGTTCATCCGTATTTTGGTAATTTCTGTGATTTGGTTGAGGCATTTCCTGGTGTGTGTGATAATTATTGAAATTATGTTCATTTTGATGGTTTTGGTAATTATTATAATTATTGATTGGTGCTTGCGTAGAGGCAGATGATAAAACATGTTGACGGGGTTGATAGTTGTCAAAAGATGAAACTGTCGTTGGCTGAGGTCTATGATTCTTAAATTGTTGATTATTGCTTTGTTGATCGTGATAATTCCTAATATTTTGATAAGTTCTAACACCTGCAGGAGAACTACTGATATGTTGTTGATTTTGATTCGGCAGAAATTCTTTATTTCTCATATCAGATTTAATAATTTCCAGATTTGTTAAATCAATTGGTTGTTTTTCATGCTGTGATATAAATTGACCTAAAACATCAGCTCCTATTGGGCTCTGACTTTCATCTTTCGACAAATCACTGCTTCCATTTACTGTTATCGTTACTGCAAATGGAGAATTACTTTCTTCAACAGTATCAGAAATTCTTCGAACATTATTCAAAACGACGGTCGTTTGCTGTTCAGAATCTGGTATAGTTGTATCTGTTGATATTGTTGTTACATAGGGAATTTCGGAAGAATTAATTGATTCTTGATCATTTGTGGTCGAAATCTCATCCCCAGCTAAAGTTGTTGGATCTGTAGTTCTTTTTTCCGTGAGGTTTATTTTAAAACCAGACATTTTGCGAACTTCTGTTCTCGGAACTGATTGTGTTGCTACTGTTTCTTCGTTGTTCAGATGCGTATATGAAACCGATTCTTCTGTTGAAGGGGATGAACTGTAATAATTATCTGCTGTTGTAACAGTTGAACTTTCAAAATATTGTGGAGTCGTCACAGTTTCTTTCACTTCTTCAGGACTAGCTGTCTCGTGAGTCTCCTGTTCAGAAATATTTTTCGGTATTTTTTTCTCGTTATCAAATAGTTGAAATTTTTCTTCAATCTTGGAATGTACGAAGCCTACGCTCTCCTTAGCCAGAAAACTTTCATCTTGCTGTGTTGTTACATCCACATTCTCAACATTTAAGGGAGTTGTGTTTCCAAGAGATTCTAATGTCGTAGCATCACTAAAGTCAGTCGACGTAGTTTTTCCCTCTTCGCGTTCGAGATTTCTTTCCACATGGGAATTTGCTAATCCAATACTTTCTTTGCCCTCCATATCTTCATATTCAGAGGAGTCATGATTGCTTATCTCTGGAGGATTCGAAGTTTCTTTACTATCTTCTTCAAGTCCTTTCTTTGTAGGTACATTGGTAAAAGTATTAGCACTTGTATTTTCTTGATTTTGTTCGGAAGAACCTTCATAGGATGTTAATGTTGTTGGTATTATTCCACGATTGTCTTGTCTAGAAGTCGTTGAGAATGCATGAGGCTTTTCAGTAATGTGCGCAGTTGTTCTTCGGTGAAATGTTTCTTCCTTCGGAGACGTCACAAAGACATCAGATTTCTCAGTTACGAATGCTGATGTCGTTACGCTCGGCTCGGCAGACGAAACTTCCTGTGGGGGTGATGGATGACTGCGCTGACCCTGAGCGCTACTTCCTGATCTGTAAATTTTATGCGGTTATCTTTATAGCATAATTTTTAACTATCGATCCAATAATTTTTATTAATAAAAGTATTTAATAAATGTTAAAGATGAGTTGCTTAATTAAATTGAAAAGATACGTTTAAATATGTTATATTCAATTTTATTATTATGTTTATTTATGATTTACACAAAAAAAACTTTATAATGAAAATCGATTGATATTTTACAAAAAAGATATAAAAATAGTCCTCATTTAAAAAAAATTGAAAATTTTTTAAGCAGATTCATGCAAAATTGAATTTATTTTAATCAAACTTATTTCTTTAAAAATTTTATTTACTGCTTGCATTTTCTACTGGATGTACAGAAAATTTTAATAATTTTTGAAAATTAAAATTTTATAGTAGAAAATTATTTGCTATGTTAAAGAATGAAGATAAAAATTTAGATTGTTCAAAATACAAATTTTTTAAACAATATTTTTCTTAATAAATCTATTAGCAATTTTCTAAATGTTATACCTTGAATGTCCTTGAATTCTAGACTGTCTATTATCAACATCTACTGGCTTAATCTTTATGATTGGCGAATCCCCATCGTTCAAGGGCTTTATTTGAATAATAGGTGCATCGTTATTGTCGTGGTGTACTCTATGTCTGTGATGTATTCGATTTTTCGAAAAACCTTTCTTTTGCTGGTGACCTTGATCCAACGTATTCTCGTTTCTTCTTACATTAACAAAATTCTTACCTTGCTCGATAACCGGTGGCTTATGATAATTTGTTTTTTCAGTTAAAGCTTGACGCAACATGTCGCTATCGGTAAGAGAAACGTCATCTGCATGAGATTGAAGATGATAAAATTCGTGGCTTTGATCGCACGGTACTTTGCTCCACCAATCGCACGTTAAAAGACGCTGACTGAACAGCGAACCGACTGGGCAAAGAAATGATGAGACCAGACCTTCGTCGCAGACGTGAAATGATTGGCAGCCTGATTCTTGATCAGCATAATAACCTAATAGAATAAATTTTTTAATTAAAGTTCATTTTAGTAATGTAAATCAAAATATTATTTTTGTAAACAAATACAATACGGATATTTTTTTCCTAATTAAGTTATTTTGTTAAGAAAATTTGACAATATATAAGTAAAATCTTAATTTGGTATAAGATTTTCTAATTAACTCTCTTTTATAATTAAAATCTTGCTCTGCATTTGCAGTGCCCAAAATAACTACTTTTCGTATTATCAACTACAATAAAAAAATCGGACATACGCCATATACTAGGACGGTAAAAAAATCAAACTTTATTTACGAGTATAAAAAATTTACGTACGCATCTCACGTGCGTAGATAATTTCCGCACAAGTCGATTTTACCACCTGTCTGAGCTTAAAATACTATTTTAGGTTCTTATAGCACACCGATTTCTTTTATTAACAATTTTTTAAATTTCTTTAGTCGATAATTATTTTACAGACATAAAAATATTAATTAGTTTTTTATAAACATTTTATTTATATTTGAATCTGAAATCAGTCATTTTATTTCGTGTACGAAGAAAATAAAAAGATTATTAAGAAAAAAAAAAATTTTTAATGTTAAAAATATAATAACTTTTTTATAAAAGCCCCTTCAATTTTCGTGTCACCAGCAACAATAATAACATCTTCTTACCCAATTGCAATTAATTTGAAAATTCATATTTCATTGAATCTCAACATCATCATTGCACAAACGTCTTAAAAATAAACATATGTACATAAACTTTTTGTTAAACAATAAAGCAATCCCAAAGTCGATTTCTTAAAGATTCGATATTGCGGTCTTAAGGGGGCACGGTATTGTTCATCAATAACAATTTTTTTTTTTTTTTTAATTTTTTTTTTTTAATTTTCTGTTATTATATGCCCATTCGCGTGCTAAACATGATTGAACGGTCGTCGCTTCGTAGGCTTGGTTTCGCTGATCAGAGAACGATAAACTCTATATTTTTGCCGCCTACTCAAAGGCTTTAAAAAGAGAGAGAGAAAACTTTATTATTGCTTTTGCGGAGAGACTCTTTTTTTCATATTTCTTTTTCTTTTTCGAGGTTTTACAAAAGAGACAGCGAGACTCTTTGCGATCACGAACGAAGATGGTTTTGGATTGATTGCTTGGCTTTAGAGAAGATATTAATTTATATTTTGATGTTTTTATTGTCGTGAATTTATTTGTTGTTGTAAAGGACTTCTTTGATATATCAATCGTTGATTCGAGCAATATGATGAGCTTTAATCATCTTATTATAAGCATTTTAATTTACTGAAATTTATTGCAATACTTTTGTTTATTTACTTTTTAATCTTAGAAAATATTGAAAATCATAAAAATAATTTAAATTTGATCACAATGATTTATCTTCACATCTCGATCGAAACAATCTTTCTCTTTTTATCAGCAATAAAATAATGTTTCTTAATTTATATGTTGAATGAATCAATATATTTTAATAAAAATAATATATCAATGAACAAATTTGACCATGATTTTGCTGAAGTTTCTTAATATTTTGAAATAAAATCATGATTTAGAAGATATTTTGTTTATGTTTAATTTTGTTGAGTAGTTGCGACAGGGACATTGAATGAAATGAATTGTTTAAGTGTAAAAATTACAATTATTAATTTAGAAATTAAAATTATATTATGGAATACATTTGTAAAAAGAATTTAGTACACTTTAGTCCTATTTTTAGGCTAAAAATTTGGAATACTTCAAGTGTTAATTTCAATAGCTACAACATTCACTTCCATTTTAAGTTTGGTATTAAAAAGCTACTTCTAAATTTTTATAAGTTAATTTTATATTTGACGCTAAAAATGTTATTTCGGATTTTTGATGTAATAGGAATTTTATGTCGCGTGAATTAATAAAATAAAATACACACACACACATCATATGTGAAAGGTCATTGTTATATATTATAAACTATATAGCTGCATAATACGTGCGAATAAATTTGAGAAAAAAAATTAAAAATTTCACGTCAAACCGATGGAAATAGTCCCGAGGCGTGTTCGTATATACGATTTGCGTAAGACACGCGAGCTGCTACTATACTGATCGGAGAAAATAATGATGATGCTGCTGAACGATGATTATAATGATGATGGTACCTATCCTATCCTTGACATCGATTGTCTTTCGATGGATTTTCGTGAGTTTATATACTCAAGGCTCGTTTCGTATTTCACGATTTTTTATTACTTTTTTTTTTAAAATATTTTACGAAAGAATAACAAAGGTACTACTTATACGGGTTATAGTTATTGTATGGGCGGATTCAAAATTCTCTCTATTGGCAATTTTAATTTTGGGAATTTTTTTTCTTTTTTATGACTGTCTGAAATTTAGTATCTTAGACTTTTCTTGAAATTCATTTTAGAATTAGTATTTATTCGATGTATTTTTTAGTAAATTATGTATGGATAAAATATTATTTTTTACTCTATATATATTTTCAAGTTAAAAAAATCATTTTAAACAAAATTACCTAATTTTCTTTTATTTGTATATAAAATAACAAAAAATAGAAAAACTAGTAAAAAAATCCTTGAACATATAGAACGAGGCGTGTATTGTCGGTAGAAATTAATAATGATGAATTTGATTGGATAATTTTTCGAGCCAAGCCCCGCGTAAAACGCGCGTAGCTTATATGCTTAAGCTGTAAATTTGAGATTTTTCAATTAGCTTATTTTCTTGTTTAAAAAATAATAGTATAACAACGACGCTTTCACTCCGAAGGCATTTCAAGATCGTAAACTGTTATCGTGCATGTGCGTACACGTACATGCACATAATGTGCTCGCTGAAATTGTTGTGTTCTTTTTTTTTAACATGAAAATAACCGTACGATGTGTTATCTTTGAATAACTAAGGTCATTTGGTAAGATTATACCGCTTTGCTTTATTGTTATGTGCATAAAATTAAAAGCTTATTTTTAATGCATTTGAGGAAATGAAAATTGATTGACGATCAATTGAAGCTAATGAAATGGGTTTTACATACATTCGATTTCCGTATTTGAAGAAATAAATTTAGTTTAAACTCATATTTGTTATTCGATTTTATTTTTAGATCAAAATAATAATAATCGGTCAACGCTTCATACCATAACTACACTTTATTACTTCCCACTTCACTTTCTCGCTCCTCCTTGCCTTAATATAATAGACAATAGTAATAACAAAGATTTCACTATCGATAAAAATTACATCGATAGACATTAATCTTCATAACATAATTAATGGGTTGGAGGTATTCATGTATCATGAATAACTTAAATTTTTAAAGACTTTATTAGTAAGCTACCATTACGTTTTTTTTTAATCCTTTCTTCGTTTGTAACTGACGAAATTTTACTTTGTAATAAAAACATAATACGTATGACCGGCAATTATGACACGTTATTAATTAATATGAGTGATTGATTGATTGAGATTTGAGGTTCTTTATATACATTGAGAAATTTATTAGTATTATGAAGAATATAAGAATTCTTTACTGGTTTACTTATTATTAACAGCAATTAGTATATGAATTGAATACAGATTGCATAGATTTGGCATGGTAATGCTATGAAATAGTGTATTTTTTTTTTAATTTTCCATTTTAAAATTTTATTGCATTTAAATAAAGCATCATATATTTGGATGAATCAATAAGTTTTATAAAGAAGAATAACAATTTTAAGTTAAAGATAAATTTTAGAACTAAATTTCACAAACACTTAAACATTAGGTCTGAGTTTTTATAGAGGTGTTTTATTTATCTTTAAATTTGTTCCTTCAAACTAAAATCAATTAAAGTTTCCAAACAACTTTGTGAAGTTTAAAATCGTTATCAAGAATCATAAAGTTATATTTTGATCAATACGATAAACGTACAATAAATCCAACTTCTCGTGCAGCAAACGAAATTCGTCACGGCGATTAAATTACAAAGTTACAACTTATCGATAAGACATATTACGTGATGTAAGCAGGTGCCAAAAACACGATTCTATATTTACTTTGGACTAAAAGTCAAACAAGCAATAAAATTACGATTTCTTTAATGGGGTGAATATTAATTGCGTAAATCAACTGAGTCATGGAGAGAAAAATGATTGTCGAGTATCAATTTAGAGCTATCAAATTTGTATTTCTAACCAGTTTGCAATTAAAATAAGATGTGAGTCATTTGACGTCGATTAAAATTCTTATTTTAGGCATAAATTCATGAATTTTTTCTCTCGGTTCGCTTCTTCTTTTTTTTGTAGAATGAATTTTATATTGTGACCAAAAATAAGTAATATATTTATGTAATAAAAAAGCTGTTTTGCAACGTTTGACTAAATTTCATTTAATCTTAATAAATTGATGATTTTTCTTTTTTTTAACAAGAAAGACACGAAGTTTACCTGCTAAAACTTCGCAAATTTTCATAACAGGTATATCGACAGAATTTAAAGTCAAACATAACTTTTTATGTAATAAATATAAATATTGTATAATGCTAAAAACGTTTTGTTTACGATTAAGGCATCGAGAGATTCAGTGACAAAGATATTTATAAATTTCAACGATTTATGTAAAGAGCGCAAAGGTAGTGGTATAATTAAATTCTATTACCTCGTTCGCGGCCGATGCACGAAAACGATGTCCTTGGAATTTTCACGAGTGCAGGATAATCGACACCAGGCTCGCCGGGCACGTTGTGCCGTAGATCTGAAAGTCCTACATTAAATTTATACGTTGATGGATCAATTGTTTCATAATATTCTTACGTTTCAATCAATAAAAGAAAAAAAATAAAGTTTCGCCATCGGTGGCGTGATAAACAAAGTTTTCTTTTCCATTCTTTAACGTTTATTTAAAGTCAGTATTAGAAAAAATAATTATAAACACTTTGAGTACACTTGAAAAATATTTAGAGGATGTTGGGAAATTGTTTGAATTGGTCGAACTTGTAGTATTATAAAAGTATTTGGAGAAAGTTATAAAAATACTTGTTTACTTTTAGACAAACACTTAAAATACTTAGGAAAATACTTGTACAATGCTAAAGCAATATTTAAAGAATGTTAAAGAATACTTTGAAAATATCGTAATATTTTTAAGATGTTGACGAAACAATGAATATATTATTTAATTGTATCAGAAATATAATTACCAATTTCTTCTTTAGAGCCGTGATATTGTCCTTTTTCGAAACCATAATCGTCGAAAAAGCCATCTTCCTTCGCATTGAAGTATTTTCTGTTTTCAAAAAACCAGAATGATATCTCATTAGCAAAACTACGCAAAATAAATTATAAAATAATCGTTCATTAATTCTTTACCTGCCCCTCGAGCCGTCGATCGCTCGTCTGGCAATGTAGCTTGGCCTCAGCTCCTCTTCTTCATCGTATTCAAATGAGAAGACGAGAGATACGCTGCACAGTAGTGCCGCTAAGAGAACTGAAAAATTTAAAGTTTTCTCTTATTATACACATGCAATATTAAGCCATAAAAAAGAAACTGAGGTATTAACCGGACAAAAGTTTACGCGCATTAATGAGAACCTAAATTAAAAATGCATAGTCTGACGTAAATTGACAAAATAAATTATCAGCTTTTTGTAAGACCAGAAATTTTGAATAAAATAAAGTGATTTCGTTAGAATTTAATCGTAAAAAGTGTATAAAAAATCGATAAAAAGTGTTTAAAAAGGCATCGATATAATTCCAAAGCCACCAGCACTTGAGAAAAAAAAATGAAGAATTTTAGCTTGCGCAATAGTCCCGCAACCACACCGGTAAATACCCAAACCGTACATGTAACCGTCGCGTATATACGTATAGTAGAGACGTTCCTTAAGTGAGGACGAAATAAAACGTTTTTAATATCCGCGTATGATTCGGGAAATGCTCCGAGGAATCTCGAGAGAAGCACGTTACTTTCACGATATGCGGTCGGCCGCTAATAATCCAAACAGTTTTCTTTGAAGATGTGGTGCGCCGAACTGTTGTTCTTTTTTTTATTCTTTTACTTTTAGGATGAATTAGATTTTTGTTATAAATTTTTGATGACGGTGACGGTGATGATGGGTTTAAAAAGACGGATCGAAATAACGTTTTGAGGAATATTAAAAAAATTTTTAAACTTTTGATTTTCAATCAAAATAAATTATAAGTTTTTGAAACTTAACCATCGTTATTAACTGTAGGATTTTACTAAGTGAATAGACCGAGGTGTGGTAACGTAAAAAATATTCTTTTTTTTTTTTTTCAATTTTTCTTATTTCTTTTATACATTTAATTCCATACTAATCTAGCTGCAAATTAAACGGAGAGATTATGTTTCTAAATAATTCTCGGCTTGGATAAAAAAAAATAAATTAATTTTTTCATCAAAATACATTAGACATATTAATTAGCGTTTACCGCTCGAGCGTGTAATTTAAATTTTTAATATTTTCTTTTAGAATTTGAAAGCAGCGTCTTGAAAACCATCCTGCCGGCTTCTGGTTACAGACTTGGTTATTACTGCATTTGGCGCTTCGTGATATAACGGTAATTAACGTCAATTATAAGACGATAATTTATACATTGCTATCTGATTTTTAATACGAAAAACAAATCGATTTTTCATTCTAACGCACCTGATAAAATCTTAATTGATAAGATCGATTAATCGGATAAATAGAAATTAATTTTTAGGTATTCAACCTGCTTGGGTAGTCCAAACGCGCATAAATTAATGACGAGCGCTGAAAGATTTTTCCCCCGTTAAAGGCATTGATTATCAAATTGGGCTCGCAGTATAAGGCGTGCGCTTGTATATATATACACACGTTTTGGCTTTGGAAAGTATATGATTAGAGTAGCTCTTCTGCGTGGTTCTTCAAACAGATAAAAAGTAATGAAAATAAAAAATATTCGAAAATTAACTGCAAGTGAAATTCTTTGGTTTCTCAACTATTTATTATTTGTGGATTTAGGTTTCGGCTTCTTATTATTTTTCTCTCTCTGTATCTCATTTTTTAATAGCGAAATATACGCGTTATGATTTTGAAAAATAAAATTTAATTATCAGCAGTTTGAGAATTTTCAACATCCTAATTACGATGTTTGTACTTTTATGAAAAATATTGCTCGTAAAAAGTTTTAAAAGTTTGCAGCAATATTGCCGAAATGTTAACTAAATATTCTTTTGCAAAATTATTAATTTTTAGAATAATTAATTTTTACTTAATATACAATTCGAGTATCTCAGTATATTACGAAATTCAAAAATTTTTCTATATTTAAATAAAAAAGTTTTAGCACGCGTTATAAAATGAATAATAACCCACACGTTTAAAAGGCAACGCTTGGATTAAACATTTCACTTGAATTAAGTAAATCAATCTTAATTCATCTTAAATTGAAATGGAAAATTCTCTATGGGATCTACTCTCAAGAAATTAACATATCAAGATATATCCCAGCTGTACAGCTTTGTAAAAACTTTTTTTATAAAACGTCGCGAGAGAGAGAGAAGCGCGCGTGTCTTTCGAAATACGCGCGCGTATTATTAATCGCGTGTATATATGCACGGAGCCTCGCCTCCGAATTAAAAAGCTGCTGCTAAGGAAAAACGTGACAAGACAACTGAACAAACGGCGAACAGTATAGATCTTTACGGGTGTATTTGAGATGGGTTTTGATATATAAGTGCAGCGTGTGAGTTGAAAAATTGTCACATTGGGATGGAGTCGTTTTAAAATGACGTTTGACCTAAATTCTGCTTGCAAAATATAAGTTTATAATTGTTCTTCAAGTTTTTTTAAATTTTTATTAGACATGCAGAAAAATTCTATTGATAAATTTACTATGTGTTATTGTAACTCTAAGGAAGACAGACTTGATTTTATAGAAAAATTATATACGAGGCAAAAATTTCTTCATTTTTAATAAATAGTTTAAATATTTAAAATAAATTTTCTCATCTATACATTAATTTTTACCGTATATCCAGTAATTTTCAAAAAAAATCAAATATGTCTCATAATTACAATGCAACATCTCTCTGTAGAGGTTTATTCACATTTTAAAGTAGAAAAAAATTATCAATAATTTTGTTCAATATTGTTCAAATATTTATATAGGATTGCTCTCGAATCAAATACTATTAAAATTTTAAAATATTGCGAAACCAAAAACGATCCGATGGATACCTTTAACGTTAAAACAAAAAATAAAAAAAAAGGGTATTTTATTTGCAATAATTGAAAACCCGATGAGATAGTATTAGTATAAATAACTTTTCACGACTGGGATGCTTAATTTGCCATTCATGATATTCCCTAGAAATAGCTTTACATTAATTTTAAACAAAATAATCCAAGATTACAAGATTACAGCACGAATTAAGATTGATATCTAATTTTTTTTTCATTTAAAATTTTGCTATAAATAATGTTTATGTGAAAAATATGCCCATAGCATTTTCTCAATATAATTGTCCATTCAATCCATATATAACATTTAAAAGCATCACTGAACTAACGTTCGAGCGTCTTTCCTACAACAAAAACTGAAAAAATCCTAAGAAACATTATCCAAAACCTCATCCTCTGATGTAATTTTTATCATCCTAAGAAGCATGTATACATCAGACACTACATAATCGAGCGAAATTAGATTACGTTCCTCAATTTGTCGACCGGCTAATTCCAGCGTATATATATATACGCCAAATATAATCCTTAGAAAGTTTATATTAAATTGTCCGCGTATTACGTGATCTCGGAAGTTCCATCAAACAAAGTATTTTTCTATCCTTTTCTGGCTTTTGCTCCATTTTCCAATTTTTTTCTTCTCTATATTAATGTATACGTGCATGTATAGAATATTTTTTTTTGCGCAAGTAGTTAAGTATATTTATTGGCGAGCGGGCCCGGCGCGTTTGTTACTTTCACATGCCGGCTCGAGAAAAGAAAAAAAAATCAAGTAAAGAGGATAATTCGTCTCATTACATGGCTTTTTAATGCGAGGCAAACTTAGATTTTTTTTCTTTTAAAGTTAAGCTTTTCGAGGAAGAAGGAGAGCTTGAAAATTTTCAAAATTAAGGAGAATTTTATTTTTTTTCTAGTTGTTTTATGAGAAAAACCATTTAGTTTAATGTTTTTTCTCTCTTTCTTTAATAAATGGTACGTCAATACTTAGAACTGGGTTATTTGAGAGAATAAAAGTAAGAATAAAAATTTTGTAAAAATTTTATCTAACAGCAATTTGTGTCATGTAAGTAAAATAAGGACATCATTAAATTAAAAAAAATAATTCTCCTAATTACACAAGTACACGTGAGTATAAAATACACTTAAAACTAGATCACTCGGAGAAAAAAATATAAACTTTGTCCCAACCTGCTGATTTGGCACAATGAATCTGCAGATTTTAATTTTATAATTAGGTCCGTCATGTTCTTCGCAAACTTTGTAATTAAATTTATGAATTTTATCTTTATACAGTCGTAAAGAGAATTAAAAACGAAAAACACTCGTTGCGCACTTTTCTTGCAATCGAGTAAACTTTTATTTTCCCATATCGTATTTTTGATAAACGCGCAGTAAATTAACCCCGAGTGATTATAACATATTTTACCGGATTAACGGATTAAAGGTTGATTTAAGAACGCTCGTTATTACTTTACAATCGTTGCAGGGGATCATTGCGCAAGCTGAAATAACAACGGATGATATAATTTTTGAGCGTTTCAAGTTAACGGCTTTTAATTGTTTACAAAAATAAAAGTTTATCTCGTACTTTGCATTCTCCTAGTACCTCGAAAACAAAACTGAGCAATCCTAGTTCACGATTTCAAACGGTTTACGCGTTATTATCAATTATTTAACGATTTTAATACTTTTATAAAGCAAAACTATACCAGCCCAGACAACGAATTTTTAAGCGTTACGAATAGGCGTCTATTATCTTATTTTGTACGTGATAATTATTGGTCGTACATGTATTTTTTCTAAATTATATTTTGTGTGGTGCGAATGATTTTTTTGACAGTTACGTGACTTTTTTTTGTTACTTTAGTGGCGTACTGCAAAAAGAAATTCGAAAAAAGTTTTTTACGTAATTTTTGTAATATTTTTTTCAATTACAAAAAAAAAAGGTTTGTTGTGCATTCACATTTAACTCAACATTAATAAATTTGTATAGAAGGATAAAATAAATTTTAGCCAATTGAAATATTGTCTAGTGGCGGTGCAATTTTTCCTCAGCTTTCACGTGATCTTTTAAAAATGCATAAAATGCAAGTTTAACTTGTATCTTTCCGTATGGCTCTAAATCATAACCGTTCGGTTTATTATAATTTTACGATGCAAAGTTATTTCGAAATTATTATGTTTTCAAAGTAAAAGCGATATAGTCCTTTTTTTTATTCTACCCCCTCCCCCCCCCCATTTGGAAAAATTTAAACTCGTGGTTATTTGATCTTGAAAATATGGCTTATGCCGCTAGATTGTTTCCTATGAGTTTCGTCTATTGGAAATGTTTGTTTCCTTATTATTTTTTAAAAACTATGATTTTTGTTAGTTTGAAAAAAGATGTTTTTGAAATAAATGTTTATTCTGTTGCCGTATAAAAATAATTTTCCATACCAAAGAGATTGTCAGTAAATCATGTACAAGGTAACCTTTTGTATACCAAGCAATATTTTTCCGATATTGAAAGAAAAACAAGATAGATAAATTATTCATCTTCTGTGATATCAACTTTATTTTATGGGCAATATAAATTCTTATGTAACTTTTTTACGTTTTATTACGTGTCAATTTATACGTTATTACAAATTAAATATCTATTTATCTGTCATTTAAAATTTTTTCAAAACTAAAAATAAACGAAAAGTACCTAAATACGTTAATAATAATTTAAAAAAACCATATTAAATTAATAGATACAGCAGAGCTCGCTTCCTACATTTTTTCGTACTTTCACGCGAGCCCATTAAAGACGAGAATGAAAGAGAAAAACGAAATAAAAAAAGATAATGTACATAAGAAAAGCCAGTGCTACTCGCGTTACCCATTACGCGCTCCCGATGCGCGCATTATAAATCCCAAAGACTTTTTCGGGGCGTGTTGAAGTATTAGCGTTACGAGGGATTATTTTTTTTTAATTTTTAATTTTTACGAGCGCAGTTTTAAAACACAAACGAGTAGTGCGTATGCACACTGAGGAGAGATGCTGCGTAATTGGTTAGAAAACAGGTACAGGCATAAAGGCATGAAGGAGAGAAGGAAAGCCGCTGAAAAAGAAATGAATCACTAGCTTTGAATGTGTACGCGTGTAGCGCGAAAGTTATTTCACTTTCTGATGCTTGCCGAGAATTCTATTATTTTTTTTTTTTGTTTTCTTTTATTTTTACTTTTTTGCATTTTTCGTGCAGGGAGAATTGAATGTTTTTTTTTTCAATTTTTGTTTTGGGTTTGATTGAAAGTTATATGTTTTATTCAAGAGCATCGATGAACTGGTATTGTGCGAGCTGGGTGTTTGATCGATATTTGTCACAATAAGGAAATGCATACATTAGTTTTTCGTAACTGTTTTGGAATACTAGACTTTTATAGATTTTTTCCTTCTGACAAAATTTTTAGATGGAACGCGATTGAGGAATATTCAATAACAACTTTTAAATAATTATAATAATATACGGCATTTAGATAAATATACATTTCTAAGCATAAATATTTTTTTAGAGAATATAGAATATTATTAAAAGTAGTAGGTATTCTACAAAGATTGAAAGTAAGTTTTAGAAAGATTTCTCAAATTACAAAATGCGATATTCAATTAATATTAAAAAGAAATACTTATAAATTAGAGAAAAATAATAATTCCAAAGTAATAAAAAAAGTATTTAATTTTTCACAAAGCTCTTAATTTTGACGGATGAATAGAAATGTGTTGTTATTGAAGAAGATCAATCAGAATAATTAATCTGTGATTACAGGCAAAAACAGTGAGATTTGAATTATACATCGAAGGAGTGTAAATTAGCAAGGTACAGCGTTTATAAAATATGATTTTGCAGGATTAAGGAGTAATAAATAGCAATAATAAATCCAGAGATAAGTGAAGTAATTAGATTTAATGGCCTTCGAGATAAACTAATGAATTTATTTGCATTATCTCAACCATATTTTTTAACTGTATTTATTTATTATACCTTCAATCGATTGGATAAAATTTAGTTTAATTCTAAATAAGTGGATAAAGTAGTATTTATAGCTTTATAAATGTAGAAGATAAATTTAGATTGTTAATTATTCGAAACAAAATATTTCACCGGCATGATTTCGCAATCAAACGCTTCGAGGATGATACTTTTAAGATTTTTTTTCATCGAGCAATCAATTTTACATCCGCAATGAATGGCATCGGCGAAAACGAGCGTGCAGAAGAGGAGCAACAGTAAAAGAAGTACCATTAAAATACTTCTGCGATACTGCTATAGTTGTAAAAAGAATTTTTTTTTCTTTTTAAAGTTCAAAGTAAAAGTGATATATTATGTTAAAAGCATATAAAAATGTTCTTTTGTTTTGCCAGGCGAAACGAAATCGGTTGTTGCTGCTGCAGTGATATTATTTTTTCGATTAAAGTTTGTTGGATTGGATGATGAAAAAATATTAACATGGTATTGTTGCTGTGTTGTATTAAGAGTAAAATGTAATCGAATAACGTTATGTTGCACCTTCTAATATGTTTTTTCAATCTTTACGTGTAAAATGGTACCACATTTATTTAGATTTTACTTCAAACAAGATTTTACATTATCGAGAATTTCACATTAACAAGACAAGGTGATTGTTTAAAAAGAAGACAAGCATTATTTATTAAACGTAAAGGCATAATTAAGGTTACGTAAAAAATAATCCTTTTTAAATTCATTTCCTACTAAACTTTGAGTGACATCTATTTCTCATTCTTTTTTTGAGGAAGTGGAAATTAGTTTTTAAATTGAGCAGAAGTTTTGTTGCGCTACAATTTTTAATTTTCGCAATTTATGTATGTGCGAATTTTAAAGAAAATATTTTAAATAATTGTTTCCTAAATTTTTATCTTACATTTATTTTTAAAGTTGGAACTGCAAACAAATCAACGATATTTACCTTTCATAAATTGAATTTCGATTTTGTTAGTTTAAAAATAAGCTTGATTAAATAAAAATTTCGAAGGGTTATATTTTAACCTAAAGCATTCAAATTTCATAATTTAGCAAAAATAAAAGGCTAAAATAAAGTTTATCAATCGCGCGCAAACTATCGTCACAGTAAAAAGGTAAATGCCATGTATGAATGGTAAATAAATAAAAAGACTTACGCGTGACGCTCGAGAAAATCCACATGTTGCGCGTCTCTTGGCATCGGGCGGTTGCGCCTTGGTGCAACCTACAACGCGGAAACAAATCGGAAGTAAATAAAATTACTTCGGTTACTGTCAAGTGAAATTTTTTTTTTTTTTTTTGTTCAAAGTCACATGAGTAAAGTGATATTTTTTTTCTATAAATTGAATCGAGTGAAATTTCAAATATAATTTGAATTGATTTTTTAAAAATTTATATTGTAGAATAAATAATAAATGATATAAAATTTTGAAAAAATCTTTAGTTTGAATAATTTTTAAAAAATTTCAAATTATTAATAAATTTAACTAAATTAATTTAAATAAATAATTTTTAATTTAATGATAGCAATATTATTAAATTTAACTTACTAGAGTAATTCACTAAAAAATATATTTTTAACAATATTAATAAAACTTCAATAAAAAAAAAATTTAAACAAATTCAATTTAACAAAATATCTCTATCCAAATCTCAATTAAAAATCTCACTTCCATAAATAAATAATTAAACACGTGAACAAATAAAATAATCATTCACCGTACCTTAAACGATCCTTTCAACGAAAAATTTCAGTTAATCAAAAACTTTTTTTTTCAGTCTTTTTGAAACTTTGCGACTCGAATATCAATACCGCGCGTTATACTTAAAAACACAGAAAACAACACTGGCTCTTTTGAAGAAAGTTTTACAAAGGACACGCGACGGCTCCTCTTCCGTCTATGATCCGTAGAGTCAAACTTACTTCGCTAAGAGATATCTTTTAGCTCATATAGTCAAGTTTGGTCTTATGGTTTTAGGTGGGGAAAAAGCCGAAGACTTTTTAAAACGTACTCTTCTTCTTGGCGCCTTTTTCTCCTTCTACCGTTCGACCATACTTTTTCTTCTTGCCACTACTACCTCTCTTCGTCATGTAAATTTTTAATACAGTGAAGATGAATCGAACGAGTATATTAAGATACGTTCTTAAATTTTGTTTTTTTTTCTTTCTTTTGAGTTACAGGTGTCTTGATGACATTATAGGAGGTTTTTTTGGTGCTGAGTCAACGATCAAAATAAAGCTGATAATTTTGACGGAGCGATACAATGGCTTCATTTGATAGGCGATGATTGGGGTATTTTGTTTTATTGATTAACTTTTGGTGACAACTTTTTTTTAAACCTTGATTTTTTTCAAACTTAGGAAAAAAGAAATTTTTTAGAGTGTTGTGTCTTTTTTTAAATTAAAATTGTTTGTTTCTTTCTCTTCGAAATAAAAAATTTGTATTGGAATAAAAAGATTTATGGCGATGGTTTAAAATACGCAACTTTAATTAATGTAATTTTCAAATTTATCCCTGGTCATAGCCTACAATCAGTCGATTTCAATTAAACAAGAAAGAATATCAATAAATCATAGATAATCAATTAAATTTTGCATAAAAGAAATCAAACTAATTTTTCACAAGATAATTACTTTAGGATTTTCAAACGTTTATTATTTTTAGATTATTTATGTTCTGTAAATGTACAAAATTTTAAAAAAACGAAGGAATTAAACTACGCATCATTTGCGTCTTAATTAAATCGTAATTTTAAATTGACGAGAAATGGCATATGTGAACTTCGACACTTTTCAATGTTTTTTTCGTTTATCATAAGAAATATATTTGATTGATTCTTCACCTCGGGACAATAATCAAATTCTTATTAATGTTGCGTGATGTGATGGCTTTGTTGTTTCATAATTGACGTCTATACCAATATTATTTACGAAAACAATCGATTTGACTCGGGGAATCCGTTAAATTTATATCAAATTAATAGAAATTTCTATGCATAGCATATTTTATCCTAATTTTCTTTTGTAATTTAGATTCTTTAGACTTTTTTTTTTATAAATTAGATTTTAATCACCTTGCAAAATTATAATTTTTTTTTCTTATCATTTACAAAAACGTGTATTCTAGAAATCATCGAAAAATCTAATAGAGCAATTTTGGCATTAACTGGCACAGTTTGAGTTTGGTGCGTATATGCCTAATGGAAAATCATCCGAAAGTTAAACTTTCTAAAACTGAATCAGAAAATTTTTGCAAATTTAATATCCATGTCATTTTGCGGTTTAGTTACAAACTTATAACTTTGAATTAATTAATATTCACTAGATTTCAAAGAATTTCACCAAATCCTAGTAATTTATATTTAAAAAAAAGACAAATCTAGAAACTTTTAGATCATTTTAATTTAACAAATTTTACAAAAATGGAATGATTTTAGCAAATTTAACGTATTTTTGAAAAATACGACATAGCCCTTAGAAAATGAAACGCTTTTTCTACCATTTTATGGCCTTTCTTTAAAGTAAACAAAATATTTTTTGATTTAATAACGTTTTTCACCTTCATAGTGCTAAAAACTAAAAAATTTAGTTATCACTTTTGAATATATATTAAATAGTCTACTTTCTCTTATACTAATCTTAGTTTTCTGAAGTTATCATTAATCATTAAATACTTGAATATACGTATTTTTAGTTTATCTTTTAACGATTTTCTTTTTTTTTTTTATAGAAAAACAATAATCTAACATCCACTTTTACTCAACTACAAAATTTTATCTAGCAAAAAATTTGTTTACTATTTTATCTTTTCCGTAAAGTTTTTTAAATACAATTTTAAACATTTTTTACATTTTTGCCTATGATCTACAATGTACCAATTTGCTCGATTCAGAAAAATGTTTTTCCCAATTTGACAGACAAAATATTACTATTGACAATGGTCATAAATTGTTGTTTACACCATTTTTAATGTTCAAATTTCTACCAGGGAGCTTAATTGAGAAATAAAAAATTATATATGAAGCTTGCAAACGTTATACTCATCAGTTATTGTCTAAATCGCTGAATTTCAAAACGCGCGTTAAAATTAATTTCTGGACGATTAACAACGAAAAAATATAAATTTTGCAAGAAAAAATGTATTTTTATTGTTGATTGATCAATTTTTCACTATTTAATATTAACAACAGTAAAACTTTCTACGCGTGTAACTGCGATTAAAAATTGCAAAATTTTGATTGCATTGAGCAAGAATCAGTATATAAAAGTGTGATTTTTATGTTTTTCCTACGTGATTGGCTTAAATCTTCGTTAAATTGTTGCGTTTAAACAAATAAATTTTAAAATGTTCAATTAGTACTATAGATATTAATTTTATTGTTATTCAAGGCTGAAAATTTAAAGTTCAAAAAAATTTCCAATATCCAGAAAGAAATTATTATCCAATATTGCACGTTATTATTTCATCGATTTTTCAAAACTCCATTGTTCATTCGCTGCATTATATAATTTGACATTTGGAATTTTACGTCGTTAAAACCACAAACTTTAATACCAGTGATTCATATATAAATATAAATATATATAGAAAGTTTACGCAAGACAACAAAACATCCCAAAATTATTTGAATCTTATTATACAATTTTAATCTATTTATGGATATATTGTAATCGATGAGCAAGTTTCGTATCTTTATTAAACAAAATAAAAAAAATTGAACAAAAAATCTGTTGACGAACTTGTCGAAAATATTGTCACCGAAATTTCATTTTTCTGACTCATTATCGATTAAAAAATTATAATCCAAGGAAATGAAATCTTAGATATTATGACCATTTAAAAAAAAAGGAAAATTTAAATTTTGAATAGAAATTTTTTTTTAATTATCATTTATCAAATTTTATTGTTCTCCACTCCAGCGGCCAGTAAGATTTATGATTTTATAACCACGAATAATTATGTACAAAATAATAACAAGCTTGGATTAATGGCTTTTCCAAATCACATATGTGGATGCTGTATATTTTATGTGTTACTATTTTATCGCATATTCAGAAAGTGAACTGCGGCGCATCAACCGCATGTATACTAAAAAAAAGAAGATATATTTTCGTACTAAATTACCGATAATTTTCCGTTTTTAAAATAGAAGTTCAAAATTAATGAAGCATTGAATTCGAAAAAGTTCCCACGAAGGCCTGTAGTAGTAACCGAATAATCGATTATCAGATAAAAAGTTTTGGCTATAAGCTGTTCTACAATTTTCGCTGATTATTTGTATTTTAAAGTACGTCTCTATGACGTTATCTACCAAAAACTTTTTCTCTTCAACATTATGAAACTTCCTGCTCAACAAGGAAGTCGCTAAAATTCATTATCCTTTTTTTCTTCTAACTCGTATATCTTATATTAGCTAAATTTCCATATAATTCGCAAAATATCTTAAATAAATCGATGACAATATCAAGCAGCAACTTTCGGAGACGAAAGATAACGTAATTGCTTCGATCGATCACTAAAAAGAGAGGGATTGTAATTTTGAATAAAGGAAAAAAAAAATATACGCAAACAAATAATGCTAAATTGTTGATTAATTACAGTCGATGCAACATCACTGAATTACAGAATCTCGTTTGAGCGAAGAATAAGAGAGAAAGAAAGAAAGAAAGGAAAAGTAATAGCAGTCGATTATGCTGTTTACGTAAGTTCGATGACATTGCCGTGTGCGGCCTTAAAGGCTATTCGCTGTATACGTGTATTTGAGGTCATTGTAGTTTTTTTTTTTTTTCTGACGTTAGATGGTAATTTTGAATGTTTTTTTAAGCGTAAGTATCGGGCCCATGTGAATTTAGCTTTGCTTGAAAGGGAAAGGCTGTGGGATTCGAGAAAACAAAGTTTTTTAGAATGTTTGAGGATGATCCACAGATTTTATTAATTTATCATCGTATTTGGCGACGTTCGACAAGCTTACAATTTATGAAAGAAGATTTTTTTTTATTTAGGTTCAAATATAATTAAAAATTTTTAAACGAGGAATATACTAAAATTCTAAAACTATTTTAAGATCATCTAATCATCAATAGCATAAAATTTTATTACTTCGTTTCGATCTTTATTTATTTAAAATACTTTTAAAGATAAAAAAATTTATTTAAATTTTTTCAAAAAATCCATGTTTATTTTACATTCGACATTTAATTATCAATCGATTAAAATTTTTCCTACAATTCCTAAACACGTAAAACACATCTTAAAAAGTCTCTTCCCTCCTCTGCACAATACATGTATAACTTACAGCTCGACTCGTCCGTTGCGCAACACGTCATCCTCCCTCTCTCTCTTTTATTGTCTACAAAAGTCTTTTCTCCGCTCGATAAATAATAAAAAAAAAGAAAATAAAGAAAGAAGAAAGAGAGTCGAAAAATGCACAGAGACGTTTGAAAAAAAACATTGTCGCAACGTGCGAAAATTCAATTGCACACGCGAGTTATAAATGCCTGGCTGCATAATTTTTAGTCGTATATATATGCATATGCATACACCCGTAATATAATGGAAATATATAGCGTGTACGTATGGGTCTTTCGTGAGCGTCGCTTAATTGTTGTACACTGGGATGCTGCTACTGCTGCTGGTGCTACGTGGGATGTATACGTCGTGCAGAGGTAATTTCGTGTATACGTTTTTATTTAAAGTTGTTATGTTTCGATTATTCAATGGAAAATTCAAGAAAAACACGCTGATGGTTTGTATTATTTTTGGCGAAAGATCGTAGGAATTTTTAGCGTATAGTTGTACATACGCCTTTTTTTTTAATTTTCAATCTACTTTGCGTAATGATAAAGTTATGCGAATTAATTCGTGTCACTCAAATGGAGCGCGAGTTCTATAAAATGTAATAAATGAAAATCTGTAGGAAAAATTACTACATGACATTGTAATTGTGGGACGTGCTTGATTTTATAGAAAAATTACCATTTGTATAATAAAAATTGCCGCATATATAGTAAACATTCTAGAAACACCAAGTGAGTTTCCCCATGCATATATTAATTTTTTCTATTCAAGAAGTAATTTTCATACAAAATCAAGTATATCTCCCACGGTTATAATGTGATACACAATTTTCCTTATAGAATCAATAATTTTTCCAAAATAATTTTTCTCCATGTTCGTTTCATTGAATATGCATGGTGAATTATTCATACGAACTTAAAATTTTTCATCTCTGCAAAACTAATTTACAAAGATCAATCAAGTGTCAGTATTTGTTTAACACGTATTTCTGTATTTTCGTTAAACGTATCGTTGCAGCTTTAAAATTCATTAAGTGCGTATCGCAAATGGAGTCGATTGTATGCAAATGTTTTACTTTTGCGAATAATTTATTATTTATCCGTAAATTCCATTAGCACTGTCGTACAATAAAACTAAATTCTCTAATTTTTATCAAGCTCTATTAAATTAACCACATCCCATTAGATTGAGCCTTGATTAATGCGAACGTTATTTATCACGCCAAAATAGCCTATAAATATATCAACATATTTTTTCGTGTTATTGTTAAATGTATTAATTGAGTTCAGTTATGTAAATCAAAGCTTGTGGTAACCGATTGAAGAAAAAAATTAATCAGCATTCATATAATAAGTCATTATATATCAATTTCCGACAAAATATCCTCACTGTATTAACAAAATATACTGAAAAAGTTATATAACGGACATTAATTATCGACGTATTAATGGAACAAAGTATAAAATAAAAAATGAATTTTGACGTATCTAATGTCCTTAATAGCTTATTAAGATATTTTTAATGTTTTTGTCATTAAAGACAAAAAAAAATACAAGCGATTATGTTAATTTATAACCGTCGTTAAATTACGAGTGAAAAAAGCCAAATAGTGACCTCAAAATAGTTGTAAAATACTAATGACAAAGGATTATTCGGCGATACTGTAATCATCGGGAAATAAATTAAACGAGTTGGATATTTCTGAGCTAGTCGAAAAAATATGCGTTACAGTGATGTCAGAGATAAAAGGAACTGCCTCTATCCGCTCGTTGTATTTTTAGTAAGGACGCGTGAATTTATCGATCGTCACAAGTGAAATGAATTTTAAAATTTCTTTACTTTGAATGTTCCATTCTTCGTCGACGTTTCCGAAGTATATGCGACTTCTCGCTTCGGGAGAGTTAAAAATTTAGTAAAAAATTTTTTATTCACAAAGAAACTACGATAGAAATGCTACACCTTTTTGACGTAAATCTTATAAAAACTTTCTTTTTCTTCTTAATTTTTTCTCTTCAATAAACATCAATTTGATAATAATGCTATTCTCGGAATAGTATAATTAACATTTGTAATAAAATTTGTTACTACATTCTTGTATGTTCTGAAGAGAAAAGTTACATTCTTCTGAAACTGTTAATCAAAATGAAATATTCAAAAAAAGAAATTTAAAAACTTATTTCATTCGTGGTATAAGCGATGAATTTGAATATCTTCAATAAAATGACATTCTTCTTTTAGCTCAAGCTCATTCTGTTTAATTTATGTTAAATTAACCGGATAATTATTCTTGAAGCTACACGAAAATTTCAGTAAAGAAGCTTGTTAACAATTTCTTCACGGATTTTATTTCACAATGACATGTCTCGTATTGTTACAAATCGATCAAATAATAATTTCGAATGCTTTGATGGACGCAGTTGATGCTCCTGCCTAATGATTACAATTTTCGACGATAAATAACACATTGCATCCTTAATTTTATTGAAGAATGTAAGTGAAAAAAAATCTAATTAAAATGTCATTTGATACATCTCAATGAGAGTGAAAATTTTCGTAATAGAATAAAAATGTGTTCGTTATTCCTATTACAAAAGAAACATTGGTGGAATTTGAACATTATGTTGAGGAAATATTATTTAATAAAAGATCATTTGTATGAGCAATGATGTAATATCTATTTTGTAATTGAGAAGTAGGGGCTATTTAAATTACAACGTCTGCAATCGTCTGCAATGGTTTTAATTAATAATGCAGTTTTGGACATCTTTTATCGACATATTCACTAATTTTCTTTTAAATTTATTAAATAATATTTTATTTTTTTTTATAACTAAACATTTAAATAATGACTTATTATTATGAGCCGGTGAGTGGCTCAGTCGGTAGAACGTTGGATTCGTAATCTCGAGGTTCCGAGTTCGAATCCCGCTCCAGGCCGATTGATACAAGCACCACTGTACGTTACATGTGCTGTGTTCATAAACGCGTTTACGAGCTCCGTCGCTGATTAGCATTAAAAATAGCATAAATATAGCGACGTTAAAGAAGAAAAAAAAATAATGACTTGATTTAATTTCAGTTTATAATAATCAATTTTTTAGTATTTCATAATATAAGTTATTTATAAATTTTTTTTCCCTTTCAACAAAAAAATGTCAATTAACTAAATTTTAATAATTCTCACAAAAATGAGACTCAGTAGTTGATTGTCCACATTTATTGTACTGAAATTCCTTTCATTTACATGACCTCGATTTTTTAAGGTAATTTAAGTAATGTTTTGTAATTAGGACGCATTAATCGACAATATTTTCTCCATTAATCTTTTGTTTATTTGTCATTTTAATGCTAAATACACTATTTAATGAATCTTTAAATTTTAAAATCTAAAAAAAAACACGACAATCAAGACAAGCTTAAAACTAATTTTATTTAATGAACTTTCTTTTCTTAAAATTCTGTTTTAAACTAATAATAAAAAATTTTCTTTTGCTAAGATTACAGATATTTTTTCAAATTAAATTTTTATTTACACATCTGCGGACTGACGTAAATATACTAAAACAATATCTGTCCTAGATAAAATGATTAACAAAGTTGAGCATTTGTTGTTTTTTTTTAATTTTTTTTTATTCCAATAAATTATTTATCGTATTGATTAGGATGAAAATTAATCTTGTATCCATTTTGATCATAATTTCAAAATTTCATAAAACTTTCATTCAAAAACTTTTATAAATTTATAGGAAAAATTATAAAAAAAAAAGATTAACTTAACTTTATGCCATATTCTAAAATAAAATGAAAATAACATCTAAAAATACTACTAAATATTAAAGTTATACTTTGACAAACCTGATAGTGTCATCAGTTTAATATTGAACCGTCTGACATCATAATCTCAGGAGACGATAACCATCAAACTATCATATCTTTTAAAAAATGTTTAAATGTATAAATCTAACAAAATGTTTGATCTATTTTTAATCAAATGCACTTTAAGTACTAGCATAAGTGCAATCAATTGCATGATCGTAACTACTTGAACATCTATTTTGGTTTAAATTTAATGAAACAAACAATTTAAAAAATCTTAAAATCTTTGTAAATGTTTAACGATAAAGACTTGTCAAATATAAAATCTTGACTTCAAATCCCATTATATAAAAAAAATTTCAACATATTATTATCACAACTCGTTTTAAAGCAAATTTAAGAGCCAATATTTAACCATAAACAACAACATATATTAGTACCAGTACTAGTAAACATTTCTCCAACTATACACCAAAAGTCTGGAAAAACCACCTATCAAAAAGTATCTTCAAATAAATTAACCATAAGCAATCATTACATCTTTCCAATTACAAAAATAAAAAAAAAAAAAAATAAGAAGTCAAACGTCCTTGAAGCCCTGCAATCTAAAAATCCAAGCAAAATAAGGTAAAAGTCAAAACGTCCTGTTCGTTTCTCCCACTTTAAAAAACGAAGATCTAACAGCACCGTTGAGTTCATACCTTTCACGTTTCAATGTATACAACAATACTTATTCCAGTAAATAAGAGAAAAAGAGATGGTCAGTGGGTCATTAAACGAGAGACCGCGTTCAGGGACGTTCAAATGCTCGTCTCTTGTATTGCAATACTCAGAAAAAGATTCAAGTATATATAAGCAATAAAAAGTTCTATTGTTGTTTTCTTCTCGGTTTTTCTTTAGGATATAAAAGGCGCGACAAAATGATTAAAAAAAAGGACGAGTACCTTTTCTTTTTTTTTTTAAATCTGATATTTATATACACATTTCAACACGTCCAACCGAGAATAGGATGAATTATTCATTTATAGTTTATAGACTGATGGGGAATGAAAGAAGATACGATAAAGTCGTGTTGTCAATATAATTATTTTAGCTTTTCATAGAGGGAAGGGTTAGGAGAGCTAAAGATGTTTTATGATTTTAAAGCTTTAAGAGATTTTCAATTTTTTAATGGTATCTTATAATATCCAATTTTTAACAGAAAAAATATCTTATAATAATGATGAAGTCTTTTTTGATAAATTTAAGAAGGATTTAAACTTTGCATTGGTATTAACATTTTAATTTAAAAAAAATGAAATAGAAAAAAATGATATACTTTATTTGTTAATTAAAATTGCAACAATTGAACATTGATTATCAACTAATTTCACGTAGTTGCATGAACAAAACATTTATTTATAAAAGATATAAGATACTAAATTTGTTGAACTTACTATTGCATCCTGGATACGATTTTTTTAGAGACACTACGTATTTTATTCCGGTTTCAATAATCTTAAAGAGATGCGTGTAACGCGGTTAGAAATATTAACAGACGAAGTCTGTTAAAAACAGTTAACAGACAAAAATGTCTGTTCCTTTGACAGACAAAATGTCTTTAAAGAATTTAACAAAAAAATATCTGTTAAATTTTTATACTTGGTACAATACGAGGACACTTTCAGAATCAACTGACATAAAGTCTGTTAAATCGACGCATCCTTGTTTGTTGCTTCAACAGACAATTTAGTGACAGAAAAAAAAGTTAGCAGATGTAGTTGCTGATGACCTGTTAATTATTTTTTTTCATTTAACGTCGCTGAATTTCACCTATTATTTTGATGCTAATCAGCGACGAAGTTCGTCAATGTGTTTGTGAACAAAGCATGTGTAATGTACAGTGGTGCTTGTATCAATCGGCTTAGAGCGGGATTCGAACTCGGGACCTCGAGATTACGAATCCATCGCTCTACCGACTGAACCACCGACGACCTCTCCTGTTAATCGTTTTTAAATTCAATTATATATGTCGAAAAAATTATAATTTGCTTTTTCTGTTTTTTTAATTGTTTACATCGTCAAGAAAAACCAGTTATCGATTATTTATAATCAAGTATTTTTACATATCATACAAATGCCAGACAGTATTCCAATACCTTTTATGAACAAAATTCAAAAATTTTTTAAAACAATTTCATGTTTTCAATAAATTTTGAATAGCACAGGCATGGTGCACTTAACGTTGAGCTGTTTGCCTTCATATAGGTACAATGCACTCAAATTACGCGAAGATTCCAATAGAAAAAAAAAACATCGACTTTCGGTTTTTCCTTTCTACAAATTTACAATTTGTATGTATCGAGTATTTGTAAAAGAATTAATAAAATTCTTGAACTTGGTGTCAATTTAAATTTCTTTCCTTATATGGGTTTCACATTAAAGATGATTATTTGTGTATTTGCATACAAATTAAATTTCTTATGTACACAAGAATGAAGAGCATATTTTAAATTTAGTAACATTAAAATAATTAATCATCAAATTAATTAATCGATTGCATCTTTTTACTTCAGAATTTTGAATTTAAAACTAAATTATGTACAGATTTTTAAGAAAAATCAATAAAAATGATCAATCACAGCATACTACAATAAATCTTAAAAAATCACATTTCAATTTTATTATTTAAATGAAAATTTAAGATGGACTACGTACTTAAACAATAAAATAAATGCATTGAATTCAAAAAACATAATAAAAATACTAAATCAATCATCATTGCGTTACCAAAGTCATCCCAGCGTGCATACAATACAAGCAAAATTATCGAATTTTAGAAAGTGCGCGCACGACCGTCGCTCCAACAATCATATAAGTAAAATACCAATTCAAATAAAAGAAAAGCTAAAAGCGATTTACGAGCCAGCTCTTTAAATTTAACTGCTTGCCCCCTCCTTTAGCGTGCTTGAAATGAAAATAATAAAAAATAATAAGATGGAAAGAAATAAAATTGAAGAGACAAACGATGTATGTACGTGAAAAGTGTACACCTTCGATTGTTGAAACCTGAAACTGCTATTAACATAGTATTTATAGATAAGAACAGGTGTAACAATTTCGATTAATTTAGAAGGAATTAAAAATCAATGAACTGGTTTGAGACACTGATTTTAAGTTGTTATTTTTTTGTAATGATTAAGGATGATAAAGATTCGTTAAGATGTAGATGATAGAGGAATGATGTAGACTTTTAGGTAAGTTAAAATTTTTGCTTTTTTATTCCATAAATTGCAGCTGTATATTTTAAAAATAGAATCTTTTTTTCTAATAAATTATATAAATATAATTTTCGAAAGATATTTTTCATATTATAGAAAAAAGTCCTTTTTCGAATAAAAAATTATTTAATGTATTTTCGAGTTTTTCAATAAAAAGATAAAAATGGAAAAAAAGTGAATCCGAGAGTGAATCTTAATTTTCTCATTAGATAAATTCGGGGAAAAAAAATCCATCAATTTCTAAAATATAAAAAATCAAAATAAATAATAGTAATCTTACACGTGAAATCTTTCAAATTTAATTTTAAAGTTTTTCGAGCGTACACGTACATTTTTTTTTATAATATTACAAAAACTTCCTGATACTTTAATTTCTCAATGCATGAAAGAACGCTAATTATCATTAATCACCGAAACCTCATTTAAACTTCCTAAATTCAGAGAAAGATAACTTTTGAAGTATATCGCACTGGTAACGAAATTCAATTGATATACTTAAGAAGAAGAAAAAAAAAGCAAGACGTATAAAAGTGCCGTAAAAAAAGAATTTACGAGTGCGTGCAATAAAATCGAAAGGAAGCACGGAAGTATAGATAGATGTATCTCAACGTTTCTTTTTTTTTTCTCTTTTAAACGTGCCAGTAACGCGTGGGAAAAACTTGCGCAATGGTCCGGTATATGAGCGAGCTATAAAGAAAATGTGTATCTGGAGAATGATGGATTACTTATGTTTGTTTATTTTTAAAAATTCTACTGGGGAAATAGACTTGCTTCAAAATACGTCGACTTAATTTTTATTTTTTAAATAATTATTTTTTTTATATTAATATAGAATAATTATGGAAAAACGAAATTATGGTTTTCTGAAAGTATGAAATATTTTAGCTAATTAAGCAAAATAGAGGCAGTTGTATAATACTTAAACTCAAAATTAATAAATTTAATAACTATTTTCTTAAATAAAATATAAGTTTGACAAGTAATAACACAGTTAAATATTTCCTTCTTTTTATTTATTTTTTTGCTATTCAAAATGTTAAAAAGTCAGTGTGTCAATTACAAATCCAAATCCGTGTTCATGTACATCGTTTGATAAATCCACTTGACGAAGGGCATCACAGGAGTGTGAAGAATAACGCAGTATAATGGTGATCCAGATTTTTCGCACTTAATATTTAATCCGTAGGAGGCTACTCCGATAAGAATTTCCTTGCCTTTGTAATCGATTAGAAGTGGTCCACCAGCATCGTTCTAGTTTTAATTAAAATTTCATGAGTACGTGCGAATAATTTAAATAATGAAAGTTTTGCAAAATTTTATTAAATTAATTTATCATTTGGAAAATAACGTTGTTTAGTAAAAACCCGTAAAAACCTTAACTCGCCGTCGAGGCGCTACCACGCCTCTTGATAAAAATTTATCTTTTAATAAAACAGAAAAAATAATAAGTATATTATATAAAATCTCACCAAGCAACGTTCTTGATTTTTCTCAGTAAGCCTAGTACAAATGGTGCGATTATCAAATGTCTGCGGAGTCTTTTCAGGAGAAATCGTTGTAAAATGTTGGTAGACTAACTTTTCACATTCCTCGTGACTTATGAGTGGTAATAGAGCTGTTTGCAAGACTTCAGGATCCATTTGATTTTTCAGATCAGTTTGATTTTTCTCTAGATTATCCAAATATCCTAAGTCTATTAGAGTAGCGTTGCCCAGTATTGGAGTTTCAGAATCCGCTAAATTGTTGAAGGGCGCAACGTATTTGTTGAATTTCAATTGATTTTTTAGTTTTATTAATCCGATATTGTTTGATCCAAAGGTCCTGAAAAATTTTTATTGTCAAACGTTTTAAATTGTTAATAAGAAACGTGCTAAATAAATATGCAAAGTCTATCGTGAAAACGATTTTTTATGGTTTTTGCATGTTTTTATATTTTTTACGTTCTTTTTTAAATTATAAATACTTTTAGTAATTAAACTAATATCAAATTCAAAAGATTTATATAAAATTTATATTAATTGTAGAAAAAATCAATCCAACACAATCTTTTGTTCGTTTCAAATTTATAAACAATATTTGTAATTGATTTATTACAAGTGGATTTTTATTTTTAAAAAATTGTTATTATTTTAACTAAACATATCTTATGCAAAATAAAAAGGAAGTTCAAGCATTTTATTAATAATATTTTTTTTTATAATCACATTTACTCATTCATGAATATTTTATTGTTAAAAATAAAAAAAAATCTCTCACTTACTTATCATGATTAGGTGGTACAAAAGTTGCAATGACGTTAGAATACTGTTCACTTTCAGTCTTATTCGTCACATAAATATTGCCAGCTTTGACCATAAGGCTATCAGCTTTTCTTTCCAAAATGCAACGGGCAGCTGTGAGAATCCATTCTTCGTTTAAAATTGTTCCGCTGCAAATTAATTGCGGCACGGGAAAATCTATGCCATCTAACTTGGTCATATAAAGGCTGACGTAGTAAGGGTATTGAGCGAGTTTTGCATCTTGCCTGACAGCAGTGGATAACACTTGTGTTGCTGTAACAAAAATTATGTTTTCAACAATTTACGTTGAATTAATAAATTAATTATTTCATTCCAATTGCAGAATTTAGAAAATTATGTAAAATGTTTAACCGTCATTGAAAAATTTGTTACATTACAAAAAAATATCAGATTTAAAATATATATTTTCTTTAATTTGATTTTATAAGTGCGTTAAAAGAATCGTATTCAAAAAATGCGGATAGTATTGACTTTGGGTATTTAACACCCACAATGCAATTAAACAGTTAAGAATTTGAAAAAATATTATGTAAGTCATATGAATTATTAAAATATTATTTCAATTCATTATAAAGAGGTCGTCAGTGGCTCGGTCGGTAGAGCGATGGATTCGTAATCTCGAGGACCCGAGTTCGAATCCCGCTCTTGGCCAATTTATACAAGCACCACTGTACCGTTACATGTGCTTTGTTCACAAACACACTGAGAAACCTCCGTCGCTTAACATTGAAATAAGCATAAGTACAGCGACGTTAATTAAAAAAAAAAAATTAAAAAATTATTGTACAGAATTGTTCTAGGATTTTTTTTATAAAAAAATTGTATAAAAACGTTTATAACATATACCTGAGCAGGCGAACACTAGGCAACAGAGTACTGCAAGCTTCGAAGACATCTTCAATTCTGTTAAGTTTCTTAGACGCTGCTTTGCTTTTTATAAGGAATAATCAAAATAAAAATAATCCCAAGTGTTTTTATGAGTATATACATTTTATAAAAAATGTATAACCATAATTCAAAGATTTAAATGCTAATTACGGTCAGTGAAACCTTAAACTTTGCGTTCAGTTTCTACCAACGCTAGTAATCATGGCCATATATTGTATATTGTTATTTGATATCAAAGGAATAAGTTAAGATTATCTTCAAAGAATAAAATATTTTTTAATTTTAAATTCTTTAACTGCAGGACATATAATCCTGATTTTTTCACAGTATGTAAAGATTCTATTGATCCGGCGATCCGATGATAAAAATAATTTCCCTTTTTTATGGGCCTGCAAACCATTTTAATATTAACAGCTGATGTTTCAAGTATTTTACACTCTCCTTATTCGAAGCAAAAAAGAAAGATTCAAATGTAACCATTGATTATTACATAAATTTTAGCGTTATAACTATAAAAGTGCAAGCCTCCTTGTGCGCTTTTTATTTCACATTTACTTTTATTTCATTTAAAAGTGCAGCTCTTTTGTAATGTCTTAATGTCCGCTAATAAAAAATTCAGTACCTTTTTAAATATATATTTTTGCATTTTAATGAAGGGTTGTTTTTTTAATATTAAACAAATATTCGAATAAAAAAATAATAGGATTGCTTTTAAAAGTTACCCGATTTATTGATCTATATGAAATAGAATTGAAATTATTAGCAATAATGAATTTATTTACTTAGGAAAAAAATTTTATATTTAATGATTTTTTAATGAGAATTTTCAGTGCCTCATTAAAAATAATCCGAAAATATAGTATACTGATATTTTTGTTCAATTTGATAGAATTAATAGATTCAATTTGATAGATTTTATATCTTTTTTAAAACATTTTAAACATATAAAATGTTCTTTGTATCAATAAAATAAAAATTCTTTGTATCAATTCTTATTTAAAACCTATTCATCTATTAATAGAAATTAAAACTATATGCACTCAAAACTTGCTTAGCTTTGCTCGCTTGAGTCTCAAATTTACCCTTGGGAAGGATAGACTTTGCTCCCAAGTTGTATAAAGTACTTCATTATATTATCACACGAATAGTATAAAGTTTTTTCAAGCTGCAACTGTCAATCGTCAAACCAAAATATAACATATATATATTTTCGTATAAAAATTAAATAATAAAATCATTTTTTAATCTAAAGAAATTTTTTTTTAAATTTAAATAATATAAACATTTCTAAATAACAAATAGAAATGCTTTTTAGGATTGGGAAAATATTTGTTTAAAAATAAAATTTATTTATACGTAATACAACTTTCAAATTTTAAAATTCGCGCTATTCCGCCATGATGTTTTATATCAACCAATAAAAATAATCACAGAATTTATCTATTATTTTTTTAAAAGAGGTTTTTGATTTTTATTTTTTAAAGGAGGGAAATGTAATTATTCATTTTTGCTTTCATATTTCTGCGATTATTTATCATTGAAAATGTTGAGGTATGATAAACCAAATTTTAGACAATAATTTAATATAGACTTTTTATATTTTGCGGGAAAAAAAGTGAAAAAAAATTTTTAATTTTATTCTTTATTTTATTATTTTATAACTAAAAAAAATATTTGAAAATAATCCAAAAAATTATATTTTTATAAATTTTTAATTACTTTTTATATTATTAAAATGACAATTCAAGGTAATTCTGTAGTAAAGCTTTTATAGATACTCAACTTTTTTAATACGAAAAACAAATTTAAATAATGTAAAATAATTATGATAGTTAAAAAGCGTTAAATAATTTGGGAATGAAACGAAAAATTATAAAACATTTTACAAAATTACTTACTAAATTCGTGAATTTTTACTTTTTAAATTCATTTTCACAATGCATGAGTCTATTCATTTAAACTTTATTTATGTGTCGATTGTTTTAATTAAAATTGCATAATGATTATCCTAAAATCCATAATAGTTTAATGGAGCAAAAATGTATAATATCGAAAACGTGTATTCCATCGTAAAAGTACATAATAATCCAGAAGTGCATTTTAGCGTAAAAGTGCATAATAACAGAAAAATACATAATTGCATAAAAGTGCATAATTACACAAAAATGCATAATTGCCTAAATTATGCACTTTTTAATTGTTTATTTTAAGGAAAAGTACCTTTATTTAAAGCATCTGAAGAGTTTAAATTGTAAATCGATATAGTTCATTTTATTTCAATTTTTTTCGTCAAAATTTTTTTCTAACTGGTTTTTTTTAATTCTTTATTAATATTATTTAAAAGTGTTTATAGATCCTTAAAAGAATTTGAATTTTGGCGCCATAGAGAACGTCTGGAGTCGGCGCATGCTTACCGCTCGGACCGAACCTTACCGCTAGTGACCGCTAGGTGTCGTAGCTCAATCCAAACGAAAAAAAGTGATGTCTAGTATATATATTTCGTTGAAAACGTCGAAATGGTATCGCTTCTCGGCCTTTTGGCTAAGATCAAAGTGTAGTATCTGTTCTTATCAGCTTGATATCTGATACGCTCCTCATTGAGGAGCCAGAATATCGAACTGATTTTTGAAACCAGGTGGAATGTCTGGGGCTTGCTCCGATTCCGCCACGGGTCGACCTTGCATTGCAGTACCGCAAGGAACGGCCCACCTTATTAAATAAAAACATAATCTTCTAGCATTAATACTTTCTAAAATATTTTTAAAGTAAAAAAAACGTTTTCCATCGGAAAAATGCACTTCCGGTAAAAAGTGCATCGAAAAAATGCACTTCCGGTCAAAATGCATTTTTCGTCAAAAGTGCATTTCCGGATGCACTTGTCCTAAAAGTGCATTTATGGCTACTGCAATCTTGTGAAAATGCAATGAATATAATAAGTAGTATTATTATTCCAAATAGATAATTGTATCAAAGAAGTCAAATGACTTACTGATACTAAAAATTTAAAAATTTACGCAAAGGCCGCAGAAATTCTGTAACAAATGCTTAATTTGAATATTTGTTGCAAATACGTGTATATTGGTCACATAATGCAAAAAAATTATATAACTTTACTTAAGTCACAATCGCAATAATATATAATATATAAAATAATTTTTTTAAAGATATTATTTTTATGTCTTGGGTGCTTGAAAGACAATATCTTTAAAAAATTTGATATTGTCTATCCTTTTTATCAAATTAATGTTTTTAACTTCACAATGAATACAAAATAAAAATATAAATTTATAGAAATGTGAAATGCAAATATTAATATTATGTTTTTCTTGACGAAAGGTAGCAAACAAGAAACAAACTGCATTACTAAAAGATGAAATTTAAAAAAAATAGATAGAAAGATTAACAGTATAAAATAGAAGTTTTCTATACTAGTGCGTTAAATTTTAAACTTTAAACGATTGATACACACGCGAGTTTAAAAAATCGGTCCGAGTGTCAATGCCGAGTTCGCAAGAGTAATAAATGTTTAATTTGCGCAACCATTGCATATAAATGTATCAATGCATTTCGGTCTCAAAGTGCATAATCTCGCATAATAGCGTAATAATGCATAATCGATTAAAGTGCGTTTATTTTTGCAAAAGTTCACAGGTGCATAATTTTACAAAAATACATAATAGCACGAAAGTGCATAACTTTATAAAAAAAAATGATCGCAATAAAAAGTTAGAAAATTATAACTTATATTGAAAATGGAGATATTTTAAGTATAAATCAAAACCGCAGAATATTTAAACTTTTTCCTTGGAGTGCATCGGAAAAATGTACTTCCCGTAAGAAATGCACTTCCGGTGAAAAATGCATTTTTTGTCAAAATTGCATTTTTGGTTGTACATTTCGAAAAATGCATTTATGATAGTATATGACATTGTTCCTTAATATTCAAACAGTTGATTGTACCAAAGAAATCAAATAACGTTACCGATACTAAAAATATATACAAACTTACGCAAAGGCTGCAAAAATTGTAATAATTATTTAATTTAAATATTTTTGCACATTAGTTCCATGGTGCATAAGTAATGCCAGCCTAAAAAAATATAATAAAAAATATTTTTTTTTAATTTTTCTTAATATTTTTTAACATTTCATTAGGTGTCCATCGATTTCTTTGTTTACTTCCAACATTTTTTTTCAAATATATATCATTAACTTATTTTGATAATAGACCAGCTTCGATATTTTTTATAGATTTGTATTCGCAATTTTAAAATTTCAAAATTTACGAATGTTTGCTTTCTTTGTATTATATTCTTTGATAAATTACTGTTAATCGTTTCGAGTTAGTAAGCACTACTTCAAAGATGAAAACAGAATAAAACCATGTCTATTTCTGCTATCAAATTCGACATTTCTCAAATATTCCATTGTGATTTTTATGATATTCAAGTTCAAGGAATAGAATATAAGCATTGAAAGGTAATTTAGATTTTACTTTTTAATAAATATTTAAGCAATCAATTATATAAAATCAATAATTCTTTATTAAAAAAAATATTTTATTTAATAATTGTGAGGCATAGGCAGAGAAAAATTAAGTAAAGTTATTGACGTTTGTTAAATAAATGAAAAACAACGTGAATCATACTGCAGAAAAAATTTATTTTATTTAGCTTTTTTAAATTTTCATTTTATCGATGCTGATTTAAACAAGGGAATTTGCAAGCTGAATGTGTCAATATCGATGTTCGAATTGATCTCCATGGTTTGATTTATCCAGTTCTTGAAATAAGATATTCCAGTGTAAAGGGATGGAATTCCAGGATTTTCACAATCAGGAGCAAATACGTAAGAAGCTATTCCAATAAGTATTTTCTTGTCTTCGCGTTCAATGACAAGTGGACCACCGGTGTCATTCTATTTGCAACAAATATTCAGTTTATAAGTATAAATAAATATTCTGAATAATATATTAATTTGAAATAAAAAAAAAATAAAAATAGTAAAAAGTATGTTGTAAAAAAATTTTTTTATAATTAGTCAAAATTTTTTCTCATTGGAAATTTTTGTGTTAAAATTTTACATATGAATACGTATAAATAAAATAAAATTTTTTATGACCAAAAATTTTTGTTTACTTTTAAACAATAAAATTTCTCCTCAAATTTACATGCAAAATATGTACTGTGTTATTCAAATTATCTTATAACTTTAAATTTCGGATTTCATTAATAAAAATTATGTATTATTCATAACTTTTGGTATTAAAATTTTAATTTTACAATCCACACGAAAATTATTTTAAAATTTCAACACAAAAAAATTTAATATGAATTAAAATTACAAAAAAAATTTTCATAATATAATGAAATAAAAAAAATTTGTATAAAAATAAATTCTGTAATATCTTACAACGCAATATCCTTGATTTTTCTCTGTAGGTCCAGTACAAATAGTGGAGTCATCAAAATATTTTCTAACAATTTCCGGAGCAGCTTTTAATTGTTCAAAAACTAATTTTGCACATTCATCCTGACTTATGAGCGGCAGCGTAACGGTTTGCAATATTTTAGCTTGAGCTTGATCGTTGAATAAATTTTTTAATAATCCAAGGCCAACAATTGTAGCGTTGCCAATTGAAGGAGTTTCAATATCAGCTAAACTAATTGGCGATACGTATTCGTTGAATTTTAAGGGAGTTTTAAGCTTTAATAATCCGATATCGTTTGAGCCAAAGTTTCTGAAAAGTTTTTTGCAGTGAAATTTTTAAATGAATAATTCATTAGTGCTTTTGTGGCAGTAGAATTATGAAAAAGTAGAGAAATAATAGAACTCGTATTACAAGAACTTGTAATCATATAAAAACTGAAAGTTTTTATATGATTACAAGTTCTTGTAATACAATTAGTATAGTTTTATTATTTTAGTTCTTGTATTACAATTAGTATAGTTTTATGCGTTATCGTATATAGTATATATACTTTATAAATAATAATTTTTTCAAGCAAATTAAAAAAATTTATGGAACCACAATTTTTTCTATAATTTGTAAAATTAATAAGTTTTATTAAAATTTAATTATTCGTTCGATTAAACTAATAAATATTTATATATTATTTATACGAGCCATTATTACCAATTTGGTAATATAATTTAATTTATTAAGCAAAAAAAATATTATTTACTTATCGTTAAAAGGTGGTATGAAGGCTGCAGTTACATTAGACCACTGCTCCGTATCCGTTTTCCTCTTAGTGTAAATATTACCTGCTTTAACTGAAATAATTTCAGTTTTTCCAATTGAATTTATACAGTACGCAGCAGTGAGAATCCATTGATCGTTTAAAATAGCTCCACCACATTGAAAAATTGGGTTCACTTTGTAGCCCGCTGGTATGTTGTTAATGTAAATGCCGGCATAGTAAGGATATTGACCAAGCTTTGCATCTAGTCCTCCAGAGATAGATAGTACTTGGGTTACTGAAATAAGGTTAAAAATAATATTCAATAATTTTCGATTGATTTCTTAAATTCTACGAATAAATATTTTTTAAATTCTATGAATATTTTTCATATCGGTAATGTTCAGCAAATTTTTGTCATTAATTTTAGTAATAGAAACATTTTTTATTGAATAAACAAATTAAATTGAACTAATTTTTTTTATAATAATTTTAGTTTATAATATTTTTTTAATAATAAGTTAAATATAATATACCCGAGCAGATTAACACCAAGAAGAAGAAAATCGCAAGCTCCAAAGACATCTTCAATTCTGTAAAATTTTATAGAACTTCGCTTGCTTTTATATGTACAGTCTAAAAAAAATCACTGTAAACGATTCGGCATATGTATAAATTAACATTTTCTTTTTAACGAATAATAACAATAATTCCAACATTTAAATGCTAATTATGGTCATGTATAATCATTTGAACTTCGTGTAGTTTGAATTCAAGTTTCTACTGATGTCATAGAGCATGGTCGTATATTGTAATTTCTTACCTTGAATCAAAAAGAAATAAACTATTTTTTAAAGATTAAATATTTTTTTAATTAAAATTCCTTCAGAACAAGACTTAATCCTGTTTTTTTTCAAGTTTTACTTTAATGGCATCTACTTAAAAGTCAAATTTTATCTAACATATTTCTGTAAATAATGGTAGCAATTAAAAAAAATTATTGCTATTTTTATGTTCAATAGCGCTTCTTTTTCAAATACTAAATAATTTTTAGAACAGAAAATCAATTATATAATTATTTGTAATAATTTAAAGAATTTAAAAATAATGTTCAATTTTGCCATAAAAAATATGTTATACAAATTCATGTAAAAAATGTATTTATCTTTACAAATATTCTTTCACTCATGATTATTTAATGTAATAACACTAATTAAAAATTCAACTTTCATTATAAAAATAATTCTACTTCATTTGTTCAGAAATAATTCTGTATGTAGTCTTTCTAGTGATTAAAAAAATTTTGTTCTCCCTTTATATTTGAATTTAAATAATTGATTATTTCTTTTTCTGGAAACGTTATTGGCCCTGTATATATTCTAATTTCGGTATATGATAATGATACAGTTATTTACCGTTATTGATTGATTTGAAATTTATTGCAAAAACAGATGTCACTACTTATAAGGTAAAAAGAGGCCACCTGCAGTCTAAATGATTAACGTTTTTCAGTGAAAGTGATTACAAGTTTTATAATGGTTATAGGTTAAGTCATTCTAAAGAACTTATATTTGATGTGTCAGATACAGTGAAAGGGTAAGCGAAAGCTAATTAATTATGTAATACACAAATTTCAGTTTGAGCCTTATCGTACTAATAGTAACAAATTTTCCCATTTTTTTAAAACGATATTTTCATGTTGAGTTTTTGTGATATAATTAACCTATATTGATAAGCTTGAATAAATATATATTCAAGCGCGCATATATTTGAATTTTTATTTTATTTTTTTTATTCTGTATAGATAAATGATCAATAACTTGATGAAATCGTTAATGAAATATATGTTGCTTGCAGTGGGATGACCAGCCAAATATTTGGTGTTGGTCTGGGCCTTTTTGTTTTACTAATACTTTGGATATCAGCTGGCTTGACATTTCTTGTATCCTTGAGGATAGAAAAAAGAATTGGAGCTGTTGCTTTGGCTGTGGCTGCTATAATTACTGTAATACTTGTTAGTGTTCCACGAGCTCCCCAACATCCTGTTGTCCAGGAGAATAAGGTATAAGATTCATGTTTTTTTTAGTTTTTATAACGTCGCTATGATTATGTTATCATTGCTATGCTAATAAGCGACAAGCGACGGAGATCGTTTTAGTGTGTTTCTGAACAAAACACATTTAATGTACAATGGTGCTTGTATCAATCGGCCGAGAGCGGGAATCGAACTCGAGCCTTCGAGCCACTGAAGCTCTAATGCTTTCTCTTGATTGCATATTTTACTAATATAAATTATAACGTTTAAATTATTTTTTTTATTATTTTATTTCAATATTATTTAAATTTTTATTTAATTTTTAACTTAAAGTCTAATTTAATTTGGTTTGTTAAAATTTTACAATGGGCAATGATTATATATTATATAAAAAATTTACTTAATTAAATATCATTCGATATACGAATACCAATTTTAAAAGCTTAACAAATTTTATGTCATGTGACTCATAAGTATTTTTAAATAAATTTATTTACGTTTTGTAAATGCACCAGAATACCTTGTTATGTATCTATGAGTAATCAGTAGTTCTATTACAAACATATGATCAAAGTTTTCTTATTGATCGATAAACAAATAAGAAGTAATATTTTTTAACTCTCAATATAAAATTTATAAATATGAGTTATTAAAACGTCTGTTAGTCTATCTTCAAATAAAAATAATTAAAAGTAAATTATACAGTAATATATTTCAATAATATTAAAAAATAATTTAAAAAATTGTTTCTGATATCAGTAATAAACCTATTTTTGTACTGACAGATTAATTTTTATGTTATTAAAAAATCTTAAAAAAATTGAAGAACAATGACTGTGAGTGATATCATGTTTGCTCTTTTTCTTTTTTAGCCTTATGATCATTTCTTCATTTGGCGCATGATAGTTCTTATTTTGCTAGCAGCTTCATCTGTGATTGGATTCATAGGTTACGTTAAATTTGGACTTATGGACATTGCCAGACCACAAAGAATTAGGAATTGGGTTTTATAATAAGTATATATAAAATATAATCTTGAAGCTTTTATAGAATTTAACTAAGCTTAAGCTTTATATGTCAACTAGAATTTAAGTCAGTACCAAATCCAAAGCTTAAATTATCAAAAATGTTGCCTTCTCTAAAGAATATTTTTCGAGTGTCCTCAAGGGGAATTTCACTACTTAGCTGTAAAAACAAAAAATTTCAGATAAATGATAATACAGAATTTGTAGATAAGGTAATGAATAGTTCAATACCAGTGATAGTAAATTTTCATGCTGAATGGTGTGATCCTTGTAAAATTCTTACTCCTAAGTTAGAGGAATTGATTGGACCAATGAACGATCTTAATCTTGCCATAGTTAATGTTGAAGATAATCCTGAACTAGTTCATACGTTTGAAGTAAAAGCAGTGCCTGCTGTCATTGCTGTGTCGAATGGTTTAGTAGTCGATAAATTTATAGGTTTAGTTGATGCAGATATGATAGATAATTTAATAAAGAAATTAACACGTCATGGGCCTAACAAAGAAAATAGTGCAACTTAATAATAACAGAAAAACGTATGAAGAAACAATCATGGGCAATTAATTTGTGTATGAATATATACATAGCTGGAAATGAAGGTTTTGTGATTTTTTAAATTAAAATTTTATTTATAACCTAATTAATTAATCAATTAATTAGACCAAAATATTTTTTGTATGTCAATCTTGTCCATGCCTTAGAATGAATGCTGTGTGTAAATATTTACTATCTTTGGAATGATTTTATTTTTATAAGTTTGAACTCGATGTCTATACCTTTGTCTTTTAATAAATTATGACTTTTATGTCTGTTAGATAATTCTAAATTTCGTATATGAATTCCAAATTTTGATAACATACTTTTTGTTGTATTAAGGATTTATTTTTATTGTTACTTGATTTTTTTGAAAGTGTAAGAATTACTGTAAGTCATTAAAATAATGACGTGTGTTTTACAAAACATGCACGTAGATAGTAAATAATACTCAAAATGTCTTTATAACGCATATTGAACAAAAAAGCAAAATAAGACTTATAATTATATCATGTAACAAAATGTATAGTGCAATATTATACAAAAATAAAAAAAAACAAAAGAAAAAAATAAAACTTTTTTTGTAAAAAAGTAACGTTTTTATTTATCAATATTTTTTCATAATAGTAACTTTTATAGTTAACCCTTTGATAGATTTCTCTGGCTAATATGCGATCGTACTATTTGCAATGATACATAACATACGTAATTACAAAATTGATTAATTACCTTAAAAGTTATTATTTTACACAAGTTACAGTGATACACGCTGTATCGTAATGCGTCACTATAAAAAAACAATCGCTATGTTTTCTTTTATATATTTTATGTATACTCTTGCTGATTTGTAGTTTATTTATTTAAACACCAAGACATTTGGGTTACTGATTTCATTAAAATCACTTTAAGTTGGACATTTGTCAGTATATTCAAATTTAACCCATTGCATCATTGTTAAAATATGTTTGATAAAGCGAAAATTTTCATAAATTTTTGCATATTGTGGAAGGTAAATATTCTTAAAAAATAAGTGGCAGTGAGAAAATTGGTAAATACATCTGTTGAATAATTTCATCAAGCTAGAATTCTTATAGAGTTTGAAAATAATCTTTGGTGTTTTTATAACATTCACAAAGTTTTAAGATGATTGCATTGGGTTTTTTTTCTAAAAAATTCACAAATCAACATGAAAAATATAAAACTTATTTTTATTTTATATTTAAAATATAATTCACTATCGTCGTCAAAGCAAATATTAAATTATTTGAGAATTCTGAGAGACATTGATAACAAAATTAATGTATATGATTAAAAAAAATCTATGATTCAAAAGTTTTGGTGTATTTTTTAGCATACATACAATTACCACAGAAATGAATAAAAAAGACTAGTACCAGACTGCAAAGCTTGACTATAAAACAAATTGGCTGGTCCAGTTCTGCAATCTTTTAGGATCAAGTCTTGTTTTATGTATGCATAATGTATATTAATACCTTTGAGACCGTTGTTGTTTAATTATTATTATTTATTATTTTTCTTTCAGCAAAGAGTTCGTCAAACTTAAAACTAAAACTTGGCTGTTTAAGAGCAATTATTAATTTTAATCTATAGTTTTGTTTTAGCGACATAATGTACAAATAGTACCGTTATAATGATTGGCACAAAAACACCAGCATATGATTCCTTATTTTTTTTAATACATTAACTTTTTAAATTCAAATAGTAAGCGATTTACAACTTAAGCTTTACATACATAAAAAAATTTAAGAAATTTTCATCTTCAATTTTTACAATGGTATAGATACTTAAATGATGTGAAAATAATCTATATTATTTTTCGAATAAACACTTTTTTGATTCATTTATAAAATATAGTACTTTTTCATTTTAAAACGGACTTTTAAAAAGTGAAAAATTATATTTTTCACTAAAGTTGATAAAAACAGTTGATGATTCGATTATCTTATTTATCATGATTACATTGTGCTATTGAACTATAGTTTTGTTATTGGATTTTACACGAGTTTGGTAATAACAGTTGATAAGTTTATAAAGATTTAATTTTTTTCAAGATAATTTTATGAGCTGATTTAATTTTTCAATTTTAATTATAACTAAGATAAGTACAAAATTTGAAACGTCTAAAAAAATTATGTATAATTTTACAGACTACGTATAGGTTTATATATTATTGTATATAATTATAAACAACTATTTAAAAATATTATAGATAATTTTATATAATAACAAAGCAACTATTCACAGCAAAAATAAAAATCCAATTTTTAATATTCTTAGTCAATAGAGCAATGATGAGTTTGCAATATGTTTGCTCGGTTTCAAATCCTAATATAGCCTGTACCAATTAAAATTACTTATAAAATATTACATTACACATTGCATACGCTTTGTTTTTAAACATTTTTGTAAATCTTGATTATTGACAAATATAACGATTTCAAACAGTTAAAAATAAAATTTTTTTTAACAAATCTTTAAAACTTATTTAAATATTATTTTATGTCTTTCACAAATATCAGTTGAAAATTTAATTATCAGACGACGTAAATTATACATATTTTTTTCATTATCGATTACCAATTCATTTAAAACCTTGTTTTTATTTAGCTAATAAAAAGAATAATCAGCTTCATAAAAATAAAGAGCCAAGCAAATTTTTAGAAACAATGCAATTATTAGGCTTATTTTTTCTTTTAGACAATAGAAGAAAAGTTTTGTTAATGTTTATTTATTTATTTATTCTCCCAGCAAGTCAGACTTTACTGTTCTCTTGGCAGCGAGCAGTACAAGTACGTGAGTGTCAGCAGTTTAAAAGACTAGCTAGTATATAATTAATAATAATATATATTTCTGTTTTTTATTCATCAGTCAGGTGTAACATTTAATTTTTGTACACCATCATTTATTAAGGCCATGTTGTGATTCACCGCTGGCTGTGTGTTGCATTGTTTTTATTTTTATATGCTGGTAATGTTTCCACTCTTGTAAATCGAACAATTTATATCTGTTGCTTTTTAGTACAAAGATAATGAGAGAATTTATGATAAGAAGCAATTATTTTGAATTATTTTTTCTTCAGTACAATCTGTTCTGTCTCATTTGTTCTATAACTTTTTTTAAATCTATTTACAAAAAAATCACTGCGCGTTTCTTCTTCTTTTTACACGTTATACATACGAATTGAAGCTAACGCTGTACAAATTATATTTTCTATTTACTTTTCACAAAAAGCGTACTATAGTGAAATTGATAAATAATCAGATATGTATAGCTTTCGTTACTTTTTTCGATACATTATTTAACTATAATTTTAATGTCATGTTTTTGATTAAATTAATGTGAAGATATTTACATTTATAATTATAAATTGGACTTTATTACTTGCCTAATTTTTTTTCGCAACATTCTCATAAAGTTTCTAAAATAAACAAAAATATGACATTAACAAAAAGTAACGAAAGAAGCTCATGTCTGATAAGATTTATTATTATCAAAACCAATAGTATAACAACTTTAAAATTTTTCTATTTTACTTTGTTATAAATATTAGTACATTAACTTTCTTAGCTTCTAGGCAACCAATTCCACTTTAGACGCAAAAACGAATTTCTTATTAAAAAAGCACCGATATGTTTTGCTGCATTATTTCTCTACAATGTCATTATTTAGATATTTTTTTTCATAATATTGTTTCTATCTACAAATCGATAGCATTATTAAGTCGTTTTAAAAAAAGTAACAAAAGTATAGAAAATCGCAATTACATCACTTATTTACAATATTTTATAGACGTCCATTTGTTGCTGTAACACTAAATTACGAACAAAAAATATGAATAGCCAATGCCCCTACAGTTTGCTTAAATTAATTTTTTTGTATTTCATGTTTTCATCAAGCTCACGATAGCCATTGCTAATAAAAATTATTTATATTACATTATATTATACAAGGTTTTGGTGCTGGCAATGTCAATCGTGGCAAGAAAAAAATCATTAAACATTCATACGCCTATTATAAATGTTGTACAACTATATTTTACATACAGTGGACATTTCCCCCAATTTTTTGATTATCTGGAAATGATTTCGATTTAACTTTCTTCGTTATATTTCTGTTCTATCAGATGGAAAAATCTTTTTGAAACTTTTTATTAAAGATAATTATTTACAATAACAAAAATTTAATTAAAAAATAAATATAACTGAACTCATTGAGATCGGTTTTTAACATTTTACAGATTAAAAAAAATTACTTGAACGATTTTTTACACGAAAAAAAAAGAAAAAATTTAATCAATATCTTAACCAGTAATCGTAAATGATATACTTAAATATAACACCAAGGAATGAATTTGTTTTTTTATATTATATTTAATTTATTACAACTGATAATTTATAAACTGATATAGAAAATATTTTAAGTTTACTAAATCTAATAAATTTATAAATATTCTGAAATTTGAAACTAATTTCTGAATTTATTTTGGAAGATTTAAAAATTCGTTTATTTATTTACAATAATACAAACATTTTCAAAAAAATATATATCAGCTAAATTTGTGTTATTATTGACTTACTCTAAAAACGCATTTGAATAAAATGTAATGAATGCATAACGTAAATGTTTATGTAAAAATTTTTTATGTTTTTTACTTCTATTTCTTTTTAATTTGATACTTACGCTGCATTAAATGATTTATCTTTTATATAAGTTATTAATTTCTGGAAAAAATATTTGAAATAATTAAAATTTTCTAATCCTATAAGTCTTTCTAAAGAAATAATATTTTGTGATTTAAATCTAAAAGAGTTCTGGAATTGATTAATTAGTAAATGAAAAAAAATTCTATAAATCTATTATGATACGATTAAAAAATTAAAAAACAGATTCATTCCTAGATTTCGACATTATTATACACACTATACACATATTTGCAAAAAGACAAATACGTATTCACAATCACACGAAAATTCAATTATCTAAACCTCAGCGCCGAGGTCACGGACACCCTGCTCGGCAATGGGCACATATTTATCATCGATTTTAACAAGTAATATGACCTTATCAACATGAGAACGACGATTAGGATCACGATGATTAGGCGACCATCGATGAACAACACAGCCTTCCATGCCACGTTCTGGTACCCAATGTTGCCAGCCTGATCGACCACCCATTTGACGCATTTTCTCATCGGGCCAAATAACATCTATACGACGACCCAAATTTATTGCATCATACACGTAATTTGGGTCCATTATCTGTAAACAATGAGGCTTTGATATTAAGTACGTTTTCTTGTTAAGGAAATGGTGTTTTTTATTTTGTAAAGTCGTAAATATATATTATTAAAAAATTAAAAATGTCTATATATTTATTAATTCGAATCTTAAAACATTAATTTTACGATAATTTATAAATGTTTAAAAAATAATAATTATCAATTTAGTAAGCGTAAAATTTAATTTCACACCTTTTTAAATACTTAATAAAGAAAAATATCAATTTATTACTCATATATTAATTGTAGTAGATGACCGTAAAACATCACATAATTTTTAATTTCGTACTAGACATCATAATCCCATAAGTAGGACGTACAGTTTTGCAAAAGCACAAAAAATATATCGATTAAGTTTAAAAATTTTTATAGTATCATTAAAAAAAAAGTAGTAAAAGTGAAACATAAAATTATACTTTATTCAATTTGACAAATAAACTTTCATACTCACACGAACTCTCTGTAGTACTTCTTCCTTATCTATTTTGGTGCTGAAACTCGTTTCTTGTTGACTTTTAGCTTCGGTTTTAATATCACTACTGCTCAGAAGGCCGGCAAGACTGGCTAATGTGGAGCTCGTTGGCTTTCCCATCGAGGCGAGCGAGCCTCTGCAGTTACCTCCAACCGAACTCGTATTAGCTCTACCTAATGAACCACGGCCAGTCGAGCCACTCATTTGACAACCAGATTCCATTGATTGTGAACCGGATGTGTTGTGTCCCGATTGACTATAGCCTATTAAATTAAGGATACATTTTTATAAATTCATTATAAATAATTGATTTTTCTGAAGAGAGCATTATATTTAATAAACTGCATTCAAAATGTAAAAACTGCTCATCTTACATATAAATACTTTGATATGTCTTCTGATGCACTGTGAGGCTTTGATAAGGATACTTAATTTTTTAAGCTAATATATAAACATATATATAAATATATAAACTAATATATAAACATATATATAAATATATAAACTAATATATAAACAATGTAGAGTTGATAGTTTAATATTCTAAAATAATATAATCTATTGATGATTTAAAACTTTTTAAAAGTCCGACTTCACTTAAGAATTTAATAGAATGTGTAAGATGTAATTTTAATTACTAAAATATTTTATTCTTTTTTTAAATTTTTAGTAATTTTTTGGATCTATCTACTGTTCAAGATAAATTGATATTTATCAAGTAAATCGTTAAATCTTGATTTTTGTATTTTGAATTCCTGTTTTTATTGAAATCTATGTCGAATCATGAATATGCGAATCTTTAATTTAGCAGCCGTTATTAAAAGTCATAGATTAAATTTATATTAGGTATTTCGATTTTTAATTTAAATTTGTAAATGAAAGAAAAATATTTTGATTACATAGAAAATCTTGCATTAATATAAATTATATTGTAGAAGTTTTATTTCATCATATAATAATGAAATTGTATATTGTATTTAACTTTATTGCTTGTATTACCGTGCTTACCTGTATTTTGCGATAATATGGTATTATGTATTTAATCGCGATATATTCGGTAAAATAAATAAAATGAAAAATTAATTTACCAGAATGTATATTATATGTAGTCATAGAATAAACTCCGTCGTTGCTGAACCCACCGTCATCATGTGAACCTGTTCCACCGGACGAACATCCCTGACCGCATCTTCTTCTTACTCTGTTAAAAATAATATGATTATGTGTACGTTCTTTACGTTTAAAGCTTTTTATTTTAATACAAATTTTTTACCTCCTCCAAAGTTTGAGTACTGTATTTTTTATAGCATTTAAACTAAGCGGACCACCGATAACGGAACAGAGTTGTTCGTTTGTCTCAGCATAACTGGTGGTAAGAGGTGATACATAGATTGGATAACCAATCGGTTGATCACACGAACTATTTATTATATTTCTTAACGCTTGTTTTGCATTCTGTATGGAGCCTCGTTCTGGATTGCGATTTCTCAAATAAACCTGAATAATATTAATTAATTTTAAAACTTGATATTTATTTATTATTCTATGTAATCAAAAACAAAAATATATACCAGTTCTTGCTGTTGTCCAGCCCAAAGACCACGAACGCATTCGCGATTCATTTTTATCACACGAAAGCTGAGGAAACGTTTATTTAACATAATGACTTTGTATTCATCGATGCCGTCATCCAAAACATGCCTAAAATATAAATACAATAGTTTTTATAAACGTAAATGGAGATCATATTAATTTTTAGAATAAAAATAATGTATTATTAATACCTTAGAGCTAACAGACTTGGTGCTCCACTAAGGATAGCATTTCGCCAAAGAGGATCAGCTTCATGACTAATAACAAGGTTGTGATCATGATTGTCTATAGCTTCATGCAATGCTGCTGCTTCTTCGTACGTATCTGGACTCATAAAGTGATCCTGGTGGAGTTTCAAAGCCATGCGTACGCCTTTTGCCACAACGCTCCGAAGTAAATCAACATCGTGTAGCACCCATTCATCACGCACTGAAGTTATTCTAAAATCACCTGTAAACGAAGAAACAATAACTTTTCTTTATAAAATATTATTATTAATATTTCGTATGAAAATAAATACAAAATTATTTTAATAGCATTTAAATTTATTGAAAAAATAAAATTTAAATTATATAAATATAAATAAAAATTCACCTTTGAAAAGTGCGTGCAAACCATAAAGAAAAAATTCAACGCTCGATACTGTATTATGAGAAGCTGCTCCAAGTACACGTCTTCCCAAAAGACTTAGAGCTAAGCAGAGTGATACAAGGCACGAGTCTCGAGACCTCTCTAACATCTGCAATAAAAAAAAATTACATTATGTAATATTATTAAAAAATAAAAATACAAAAATACTGTATATTGAATAGAAACAAAAAATACCTTATCTTGTTTAGTAGCACAAAATTGTATCCAATCTAAATAAACATTGCAAAAACTACTTCTAGTAATTCCGCTAGCCCGAAAATCAAAATCTTCATCTATATTCATATTGAAAACTGGATCCAAATCTACAAAATTTTTCTCTAATGTTTGTTTTAGTGCATCGACTATTTCTTGATTCTCTAACCATTGTTTCAATTTTGGTGATTTAACCGCGTAGAAAATGATACTTTTTACATAATAAGTTACTAGAACCTTCCTGAAGTCAAAGACTTGCAACATTGAACCCGCGGAATTGTCCGATATGGAATAACCTTCGAGTACGTATTTAGCACTGGCCACTTCCCAAGCTAACCATCGTTGGCTAAAATTATAAATCATAAAAATTTATTGATGGTAATTATGATTTTCATTTAATTGAAATTTTAAAAAATTACCTAAATGCTGCATTAACACTAAGCACATGAGAAAAATGTCCCATTTCACAACAGCAACAATTATCATTGTCTTCGATTCCTTCGGAAATAGCTTCAACTTCTCTCTGTTGGCAATAAGTTCCTCTAAATTCTAAGCCTCTTAGTTGAAAAGTAACGAGACCATTGCCAAGTTGAATAACATGTACAAGACAATTTAGGTAATCAGAGGCCAAAAGGAAACAGTCACCTTGTTCAACATTACCCCAGCGGCCTAAAGCTAAATCTCCATAGAGACTATGTTGCAACGAGCGTGTTAATTGTTCATAGAAGATTGAGTTTAAATTGTTGTCATCAGCGCCTAAATTACGTTCAAGATGTAGTGACATACGTGTATTTGAATGGTCAACTCTATAAAATACAGATAACATTTTTTAAAAATAAAATTTAGGTATTAATTTAAAAATATATAATATATATATAAGTATTTGCTTTAAAAAATATATATTATACCTTCTAGTCTTGTAATCTCTCTCCCAAAATTTAACAGGTCTCACATAAGAGCTAATAAAAATTGCGCTTCCTAAAAGTGGATTTAATGGTGTGCTAAGTATAGCCGAGATACCAGCTTGAAGAAACAACATTGCCGAGTGTGGCACAGAAAATGGTTGTGCAAATGCATGAAATGCACTACCCCAAGTGATTTGCCATGGTGCAATATAAGTGACGATAAATCGTATTTTGAGCAGCAATTCATGGACCTTGGCAAAAACAATTGCGGTAATAAAATAATCAACTAAAAATGTTTCACTATACTCGCGAAAATCCATACGGAAGAGAAGGACGGCAAAGACGAGAACAAGATAACGCGTTGACGAGTCAGAATAGGCCGAACGACAAGATTTGAGACCACAAACAACAATTATGAGAGCACCAATGTATGGACCAAATTTTGCTGCAATTTTTCCCGACGATTCCGTCAAAGCACCTATGAATACTAAAGGGTAGAGAATATTTCGTTCGAAGAAACAAAGATATACATAAATTTTTTCGAACCACATTATCTTGACCGGTTCTCGAACTATAAAAAAAATAGTAATTTTATTGATTATGCTTTAATATTTCGAATGTATAAAAGAATAAAAAAAGTTTTACCTTCAAACTGTGTATGTTCAAAACTACGCAATACAGGTCTTGCCAAGCACAACCAGGGTAATTGCTTCCTTAACTGTGGTATAATATAATGCAACAATAATCCTAATATTCCAGTAAACGTCCATAAAACAGGATTGAGTTCAGGTTGTAAAGCTGTAAAAAGTGTCGACGAGTGTATAGCAAATGACCAAATTCCAATAACGGAACAAGCAATAATATCGTTCTTAAGTCTAGCTGTAACAGTATTTCGTAATTTCTCAGGTAAAGGATCAAAAAGTTCAGAATCGGAAACTTGATCGCCCATTGCTATTTTCATATCCTTCTTCTTTGAAGATTTAGTTTTAGGTGGTTTAGCAGGAGGTTTTTCATCCTCTTTTGAAACTCTCCATCCTGTTTTTGTGGGATTAGATGTCATCGTCGGAGCAGAAATAGAAGATGATGTTGCATTTAAGGTAGTTGAAGTTGTTGTAGTATCTCGCCTCGAGGTATTTTCAATGACTTGAACAGGCTTTTCTTCGAGATACATACCTGCAGGCCATACATTATTTTTCACCAATTCCCAAATGACACTTGGATCTGATGACGACCTAAATAAAAAACAATTGAAATTAATATTACTCGCATATATAAATTAAAAAAAAAAAGTATATTGAAAAATAATTACCTGCTAAGATGATATGAAACTGCCATTAGCAAACCAATAAATATTGAAAATAAGATATGCTGTGAGGATTTTGGTTCCATAAGAGCTCCATAAGCAAACCCATATAAGAAGAAAACTGCCATAATGCTGCGACAAAGACAGTAAAGAGATGATACAAGACTTGTAGTTGCGTTACCACCAAATAAATGGATGTCAATGTGTTCGCAGAGATACATAATAAAAGTATTGATTTGTGGAAAAAGACCAAGTGAAAAAACAATTGGAAAACAAAGTAGAAAGATTAACAGTGCGTTGCGCGTTTGGACAATAGCGTTATAATCAAGTATCTGCATGTTATAAACTCGAAAATCTGAACTCTTTGCACTCTTTAGAGATGCCTCTAGAATAAGTATTATACTCGTGCAGATAATGTAATATATAGGCCTGAAATAATATTAATTATTTAATATTCTGTAACTCAATAATTTTAATAATTTTATAGCATTTATAATTTAATTAATCTAATATTTGTTAAGAAATTACCTGGAAAATACAACAATCCTATTAAACCCATGCGTAGGTGATGCCGCATCAGGTTGAACAGATTTCAATAACGAATACTGACAGCCAGCAGTGACAAAACAAAATATAAATGCAAAGATATCCCTGTAGAAACCTTGCTGAAGAATAAGCAATCCTAAACCAGCCACCATAACAGCAAGAATTGTTGAAAAAATTGTTTCGATTACGGTAAGATTGCGATCCAAAAGTGCAAGTAAGGAAAGCCTATCAAAACGCACTTTAACATGTGGTAACCGACCAATCTTCCATTTGTAGTAGTGGCGAGTTGGTTTAGCTTTTAACTGACTTAATTCTTCAAAACCGATAAAATCATTGATGAAACGGTTCCAAGAAAGATTTTCTTGATGCAGCGGTAACGTTATCGCCTGTATTTATATTAATTTAATTTTTATAATACTCATTTTTATGGTCAATCGTTAATTATTTAAATGTAGTAACAGATTGTGAAATTAAAATAATTTTTTTTACCTGAGTACTGGAAGCATCAATGGAGCCAGTATTCGCTGGATTAGCAGCATCAAGATTTCTAAGAAGATTTTGTAAACGACCATTTCTTTCAGCCATCGATTCGGATATTTGAGGACATCGTTGGAAAAACGATGGCACTCCAGCAATGCGCTGAGAATTATCGCCGCTTTCATTGAAAACTAAAGCTTGACTTGGCGCACTTGGTGCTGGTAATGCTGCTTGAATTTTTGATGATTGATTGCCATTCTTGGTATTACTGGCACTGGCAATGGCATTAGGATTGTTATTGTTGATAGGCGATGATAGGACTGGCGGTGTTAAAACGGAAGGTGTATCAATTATCACTGTAAGACCTGTGGGTGTCAGCAACACTTTGTGCATCTTAATATTATCGAGACATTGTTGGAATTATATTTTTGGTTCCAACAGATTTCTTAATTAAAATTTTTATATTAAAAAATTAAATAATATAAAAGTTATAATTGAAACTTTATTTAAAATGATTTCAGAATTTAAAAACATACCAGTCGGAAATAGGATATTTTTCCGTTCTTAACTAATTTTAATAAATTTTAATCAACTTAAGAAAGTTTTTTTACTTTGGAATTTTTTCGGTTGGTTTTTAATTTTTATAATTTTTGTTTTTTTCGTTGGAATCAATTACTTCGTTTTTAAAATATTAATAAAAAAACTTTCAGTATCTTTTACGAAATTTTCTAATTTTTCATAAAACATCGTTTTAAATTTCTTTATTAAAATAATTAAAAAAAAATAAAAGATATTTAATCCTAAATTTAAATATTTAATAAAGTCTTTAGAATGATGGATTCACAAGCCGAGATCCCGAGTTCGATTCCGACTCTCGGCCAAATGATACAAGCACCTAACGCGCTGGAGATCTCCGTCGTTAATTAGCATCGCAATAATAACATAAATACAACGATGTTAAATAAAATTAAAGAAAAGTCTTTAAAATGATTTCAAACTCCATATTATTAATAGCATACCCGCAGAATTGAGAGACAAGCTGCTGTAACTATTACTCGATACATCTGGCAAATCCGTCAATTCATAACTGCCATCATAATACATATTTTGATTCAAGTGCTGACGTAATAATGTGTTTAGCAGCTTCTCATTTTGTTCAGGCGGCAGTACTCGAGCAGCCGCAGCAGCAACCGTACTGGCAGATTGAGATCCTACATTATGTGCAGCAGCAGCAGCTGCAGCTTTTTCATCAAAAGTGTAGGCAAGCCATCGGCCACTGTCATCGCGAAAATAATGAACCGAATCCTCTGTTGCGTCTGGATTTGTTGTTATATGATACAATATACGCGTTAATGCTATAATGTCCTGGTCCTGAAATCAATTAATTTTTCTATTAAATCTAATATATTTTAGTAAAGATTACATCAAATTTATTATAATTTTATGTTGCAAATATTTTATAATGAACGAAAAAAAGTAAAAACTCTAGAAAAATGATGACACATAAATAATAATAATTTGTTGAAAGGCGTTGATAATACGAAGCATAAAAATATGTGGAATAACTGAACTGGATTGTTACAGCGTGTCCTGCGCCTCGTTCGATTAGATCTGTGAAGCTTCTTATATCGAGATCTATTTCGTGGATCATTAGGAGGAGCACGCGTCAGCCGGAGATCAGTCATTGTACTTGACTGGCTAGGTGGCTCGCCAATAATTGGTCGATTAGTTGATTGATTTAAAAAAGCAGCAAGTAATGGTGGAGCATTTGGTAATAAACCACTTTCAGGTGGTTGAACAAACCTTGCGCCAACAGCACTGCTACTTTTACTGTAAAAATAGACGTATTTAATTTTCATGAATATTATTACATGGAATTTCGACACAATCAAAAATATGTTAATATTTACTGTGGTTCGCCGGATGCATTTGCTAACCCGCCGGTGGAGGCAGAAATAGATGCAAATCTCTGTTGACGTTGCTCCCTTCTTGTCATACCAATTCTTTTCTTTGGTTTCGTTGCAGCAGGTCGACCTTCAGTACCAATTACATTTTGTTCATTTCTATTAGCACTTGGGGTATTAGCTTTTATAATGGTATCGATACCATTTGATGAGGAAGGGTTATTAAGGCGAGCCCGATTTTGTTTGGGTATAGCACCCTGTTGACGTTTACTTTCAACTTCAGATTGTGTTGGTAATAATTTTCTTTTGACTTCATCAGCTAAACTTAAACATAAACTCGTCGTACTCGCTGACGAACCTGATGAAAGAGCTTCTGGTTCTTTACTTGGCAAATCTATTAACATAATGAAAATAAGCATAAATTTTTCCAAATGATAAACTACAATTTCAAATTACATACATTGGGATCAGAGTTTTACTAACAGATTTTAGGACACGTTTTTATCGTAATTTCACTTTATAAAAAAGAAATAACTTCTAAAGGTGGGTTATATTTTCAATCAACATATGAAAAAAATTAAAAAAAAAATGATGAATAAATTTTTACATAAAGTGTAAAGGACATTACAATTCGTTGTGCAAAATATATAGCAGGCTCCTTTTCTGTTAATTTGTACAATCTACATACAAGTATCTAAAATAGAGATATATTTATCTTTGATAAAAGACGTGAAATTGAGGAAACAACATTAGTGAAACTATTACTATACCTCTAATAAAATATTTAATCTAAAAAGTGAATCTAGCTTTTTCAAAAATTTGTAATTTTCGTTAATATTTTAGTTGTAGCTTAATTCACATATTTTAGATGATAATCGTATGTTCTATATTACAATCATTCAACTACAGAGAGATATGGATGTATTTTAAGTTGCTTTTAAAAAACGGTGACTTTTAACGAGATTGTAAATGATATTTATCTCATTCCTTGTAACTACAAAAAATTATTATTTTTAGGGAAAACTACAAACTTACAATCTGTACTAGCTGTTCGAATACTATCGGACGCATCTGTATCGTCAGATTTCTGCGAGGTCCATAGTACTGGCAGCATTAATTAAAAATGTTTACAACCATCCTTGTATCTCTTACATTTTAGAATTTTTTTACTAATATAAATGTGAAGTATACACGCTATATAAATACAAAAATGCAATAAAAGATAATAAAATAGTGTAAGAAATTTTTAAAATTTTATATCATTACTTTTTAATTTTATAAATTCATTTTTTGGTAAACAATTTTTCAAATTTATCAAAATTTTCAAGTGAATTTATGGCTTACATTTTTTATAAAATATAAGCCATAAATATATAAGATATTGCATTTTTTATTCATTTAATCAGTGCATGTACTTCACATATAAAAATAACCAGTAATAACATTTAGCGTAGATTAACTCACTTTTATTAGTCCAGGGCTCGCCTTCACCATTTTCAAAAAGCCAATCAATGCCAACAATGCTGCCTGAATTTGCTGGTTCATCAGCTTGCTGTTGTTGCTGCTGCTGTGGTTGTTGTTGCTGATGTTTCGATTTTTCTTTCCTTTTTTCTTTTCGTCTTTCGCCATCTGACAAATCCCAACTACTTTGACTAGTATTACTAAACCGCCTTTTCGTCACAGGCTTTCGTTCCTCCAAAAGGGCATCACGTGAATTAGCTGAATCATTATCTACTGTTGTATCTACAACGTACCTGAAATTATGGAAAACTTTGTAATAAAATTCAAATATTTTTATTAACTTTCCGTGAAATATTCTTGATTGTCATTGAATTACATAAAACCTATAACGTTTATTTTTCTTAAACAAGAGGAAATTTTGATAATTAATTTTCAAACATTCAATGATATTGATGAATTAGATTTCGCCATACAAACCTTATAAGTCTATCATCGATTTCTTTATGTGTGAGTAAAGGACTGTAGAATTCCTGAAGATTATATCGTCCAGTATTTTCAGCAGGAATTTGTTCATCACTCTGCTCAGCAATCGGATGCACTATCTCCGATCCACTGAGATATGGCAGCAGTTGCAGCTGATTTCTTTTTAGTGTACTTTGTGGTAAAACCTGTAAGATCAATAAATAGAAAATAATTTTACTTTTGAAAGATTTTCATAAAAATATACAATTATGTCAAATACTCTTTATAAAGATTAATAATAAATATTTTTAAGTGATAAACCTTTTTTGAATTAATTGTTTCCAAACTTTGAGGATGCAAGGGTAAATTATTGTCATCCGTTGGATTAGTAATTTTATTGGATGCTCTAATAGTTTCAAGACTTTGAGGATGAACGAGCTGTTGGTGTGGCATTTTAGAAATAACCTAGGCAAGAAAGATATTGTTGCAATAAATATTTAGGTAATTTAAATTTTCATTGAATTTTTTAATTAACTTTATTGTACAATAAATTAGTTATAAGATTGAAAATAATTGTATACATACTTCAAGCGATTGGGGATGCGATGGAATTTTATTTTTGTCAACATCCTCTTTTTTTGGAATAATTGATATAATTTCGAGGCTCTGTGGATGATCATTTAATAACTGTGCCTCCATAGGGATTGAATTTGAATTAAGCCTCCGTACACTCTGATTATATTTCCAATATTCAAAATCATCTTGTTGCTCTAATTCTAGGGAACTTGTTTGTTTAATCTGACTTTCTGAGCCTGTTTTTCCGAGATTGTTTGTTTTAGAATAACGACTGCGTGAATCTTCGGATGCATGTCTACAGAACTTTCGTGACATGGAACGTCCTTTTCCTAATGATGAGAATATATTTAAATGTACATTTGATTGATATAAATATTTTTATGATATAATTAAATGAAATCAAAATATTTTTATTTGCATAAACGAAAAATAAATTTTCAATAATAATAAAAAATATCTTAAATTGAAGAACAAATAAATTTAAATTCAAAGCAAAGTTATTTTAGTTATAAAAGTTTGATTAAAATACTAAATTACCATAAACTCTATTTCTGTAATGTTGCTCATGATCTTGCTCTAACACTAATTCAGCTTCATGTACATTAATACTAGTAACGATAGGCTTATTTAATTGTGTAGCCTCTTCAGAACTTTCCGAACTATTCTTACGATGTATTTCAACTTTTAAATCTATAGTCGAATTAGGTTTATCTCTTGTGTAATCTGATGTTATACTATCAGCATCAGCATTTTGAGTATTTGGCTCTATATATGAGTTACGAGATGAACACTCCACAGGTGGGGTATCAGTTTTTCCTAAATAATTACATTATCGTTATTAAAATTCATTAAGAATAATACTAAGATAAATATATTTCTCAACACTAACCATTTAAGACTTGAAGTTCAATACCAAGAAAATCTTGGTCTTGTGGCTGTTCTCTGCGTTTTAGACGATTGTCTCTCTTTTTCTCACTCTCCAACTTTTGTTGACTGATGTTTTGATTGGGTTCCTCCAAGCACTCAGTTGTATCATAGACACTATGGAGTGCATGGTTAATGCATTTGATTGTTCCAAACAGAACAACAATAGTGGAGCAATAGGCTAACCACACATATAGTGTTGATGGAAAGTACTGAAATTTAAAAAAAATAATTTAATTAATAATTATATACACCAACATTTAATGTTAGATTTAAAACATTGTTATTGTTTTCCAAATAATTCTATTAATCTAAGATATTATCTTTTATTTAAAAAAAATGTTATGTACTCAAAAAGATTGTAAAAGAAATGAGTCACTTAGTGAATCACTAATATTTATTACTGCTTAATTTTCAATTATTTATTTTTGATTCAGAAAAAGAAAATATAAGTAACAATAAAGCCAAGTCTATTTTTTAAAAAAATAGTTTTTGTTTACTTTTACTTTCTAACAAAAAAAGAGAATATTTGAATTGACCACCATTATTATGTCAATTATTTAAAAAATTTAATTATAAATAAATCATATTTTATTTCTTACAAATTGTTACACCACAAACATAATATATATAATAAAATACTTAAGTACCACTATTTGCTTAAAAATACAAAAAAAAACATAAAAAAAAAATAAGAGACTGTTTTTAGAGACTTTTTTATGAAGTTAAAAAAAAAGAACTAAATCATCAAGAATTTATTAAGCTAACTGCTTAAAAAAGATTTCTAAGTCAGCAAATGTACAACAAATTTTTTCATATATTATGACCTGAATAAAAAAGAAATTAATTAAAATTTAAAAACTCTTATACAACCCATAAAATAAGACCTGTTAAGATTTTGACAGTAAAAATAATGTAAATTAATAACAGTTTAAATATCAATTGTTTGTTGCAGGTTAAATTATAAACTTACTAAGTAAATAGCAAATGGTAGACAGAGTAAAAAGAGCCAAACATAAAGATGAAATGTATTAGAGAATATATCCAAATGTGGATCGTAAAACCAGCCTCCTGTAAGACTTGCCCAGACGCCCTGGCGCAGGATCTCCAGCGTTTGCGAACCCATACCAGCTTTTACTTTCCCACCTCACCATGTTCCCATCGTTTGTTTTATTTATTTTTCTTTGCGTGTTTGCACACACGCCTAAATTTTCATTGTGCACTTGATGCAATGCTTCGACACTTCTTCTTTTCTTTTTAACAGTCTCTATAATGATAATAATATATAAAAATTTAATGTAACACGAACTAAAGAATATACATAATGAATTTTATAAATTATCAATGTTATTTGACACATCTCTCTTTCTAAGATAACAGATAGTGTCATCATTATCAACAAACAGATGATTCCAATTACAGAATATATATGTTGGTAACTACACTAGTGTACACTTCAAGTTTAGACATATGTATATATTTTTTGATAATTAAAACAAGAATTCAGTTGATTTTAAGATTGAAATTTAATGTATTTAAATTTTCTTGATAGTATTAAAAGTTTAAGATTCGTTCAATTAAGATTGAAGTATAGTCTAGTTTAATCTAATCTGATTAAACCAATTTAGAAACACAGAAATGGTTGTTCTTAAGTTATTAAATATAAAATCGTTTACTTTTTACAATTTTGAATCTGCAGTATAAGTGACAAACATTTCTGATCATTAAGTTTTCTTTTAAAGAAAACTTGCTTTATCATTGAACAAATTTCAAACACATTGTCAAAAAATTTAATCATCAAATATTTCTATGCATACAAATACACCATCTATTAAGAAAATCTAAAAAGAAATAAATTGGAACACACTAAACAATAATCACAACTCAACTCCAAAAGACAATATTCTAAAATGTCGAGGAAAAAAAAATATTGCATTCGTGTTGCATACACTTTTATATACATATGTATAACACATGTGAGAAAAAAAATAGGTATATAAGATTCTTACACACACTTCTGAAAAATAAATACAAATAATATATTTCAAGTTCGCGTGGATGCTCGCACTTTTTTGTAACCTCCTACGACGACTTTGCGCACGTACATTGCGAACGAATGTATAGGTGTATGCTTAACTAACTTTCTTTTGAAGGATTTAAGGTTTTTAATAAAAATTAAAGACGAATTATTTAGTCTGTTCGCGCGCGCCGTGACATCAATCAATGGATTACGGATGATGTCGCAGCCATACTCTCTCCTTCCTTTCCTTTTTTTCCTTCTTATTTTACTTTACACATCTATAATTATATATATAACATAACGTTTTCAAGCAACTACTGTGCGCGCGAGCGGAGAGGTTGGGTACTGTTGCTTCTTTTTTTTTGTCTTTTTCTTTGCAGACTGACTGGAGCGCATTTTTGAAGATCTAATTTTTTACGAATTTATTGTAGTATATTTATTGCATCAGATAAGAGGACAAATGTTAGCTAATATAATTGTTTTACAAATAGTTGAATTCTTTATTCTATTTCCGAGCGCTCAAGTATTTAAAAAATGTTGCATTAGAATAAATGTAACATTTGTTAGTTTTATTAAAAATTAAATATTTAATATCTTTATTAATATATCAAAAATTAAAAATTATATTTTAAAATAATTTTGTATTTATTTTTATTTTATACATAGAGCTCCAATAAATAATTCATATAAAAATTAATTAACAAACAATAATACTAAAAATCAAACTTATTTTTAATAATAATGTAATAAATATTGAAAACACGTTTTTTTTTTAAATTAATAATATATTTACATATCTTACACACATTTTTTTGACATTCATAAAATACAATTATTTTACACTCCAATTTTTTTTTACAATACATAGAAAAATGTAGTAAATTTGTATTTACAATTACGGTGTATTAAAGAATATTAAAAAAATAATAATGAAAACAATTTCACTTAATTTTTTTGTTTTTTTACAATTTTTTTAAAAACATCAAATATCTAATTTTCTTTGAGTTAATAATAATCAACCATCCAGTATCAATAAAATCTGTAATTAATTTTATTTATATTTTTTTTATTGTGTAAATTATTTCTTTCAAAGTGGATTGTCATTTATTTAACCAAATGTCTTCTTGATCTAGTTCATCTGGAAATTATTTTTAAAATTAATTACTTACTTCATCAACGATTTCCATTGATGAAGGAAATACTTTAGTTAGATTTCTTAGATCATCATTTGTTAAATAAGCAGTAAGCTTTTCACTGCAAGCATCAGGCAATCCACGGCCATTTATAATTGATGCACTTAAAATATTCAAAGCTTCTTTAGCTTCATTAATAATATTTTCTCTTCTAATAGCTTTTTGCAATTTATTGTAAATCAATGCACCATACACTGGAAAATATGATGCATCAAAATTTTCAAAATTTTTATTTTTTGTATACCTAGCTACTTCAGTCAAATTTTTCTTCAGAACGTCATACACTGTTATATAATTATTAATCCTTATCATCTTCAAATTTTCAATTTCTTCTAAGTACCGACTAAAAGTCAGTGGGCATGGAAAATTATTTAAATATATTTCATTCTTTGAGTGAATGTAAAACCTTGCAGCTTTGAGTTTTATCAAATGTTCTCTAAATATGACTTCAGCATCCCTACAAAAATCAATAAAATTTCTCATCATGAAATACCCAGTAATTGGATCTTGTATGGAATCTGTACTAGGTATTTCCAAAACCAAACCACAACGTTGTGGGCGTGTTGGATGCATGTAAGTTTCTTTAATTTCAAAAACTATATCTATAGGCGTTTTACCAAAATTATCTTCGGCATTTATGTCAGCGCCATGTTTCAGTAACAGATCGATTCCCTTAGCATTTCCCATTTGACAGCATAAATGCAATGGTGTACTACCACGTTCATATCGACATTCAACATCTGCATCATACTTTAATAAAGTTTCAATTAATTCTTCATTTTCATCGATTAAAACAATGGCCATATGTAAAGCACTGCTACCATATTTATTCCTTGCATTGACATTTACACCATTGTCAAGAAGAAATTCAACAGTTTTAAAAAGCAAATATCCTGTCAGATGGATGTTTCTACTGGTCTTATATAGATTTGCATCTTTTCTTAAGAATAAAAACAATAAATGAAGAATATTTCCTCCATGATCATCACAGTAGTTAATGTCAGCACCATATTTTAATAAAATATCAATTATACCTTGAAAATTGCTAACACAATTTGCTATAGTATAATGTAATAAATCTGGGTATTCTTTTATATTAGTTCCATGATGTAAAAATGTTTCAACTAAATCTGCATCATCATTTTCAATAGCGTAATGTATAGGTATTTTACCAGTTATGTCTTTGACATTAACATCAATTTGATTATTTACCAACAATTCGACAATGTCAACTCTGCGATTTTTTGTAGCAATGTGAAGCAATGTTTCTCCTTTAACAGTTATATTAAAATTAATACCTTCTGCAATCAACTGTTCAACAATATTCAAATAGCCATTTTCTACAATATCACACAGTACAAAATTATTATTTTTATCTTCTGCTGTCATAATAAAACCGTATTTGAAGAAACATTCAATTATTTCACTGCCTATTTGATTATTCAATTTTAAAACAGTCAAAAATACTTTTCTATAGTATTCGTTATTAACATCTGGATTGTACTGCAATAATAATTCAATAATTTTCTTATTACATGTTTTAATAGCTAAATCCAAAGGAATTTGTTGATCACTGTTTTGACTTATTGTTATGGCTTCATTCATTAAAAGTAATTCAACAATTCTTTCATAACCATTTTCAACAGCAATATGAAGTGGTGTTGAATTATCATCAGCATAAACATTGACAGATGCTTTATTTTTTATTAAAAACTTAACAACATCAACGTTGTCAATTGAACAGGATAAATAAAGGGGTGTTTGACCGTTAAAACTTTCAGCATTAATGTCAGCACCACATTCTAATAAATATTGCACACATTTAACGTTTATTCCTTCGCAAGCTACATGTAATGCAGTCAAACCTTGTTTATCTACAGAATTAATTAAAGAGTTTTCTGGTGAAACTGAAAATAAAAATAATAATAAATATACAATACTTTATTTACATATATTCACAAAAAAATTTATTTAATTAGATAAAAAAAATTGATAATCGTACCTTCTGAATTTTTATCATATTGTAAAAGCAGTTCCATTATTACTTCATTCTCATTGTCAGCAGCAATAAGCAATGGAGTTTTTCCAAGACTATTTTTAACATTAACATTTACTTTATAGTTTAAAAGTAAATCAACAATTTCTATTTGTTCAGAACTAACTGCTGTGTGCAAAAGTGAATAACCAGTATTTTCACATTTCATATTAACGTTAAGGCCATTATTTAAAAGCAATTCTATCATATTCAATAATCCTGAAGTAATAACTTCATGTAATGGTTCACAAATATTCAAAGTATTCCTCTTCCGTTTGTAGACATAACATGAACAATCACTTTCAATAAATGCTCCATTTGCCAATAGAAGCTCTACAATTTTGTAATTTTTACTTTTTAATCCTCTAAATAATGGTGATGTTTCGTCATTAGCACAAATATTAACCAAGGCATTTTTATTTAGTAATAACTCTACAGCTTCTGTAAAGTTTTCTGAACAAGCTAAATGAAGTGGAGTTTCTCCTCTTTCATTAGAATCATTGACATTAGCATTAAAACTTAATAAAACGTTAATAGTTTTTAGTCTTTTATGTAAAACAGCTAAATGAAGTGCTGAAGCAAAATACATTGGTGATTCCCAATGATCATTGAAAAGTATATCATTAACATTACAACCATGGATTAAAAATAATTTAACGATTTTCCAATCAGAATGCATGCAAACTTTATGAAAATAAGTTATATCTTGATCATTTTTTCTATAACTTCCTTTGGCATCAGCTCCATGAGTTAATAATATTTCAACCATCTCTAAACTATCAATTGTTATAGCATGATAAAGTGGCGTAAATATTAGATGTCCTGTAACATTCGGGTCTGCACCTTTGAGTAGTAATTTTCTTACAATTACAGCGTTATTACTTATAATAGCATGATTTAAAGGTATGTCACCATAATAAATGAAATAATCTTTTTCAAATAATTGAAAGGTCTCATAATTAGATATTGTGGATATTAATTCATTACCATCTTCATGGTAATACTTTGCCCATAATTCTATATTTGGATTTGTTTCAGACAGCTCTAAATCCATTGTTGATGACTTAACCTGAAAATATATCATTTTTAAATTTATCATTGAAAAAATATAAAAAGTATATTCTTGATATCTGTATTCAAGCGAATTATTGCTTGATGTTTTGTCTACATTGCCAAAAAAATTTTATCATATTTAATTTGAAATTTATAATTTTTCCATAAGTTGATGTAATAAATAATATACATGAAGATTTATGAAAAAATTTTTTTAAGTAGCGTCTGCTGGAAATATTTACCAACCATGTTAAATCAATGATAAATTTCGATCACTGTTTACTGCATCAACCAACATTTAACAGCTTCATTATATAGCACAGTGTGAAATTGAGTAGTTTTACAACTTTCTTCTTCTTGTTTTGAATTATTAACTTTTTCTTGTATATTCACGAGGTTTTGATTGAAAAAAATAAACAAACTTTTCCATTTTCCATTATTTGTTTACTATTTATTAGATCTTTTTGATTGTTATTTTGCGCAACGTTGCACGTAACGATGCGCATAAACATAAGTGAAAGTCCATTTGCTTATTTAGTTTCACATAAAACAACGAGTTACACTACACCTACAGCTTCAGAATCCAGAACTATACATTATTACTCGTCTACACGGCGTTCTTCATGCCATGCTCCGACTCCGAGTATCACCTAAGACGAACGTGCTGATTGGCCGTTTTTAAACCATCACCCAATCTGTGACTTTTTCTAAAAGTATCAAAAGTATGGCATTAAGAACTAGACAGAATCAAAAAAGATACGACCCAACGGAGGCTCGTCAATAATAATGTCATACTGTGATTAATTTTCACAAATATAGTTACGAAATTTTAAAAAGATGATTAGTATTGACCGTAATCAATTATATGATAAAAATTTTTTATTTATACTTGCCAGCTTTTACTAATTTATAAAAATTATTAAATTAATTTGTTAATAGAAATAATTAATTTTTATGTTTAAAAATATTTTTTCGCTATACCCTGCCCGAAAGCACAACTTTCGTCCCGGCACCGAAAAACAAAAGTTGTATTTTCGGCCCGGGTATGGCGAAAAATAGCATACACACCACGGGAGGTAAAATGGCGAGCCCATAGCACATATTTGCCACCCTCGCTTTCGGCTCGTGGTGGCAATTATATGTGCTATGGACTCGCCAGTACTTTACCTCCCTTGGGGTGTAATATACTATCTAAATTATAAAAATTAAATAAAAGCGTTTAAGTAAATGAAATTATTTAAAAAGATTTTATAAAATCTCAAAGATAGATTGATATATTATTTTACGTTTTTTTATAAATTAATAATTATAATAATTTATGTTAAAAATTTAAATTCATTGTTGTTCTATTAAATTGTTTATCAACATAATCAATTATCAATCAATTATTTTTTTTTAACTTCAAAAAATTATTAATTAATAACAACAATAACATAATTTTTAAAAAATGACTCTTGACAAATTTAACAATTATAAATGTTCTACACTTGTTAAAATTGGTCATCAAACGAAAACAGATGACCGTCACTTAAAATTAATCCTAACCTCCGCGAGTCGTCGCGTCAGTCGCCTTTTTCACTAATTTTACGTGTATATTTATCCCTATATGTGTGTACTTTAACTCACGGATCATATTATCGGTAACGTCGTGCGACGAGCTCTAGGAGTTCGTCCAATGTTACGTCAGGTGAGCAGTAAATGTCGAACATGTTAATGTAAAAATACTGCTCGCTTTAAAAAGAAAAGTTTATTTAGATTTCGTGAGTGCAGTTCTTTCTTGTTTGGCATTAAAAAAAAAGGATCGTTTCATTTTTTTTTGCACGCATGTGTGCGATATTTTGCGCCCGCGCGCGGCTCTTTTCTCGGTGTGTTGTCCGGGATGGAGGTGCGCATAAATAAATAAAATAATATAATGTTCAAATAAATATATATCATTAGTTCGAGAATTAATCTGGTGTTTATCGTCATTCAAACAAGTTGATATATAAAATTTGTGCATAAATTTTTTAATAACCAAGTGAAGAGAAGAAAAGAGAAGACGCAGAGAGGAAGAAAGAGAGAGTGTATAATACGAAAGAGGAGAAAATTTTGTTCGAGGGGAGGCGCGGCTTGAGTCGCGCGCTTATAAAGCGTAGAGAAGAAAAACCATCTCTTTCCCTTTTATATACGCGAGAGAGACGTGTGTACAAGAGTTGTGTATCAACGGCACGTAAACAGCAAAACGCGTTTATAAAGGCGGAGGAGGAGGAGGAGGAGGAAGGAGAAAGTGAACGTGCAACTGCAACGTCGGGTGTGTATGTTGCAGAGAAACATACCTTCTTCCTATTTTTTTCTCTTTTTTTCTCTATTTTTTTTGACAGCATTGTTAATAATTTTTTAAACTAGACTAGAAGATCGCACCTGCTATCCTAGAAGCAGGGCTTTGAAGATGCCGGCGGTCTTTTATAATTGGAGATTTAATCTTCCTTCATTCAGGTGAGTTTAAGATATTTTGGAACCATTGCGAAATGTTTTTAGTAACAAATGATCATGTTTTAAGGATTATCGAGTATGCTAATTTGTTATAATCAAGGATATAATTTGCTTTGTTTTTAATTGAATGGTTGGCTTATTTTAGATTTTGCTAATACAGATTTGTATTGGTTATTAAATATTTAAACATTTGAGAGCTGGTGAAAAATTAATGAGGCTTTTTTGTTCACTCGTTGATTGGTATTATTTGTTGTTGTAACCTAATCTGAGTGGAACATTTATTAATTAAAAGTAGATGTGATTTGATTTTGTCATTTTATTTGATCATATTTTTTTATTTTGTGTTAAAAGTTAGTTTAAAATTATAATGTGAAGTAATTGCTAAAATAACCAATTATTAAATTATATTTGTTCTTTTTTTTAACAATAGTTTTCATGTATTAATAATATTTTTGTGTTGTATTTTTGTTTATGATTAGTAATACGTTAATATATGCAATATGAATAATATTTGAATAATTTTCATGCATTTTTATTCTTGAAAAAGTATGTGTATACTATGTATTTGGTACATACTTTTTAATAGCATAAAAATTCTTGTATAAAGTTGATTCTAAGTGCTATAAATATTAAATTGATCAGTTTAAAAACCAATGTCTTACACATCAAATAATTCTTTAATTTGATTTTTGTATATTTGTTAGATAATATCGTTAAATTTAAGCTTACTCTACTCTAAATTGTTATTCATTTACGTAAAGAATACTTAAATTTTCTATATAATATTTCAGATGGCTTTTGAAAGTGACTGTAGCATAAAATATCATCATGTGTTAAAAACACTGCCACAGAACATTTTTCTGTGGAATTTTATTCAGAGAGAAAGTTCAAGGGATCAGGCAAATGATGAATCCTCCCTTGACTCTCAGTTTGAAGGTGGCCAAAAGTAGATTGCTATTAAGATTTTGAACGTTTGTCATATCAGGTAAGTTACGTGGAAGAATTTTGTACTTATTAAATAGTAGCAGTTAATTTTTTAGGTTAGAACTATATTTTTTAATAAGAATAAGCATTAATTATTTTTCAATAAATTAAAATACTAATGTTTTTTTAAAGGTTCAATAAGTGTGTTTAGCCATATGCCTCCAGCTGGGCTATCAGCAAGAGGCTTGTCTACCTTGATGGACCCTGGACAACCAGATGCTCGTCTTCGGAGCGAGCGCTATCTATTATATTCAGAGAATGGCTCAACACAGTCAAACTCTTCCAATGCGAGTAACTTCTCGCCAAGGTACCACCATTCTAGCAGATCAAACAATCAGTCAATTGGGTGAATAGAATAGTTGTCTTTTTGGTGAAAAAATTCTGCTATTAATTTTCATGTTTGAATAATGTCACTATAAATTTTATTCATTATTTTTTTTAAATTATAAATTTTTAAAAATGCATTTCATATGTATTATTGCATATAGTTTAACATCAAATAATTTATAATTATATATAATGTAATTTTTAATCAATTAAGAATGAAATAAACTTTATAATTTTCTAAATAAATAGCAGGATTTTTTAATTTGAATCAGTACTGTGAGCAAAGCTATATGAATTTTTTATAATTATTATTATTTTAGAAATTTGTTAGAATCATTTATCATGCATGGGCCCAACAAGAAATTGTACTTGATATTTTAATTTTTTTTTTATTTTATTTTCTAATAACATCAATAGTATTTGTTATTGATCACATCCATTTAAATTTAAAAAATTTTTCAACAGTTTTATAAAATTGAATAAACTTATGCACAAATAAGTGTATTTTAATCAGTTAATTATTTAATGATTTTCACTATACCATGAAACATGAATTATTCACTGATCTAATATTTATTTATCATAAAATTTTGTAAAATTTTTGAAATATTTTAAAGTAAAAATTTGTTTATTTAGCTTAGTTCCCAGTAATACTAATAAAAGGTTGCAATTAATGTTAAAGAAATAATAATCTTTTCAGCAGTCAAAATTACAGCTATACGCGAACATCGAGCAACATGTCGGATAGTAGTGTGTCCGATACACACAGCGGTGGTACCGCTCGAACACTGTCACAACAAACTAGTCCTTCACATGGAACATTATCCTCACAATCGAGGCAGGATAGTTCTATTCTTTTCACAGCCCTCTACGATTACCATGCCCAAGGTGAAGACGAATTATCGTTACAAAGAGGAGAAACTGTCGAGGTATGTTTATAATAATATGCTTTTTAATTGTTTGTTTATAGTTTCTATATTTTCCTACTTTACTTTTAAAGTTTGTTGTGTTTTAGTTTTAAAGTATAAAAATATTAAATGCATGCTAAAGATAATTTTTTTTATTATTATAATGTTCATTTATAATAAATTCATATATTTTATTGAATAAATAATTTCTTAAATAGAATAACCATTAGAAGCTGCATTTCATTTATTAATAACTGCTGTCATTTCAATTTATATAAATTAAAATTTTCTAATGATCTTGAAATACTATTTTTCTACAAATTATATTTTTGTTTACACTTTATTAATAACAAATATTTATTTTCAAAGGTTTTGTCGAAAGACTCAAAAATATCAGGAGATGAAGGTTGGTGGACAGGAAAAATTAGGGGTAAAGTGGGCATTTTCCCAGCTAATTTTGTCGCCGAGGCGGAAACGATTGATAGGGTATCATCGGTGATCGAACAAGTACAGCCAGTCGAAATAGATTTCGAAGAATTAAAATTAGAAGAAGTTATAGGCGTTGGTGGATTCGGAAAAGTTTATAGGTAAACACAAATTTTTAAAAAATACTAAATGCGTATGATAACAAAAATTTGTTCTATTGCTCTGACTTAAAAATCAGCTATATTATATTTTTTTTACAAAGCACCAAATACTTTTCATTTATTTGATTATTTTTTGTTTAATATATAAAGTCTAATTTTTTTAACTTTGTGACAGCATTGTAGTTTTGGCAAATTGATTGTTGATAAATGTAGAAATAGAACTTTCTATTAAATATCATGTGATAAACTAATAAATTTTCTATACAAAAGTAAACCAACTTTTACCTTGTTTTAAATAATTTTTTAGAATTTTTCAAAATAAATTTAAATTTAAAATATGTTTGAATATTATTGAGTACATCTATAGCATAAATAAATAGTATAGTATTTATGTGTAATACGGCACACATAAATATTGAAATTGTACATATGTATTAAATTGTTAAGAAAATATAATTAGACATAAAAAAGAGATATAATAATTAAAAACTAAATAATTTATTTTAAACTAAATTTAAAAATACAGAGGCTTCTGGAATAAAAAAGAAGTAGCGGTAAAGGCGGCACGGCAGGATCCAGATGAGGAACCAAGTGTTACGTTACAAAATGTGCGGCAAGAGGCTAAATTGTTTTGGCTACTGAAACATGAGAATATTGTGCAGCTCGAAGGCGTATGCCTGAAAATGCCAAACATGTGCCTGGTTATGGAATATGCACGTGGTGGTAGTCTTAATAGAATACTGAGTGGTAGAAAAATTAGGCCCGATGTCCTTGTCGACTGGGCGATACAAATTGCTCGGGGTATGGACTATTTACACAATAAAGCACCCATTAGTCTCATACATAGGGATCTCAAAAGCTCGAACGGTGAGTTGCTATAAAATAAATTTAAATAAATCTAATTAAGATTTTAATTTTCAAAATAAAAATGTAAATAAAGACATATTAATCATTTTTATTTTTGGGAATAATATGCAGTAACTTATACATAGATGCTTTTTAATGAGTTCAACTTTTGGTACTTCTTTCATTAATCGCATAATATATATATATATATATATATATACATATATATTTTTTCTTATTATTAAAATTGAGTTAAATATAATTGATTGATCTTTCTACTAACTTTGATTTTACCTTTGATTAATGCCACCTATAAAAATATGTTCCTTATATAAAAAATGGTATTTTATTTTGTGTTCTTTTTATTAGTATTATTGAGCGAGCCAATAGAAAATGATGACTTTCAATACAAAACGTTGAAAATTACGGATTTTGGATTGGCGCGAGAAGTATATAAAACGACACGTATGTCCGCAGCTGGAACTTATGCCTGGATGGCACCAGAAGTTATTAAAAAGAGCACATTTAGTAAAGCTAGTGATGTTTGGAGGTACAATATAATACTAATTTTAATATATTAATTTTTATTGATCATGTCTTGAAGTGAAAGTTACTGTAACTAATTAGAATCTGATATCACTTAACGCCTGCTTATGTTCAGAACTAACTTTGAAATTATTTTTTACTTATTAAAAATAATTGATAAAACAAAGCTTGTCAGAATTTTCGAGATAAAAAAAAAATTTATATTAAACATTACAATAGTAAATTTAAATAATGTTGTTTATACTCAAACAGCAAAACACTGTTCATATAGAATATTAACCAAATTATTATTTTTAACATTTCTCTAAATGTAGTATTAATTATGATTATGATAATTATATAGTTAGTACAATGTTTTTAAAAATATTTTTATAATCGAAATAAATTATTGAATAGTTATGGAGTATTATTATGGGAACTTTTGACTGGAGAAACGCCATACAAGGGAATTGATGCATTAGCTGTAGCGTACGGGGTAGCTGTAAATAAATTAACCTTACCTATTCCATCGACTTGCCCTCAACCATGGAGGTGTCTTATGGAAGGTGAGTTCTTTTTTAACCTTTCAAATAACTTTTATAAGTCTTAGAGTAATATTTTAAATCATTTACATCTATTTTTTTTTTAAATTATTTTGAAATGCCCTAATCTTGACATCTTCATTTGTTTTCATTTTATATTTTTGAATAACATTTCCTCGTTTTTATTATCATACCAATAAATAAAATGAAATTAATTTTCTTATTAATTATAGCATGCTGGGCTTCTGATAGTCATGGTAGACCAGGTTTCGCGGAGATTCTTAATGCCTTGGACGAGGTGAGGAGTGCATTCGCAGCGACTCCTCATGAATCCTTTCACACGATGCAAGAGGACTGGAGGCTGGAAATCGAACAAGTTCTTCACGGACTGCGCATGAAAGAAAAGGTATAAAATTAACGTTTCAAATATAATATTAAATGCAGTGATAGATTCACTATCTTTATTTAATTAATTCCATGACATATTAGGTCTAACATGCTAGGTAAAAATTTAAAAAGATAGTGAATTAAGGAAGTTTGATATTGGTGGCAGAGAGAGTGGGAGAAAATAAGAATCTTCATTTTTAACTATTAGTCCACGTGGCGTATACACGCCAAATCAAATTCTGTTACCTTTAGTCTGTTTCTCTTAGGAAATCGTAATGAAATAACTTGAAAATATTGTTCAGTATTTATTAACGTATCTATTAACACATAATATAACCAAAAATATAAGCTCATTTAAATAGAAACAAAAAATTAATGTACATTTTAATCCCCATTTTTCCTTTTATACCATTAAAAGTTTATTATAAAGTTTAAAAAAAATGAATTTTTTAGGATTCTTCTGTTCTAGAATAATATAAAGAATCCCTTTACATGATTAGCAGAATTTTCTTATGTCAATTGACTATCAAACCTCCTTAACTTTTATATAAAGAATATATAATCGCGCAATTTTTTAATATTTAAAACAAATTGTAATTATTACCATTTTTTTAATTGCAAATTCAAAGGCATGCCGATCACTCGAAGAGGTAAGAGATGGGCATATTTTTTGACCATGATAGATGTGATTTTGAGTTTTTAACCTTTTATTTGCAGTTTTATTTTTCATAGATCGTTGAAAGTTTGCATTTTTTCACATTCAGTTTGCATGTGAAATTATTTTGAATTTTCATTTATTATTTAAATAATTTAAGAATCTCACTTTTACAAACCAAAATTATCACAATTTTTTTTTTTACTATCTAGTATTTAATGCTTATAATCATTAGTCATCACAAATTTCGTTCATACAGCATACATATTTTTTAATTTTTTTATTTCTATCGAATGCTCTGTAACAATAGTAAATTTTTGAATTGTGAATGATAATACAAGTCATTACTAATAGCTAGAAATCATTACACAAAAAATACAAGAAAGGCTTTAATTGTTATTACAGGAACTGCGCTGTAGAGAAGAGGAACTTACAAAGGCCCAAGTTCAGCAACGGCAACACGAAGAAAATTTGCGACAACGCGAAAAAGAGCTAGCTGCACGGGAAATCGATCTCCTGGAACGCGAGCTTGCCGTTATGATTATTCAGCAACAGAACACTCCTACGCCTAATAAGCGACGTGGCAAGTTTAAAAAGTCAAAGTTAAAACTTAATAGAAAGGAGCCTGGCAGCAAAATCAGTGCACCTTCAGGTACAGTATTATATAAATTAAAATTCGTTGTAATGTTATTTCCAGTATTTATTTTTGAATGTGCTCTTATCTTTCATTTTTTGAAACACGCATAAAAAAATTTTGTGAGTTAGCACATTTCATTATTATAGTTTTTTTCTTATACTCACGTTAATAGTGCGCGAAAATTCAATTTAATGCACTTGATTAAAAAAACAACTGCAATTAATGATGTAATAAAAATTAATTGATGAATTTCTTTCATAGACTTCAGACATACAATAACGGTACAGCACACTGCCCCAGACCGAGTGAAGAGTCGAAATCCCTCGCGATCAAACAGCCCACCTGGTTCGCCAAGTATTCCACGTCTACGAGCAATTGCTTGTAAGAAATTAAATTACATTTTTTTTTCTTATAGATATGTTTTTTTAATGATATTTGAGACATTCTAAACTAGAAAGTAAAAATCACGATCTGTTGAAGTGAATATAATTTTTCGAAATAGTAAATATTTTTATATTACTACAGTTAGGAATTGCATCACAGACAAAGTCACCAAAAGATATTTATTCACTTTAAGAAAATTTTTGAAATTTCACAAAATCATATTTATTGTATCATTTAACGGCAGTATTATGCGTGCTTAGTAGATGTGATTGAATTGAACCTTACACTTGTTACGTATATATTATATATTCAAATTATTTTATTAGTTTTTATTTAAATGGCATGGTGTGAAATTTTTAATATATTTGTTCACTTTCTTTTTTAAGATGATTATACATTTGGATAATGTATTATTATACATTTTTTCATTTTTTTTTGTTTTTATGTGAATGTTTTGTATGTAGTCTTTGAAGTCCTTAAATTCATAAAATCGAATATAACAAAATTATATTAAGTTTGTGATCATATCACAAGTAAAAAGGTAATGATTTATTAAGTATATCTTTTTAAAATATAAAAATTTCCTATTTCAAATTTTTATCTATTTTTTAATATGATAAAATTGATTAAACATTTTTGTTTTGTTGTAAGTATAATTTAATGAATTTTTAATTATTTATTATTTATAAATAAAATTTTTAATGTTAATTACTTAAGGAAAAATTTTCTTTTAAATTTTAGTAGTTTTTAATATTTTACTAGTGGCTGTATTTTGTTGTGAGTTTTGATTGTTGTAACTTAAAAATATTATCTCTTACTGCTTTTGGTAATTTCTCATTTTATATTTTCACTTCATTATTACTTCCTTTGTATTTACTTTGTAAGGTAATAATTTTTTTTATTTCTGATTATGACAAAGAATGCATGTTATTTGAAGATATTTTTTATAAAAAATTTTAAAAACTATCTAAAATGATAATAATAATCAGAGTGAAATGTGTGTTGAAATATTGTGTTGAAAAATTGAACATAAACAAAAAATCATAAGAAAAAAATCATTGAAAACAAAGACTACCTGCAGAATGATTCGCCCCATCCACCATAAAAGCCAACGAAGCCATCGCATTACTAAGCAAATCCTATAGTCTTTATATCTAGAATTTTCTTTTTATCTTTTCCAATTTTTTTATTTTATATTCCATTATTTATACTATTAAATACTAGCAGCACTAAAAAAAAGAGTAGCATACAAGTAGTCCAGTGTCGTTTTTTTTTGTTTTCTGTTCTCTTTCGTTCCGGTCGCAACACGCACGCTGATTGCCCTACGCCTCTTCTGCTATCACCACCAACTTAATATTCAAAATATATAAAAAAAAAAAACAAAAAAATTGCTCCAAAAATCAAAAAATCGAAAAAACTCACTCGGTACGAACCAATCCTGGATATGATTGGATCGTCTTCAGTACCTGCTGACGGCGTTAAGGGTAAGACCTGGGGTCCTTCGACGCTCCATCAACGGGAGCGTGGAGCCATTATATCGTCGGCGTGTTCGCCGAGTTCACCGGCTGGCTGTCCAGGGATCGGCAGTGTCATCGATGGTGTTGGTGGTAGCGCTACCACAGTAGTAGGTGGCAAGCGTTGGTCACGCTCGGCACCAGATCTTGAAAAAACGCCATTACGCACAGCTTTACTAGTGGCAGCAGCAGCAACGGCTAACACTGCAGCAGCTGCAGCAGCAGGGCATCATCCGCATCCTCATCATCGAACGCCTCTGCTTCAGGAAATAGGTAACGTCCGCAAGAGCGATGCGAGAAAGCTCTACTCTTCGGCAAACGATCTCGTTGATACACCCGCGCATATTACGACACCAACCGATAGCGTTGGAGTAGGTAACAACTCGATCAATAATGCAGATTATTACTATGACGATGAGGATGATTCCTCGTCGTCGAGCTTCGTGGTCGGCTGCGTGCGCAAGACCAAGAGGCGCGAACGCAGCAAGTCCAAAGACTCATCATACGTAGTTAGTAACAGTAGTACTAATAATAATAGTAGTAGTAAGAGGAGGGATAGCTCCGAATCAAGGCTTACCTCTTTGGCAGATTTCTTTCGCTCACCGTCGGGTTCGCGGAAGAGTTCGCTCAACAACGAGCGTAAGAATTCAGCCAATGTCACTATTAAGATCAACGACTCTGACGGTTTAGAATCGAGTCCTGAAAATTCCGTAGCGCATAAATCGCGAGTCTCCAAAAGTCCGCTTAGGGTCTTCAGTCGGGTTAAAGCGTGGGGTAGCAGGGATGCACTTGATGATAAAAACGGTAAAGTTGAGTATCACGTGCTTCAAGATAGTGTAACCCTGCCGAGGTTTGAGAAGCAACAGACGTCAAGTACACCAAGTTTCCTTACAGCTAATTCGCGTGAAGGTATTGACTTCGAAAACCTCGAATCTGAACTTTGCAATCTCGAGGCTGAACAGTCTAACGATGATAGCACAAGTTCGGGACTCAATTTCGATCTTTTGCATAAACTCGATTTATCACATAGTTCTGAAAATCGTAATCATTTTAGCGATATTGAGGTTGGTTATGGAAGCGACGACGACACTGAAGATCTTATAGAAGATAATGAACGCACAAGAAATGTCGAAGACAAAAAACGAATCGCGCGACCAAGTGAGGATTCAAGGATCATTGGAACGAGACGAACCTCTGAGGATTCAAACAATCACACAATGATTAGCTCTTTCGCTAAACCGAAAATTCATGTGGCCAAAAAGTTCTTCCGTAAAAATTATAGCGGCCCGGTCAAAAAGAATTGAGGCTTTTCCACTGCAGTTCTATTTTACCGACAGTCACATAGCTTCGCGACACTTCATGTTTAATTAAACTTATTGTTTTATAATTATTGATTTTAAACATTAATCAATAATTTAAGTTATAGTAAAAATAAATTAAAATTTTTAATAAGCATAAAATGTCGATAACGTAGAATTTTTTTAAAAGTTTAATTTTATTGAAAAATAGATACTAAACTAGTATTTATTAAATATTGAATAGTCAAGTATGATTATAAACATTGCAGGATAATTATTTATTTTTTAGATTGAAAATAGAATCTAGTGATTTGAATATATCGACTGTCGGTAAAACAGCGTCATTAGGATTTTCCTAAAATGTAATGATAATTTAGACTGTTCACTTAGATTTTGTGTTGCACTTGTTTAACATTCCAAATTATTACTTTAAGCTAAAACAGGGTAGCAACTTACCTTTTAAAAAGTAAAATTTCATTCATATTATCTATTTAAAAGATCATTTTCATTTCATTAAAATTCTTTAGGGACAAAAGTTTCAAAGTTTAAACCATCATTACACTCTAATCCAATTACATCTAAAATTTAAAAAAACGAATAATTTTTATAACTATAACTAATCGATAAAATTTATAGAAAAAAAATCTATTAAATTAAATAAATTTATAAGGAATCATCCTGTGTTGCTCAAATAGATATTCACTTTATGATCTGAAAAATACATGTCATATTAAACATCATACAGTCTTAGTCTTATAGTAATTTATGTACTGTATGCTTGAAGTTGTATGCTTCATTATTAACTTTGAATTCATGAGTTTGTAGCTACCAGTATCGTTAGTATTTTAGTGGCTTTATTACATTCATTTTCAAAAAATACAGAATGGTTTTTTATATGGTTTCACATAACGAATTGCTTTTCTTCATAAATTTTATTCTAATTATTTGTGATTATATTAAAGAAGTGTATTTTAATTGTTAGCTAATTATGACATCATTTGGGGTCAACATTAGAAACTTTGAAAGTCGATCAAGAGAATTTATTTAAAATAAATTGTAAAATTTTAATTGTTATTTATCATAAGATTACTACGAAAATTTAAATGAACAGTCCAATAGATTTTTTAAAATTATTTAGTAATTGCGACTAGACGCACTAATATCCAAAAGTCTGCGTTCTACCGATTAGCATAGATAAGTGAATATCGCGTTTTTTGACGATTGCTTTTGTACTTTATACATTTTATTATAAAATTTTAATCATAAAATATTTACACGACGTTGGTGCTACACATAATATATAGTTGTAAATGAAACATTTTTCATAATAGAATTGAATCATTTACTTCAATTTTTTTCTCAACAAATCGTCAACAATTTGCATTTGATATTCTTTTAAAAAACAAAGTTCAATCGTAATTTTTACTATAGTGAATTTTAGATGTTTGAAATATGAAAATTCGCACGAAAATTGGCAAAATGGAAAGTTTAAGGATGCTGGATTAATTTGTTTTAGAAGATTCTTCTTCTAACCTTGTACAAAATTAATTTAAAAATTTTTTTAACACGTCCAAAATTGAATTTTAGCATAGTAGATTGTACTTATTTAAACATTATTAATTTTATATTTTCAAAATTTGTATACGTTATTAAGCAATCTACTACTTAATCAAATTATTGAAAAGAAATTTATAATACTATTTGATTAAAAAGAAAAAAAATGATTTTAAATAACCAAAATAAAAATTAAAAAAAAATATTAATTTTAGTCTGAATGATGATTATTTTAATGATTTTTAAATATTTATTATTACTATTATTTTGTTATATTATTAAGTTTCTTCGCATGGATTCCAATAATTGTATGTACTCGTGTATATTTAAAACTAATAATATTTATATGTGATAAATTTTTTAAGATGCATTTTCTAGATTTTAGTATTTAAGAATGCTTTTGAAATCAATTACTCCAGATTCCTAAATAATGTAAAAAAGAAATCGTTAAAAATAATCAACTGTAACGTTAATCTTCAAGTTACTTTGTATAGTGAGCAAACGCTTTTTTTTTATTCATCGCAGGCCTTTCCGAGGAGAACATCCACGTTCCCCGTAAGTCGTAAAACTTTTTTTTTAGGTTTAAAAGTAATATTATTATTATTTCCTTAATGCCTATTATAATAAGTTATTATATATTTTAATTTTAAACCTTGATGTTAGTTTTTTTATTAGAGTCGCCCGAATTTTTATGCATCCTCAAAGGCAGTAAATACTTTTTTATACATAAGCGGAGAAGCCTCAGATCTTTTTAATAGTTTTATTTGTTGAAATTTTATCATCAATTATTTGTTAATTAAATTTTATTTGGTCATTCTTAATTTTTAAACAAATATTAAAATTCTTTTTTATTCAGAAATTGTCAATAAGATCGATAATATTTATTTTATTGTAATAAAAATCTCAAAAATACGAAATTTTTGAGCGGAATTTTATATTTTAAAAAATATTTTATCCAGTCATTAAATTATGCATTAGTCTAGATTTCTATTTGATTTATTAACGCGTCAATTTGATTGTTAAAGTAAATCAAGGTTGGAGGCATCTTTGCTAGAGGATTATTCTATAACTGTGACATAATAGAGCCAAATTTCTTCTTGAAGAAGTTTTCTGATCGAAACTGCTTCTATTAAGTGTATCATTTGGTAATAAAGTTATAAAATAATCCTCCAATGACCCTTAGGGAACCTATTATGTAGCTATATCAATATTAAAAAATGATATACATAATGAAACTTTGTAAAAGTTGTACTTCTGATAATTTCAATGCAATTGTAGTTTGTTATTATTTTATTATACCACTTTTATTTCATTACATACAATTAAGTTTTATGGAAATTATATTTTTAAAAATTTATGTTATTTATATCTTGTTTTTTATAGTGATATAGTTACAGAATAACTTCCCAGTTCATGTGATTAGTATTAGTGCATGCCCAACGTGAAAAAAAAAAAATTATTTTCTTTCCAACATTTATATCTTGACGTCTGTCTTCTCAACGGATTATTTGCGTTCTACATTACCAGTTAGGTAGAAGATTATTTTGATTATTTTGTGGGGGATGAAATCGAATTTCAACGATATTTACAATTTAAAATAAAATTTATTAATTTCGCGAGAACATGAAGACCCATAAGCAGAATTTAGAGAAAATTTTTTTAAAATACGAAAATACATTTGATTTATACCTTGAGGAGCGCGCAATAGGTGGACACGTTTTTAGTGTAGAAAGTTTAATATTACGATCTACATATCAATTATTATTTACATTGCTGTTCATCTCTCCTCTCATTTTATTTTTAAAACCATATACACTTTTATATAAAAAAAAAAATAATTTTTCATTTCTTAAAGAAAAGGAGTACAAAATTATGATTATCACTTTTTTTTGAGAATCGAGATTGCGATTATGCTTTAAAAAATTAGAGAAAAAGTTGAAAATGATGTGTCTTTATTTCTCTCTTTTTCCTCTCTTCACTGTGTGTATGTAGATTTTGTTGCGCATTGTATTAGAAAAAGATAAATAAATTTATTTTTCGGTGAGGGACCATTTAAATTACCTTAATTTTTTTTTTCTCCAAATTATCAAACGCAATAACGATTTTTTTTTTTTTTCGTTGAGAGTGATACGACTGTGGATAATATATATAAGCGTAGCGCAACGGCCATTATAAATATATCTGCCGGCGGTAAACTCGGCTGCTGATGTCTTTCTGCCCTATTTTTTTCTTTGTCTTTAACTGTTCTTTGGGTGAGCCATATCTTTTTAAATGATCATTTTTTAAAAATTCATTTACATGGTAACTTCAGTCAATATCGTATTATTGATTTTATTTCTATTTTATAATTTAATAAATCTCTTTATGTTTTAAACAAAAATTATAATGATTCTGTAACGAACATATGGTTATATATTTTTTCAACAAATTTTCTTCATTACGAATATTCCTAAGCATACGATAAGGAAATACAATGATTCTTTCAAAATAATTATTTTTGTATAGCTCGTAATGTGTGACTTATTAAAAATATATGATCAGTAAATACAATTTTTATTTAACAACAAATGATCGTTTAAAATACACATGCTTGCCATTTTCAACTTATTTCTCTGCCACTATTTTTCGAGTCTTTTTGCGCTAGACCTGCGAGCACATTAGATTGTGAAAAAAAAACCTTTTTTAAAAAGTCTCTTTTTTTGTTAATTAAGTTATTTTCGGCCAAATTATTTTAAAAATACAATTGATCAAACTCGAAGTAATAATATTTAAAAAAAAATAACAAAAATCATAATAATATTATAATAATAGTAACAGTAATAATAATATTATTAATAATATTAATAATTACTATAACGACAAGTGCAAATGCGGTCTATCTGGTGTTGGTTTCTTTTTATTATTTTTCCAATTAAAAAAAATCCAAGTACATAACATTCTAACAAGCAGAGCTAACTTTCGAGCCGTTAGACGCGAAAATAAAATGTTTCGAAAAAAAAAAATTGCATACATAGAATTATTTACATATCATTAAAAAAAAATAAGAAAAAATACTTGAACGTTATAATTATGTAAAAAGAAAATGTTTGTTACTTTGATCCGTAAAATCGCTCTGAAAGAGTCAAAAAAATAAAAATGCTTTATTATTTTTATGAAGAATTAAAAATAAAAAAAAAAATTGAAAAAAATATTATATTATTATAAAGATATGAAGTGTTCTCGTTATATGAGTATATTATTATTACGTAATGTGCAAGTGCAGTCGAGAAATTTGCACTGATAAAAATATTTAAAAAAAACTAGATTTTCTATCCTCTTTTTTTTTGTTCGTTTTTTCTTAGCTACAAAAGTAAAATTAAGCATTAAGTAAAAAAAAAAGTCATGAATTTTTATTTTACACCACTGCTACGTGCACTTATACACACAACTGTATTTAGAAATAGAAAAAAATTTTTTTCAATAAAAATCATTTTTTGAGTTGGATATTTTTTGTTGAATTATTGTTTGTTTTTTGAATTTATTTATTTTATTTTCTCTTTTACGCTCGGCTTATCGGGTAAATGGTAAATTAATTTTACGTTTTGGTAATGTCGTCTAACGCGTAATTTACTAAAAAAACAAAAATTTATATTGATTAACATTGGCATTGAATTTTAACAAATTGCTAGTGAATTTTTTTAAAATTCACGATACAAACGGATTAAATAAAAATGAGATAAGCATCGAGCGAAAAAGAAAATTTACCCAGCATGTGTTTTTCCGTAGACTTCCCAAAAAATGTCACAGTTCCTTTTTTTTATTCCTAATTCCCACGTAATTCCTTTCATTGTGTGTTATTAAAATATTATTGACATTATATATGTATGTATAATTTTGTAGTTAGAACTTTTTTTTTATTAGAACGCTTTTTGTAACTGCTTTTAAAATTCTATTTTGTATTTGCATGATTTAAGAAAAAATAATTCACTGTGCAATAATGAATTATTTACTTGAAATATCAATACATTTTTTTTTTTAATTATCACCAATAAAATATTCATTTATTGCTATTGTTGAATATGAGCTCAAAATTTTTCAGTGCACATTTTTTGAATTTTTTAAAAGATTAAACGCACGTTTTGTCAAAAAACCTTCATTCACATACTTTATAATTTAAAGATTTTGTATAAAAAAAATTCTGACTTCAATCATCATACTACAATATATTGGCTTTGAAAAATTAATGTCATTTATTGTCATTTTTCGCTAATGAGAAACACTTATAAATTAATAATACATTGCTAATAATGCTTTTAAAATTTAAATCTCTTTTAACAGTATTAACAATAATATTTTTCGAAAAAATAAATTTTTGAAAATGAATGCAAAAAAAAACGTCTCCACCAATTAAAAAAAAAATTACTCGTTTTCTCCTCTTGTGTCATGCAAAGCTTGCCGACCAAACAAGTCCCTAACATTTTCACTATTCCCTTATATTTTTTTTACATCTTTTTTCTTATTTTATTTTTTTGATGCATTTTCGATTATCGTCGCATGCGTCTGTGCATACATACATATATTTTAAATATAATTCATAAAATCTAGATATTATACAGTCATATTAGTGAATGATAGTTTATGAAAACTATGTACAAGAGGCTTCAAAAACAAACTTGGATTAAGGTAAGGTAAATTAATATTAGGTTAATAAGTGTTGAGTGAAATGCATTTATTGAAATTTTTTTATGCTGGTAATAAATTTTAATTATTAAAATGTATGATGCCAAGCAAATATATTCAGGCTTTAGTTGAAAAATATTTTTAACTTTTAATTTATATTATTATTATAAAATAATATTATTTTTCTTCAGGAAAGAGCAAAAAACAAATTTCACCTCTTAACTTTAAATTATAAAATAATAAAATATAATTAGACATATAAAAAAATTAATAATAAATACAGAATAAATAAATCAAATATTTGAAAAAAATTATTTCCATGTAGAAAAACAATTTTTTTATTAAACAAAGTTTAATTTGAATATTCAAATTTTTAATTCAAAGTCAATCCTTTATTTAATTAGAACGTCGTTAGCGCACGCGTACAAAAAACTAAACTAGAGTTTAATTAGAATAAAGTATTCATTATCAGGTGTCAATCCCAAGTACATGCAATATAAACTTGTTTAAAGATCACAAAAAATATTTCTTCCTTATTCGTAATTTCTGCGTGCATTAATATATTGATTACAGGTTTTCGTTTTATACAACCTTGTATGTTTTTTTCTCTGTTAAAAATAATTCAGAGATAAAACAAAATTTAGATCAAATATATTAAACATTTTGTATTTCATATAAATATACTTATGAATATTTACAAATAATTTTCATATGCACCTTTTCAAAACATTGTATATTTGATTACATAAAGATGCATAATAATTTTAATAGTTTTAGTAATCGAAAAAAAGAAAAAATTTATAATGAAATATTTAATAAGAAATAAATGTTTATTTTAAAATTTAATAATCTTATCAATAAATTAAAAGTTAAAAATAAATTTGAAACTACATAACAAATACAGATAGCACTCTGAATTTGCAAAGCTAATTTTATTTTTTTTTATTATTGAAAATAATTAATACTGTTAACTATAAAATTTATTCATTTTTTAAAGAAATTTTTACTGCATCCACAGAATTGTTTTATTATTATGAAATAATATTGTTTAAGATTTTTTTAATTATTATGAATTTGATAAAAATGAATATTAAATCTAAATAAATATCGCTTTTCTATAAATTACTAATCAAAGATGTAATCACAATTGAATTCAATATTTAATAAGAAGCTTTGAAAAAATTAATGTTTTAGAATTTACATTCAGAGTGTAATCTTACAATCAAAACATAATTAACAAATGAAACAAAAAATTAGAAAATAAACAAAATTAGATTGTCAAAAAATAAAAACCTCGATACAGATTACACACTGCTGGCAAGTGAACAATTAACAAATGCTGGTAGTGCCAACGTCGCCGAATGGGTATCAACAACAACATCAACCAATACCAACACCTCATTAACAACACAAGATTATCCATTAAAACCAGGTCTTACGGGTCCTTATATTATGCCAATGCCAATGCCAATGCCAACGCTTTATAATGGAGAATCGAAGAAACCAAAATTGGGTATTATCGAATTGGTGATATGTAATATAGGAGCAATGCTTGCCAGTATTACAATGGATTACGATATCAGATTGTCAAATGTATCGCCGATACATCCAAGGTTGTTACCACCACGTAATGCCGCACAATTTCCCGAAGACGAACCAACCAGGTGGTGGACAATGCAAGGTAGCGGTGATTCTGGAGGATCTAATAGGAATTCTGGATATCTTGGATCTGAATATGAATTTAATTCGAGCAGTGGTTATGCGCACAACACCTATCATGGTCCAACAAGGCATTATAGGTTAGTTTTATTTTTAATTTATCTATTTTGAGATAAACTATTGGGTAAAAGGTTTTCTGGGTCCAATAAGTTATAACATTCTATGATGCATAAGATATCCTAATCGTTAAATCATATAGAATAATTTTCATGGTTACCAAAATTAACGAAATTTTAAAATATTGGTAAAGACTTTAGAAGCCTTATAATTATGGCATAGTTTTTATTTCAAATACAAAAAATTCCAAATAAAAAATTTTCATATTTTATTCATTAATTGGAAATACAATACATATATATTTTTAAATTTATTTAATGTCGCTGTATTTATGCTATCATTGCGATGCTAATTAGCGTCGGAGGTCGTTTTAGTGCGTTTGTAAACGAAGCACATGCAATGTACAGTGGTGCTTGTGAAAATCAGCCGGGATTGTGATTCGAACTCGGGACCTCGAAATTACAAATCCATCGTTCTAACAAATGAACCCCTGAGACACCCAATACATAATATCAAAAATAGAATTATAACAATTTACAGCCTAAAATATTTCTGATGATTAGTGGATACAACTGATAAATTTTTGTCAAAAAAGTTGCAAAAATCCTCGTAAAATGTGATCAAAAAGGTTTGACACATTTATTTCTCCATTTTAAAATGTTTCGTAATTATTACTTCTCTATTTGGGGTAATACTGAAAATCGATAAATAGATGCTTATAGGTAGCAATGATAAGTCGTCTATTTATGGATTCTTACGAATTTGATACGAACGGGGTTAAGTGGTCTCAACACAATATCGCCAACAATTTTAATATCTTTTGTTAAATCAATAGGTTCTAAATAAAATTTTTGCAGAATTTTAGCGATTAATAATTTTAATTCCATCATAGCAAATTTTTGGCCTGCAATATAAGCTTTTATGTATTCTTAATATATCAAAAATAAAAATTTTAAAGTAAAAATAGTTTACCTATGCAATTACGGGGTCCAGCACTGAATGGCACGTAAGCAAACGGATGTCTATTTTTAACATTTTCTGGAAGAAATCGGTCTGGATCAAATTTATCAGGATTTGGCCAGAAAATGGGATCTCTGTGCGTTTCCCAAAAATGTATAAAATAATGACTTTTTGATGGAATAAGAGCATGCTCTACAACATACAATAATTTTATGTAATATTACATCTAATAAAAACATCTTCTTAATAAATTATATAGATTATTAATAAATTTACTTAATTGTAATTCTTCTTCACAATATCGCATTAATGTTGCAACTGGAGGAAATAACCGTAGTGCTTCTTTTATGCATCTTTCAAGATAATGAAGTTTTTGAATTTCTGCCATTCCAACTTTACCATTAATTTCATCGAATATTTCCATCACTTCAGCTCTAGCTCGATCCTAAAAATATTTATAGGATGAATTTTATAAATTCTTTCTAAATAAACTAATTAAATTATTATTAAAATAAATGTTTTATTTTTACTTGGATCTCTTTATTTTCAGCAAGTAACATTAAATTGTAAGTCATGGCCATTCCTGACGTATCATGTCCCTAAAAAGAATTCGTTTTAAATATTGTCTATTATATTCATTTTAAATGATATTATTACTTCAAAAGTAAAAGTGTCAATTTCTTCTTGGATTCCCTCGTTATCTATTAAACAACTTCGTTCGGCTTCTAACAAAAGATCAAGCATTGCTAATCTTCTTTTACGGCTTCCTAATTTTAAAATTCTACTGAAATCACACATAAAATAATTCTAATTGTAATATTTATTAGATTACGTACCGTCAAAATAATTTTGTTGGTTCATAGAAGGTTTATTAATTAAATTTTTATTTTCTATGTTTTCGTGATACTTCCTTCGCTCTTGTATGATCTGTAATATAAATCTTATGATTATATATCTTTTGAATAAAATACATAATATTTTTATATTTAAAAAACATATTACCTCCTGAGTGAATCCGTGAAGAATTTTTAGAGCATTTGTCTGGATTTTTCCCATTTTTGGTATGTAAGGCATTATGCAATTTGGTATGTACGGTTTTAGTAATCTGTTAAAAATATGATTTTTTACACTTTTTATATTGAAAAATTATTTTTACTTTATACTTATACCTGTAACATATGACTTTGCCCATATCGTGAATGGCTTCTCTATATTCGTCAATTTTTTTAACATCCATATTATCTAAACTAACCCCCATTGTAGATTCTTAAAGAAAAAAATAATTATTCTTATTCAATATTGAAAAATAATCTATTTTTTTTTAATCATTTCAATTTACCACATATAATATTTAACGTGTAATTACAACAAAATGGTATTAAATCTATCACAGTTTCTTCAGATTCGCCTTCCAGAATTTCAATCATTTTCTCTGCTTGTTCACTTATAATGCTGATGTGTCTTTTTAAAATATCAAAATGAAAAGCTGGTGTCAGAATTTTTCGTCTATTCCTCCATTTTTCACCTAAATTTAGGAAAATAATAAACCTATTAATAATTATTAATGCTCATCAGATAGTAAAAACAATTATCTAAAATCGCTTCATTATTGTTTTTACTTTTGCCTATTACCTGTACTTGTTAATAATCCATCTTTTAACCAAGGATGAAAATAGTCATACACATAACCTTTTTCTATTGCCTTCTGACTCGTCAATAATATCTGTTTATTTTATTAATTGAAAAATTTAATAAATTTCAATCTCAACTACATAATTATTTATTCACACAAAAAATAATTGTGCAATGCTCCTATAAACTATCATTTCGTAGAATGACGGTTCGCAAGAGTATTTCGCTACTAATTTTTTTGTGTGTTATTCAATATAGATATTAAAATAAAAAATAATCCAAAATATACCAATATTTTTTATTACACACAATAAATAACATTTTAAATATTATTTTTAAACATTACATAATTTAATAAAAAAAATTATTACCTCTAAATCATCTGGATGGTAAACATTAATCAAAGCAGTGCCTATACCCCAAATTCTCACTATTGGGTAGTATTGTTTTAAAACACAATGTCCTACTTCCCATAATTCAACTTAAAGCAATAGTAATAAAAATTGTAAATATATAATTAAATAATTATCCATTGTAAAATAATTAGTTGATTTCTTAATTTTGAAATAATTTTATATTTTAAACTGTAAAACAATTTTTTTATGAAAATTAAATTAACTACGCATTTTACTAATTGTTTTGGATTTATGGAGTTTTATATTTGCGTGCAATAAAAATATATTCTAGTTAACAAAATTAAACTTTTTCGACTCATAACAATTGATAAGAAAACGTATCTAAATGCGTATACGAAAAATGTCAAAAATATTTATCGGCCTGAGATTGAATTACTTACCCATGCTTGAATTAATGAACATTAGAAGATTACCCACAATAGGGTATGGCGTTGGTCCAGGTATTTTATTATACAGACGTCCCCGTCTACTGTGTCGAGTAAAAATATGAATAATTAATAAAGTCAAGAACAATAGCAACAATATTACGTAAACCGCCATGATTAAGATGTTTAATAAGAAATCGTGTAAAGCACTACGTTAAGTATTCGCAATTTTTAAAAACATAAAGAATAAATACTTGTTTACAATTCTTAAGCATATGGTGGAATAAAGTTATTTATCTAAATTTACCTATATTTATACTTACTTGTGACCTTAGACTATTTTTGTACAAGCAGAATTTTTCAATGCATCATATTTCTGACAGATTTTTTATAAATTTATAGATTTATTTTGTATAAAAAGATTAATTTTCAAGTTATACTATTGTTGGTGATTGCTGTTCAGTGATGACAGTCAGAAATTTCCATCTGATATATTTTCACGCCCCCCTGATAGAAATGTGAACACAAAAAATGGTATATATAAAAATTTAAGGTTATTAGTAACAATAATGCCAAAGAAATGGCCATAAAATGTTAAAAAAAGCGTTTCCACTTCTACTGGTCATAAAATGGTAAAAAAACGTTTCAAGTTCCACCAGGGCCATCTCACTTTTATGTAAAACTTTTTTTTTGTTTCTGTGCTTTTGCGTGTAAGTTTAATTTAATTAGATGTTTTTATCGGTCATTTTTTGCACGAAAAATAATTTTATTGAATTTTTTATTAATAAATATTTTTATCAATTATTCAAGAGTTAGGCCTTTAAAACATTGACGATAATAGAAGATTCAAAATAATAATACATTAGTTGCGTTCTTACTTACTCTTGGAAATATATAAAAGTTTATTGTTTTATTGAAAGCTATTGAAGAAATTTTGTCTTTGAGATCTCATCTAAATTTTTGTACTATTATTCTTGGAATGATATTTGGGAAATTATTTTTTCGATATTTTTTATGTACATAATTTACAATAACGGTTTTCACTTTAAAAAGTTGTCATTATTCAAATGAAACATAAGATATTGTTTTGAAATTAAAAATATATTATAACTCTAAATATACACAAGTCAAGTATAAAAATATTACCAAAGTACAAATAGTAAAATAATAATAAAATTATAATTCTTTCACTTAACAGATAATTGTATAAATAATTTCATCCATGAACTATCGTGAATATTAATTATTTATTTATTCTAATAAATTTGATATGAACAGGATCTTGTGGTCGCAATATAATGTCAGCCATCAGTTTCATGTCAGTGGTTAAATCAACTGGTTCCAAATAGAAGTCATAAAGTATCTTTCCTATTAAAGATTTGAGTTCCATAATTGCAAATTTTTGACCTAAAATATTACATTTTCTTTACAATATTTAATTAAAAATTTTGATTTTTTAATTTATGAAATTGAATATTACAAATTACCAATGCAATTACGTGGCCCTGCACTAAATGGTACATAGGAAAATGGATGACGATTATTTGAATTTTCAGGCAGAAATCTGTCTGGTTCGAATTTAACAGGATTCGTCCAAAAATTTGGATCTCTGTGCGTATCCCATAAGTGAATCATAATATGGGTATTGTCAGGAATTAATGCATTTTCTGTAACATAAATTTTATATTCATCAAATATTTGTTGCTAATTATAATTTATGACCAATGATACACATGAAATTAGTAATTTACTTAATTGTAATTCCTCTGTTGTATAACGCATTAGTGTAGCTACAGGAGGATACAATCTAACTGATTCTTTGATACATCTTTCCAAATAATTTAATTCTTGAAGCTGCGTAATCTCAATTTTACCATTATTTTTATCTAAAACTTCAGTCACTTCAGCTCTTGCTCGTTCCTAAAATATTATTTCTATTTAGTATATTCTGTATTGAAAATAGCTGGCATTTGTTAGCATGAAAATGAATTTATTTTAAGTTAGTTTAAGTTAAAATTCTCAATTATAAATTTCTTATGAACAATATTAATTCAATTTCATGATATAAGATATAACCTTATTATAAATAAAAACGTCTTTTTCTACTGACAATTAACTCCATGCCAAATTGAAAGAAAATGGTTTACTATATAACGTGATTTTTTTTCAATGGTAAAATAAAAATGAGCTTACTTGCGCTTCTTTATTTTCAGCAAGTAACATAAGTGTAAAAGTCATAGCCATTGCAGACGTGTCGTGTCCCTAAAAAATATTCAATTAAAGCTACAGCTAAAAATGTCTATATAAATAAAAACAGATTGTTATAAAAAAATATGTATCGCTCACTTCAAAAGTAAAGGTATCCACTTCTTCTTTTATTCCTTCATTATTTATTAAATTATTCCGCTCAGCTGCTAGCAAAAGGTCAAGCATTGCTAATCTTTTTTTTCTACCTATTTGAATTCAAATAAATATTCATATCTTTTTTAGTGATTCATTAATATCTGTCCAATTTTTATCAATTTGACAAAATTGTGTATTCACAAATGATTTTAAATATTACTAATGCTGAATAAAATTACTAACAATTAAATGACACTTATGTAAAAGAAAATTTATTAAAAAAGAAAATGATGTATTAAATGTTTTTATAATCATACCTATATCAAAGCCATCAAAAACTTTGTCTTCAACAATATCAGTATATTCGTTTAAATATTTATTTTGTGTACTTGCATGGTATTCCCTTCGCTGTTTTATAACCTGTTTGAGTAATATTATTTATTTTTAAAGATTGAAAAATAATTTAAATCTAATTATTTAAATAAAACGAATACTACTCTGCTGAAAATTTTAAATAATAAATCAATTTTCTGCTTTGTAAAAATGCATGGATTTCTATGAAGGTATTAATGATGATAATTGTAATGAATGTAAAACGCAAATTACCTCATCAGTGAAGCCATGTAACCTTTTGAGTCCATTAACTTGCATATCACCTATAGTTGGTATATAAGGAATTAAGAAATTTGGGATATACGGTCTCAGTAATCTAAACGTAAGAATATATTTTTTTATATAATAATCATGAATTAATATATAACATTTTATAACTATAAGTTTTTAAAAAATTGTTTGAAAATAAAAAAAAGTTAATTTATCTTCCAAAAGAGATCTGTTTGTTGATATACACTTTATATATCAGTATTTACCTCCACATTACCACTTGACCCATATTGTAAATAGCTTCTTTGTATTTGTAAACTTTTTTTTCTTCCATTTTATCTAAAGCCACTCCCATAGTTGATTCTAAAAAGGTATCATCATAATATTTATTATTTTTTGCTTGTGAGATTATACTGTAGTTTAATTAGTCATATCTTTACCGCAAATAATATTTAATGTATAATTTGAACAAAATGGTATTAAGCTTTTAACAGTTTCTTCATTTTCATTCTTAAGAGCTTCAATCATTTTTTCTCCTTGTTCGCTTGTAATATCTAGATACTTTTTTAAAATCCCAAAATGGAATGCCGGTGTCAGAAGTTTTCGTCTTTGTCGCCATTTGTCGTCTAATGAAATATTGTTTTTTTAATGTGTAATTTAAATACTGTAGATTTTAAATTGAAAATAGTTTTACCTGTACTAGTTAATAAGCCAGTCTTTAACCAGGGCTGAAGAAACCAGTAAGCATAACCTTTTTCAATCACTTTTTGACTCGAAAGTAAAATCTAACAGATAATAAGAAACATTTTTTTTTACAAATAAAAATACAGTTTTTTTTGTGTGAAATTGAGAACAAAAATAAATTATTTGTTTTATTTTTACTTCTAAATCATCAGGATGACAAATGTTGACTAGAGCAGTGTGAAGACCCCAATATCTTAAAATAGGATAATAATTTTTCATAAATCCACGACCTATTTCCCAAAATTCAGCTAAAATAACATTAAAACATCATTTAAATTGATTTAAATATTAAAAAAAAAAAAAAAATATAATCAATAAAAATAGATACTTACTCGTTGTATTTTTGTTGAACAATAATAAATTACCAACAATTGGATACGCTATGGGTCCTGGAATCTTATTATACAAACGACCTTTTCTTCTGTATCGAGACCAAACGTGGAAAATTAATAACGCCAACAGCACTGATAGCAAGTACATTATTACACTATTAGGAAATTCACTTTTTTTTAAAGTATGCTATTTAATTTTATAACTTTGGTTGATAAATTTAAGTTTTGACGATTTTCATTAACTTGGTTTCAAAAAACACTGTAGTCTTACGAATATCAACTACTAGTTTACAGACATAAGTTGTTTGTGATGAAATTTATCCTCGATTACAAATATAACTCGTGCAGCTTCGTCATTTCTGCAACGTAATATGTGCAAAAGTGATAAACTCCGTTTGGTATTTGAAGGCTAACGTGTTTAATTTTAATGTAATTACATATTTATTGTTTGAGAAGAAACTCAAAATTTGTAAATTTCTTAAAATTAAGTAAATTAATTTCAATAAATTATTTTTAATCAAATGAACTGAAATTACCTTAAGGTAGAATATCTAGTTTATTTGTCCCTAATAGTGGACAAAGTAACTATTTTTTATTGATATCGTAAATTATCAACATTAATTTATTTGTTAAAAAAAATGATTAATCTTTAACTATTTATTTTTATAAAATTGTTTCATTTAAACTTCCACTATTCCTTTTTATTCAGAAAATCTATAAAAAAATGAACGTATCTCATAAAAAATCTCATTGAGAAAAAATTCACTGGAATCAATTATATATGATAATTCAGATTTTTTAATACAGCTTTAATATATCATTTCTAACAGATGATATTTCAATTATTGAATACATTATTTTTTGCCTATTAAATTTTTAAAAACAATTGTTATTTGAATTATTTATACAAAAATTTATTTTGAATATTTTAAATAATTCTTAATTAAAATTACCAATAAATATAATTAGCATGATTTATCCAGTAAATGAACTGCAATAACCTATAGATGAATGGTTTTAAATTCTTGTTTTTAAATTACAGCTTGATTTAAAAATTTATACAAATCGTTATTTATACAAACAATATTTTGATTTATGAAAAATAATAAATTTTTTACTTATTGACAACCAAACGTTATCGCCTGGCTATGATATGTATTTTTGCAATGTCGGTGCAGTCATCATGGTTGTACTATATAAATACTATAATAAAATTATAAAATAATGTAGTTTAATTAAGTCCTCAAGAATTTTGTTTGATTATAAAATGTACATAATTAAATTTTTAGTGAAATTATCATTTTATTATTAAAAATTAATGTATGAACCTCTGTTAACTAATGTTAATTTATTATATTTTTATTTTGCTCTCAGTTTATGTACATCCCAATAAAAAGTAAAATATTAAAATTATATATTTCTTATAAAATTTTATATTCTGAAATTTCATTGTTATCAAATAATTGTGCAAATTAGTTTTTTACAACATGCTTTAAAGAACAATTATTATTATTATTATATATACAATAACGTAAAAAACACATTTTTTCTTTTGGATGTCTGATTTTGTTAACGCCATGTTAAAAATATGAATTTTTAAAATTAAGTGGTTTCATACACTATCAGCAACCTAGGTTAGTAAATTATTGATAAATGTCCAAATATTATTCTTTATTTACAATTTTTTAAAAATATAGTGACAATCTTACGAATAATTTGATGTTTGAAATACTTTAAATATTAATTATTTATTTATTCTAATAAATTTAATATGAACAGGATCTTGTGGTCGCAATATAATGTCACCCGTCAGTTTCATGTCAGTCGTTAAATCGACCGGTTCCAAATAGAAATCATAAAGTATCTTTCCTATTAAAGATTTAAGTTCCATAACTGCAAATTTCTGACCTGTAACATTAAATTTTTTTATGATATTTTTTTAAATTTCATTTTGAAATTTATTAATTTGAATATTACTAATTACCAATGCAATTGCGTGGCCCTGCACTAAAAGGTACATAGGCAAATGGATGGCGATTCTTTGAATTTTCAGGTAGAAATCTATCTGGTTCGAATTTATCAGGATCCGTCCAAAATTTCGGATCTCTGTGCGTATCCCATAAGTGCATCATAATATGTGTCTCCGCCGGAATTAGCCCATGCTCTGTAACATGAATTTTATATTATTCAGTAATATTTTTACTTGAGGGGATGCATAACAAACACTATACCTGTACTTATAGATATTATACATCTTTTCATTTCATTGAAAAATTTCAGAAAAAGAAATACATTAGCTAGTAGTTTGTACCATGAAGATTAGTCAGTTGAATTTTTGAAAAATTTATCTATTAATTATTGAGAATTTCGGATTGCAATATTATATATTAAAATTTTTCGATTTTGTACCAGAAAATCAAAATTCTTGGAAACTAATGAATCAATTTATTTAAAAATTCAACTGAATAATCTTAATGGTATATACCACAAGCTAATGTATTTCTTTTTCGACAATTTTTCTATAAAATCGAAAGATAAATAATATGTATGAGTATAAGTGTGGTGTCTATTTTTCATCTCCTTAATTCTAATTATATTTGATAAGTGGTTTTACTTAATTGTAAATCTTCCGTCGTATTACGCATTAGTGTAGCGACTGGAGGATACAGGCGAATGGATTCTTTGATACATCTTTCTAAATAATGTAATTCTTGAAGTTGAACAATATCAATTTTACCATTATTTCTATCGAAAAGTTCAGTAATTTCATCTCTTGCTCGATCCTAAAATATTATTTCTATTTAGCATATTCTATAATAGAAATGATTTGGATTTTTGCATTAAGATACACTCGACGGACATTGATTCGTGTGGAACGTTTTAAAATTGTACAATGCTATTGGATAATACTGTTGTATCGGTTATTCTCATTGGAGGATTTCAAAAACGTTCCACACGAATTAATGTCCGTCGAGTGTATATAAGTATGCAATTATAAAAATCGGAATTTGAAGTGTTATATGTACAGTGTTGTTTGAATTTTATGCAGTAAAGTACAACTTTAATATGAATGTAATAATCCAGAATAAAAAAAAAATAATTGGCTTTATATAATTAAACTAGCGGCCCGTTGGGCCGCTGTGGCTCGCACCTCGGTCCTTTCAGAGCTTCGCTTCGCGATGCAAGGCATGCAAAAAGCTCCGCTTCTTGCATATAAGGCACGACCGAAAACGCTCGCGCTGCGCGCTCGCTATTTGATATTTAAAGAATATTAAAACAAATCATTTACAAACGCAAAAGCCTTAAAAGTTAATCTTATTTCTTTTTTTCATTGTATTTTTTACCGCATCTTTCAACAGGAGGTTTGTATTTATTTGAAAAAACAAATTTATAATTATTTAAATTTTTCTTGTGAATTAAGTTGATTGATTTCGAAAAAATTTATATTATGTGAAAAAGACATATTTTCATTAATGTATACTTTTTAAAGTTTTGGATAGGATAATCTATCAAAAGTTATAAGAAAAAAAATAGTTCAGTAGCTTAAAAGTAAAGTTTTGTATAAAATTTTTATTTGATCTGAATCATTCCGACAGGGGATGATTTAAAACAATAATACAAATAAATATTGGCAGTTTAAAAAGAAATCGTTCGAGCGGTTTTAAAACAGTTATCCCTTTAGAGGTTAAAAAAATGATTTTTTGGTGATAACTTGAAAAAAACGAATTTTGAAAAAAAGTATATTAAATAAAATTTTTAGAAAAAAAAAGATACATCTTTTTAATATTATATATATATTTTTTAAATAATATTTATCTAATTATCATTAAAAAGCCTTTAATTTCAATATTTTTCATGAACAATTTAAAAAATATTAACTTTAGAGAAAAATGTATAATATAAAAAAGATTTTTTTTTTATATTCTATAACTTTTATTCTATATACTTTTTGAAAAAAAAATCGTATTTTTCAAGTTATTACCAAAAATCCATTTTTTTGACCATTTAAAAGGCGCCTATTTAAAAACGCTTCCAACGATTTTTTTCAAAATAGGAACGTTTACTTGTGTTATTATTTGAAACAATTTCCCGTTTGAATTATTCAGATCGGATAAAAACTCGTCGAGAAAATTCATAAACTTGATTTCTCACACACATACATCCATACATACATTTTAAGGAAGCCTCGTAATAATTTTATTTTGCTATAAAAATAAGTTTTTTATCATAAAAAAAAATATTTTAAAGGGTTACAGTTTTCGCGATGTCGAAAATATAAGGCACTTCCGTATAGCGGTCGTGCCTAAAAAGAGTATTCGACAAGAATCCTTTATTAACTTACTTGCGCTTCTTTATTTTCAGCAAGCAACATAAGTGTATAAGTCATAGCCATTGCAGATGTATCGTGTCCCTAAAAAATATTAAATTAAAGTTTTGGTTAAAAAATTTTTTCTCAATAAAAACGGATCGATAAATAAAAACATAAACTACTCACTTCAAAAGTAAAGGTATCAACTTCTTCTTTTATTCCTTCATTATCTATTAAATTATTTCGCTCAGCTGATAATAAAAGGTCAAGCATTGATAACCTTTTTTTTCTACCTAACAATTCAAATCAATATACATATCTTTTGTAGTAACATAATAATAAAATGTTTTTCAGTCCTATTTTTACTAATTTGTCAACATTGTTGATTTAAAAAATAATTTTAAAAACTACTGTTACCTTAAAATAACACTTGCATGTAAGGAAAAGTAGTATATTACATATTTGACTTATCGTACCTATATCAAAGTCGTCAAAAACTTTTTCTTCAGTAATATCAGTGTATTGGTTTAAAAATTTATTTTCAGTGCTCGCATGGAACTCCCTACGCTGTTTTATAACCTGTATGGATAATAATATTTAATTTAAAAAATTTAATAACTTCAACGGAAATGAATATCCTAATGAAAATTTGAAACACTAAATAAATGCTATACTGAGTAAAAATACATCGATTTCCATCAAGGTATCAATTATAATAATTTTAATAATTGAAATAAAGTAAAACATTAATTACCTCATCAGAAAAACCATGTAACTTTTTGAGTGCATTAACTTGCATAGGGCCTACTTTTGGCACAAAAGGTATCAAGAAATTTGGAACGTATGGTTGGAGCAATCTAAAAATAAAAATATATTTTTTTAATAGTCATTAAATAATATTATTTACAATTTTTTGTGTACATATCGAATATTTTTTTTTACTGATATTTATGTAATAGGGTATGATTCATACACAGTTATCGACACAGCAGTTTTATGAACTTTTCATATTTATTCAAAAATTTTTCGGAATATTTCCGGAACATCTTTATATTATACTTTTTATTAGTTAAAATATAAGTCTGCAATCTAGAAATATTTTTAAAAAATTGGAAAACTAAAATCAATATTTTACATTCTCTTAAGAATAAAAAATTTGGGAAATTGTAATGTCGGTATTTTAAGTTTTTTTTAATAACAATAATATATCCGTAGCATTAACTTTAATTTTTCTAACATTCATTTTTTTCATCAGTTCAAAAAGAGGGCAATGTATTATTTACCTCCATACTACCACTTTACCCATATTATGGACAGCTTGTTTGTATTCGAGAACTGTTCCTTCGGGTAATTTATCTAAGGCCACTCCCATGGTTGATTCTAAAAAAGTAACATTAGTAATATTTTTATATTTTTTGTAAATAAATGTGAAATCTTATAAATCTCATGTTTACCCAAAATGATATTTAATGTGTAATTTGAACAAAATGGTATTAAGCTTCTAACAGTTACTTCATTTTCACTCTTAAGAGCTTCAATCATTTTTTCTCCTTGCTCGTTCGTGATATCAATATATTTTTTCAAAATCCCAAAATGGAATGCTGGTGTTAAAAGTTTCCGTCTTTGTCGCCATTTGTCGTCTAATGAAGAATTTTTTTTTTAAATTTATTATTTAAATACAATAAATTTGAAATTAAAATAGATTTTACCTGTACTGGTCAATAATCCGAATTTTAACCAAGGCTGAAGGAACCAGTAAGCATAACCTTTTTCAATTACTTTTTGGCTTGAAAGTAAAATCTAATAACAATCGTAAATATATTTTACAAATTAAAATGATTTTTTTCGATACAAAATTTAAAATAATTATAAATTGTTATTTTATTTTTACCTCTAAATCATCGGGATGACAAATACTGACCATTGCTTTTTCCACACCCCAAATTCTTAAAATTGGATAATATTGTTTCATAAACGTACGTCCTAGTTCCCAAATGTCGGCTGAAATAAAAAATCATTTCGTAAATAATCTCGTAACTGTTAAAAAAGATAAGATCTTAATTATTAATTAAAATAATATTAAAATTAATGCATATAAAGTACGATTGGAATTTTTTTTTAATATATTGTTATAAAATTTTTTAATCAATTTATAAATAAAATTTGATAAAATTAATGTTAACATTACGAATTAATAATCACATATGATTTAGTTATTTCATTGACTTTTTTGTAAAAATGAATCAACTTTTTTTTACTAAAAGAAGCAAACAGTATGAAAATTAACTGTCGATACTTAGTAATGCATTGAATTAATTAAAGCAAAATATATCAAATGCAATGATACTTTTCATTAATATCCTGGTCAAAATAACCTTCAAGTTTTAAAATATTCACTATGTATCTGAATACAATATAAAAGTTTCTCTAAATTAATCATTTTTCACATGGTAAAAAGCTAAGGTAAAGAGTCTGTAGGTTGTATTTTAATTGTACATGCAATGAATTACATCTTTCAAATAAAAAGGACAATGAATGAAGTGTTATGTATATTTTTGAAGGAAGTAATATTGAAAATCCAAATTTAAAACTATTAAATTTGTACTTTTACAAAAAATGTATCTAAAATGAAAAAAACTAAAGTCATGCAGAACTATTTTAATCTTGGTGTAAGATAAAAAAAACTTTTTGCTAATTGAAATTTAATATAAATTTTTATTTTGTTTTACTAAAATGGCCAATAATTTTTTTACATAAAAAAATGTTCAAGAAAAATATAGTAACATAAAATGAACGAATTATTTTTAAAAAATTACGTATACATCAGAAACGAAATAAGGAAGTATAAAATATAAGCAACAAATATTTACCATGTATTTTTAATTGGATTTTGAAAATAAACAATTGTTAATTTTATGAGAGATTAATAATTGTTTATTAAATAATTAAAATGAATAAAATATTTTATAACTGTTCAAATATTGTTTTCTAATATATCTATTAATAAAAAAACGTCTCATTTTTCCGAACATCAATGACATAATTAATTGTTATTTAATTTTTTTTAAGAAGATTATTTATCTTATAAAACTATATTTTTCTTAAAATTATAAATTTATTATTTATCATATCATTGATAAAAGTTACCCTCTTTGAACTATCTCTTAACCTTAGCAAAAAAAAATAGATAAAATATAAATTTAATGAAAATATGTACTTACCCGGTGTGCATTTGGTAAACATGTACAAATTACCAACGATTGGGTATGGTTTTGGTCCAGGAATTTTACTAAATAAGCGACCTTTCCGGTTGTATCGAGACCAAATATGGAAAATTACAAATGGCAAAAGTACGTATAACAAATACGTTGTTACAGTGCTTAATAATTCCATTTTTTTTTCAAATAACTTTAACTGAACTATATTACAACTTTGACTGAACAATTTTAAATTTAGATTGAAACAAACTTAATTAAAAAGATAATTTCACACTCAACTTACATAATGTAGATCATACATAATGAAGTTTCAAAAATATGAACTACTATCTTAGAGGTGTAAGTTGTTTCTAATGCAATTTCGTACTAGACTACAAATGTAGCTCATGTATTATGGCGCAGTCATCTTTGCACTATTTGTGCATGAAGCTGATAAACTTGTTCAGATATTCAAAGGTCAGCACATTCGATTCCAATATGTGCAAAGACATTTATTATTTAAAAAAAAAGGAATCTAAAGCTAATGACTTCACTGATATTGCATAAATTAATTTGAGCATATGTTCTCTACTATATTAAGAAACGATTAGTCTTGTCAATTAAAAAATGTGCAAATGTTTGTTTGCACTATGCAGTATTTCCTGATCAATGTTTAATTTCTAATTAATTTAATAAATATTTAAAGTTTAGTTTGTAAAATGTTTTGGTTGATTTAACTGAAGGCTTTCGTTTTTAAAAATCACATTTTCATATAATTAAGTCGTTAAAAAACTCGTAAAAAAATAAAGAAAAAATCTTACATGAATAAGAAATTAGTAATTAAAAAATACTTTCATTTTCGTAAAATGACTGTAACTTTTGACCGCTAGGTCAGTAAATGGGTACGTATAAAAACTTATTGTTAAATGAATAGTAGTTAATTTTCAATGAAACAAAAAAATTTTCAGAAATTCTTTTTGGCAAATTTTGAAGTTAGGTAATGTATTGTAATATGATGGCGGATGTGCCATCATCAATATGACGGTGCATACGACAGTTAATTATAAGATTGATGTACGAACAATACAGACAAAATAAAATTTTTTGTCACTTTATTTTTTAATAACACCTCGAATCGAGAAACTTTTATGAGGCTTTAGTGTAGTGAATTTCCGCGTGTACATAAATGTAGTAAAAAAGTTATTATTATCTAATGGCATGCAGGCGTCATAAAAAATTAATTTTCATTTTGACGCAACTAAAGAACTAGTAACTGATCAGATGTTTTTACAAAGTCGTTAATAATTTATTTTGTAAGTGCAAGAGTTTAAGTAAAAAAATGTAAAAAAGATAATTAAAAAGATTGAAATTCAAATTTATTAAAAATATAAGTGAATTTAAATGAAGAATCAACTTTAACTTTAAGCAACACTTTTATTCATACACTAGCAGGAAATTTCTATTTTATTCCCAAAATTCAGAGAAGAAAGTTCCGTATTCTCTTTTGATACAATTCTACTCCACGCTTCTCTCACTATTTTCTTTTCTCCCCGTTAAAAAAGTCAAGGCACAACTTTTAAATAATATCTATACATAGTAAATATGGGTATACTAATCGCGAACGTGTTAAGTATTGTACATATAAGCAATCCTCTCTTAATGTTTAATATTTACAAAAGATAATTAATATCACATTAATTTTATAATCGTTCATGTTTTTACATTTTTATTTATTTATTTACACGTCTTTTAAATTTACATTTTTATAGTTGCATTTTAATTTTATTTATATTTTATGTTTATATTTTTATAATTCTATTTTTACAGTCGGAATAAAAAGAATACTTATCTTGACTATAGAATAAATAAATTGAAAATATTTCTATCGATAGAGACATTCTTTAACTTTTTACATTCATGTTTTGATATTTCTGTTTTATATTAATATTTATATATTGTTATTTTGATATATATGCTTTTATTTCTATATTTTTATAATTGTGTTTTATTTGCCTTTATATCTACGTTTTCATATTGTATTTCTATTTTGAAACTTCACGATACTACTAAAGTGCACATTCAAAAATGATTCATCATTAACAGACATAATATTGCCGGTAGATACGACAGGTCAGTCGCGAATTTAATTTTTCCTTGTTTCCGCATGGACAAACCTTTCGTAGAGCATTAGAAAAAAATTGTATTTTCTCTTCGGATGAAAATGCGGACTATTTACCACCCTCGCTGTGCTCAGGCCACAATAGTCCACTTTCCTCCGTAGTAGATAATATACAATTAAAAAAAATAACAAATCTTTTTATATATTGAAAGCGTTTACGTGTCTTTTAATGAACGGTTATAAAACAACGCCTTCAACATAAAAAAAGAGGAATGATTTTGTATTTTATTTTAGTTTTCATATACTACGTACGATACACGATAGCGCAGTATTTATTTTTCGATATTTATATATTTAATAAAACAATGTTTTGTTTAAATCGAAACTTCGATTTTATGTTGAATGAAAAATATATGTGAATAATTAATTTATTTTTAAAATATATCGTTTTTTAATATCTTTGTGTAGGATGAATACATTGAAAATAAAAATTTTAAAAATCCATTTTTTGATTTTATCTAAATAAACTTTTCAAAAATTTAATCTTTATAAAAATAAAAATTATAAAAAAATATTTAGAAATAAATAGGAAATACGTATATTTTCAAATGTACACTACCAAATTTTGCTAAAAAAATGAAATATACTTCTATCATAGTTGATCAATAAAAATATTCATTTTCATCTAGCAAATTTATCTTCTTGATTTATCAATCAACAAAGTTTAAACTTTTTACGATTTCTCATTTAAATATTTTAATCTTATAACCTTCCTTTTTAATGTCACGGAGGAAAAACTTTTATACACGTGTGTTTTTTTCTACATTATCAGCCACGTAAGTTGAAAGCGTGTATGAATAATCATATCCTTTTTTATCCTCAATTTTTATAAACGTGAGTGTGAATTTTGTAAATAATTTAATGCAAGAACTACTTTAAATATTAATTATTTATGTATTCTAATGAATTTTATATGAACAGGATTTTCCGGTCGCAGTATAATGTCAGCTGTTAATTTCATGTCAGTGGTTAAATCAACTGGCTCTAAATAGAAGTCGTACAGAATCTTTCCTACCAATGATTTTAGTTCCATCATTGCGAATTTTTGACCTGTAACATTAAATTTATTTAGGATACTCAAAATTATAATTTAAAATTTATAAACTAAATTCGTTTACCAATACAATTACGTGGTCCTGCACTAAAAGGTACATAGGCAAATGGATGACGGTTCTGCGAATTTTCGGGCAGGAATCTATCTGGTTCGAATTTATCAGGATTTGGCCAAAAATTTGGATCTCTGTGTGTTTCCCAAAAAGGATCAACATATGTGTATTTTTAGGAATTAGCGCATGTTCTGGAACATAAATTTTAAATTATTCATAAATATTCATATTTAATTATTATTTATAACTAATAATGTGAATGCGATTAATAGTTTACTCAATTGTAATTCGTCTGTTGTATAACGCATTAACGTTGATACAGGAGGGTACATTCGAATTGATTCTTTGATACATCTTTCTAAATAATTCAATTCTTGAAGTTGAGTCATGTCAGCTTTGCCATTATTTTTATCAAAAATTTCGGTTACTTCAACTCTTGCTCTATCCTAAAATCATATAACGAATTATTATATTTTATATGAAAAATAATTTGGATTTTTGCACTCAATTTTTATAAAAATCTGAATTTTTTAATTTTGAACAAAAAGGTGCAACTTCAATATCAATCAAAATAATTCTGTTTTTTTTTTTAAGATTATTATTAAAAGATAAAATCAATAAAATCAAAATTAGCTTACTTGCACTTCTTTATTCTCAGCAAGTAACATAAGCGTATAAGTCATAGCCATTGCAGACGTATCATGTCCCTGAAAAATATTCGATCAGAACTGTATTGAAAGTTTTTATCTAAATGAAAACGGATTTTTTATATATATATATATATATATATATATATATATATATATATATATATATATATATATATATATATATATATATCACTCACTTCAAAAGTAAAGGTATCAACTTCTTCTTTTATTCCTTCATGATCTATTAAATTGTTTCGCTCAGCTGTTAATAAAAGATCAAGCATCGCTAACCTTTTCTTTTTACCTAACGGTATTAAAATCAATGTCAATGTAATAAGTCTAGTTTTTATCGATTAAAAAAATTTTATATCTCATGAATGATATCATAAACCACTAATACTACATTCTCTTTATACACAAAGAAAATTATGAAATAAGAAAATCGTATATTACATGTTTAACTTATTTTACCTATATCAAAGTCATCAAAAACTTTTTCTTCGGTAATTTCAGTGTATTCATTTAAATATTTATTTTGTGTGCTTGCATGGTACTCCCTTCTCTGTTTTATAACCTATTTAAAAAAATTAATTCATGAATATTAAATTATTATTGTAAATTATTATCGATCATATTGCATTTGACTATTTAAAGAATTCCAGTTCAAAAATTAATGATAATGATTTTAACAATTTGTGAATCATAAGATTGAAATTACCTGATCTGTAAAGTTATGTAACCTTTTTAGTCCATCAACTTGCATAGAACCTATGGTTGGTACATAAGGAATTAAGAAATTTGGGATGTACGGCCTGATCAACCTAAAAATAAAAACGTAGCCTTTTATACAGTTATCATTGATTAATATTTTTTATGATTTCTGTTCTATTAAAATTATAGAAATTCATGCCAAATAATTTAAAAACAATTTCAATATTAAAGTTTAATTTTTTTTTGGAAATATAATTTTAAAACCCATTTATCACCCATTATCTACCGTTTTAAATAGGGGACATGATTGTATGATATATTGTATGTGTTTTTTATTTAAATTAATATTAATTTTTACCTCCATAATACAACTTTGCCCATATTATGAACAGCTTCTTTGTATTTGAAAACTGATTTTTCGTCCATTTTATCTAATGCTACTCCCATAGTCGATTCTAAAAAATATTATTCGTAATATTTATTATTTTTTGTTTGTAAAATTATACTAAAATTTGATTAATCATATGTTTACCGCAAATAATATTCAACGTATAATTTGAACAAAATGGTATTAGACTTTCAACAGTTTCTTCATTTCCACTTTTAAGTGCTTCAATCATTTCTTCTCCTTGTTCGTTCGTGATGTCAATATATTTTTTCAAAATCCCAAAATGGAACGCTGGTGTCAAAAGTTTTCGTCTTTGTCGCCATTTTTCGTCTAATAAAATACAATACAATTTTTAAAATATCAAAATGAATACGGTAAATTTTAAATTAATACAATTACCGGTACTGGTTAATAAGCCTGTTTTTAACCATGGTTGAAGAAACCAATAAACATAACCTTTTTCAATTACTTTTTGGCTTGAAAGCAAAATCTAACAATTATAAATAGAATAAATTAAATGAAAATGCAACTTTTTAAAATAAAATTCACATTAATAAATAATTTGTTTCAATTTACTTCTAAATCATCGGGATGACTAACACACACAAAAGCACTTTCCACACCCCAATATTTTGAGATAGGATAATATTTTTTGAAAAGCTCACGACCTATATCCCAAAGTTCAGCTAAAATAACGTTAAAGTATTATTTAGTTTCAATTTGAAAAAAAATGAATGAATTTTCGTGAAATTGTGTACTTACCCGGTGTACATTTATTGGCCAAAAACAAATTACCAACGATCGGGTATGGTTTTGGTCCAGGAATTTTACTAAATAAACGACCTTTCCGGTTGTATCGAGTATAAATATGAAAAACCAACAATATTAAAAGTACCACTATCAGATATGTCATTATAATGTTCTAAAATTTGCTTCTTACAAACTATTCTATTTAAATTTGTCACTTTAAGTAGTTTAAATAGTAAAGTTACTTTAGCAGTAAAGATTTCGGATTAGCAATGATTCAATTTTAAAGATAGTCATGCATTTTATTCAAAAGGATTATAGATAATGCAGTTTAGCAAGTATTAGCTGATAGCTAAGAGTGGTAAGCTGTTGATAACATAATATATAATCCAATAAAATATGAAAATAATTTTACATAATTTAATATCATCATTTTTGCATTTCGTACACAAAACCGATAACATTAATCAGATAATTAAAGGTCAACATGTTACATTACATTATAATTAAACGTTTATTGTTTTGAAAAGAAATCTAAACTTCCGTAATGTTATATGCATTAATTTTGACGTATCATCTATGTAAATTAAGGAATGATAAATCTATTTAATTTTTTGTTAAATAGTAGATGAATACCATTAAATAACATCCTTACGAAAGAATACCCAATTTCGGTGTTACTTCGATTACCGAACAAATTTTTCATACTGATGCAAATTTTATATTTAGGTAATATACTTAGGTAATAAGTTTGATATAAACTGTAATCTAAACAAGCATTTAAAATTCCTATGAAAATCAAATCGCTATTTTTATTTATTGCTCTTGATAATTCATCAATGCTATCTGGATTTTTAGCTTATTATTTATTATTTCCATTTATTATTGAGCTATTATTAAGTGATTCGTTTACATTATCAGTCAATGCTGTCTCGTTACAGTCTCTGTGGTACAATCATCTACTGATAATACAATTATAATAGTCTGTGTAAAAAGGCTTTTGATTGTACAAGGTTATTATTAATAATAACCTCATATAATAATAATAATAATAATAATAATAATAATAATAATAATAATAATAATAATAATAATACTACCCTGGTAGAAATTTCACCAATAAAAATGCTGTACCTGTTACTCGTTGGCTAACTTTATAGGTTATGGCTATGTTTTTAACTAATAGTCAACGGTTGGCGAAAAATTGGTGACAATTTCTACCAGGGTATATTAATCAGAATATTGTTAAATAAAACTGGAAGTAAAATACCGGGTTAAAGATTGAGTTACTTAAAATTTTTTTGGTCGCTGAAAAACTTTTAATTTTCTAAAATGGATTTTAAAAAGCTAAATGCGATTAGTCAAAAATATTTTTAAAATAAATTCTAATAAAGTGTATTAACAGTATTTCATTTCACCCATAAATTGATAGATAATTCTATCATTATTTAAATATTAAAGCATATACTTTTAATTAAATATGCATTGCTCATTCTATAGAGCTACAGTTTGTAATTAAAACTGCAAGACGAAACAAAAAACAAACTTATAATTTGCCAATCATATTCTCGAGTTGTTATTTAAATTCTGCTTCTATATAAATGTCGTGAATAAAGTAAGATATTAATACTTTCTTTATTTAAGATAATTATACTTATTATGATAATTTGTTTGGTCATTATTCATTTATCCATTTCTGTTTCAATTTTTATATCTTCGTTTTTCGATTTAACGTGTTGAGTTTTGGTTGATTCTCAGGTTAGTCTTGATTAAAAGGAAAAACAATAATAATATCAATAATCATCGTAAACACCTTAAAACTTGTATTTATTTTATATTAAAAGATTTTTTTAATAAATTTAAGTAAATTTTAAAATAATCACTATTCAACCTATTTAGACAAACTTTTTAAAGGAGATTTGATTGGATGAAAATTACAAAATACAAATTCTAAATTCACTAAAAAGTTAATACAAATAGTAACTATCAAAGAAAAAGATACGTTTATAATTAGTATTTGTCATAAGAGGATAATTGGAAAAGAAAAAGTAAATACATTTAAATTATGTTATAAGCAATGTATAATTGTATTCTTTCTCAATAATTTAGATAGTAAAATTCAAACAATTATATTGTCGAAAAATTCATCAAAGCTAAATAAATCACAGAATAACTATAAATAGTCTTAAAATTACAACCAATTATTCATAAATTTTTTACAATTCTTATTTTGATATAGAATCTTATTTTTAATACATATAAACTAAATGCAAGCATAACAATATTATAATAAATTTATGATTGAGAATGTACATGGTACAAATAGATGTTTTCATTAAAATCTATAAAATACAAAATATAAACTATATGATATTAAGAATTGGTATTCTTATTTATTTTAATAAATTTTATTTTAAGAGGATCTTCAGGACGTAATATAATATCTGCTACAATTTTTATATCGCTTGACCGAGAGACAGGCTCTAAATAAAAATTATATAAAATTTTAGAAAGTATAGACTTCATTTCCATCATAGCGAATTTCTGACCTAATATAGAAATAAAAAAAATATGTAAAAAATTAATTTATCAAAATGTTTAAAAATTAAACAATCAACCAAAGATATAGTTACCAATGCAATTTCTAGGACCCGCGCTAAAAGGTACATAAGAAAAAGGATGTCGATATTTCGTATTTTCTGGAAGAAATCTGTCAGGATCAAACTTTTCAGGATCGGGCCAAAAATTAGGATCTCTATGAGTATCATACAGATGCAGCATTAAATTTGTGTTTGCAGGAATAAAAGCATGTTCTAAATTTTAAAGAATATCAAGATTTTAATCAAAATTTAATTTTATGTATTAATTGTACTAAAAAATAAAAGATTTTTTGTTATTACTTAGCTGCAAATCCTCCCTTGTAAAACGCATTAACGTTGCAACAGGAGGATATAAACGTAGTGTTTCTTTGATACATCGATCAAGATAATTAAGCTCTTGGAAATGAGCTATTTCTAATTTACCATCAATTCTATCAAATAATTCAGTAACTTCAGCCCTTGCTTGATCCTGAAAGAAATATTTTTACATATTTCTATTGAAATTTAATTAGAGACTATAAAACCATGAAGAATCTAGACCTTAATACTATACTTAATTTTACCAAGTAAGATAAAATTGTTAAAATAATAAAACGTACTCAATTAAAATATAAATAAATGAACTAAATAAAAATAAATCAGTCAAAATGTGAATAATAATGTAAATGAAATAGAAGCATTTGGCGACATCTAGTATTAAAAATTATAATTAAAAATATTAATTAATCGATAAAAAAATTCATTTGAATAATGAGCAACTGTCATATTGACAAGATTGCAAGTCCCGCTCGTTTACGTAGCATTCAAAGTTAACAAATTATGTTTAAGATAGCGCTGTTATTCCCAGTTTGAAAGAAATGAAGATATGTAAATTGGAAAATAAATTTTTCAATTTTCATATGATTTTATATTAATTTAATATGTACTAATCCAGAATACAAGTCACGACAATACATTTTTGAAGTAAAGTTTTATTATGATATGTTGTATAAATACCTGTATTTCTTTATTTTCGGCAAGTGATAACAGGACATAAACCAAAGTCATTCCAGTTGTGTCATGGCCCTGTATAATATCGACGGTTAATAATTATTATAAATACACAAAATAATTCTTATTTTTTTATTAAACTTACTTCGAAAGTAAACGTATCAACTTCTTCCATAATTCCTTCATCATCAATTAAACGATTATGTTGCGCCTCTAGTAAAAGATCTAACATGGCTAATCTCTTTTTACGACCTGTTTATTCATTAAATTTAATTATATAAAGATGATTATGATTTTAAAATATAGTCAACTAAAAAATGATATTACCTGCTTCAATATCATCGAATGTGGAAGTCTCCTGGTCATCAACACAATTCTTTAAAAATCTATAATTAGTTTGCTTGTGATATTCTTTTCGATCCTCCAAAATCTTTTAAATATAATAAGATTGAAGTTTGTTTATTTTAGCTTATTAAATTACAGATTAACATTTTACGTCGTTCAAAAATTACTGTAGTTTATTTAAATTTTAGAAACCAATTTTTACCTTGTTAGTGAATTCATAAAGCGTTTTAAGAGCATTTCTTTGGATCCCATTGATTTTATAAATAAAAGGCATCATCCATGACAGTATGTATGGCTTTGATGTTCTACAATATTGAAAAATACATATAATAAAACTTATTTTTAACAAAAAGAAATAATATATCATTTATATAGACCTTCGCCAAATTCAATTTTTTACCTAAAGAAGACAATTTTTCCCATATCATAAACAGCTTGCTTATATTCGTTGACTGTTTTATTATTCATAAAATGTAATGAAATTCCCATCGCAGATTCTGAAATCAATAATTAGTAGTTAGCCAATCAAACATTTTGCAATTAGTATATAAATTCAATTTAGGTAAAAAATTAATTGTACTTTGTATTTGTGATTTTTAATGACATTCAAATCAAAATAATTAAATTTGAAAAATCTTCAGACAAGAATTGCAAATGCATAAAAATTTGTGTGTTATCAAGCTTCTTGCGCATTGCTCAAGACACAACGTCACTTTTTTGTATTAAATTTAATGATAATTATAACTTACCACAAATAACATTTAAAGTATAATTTGAACAAAGAGGTGTCAAACTCTGAACTACTCCGTCACCTTCAGCTTTAAGCGATTTAATAAATTTTTCTCCTTCTTCGTTGGCGATATCCATGTACTTTTTCAAAATACTGAAATGAAAAGCCGGTGTTAACATTTTTCTCCTTTGACGCCATTTTTCACCTATTTATTGAAAATAATATAAAAATTAAAAAGTTGTAATTTTTAATAATTAAATAACTTATTTAAATTTTGTACCTGTGCTTGTTAGTAAACCAGTTTTTAGCCAAGGGTGAAGATATTCATAAATGTAACCTTTTTCAATAACTTTTTGACTTGATAATATAATCTAATGTAAAATAATAAAATATTAGTCATTTTTTAAAAATATATTTAATGTTTAAATTAACCTCTAGATCATCTGGATGACGAATGAATACTACTGCATCAGTGCACGTCCAAATTCTTGTAAGAGGATAATAATCTTTGGTTACAGCTCGACCGGTAGCCCAAAAATCAGCTGGTTTGCGTAATAAAAATATTAAATTATTTTTAGCTTTTATTGATTAACAATCGGTATCAAATTAGATAAGAAATTATTTATAATTTACGTGTTATAACGCTACGTTTCCTTAAAAATATTGTATCTAAACTATTAAATCTAAATTTTGAACCTTCAAATTTTAATCAAACTCTAAAGCTTTAAATTATTAAATAAAATGTTAACGAACTTTCTTTTATTTTTAAAATATAACCGAACCAATAATCATACTTACATAAAGTTCATAATTTTCAAACTTTTATAAAATTATAAAATACGTTTCAAATGATAAATTGTGTAAAATAATGATTCAATTAAAAAAATGTGTAAAAAATTATGCGCATTTTATCAATAAGCATTCTATTGAGCCGTTATAAATTGTTATAGTATTTACGTAATCTTTTTTTAATTTGAGTATTAATCCAAATTCTATTTAAAATTTTAAATATAATTATTTTTAATAAAAAAGCAATGGTATAAATATTTATTTTAATAAATTAAACTTACTTGCGTTTTTCAGTGTTAACATGAATATGTTACCAAAAATCGGATATGGTGCAGGTCCAGGAATTTTTTGTAACAATCGTCCTCTTCTACTGTATCGTGTCACAGCGTGAAAGATTATAAAAATAACGAATAAAAGGAACAAATAAATCGTCACCATTATTGTTTTTAATTAACACTCTATGCAGATTAGAACAACTATATTTATAAATCTAGTTTAATTAGATATATACATTATTTGTTTGAATGTAATGATTAAAAAATAATTTAACTTAAATAATAAACTTTGTGCACGGTTTAACAGATGTCTCAATTCTTTCTCCGATGATTTGAGTATGGTCGTTAATCAATTGATGTTTCTACAGTGTCTCTTCTTTTAACGTGATATCTTTTTTACTTATGTTATTTTTTTTCTGATACGAACATAAATTAAACCAATTTATCAGAAAAGTAACGGATAAATAAAATATTTATTGAAAACTGTATTAGTTATTTTGGTCAATGATGCTAAAATATATTTTTTAACTTGTCCGATAAAAGAATCAATGCTAATTATTATTAATTATTACTAGAAAATCTGCTTTTTCGTTACGTTTCTTAATTATTTTGAAGGGGATATATTTTTGATAAAAATACTCACCAAGAGAATTTCAAGGTTCTGGGTCACTGACTTTGCTCAAGTTTTGAGAGATGATTTCGTATGTATAAACATGAAGAAAGCCAAAATTTTAGACGTTCAATATTTCTTTGTTCAGATAGCTAAAGAATGCTGTAGGAAAAAGTACTAGATTTTTAAACGCTTATAGTTTTTCACCTAAATTTCCTTTGTAAAACCGCTGAAATTTGGTTTAATTTTCATTTCTCTGTAACTTTATACCGCTGTTTTAAAAGGATATGAGCTATTATTGATGAAGAATTACAAACGTTTGAAAATCTAATGACTTTTCCAGTGACATTTTTTAATTGCTTTTAACTAGGGAAATATTGAGGGACAGGATCTAAAATGTTGGCCTTCTCCATATTTCTGTATCCAGAATCATCTCCTAAATTTGAGCGAAATCATGTATAAAAAATCTGTATTCTACTATATATATTATAAAATATTTATTACCAACTATTTACACAAATCTTTCTTTATTCTAATGAATTTAATTTTAATAGGCTTTAATGGTCGTAAAATAATATCAGCTATTAATTTCATATCGGCAGATTTTGTGATGGGTTCTAAATAAAAGTTATAGAGTAGTCGACCAATTAAAATCTTCAATTCCATTATTGCAAATTTTTGACCTAAAAAATTAATTTATAAAAATATTTAGCAATTATATAAAATTAAAATAATAATTACAATAAATACCAATGCAATTTCGCGGTCCAGCACTAAAAGGTACATAAGCAAATGGATGACGATTTTTAATATTTTCTGGAAGAAATCTATCAGGGTCAAATTTACTTGGGTCAGGCCAAAAGTTGGGATCTCTATGAGTGTCGTACAAGTGGTACATTATATGTGTATCTGCAGGAACTAAACCATGTTCTAAAATAAAAAAAAGATTAATTTTAAATTAATTACGGATTCATTATTTATTAAATCCATAATTACTAGATTTAAAAATTCTAGTTTTTGTAATAGTTAGTTAATGATAATTACTTAATTGTAAATCTTCTTTAGTATGCCGTAAAAGAGTTGAAACAGGTGGATATAATCGGAGAGATTCTTTGATACATCTCTCAAGATAATTCAGTTCTTGAAGATCTGTCATTTCTATTTTTCCGTTTGTCTTATCTAAGAATTCTGTTACTTCATTTCTTGCCAAATCCTAAAATAAAATACTTCAAATTTATTTATAGTTTATGTTTGTGTAAAAGTAGTGAATAAATAATATTCGTTTAAAAATTAATATTTTCTTTTGGAAATGTTATTTAATTAATATACAAAGTTGTGTTCATAAATACCTGAGCTTCCTTATTTTCAGCTAACAATAACAATGCGAAAGTCATAGCCATGCCCGTTGTATCATGTCCCTGAAATAAGCATAAATTTATTATTAATAAAAAAAATGAGTAATACTCTTTTTGTTTCGTTTTAATTAGCTTCGAATTACTTCAAATGTAAAAGTATCAACTTCTTCCTCTATTCCCTTATCATCAATCAAACCTTTTTGTTGGGCTACTAACAGAAGATCTAACATGGCTAATCTTTTCTTTCGACCTAGAAAATGATAGTAATTTAAGAAACACTTTATTTCACGTTGTTACATTTTATTTACCTTACCTATGTCTGTATAATTTTCTTGCTCATGTACATCATCAGCTATTTCTTTTAAAAATTTATTTCCTGTACGACGGTGGTATCCTTTGCGATCATTGATGATCTGTTAAATAAATAAAATATGTAATATTTTTTTAGAATTATCTATAAGCAGCGTTTATATTATACCTGAATTGTGAATTGATGAAGAATTTTTAAAGCGTCTCTCTGTAATTTACCCCAATAATAAATGAAAGGCATCATCCAAGTTGTTATATAGGGTCTAAGCATTCTAAAAAATGAATGCAAAGATTAAGAAACTAAATTCTCAATTAATTAAAATTTAAATAATTTTCTATAAGTTGCAATAGTAAACATTTTAAAAATGGAAATAGAAAATTTTTGTAGAAACCAAATGCTTTTTACGATCAGAAATTAGCTGATCGGATGTTTTTTCATGAAGTTGACTAATTGTTGAGATATTTAAACTATAAATTTTTATAAATTTACTATTTTATTTATGATAATGAATGAACACCTGTAAATATATTATTAAAATTTATAAATTTTAATGATTTATCAAATATTTACCTATATGTTACCACTCTTCCTATGTCATGAATAGATTTTTTATAATTGTTAACTATTTCTTGATTCATATTATCCAGAGAAACGCCCATGGCAGATTCTAAACCACAAGATTATTGGATAACGTTTCACGTATCTGTTTTTTACATATTCTTATTGCTCTGTTTAATAATTAATAATTCTTACCACAAATAACATTCAATGTACAATCTGAACAGAACGACATTAAATCCTTGGTTAAATTATTCCCTTCGGATTTAAGAGATGATATCAATTTTTGTGTTTCTTCATCAGTGATATCTATATACTTTTTTAAAATACTAAAATGAAAAGCAGGCGTTAAAATTTTTCTTCTATGACGCCATTTGTTACCTAAAAATATAATATTGGATTAAAAATCGTAAAAAGCAAACTTTATAGTTACAAATAATAGTTCTTTTTAATTTCTACCTCCGCTTGTCAGTAAACCAGTTTTAAGCCAAGGATGAAGATATTCGTACATGTATCCTTTATCGATTGTTTTTTGACTTGAAAGTAAAATCTAAGAAAAATATACAAATTATTTTGAATTTCATCAATAATAATATAATCTCAAATTATTATGGATTAAACTTCACAATATTTAAATAGTTCTTCAATAGTTTTTCATAAATTAATATGAATTATTTTTTTCACAAAATATGACATATACTGCCCCTTTGATATTGTTTTTAATCTTTTAATGTGCAATTAATGTAATAAGTATTATATTACATTAATGTGTAATAATTTTATAAAATGTGTAATAGTTATATAAAATTTTGTGAAATTTGTAAACTAATTACATTATATAATTTTTTTATACCTCTAAATCATCTGGATGACAAATGCATACTATAGCACTAGTGCAGCTCCATAGTCTTGAAATTGGATAATATTGTTTTAATATTACGCGTCCAATTTCCCAAAATTTATCTGAAATTGAGTGACAAAATGAAAGTAGAATAGTCCAAGTCTCAAAATTTTACAATTTAGCTAAGTTTTGGCGTATAAGAGATTTTATAAAAAAATCATTAGTAATTATCATTATAATAATGGTCAACTAATTTTATCTAACCAATGTAAAAAAATAGAACTAAGATATTTGTATCTTTGCAAAAAATATATAAAAAACTACTTATCTTTTACTTTCAATTTTCTCAATAATTTAAAGATATCAATAAAAAGTCATAAGAGAAATGTTGTTTATTTTTATATGAAAATTGCGTTGTTTTTAATAGCGATTATTTTGCACAAAGATATAAAATTTACTTTTACTAACTTTCACTTTAAAAATGCAAAAGCAATTGACCGATATTGTTATATTTAAAAATGTAAAAGCAATTGACCGATATTGTTATATTTTAAAATTCCATGCAAATACTGATTTGATATTAAACGCTGTGATATCATACAATTTTAAAAATTTTGTAAAATGCGTTAAAATTTTTTCTCGTAACAAATTTTTATGTCAAAATTTTTCACATTAGTACGTAAATTTAACATAAAATTTATGAAAAACCTAAAGCTTTTGATTACCCTCGAAAAGAAAAAATTTTTGTTTAAGTAACTTACATATTATTCAATGTCTTGTAACTGAAATTACAAATTTTATTATTCGAAATTGTGTACTATTCATATATTTTTGTATTGTAATTTTTATTAACAATTCACACAAAAAATATTTGTAAATTTTAACACAAACAAATTTGTATCTCATCTGAAACACGTGTATGTTTAAAAAAATTACTCTATGTAATAATTTTATAATCTCGTTTTTTTAATTAAAAATAAATTCATATACCAGAATCAATTAATTAAATTAATCAGTATGAAACTATTATTTGAAGAAATAAATAATTTTTTTATAAATATATTTTTTAAATAGATTTTGCTTACTCATGCAACTAACGTTGAATAACAATATATTTCCCAAAAATGGATATGCAAACGGTCCAGGTAATTTGTTTACACATCTTCCCTTTCTGCTGTATCGAGTTAAAATATGAAAAATTAAGGGACACACAAATAACAACACTAATAAATAATAGTACATAATTCAGTTAAACTTTTTTCTTGTTACACTATCAAATTGATTTATTCATTCTCTTTAATTTTACGCAAAAATAAAATATTTAAAAGTTTTTCATTGATCAAAGTCAAAAGAAATTAAGCTACAGGAAACCGCTACAATATAACTACCGACTTTGGCTGATCTCTACCTAATACTCGTATTTATATTAATTGCTCCACCCTGAATTTATCAACTACTCTGAATAAAACGTGCACCATTGGAAGCAATTACATCGCTGTTAAATCCCTTCCATTAAAATTTTATTCAGCAGCATTTAGATTTAGATTACGCATTTTTTTATAAATTTCGTCGGACTTTTTTCTTCTAGAGTTTGTTGATCGTCGCCTCTAAATTTGACTTTTGATTTCACTAATAAATTGTAAGATAAATTTTAATTAAAAACTTCATTGATTTTAACAATCTGCTGTTTATTAATTTGACCTACATATTTATATGGAAAATTTTCATTTTTATAAATGAATAATTATTGAAATCCAAAATACACACAAATTTATTGTTAAATTTTATCAATTATTAGTATTATTCATCATAAAATCAACGTTTTAATGTTCTTTTTAAATCATTCACCTATAGACTACAGTGAAAAAAGGATAGTGCATTAACCGTGCTTGTTATAGTAATTATGTAATGCAGGTGAAGAGTGAGTAATCAAAGAACTATCAAAGCGTGATTGTTCATTACAAGCTCATTTTCTTAATATGTCATTCATTTACTAAAATTTTTTGATTTTTATAATTTTTAATAATTTTTATTATTTTTATTATTTTTAAACATTTTCAAAATCTTTATAAATTTTAGTTTTTAACTATTTTTAGCTTTGAATATTTGAAAATAAATTTATAGATTAAGAATATAAATAAAAAAATTGGTTAGACCATTCACCTATTGTTCAAACCAAAAAGCGGACTAAATATCAACTAAAACGTTTTTCAATACAAAAGTTAAAATTAACAGATATTTTTTTATATCTTTGTTCAAATTCAGCTGATTTGTACATGAATTTTATTAAAATTTAACTCTTCCTAAGATCACAAATAGAACACAAGTATTTTTAATATGCTTTAAATAACTTATTGACTACTGTCATATAAATGATTGACGGTATTTCTTTTAATATAAAAATATTATTTATACCGTGAACTTTTATGAACCTTTTTTATAACAGTCTATTTTTTTCAAATTTAATTCATAATATTAATTGAATTAATGTATAAGAATTGATTGAATTTAAATTCATTCGTTCATTCGTTCATTTACATATTAATTGATTTTGCATATCTTAAAGTATAGATTTTTGAAAATAAAATATTTTATTTTCAAAAATCTATACTTTAAGATACGTAAGAGAAAAAAAAATTTTGATCTGTACTAGTTTAAAAAAAAAATCCATTAATTTAATTGACCAATTCGTATTTAGTTGAAATTATTATAAAAACATTCTATTTTCAATATAATAATTAAAGAATAACAAAGTATATAAAACTATTATTTTATGAATTCTTAAAATTATCAATTAAATAAAATGTGAATAAAATTTTAATTTTATTTGGATGCTTCGATGAGTCACTAATTTCTTATAAGAATCTTTTACATTACAACTATCACAAATACTGATAAGAGCATTATTATTTTTGTGAATATGAATCATTTTAGATATTAATTTTTTTTATTACTTTTCTCCGTCAAAACATTATGACACCTTTTCAATTTTTTACCATTTCATGATGGAAGTTTTTTTTTTTTTTAACGTCACTATATTTAGGCTATGCTAATCAACGACGAAGATCGAAAATGTGTTTATGAACAAAGCACATGTAACGTACAGTGGTGTTTGCATCAATTCCTAGTAGCACACTAACGTTTTTAAAAAAAAGTTGACGTTGAAAAAGATGACATTTGTGAAACGTTTCTAAAACGTCGAAAATGTCCGCCAACGTTTTTTCGACGTTTTGTGCTAGTAGGGATCGGCTGCCGATAGTGGGATTCGAACTCAGAACCCCGAGATTACGAATCCAATGCTCTACCGAATGAGCTACAGAACAACTCATGATGGAAGTTAAAATTTAAATATCATTTTTTGTTCTAAATTGAATATCTAACAAATTTATTTTATTTTGAAAAATAGAAACATCTAAAATATAATTTATAAGTAATTTATAATAAGCCTTTTCTATGACAGTATTGAGATATTTAAAAAAAAAGATTCATTGAAATATAAGAATGGTTATGTCAAGACTGCATATGATTGACTTTTACAATATTTAAATTTTTTATATTTATAAAATATAATAATAGATATCTGCAAAATGATATGTATTCACAAAAACAATAAAATATTCATTGACATAATTTATCAAGCCTTGAAATAAAACGTTATTAATAATGAATAAAGTTATAATTTCATATAGTAATGTATAAATTATATAAAACTTAAATACGCAAATATTCAATTACAAACAATGTGATACTAAGAGAAAAAAATATGCTACATAAAAATAAACTATACTAATATCTAATAAATGTTTTGTATATAAGGCAAGCGTGTGGTGTACATAAGAGTATCGATTAACGTTGGAAACAAATAATTGTTGTTTAGTTGTTTATAATTTTAATAAAATTTATATGATCAACTAAATAAGAATAAGAACATGTTCCACTTAGTGCAACTAAAAATGATTTATTAATGAAAAAAAGTTGTAAAAAATTTACTTCTATTAGATATTGGTATAATTTATTCGATAGCAGAAATTAGTTTGTAAAGAAAAAATGGTATGTTATATTGTACTATATTGTTATTTCATTTTTTCCAAAAACTAAATAATTTTAATCGCATTCAATCGTTTTATAACGAAAAATTTTCAATAATCTAAAAAAAAAATCCTGTAACCAGGAGAGTGTCAAGATTTTGAGTTACTGATTTTGCTTAAATTTTGAGTGATAATTCTGGATGCATTAATATAAAGAAAGTCAAAATTTTAGACTCCAACACTCAATATTTCCCTAAAAAGTTACTATATTTTCAAACGCTTATAATTCTTCAATATTGATAGAAGTTTAAAACTTGTTTTAAATGAAAGCTGAGCTCCATTCCTTTTGAAATAGCATTATAGTATATAAAACATTATTTTAAAGTTACAATATAATAACGATTGGATCATATTTCAGTTTTCATTATTAATTAATATTTTAAAAAGGAAAATTACGTCTTTATTACATTGTAACTTTGGGAAAAAATAATGTTTCGATTTACTACAAGTGCTATATCGAAAGGATCTGAGCTCAGTTTTTATTTATAAAAAGTTTCTGGCTATGATTATTAAAGTATTATAAGCATTTGAAAATCTAAAAGCTTTTTCAATGACTTTCTTTAATTATCTCCAACTAGGAAAAAGTTAAGCGCTTGAGTCAGAAATTTTGGCTTTCTTTATGTTTATGCATTCAGAAATATCTCCTAAAATTTGAGCAAATTTAGTGACCCGAAACTCCTGAAACTCTCTTGGTAAGTGTTATTGTCATTTAAGATTCTCAGTGGCTCAGTCAGTAGAACGATGGATTCATAATCTCGAGGACTCGAGTTCGAATCCCGCTCTCAGCGGCTGATTTATACAAGCACCACTGTATACAATACATGTACTTTGTTCACAAACATATTGAGAATCTCCGTCGTTAATTAGCATCGTAATGATAGCACAAATACAGCGACGTTAAATAAAAAAAATTTAAATTACTAATATATAAGATAATTATAATTCTTTTACTATCACTACTTTTTTATTGGTGAAATAAAAAAATAATTGTCATTATAAAAAATAATTGAAAATTTTATATTTTATATACGTAAATTAATTATTTTTATTGAATACCGCACATTTAATTATTATAGTATATAAGTGTAATTGTTATCTAGTTTGTAGTAATTTCATTCATTTATTTAATTAATTCAAGCTATAGTAAATTTTCTTTGAAGAATTCTTTTTTATCGTATTGTAGGATACATTCTTGTAGATAAAATAATATCGTAATTTTAATACATGTTGTCATACGATGACCTTTATTAATCAAAAACCGAAACACACATGAGACTTGAACAATGCAATTATGAAGTTACATAGTTGCTTAATAAAATTTGATAAATTACTTTCTCTTAATTTTAAAAAAGATTAAACTGAATAGCGTTGAATTCACGTTAGTGATTTATCAGCTAAATTGATAAGAATGAGTTGTTCCTATTGCGTAGTTAATTTGGTATTTCAAACAAAATTTTTTAAAATATTGTTGAATAAATTATTTTTAAACAATCCATTGGTGGATTGATGGACTTTGATAAAATTCATAATAACAATATTAGATTATTATTACTATTACTATTATATAATCAATCATTCATTTGCATTTTCGGTTTCAAAATTAAATAAACTTGAATGTATTAATAATAACACATAATTTAGGTTTTTCTAGATCATACTTTTTTTACAAACAAAAATACAAATGCTTATGCTACAAATAAATCAACAATTATGTTTTACTTATTATTTTTTCATTTAATTATTCTAATTAATTTTATTCTTATTGGCTTAAGTGGACGTATAACAATATCTGCCATTATTTTGACGTCTGACACACGGTCGATAGGCTCCAAATAAAAATTGTACAATATTTGACTGATAATTGACTTGAGTTCCATCATTGCAAATTTTTGTCCTAGAAATGTTAATATTCAAATTAATATTGTCTAACCATAAGTCTCAAATTATTATCTGTTAATTAATTTATGAGAAATTATTTAAAAATCCAAATTGCCCTTTTTTACAATATAAAACGTATAAAAAAATTATGTTTTCCTTGTAAGAGTATAAGGTTTAATAATGCTGTATCATCAGTTTTTAAAAGAGTAGCGCAATGAAAATTTTAACATAATTAATAAAAATCGTATAGTATATAATAGTTGCATATTACCAATACAATTACGAGGACCTGCGCTAAATGGCACATAAGAAAATGGATGACGATTTTCGCTATGTTCAGGAAGAAACCTATCAGGATCAAATTTATCGGGGTCAGGCCAAAAGTTCGGATCTCTATGAGTATCGTACATATGAATTAATATGTGACTATCTGCTGGCACTAGCGCGTGTTCTGGAAAATAAAATTGAAATTTTATTTTTATTAATAATATAAGCATGGCTAAGCATATTAAAAAAGAAAATAAAGAAATAAAAATTTAAATAAATATTATAAATAAAAAAATAATGTGAAGCTTAAACAAAATTTAATAAACAAAGTCGTAAATACTTAAAAAATTAAGTTTTGGTATAAGCATATAAAAATTCTTACTCAATTGAATTTCATCGCGAGTATATCGTGCAAGGGTTGAAACTGGCGGAAAAAGTCGCAAAGATTCTTTAATGCATCTCTCGAGGTAATTCATTTCGAGAAGATCATTTGTATTTAATTGTTTATCGTTTTTATCTAAAATTTCACTTACTTCGGCTCTTGCCAGCTTCTGAAAAATATCAAATTTATTCAATATCAATATTCGAATTTTGTTGAAAAAATGATCATTAAAAATCTCAAATGAAATGATATATCGATGAATATTACATCAACTGTGATGAACGAATATTTATAACGAATTCTCACCTGAGCTTCTTTATTCTCAGCAAGTAGAAATAGTGCGAACGCCATAGCCATTCCAGTGGTATCATGTGCCTGTAAATAAAAATTCATTTCACATGTAATTTATTGCATCACATAACGTTTTTAAACGTATACAAACGTCAAAATTACCTCAAATGTGAATGTATCTACTTCTTCCTTTATTCCATTGTGGTCTATTAAACCTTTATGTTCAGCAGCTAATAATAAATCTAACATAGCTAATCTCTTTCTACGACCTAATATTATTTTAAAATTTTGAGTACTTTTTAAAAATATGCATGGATGTTTTTATTTATTTATATTCATACATTACCTATGTATTTATTATTATCTGTTTCTGGATCCTCATTACTTATAGCCGATTCTTCATTTTCAACCAATTCTTTCAAATATATATTCTGATTACGTTCATGGTATTCTTTTCTATCTTTTATGACCTATTTTAAACAGTTGGATAAAGTTTTTAGATAAAAGGTTACCTAATTTTCTATATTAATTTTCTATATTTAAAAATTTAAGTAAAATTTAAGTAAAACTTTCAATTCAGTTTTCTAATATTTTGTTTAATTATTTATGTAGATATACAGGGTGCTCCAGATCATCTTTCACGGCCTTATGAAACAAAGATAACTGATTGTAATAAAAAAAAGTGGATAAGTAATGCATCGTATACGACTAATTAAATGGTAATATTTTCAACTTCCGGTTTAAGGTGGAAGTGGCTTTTATAGACTAAAAGTCAGTTTCATATATTTCAATTCTGCAATAATAATATGTACGTATCATTTAAAATAATTGATTCAAGTTAACTTTTCGCTTAAAAAACTTACATTTTTATTAAACTAAAAGTTAAACATATTACATTTGATTCGCAATACACAATTCATTAAAAATTCACTTTATTTTTTTTTATCATACTCAATTATTTTTGTTTTAAAGATTTGGGCTGATAGCCTGGGACACCCTGTACATTTGGCTGCAAATCAAGTTAAAATAAAACTTGAACCTGATTCATATTATCAAAATAATTTTTTAAATAAACTTCTTTTTGTATTTAACCTTATCGGTAAATCGATGAAGAATTTTTACAGCATTTCTTTGTATTTTTCCCCACTTCCATATAAAATCCATCATCCAGGTTGGTATGTATGGTCTAGGCATTCTACAATATGAAATTGAAAATCGTACATCAGTTTCTCATATCTATAGTTATATATTCAAAGAGGGATACTTATAAGTTATGTTTAAAATTTATTTTTTAAATATAATATGTTAAATCCATTTTATTACATAGAACGTAGAGGAAAAATATTAAATTGAACTTAGAAAAAAATTAACTCGCCTGCTTGAGCGAAATGTTTTAAAAAATTTAATTAAAAATGAGCGTTTTTCTATCTTTGTTTTCATACATTTGAAAGGGAAAATTTATTGATCTAAAACACGAAATCCAATTTCATGGTGGTGCTAATTAGTAACGAAGAAATTTTTATTTGAAATTTGACGTTTTAAAGTTTAATATTTCTTTTTTCAATGTAACAAACAACAAGCTACAAAAATTTTATTCGAAATAGTAAATTTCGTATTAGGTCAAGTAGAAGTTAAGAATTTTCATGCGTAATAAACATAAAAAATATGCTGATATTGATAATTAAAAATTATTAAAAATTATTATTGATAATTTGACTATACAGTGACAATAAAATAGCACGTTTTTTATGCTTATCGTACATTGACATATTCACTTAATTTTTTTTTTATCATTTCATTGATTTGTGCAATGCTGCTGTTTACTGTTTTAAATTAAATTTTCATAACTTATTTCTTATATTCGTAAGCCGAGAGTCTATTAAACTCTCAAAACGATAACTCAAAAATAAAAATTTCTTTAATTGATTTAGTTTGTTAGATCAATAACGTTTTTAATTTAAAGTAATAAAATAAATAGTAATACAAGCTATACAAGTTATTCTGCAATCACAATGGGAGGGTCAAGTATGGTATACTTCTTTGACTTATGTATATTACCTGTAAACAACAACATTTCCTATATCGTGTACAGCTTTTTTGTATTCCTCAACTATTTCACTATCGATTTTATGTAAAGCTACTCCCATAGCTGTTTCTGCAAAATTAATTACAACAAGTAATTATGTTATGTCTTTACTCTGGTGTATAATTTATCAGGAATAATTTTTAAAATAATCAAAAACTCTAATAAATGTTTTATGAATCTTAGTTGAAAATAAAAATATTAAACAATAATGATTGAATTATTAAAAAATTACCACAAATTATGTTTAACGTATACGTTGTACAAAAAGGTACAAGACTTTTCTCTATTTCCTTGCCTTCATCTTTGAGAGCATCGACAAATCTTTTTCCTTGATCGTTTATTATTTCTAGATACTTTTTTGAAACGCCAAAATGAAAGGCTGGCGTCAAAATTTTTCTTCTTTGACGCCATTTTTGTCCTAATTAATTTTAATTTTTGATTTTAGAAAAATATAGTACAGAAGTTTACTTAACAATTGACAAATTTCATAATTTACCTGTACTTGTTAATAAACCAGTTTTCAGCCAAGGATGAAGATATTCGTATATATATCCTTTATCAATTAATTTTGGACTTGTAAAGATAATCTATCAAAATTAAATTTAATGAATTTCATTTAGAAAAACATGCTTTTTAGGAAATTAACCAGAATCTGTCTATAAGCATCTATAGATATATTAAATTAACATATCAATTTAACTTCTGACTAAATCATGGGTAATTTTCTACTAGGGTTCATTAAAATAAATATATGTGACCAAGTAAAGTATGTTTTAATAAAGTAATTATTACAAATATCAAAAAGGTAATAAATTCAATACCTCCAAATCATCTGGGTGAAGAACACTAATAACAGCAGTTCGACATAACCAAAATCGAGTTATTGGATAATATTGTTTAGTAATTCTTCGGCCTGCTTCCCAAAATTCATCTACAATAGTCCATAATTTACGAGGATCAATAAATTTAATAATTTTTAAAACTTTCTTTCGCGGAATATTTATAAAATTATATTCATTAAAAATTTAATAAATGAATCTAATTTATCTAATAAATAAATCAATATACCTATTATACAAAGGAATTAGTTAAATAAACGATTTTAAAGATGAATATTGAAAACTCAATATCCAAATATTTATAAAGCTCAAAACCTATTATAGATAAAATAAATAAATTCTAATTTTTGACATTAGCAAAAAAAAAAATGAAAAGTATATGTACAAGCATATATTTTCATAATTTGTAATTCATAAATAAGAATGTAAAATAAATCATAATGTATCTTAGTATTAATTTAATTGATATTTTCAAATGTATTCAACGTTATAGTTAAAATATTTTTCTTAGTATTTTCTTATATTTAGAAATATGTGTGAAAGATGTTAACGCGATTTAAAAAAGGATTCAATATGTAGCAAATACAAATAAATGAACCATTGCACGAACCTCTGCAAAGAGGCACTCTTCTTTCTGTACTAGTAATAAAAATAAATGTATTTATGACGAACGGAGCGACCGATGAAAATTAAAAACAACGCCATATGTTGACCATTCGGGATTTCCCGTTAATCCTTAATCTCACTATAAAACTTTCTCTGTACAATAAAAACCTTTTTCTTGTCTTAACTAAAAATCCCATAGAAACTATTTAAGAAATATTTTGTAAAACGTCAGAACTTTTGCGACCATCACAGCGAACACATCTCGCTTCGTTTGTCACTCCTCAACTGAATCTTATTAAAGTATTTTATATATTCATACATCAATCTTTTCATTTAACAGTTTACCTTTTTAAAACTTAACATTGCTTTAGTAAATTAATTTGGACTAAAGCGCACAATTTACATTGTGCAATTCTTCAGTATATTATGAACTGCCTTAAAAAATGTTTTATTTAAGAGTTGATATAATATAAAAGTGATTAATTAATTATACTTACTCAAACAATTAACATAAAACGATGGTAAATTACCAATAAGTGGATATGCAAAAGGTCCAGGAATTTTTCTTACTATTCTTCCTCTTTTATTATATCGAGTTGAAATATGGAATATTAATGGACCCAAAAATAATATAAGTAGTATATAAAAAATCATGATTCTTTAATTAATATAACAAACGTAAATTAGGTAATTAAATTAAAAATTATGATTGGCACTTTTACACGATATTTATATGATTAAAAACTATAATTATCATAATACTCAATGTTATTTAATTATTAAAAAATAAATTTAAACTTTTAAGATATACGTTTTGTTACCGAAACTAAAGAAATCTAAAAACTATCTAAATCTCATCTCAACTTACTCCTCGGTTTTATAGTGACCTTAATCTCCTCAAATACAATTTTCATACAAAGGAAATTGTTATTGCCGAACAATTAAATATAATTCAGAGAAAAAAACCAAAATTAAAATTAATTGAATTGAAACAATGTATTATTTGATTGATAAAATAGTAATGAAAATATAAAAATTTTAAGATAGTAAGTTGATATTGTTTTACAAACTTTCATTGCCAGTAGACAATAAAACTCCTAAAATCCTAATTTTCTATTATAATTAGACAATTATATTTTCAGCTAGAAAATGATATAACGCGCGCTAAATTGCACTTGCTACGGCGAAGGACATAAAGAAATGCAATGAGTGAGCGCGAAAAAAGTTAATGTATCGAGGTCGAGAAAGAAGCATAATTAAACAAGTGTGAAATAAGACAAAGTAGAATCAGTGATAAACAAAAAAATTCATGTTTTCTTATAAGGATTTTAATACTTCTTGCAAACAGTTATTAGACTGAAAATTAAAAATAAAACTTTTCCATGAAATTTTGAATCATTAAAATATTTATTTATATTAAAATTGTATAAAGCAAGATAAATTTTTAATATAACAATATTTTTTTATAGAAAAGTCTCATTTGACAACGCGTTGATAATTTAAAAAAAATTGTTTTGTTTTCTAAATCCTTGGAACTTGTGATGTATGAGGTCGTCAGTGGCTCATTCGGTAGAGCGATGGATTCGCAATCTCGAGGGCCCGAGTTCGAATCCCACTCTCGGCTGATTTTTACAAGCACCACTGTAAATTACATGTGCTTTGTTCAAAAACACACTAACGATCTCCATCGCTAATCAGCATCGTAATGATAGCATAAATATAGCGATGTTAAATAAAATTAAAAACTTAAATTTGATTATTGCATCAGCCACTATTGGTTTCTTGTCATCATGTTTGTAAGAAACTATTACATTAATATTTTTATTTCGCAAACATTCTTAATACGGTATGAATCAAACAAACAAGAAAAATTTATTTTCTCTATAAGTAACTACATTTTTAATTTTCATTATAAATACACTTGACTAAAAAATAATAATCTTTTTTGTTACAGGCCGTTTTTAAGTAACATGGGCGGTATACCAGCAGTACTTCCAGGCTCGAATATCCTCGTCGACAAACCATTACGTTTCACGGATTCTCCGCAACATTATCCAAGTACCAATAGTGGAACTGGCTCAAATGTACCAACTCCAAGTCCACGACGTAAAAATTCAATAACAAGTAACGAGGATGCTTATTCCCCGGAATTATCAAGGATAGATAGGTTACCGCCAGCTTATATGAATGCCGCTCAAACAACGTTTCCTGATTATGGACCACCGGTTTATACTGTTGTTCCATCTGGTGATTATTTCAGGCCTGTTGAATCTAATTATCTTGCACCGACAGATTATCAGTAAGTAAATTATTATTTTATTTTATCTCGCATCTATTACTAAAAATTATTTTTTCTATTTACTTTTTAATTGAAGAAAGGCCTTTTTTTAAATTAAAAGTGTTTTAGAAAAAAAAACATTAATAAAAATAGTAACACCACTATATGTAATAAATAAAAAAAGTTAAATTTATAATAGTCCAAGATCATAAAAAATAGAGAAAAATAAATCAGTAAAATAAATTATCAAAAAACATTTTTAAAATGTAATTAACAATATTAATTTTTAATTTAATGAGACGATCTATTAATTTAATCTCGTTTAAAGTATATAAAAATTTTATTTATAGTTTTATAACCATTGGTTTAGTCATTTTTTCCATCAAATAAATAAAATTGAATCATCAACAGATTACATTTTTTTTATATATTCTAGCGATCGAGTGCTCGAATTTTCTGAATTTCCACACGCTTACGATAATCCAAGCAGCGTTAATAGTCCAGCGCGTACAGCTGGTCGTTTACCTCCTTATACTCATCATCGAACACCTTCTAATGTATCCAGTACTAGCACATCGTCACAGAGTAATATCAATCCCACATTCCGATTAGAAGATGAAGGAGATTACTATTCGTCGCTTTATTCGCCAGGCCATTCACTGGTTTGTATTTAGAATATTTTATTTAAAAATTTCATTTATAATATTTACATTAAAAATGTAATATATTTTGAATGAAGTTGATATAATAGGATGTATGATTTCTGCATAGTTACTGGCATTGCAATTTTTTAGATTTTTTATCTTTATTTAAAAATTTTTTGATATCTGTATTTCAAAAAATTTGACTATATCTATTTTTAAATGTGCACCTGAAAGAATTGATTTAAATGAAAAATTGATATGATTATTTTAAATAATAGTTATTTAGCTTATTTTATTTGCATTACATAATTTATGTATAAATTTTTGTTTTCGTTTAAATCAGGGTTACTACCGACCGAACGCTGCGGTTGTGCCTAGTTTGGCAAGTAGTTATGGAAGTGCAAGTATGGTGAATCACGATTATCCAGGAATCCAATATTTAGCACGCCAAGGTTCTCAAGATTCCAATCCAAATGCCATCGACCGACCGAGTAATCTTGAGGTTGTCTCGAGGCTTCGTTCAAGTCTTAAGAGGTCTAATTATACGTATAGCTCGCCGAATAAAAGTACTAGTAAAAATAATTCTGGCTCCGGTTAGTTGAAATTGATTTAAAATCAAAATAAATAAATTTGAATTTTGTAAACTTATGTAATGGATATTTTATTGACAATTTAGGTACGCCAACAAATCCAACACCACCAGATTCGTTAACCTCGGAAGACTCAAGTTACGTCTCGGCGAAGGATAGTCAAATTTCAATTGGTCGAGTACGTTTTTCACCTGTGACATTCGATCGCGAGGTACTTGCTCCTCATCCTACTCAGCCAGCACCCGAAATAACGAGCCCACGTAGCCGAGTTGGCAGTGGTCGAAGTCGAAAACCTAATATCTCTGAGTTAGATCGTGAATTTTTATCATAGCACTGGCTCATCTAAGCCGGCAAACAATGCCAGGTTTTATCAGTCTTAAGGAGATATGGAAATTTTTTCAATTTCTGGGTTTTTTAAACGATTTATTAGTTTAATCAAATATTTTTTTAGTCATTATTATGAACATTTTTTCATTGACTTGCTGTAATTAAAAAATTAAGCTAAAGTTGTAAGGAATTGATTACAAATTTGGTAAATGCATATATTTTTCTGAACATTCTTTTTAAATTTAAAATTTTTCACAAAAGTAACATTTTTTATAAAGAAAGTATAAATATTTAAAAAATAGTTACATTATATGAGTATAAAAAAATTGATCATAGTAAAAGATCGTTTAATAAGTGGCCCCAATTCATATCCTCTTAAGCATTGTATTATCAACTCACTGCCTTCTGCGACAGTCGTAAGAATGCTAAAATCGTCGTAGATTCACTTTAAATATATGCACTTTCAGAAAAACAAATGCGATTTCATATTTCCAAGTAATTTTAAGGCCAATATTGATTAATTCAACTGCCTAATAATTTCGAGTCTTATTTTAAATTTGAAAATACGAATTTTACTAAATATTTTTTACAAATTTGTATAAAAAATTACAAAAGCTAATTTGAAATTATAACTTTCAACTGAAATCTTATCTACTATGAAAGGTATTTCCTTTTTGTTTTGCATGAATCTTTAATTGAAAAAAACTAATTAAATTTATAATTGTTTCTCATATCCTCTTCGTAATATTAGGCAGTTACGATAATAATGAATCTTTTTATTGCCTTTGAAATGTAATTGATGGATAATCCATGTAATCGTAAGCGTAGGAAATCTAAAATTACTTGATTCTTTGTTGAAGATTAATCTTCGATACTCACATTCCTTAAGTGGTGTGAATTGACTTGTGGTAATAACATTGATCGCCACATTCTGCATTTCTATAGGATTAATTCTTGTATATTAAGGATGACATTCCCCAATAAAATAAGCTTTAACAAGAGATTTTATTGCCTCGATTTTGTAAAAAAAAAATCTTTTACAGCGTTCTTTGTTGCTTCTAAATGTAAAATAAGAAATTGTACAGCAAAATTTTTAATTGTATATTAATGAGGCAAATAAAAATATTTAATGACCGCTGTGTACTTGATGTAAGAATGTTCAATACGTGAAATTTTTTTCAATTTTCTCAAGTACTTTTTTTATGAAAAAAATGTATTGAATATTTTTTCGTGAAGACATAGCTTTTCAATCAGTATTTAGTCATGGGACGAGCAAATCATATAGACATAATCTATGGATTACATATAATTATTATTGTGTCTCTAATAAAATACTGAAAGAATTTGCAATTATCATTTTAGTATCGATATTGTAAATACACGCGTTAAAATATCTCGAAAAAGTCATCGAATTCTTACATTCCCTGATTTGCCATAAACAGTAATTTTAGATATTTATAATTGATATTTCATGCAGTTAGTTTAATCGCGTAGAAAAAAAATTTTTTACCTGCGATAGAGAATAATCAAAATATAGTCGCACAGCAATGCGTACTTGTTTTTTTATAATCAAAATTTATTTGCTATTGTACTTAAAATTTGATTGCGTTGCTTATTAATGTTACTGCAGTTACTTTGAATAGGCTTTTTTTATAAAATAAATGTGAAATTTATGAAGTAGATATTAATCGTAAGCTTGAGATTCGTATATAAGATTTTATCGAAACGGAAAAGTGCTTTATTCACGTATAAATGTAATTTTCAATTTTATAAAAAAATTTTAGAATCATTATTCAAAAAATAACTATATTTTATATACTTTTAATTATAGAAAGTAGTGTTTAAATTTTTTAAATACTAAACCGTTTATTTCAAAGTAACTTCAGATATTTGAATTTATCGAAACGCGTTTTGCAAATCCTATTGGACTTTTGCGATGATCAGTATTGTAGGCTACGTTGCGGATTGATACGCATGTATATATTACAAACGTTATTATAATTTGATTATCGAAAACAAGCCAGTTATTTAATTCTCAAGGAGTTTCCAGCAAATTCACCTTTTCAAAGAATGCGTTTTGCAATAATAACGGATGATATTAATTCCATAAGATATTAATAATTGTAGATAATAAACTATTAATTTTAATTTAATATAGTTCAAAATAAGACTAAAAAATTTAAAATATTGTATATATAAGAAACAAATTTAATAGAATGATAATATTAAAATTTTAACTTTATGAATCGAAAAAATTTGAAAATATATTAGTTGTTTATAAGTTTTTTTAATACTAACTTCCTTGGATATTCATTTTAACACGGGTTGCAATAACTATTGATTTAATGAAAATTTTATAACTAATAGAGTATAATTATTGAAACGTAAAAATTTGATTGCAAACGAATTTATAATAATGTTTGCTTGAAACTCCTGAGATTTATAAATTATATCAATAATTAATAGAATTATTTCCTCACATATCTATAACATCATTTGAAATAGTGTAAATCTTATTTGTGCATAAGAATAATTTATTATTATGTGATAAAAATTGTGCGAAAGAAACTCGAAGAAGATGAATAGGTTGTTTATAATAATTATAACAATATAAATTTGTTATGATTTTTAAGTAGAATTTTGTTTGCTTAGCAGTGCAAATTTAATATTCGATTAAATTGTTTTATGGGAAAAGCTATCTTTGATAAAAGCTTTAAAAATTTAAAACCATATTTATTAATAACTTTAAAATATTGATTTTATTCATCCAAATTTAATTTTCAATTAATCAAACATTAATTTTTTAATCTTGTATATTTATTTTATATTTTTGTTAATTTTATTGTTTTAACGTTTTGTAAATTTTTATTCAAATTTTTAATTTTTTAATTTGAACGTTTATAGATATTATAAATTTTTTACTCAAAAACAATTGATGCCAAAAATGTATTTATATATCTTTGATCGTTTTTCCATTAAAAAAAAATTAAGTACTGCAAACAATGTGGAAAATTTAAAAGTAGAAAAAAGCGAACTTGAAATTGATGATTAGTTGACTCGCAAACTAGAAATTTTAAAAATGAAATGAAAAAAATTTAAGTCAACGTTTGCTTTCTTCTTTCTTTTGGAAAACAACAAAGAAAAAAAACTGCGGTGCTAATAAACATGTACTTAATTTAAGTGACATGTTTAAGCGATTTTTAAATTATAAGAATAAGGCAAATAATTCGTAAACTATATGCTTCCAAAAAAAAAATTCGAAGAAAAATGAAAATTTTTTTCTTTTTTTGAAAGTTTTTAGAATATTAACATAATTATATATAATTAATAGAAGTATATTAGCGATTATAATAAATTGTTGATAATTAATTAATTCACGCGTGAATACTCGGCAGCTTATAATTAATTAATTAATTAATTCGATTAATTAATCTAACGAAAGTTTTCGTGTAATAGCGCGAAGTCGCCAACAGTGCTAGTCTAAGTTACATTTATTAGTTTTTATTGTGTACCGTACAGCAATTAATTTACTTTTTAGCATGTAGACGAATCTAGTTTTTTTTATTATTTATGATTTAAAAGAAAAAGAGAGAATATTCAAGAAGCGTCTCGTTCATATGTTTTTAATTGTTTAATTTTATATTACTGGAATTTTGCAATTCTTGGATATGCTTAGAAAGAATAAGTGTGATTTAATTTTATAATTGTATCGGCATATGTTATATTGTACAATTTACTACCATCAGTAACTGAAAGAAATTTTATTAACATGATATTAATAATAAAACTGAATAAAAATATCTTATGATTTGACATAAATCAAATTTGTTTATTTAATCGGTGTACGTCGACAATACTCGATAATAATTTATATTTAAAATTATTGATTAATGTTTTACGAATTCATTTATTCCATTATTTCGCTTAACTGTATTAAATATTTAATTGGGATCTCATGGATATAAACCTTGAAAAAAAAGAAAATAAGTAAATCGCGCGCTTATTATTTAAATGTTGGCATTAAAAATGAATGACTAGCTTATAAACAGCAATTTGTGCATATATAGTCATTAAAAAAATATAATTATAAGGCATTTATTGAATAACCTGCAATAAGCTAAATCGCAACTTGTAAAAATTCGTACAATACGACATGACCAAGATTATTGAATATTACGTTTAAAAGTATAGTGTAATCGAAAAAAATAAAATAAAATGAAAAAACAATATTTGTGCTACTTGATAAATTTTTGTAAAATGCAATATTAAATTCTATTGTTGATTGAATGAAAAGGAAAAAAAATGAAACTTATAAGTTTATTAAACATTACTTTATTGTAATATAAAGATCGAAATAAGTATTCATGATAAAGTTATGGACATTTTTAAAATTTTTCTTTCTGATAGAATCATCATTAAAAAATAATTATTTCCTAATAGCCAGATTTTTACTGTTAGAGAATTTCCGAAAATTGTTTTGAAAAATAAGCATAATTGTGGATTCATATATTATATAATGTTATGATTTTGAAATGTTTTCATTAGAAAAAAATGACACTTTAAAATCTTTGCCATGTTGTTTTAATTGTGATTAGATAAAGAAAACAATAGATAGAAAAATAATAATAACGAACCTTTGTTGTAAAATAGATAATTGTAAAGTTAAAGTTACGTAAAATGAAAGTTTTTAGTGAATATAAATTTTCACTTTTTTCTACAATTTTCAATGCTCTTTCTCAATAAATACGATTAAACGAGCAAATACTTTAAAAAATTTTTATAGATTGAATAATCAATAATGGTATTTCAAACGCCAATTGAATTGAACCTCAATTTATAGAAGGAATCAATCATCACTTGAAAAAAAAATAGTTACATAATATGCCCAATAAATAAATTCATAAACGACGAATAATCAGAATAAAAGTTCTCAAAATAAACATCAATACACCTTTCATACCGAACATGATGATCCTTAATTTTTTGAGCGAAAGCTAAGAGTAAATGACTAATTGTATGACCGAAGCTGATATAGTAAAATTGAAAAAAAAAATCTATATATTATACATATGAGAAACAAAGATAATAAAATTCGACGAGTATAAAAGAAAGATTCTAATAAGCTTTAGAGGGCGTATATATATATTTATTTATTAATAAAAAAAACAGCTGAAAATAAATGCAAATGTGTTCTCAAATGCATATATGTGTATCCCAAAATGGAGCGAGATGTGACTGCTTTCGTGTGTTCGCCTTATTAAAATGAAACATTGTGAGAGATTATAATAACTAAATTATAATGAATTGCGACGTTAAAAACAAAAAAATAATAATAAAATAATAACGTAGGATATGATGCAGGAATATGGCAGTGTCTTACTGTAAAAGCTTTTTGAGTAAAAAAAAAGGAAAAGAATGATTATTTATAATGCGTAAGCGAATCACAATGATTGTATGAGATATTTGATGTATGATTATATGATTTTTTTATACATAAACATGTGACGCTATGTAATAATTTATGATGTTAAACCACATTGTAAAATCATTAATACAATATTATGATATTATAAATGATTACGTTATGCAGTATGTAACAAATTAGTAATTATATCATGTTTCAAAAATTATGAAAATTTTTATATAATTGTATATTAACAAATTTTTTCCCGATGATCTAAATAAAGCAGTTGCAATTTTATGAGATTTTTTATATGTAAAAGAAATGACGTACGAGAAGCTTTTAAAAGTGAAAAAAAATATATATATATATATAACTTTTCCAATTGTATTCACCTGTCAACTTCTCTTGTATGCGAAAAAGGTAAAAAAAACTCACGTAATCTCCTCACACAATCATCAATTTTTTTCAAAATGTTGTAACCATCAAAAAGCTGTAAAAGCAACATGAGAAAAAAAATTATAATAGAATTTTTACTATAAAAAAATAGTCGAGACAGAAATGCGATGACAAAGCAAATAAATGTTTGTAATACTGATTCCTCATATGAATCGTTTTGAATTTTGTTTTTTGGCTGCAGACAGCAAGACCTAGTGTCATTTTGTTGTATAAGACGTAATGAAAAAAATAATAATAAAATAAATAAACGTTAGACAGAATAATAAAAGCAAGAAGTGTACTTCGCTGTCTGACCTGCACTGAGAATTCGTGTATTTTTCCAAGTATTGTACATTAAATTATAAATAATGATTATAAGAAAAAAAAATTATAAATAGTATATATATATATGATAATTGTAATATTACATCGCGAATTGTAGGCTACCGGTTATTAATAAACAATTTCAAATAACGCATATTATTGTTCATTTTTTTCTGATCATTATCTCCTAAATTCCTAAATTTTCATTGAAATTATACAATAAAATCTTAACAAAAATCAACATTTTATTATTTAATAAATAACAAATTATAAATTAACAAAACACCCTATGTACATATTATTTCTTATTTATCCTAACAAATTTTATGTGAACAGGATCAAGTGTACGTATAACAACATCAGCCAGCAATCTCATGTCAGCAGTATAATCTATCGGCTCCAAATAAAAATCGTATAAAATACGGGCTATCGTTATTTTCAGCTCCATCATGGCAAATTTTTGGCCTGAAAATTAATTTTATTTATTATTAGATTAAAATTTAATTTACATTTTAAGTTTATAAGCTTTTCAAATAAAAAAAAAACACGAAAATTATGTTTGAAAAAAAAAAATTTTTACTGTTTACAAGCAAACTTTTGAAATTTATAGAATTTCAATTATCAATATACAACTTTAACAAAGGATAAACAAATCATTTAAAAAATTTACTTGTTTATTTTTAAAATAATATTGCTTAAAACAAAAATACTGATTTTTAATTTAATTTTTAGAAATTTCGTAGACTCTAAAATTTTATTAAGTACTAATTTAATAAATATAAAACAAGTTTAACAATAATAACTGTTTATTCAATCTTTATAAATATTGATTTATACTTATAATTATATAACAAAGTAAAAAATATTTACCTATACAATTCCTTGGCCCAGCACTAAATGGTATATACGCAAACGGATGCCGGTTTTTCGAATTTTCTGGAAGAAATCTTTCAGGAATAAATTTATCCGGCTCGGGCCAATGTTTAGGATCCCTGTGAGTGTCGTACAAGTTCAACATCAAGTGCGTTTTGCCGGGAATACGTACTTTTTCTGAAATATAAATGCAGTATAGTTTTGTTTATAATGTTTTGAACCGCGAAGAAATATTTTTTACCAAGCAAATGGATTAAAATTATATCTTAGTATTGCAAAAGAGAATTTTATCAACTTGACACGATTCGTAATCGCTAAGTTTTTGTCATTGGTTTACTAGATTTTCCTTATGTGTATATTGGAATTCAAAATAAGTCATTTAAACGTATTTATTTTCCAATTAACATATTTTCATTTAAAAAATATTGTATATATAATGATGCAATCCGCATACAAAATTTGAACAGACATTTATTAAAAGCTTGGTTTAAAAAAATTACATAAAATAAATAGCAAGTAATCATTATTTATAAATTTATATTATGATAAAAAAAATAAAAGCTCTATTCTTTAACATCAACAGACTATTTTAATCATAACGTTTAAATAAATAAAAATAATTAATGGACTAGTATCTTACTCAATTGCAAATCCTCATCTATGTATCGGAAAATCGTCGCAACAGGCGGGAATAATCTGAGCGATTCTTTGATGCATAATTCGAGATAAGATAAATCCTTAAGATCTGCCATGTCAATTTTCCCATTGGTTCTATCGAGTAATTCTGTCACCTCTTCTCTCGCACGATCCTAAAATAATGTTTAAATATTATTTTGTTATTATATCTTTTATTGAAATCAAGCCTATTTTTTCCATTAAATATAAAAATGTATTTACTTATAGTATTTTTAAATTTGTGACATGAATAGTCACTAGAATATTCTTAAACTAAGAATAGATAGACAATTTATTTAGTAATAAAATCCAAAAAGGTGTGTAATAGAGTGTACGACATCTTACATAAAATTGCACATAAATATTGCACATAAAATCAATATCACGGTCAATTAACTAAAACTAATAATAGTGAATAAGTAAGTCATTATTTCAAAAGTGCTATCACAGATCAATAAAATAATGAAATTCACGCAATAAAATTATATAATACAAAAGAATAGCCTAGTAACATATTCATAAATACTTGAGGTCGTCAGTGGCTCAGTCGATAGAGCAATGGATTCGTATTCTCGGGGTCTCGAGTTCGAGTCCCGCGCTCGGCCGATTTATGCAAGCACTACTGTCAGTTACACGTGCTTTGTTCACAAACACACTGACGATCTCCATCGCTAATTAGCATCGGAATGATAGCATAAATACAGCGACGTTTAAATAAAAAAAAATTATCCGAATTAATGAGTTATTAAGTTATTTGTATAAAAAGAATATTTCTTTTTTATAATTTGTAATTTTAAATACTTCATCGTCATTATTTTTAAGCTAAACTATATAGATAAATTTTAATTATAATATAAAAATCTCGATGTTGTATATATTGACTCAATAACATTTTGCAGTAATGAATACTAACCTGTGCTTCCTTATTTTCAGCTAATAACAACAGGGTAAAAGTCAATCCCATTCCAGTAGTATCGTGACCCTATATTAACAAATTTTCCGTTAAATTTTCAGTAATTACTCAATTACACGAAGAAATCATATTTATTTTGAGTACCTCAAAGGTAAAAGTATCTACTTCCTCTTTGATACCTGCATCATCGATTAAACCTTTTTGTTCAGCGGCCAATAACAAGTCGAGCATAGATAATCTTTTTGATTTTCCTTGAACATAAATCTATGTTAGTTCAAAAATATTGGTAAAATTAAAAAAATATAATGTCAACGAATCATACTCATGTCAAAGTTATCGTCGTTCGAATTTTCGATTTCTTTCAAGAATTTATTTTGCGTTGAAGCGTGATATGCTCTTCTTTCGCTCACAACCTACATAATGCATAAGTAAGTACTGATAAAAAAAGATTATTGAATATTATAAAAATGAACTTTAGTTAATTCACCTTATTGGTAAAATCATGAAGAACTTTAAGCGAATCCCTTTGTAAGCGCCCAATTTTCCATACAGGTTTCATCATCCAATCTGCTACAAAAGGCCTCGGAATTCTTTAAAAATTATTGTTTTGAATTATTAAAAAATTGACATTTTTTTTATCAGATTAAAGTATGGAAACAAATTTGGATATTTTAATGACAATTTTTAGCATGGAAGATACTACATGAGTTTCTAAGAAAAAATTTTAAAAATGTTGAATTTTGAATGTATATCACACGAAGAGCGCAATGTACTGTCGGGAAAAAGAAAAACTTATACCCTTTACATGCTAAAAATTTTGTATTTTTGTTTTTTCATTAAATTAACATTTCGATTAAAAACTTAAACTTTAGAATCTTATTACTTTCCAAAATTTCGCTTAAACATGTACTTTTCAAAGATTTCAAGTGATTGCACTAAAATCTAAAGTGAAATAATATCCAAAATCCATATGAAATTTAAATTTAAGAATTTGCAATTAATTAATTATGGATTCTGCATCAATAAAATTTAAATAGTTTAAACTAGATATTAGGTTTATGAATTTGTATTCAATAAAAAATTGAATAATATTATACTATTAATTTTTTTCCGAAGTATCTACTCTCATCAATCCCCACATAAATACGCAGATTTACATAAGTTCATTTCAACTATCTGTAGTCTAGAATTTACTTAAATGAATTGCAAAAAGGTTAAATGGATTTGTCATCATTATTACAAATACGTATTATTTTTCAAATATCTCTGCTTTACACTTAATTTTATCAAATTTTTTATTGCAGTTAATAGCTCAAAAATTTACAGACGTTGTTTAGAGACAAGTAAAAGCTTAAGGGTTGCATAAAATTTTTATAAACGTGTAGAATCTCAAAAAAAAAACTTATATTTCTTTGAAACACGTAGAATCTCAACAAAAAAAACTTACATCTCTGAGAAACACGAATCTTTGATAAATTTTTTTGCCTTCAAAAATATAGAGTAAAATCTATGTGATTAAATTTTATTTAAATTACGTTTAAGTCAGAATCATATTAAGTAAATTTAGAGTTATTTAATTCATCAACGTATTCAGGTGGATATTGGTACGAAAAGAGGCAGCCTAATTTTTTTCAGATAAATAAAATACAACAGAATGTTACCTATAAACGACAATATAGCCGAAATCATGAAGAGCTTTTTTATATTCCGCAGCATTATTTTCCATTTTATCTAAAGATACGTTCATCGCGGACTCTGAAAAAAAGACAATAGCAATTGATTCTTAAGAAAAAAAGAAATTAAAAAAAAAATTTTTCAAACAATCAATTATAAAAATTACCACAAATGACATTAAGAGTCAATTCCGTTGAAAACGATGCGGCATTTTTAACGATTTCGCTGCCTTCGCTCTTTAATTTTTCTATGCTTTTTTCTGTTTCTTCGTTTGTATTGGACAAATACTTTTTCAATATGTTAAAATGAAATGCTGGCGTTAAGATTTTTCTTCTGGCTCGCCACTTATCATCTATTTGAATATTTAAAAATTTTTTAAGTTGATTTTATAAAGAACCTTTTATACTAATGTTACTCTATACTTAAATTGATAGATTTCCAAAAAAATATTAAGAATTGAAGGGTTAAAATTTAAGAATTAAAATTCTACAATATATAATTTAAAAAACCTCAGAATTTCGATCATAACTCTTAATTAGTCAACTTAAACAATACAACAAATACCGGAGATAATATATTTTTTTAAACCTTTTGAAAAATTAATAAATTATGCATATCTGTATGCATTAAAAAAAGATTTATCAAAGATTTATGGCGCATACCTGTACTTGTAAGAAGACCGGTTTTCAACCAGGGCTGAAGATAATTATACACATAGCCTTTAGTAATAGCTTTTTGACTTGAGAGTATGACCTAAAGAAAATATATTTTTTAATTCGTACTTTATCTGAAAGTTGAAATTCAGGTATTTGAAATACATTTTATTCTCAGCTCAACAATAATGGATACTATTAACTCGCAAAGTGTCCCGAAAATAAGACAGTATTTACGTTTTAAATTAGCGGGAATAAAGTACTTTATTACCGCTAAATTAGAAATATATGAAATTGAGTAAGTTATTTAAATTTTTCGTAAAATTTTAATACTTTATTAATAAAATATTTTATCAAATTAGTTGTTAAATAAACTAATAAAAATGATTAGAAAAATATCAAGTTCTAATAAAAATAGATATATTAAAAAATTGATAAATTTTGAATATAAAAATTTCAATTTTAATTTTCTCTTGATAGGTCCCAATTCTTTTAAGTTTTTAAAATGGTCATTGTTGAGGTAGAAATAAAGCCCATCATGCAATTTGGAAGTAAAGTCTATGATATTAATTCTCTTCGCTTTGCTTAGCTCGTTCGGGTCGCAAATCCACCCTCGGGAGAAACGTATGACTTTACTCCCTAGTTACATAATGTATTATTTTCTAACTTGATATTTATTTTTAAAAGCATTATTATCTTTAAATAGTCATTTTTTTAATACTTTAATGGAAATGAAAATTTTCTAAAAATCACCTCCATATCGTCGGCATCGCGAACGCTTATCACAGCTGAAGTAAAGTACCATAATCTTGTGATCGGATAATATTTATTACTTTGTCTCCGCACTCTTTTCCATAATTCATCTACAAAATATTGTAAGAATAAAAGTATTAATATTAACCGCTTATCAAATTCATACAAAAATTGATAATATATTTATCTAATTTTTTTAATCCCACGCCAATAAAATTTAGATAAAGATTTTGTAATACAAAATACGTTTATCGTGGTTTTTTTCAATAACACAAACATTATTAGAATGCTGTTTATAATTAAAAGAAAATGATACTAATTATTTTTTTTATATGAAATAAGATAAAATAGTTAAATTGAAAAAAAAATTATTAATTTAATTATTGTTTCTAAATTACATATTTAAATTATTGTATGATATTGGATCTTTTTTATACTAAAAAAATTTGCTTAAAAAAAAACTGCTATTATTTTAAATTTCAAATTTCATAAAATCATTTTAGATTTATTTTGGTAAAACTCGCTGACATCAACTTTTTTCTAATTAATTAAGATGATGCATTAATGGAAATTGTGTGATTAAATATTTAGCTCTGAACTATAAATAAAATAATCGATAAGTTTTACTTACGAGCGCACGTTACGTTGTATCTCAATAAATTGCCGAAAATTGGATAGGCAAAATCTCCGTGCATTTTATTTGCCAATCTTCCTCGATAACTATATCGAGTAAGAACATGGAAAGTTGCTACTCCCAACAACACCAATAATAATATAATCAACATTTTTCCAAAAGTTCTTTTACTTTTTACACATTAGAAAAAAAAAATCTTTCTTGTCTTTTCACTTCAGGAAATCATTTTGAAAAATAAGTTCTTTTGATTTTTTGCTTCATTTTTCTGATTTATTGTTTTACAAGATAAGTAAAATAACTAATCGAGAAATTTTGAAGGAGCGCGCGGTTAACGAGGTGCGACAGACAACATACAACAAGCGTCTATGATCTAAACTTCTCTCGTTCTCACTTCGTTTATCTCATTTGCTTTTTTGTTCTTAATCGACAAGGTCACGATAGCCAGTATAAGATATAAATGACGTTGCAAAAGAACGTTTATTTATACTGATTTAACGATTTTGTCCTAGTATAGAAGAAAAAATTTCGTTTCGTTAATGAGTCGAAAAATTTTAGAATAATGTCTCCAATAACCGACTTTTAGTTGTTTATCAAAGAGTGGCAACAAAACTTTAATGAATTATTAATTTAAAATTCTAACAAAAGTTATAAATTTTTAATATCATGAGTTATGAATTAATTAATGCTTAAATTTATGAGTTAAATTTATTCAAAATTTCATTTAAATTTAAAAGATTATTTTTATCACAATATGCTAATAATGTAGTACTATTCTTAGAAGATATTGCTCTGTGCATTGATAAAATAAATAATTAAACGTTTAATCTTTCTGTGGACTGTTTGTATTATTGTATTTTATCTACGATTTCAATTAATCGAAATATCGAAGCCAATTGAGTAATCAGCATGTACTGTTTAAGTGGTGGATTTTTTATCAGCTGTATTTCTGTGTCTTAAGTTTTTGAAGTTGAAAATCCAGCTCAAAAACAGAAAGATACAGTTATACATCGACCTGACTATACGATTATATTTTTAGCTGTTTTTTAGCTACCTTTTTTGATCGAATAGTGTTTCGCTATGCTAATTAAAAATGGAGATTTCCAGCTTGTTTGTAAACAAAACTCATGAAACGTGCAGTCGTACTTGCATCAATTGGACGAGACCAGGATTCGAGCCCACGAATTACGAATCCATCGCTCTATCAACTGAGCCACTGAAGACCTCGTTTATCTAATTTTATTTAATGAAAGTACTGAAATCAATCGAACCGATTTTATTAAATTCTATTTTTATTAACAATCAAAATACTTACGTTATTATATGCCCCAAAAAATATTCTAAATAGTACATTTTTTTATTATTAAACTTCTCAATTATTTTATTATTTTAAGAACTTTAACCTTTTATTTCAAAACTTTAATCATCTGCACGAAAAATAGGAAATACGTTTACAAAACTTGCTGTATAATTTATTTCTATGCCATTTATTAGAAACAGATTGAAGCACGTTTAACAGGTTATGAAAAAAATAAGTTTGAAGTATAATAGTAAATATGATTTTCTTTATTTGATATGATCTATCTCTACATTATCGTGCTTACCAAAATCTTATTTTTCGGTTTAAAAATTTGGATAACGATTATTTTATTGACGTGTTAAAATATTCATTAATATTATCGTTGGTATTTTATATTTTCATTCATATTTTCTAGCATAGCATTAATTACAAATTAAAGTCACGTAAATGTAGCCATGATTGTATAAACATTTAAAAAAATTTTTATCTATATATTCAAAGAAATGTAAATGAAGAATTTCATTATCACATTCACTTATAAAAATTTGAAGAAATAATTTTCAAACTCAATTGTTCCTTACTTATTTCAATAAGTTGGATTTTTATCAGTTCATATACTTAAGGAATTGAATCTAAAACTAATTAGCACAAGACGTCCAAAAAAGGTCAGCGAACGTTTTCGACGTTTTAAAAACGTTTTACAAACTTTATATACCCACAGTGGACTCATTAATGTCTTTTTCGACAATGTTTATATGCTATTAGAGAAATTAAAGTCTTGTAAAATGTACACCAATATGATTTTCTATTTCATCATATAAAAATTCTTTTTATATCTTTATTACCTATCGAAAATACAGATCACTCATTACTTTAGGAAATTCCTTTCAAAAGTTTTTGTCTATGTTTTTTATTGTGAGATTTTTGCTTGTGTTAATCAGTATCAGATGATTCTTGATCAAAATTGAATAATTGAATAATTAATAGAGAAATAAACGTCACTAATTTTTCGAATAAATCATTAATTAAGAAAAAAAAAGTTTAGTACAAGACAAATGGTATGAGCCTATTTCTTTGACCAGATGCAAAAATGCATAAATTAATTTCTTGCTTCTCATCTCAGCATCTGCATTTTTTGTTGCATGTAAAAAAAAAGTTGATGAGTTTCTTTTGCAAATAGCGTTCATAAAAGAAACGAATTAATTAATTTTTATTACTTTATAATGCCTTTCAAATATTTAATTTTCCTACTAATATAAATTAAATTTTCTATTTGCATACAAATAGTCGCTTCTCATTTTTAGTTCATTTTCTATTAAAGTTATTTTAAAACTAATAGTCAAACGAAAGACAAGAATATAAATATAAAAATTTCATAAAGATATTGTTTTTATTTTAAATTTAAACGATAAGAAAAAGTGGTTAAAAAAATCCTATAAGGATATATTATTTATTTTTGTAGCGTATACTAATAATTATTCAATGAAATTTTTACAAACGTATTACTTTTTAAACGAAATTCAACTAGTAACAACATTTAATCTTCTTTTCTACATAAAAAGTTTAATAGGAGCACATTATGATTATACATTAATTACTTTTCTAGATATTTATTTTTAATCATATGTTTACAATACGCAGTATCAATAAACACAAATGTTAATAATATCTTTAAAATATTACGAAATTTTTTAGGTAGTTGACATGCATATTGAATATTCATGAATATCACTTTTTAGTAAAACGAATAAGATTTACTTTTCTTACTATGATTCGACAACTGGAATACGCATATAAAAATTATTTTTCTACAAAAACTTGAATTAATTTTTCTTTTTAATAGAAAAAAAACATTTCAACAATGAGCTGAGAGAAATATTTCTGAATGATGAGCCACGATTTAAATATTGGCAATCATGTCAAGCTCCTAACATCGTACTTTGGTGATATTTAAAGCATTTTCTTGTTTAATTAATTTTTTTTTATTAAAAAATAAATTAAAATTGCATATTTAGTCAATAATGAATCATTGAAATAAATGAATGCATTAAAAAAAAAACAGAAAAAAGAGGATGAAGACGCGATAATTGCAATAATATTTTTTTTTTAATTTTATTTAACGTCGTTTTATTTCAGCTATCATTACTATGCTAATTAGCGACGAAGGTTTTTAGTGTGTTTGTAAACTAAGCACATGTAACGTACAGTGGTGCTTGCTTGTATAAATTAGCCGAGAACGGGATTCAAACTCAAGTCCTCGGGATTGCGATTCCATCGCTCTGCTGCCTGAGCCACTGGCGACCTCAATCGATATTCGATATATTTATATATTCTTTAAATTAAGCTTATAAAATTTGAAAATAATCGATTAAAAAAAAGGCAACAAATTTTATGAAAGCTTGTGTGCTATTGTCAAATTTTTAAGAATTCATTTTTGACATATAAGCAATGCAAAATTTTAAAATCTATTAAAAGAAGATTAGTTATAAATGCTTTTATTAATTTTTAAAGTAAAATTCAGAAAATGTTTCTTTTTGCAACAAATAATTTTCATGCATTTAACAAATAAAAATACGTGACAATCGGCTGTCAATGAGGCTACGTTTACCAAAGAACAATTAACCAACAAAATTATCGTACTATTATTTTAAATTCAATAATTGGATGAAAATGGCGAAATCAACTTGTTGTTGTAGCAATATATCTATAGTCGAAGAAGTGTTCGGAGAAGTTTTTGCAGGTACAATAATATTAATAACTTTGATGATTTTTCTTCTTTAAAAAAATTTTTTTTGCAATAAATTTCGACGAGTGTTTCATCTATAATTTTAATAGAAAACAAGATTGAAGTTGTATTTTAATATTTTTTATGGGAATAATTACATCGCATATTTCTTTGAAATGATTGAATAGTGTCTTATTTACTGAATTTGCATATGTAATTTCTATAAATGACACGCGTTTTCAACAAATCTTAACGTCATAAACTGATTTAATAATTAAAGTATACCAACAAACAGAGGCTTATTAATTTTTCTTTAGCTTGAAACTTAAATTACAATTTTTCTTAAAAATTTATATAAAAACTTTTTAATAATTTTATTGCAGAGCGTCTGAATGGCGAGCAAAAAAGCGAATCCACCTTGAATTCAATCCAATCGTTCTTTTGCGGCGAGGGCGAAGGTGACAGTACCATAGCCGAACCAATAAAAATAAAATCATACACGATGAGCAATGATAACCGCATGCAGGTGACAATTATAACTTGGGGTGCCACGATTGTCTCCATTAACTGTCCCGACAAGTATGGCGATCGCGCTGATGTTGTACTTGGCTTCGATGATATTAACAGTAAATGTTTTTTAAGAATTTTCATTAAATTCTATATCATAATTTTCGCAGATGATAATTTTTTAAAATTTTAAATCATTTTTACTGAAGATTATTTTATACCGATATTAAAAATGTATTTGATCGAAGCATAAATTTTAAATATCTAATCTGAAAAGTTAATTAAAATTGCTCGTCAATAAATTTTGAATTTAAAAGTTAATCAAACTGCTTATTGATATTTTTATTGTTTCAGGTTATTTGGATCCGACATTAAATCAGTTCATGGGCTGTATACTCGGTAGATGCGCTAATCGAATAAGCGAGGCAACTTTTACACTAAAAGGTCAAGATTATTTTCTAACGAAGAACGATAAAGACAAACATCATTTGCACGGAGGAGTAAGTTAACAGATTGTACAAAATTATGTTAATCGATTTACAAAATTTAGTTGATTTTTTTTTTAAATTCATTGTGGTATAAAGTTAATTAAAACATGGTTACATAATTATTATTAAATTTTCAATTCAATATTTCATATTAGACAAACGGTTTCGGTCGACGTATTTGGGAGGCTCACATAGAAGATGACCGAGTCGTAATGAGTTATCTGAGCGAGGATGGCGAAGAAGGTTATCCAGGTGCAATTCTCGCTACCGTTAAATTTCAGCTCACCGAAGACAATCGTCTCAAGATTAGCATGAGAGCAACTACAACCAAACCTACAGTTGTCAATTTATCTCATGGCTCGCTGTTTAATCTTGCTGGACATGTATGTATATGCACTTTACATTTGATAAAAAAAATAATTAAGTGGATGTTGTGTACGATTAAAAGTGCTTGCTCTTACCAAAATAAGAATTATATTTATCTATTTTAGTAAGATGCAGACTTATTTAATTATGTACGACGTCCCCTTAAAAAAATTTTTTTTTAGTTTTTAAATAGTTAAAAGTAAGAAATATCATGAAAGTGTGTCTTATACGAGTATTATCTATTAATACTTTATAGATTATAACAGAGTTGTTGTTTCATAATATAGGTCATGATGAATTTCGTAATAAACATGAATATAAAAGAAAATGATTCTTTTGCATTCATCTCATTATTCTAAATTCTAATCGATTATAAATGGTAATGAAATTGATCTCAATAAACGAATGATCTTGATTACATGAATGTGAATCTTCTAATTAATACAGTGAATATTAATAAAAAATAATTATAAAAGACTTTTACATAAATTATCGTTAAAACCATTTGTTTCTTATGATTCTATTTTTTGAAGCTATGCTTCTTACGCGACGTTACGGCAGGGGCACTAAATGTGTAAAAATCGACAGTCCCAAATGTCACCCAGCGTGAATGTACGAATATGGCACAGGGTGTCATAATTGCTATCAACATACAAACACTCTACATTCTTTTTCTCTTTCTTTTTTCCCTCTCTCCCATTCTGCTTAAGGTGGTTCATGCGGTAAGAGAGAGAAAGCTAGCTGTGAGAGAAAGAGATAGCGCTCATATGATCCAGTTGCGCATGCGCAGCAACGTAAATGTGAACGAAACATGCATCGTTTATCTAATAATTACATTTTCAAAATACTTTATCTCTTTAATAAAACGATGAATTTACGTGAATCTTGTTGGAAAATTTTTATTATTAGTTCCTTTATATATGTTTAAATTTTCAAATACAATTTGAATGTAGTTTATGAGATATTGTGATTAACAGCTACGAAATGTAAAAATTCCAATATATATAGATATACTTTCAATGTAATTTGTAAAACTTTGAACATCGATTAATCAAAAACGAAACGATGAAATGTTCTGAAATTTTAATATGATATTCACATTACCTTCATTAAACTATACCTACAATTTCAAGAATATCTTGAAAAAACATGTTAGTCGCATGAACCACCTTAAGAATATGCATGTATATACACAAGTGGATGTGTGCGTTGAATGTACTACAATAGATGCTTGTAGTGTGTATGTATATATATATATATATATATATATATATATATACAGTAAAATTTTGAGGAAAGTATCTATATATAATAGAACTTTATAGGTAAATACAAAGCGGGTACTGTTTCTTTTTTCTAAATGTATTCATGTTAACGAGATTTCCCTGTGCCCTCTCACTTGCACCTACTGATTTTGTATAAGTACTTTCCTCGTAATCTTACTGTATATATTATTTGCTCAGTTAAAAAAATATAATTCTAATAAAAAATATATTTATTGTCCCTAGTCTCTTTACATATCTTTATTTCTTAAATAGTTATAAGTAATTGAAGAAAGTTAAAAAATTCCACGAATTTAAAAACTATTTAATACGGTAAAAAAAATAGAAAAAAATGACTGAAGAAAATTTTATAACACAAAACAAAATTGGTATTTTATCTTTAATTTAATTTCTTTTTCAATTTTTTATTTTATGTTTCTATTTAATAAATTATTTTTCACGAAAATTTTCCAGAAATTTTGATACTGTACATTTTTGTAAATTTTATTTGAGAAACTAGAAAGTTTTACTGCTTCGTTTTTTTATATCAATGAACCTTTATAAGTTACGCATAAACATTTCTTTCTTAATTTTTTAATAATTGTTATTAATAAACTATATTATTAATATATTTTTAAATACATAATACATTGAATCAAAAATAACAAGTTTTCGTTAAAAAATTAATTATAATTTTTGCAAATGTCACACTTCCTAGTTTCTATATATACACTGGAAGCATAGCTTCTGTCGGCCAGTCCCCACGACTGCCACTCCTGTTTTTTTTTTTTTAATTTTTCAAGTACGCAGGTGAAGAAGAATTAAAATCACACAAAGTATCGTTAAATGCCGATCGATGGGTATTTACTGAAAATAAAGATCCAATTCCAACTGGCGCAGTTCGAGGCGTTGGTGGTACCATAATGGATTTGCGGATACCGCGTTTGTTAAAAGATGTTATCGAAAAGGTAATTGACTTTTGAAGGTAGTTCTACAGTACTCGAGATTATACCTGATCATTCCAAAAATTAAATTTTAATAATTTATTAATAAATTTTTAACTTATTTGTGTCAATGTTGATCAATTTTTAGGCACGACCGCTATACGGAAGTGCCTTATATTTTCGACATCGCGAAAAATGTAACCCTTTAAAATATGTTTTTTTATGATAAAAAACTTATTTTTATAGCAAAATAAGACTATTACGAGGCTTCCTTAAAATGTATGTATGGATGTATGTGTGTGAGAAATCAAGTTTATGAATTTTCTCGACGAGTTTTTATCCGATCTGAATTATTCAAACGGGAAATTGTTTCAAATAATAACACAAGTAAACGTTCCTATTTTGAAAAAAATCGTTGGAAGCGTTTTTAAATAGGCGCCTTTTAAATGGTCAAAAAAATGGATTTTTGGTAATAACTTGAAAAATACGATTTTTTTTCAAAAAGTATATTTAATAAAAGTTATAGAACATAAAAAAATAAATCTTTTTTATATTATACATTTTTCTCTAAAGTTAATATTTTTCAAATTGTTCATGAAAAATGTTGAAATTAAAGGCTTTTTAATGATAATTTGATAAATATTATTTAAAAAAATATATATATAATATTAAAAAAATGCATCTTATTTTTTTCTATAAATTTTATTTAATATACTTTTTTTCAAAATTCGTTTTTTTCAAGTTATCACCAAAAAATCATTTTTTTAACCTCTAAAGGGATAACTGTTTTAAAACCGCTAGAACGATTTTTTTTTAAACTGCCAATATTTATTTGTATTATTGTTTTAAATCATCCTCCGCCGGAATGATTCAGATCAAATAAAAACTTAATACAAAACTTTACTTTTAAGCTACTGAACTATTTTTTTTCTTATAACTTTTGATAGATTATCCTATCCAAAACTTTAAAAAGTATACATTAATGAAAATATGTCTTTTTCACATAACATAAATTTTATCGAAATCAATCAACTGAATCCACAAGAAAAATTAAAATAATTATAAATTTGTTTTTTCAAATAAATACAATGAATTCAAACCTCCTGTTGAAAGATGCGGTAAAAAATACAATGAAAAAAAGAAATAAGATTAACTTTTAAGGCTTTTGCGTTTGTAAATGATTTGTTTTAATATTTTTTAAATATCAAATAGCGAGTGCGAAGCGCGAGCGTTTTCGGTCGTGCCTTATATGCAAGAAGCGGAGCTTTTTGCATGCCTTGCATCGCTTCGCGATGCAAGGCCCGAGGGCATTTCAGAGCTGAGCGAAGCGAAGCTCTGAAAGGACCAAGATGCGAGCCACAGCGGCCCAAAGGGCCGCTGTGGCGAGCTAGTTGTATATTCTTTCAATACTTGTCAAAAGATTTTATTAGAAATTTCGAAATATTTTATAATTATATGGTGCTCTATGTACGGGTTACGAATCTAAATATTAATTATAATTTATTCGAATAAAAAAACTTTGATTGCAGCCATGAATTGAAAATGAGATTTCTAAATAATTTAAATGAATGTTATCAATAGCATCATTCTAAATTTTGAGATTCTACGTTAAGCACAAAAAAATATCGGTCTTTCGAAAAATCGAACCCCACCCATAAATACATTTATTTTGCTACTTATTATTTCGATAAAGTGAATATTCTAAAATGCTTTACTCGCATTAGTTATTTTCGTTACTTAAGTCGCTAAAAAAATGAAAATTCTAAAATAAATAAATGAACAGTCTCGATATGCACATAATTTATATGAACTTCTAAATAAATGTTAATTAAATAAAAAACATTCTAATGTTTGAGCCCCACCCCATATTTGTAATATTCGAAAAAGCTTTATAAATATCTTTTTAAAACGTTTGATTGAGATTTTTTGAAAGCTTGTAGTAGCCTTTTGTAAAAGCTTTTTGGATGGTGTCTTAAAAGATTACAACAATCTTTTTTGGAATACTTCTGACAAACTAACTAGTTTGTCCCACATATTTCAAGCTTACAGGAATATTTCATGAAAGTTTCCTGAAAGATTGCAAATCAGATTCGGAAACTTCGTGTTACGTGGATATCTTCGATATAATATCGGAAATAATAAAAGCTGAAATTAAGTGCAATCTTTATTACGCTATAACTATGGGAAAAAATAATATTTTGACATGCTATAACTACTTTTTTGAAAAGATTTGATCTCAGCTTTAATTTAAAAAGAGTTTCAAGCTTCTAGCTATCGATGCTTAAGAGCTATAAGTGTTTGAAAATCTAGTAACTTTTTTAGTGATTTTCTTTGATTGCCTGTATCTAGGGAAATATTGAGCGTTTGTGACTTTAGCTTGAGCTTTTTTCATATTTTGTCATCTGAAGACTTAGCCACAAGTTTGAGCAAAATCCGTGATCCAGAGATGTGACACTCTCCTAGTATGTACGAATTTTCGAATTCTATCTTGTTATTTCTATTTTTTTATACTGTTGCTTATTTTATGGCCATTGAAAGTTTTTAATTAAATTATGATAGTTTATTGTTCTGTTCAAGGGTGCGTCGTTGATTGTTTCTTACGTTGATATACGCAAATGATTATTTAAGTGACATATCTTGCATTATGTGTATGTTTGAGTTTTAAAAAATTACTTACGCTTATTGTACCAAGTAATTTTCAAATTTTTATATCAAATTAAAATAAATTGTAATTATAAGAGGCAGTACTTGCAGAGCTGGAGCTATCTATCTTATATGCAAAATATGATGTTGAAAATCAACTCAAAAATTGTATATAAAAAATCATAGTCCTTTTATTCTATCTGCAAAATTTAAAACAATTGTCCTATTAAATAATTTAAGTTAGGAAATTGTAGTTGAATCTTTAGAGAACAAGTAGGTAGGAATTTTCATTTGTCTATGTTATAATTAATATAATAGAACTAAAGTAATATTAAATGAAAAACTGTGTGGATACGTAATTAAGATGAATTTTTTTAGTTTCAAATGAAAATAATTTATAGAGATAGTATAACGAAACAAAGAGGTTTTAATAAGATTCAATGAAATAAATTTTTAAGATTTAAATATCTTTTTTATAAAATTTTTATTTTCTTAATTCTTTTTATTACATACTCTACGAATTATTCTGTTTATAATGAATGATTATTATTAAGATTACATCAAATTTACATAATATATAATTTCTCTCTGCTAAAAGTTTCTCCATACATTAGCAAACCATTTCTTGTCACCCAAATAATTCTTAATTAAGCCGGGAACCGATTTGAAAAAAACTTTAGGGATAGTTTTCTGGTATGTAATAATAAAAAAAAAACCTTGCAAATTAAAGCTGGTCTTCTCTATTCTTATTTTCTTTTTGGTGATCTTTCTCAGATTTACAGTTAATGAGTTACGAGATTCCAAACTTACATGTAAAATTCGATATAAGCTCTAAAGTTATGATTATGAGATTAAGGGGCCTATGTGATTAAAATATAAACATCTTTTTTTATTATTACTTACCAGAAAACTTTGGGGATTAAACATAACTTTTTGAATAAAAGTCTTTCATACTATCTCATAATATGGGTTATAAGCCTATGAGATTCAATTATGAGCATCTTTGTTCATTATTACATACCAGAAAACTATCCCCAAAGTATAATTTAAGTCGGGAACCGATTTGAAAAGAACTTTGGGGATAGTTTTCTGGTGTGTAATAATAAAAAAAAAACCTTGCAAATTAAAGCTGGTCTTCTCTACTCTTATTTTCTTTTTTGGTGATCTTTCTCAGCTTTACAGTTAATGAGTTACGAGATTTCAAACTTACATGTAAAATTCGATATAAGTTCTAAAGTTATGATTATGAGATTAAGGAACCTATGTGATTAAAATATAAGCATCTTTTTTTATTATTACTTACCAGAAAACTTTGGGGATTAAACATAACTTTTTGAATAAAAGTCTTTCATACTATCTTATAATATGGGTTATAAGCCTATGAGATTCAATTATGAGCATCTTTGTTCATTATTACATACCAGAAAACTATCCCCAAAGTTTAATTTAAGTCGGGAACCGATTTGAAAAAAACTTTGGGGATAGTTTTCTGGTATGTAATAATAAAAAAAAAACCTTGCAAATTAAAGCTGGTCTTCTCTATTCTTATTTTCTTTTTTGGTGATCTTTCTCAGCTTTACAGTTAATGAGTTACGAGATTCCAAACTTACATGTAAAATTCGATATATGTTCTAAAGTTATGATTATGAGATTAAGGAACCTATGTGATTAAAATATAAGCATCTTTTTTTATTATTACTTACCAGAAAACTTTGGGGATTGAACATAACTTTTTGAATAAAAGTCTTTCATATTATCTCATAATATGGGCTGTAAGCCTATAAGAATGAAATATGAGCATCTTTTTCATTATTACATACTAGAAAACTGGAAATAAATTTTATACTGGTATAATATTTTTCTAACCCCTCCCAACTCTAAAATCCGGTACACTGAACTAATTGTTTGATTTCTACTTTTCGTATATGTAATCCCTTTCTTAATCTGTTTGCTCCAATAATGTTCTAGGTACCGCGAATATATAAAGCGTTCCAGGTCTTTCTAAACTTCATAAGTTATTGAAACACCAGACTTAATAGTCTCATCCTAGAAAGCTTTTGGCAACTACTTATTAAATTTTTATTAAGAATTTTTATTTCGAAATGGATTTTTCAATTATGATGGAGTGTGATGAGAAGGTACGTATTTTTGAATATTCAATATTATTTTTAGAAATTGAAATAGCTTGGTTGGTTTATATAACATTTATAGCTCATATTAATTATTTTCAATAAGTTAATGTTAAATTTTATTAACAAAATAATACATATTAGATAATTATAGAAAAAATATCAGACGTAACATCACGCTTAATAATTGTTAATTGTTAATTTAATGAAAAAATAAATTTTCATCTTAATGTTATGTAATAAAATAATAATAATATTCATCTTTAATAATAATTATTTTTTCTGATTTCAGGGTTACACCTTTGGTTCCACGACAATGTCAGGCATGCCTATGGCAACTCCGATTGATTTCGAATACGCATCGATAACCGAAAGTCTTCCAATAAGTCATAATGAAGCCAATCCTAGATATTACGAAATGCACAATGATGCAATTATTAATCATCCAATTTCGATGTCTTCATCTAACGAAGTGCCGATCTTTGAATCGGATGAGATTGTATCGTATGGAGTTCCAACGGCATACACCGCAACAGCGCTGAATTGTCCAGCATTTAAACGAAATGAATTAGAATTAAGTGCAACAAGTTTTGCATATCAACACAGTAATAACGGCAGCGATCAGACTTATATGAAAAATACAGACTTTCATGCGACAGCACTGAATTCTCAAGTAATCATAATTCTATAGAATTATGTGCAACAAGTTTTGTATTACCGCCGTCACCGCCGGAATCAACTAGTCCTCCATTTGATATACAAGCATCGTTCAATACAGAATTTACACCATCGACATCAACGCAAATGTTTCATCAAACTATCTCGCCACCTGAATCAGTTAATGTTGAGGACAAACAAATCAAGCAAGGTCGTAAGTGCAATCCTTGCACTTGTAATAATTGTAAAAATAAAAAAAATTCAGTTGGTCCCGTCGGTAGATTGCAACATAGTTGTGACTATGATAGTTGTGGTCAGCTTTTTTCCAGATCGTCACACCTTAAAGCCCATATAAGATCGTGGCACACTGGTGAAAGACCTTATGAATGTTCGTTTCTTATAAATTCCAATACTATTTGTGGAAAAACATTCTACCGGTCGGACTTGTTACTACGGCATCAAAGGATACACACCAAAGAAGCAAAACATATATGCCCCACGTGTGCTAAAGGTTTTACGAGGAGTGACCACCTTAATAAACATATTAAAACACATCAAAATCCGAGGAGAAGAAATTCAAGTGTACGAACTACTAACAATCAACAAGATCAAATTTCTGGATTTCTTATGACTCAATGATTACCAGTTACAATGATGCATGTGCCAAGGCACTATCCAGAAATGCATTCTAATCATCGGAGGTTTGAGTCAACTATAATTTAAACATTGAAAATTTTTCAGTACAAAATCAGAAAAGAATTATTTTTATATTTTTAAAAATTTTAATTTTATAATAAATTTTATTTGTATATACAATAAATTTTCATTGTAAACTATTTAAAATTAGTAAATATTTATTTTAATAGATGATAATTTTTTAAAGCCAAATACTGTCAAACGAATTGTAAATAAACTTGTATGTAAATTTGATGTAATCTTAATAATAATCATTCATTATAAACAGAATAATTCGTAGAGTATGTAATAAAAAGAATTAAGAAAATAAAAATTTTATAAAAAAGATATTTAAATCTTAAAAATTTATTTCATTGAATCTTATTAAAACCTTTTTGTTTCGTTATCTATCTCTATAAATTATTTTCATTTGAAACTGAAAAAAATTTATTTTAATTACGTATTCATACAGTTTTTCATTTAATATTACTTTAATTCTATTATATTAATTATAACATAGACAAATGAAAATTCCTACCTACTTGTTCTCTAAAGATTCAAATACAATTTCCTAACTTAAATTATTTAATAGGACAATTGTTTTAAATTTTGCAGATAGAATAAAAGGACTATGATTTTTTATATACAATTTTTGAGTTGATTTTCAACATCATATTTTACATATAAGATAGATAGCTCCACCTCTGCAACTACTGCCTTTTGAAATTACATTTTATTTTATTTTGATATAAAAATTACAAATTACTTGGTACAATAAGCGTAAGTAATTTTTTAAAACTCAAACATACACATAATGCAAGATATGTCACTTAAATAATCATTTGCGTATATCAACGTAAGAAACAATCAACGACGCACCCTTGAACAGAACAATAAACTATCATAATTTAATTAAAAACTTTTAATGGCCATAAAATAAGCAACAGTATAAAAAAAAATAAATAACAACAAGATAGGAGGAGACTAATGAGTCCTTGTTCAACATAGATATCATCTCCTAGATTCGATCATCTCTTAATTTAAATTTAAATTTAGGCTTGAATAGTCTTTTAATATGTATAAACTATATTATAATATAGTATATAATTTACACGGTTAAAAACGTTTGTGTAATCTGTTAACTTTTTTCGTCTGTTACTTAATGTCTGTTAAATCAACAGACACAAGTATGTCAATTTAAAATGTATATTACATTTTTCATGGATACTTTGTATGTTAAAGTAACAGATATTTTTGTCTCCAAACAGTTTTTAACAGACGCGTCTGTTAATATTTCTGACCGTATACGAGCAATCGAAGTTAACCTATATAAAGAAAAGCTCTTGCATATAGATATTAAAACATCAGAATCAGAATCCATTAAATATTATCGAACATTTCGAAAAGCTATCTTATACTGTATACCAACAATGCTAAGCACGGTTATTAATAATTTCATATCAAACACACAGAATCTTCTTCGAAACTTTCTATGACGACACAACGTGCTAATCGACTTTCAGAAAAGCTCCGTAATGATTATGTTCTGTATACGTGTGCATGACTAAAAGGTATATAACTTATAAGAAAACTACAACATTCTACGTATACATCAGGGATTATAATTCAAGGTTATAATATGATTTAGGAATATGGAGAGCTTGTATGAGTTTATGATAAAAATGAGTTGAGCTTATAATTTCTAAGTCGAGCTTATAATTACCGTAAGCGGCAATACCGAACCTCGTCCTTTTTGTATACAAGATTTGAGAAACAAATTTATAAATCTTTCAACTCTCAACCTAGGTGATCCAGAATTATGGGTCGAAGATTTAGCGCGACTTTGGTGATCCGTTGTTAAAACTTTTTGTAAGGTTCGAACGAACATATTTGGGGTGGGGCTCGAACATTAGAATGTTTTTTATTTAATGAATATTTATTTAGAGTGCCACAATTACGAATAGCGTATTCCATAATTTAGAATAAAGTAATAATGAAATTTCATGATTTGATAATCTCAAATTATTCGATTAAAATATTTAGAATTCTTTCGAAATCTTGATATAGTTTATTCTAAATTTATAAATACGGGTGGGGTTCGATTTTTCGAAAGACCGATATTTTTTTGTGCTTAACGTAGAATCTCAAAATTTAGAATGATGCTATTGATAACATTCATTTAAATTATTTAGAAATCTCGTTTTCAATTCATGGCTGCAATCGAAATCTATTTATTCGAATAAATTATAATTGATATTTAGAATAGTAACAAGTATACAGAACACCATATTATGATTAGATATTTCGAAATTTCTAATAGAGTTTTCAAAAGTATATTTTTAGGCACGACCGCTATACGGAAGTGCCTTATATTTTCGACATCGCGAAAAATGTAACCCTTTAAAATATGTTTTTTATGATAAAAAACTTATTTTTATAGCAAAATAAGACTATTACGAGGCTTCCTTAAAATGTATGTATGGATGTATGTGTGTGAGAAATCAAGTTTATGAATTTTCTCGACGAGTTTTTATCCGATCTGAATTATTCAAACGGGAAATTGTTTCAAATAATAACACAAGTAAACGTTCCTATTTTGAAAAAAATCGTTGGAAGCGTTTTTAAATAGGCGCCTTTTAAATGGTCAAAAAAATGGATTTTTGGTAATAACTTGAAAAATACGATTTTTTTCAAAAAGTATATTTAATAAAAGTTATAGAACATAAAAAATAAATCTTTTTTATATTATACATTTTTCTCTAAAGTTAATATTTTTCAAATTGTTCATGAAAAATGTTGAAATTAAAGGCTTTTTAATGATAATTTGATAAATATTATTTAAAAAAATATATATATAATATTAAAAAAATGCATCTTATTTTTTTCTATAAATTTTATGTAATATACTTTTTTTCAAAATTCGTTTTTTTCAAGTTATCACCAAAAAATCATTTTTTAACCTCTAAAGGGATAACTGTTTTAAAACCGCTAGAACGATTTTTTTTTAAACTGCCAATATTTATTTGTATTATTGTTTTAAATCATCCTCCGCCGGAATGATTCAGATCAAATAAAAACTTAATACAAAACTTTACTTTTAAGCTACTGAACTATTTTTTTCTTATAACTTTTGATAGATTATCCTATCCAAAACTTTAAAAAGTATACATTAATGAAAATATGTCTTTTTCACATAACATAAATTTTATCGAAATCAATCAACTGAATTCACAAGAAAAATTAAAATAATTATAAATTTGTTTTTTCAAATAAATACAATGAATTCAAACCTCCTGTTGAAAGATGCGGTAAAAAATACAATGAAAAAAGAAATAAGATTAACTTTTAAGGCTTTTGCGTTTGTAAATGATTTGTTTTAATATTTTTTAAATATCAAATAGCGAGTGCGAAGCGCGAGCGTTTTCGGTCGTGCCTTATATGCAAGAAGCGGAGCTTTTTGCATGCCTTGCATCGCTTCGCGATGCAAGGCCCGAGGGCATTTCAGAGCTGAGCGAAGCGAAGCTCTGAAAGGACCAAGATGCGAGCCACAGCGGCCCAAAGGGCCGCTGTGGCGAGCTAGTTTAAACATCATTTTTATTGAATTGAAGACGTATTTTATTTCATTAAATTTTGTTTGGTCAATTTAAATTTATCACGAAAAAAATTTATTATTTTATTTTAAATTTAAACATATTTATCATCAAATTATAATTATAAACTACATTTTTCCAATAAAAGTGTATATAAATAATGATTAGTTAATATTTCTTACAAAAATTGTGAATAAAATTTTCTATATATGTTATTAAAGGTACCGTATGGAGAAGGTTACGATCATAATTACGGTGTCATTAGAAGTTCACAGCCAGAAGCTTCGTTTGTCGCAAGAGTCTTACATCCAAAAAGTGGAAGGTAATGGTCTCGAAAATATAAAACTGCGTTTTATATTTAAATTTAAAAAAATAGGAAAATTGTCATTTTAAAATTTATTACTATCGCTGAAATCACATACTGCTAAGAAAACGATAGTAAAATTGCTATATGATTAGATATCAAGTTCCGAGTACACGAAGTAAGATTTTTATATATAGCATATTCGAAAAATTCAGCACCCGCTATTTTTGTGTATGATGTAATTTTAAAAAATGTTTAATGATTTAAAGATTTTTTACAATATGTATCTTTGTATTTTTAATATATTCACAATTTTGCCTCATTAGATTTCTAGAAGTTTACTCGGACCAACCCGGGGTACAATTCTATACGGGTGGTCATTTACCACCGTACAAGCTTGACGAAGATTGGGATCCAGATTACGAGTGCGGCAAATCATGCGATTGCGAGACCATAAGCACACCGAGTAACATATCGATGAAGGAACAGCTTGAATATATCACTGGTAAAAACGGAGCGCAGTACAAAAAGTTCGGAGCTTTCAGCATTCAACCGCAAAATTATCCAAATGCTATTAATACTGTACGTATGGAGTAGTGACATATTTTGTTTATGAATTTAATTACTTAAATTTAATGACTAAAATTAAGTTCAATTTTTGAAAAATATGCAACGAAATTTTTCACTTTCAAATAAAAATAATAATTTCTATTGTTTTTTAGCCACACTTTCCATGCTCGGTTTTACGACCAGGACAAGTTTACTATCATGATCTTATTTACAAATTTGGTGTCCAACTTAGTGGCTATATGTAATCATATTAAAAATTAAAGAAAAAAATTATTTATTTGTTGGTAAGTAAATATTGAATTTAAAAAAATTTTTTTTCCAATTAAATTTAGAATTAAAAAATAAAAAATAAAAAAATAATTCTAAATAATGACAAGTAAATAAAACTGAAAAAAAACCGCCAACTAATAACCCCATCTCCTGCATAATTTCAGGTACTAAATTTTCGCGTAATAAATCTACCTTACCGATATGTTATTGATAACAAAGTTATTCAGTATTCGGTACATAAGCACCAAAATACACACACAGTATGTATAAATACATATAAATCACACATATATGTGTATATCATGCAGAATAACAATCGCAGGCGGCGGTATTTACAGGCAGCAGCAGGCAGTCTGTTAACTTTGAAAGTGAAAAATCGGAGCAAAACAATAATAACAGTAGTGTGTGGAAAACAAGAGGAATCGTGAAATTGCAAGAAAGAGAAAGAAGGAATCTTGTACTTTTTTTAAAATTTGACTTTCTCTCATCATACATGGTCAATTTATTCATTTGCACGTTTTGCTGTTATGACGAAATATGAAAACCATCGAGGGAAAAGTTGTTCTTCTTGGTTCTCAAGGTAATGGGTTATAATCAAACGTTTAGATGCATCACATTACATTTTAAAAACGAAAAATATAAAAAATTTACTTTGGCGTGTCTGTAATCTTTTGTCTCGACCAGGAGTCTTAGTCATGCTTCACAAACGAAACTTAAAAATGAAGTCATTTGTTTTATGCATGAGGTATACAATAATTTTCTTGTTTTTATAAGAAACACGTGAGTTTATTAATGACACTGTTTAAAATTTTTCTTTCATTTTCTAATTAAAATTTGAGGTGATTAATCTTCATTGTTTATTAACTGTTATGCTGTTACTTTTATATAATTTTTATCCAGATTTGTTGACAATGAATATTTAACATGGAAAATTACTATACATGTAACTTTTTTCATATCTTGCTCCTTAAAAGGGGATTCCAAGTCTGTATGCATAACTATGAGTAATTGATATTAAAAAATAACTGGAAATTCTTTTATCATTTGTAGAAAAAATAACCGGAATACTAAAAATATTTTTATTCAAAAGTAAAAAAAAGTTTGACTCTTTCTTCTTTATCTGAATACAGCATAAAATTGATTATCATTTATCTGTAGTTTTTATACAAGAATAATAAATTGATACTTGCCAATTAATCTTCATAATTTACAAAGATTATTTCTGTTAACTTGTTGATATAAATATTTATGTTATCAATAAGTATCAATAATAAAATATTTGTCATTTTGTTGTTGTTGAACCTTGAAATTTTTATTTGTTACAGCTTTTATAGCAAAGTACTAATTAATGCATTTTTTTGCAGGAGTTGGAAAGACTAGTTTAATCAACAGATATGTAAACCATAACTTCAATGTACATGTTAATCCAACGCTTGGTGCTTCATTTTTCACTTGTAATATAAATTTAGAGGATTCAAGAATAAAGTTTCAAGTAAGAATATTAAAATTATTAATTTAAATTATAATTTTCAAAAAATTTTAGCTGTTTTTTACATTTATGTAGCTAAAGAGGGGATAAAGATATTTTGCATTGTCATCAATTTTATAATATCATGTAACAGTTAGAGATGTTATATAGACAAAATATCAAATAACTTTTTTTATTTTGCTTATAATGTTTCTCTGCTCTTGATAAAATTTTTGATTTTTCAATAACAAGTTTTTGTGTCGCACTAACAGGTATGGGATACTGCGGGTCAAGAAAGATTCAGGTCAATGGCGCCTATGTACTACAGAAACGCAAATGCAGCATTCCTTGTCTTTGAAATAACCGAATACAAAACTTTTGCTGCTATAAAGTCATGGGTAACAGAATTAAAACGAAATGTAGAAGAGCCTATGGTGCTTGTTCTTATAGGTAACAAAGTTGATCTAGCTCATCAAAGAAAAGTAGATGCTGATGAATGTACAAAATATGCGGAAAGCATTGGTGCTACTTATCATGAAATCTCAGCATTAACTGACGAAGGAGTTGATAAAGTATTTTTAACTGCAGCTCTAGGACTCCTGAAACTATCTTCAGGCCATAAAGACCTTGTCACTAGTTTAAAAGTTTACGATTCAAATAGTTCAGGTATGAGTGAATCTGATGTGCCACTTCAGGAAGAAGTTTTAACAAATAGGAGCATTGCTCATGGTATTCATGAGAAACCGTATCTCTGCTGTTGATTGTGGTGTGCATGGTATGAATTAGTTGTTCTCGGAGCATTAACATTTTATTTTACAAATTTAAATTTTCTACAAATTCAACAAAATTTTGATTTTTTTTATTTAATTGTTGATGCATTTGTTAAAATAATCTATTTTTCATCATAAATTAATAAATAATAAGGCTGATAAGACATTTATTAAATTATAAAATGCTATGCAATATTATGCATACATTAGCAAACAAATCTTGAATAATCTAAAATTTACTATAAAAAAATGAATATTGTTTAAATATAACACATTTGAATTTTGTAATCTTAGCTTAACATAAACTGTGTAAATTACTATAATGTTAGTTTTGGGATGCCAAAAATTATTTTGTCTATTTGAGAAACTAAATAAATGATGTTATACATTGACATTTTTAAGAAAATGCACAGAAGATTGAAGCAATTTCATTTTGTCAGAACTGAAAATTAAACTGCCAATAGTTAAAATTTGTTGAAATACCTTAATACATCAAATATAAGTATTATCTTTGTTTTTCTGTAATTTTTATTGTTATTTAAATTCAAGTACTCTCTTCAATAAAACAAATTTAAATGTTAGTTACATTTTGTTTTTAGATTGACATTAAATTAATTAAAAAAATTTTGTAACTATCTAAATAATTTTGTTAAATTATTATATTTTTAGAAATTTTTTATACTTTTAATGCAGCTTTGTAATTAAAATTGACTTTTTGCCTTCGAAATTAAAAGTATTTGCATTTCTTTATATACAAAAAAATAATGAATATTCAACTAAGACTGGCAATTTTAATATTATTCAAATTTTGTCAGTTGGCTCGATATAATGTTCTAAGAAAAAATTAAATTTTATAAATCTGTATATTTTGCATTTAAGAACATTGACTAAACTATTTTATATATATTTATATTTGTATAAAAAAGAGAAAAAGGTTTTTGAACGAATGATGTCAATAAGAATGAAAATAAAGATGTTACTGAAGATCAATAATGTACATTTTTGTGATATTTTTATATGATACATTGTAAAGAATTTTCCATGGTGCTACATTTTAATTAAACAAATAATAAAACTATTATAATTTTAAAAGCTATTTACAAAAAAAAGTCAATTTTTGCAAAATATTTTAGAAAAAAAATAGCGTTTCTCAGGAATCTTTAAAAAAAAAGTTTGTATACATTTCTAACTAGTTTTGGTACTTTAATAGTAATAAGTATATTTTAAAATAAAATCATATATTTATGTATCATTTAAAATAAAACGTAATTTGTAAAAAATATTATATTAATGATATTATTATTTTTCCAATCATTTCTCATATATTTAATTAATATAAGATCAAAATAATAAACATAATAATTGTAATTATGTTTGCAAAATTAATAAAACATTTAAATATATAAAAAAAATTATATTTTCTATTCCCTCGAGTTATAATAAAATAAGTGTAAATACATAATACTTTATTACAAAATTTAAAAAAAAACAGTGTCATTGTTGTTAAAAGACAAGTATTAAATATTGCCGTTAAATTCATACTCTTACTATACAACATAAAATGATACGTCTACTTTAAAACTACATATCATCTACACTAGAGTTTGAGAAATCTTTTGCCGCGCAAAAGATAACCTTTCATTAAAAAACAGATAAGTACATAATCAATAAATACGCGGAGTTGTAAGAATATGTCACTTTCTTAGCCGTTTATTTGCAGTGGTGATTTCTTGATTAACGAAATGATTCGTTTCAGTACCATTACTTTCTTTATCTGAAGGCGGACAGCTACGCTTACGTTGAGTACCGCCAGTAGGTGATATTTGTTTTAAACATTCGACGTCGTTAAAAACGACTTGTGCACCACCACCACTTGTTGGCAGAATATCCGCCTAAAAGATTACATTGGAATTCATAATATTTAAATATTTCATAAAAATTCTTTTTTATTTCAGATACTTTTATAGATAGAATATCTTTTTAAAACAAGTAATTTACATTATGAGCAGAAAAACAATTTAAATATAAATAGTTTTAAAGTTTGTTCAATTTATACTAAATTATAATTAATACTTTTCAATTTGAACATTTTCAAATTTTTTCACCTTTCTTACCTTATACAATTTTGTTTCAAGTTCTCCTTCTGAATCATGATTTTGTGCAGTCAAGCAATACCTTGACGCTCCGTCCGTTATTTCTTTTGGACTAGTCAATTTAGTAATACTTCTTCGTCTCCTCATAAGTGGCTGAAGTACAGTGCCAACTGGTACAAGAACTTCAGGTCTATGATCTACCCAACGATCTGCGCTTTGTGAACGTCTGTAACGTGGATTTGCTACACCGATTTTATCACGACGGGAGCGCATATCTAATCGACCTGGAGTTTTCGTTGCTGACGGCACATCACGTTGAGTTCGTAGATCTTCGTCAGAGTCCTTGATTACTGGTATCGTACCATTGTCATCGACTAAAATTTGCTTTACCAAACGTAGTTTATCTTCTTTGTCTTTCATTTGATTCTAAAATTTCGAATATTTTCAATTTATAAAAAAACTAAATATTTAGTTCAGTGAATAAAGCACTATGAGGTACAAATTTAATTATCTTTTTCGCGATCATAATGAGTGGATTTAAAGATAAATACCTGAAGATGTTCACGTTGAGCTTTTAATTTCATTTCAAGCTCCTGATTCATTTTGTCGGTTTCGTGTCTAATTTTAGTATTATATTTTTGCTTTACTCTGTGTTTATCAATTATTCTTTGATTCAGAGCCATATCTCGATCTTTCAACTCTTGTTGAAGACTTCTTATAGTATCGTTTGCGTTATTCAGTTTACGTAGTAAACTGTCAATTTGGGCTTCTGTTTTGCATAAATGACCTTCTAACGCTGATACCTAGAATTAAATATTAACAGATTATATATTTTCATTATTATATTAAAAACTAAAAAAATATTAAAATTATTTTTGTTACTTTTTTCTTTTGCTGTGCGCCAGAAGCTTTTAATGTTGCATTTTCAACTTTAAGATTTATGTTTTCGTTTTCTATGTTTAATAACATTTTCCTAAATTCATTTTCTAAAAGAAACAATATGATTATGAAATCGTTGAAAAACAATGTAATTATGAAGAAATCATTGTATAAAATTTATGAATCAAACTTACGTTTATGTTCTAAGTCAGCTCGTAATAAATTTCTTTTGTTGATTCTTTGTTCTAAGAAATTCATTAAATTTAGAATGATTTGATCATTATGTGGATTTGAGAGTTCGAAATCTGGGAATGGTCCTCCAAGGCTAAACGATTTTAAAACAATATTAAAAAATTTAATTTAAAGATACTATATTATTATACAATATTATTTTCGATAAAATAAGCTGAAGTTTTAAATACCTGTAAACTAAACCAATGTCAACTTCTAGTTCAGCAGCTTCAGCACGACCTTCTTTTTCCAATCTGCTACGCGCTTCTTTAAATATCTAAATATTAGAAAAAAATAGTCGATTTTAATATATATTTTAAACTTACAAAGCTTATTAGGTATAAAACATTAAATTTTAAGTTATAGTATTTTACCTTATTTGCTTGCCTTCTACCTGGCGTAAATCCAAGATCTAATTTTTGCACTGTTGGTCTTGCTACTTGAACTTCCTGCGTCATTTCGGCAAACTTCATCACTTGCTAAAAATATAAAAAACAAAAGATAAAAAGAATAAATCATTGATTGTAACATAACAATTAACGTGTGATGAATGAGCTACTCACGATAGTCTCATCATAGTCGTCAGCTCTTGGATTAGCGCAAACAATCATGCGAACTTGACCTTCACCATCAAAATAATTTTTAAATAAATGCGTAAGTTTTGAATCTCGATAAGGTACCATTTTAGTGGTTCCTTGTATCTGATTTTCCCTCAGAATTTCAAGGCATGAACGCAATGTCATGAGGGAATTATTTATGTTACCGGCTTCGCGTAAACGTTGACCTGTATTCTTTGTACGATTTGTACGTTCACTGCCGGCAAGATCGACCAGCGACAATTGGCTTACACATACTACTCGTTTATCTTGAATAACTTGTTCACCTTCACTATCCAATGGTGCCTATTGATACAACAAATTAGTTAATTACTGTTATATATTTAAAAATTGTTAATTTTGTTTAAACTGTTGATACTATTTAGTAGTTCTTAATTTAATTTGGTACAAGTCAATTAACATCCATGTGAAAATTTCTAAAAATAAATGAAAGTAAGTATTTTCACCTGCACAAGCCGAACAGTAAAAACGCTATGTGATCTACTAGATTCTGCATTGAGAGCTGTATGCGCGACGCGCCTTCGACGTTGTCCACGTTGAAATACTTCAAAAGCTTCATCGGAGCTTTTAACTTCAATCTCAGTTACTGCATGAACATACATATTTTTATTTCCATCTTCTCTGATAATTTTACTTTGCAAAACTCTGAAAAATCGTTAATAAAATTAACAAATTATAAATAAATTAATAAATAAATAAATTAATTAATAAATTAATAAATAAATTATTAATAAATTATAAATAATTTATTAACAAATTATTAATAAACAGAATTAATAATTATTGTTATATTAATAAATTTTATCACTAACCTTCCTCTAACTTCATCTTCTTCAAGAAGATCATAAACGCTATTATTGTAAATTTCAACATATGTAACAAAAACAGCATATACATAATCAGGATCAACTGAAACTGATCTTGAATCGTTAATTTCTCTAGTGATTAGCGGATTGCTATCACTGTCACTTTCTACTTTACGGCTATAAACAAAGAAAATTTTATATTAAAATCAACTTTATATGTTATACAATTGTGAATGATAAATAAAAAAATGGAATAGTGAAATACTTACGATCTAGGTGTTTTTGGATTACGTGGTGTCATGATACCAATATGAAGCTCATTCTGTCTATCAATCATGGCATCAGCATCACTTTGTACATCAAAGCCATTGAGTTTATCAGGTTTAAACACAAATTTTTTGGCTTGATAATTAGTTATACTGTTAAAAATTACATCCAAACATCTTGGCATTATTCCACTATCATTCGATTCTCCTGTCATAGTAAACGTTTTACCACTACCTGTCACACCATAAGTAAATAATAAACCATTTCTTCCATGAATTAAATTTTCCACTAGAGGTAAAGCTACTACTTGAAAAACTTCTCTTTGAGGAACATTTTCAGTAAAAACACGTGTGAATGTTGTTTGTATTTCTTTTTGTGCACCATTTCTAAAATTCATAGCAGATTCAGGTGATGTTATTACTATAGTTGTGTCCGATATCACTTTCATGCAGGAAACATCAGTTGGAAACTGCATGGGCCTTAATCGACAAAAAACTTGTACAGGATCTTTGGATATCATATTACTGTGTTTTGGTCTTGGTGGCTTACGTGCCGAAGGAGGTGCCTGCTTACGTCTATAAAAATTATTTTAAGAAAATTAAGGGATAATGAGGGTGTAAAAATTCAATCTAATTTACATTAAAATTACAAAATTCATTAAATAATACAATAAATTATGTATAAAAAGTTATCTTTTTATTTAAAAGAATTATTAATTATTAGATAAATTGCAGTAAACATAAGTTTCATAATATTAATTCATAATAATAATTAAATAAAAAGTAGCTCTTCTAATACAAGGCGTCTACTTTCGAGCGCCAAAAACCGGTTGTAGGTTAATAAAGTTATTAAATAACAAAACTTACGCAGACTTCATTTTTTTGGATTTTAATAAATTTCCTTGATAAAAAATCCACTCGTTTTTGCACAATTTCAAGGGAGGATTCCCGATATAAATAATCGGTTTTCCAAAGTGCACTTTTTTAACGGACGCTTGCCATTACGCCAAAACAGACTGTTGACATACTCCGCCAAACTGTTCGAAATTTGAACGTTACACTGACGTTGTATTTGTTTCGACCAATCCGCGAGGCTTGTCTGATCGCTGCGCCATCTTTTTCAGTTATGCCATTTTCGCGCTAAATTTAAATGCCAGCCAATTATTAATTTTCTTATATGAGAAGTAAATTTTAGGTATTTATTAAGAAATTGAAAATTATTTACTAAAATACGTTAAATAAAATTATTAATTCAGTTTATGTTTGAATCGAATAATAAAGTAGTGTAAAATAGATTAAATAATAAAATCTAGGAAATTTTGGTTAATTACAAAATTTAATCGTCTACCAATATGGTTAGATCTACTGGATTTGTATTAATTTAAAAAAATAATTTATTCATATTATTACGTGGATGTCGTATATACAAAGTATCCTACCAATCTTGTTATCAATGACATTGAAATTTACTTTGTCTGTAAAAAGTTATGATAACCTTGGTGGGGAAAATATTAAATCATTGATAAAATAGAAAAGATAAGTGTATCATTCTAACAACAAAGCACGCTTGTGACTCATTATTTTGATTTTTATAAATACTTCTAAATATCAATGTAGTTTTTCACTTTTTTAGAAATTAAAAATTAAAAGTGGAAGAAAAAAGAACTATTTCAAGCGGAAATTGAAGTTTCTGGAATAGGGAAATTTTAAAAATCGAAATTTAGTAAATTTAAATCAAAATAATAATTAAAATCAAATTCCTATTCGCTCTAAAGAAATTTTTTTAAATGGTTTAAAGAGCTATGATTCTTGAAAAATTGAAAATACAAAAATAAAACAAAAACATTGTTCATATGTTACCACAACAATAAAACAGACTCAGACTTACGCATGCGCATAGAACATTTACGAAAACTTGGTCACGCTCCAACATTCGAATTTAGATTGGAAAAGGGGGCGAGAAAGGTAAGGGGGGGAGTAAATAGAAACATACAGCGCGTGCTCAATGTTCGTACAGCTGCTCCCTGTTTACCGACAAATGCGCGTCAAGGAGACACTATACAAGTAAATTGAGTTTGTGTGTTTTGTGAGAGAGAGACTGTTTTTGCCTAAAAGTGCATTCGTTCATTACTAGTGAAACTCTCTCGGAAGAAAGAGAGTTGAAATAACAGGAAAAACGTTTTTTAGTATTTCGGTCGTGAAAGAAAACTAAAACACAGTATAGATACATCGAAGACGAATAAAGATAAAGAAAGGTGCGAGGAGGCCATTTAGGCCCTAGTGATTTTTCCTAAAAGTCATCCATTAGATGGATCTTTAAATTTCCGCCATGGAAAATAATGAGGAAGACGCTGCCATACTATAGAAACGTAAAACAGTGGCGTTTCTAATGTTTTGATTTTTAAGTTGAAAAGACTGTTTTAACGAGGTAAGCTTATTTCGATTCATTCTGCGTATAAAACAGACATTGAGGCTTAACGATGAATTAACCCCAATTTTCAACAATAGAACGTGGCAATACTTGTACTTTTTTTTTCTAATCACTTACGAGTTGTTATAGTGCATATGCAAACACGAGGTGGGATATTGTCGCCTTCTATACATGAACGATCATTATTGTTTTTTTTGGGGTTAGTTACGTAAATGATTAGTTACTCTTGTATTAGAAACTAACTGTAGTGGGAGAATGACTTGACTTTGCATCTTTTGTTTGCATAGCGTTTAGTTAATTTTTTGGATTAACTCTATTGTAAATGTTATCTTTATTATTGATTATAGTCAAAATAAGCTGTTCGATGAAATTATAATAACGAAGAAAAAGCATCTTTATAAAAGAGGATCTATTAGGGAAGATCTTTGATCTACGAAGAAGAAAATAATGCTTGTATGCAATTTCATTGATGAGACAGAGGTGTATTGTTTTTCAACGTGAAATACACTGATTTAAGGTTAGGTAAGAAACAATGAGTCAAGGCTTATATTTGTGGTCATTGTCCTTGTGAATTACTTATAAGGCATTGACCACTAAATACTTATATCCATTATCTTTTAACAGATTTGTAGCAATAACTTGTTGAGTCTATTACTTCAATAGGCCTTACAACACATCAATCATAATTTGCAAGCGTTCATCATAGTTTTTCGAATCATTGTTTTATTTGATATATTAAGATCTTGAGTAGTCTTTATGAAACACTGTCATGAAGCAATACAGATGGAATATTGCAAATTTCTTAAAAAATATTACAGTATCTTTTTTCAGTAAAGTGCAATCGAGTGTAAACGTGATATCTATGCAATATTTATTTTGTTTATTAAAAATCAAGTTAAACATTTCAATAGCATTTTTTTGTATTTCATTTTTCCAAACAGTTAATTATTTTATTGGATTATGTAATTATGACAGTTACAAAGTGTCTCAATTCCTTAGTGATATAATAACAGGTTAAATATGTATGTACATGTCAATGAATGCGTTTTGAAAACTAAATTTAATGTTATTGGGATTAGCCAATTGACAATATGAATATTTACATTTGAAGTGTTTAAGCAATATTTTAATATTAATTTTATACAAACTATTTTTAATTCATCATTGAACCTCAATGTTTAACAATTTTTATTAGTGAAACATCTGTTAACAAATTATAGTTTAATATTATAAAATTTGAGGATATCTAATTTAAATTCAACTAGTTTCTATTTCTATTTTTCTAAACAAATTTGTTAAACATTGTAATGATTTAATTATTTAATTTATAGATTATTTCCATTTTTAGAAATCATGAATGCCCGAACACAACTGTTCGAGCTCAGTATGGAAGGCCGCCAGGTAGATGAGGCAGTGGCGAGTATATTTCACAGTGTTCTATTTCACCGTAGCCTTGGGAAATTCAAATATAAACAAGAAGGCAGCTATTCTGTAGGTACAGTTGGTTACCAGGATGTTGACTGTGATTTTATTGATTTTACATATGTCTGCTGCTCATCAGAACATCTTGACAAGCATCTCAAACGTGAAATTTCATATTTCTCTGAAGCTTTACGTTCAAATGGTAGTCCAGGTTCAGGTCAAATATCTTTAGAGTTCTTCCAAAAAAAGAAAACACGTTGGCCATTCCCAGATGAATGCATACCATGGGAAGTATGGACTGTTAGATTGGAATTGATAAAACTATTCACTGAACACGAGAGACAAATTTGTCGAGAAAAAGTTGGTGATCTTTTAACGGATAAGATTTTGTACATAACTGAGGTAATGAATCGTCATGATTATCTGCCCAAAATGCCTAATCAGGCAGAATTGGATTTGATTTTTGATACATCATATCCGGACATACAACCATATTTGTTTAGAATGTCTTTCACTACTGCTGGACCATCTACAAATACTATGGGCAACACAATGAAAAAATTAATTAAAGAGACTCTGTCCATTTAGTTGCTGCATACATTATCATGATTTTTGATTGCGTAATCAAGACCTCTGATAGATTTTTTATTGATTCACTATTTTTGTTATTTTTTACCAATAACTCTTGACTATCTTAAAAGATTTTTTGTTCTAATTATTTTTTTAGTTATTATAAATTGCATATAAAAAATTATGCAATGCAAATCATTAATTTTATCATCAAATTTGAATATGAAAGGGGGTCAAATAATGGAACATTAACCAAATCATAAATTTATAAAAAAGAAATTTTTAACTTTTTTATTTGACAAGATTATGGTTAAATTAAAAAAAAATAACAGTAGTTGGTGCAAAATTAAAATTTAAAATGATCTTTTACATGCATAAATTTAAAACTCTTGCAAGTTATCTTATTAGTTAATTTGAAACATATAAATGTAATCCAAAAAAGAAAGCATAGATAAGCACTTCATTTTTCAGAAGAGCCTATTAAGAAGATGTAATTAAATTTCTTTATTAACAGATTAATACTTGAATACAGAATTTTCAAAAATTATAATTTGCAAAAATTAAAAATTATATACTAATATATTTTCATAATAAAGGTACTTCTTTATAAATTTTAATTTGGTATAAATATACCAAATTCAAAAATTTTGAAAAATTCTAAGAAATTTATCTGATTAACAAAATAAATTTACGCATCTTCTTAAAGTAATATTGTGAAAAACAATTCATTTTTAATGTAATAGAAAAATCAGAGCTTGAAATCAAATTGCTCATTTATGGTCTAAAGACTCATAAATAGTTTTTTTTAAAAGAAGTTCGAATATGAGATTTTTAAGTCATTGGAACCGCAATTTCTTATGTAGCAGCTATGTCCTTTGCCGACGCATATTCGTTGAATGTATAGTACAAATGGTAAAGTTAAGTTCTCGTGTCTCTACAAAAATGATAAAAAAAAACGTACATGAAGAAAAATAATCACATGGCAGGTTAAAATGTAACGACTATGAGATAAACATGAGGAAAACAAAGAAAAGTTTGAGTAACGTGTGTTGTGATTCGCTCCCAGCGAATGTCCGTGAGTGCGAAAAATAATATAATTTTTAAACAGTGACAGTTTTACAAACGGGTATACATAGTACTAAAAAAGACAAAAAACTACACGAAGATAAATTTATATAATTATACATGTATAGTGCGATTGTTATTTATTTGTCAAATACGCAATTTTTTTGTCGATCAAGAATATTTAACACAGAATTTAATGTGCTATGATTTTCTTTTCTCACTTTTCCTCTTTGCGTATTGATAGATTGTAAAATCGATAAATCGTTGTTTATGCATCGTATCGCATTGACAATATATGTAAGTAGATAAAAAATTAGATTTTTCTCTTGTCCATTAACTTTAATTTTCCTTTTGTAGGTATATTCGTGCCTTGTGGCGGTTTTAGAAACTTTTCCTCGCACTTTTACATATATAAAATAATTGTTTAATTTAATTAACGAAAATTAATTTCACTGACTTTTAATGAATTTCAATTGCTACAATACAATTAGAAATGATGAAAAAGAGATAATTAAGATTACGCGCAGTATATTTGAAAGATACACTTTATTGAAGCGTCAAAATTAAGTGTTGAGAATGCTATTTTTGTATTTGAAAAGTAGAGTTTAATGAAATTACGAATAATAATATGTAAATTATTATTGATTAGGAATGTAACAATAATTCAATAATATTGGCTAGTGATGAGCTATAGTAATTATATTGTAGATAAAAAGTATGTGTATTCATACAAATTTTTCAGAATAGCTATTGATATTCAGAATAATTATAAATTCAAATAAGAATTATCAATTGTAAAAATGATCTGTCAATAAAATTTTCTGTGTACGATGCTGCTAATATAAAAATACAATTTATAGATTCTTTTTAATAGTTTATGCTAATATAGAAATGAATTTTCGTTAATTAAATTAAACCAAAAATAGTTTTCAGTTTATATAAGTTTTTCAAATCGATGCATATGATAAACTTGACGAAGAATCTGTCGAATAGATTCTTTATCTCAATTTATCATCAGAAACAATTGACCACTGATATAAATATAAAACACATTTGTATAAAGTTTAACAAAATAGATAAAATTGTAATATATCTAAGAAAAAAAAACTTCATTCTTCTATGATCACACGAAAAAAAAGATTGATTATTATATATATTGAAGATAATAAGTCACACAGATATAAATATATAAATATATATATAAATATGAATTTATGAGACGATCGAACGTAAATAAAAAAGAAAAATGAAAATGTCCTTTACGATTAAGGAAACAAGTACGGCGAAAACTACGTTAAAAAGCCGCTTACAATATATATATAAATATATAAATAAATAGCAAGACACGGAGTGAGGATATGATTATAAATGTACATTTAAGATGAGAATTACGAATCTGCGGATGGATAAATGAATTCATTATTATTAATAAACTGCTGTATTTTATAAAAAAAACTATAATGGGTGAGGTTCTTTATAAATGTGAATGTAGTGAAAAATTCTTGTTATAACGAATTAACAAAACAAGTTTGTGTGTGATTTTTTTTTTAATTTTAATGTTTCTGATTGCAGTTGATCATTAGTCAATTTACTTCGTTGTAGATGAATTTTTTTATACAATTTTCTTTACGTTTTTTCTTCTTACAAATTTTAATAATTTTTTTAATTATAGCTGAAACTCTCGGGGCAATATCAAATTTTCAAATTAGATTATTTAAGATTTAAATGATGTAATAATTTTTATTACAATGAGAAAAAAAAAGACGATGGAAATAATTGACAATTTTCCTGAAAGTTTACTTTTTCTTCCTACTAATTTTAGCTAAAAAATTGTATTTTTTTTTTGTTCTGTTAATAGTCTATTAGATTTATTTGTCCCATGGTTCTGTTTACTTTTTTTACGATTTTTAATTCAATAAAAGCGAAATGTTTTATAACACCGCATATCAAATAATTTTTTTGGTTTCAATCAATATAATATCTTAACAAATCAATCCTTTTTCCTAATAATATATTCTTTTAACATTTTATTTTTTTTTTTAATTTGAAGGTAAGTATTAACATTAAATGTATAACAATTTTTCATTGTTAAAGTTACGGGCAATTAAAATGGAAATTATTTTTCGAAATTATTTGGAAACTTTGAAAACACTAAAAATAAAGATACGCTATGAAATTTTTTAATTAAAAAGTTCGACTCTCTTCAAATTTTCAATTTATCTTCAAATTTATTTGCCTTGGCAAAATTTCAATTTGTTCAACAAAATATTCAAAAACTTTTTTCTTTATCTAAAGAATAATATGAAAGTTGAAATAAATAAAACTAACAATTTTAAATATTAATAAAATTTTGAAATTAAAGCTTATAAACTCTAAAATAAACAATCAATCCTTAAAATTGAATTGATAATTTTATAATTAATTTTTAATACCTCCAAGTTTATTATTTGGTCTAAAAATTTTATGCGAACACCTACTAATTGATAATAAAACAATCTAAATAATTTGAATTTGTTTGGGCGTTTTCGCGTGGGAACGAATGTTGAAAATAAAAAAAAGGAAAAAAAGTACAAAAAGAAAAAGACATTCACGGCCACTGACTTAGTTTTCTAAATTTAAAGCTTCGCTCCAGTATATGCTTGCGTCAAAAATTTCACGAGGAAACGTGTGTATGGGGTTTAGTTTCATAGCGCGCGTGCTTGCGACACGAAGGTTTTTCTTTTTTATTTTTTTCTATTTGAATCGTAAAACTTTTGTATGTTAGTTATGTGCTTGAAAAAACAAAGTTTTCATTTTGTGATATAAAAAATCGGTACTTTTAGTTCTGTGAAAAAGTTTATTAATATATTTTTGAAATTTTAAAACGCTTCCTTATTTACATAACGGTTATTAATATAAACATCTGGATAACGTGCTTTTTAAATTTTTAATTGTGAAGTTCTAAAGTTAAAAATGAATAATTAAAAACTTTCCAATTAACTTACATATCGATAAGTGCTACTGTGATTAATAAATTATGTGAAATGCAATTTTTTAATTATTAAAATAACATTTTGTCATGATGCCATGAAATTAGACGTTAAATATGTGATATAGCTATTTTAAAAAATGACCTACTTTCAAGAAAAATAATTTCTACTTGCCGAATGTTATCTCCAAATTGCTCCTGGTAACTACAAAATGAAAATTTTCATATATTTATTTAAATTTTTCTATGAAAATAGGCCTTTAATTGTATATTATGCATTTGATATATCATATTAAAATTAATGGAATAGAGCTAATTTAAATGTATACCTTTAAATGAACCTAAACATAAATGAATAAACTTTTGCATAATTGGGAAATACCGGTGATCTAATTCTTTTTTAATATTCGTATAATTGAAGCGTTAAATTTTATAATTGCATAGTTTTTTTCGCATAGAAATAAATTCTATTAATGAATCCATTTAATACAATTTTTTTTAAAACAATTAGTATTGCTTTTTTTCAAAATTATAAATAATTCTTTGAGTTTTATATAGATGAATATAAATTATATTTTATTACGTTCATCTAGATCAATATACGGTGAAAAAAGCTTCAATACTTTTATAAAATAATGTAGAATAACGTGTGGGTGAATCAGAAGTAAGATATTTAATTTTATCAAAATAGAGTTTAATTTGAGCATACAAAAATTTTTAATTAACAGTAAACCAAACACTGTACACTTTCATCCGTAATTGTTTATAAATAAGAAATAAATGAAACTTCATTTCCCACGTATCTTCTGTGCGTCAAACTTTTTTTATTTAATCATAACAATCATTTACTGTAGTTTTGTTTTCAATCAAACTGACGTTGCAATCAAGTTGCTTTATGTGTTACAAATGAAAATGAAAAACTTTTCAAAGTACGAGAGAGGAAAGAAGAAGCCCGTGAAGTTTTTTAAATTTTAATTGACGTCTCCTATATTTTTTTGAACGTCAATAAATCTTTCTGTGATCAATGTTTGTCTATGCAATTAATAAAAAAAAGACTATAGAGAATAAATTGAAAAACCGAACGGTGATATAAGTTCGATTTTGCATATACGCGAGTGAGGCAAAGTGAAAATGAAAAATAAAACAATAGGTCATATAGATTCAGATCAAGTTCCACGAATTTCATACATTTTTCAAAAGGCTTTCAGATATCATCGAATATTCTCTTCAAACGTTTATTTCTTCTTGCTTCGAAATTCGTTATTTTATGTTTTGTAAAAGTGTGAAAAGAACCTTAATTATTTAATAAAAATCATGTCAATTTTTAATTAGAAGAAAATGTAGTGGAAGAATTTTCATCTCGTTGAACAAAAATGGAATGAAAAGCTGTATCTTATTTGGCTAAGATATTCAGTACATATGTTGTCTAGTTTAGGTTGGTATGCTCGATAACTATTCAAGATTAACACCTTACCCTCGAGCTCGAAATAATTTACTTGCACCCATTGTTGCATAGTATTATTAATGCACATTGATAAACAATCCATTCATGTAGAAACAGTAGAATAACCCAGTTTGTAATGGAAAGATATAACTAATTTGAAATTCCATAATTAATTTATCTTTGATTCCTAATACGAAAATTTAATGATATTTAAAAATGCGTAAAATCACAAAAGAAATTTAATTTGATTTATTTTAAGATCATAAAATTTTATTGCAAAATGTATTTTCGAACAAAAGTCAATAGTACAATTATTTTTAAGATAAATTTTATTGATTCTTGTTTTACAAAATTAAGCAAAAGGTATAATAGTATATATTTTTTCCTGAACAAAATTTTAAACAAGAATGTTTTCATTGAAATTTTTATAACAAGAAATATACAAACATGTATTTTTGGAAAACTTCTCTATTTTTTATTTATTTTTATCAACTTCGTATACTTTTTATTTACACTTGTGTGATAGTTTTACTTACGATAATTTTTAATTATTACTATCGCTTCGATTATTCGAGAATTCGTGTATGATATTGCTTCTGTATTGATATTACACGAGAGATTTAATCATCATTTCTCAAAGTGGAATGTAGTATAAGCTTTACAGTCTTTGAGGTAGTAGGTTGTAATAATCTTTAGGTATATAATGCAGCTTATATACACTAGTACGTCTCCTTTACTTTATGCACTTGCTTTATTAACATTTAAATAAAAAGTCGAATATTAATGAGAATTTTTTATCAAAAGTATTATTTTTTTTTATAATTAATTGAAACGTTATTAATATACTATTAATTTTAAATTAATTTAGAAAATATTTGTATCACAAAAAAAAAGTTTTAGCTCAATAAATACGTCCTTATTATTGGAAAATAAATTAGTTTTTTTTATAATTATATTACGTTTACGATACTACTAAACAAAAGTACTATATTTTAATTTATTTCCTAGGCATCATGACTGACTGAAGAATTTTTTCATTTAAAAATATTTTTTTCTTCTAATTTTACCATTTTAAAATGAGCATCGGAATGATGTAAACGCGCCGAACGGGGGGGAAAAGCGTAGTTTGATTAAATTCTTAACAATGACGTGAACGTGGAATATATATCGGAAGCAAAATAAAGAATACCGTTCTAAAAAAGACGAATCCTATTTATATGAATAAGTTTTTTTCCATCTATTTTATAAGAGCAAGCACGAATACTTTTCATTCATAATAAAATGTAGTTTTGCTATTTGTTTTCAATACCTTTATCTTTTTCATTATTAACTTTAGCATTCGTTCTTATTAATTTCAATCTCGTTCCGATCGGATAATTTATTTTAATAAAAAAATGATATTTATTAATCAGAAATAATATTGCAAGGAAGCTTCTGAGATGAAGTATTACCTGTACAACATTATACGTAATATTCCGATAGCAAGCTCAGCTGCTTTTAACGTAAGCTGACTATCTTAAACCAACTTAATATCTTAAAAACATCTAAATATAGTCGAAAACTAAACTTTATAAAAATATAATCTTGTGATTTTTATATGACTTTTTTATTTCTTACGGCTTTATCGGATGTTAATACTTTAAGATTGCTTTTCACATGTTGAACGCTTATATAAAAACATAATAGCTATTTTTCATATTTACTGGTACATTTTTAGCAATTTTATATTTTTATTTATTAAATTGTTTTAATTATTTTTGTATTTATTTATTAGTTTATCATAGAAAAAAGATTATGTTTTTATATTAAAATTTTACAATAGACGTTGTCACGGATAAAACAATAGGTCATATAGTGATCGTCATTCGTAATCTCGAGGACTCGAGTTCGAATCCCTCTCTCGGTTGATTTTTACAAGCACCACTTTATACATCACATGTGTTTTGTTCACAAACACACTGAAAAACCTCCGTCGCTAATTAGCATCGTAATGATAGCTGTAATACAGCGACGTTAAATTAAATTAAAAAAAAGCTTTAATTACTATACCAGTCCTTATTTGTTTTTTTGTGAATATAAATAAAATAAAAATTTTGATTTTTTTGACATTCTATTTATGAATAATTGATATTTGCAAACAACGAAGAGGAAATATCATTTTAACCGATTGAAAGCTTAATAAAATTTATCGTGAAAAGTATATCAGTAATTAATAAATCGAGTGTATAAATATTGGCGTTATTAATTGAACTTTGAAGCTTTCGAATTTTCAGTTGATTTAAGCTCACGTTGGATAATCAAATTATTCTCTCCTGTATAATATCAATTCTCGGCAATAAATGATAATCATTCAAATATTTTTTTTTTCCAAAGTCCAAGGCTGTGTTTATTATCGACTGCTTTAGAATCACAAAACAAACCTGTTTTTTTATTTCTATTTAAAAATCACTCGGTGTGTATCCTCGAAAATTCAGTGAAAATAATTAAAACATTTTTGTTATGCTCTCCCTGCTACTATGCTCCGGCAAAAAAGATAAACGATGCTAAACTTTGACGGATTCACTAGACAAAGCACTAGTCTGTTTTCACTTGAGTAAATCAAGCGTATACGAGCCTGGGGATCGTTGTAGTAGTAACAGACGAGCTTGCTTATACAAACAAAAGTTTGTGTGAGAAGAGGCTAAATGTTTTTCTTTCCATTTCAATTGAAAGGCAATCGGTTGTGCTTGAATTTAATTTTTAGTGCTCATTTCGTACTATTATTTTTTAGAAAAAATCGAATGTTTATAGCTAAGGTTTATTGCTTTAATAATATATGTATTATTTCATGGAAAGAGATTTTGTAATCAATTTAAGTGTGATTTGTAAACTACTATAATTTTTAATAAGAATGAGATAAAAATTCAATATATTAATAGAAATTTAAAAAAGTCATTTTTTTTTTAACTTTTTCATATTGTTTGTATAGGCAAAGAAGATGCTCCTTTAATAATTTGTTAAGAAAGGTACAACTGTCTCGTTATTTTTTGTTCTCCAACCAATTATAGATATAGAACTCAATTTTCTTTTGAAATATCTCCATTAATTTTGGTTTTCTCATAGTCGGTAATAAAAATTTTTAAAACCAACTATTACATACACCAAGAAACTTGCTGATCATCCATTATCTATTTCCTAATCTTCTTAAAAGATACTGATCGATCCCGCTGATCTACATACGAGTGCATTCGATGCATTCAAGTGCACATGAGCTTATCAGTTAGGCACAGTAGTCTTCTCTTTGCTCGACTGACGATCTGAGCCCATATGCGTAAATCACTTACCTCGCATATACTTGCGTAAAAAAATAATGCCGCGAAATCAGCTGATTCTATTTTATTCTCACTCGCTTTTAATTACATCCATTTATACAGAATTTTTCAAATTTCATTTTTTCAGCATGATTTTTCAAATTTTATTTTAACCAAGTTGGCCTTAGCAGCCAGGGAATATGGAGCTAGTTATATATAATAAGTTATAAATAAATATATTTTGAAATGGTCGGATTTGAAATATATTATTTTTAGAAAATGCTTACATGTGTACATCTGCGTAATCTAAGCATTCATAACTTGTTAACAGCTAAACTATTTTTATTTTTTAAAAAGGTAGCTGCAGGTTTATCGCTCATCTTTGAATTTTGTTAAAATTAAACAATATTCTAATACTATAATTTTTTATGTAAACATAAAAAAAGGCTCGAACTAAATAAAAATTACAAAAAAGATAAAAAAACGTTTACAATTTAAAAATTCTTCACGTACTACACACATCCTCTTGTTGATGGCCCTACCAAACGTACGATACAACATGCATGTAAGCTTAAATGCAAAATTCTCAACATGCTTCCGATTCTAATTAGTATACTTTTTTCTCTACCGGAGTCCAACATGTTCTAAAACGAGCTTATATATGTACTGTAATACAAAGGACTCTCGTTTTATACTTTTTTTACTACGTTTATGTGCCTTACACGCATCAAATAAACGTATTTTTTCACGTGCGTCGACGAGTGTTTGGAATTTTGTTGTGCAGCTTATTTCGCGTAATTTGGTCGTTTTCTATTCTTTATAAACATATACCAGAGAGGGGAAAATGTAATTTGAAAAGGTAGGTTGTAATTCGTCTTCTTTTTATAAGTAGGAGCGCGAAAAGAATTTTTATAATTAAATGGATTGTTTTAGTGTAAAAGAATTCGGTTTATTTTATTTTCATGTTTAGATGACGCAGAACTTGAAATTCTTTAAATTTTAATTTCAATATTGATAATAGTTATCTTGATTTTCAATTTGATATAAAAAAACTCTGTTGTTTTTTACTTATGATGTAAACAAACTTTATGCCACATGAATAAATGAAATAAAATAAAATAATTTAAGAAAATTTTTATCATCAAAATTTTTATGTTTCTGCTGAAAAGTAACCATTTTGAAGCATTTTTAAATAACGTTATAAACGTATAACCGATTCTTAAAAAAAAAATTTTTTCTTTAAGATAAACTGAAAGCTGTTATGAAAAACATATAGACTATTTTTTTTAACGTCGCTATATTTATGCTATTTTGCAATGTTAATCAGCGACGGAACTCGTGTGTCTGTGAACAAAGCACATGTAACGAACAATAGTGCTTGCTTGTATAAATTAGCCGAGAGCGGGATTCGATCTCAGAGCCTCGAGATTACGAATCCAACGCTCTACCGAATAAGCCACAGACCGACTCATATAAACTATTTTCTTACAAACATATCAATTTTATTAATACTTCAAAAATGATTTCTTTGAAAAAAAAATTAATTTTAAACTAAAATTTTTTAACGGTCGAAATTAAAGTTTTTTTTAATATAAAACGAAAAAGAAATATTTTTAATCGTGTCCAGCTCATAGAAACGTCAAGCAAATTATTTTTTACTTTTTCATGGCAGACTGATTTCATTTGATACTTTTTTCTAAAGAGCACAAAGTCACTTTAATACTGATACTTACTTTGAAGAGATTTTAAAGTCTTTCTAAATTAAAATGAATAACCTTTATATTATTTTTTCTAAGAAGTTAAATTTATTTTTTCAAGAGGATACCAGAAAAGAAATTTTTTAATTTCGAACGAAAATACACAGAGAAAATTATTATAGTAAAAATTATTGTTTTACTTTGGCCTTGTGAAAACATAGTGGTATAATACACATTATTGCTATAGAAAACTGGAAAAATTACTGCTTCAACACGAAAGATTTAATTAAATACTTTGAAATTTTTATTAAATACCTCAAAACTTCTACTAAATACTTTAAAGCTTGCTTGTAAAACAGTAATTTTTACTATAATGTTTCTTTCGGAATAAATATTTCTTTTAGAAAAATTTTACATAGTTTTTTTTTCGATATTAAAATATATATACATTAAAAGTATTGACGTTACACGCCTACGTATTGTATCATCGCTCACCTGGCAAGCTTTGATTTACAAACAATGCGCACATTTCAACGAGTTATGGCTATTAATATATTGCCTGCTAGAGCAGAAACGAAAAAAGAAAAACATATCCGTGTCTCAGCAGTGAGAAACGTACAAGTGTAATAATTTAATATTTCAAGCGGACCTACGGCGTTACACTGCTCAACGCAACCTGCATTTTATGCACCGTTATTAAACTATAAATTTCAGCAAAATCATTTTATTTTAAAACCTTTATTTATAGATTCGTTTAGCTGCTAAGCACACTTTCTTATACGCGTACTTGAAAGCAGATTTGCGTTATATAAGTATGACCGAGCTTTTCATTCGATTGAATTGATGATGCATTTTTGGATATATGGTACACATAGCAAAATATTGTAACTTATCTTAAACATGGTTACGTTAAAAGCCTTTTGAAAAAGATTGATCCTAGAATGAAAATAAATTGTTGAATGTGGGAAAATTTTGATGATGCATAATAAATAATAAATTGTTAAATTAATGTGTAATTAAAAGTTAAAAACATGTTTTAAACGTGCATTTTTTATTATTATTTATTTATTTAATAATTTATAATTTTTACTTCAATTGGAAAATGTGCATTAGTCTAAATTTTATGGAAACGTTATGCAATGCCAATTCTTTTTCGTATAACGGATACGTTATGTCTTGATTAATTTTCACAACACGTCATGGAGTTAAGTAAATCTATAAATCTCTGCGAGAATTTCGAAAACTTAATTTTTAATTAAAAGTGACCGGCTCCAATTCTCATGCCGTAGACGACAAAAATAAACATTCTTTCGAAAGAGTTTTCCTATTTCAACACGATATTTTCATTAATAAAATTGTTTATAAGCCCAAATGCATTTCCATGCCTATTACCATATAAATATCTGTATATAAATTCTACATGAATTTTTTCATTAATGTTTGTCTATTCTGGTAATACACCACTGTAAGAGATGCCGTAATAAAGATATTATATAGATTTTTATGGTCATACAATACTGCATTACCAATTGAAAATTTCTACGAACTCCAATGTCATTGTATGGATTCTTACGTGGAAATTAATATTGAAATTCATTAATTAATATTTTTAATGGAGCAAGCACAAGGTATTTACTTTCATTATAATTTCTGCAATTCTGAGTAGCATGAATTTTTCAAAATGATAATATTGTAAGTTCATAATACTATGTTAATAATAATTAAATTCAAGCTACTTTGAACGATCGAGTTTAAAATATTTGATGTTATACCGAAATTTTAAAAATCACGTGTAATCATAAATTAAATTAATAACGTCAGCTTTGAGTTAAAATAATAATTGCATTTATTTAAAACAAAACATTATACATTTTCATATAGTTAATATCGGAAATAAGTCTAATATTTATTCTAGAATAAGACAAGCACTACTCTTGTATTTTAACAACCATTGATCTGACTCACCCATTATCAACTCACATTGAATTCTTTGTTGCAAGAAAAACAGAAGCTCTTCAATTTAAAGATGCGTGTGTTTCATTATTTTTAAAAATAAATAGACAGCTAAAAGAAAGGGCTGGAAAACGTTTAAAACTTTAAATATATTTCATAATTCTCAGCTACATTTGCATACGGGCATCGGCTGTCTGTCATACACCTCGTTCAACTTTTCGGCTTTGTAGGACACTGACAGATGAAGTTAAACTTTGTGTACGCTTCGTTATTGACCTGAAAAAAAAAAGAGTTACAAAAAAAATTTGTTAAATTTTACGTCGATATTTTAAAAGTTTTTACTTATTAGTTTAATAAAAAATATTTCTCTTATGATATTTCAACTTATTGTGTCAATGATGACTTTGGTAATTAAAATTGATTATAAAGAGAATCTTAAATAAAATAATGAATTTTTATGCATATTTGAATGTATTGTTAAAATTTTGTAGAAATATTAAGATAATAAACATTATTAGGTATATAATCATTAAAATTATTATTGCTTTTTAATAAAAGTATACAAAATTCCAATAAAACTTCTCAAAATTAATGAATTTTGGTGGTTTTTACTTTTATCATTATCAGCTAATTGTACCTTTTAATTACAAGCAGCAATAAAAATAACTTATATATGGTTCGGTTCGCATTACATTAACGGCGATAAAATAATAAGCGTTTTATTTCACCCAAAGACGAAATTCTACGCTTCAACAAAATTTTAATTTATAACAGAACAGTGAAACATAAGCCAGGGAACAGTACGTGTAATTGTACTGCAGGCTGTTTATTAACTTTTCATTATACTCCTTTGAATTTAATTTACATAAAAATACAAAAATGTTGAAAGAGGGAGAAGTGCATGTATATGTTTAAGAGGAGAAGAATTTGCCAGAGGAAATGAGAAACTGTAAACGCTTAAAGTAAATAAACTTCATTCTATTTCTTACTTTGCCATGGGAAGTAAAAGCGAATGTTTAAATATAAACATGCCTTTGGCGAGAATATTATTTTTTTTTCTTTTATTACGAGCTACGGTTTTATTATGTTGTTGTTTCTTTTTTTTTTAATAAATTGAAAAGACCAGAAAGTGCATTTGAAATTTATAATTTACAAATTATCATTGCGTCATGACGTTTGACGTTGCTTGATAAATTTCGCATTCATTCATGGTAATATTTTATTATGGAATGCAATTTTTCTGAAAAAATTCCTAACTTATTATAGAATGCAAATGTTATGTAATGCAAAATGCATAAAGTTAAGCAGAAACTTCAAATATGCGAATACATTTTCATATTTGCTAGTGGTAAATTTTTTTCAAAGGAAGAAATTTTTTAAAATTTAAAACATACCTAAAACTTCGGGGCATTTTGATATGAACTTTTTTGGGAAACAATGGCTCAACGTAAAATGCACAATATATCAGTTACATACTGGGCAAAAAAATTTTTCTCAATACCCAACATATTGCTAGGAATGTTTTCAATATAAAGCCCATTCCATTTCATGCACGGCCCGTGGTATTCTTCACATTCATCCGTTCCTCCGTATTTATAAATCCATATGGTACAAGCCGCACCTTCTTCATATTTTGTAAATGTTGCGCGGTTCGTGGCTGGATTGTTAAATAAATTTTTAAGGCTCATTGTTTAAGGTTTAGGGATACCGCAGCTTATGCCCTGTAAATTCATATATATTGGATTAATGTGAGAAATGCCATGTCTATGCGTGGAATAGAATGGACGGTATATTGGAAACAGACTTAGCTGTATACTGTTCACCGGAATGAATTTCAAGCGGGATACATTGTTTATAACGTGCTTTATATTCAACGACATTATTTTTAATAATTTACTATGAAAATGTGCGTCACCTAAATTCATGAGCTTCGCACATTTTGTCATCAAAAATTGTGTAGAAATTTGTATTTTCAAATTTATAATAAAATTTATCGTAAATTTTGATTTTAAAAAATTGTATCCCTTCTAAAACATAGAAAAAAAAATTTTATATTATATAAATTTTCATTTTCTGCGTAAAAAACGTTTGATTTTAAATTATGCGTACGCTCTTTATTTAAAAAATGATTATGCATTCCCTCATGACAATCCCTCGCACCTTTAAATTTTCAAAAGAATTCACCAAATTTCGCCCGAACTCGCATACACAGGCATTATCATATGTATGATCATCAGAAAGAAAAGCTTCAAGCTGTCCGTGTTTTCGCGCGCGTGCGTCGAGCCGCCTTTCTCTCGTCGCGCGATTCACTTTCAAAGCATATAGCAAAATATAAGGAGTAGGAAGAGGCAAAAAGGATATATGCAGCAACGTTGGCTTAGTACTTCAGTCGCGTACTGAATGATCAGCGCGTCACAATCGAATACCGGGGCTCTTGATAATTCTAGTAAAAATTTTTTTTAACATACCGCATCGATCTATACAAAAATTGGATAATTTTTTTTATTTTAATTATACGTAAACTAAATTTTTTACTTGATTATTGAATGGAGGATAAAATGGATATAAGTTGAAAAAAAAGAATATGAAAAATGATATACGCGACGGTAATTCGAGTGAGTTTATTTAGTGAAATTTAATAAAAATAATAATGTTCCTGGTGCTGTGGATAAGCAAGGCGTTAGTTTTGCCTTGCGAATGAGAAACAAAAAAAAATTTATTTTTTCTCCAAAGGGATCCTGAGGAATGTACGAGGAAGGAGAATTTTTCAAGTTGCTTTTAAAGCAAGCTTGAAACGTTTATTTTTAATTGCACGGCAAGGCTAAGCGAGATTTCTTTTTGGTGCTTTCTGAGTAAGTTTCACGAGCAGTGGAATTTTTAAAATAAGATGCAAACACGTGGCTTTTTCATTGATTTTTTATAGATTTTAAAAATTATTTTGATGGGAAGTTAGTTCAAATGCAAAAAGTTTGGTATGTCCGAAAACAAAACAATGTTTATTTATGAACATATTTTAAAAGTGATGCTAATAAAGAATTTATTTTTGAATTATTTTATATAACTTTATAAATAGTTGTTGAAATTTGAATTAGCAATCAATGGCATAATTTTTATTCTACCATATGTATTATCCAATATTGTGAAAAAAAAACAATTTTTAAAATTCATGTAATTTAATTATAAACTGAATTACATTGTAATTTTTTTTAATAATGATTTTTTCAAGTAGTTCCTCAGGTTGTTTTTGAAAAATTTGAATATTTGAAATTTTAATAATAACACATGTCTGATTAAATAGTGAATTTACTACTGATTTTTTATACACTTCCTCAAGATACTTATTTGTTATTAAAAAATAATGACACTATCAAACAAAGGTTCATAATTTAATTTAATTTATTGTTGGAGATAAATGCTAATTTTAATATTGAAATGATGGATAGTTGTTTAAAAAAAAAATATTGTTGCAATATAGGCTGCAGGGCAGTAAAATAAAGTTGTAAAATTGTCGGATATATTGTTACGGGTAAAATTTATGCATTTTTTATGCATGATTAAGATTTCATGCATAAAAAATTTCTACTCAAAGGGATCGGTAAAACATTTTTTTTAAAGTAATAATATTTATCTTTTACTGAACAATCAAATACATGTAAAATTTCTAGTTTTATAATAATTAATTCATTCTTTATTCTCCATCAAAGTTTCTAAATTGTAAAAAGATAAAAAGAAACGAAGTGAAATTGATGAAAATTAACTTGATAAAAAAGAAATTCACAATTGGCTTTGACAAACTAGCATCACTTTCTTATAAAGTGCAGCTCTTCATAGTCGTTTCGTACAGATTTTAAAGTTTGAAAAGGCCTTCTTTTATGAGCACGTTTTCAAGTGACTTTCAGCATTTACAAAAAAAAAGAAAAATACACCAAAGTTTCAAGAAACGTACATCAAATTCTTATGAGAAACTTTTAACTTTCAACTGACATATGAAGTGAATTCTTTTATTTTTTACCCTCAAACTTTTCTTTTATAACTCAAACACTTACAACATTCATCTTGACTACTTTACTTAAAAGTATAACAATACTAATATTTTTATTGAGGTAGTTAGTGGCTAAGTCGGTAGAGCGATGGATTCATAATCTCGAGGACTTGAGTTCGAATCCCGCTCTCGGCGGCTGATTGATTATACAAGCACCACTGTACGTTACATGTGCTTTCTTCAAACACACTAAAAACCTCCGTCGCTAATTAACATCGTAATGGTAGCATAAATACAGCGACGTTAAATAAAAATAAAAAAAAAAATATTTTTCATGATAAATCTTATACGGTATCGTTTTTTACAAGCATTTTAAGTTAAAATTTGTTAGAAAAAGTTGTTATGAGACAAAAAAAAAGATATTTAAAATTATTTAAATATTAAAAAAAGATTTTTTTTTAAATTTTCTGATTAACTTTTAATTAAGTTAAAAATACAGCGAGCGGTTTAAATATTGAAATAAACATTAATTCATAAACATTATAATTACGTAAAGATTGTTATAATAATACCAAAGGTATCCTATTTAAGTATGTCATTCGTTAATTTAATAGAGCATTAATACGATACTTACGTAATGTTAAGTTATACAATGTGAATTATGAAGAAAATCCGTATACCGTACAGACAATATAACGTTAGAGAATTCTATCGCCTTTACAAACCTATTCAAGGATTAATTACACTCATTGATGCGGTGGGGAAACTTAATTATCGTGAAAATGAATTTCCGTCTTTTAAGGATGTTTTTGTGCTCCGCTTAATCGTACTTCGTTTCTTTTTTTTAACATTATCATAATTTTACTGTTAAGTAACGTTGGCAGGGTGTTGGATAATATTAAAATGTTTTAAAATATCATTTATTGTTGGATATTAGAATATTAATGTTATTATAATTACGGTTTTCTATTAAAACGTTTTTTACTATTAAATTCATTAATGTACTTTATAAATTGAAGAGAATCAATACTAAATTATATTCATGATTACAATGGTTACAAAGGTTCAAGTCCTTAAAAAATAACTTTGAATGAAAGCTATCTTGTGATGACTGAAGAATTTTCAACAATCATAAAGAGCGAAAAATTTTCATTGAAAAAAAAAAATTTTATAAATAAATATAGTAAGAGCTTTAGCAAATTTCCAATGTCGATTAAATTGTACTGTTTGTGGCGAGTTAGTAATAGTACGTAATTATTAACCCAAAGGTATTCATTACCTTTTATGGGAAAATTAAAATTTAAAAACATTTTTAAACAAGCCAGCAAAAAAATATGGTCACTTGTCTAGCAAGGGTCTACGAATTACCATATTTATTTTTAAATCTTAATTGTAACCATAATTTTTAATTTGACATAAATAAAATATAGAAAAGCTTCAAATTATACTTACTTCCAAGCACAAGAGTAGCTTATATTTATCACTCAATGTTTATAAACAATTTTCAATGTTTTTAAGGTGTGAAATTTATCATCCAGTGTTTTCGGATGATTCATGTATGAATTTTATATTGATTAGAATAACAGTTTCAATGTCAATAAACGGCTTATCTAAAGTACATAAAAATCTTTTAACGCTAAGGCTTTTAGTTAAATTTATGCTTATAATATAAATATTTTTATTCTCGGGAAATTATCAAAATATGTTTTAAATTTTTTTCAGAATATGTATTAAAAACGAGTTTTAAATGGGAATAATAATAGAAAAAAATTTGCTGTTAAAATTATATATTTATTTAGTTACTTTCAATACATCACTGATTACATTTTTATATTACCATTTATTTTTATAAAATATAAAAACTATATTCAAATTTGTGTATTTAAATTCATAAAAAAAAAAGTTTTTCGTACTACTAAATATTCAAAGATAAAAGAATCGTGGAATTAAAATAAAGAAAAAAATACATCGTCGAAAATTTACTTTTCAAAATTTCGTTTTCAACATTTTATTTTTGCCCATCGAAGTGCAATTTAATGTTTTTAAAAATTTAATTTTTAAAAGCACACATTTTTGCAATCCAGTCGGAAAGTACATAACTTTGAAAAGCATTTCCAGGCCGTTAATATTGAAAATATTTCAGGATTTCGAAAACAATGGAACTTTATATTTTTTAAAAACTATATATTCTTAAGAACTACATGTTTTTTCATGAATGATTTATGATGTGAATTTGAAATTGTTCGAAACTACAATACATCATTGTCCTTTTTATCGCATTATACAGAAGTCTCTACTTTAACATTATAATTTTCTGTATTTTTTGTAGCTTGCAATATTTCACGAGCTTTCAAAAAATTATTTTAATAAGAATAATCTTTCTTGTTATTAAAAAAGTTGCTCATTACGAACAAAAAGAATTTTATAATTTTGAGTTGTTAAATTAATGTAAAGGATACAGTTTTCTTAGTAAAGTACTGTACATAGAATTGCACTTTACATTAATTTTTTGTTTTAGGTTTTTACATAATTTAAATTGCAGTAACACAAAAATAGGATTCATATAATGAGCATACGCTGTAATTTCTGAAAACACAATTAATTTATGAGAAAAACATAAAAATTGTGAGATATATGAAACTTTTATGCAATAAATTTAAGAATTTTTGATAAAATGTATTTTAATTTCTAAAATAGTTGTGTACTATTTTTATAAAACGTGAAAAAAAAACGAATAATCTCTTGAGTAATATATTATAAATTAAATTCTATACAAGCAAAAATTTCTTAAATGTTTTTAAAATAACGTTTAAATAATCTTCAATTGTATTTCTAAATTCTCATTTATACCTGTAATTTCGATGTTGAGTGTAATATTTTATTGTCATCAGCAAAAAATTAAGTTAATATAAAAAAAGGAATTTATTTTTAAAAAATTCATTCACAAAATCTTCGAGATTTAAAAACTTTCAAGTTCGTCGCTAAGCATCATATCATTATCATGATTATTTTAAACTTTCATTAACATCAATCTAATAATTTCGTACCCTCAAAAAATAAAATCATAAATAAATTCTTCTCCTTCAAAAAAAAAAAGAAAATTCCTCTAAATCCATATCAATCAAAATTTCACCCTCAAAAATATCCATAAAAAAAAGAGCCAACCCCAAGTTTTCCCTTCCAAAAAAAAAAAATAAAATACATATATATCCCACCCACTTATTCTTTATATACCTTTATATCCCACCCAGTTATTCATGGCAGAAGAAGAAGAAGAAGAAGAGAGAGGAAAAAAAATTTCTTAGAAATCAATCTTATAAGCATCTTATATAGTCCATTGTGGTTAAAAGTTTTTGTCGAGTATGAAAAATTTCGTGCCCGCTATTATATATGAGTATATATGTATGTATACGAAAAGCCTCGAAGGCACAGCAGCACCAAGGCTTTTCGCATTCTCAACAGGTGGCTACTATCATTGCCATATAGTTGCCGCTATCCTCCCTCGGCTTTGACTTAACTTACATTCCATATACATGCGTATTTTTTTAATGTAATATAAACGTTCGATTATGCATCCTCTGATCGTTGGATCTGAAAATTTAATATTTATTTCGGGCGCTTTAGGTTTATCCAAGTTTTTGGAAAAAAATTGGGTTATACGGGTAATGGTGAATTAACGAAATGAGAACTATTGATTTTACATATTACTAAAATGTTGAAGTAATATACCGCGTACTAAATTATTACCGAGGCTTTGATAAGGCAGGAATATTCCATTGACTTTTATTAAATTTATTGTGCCACTATTTTCTAGTACGGAGGAATTTTTTTAAAATTATGACCATGTTTGTTTGAAATCTTCATTTGTAATAAATATGAATTTTCCAATATCCGATTTATTTAGAATTTCGAATAGATAAAGGTAAATGAAAATTCTTTAAAATAGACGAAAATTGATTTTCAACACTGGGTATATAAGAATCCCATATTTTTTAAAAAGATGTTGATTAGATTGTATTTTCTTTTTTAAACGAAAAGCTCTCTATATTTTTTTAAAGGACTTTAAAAAAAAAGAACGCCTTTTACAAGCAAAGGAGGAAAGAATTTTCATTGCCATTAAATTTCAAGTAATGTCAGCAAGTTGCTTTTTTCGCTTCTTCTTCCTTCGCTTCAGCTTGACGTGTTCACATGTGGGAATGTTGTAAAGGGATGGATTAAAATCTCTGCTGATTTTACACTTTGTGTAAGGCTGAACACGACATTTCAGCGCTAAAAGTAATAAAGTTTTACTTTGTGCGGATATCCGTGAAATTTTATATAATAATAATAATTTTTTTTTTCAAAATTTTCAATGAAAATTATAATTTTAAAGATACTAAAATTTTAAAAATAATTAAAATTTTGATATTTTTTATGTTTATACGTTAAAAAAAATTATTTAAAAAAAATCCATTTAAAGAACCAAAAACTCAAAGTTGTTAATGTGCACTTAAAAAGATTCAGTAATATGATGCATATAACTGCATAATTAATATCCGTAAAAATTAAAATATTAAAAAGCATAATTATGCCTGATTTTAGTACTTTTAAAAATCTAATTTATTATTCTCAAACATTAACTTAAAAAGCGAGAGCGTATTTACATTTAAAAAAAAGCAGAGAAAAAAATTCATCATTGAGTAACAATGGAATATTAAAATCTCAGGCGCTTTTCGTAATGTACAAATTAATAATGAATAAACTCGCTGCTCTTATATATCGGCTGTAATACACAAGATATTCTGCATCGAAGGCTTTTGAATTCTTCATCGCCTTAAGAGGCTGCCCTATACCCTCTGTCTCTGTCTAATTGACTTTTTTATTACCTATTTGAAAACTGCTAATTGCAATAAAAATTAAAGACGCTCATTCCCTAGACATGGGTAATAGTAAGTAAGGTTTATATTTTTAAGAAGAAAGATTTTAAAGTTAACTTGGAGTACAAAAATTTTTTGTTGCAATTAGCAGTTAATAAATGAAAGTAAAATACTTAATTAAAAAAGAAGAGGTAATACGATATTGCCTTCAATTTTTTATAATTTTTCCTCATATTTTTCAGCTGCGGTTCATTTTTTTATTCTTTTTTTAACGTCGCTATATTTCATGCCATCATCACGATACTGGAGATTGTGAGTGTGTTTGCGAACAAAGCACATGTAACGTACGGTGGTGCTTTTATCAATCGGTCGCCGAGAGAGGGATTCGAACTCGCGTCCCCGAGATTACGAATCCATCGCTCTACCGGCTGAGCCACTGACGATCTATTATTATTTTTTTATGAAAATTATTCATATTGCCTGTAATGTAGCGTTGACAAGTATAATTGCTAATGGATGCATAATAAATAAACTTGAAAATGTGAAAACAGGAAGTATTACATATCAGGCAATATGATATTTTTTATAATCCATAATTTATTCTGAATGGAAAACTAAAATAATGTTATGATATTGATTATTGAATTGAAAGTCCCATAATCAAAATAAGACTGAAACGTAAAGACTAGAATTTGATTTAGCAAAAAGATTATTAAGATTTATATCTGACTTTTCGAAAAAAAAACTCCAGCTGATAGTATGACAAGAAAAATAATTGAATTACAGGTTGAACAAGTTGAATAAGTGACGAATATCTTGTCGGATCTTCCCTAATGTTCTTCTTTTTTAGTTGAAGAAGATACGCTACCCAAAAATAACATTACAAGGGAGGAAAAAGTTTATCCGGGGAAAAAAAAAGGAAAATAAAAGCTTTTTCCAAAGTATTTTCTTTTTTTTTTTGTAACGAAATACAGAGGCTAAAGACCTATAGTCACAAGGCCGGGATATTCCACGCGTTGCTTTAGTTTTTTATTTCCCAGTTAACACCCGGTACGCAATCAAATTCTTTTCGATTTTGATAAAAAAGCAAAAAAAGAGAGGAAAAGAACCGAACAATAGTTACAAAATCGATATGCACGTTCTGCATATACAAGTTTTTTTACTTTGTTTCTTGTTTTTAATTTGATAGCATTATTTATGTATTACGCTCGCTTTTTTTTCTTCATTCTTCTGTAATATTTATTGATTTTTTATGGCTTTATTAATTTACAAACTTTACTTTCGGTACAATAAAGTAAAAAGGTTACGCGGCTAGATGATAATCAGATATCGCGTGTGTGATGGCTGGAAGTGTCATAGCACGTAGGCGGTCGCATCAAAGCGATTATTAATGTTTGTGTGTATTGAATTGATGAATCATCGAAAATTGTATACATTATCGAAAGAAAAATTTATTTGATCACGTTTAATCATGAGTATTTTATTGTGTATTCAGACATATAGAAATAAAAAATTTTTGGAGCCCCAATAATATTCAAAATTAGTAGTAAAAAAATAAAAAAAATATTTCTATCGGTCTAACAGTCAAATTAATAGTAATGAAAGTAAAAACAAAAAATGATAAATAAATGAAAATGGGCGTTCAATGGAATCTCCTTATTTATAATTACCCCGATATAATCTGAAATAGAAACTTAAAAGTGATCTTCATTGAGAATTGAAAGCAAAATGTAATTTATTATTGAAGGACAATCCGACTGTCTCCCTGCAAAAAAATTCACGTCTGATGAAATGTCCTTCAGTTTTTGAAAAATCACTGTCCAATATTCCAAGCACGCTTCGGCTCCTCTTCAAGGATTGAGTCAGGGGGTCATTCTATACGATTAGGTTATTTTATAGATACGCGTTATAAATATTATCGAACAACTAGACAAAATTTAAAGTTTGTCCAATCATTTTTACCGTAATGACAGTAATTTTACAGTACTCCTCTACAAATTTTGTAAAATTTCATCACAATAATCAAGAAGAAATTTTATTGTAATTTTTGTTGCATTGTAAATTTTATAAAAAAATTCACTCGCATGTATAAACCATACATCTTACAGGTACAGAAATGTATACCAAAAAAATGTATTTTTAGACCCTCCAGATTCTTCGGTAATAATTATCAAAGAAAACAAATTAAAAATAGAAACAGCACTTGTGATTCTACACGCGTATCTTCGATAATAATCAATAATCGTACCACATGCCGAAAAATTACTCTCCCGTATAATTGCTTTCTCTCGTTTATTCTGTATATCTGTTTCTTCTCTTATACATCCTTTCAACTCCTTCATAAATACCCATTGTATTTCTTACTTCTTTTTTCATACTGTGTGTGTTTCTTTGCCAGATAAAGTCGATCGCTTTCTCACCCTACTTTCGAACTATATATATAAGGAAAAAAAAAACAAGAGAAGAAAAACTATTTCCTTTTGTTACATTACTAACGACAATCTTACTAGGATTTCCACTTCTTTTACTTTCCTTCTTTTTATTTTATTTTTTTTTTCTTCCTTTAAGTCTAGAGAGAGGAAGAAAAAAGCTGTAGTGTGTCTTTAGGCTATGCAGAATCTTTCCTTTCAATCGACTTAATTCTGTCCTACCAGTTTATCTATATATAAAAACGTGCTGAATCGAAAAGTCCTTATAGGCGACAATTTTATTTTTTTCTTCTTTTTTATTCTTCTTCTTCCTTCTGATCGCGCCTATCTTTTTTCGTAGATAAAAAAAAAGAGAGAGCCTTCTGTCGACGACTTTTTTTTTTACGTAATTGCGAGCTCCATTAACGAGGAATTCATGTATACGACGGGTAGACCAGGAATTTTCACGATATTATCTAAAAGAAAAAAAAAGTACGAGCTGACAGCTTTTTTTTTCCGCTGAGTTACGTCAAAACTTTAGGGCAGTGCGGTTTAATGATGCGATTTTTCGAGCGAAGAGAGAGAGAGAGAGATATTTTTGTCGAGTATGATGAATTGCTTGAATTTTTCATTTTGAATTTTAGGATTGAAAAATACGCGATCAATTTTGGGCTTGGAATATTTTTTTATATGGAATTTTATTAGTTAAAAGTATTATTGAAATTGTTTGATTGTACGTGAGTTTGTACCGCTGCGATATGAAAATAGGACGCTTTCAGCGATATGTTCTCTGTAAGAGATATAACTTTTTGAAACATAAAAGATATTTTATTGATATCTATAACTATTGAAATATTTTCATCGATACGTGTTTGATGTGTTATAATGTTTATTCAAACGAAAAATTGTAAATTCTTTAATACTGATACTCGAAAGATTTATAATCATAAATTTTAGATTGATTGATGATATATAATCTTACTTATACAAAATAAAAGAAAAAGTTACTGAAATTCATGATTGGAGGATTGCAACAGTTTATTAATTATTTCTAAATAAAAATGTTAATTTTACATTTTCAAAATTCTTAAATCCAAAGAACAATGGATCTATAAAATACGGACACAGTCATAATTAAATATTATTAAAATTTCAATAGAAAATTTTCATTATTTCGAAATTGTAAAGTTAAATCTCAACAACCACTACTGTAAATATTTTCGGTCATTTAAATCCATTGCAATACCTAATCCTTCATTCTTTCGGTATTAATATTTGACAAATGTAGTTTAATTCAAAGACAATTTCCATTCCCATTGCTATATCAATGTTGTATTTACAGTTCTTATCGCAGAAAGAATTAAGTTAGATTAGACGAATCCTATTTTATAAAGTTCTCAAATATAATGGGGTACACAGAGAGATTTTCAAAGTTAAATTAAAGAGCTTTTCGTTAAAAGTAACTCTCCTCGCCTTGCTATCGAGATTATCAACTTTTCAACTAAATCATTTGTCAATGGATTTGTTTTACCAGCCGCGAGCAAAGTTATTTCAAGATATTTCGATACAGCTATTTACATTGTACTGTTTAATCTCCCGGACTTTTATAATGAACTAGTACAAGTTATTAGAATTTAGTGGAAATGAAATTTGCATGAGAAAACACATTATTATCGAAATAATGTCATGGGAACTATTTTTTAAGAAAAATAATTTTATTTGATTAAAAAATTACGCGTAAACATTGAAACCAGCTGTAATTATTGAACGATTTATTTAAACGACGAAAACTTAATATGAAATATCGAACAATTTAACATTGACATTCATTAAAAATTAATCAATATCTCATAAACCCAAATTCATCAATTTAAGGACTACGTCAATAATCATACTAAAGAGGTTCATTGATTATTCGAAAAATGACAAACTGACTGGAGGTGACCAGTACGCATAGAAAAAAATCTATAAAGGTTCCGTTCATACATTTTTAGATAAAATCAACTTTTCGGTCGTGTCTTTTTGATTAGTTTATACACGAGGAGTCCCAAGGTTATGATAGCATACAGTAAATAGTTTTATAAATATTCATGTTTCCGCTTACGTTTCTTAGACAATTTATAATTAGAATATGATCATTTTTATTGTTTTTTAATAACTCATATAATTTTTACCATAAAATTCGTTTGCGTGTGAAGATAGTATAAAAGTTTTATAAAAGAATTTTATACTTTTTTATTAAATTTAATTTAATATTCAAAATTTATTGTAAAATTATTGAATTTAATTTTTTACTATTGAAAAAACAAAAATTATCTAAAATCGATATTAAATAATCGGATTTTACCTTAAAAAAATTTTATTTAATTAATTTGTATAATGAGTATTGATTATTTGCTATTAATAGAGATATTTTGCTTAAATAATTGTTAAAATTGAATTTTCAAAATTCTGGCAATTTGGTACAAGGCAAAGTTCGTTATTGTAATTTGAGTGTAATAAAATTGAGTTAACTTAAGCGCTTCAACGATAAAGTAGTTGTACAAAGTTTTCCAACCTTTTAAATTAAATCATTCCGTTTTTTACGCTACTTATCCGTAAAGCAAACTTATGTACAAATTTTTTTTTAATATAATGATTTACTCGTAGTTTATTTTGAAATGAAATCAAGTTAAGAAATATTTTTATTTAAGTGTTGTACATTGATTGAGTTATTTAAAAAAAAAAAAAACAAATTGATGATCGTGATGACGTTTTAATTATTGATAAGATTCTGAGAATTATTTTTATTAATAAAAAGTACAAGTGTTCAATAAATCAATAATGCTGTTTATTCTATATGTTTTTAATTATTAGTTTTAATTATATTTTTAGTGAAAAAAAATTAATTTAATATTTTGTAGATTATGAAAATACCAAACTTTTTAAATTTTCTGTTACAGCAGCCGATCAACTGCCTCGTCAACTAAAAATCCTCATCCTTATTTTTACAAAATTCAACCGATAAAAGAAAAACATGTCGATCGATGAAAACATGGAAGAATCAATGTACACCTACCGAGATAATTGTACACAATCAAATTGTATGCAAAACGGCAGCTTGGTCGAAGACGTCACAGCATTGAGCTTAACCTTCAAATTAGTGATTAGCATATTTTACCTGACGATTTTTTTACTCGGCGTGTTCGGCAACGCACTGGTCTGTTTTGTCGTCGCGCGCAATCGCCAAATGCAAACGGTCACGAATCTGTTCATCACCAATCTTGCCCTGAGTGATATCTTACTTTGCCTTCTGGCTGTACCGTTTACACCGTCTTATACTTTTATCGGTGCTTGGGTGTTCGGTGATACTTTGTGCCATTTGGTACCGTACGCCCAAGGTGTCAGTATTTACATCAGCACTCTGACGCTGACTGGCATCGCAGTCGACAGGTTCTTAGTGATTTTGTATCCGTTCAGACCAAGGATGAAGATCAGCATGTGTCTAGGTATCATCATTGCAATATGGGTCGTAGCTTTATTCATAACATTGCCGTATGGACTGTACGTTGAACCACAAGTAAGCAACGGAACCAAATACTGCGAGGAAGCTTGGCCAGACGAACCATTCCGCATGACGTTTAGTTCGTTGACTAGTATACTACAATTTGTGATGCCGTTCATCGTTATTGCATTTTGTTACATTTGCGTGTCGGTGAAACTTAACGATCGGGTCAAAATGAAACCTGGTAGTAAAACTAGCAGGCGAGAGGAAGCGGATAGAGAGAGGAAAAAAAGGACGAATCGTATGTTGATTGCAATGGTCGCCATATTTGGAATAAGTTGGCTACCGCTCAACATTGTTAACGTCGTCGAGGACTTTTATCCGCCTGCCATGAAATGGGCTTATTACAAAGTGTTGTTCTTCGTGGCCCACTGTTTGGCCATGAGCAGTACCTGTTATAATCCGTTTCTTTATGCGTGGCTCAACGATAATTTTAGGAAAGAATTCAAGCAGGTATGTTCACTGATTTTTTATTGTTTCGCTGATTCTAAAATCAAATGGTTTTACGATTTTGTTAGATATATTTTGTTTTGTTCTTTTTTTTTCTTTTATTATTAATATTCATATTGCTTTACATTAGTTTTTCATAAACTTATAGTCGTTTGATTACTTTTATGTATTTTTAATAAGTCAAAAATTTTATTAAACTTTTAGTAGTCATAGAAAATTATTACAAAATCTTTAAATTATTTATCATCAGTAATTTATTGAACATTCTTTTAAATGTTCTATAAAACCATGTGGTTTTAAGTGCAGTTAAATTTTACATTAAAAATTAGTTTTAATAGACACTAGCTTAGGGTTGCGTATAAAATAAATCCATCCTTCATCATATCACATCCTACCACCCTCACTTTAGAATTTTTTTTTTTTATACGAAGTCTAAAAGTAATACAAATCTACAGAATTAATATTCATTTAGCAGTAGTTTGTAAATCCCAAGTGAAAAGGAAATTTTTCGCTTTTGTAAAATAACTATCCTTTTTTAAATGCATGGTATGCTTTAATTGTACTCTTTTTACTTAATTGAGTGAAATACGTTCTATTATTTCTTAACGCCTTCACTTTGTTTTAGATTGAGCGAAACGTGATTTTTAAAATAAACAACTCGACACTCTTTCTGTAATCATAAAATTTAAATGGATTTAAAATTGTTAATTTTTTTTTAAAGAAAGTTCTTTCTGTTTAATTTATAAACAATTAGATATTTTTTCTGTGATTACAAAATTTAAATGGAATTAAAATTGTTAATTTGTTAAAAAAAAAAGTCTTTTTTCAGTTTAATTCTTCAGTTCTCCAGTTAACCATTCGTAATTTCTTTAATTAAAACTTTCGATCAAAACGTTCATCTAAAATGCCTTGAATGTACAAAAAAAAATAATAGAAATCACTCAGCCTTCTTTTTATTTTAATTTACCGATCTGTCAGTGCAAGATTCGATTTCTCTCTCTCTCTCTCTCTATACGCACGGCCGTTGCTTATCGTCTTGTTTCTTAATAAACGCCTGTAATCTACATGTATTTGCTGTTATTACAGTTGAAAACTATAGGCTCTGGGAAAATTGAAAATATCTAGAGGGAGAGGAGGAGAGAGAGAGTGGGAGAAAAAAAATAAAAGTTTCTTGAATACTTTTCAAGGAAGCGGTTCTTCATTAAAACTTTTGTTATTAAACTTAATGAGGAAAGCTTCGAGTAATAATAAGTGTTTATTACAAAAATTTAACTTGACCTAGACCTGGGTTTTAGAAAACTCATTTAACGATATAAAAAACTTTTTTATTAATATCTTTCCTTTCTCTTTTTTTATTTTAAGTTTCATTATGGAAAAATTCTGTTATGCTCGATTCTATCGATGTCAGGATTCGAACTTATATTAATATTTCAATAAAGGATTATTCATTCATGAATTGCTCTTCATTTCATATTAAAAATCTGTGTGTGATTAAAATACAGTTACAAGTTAAAATCAAATACTTTTTGTCTGTAACTATTAAAATATAATCGAACAGCGTGCGGTCGATCATTAAATATAAATTATCTAAAAGAAAAAAATTCAATTGATAGAACTAACAAAATTAATAAAACGATCAAAAAAATCTGTTGAAATAAATATGTTTTTCCATTAAAACGAAATAACACTAACGACATTATTCGAGATCTTTTAGCTACCATGAGAAATTTTTCGCAATAAGAAAAATAATGTAATAAAAAGTAAGAAAAATGATCCTATAACCAATCGTTCCGCGTAAAAATCCAATAACATTACAACCTTGCGCGGTGGCGTTCTTTTAATTTTTGTGTTCGTTAACGTTTATATATCTAAGGTTTCGCCCTTGTGTTACAAATCGAACGTATAGACGTTATTGGCTTTTCTCAAGGGAGAACGAAAATGGGAAAGGCAAACGTGTCCTCGTCGATCAAATTTTTCCCGAGTGTTTAAGGACTCTTGTATTGTTCACGTATTGCACTTGCATCCATCAAATTTATGCCTTATTTCCTCCCTTCGTTTGGGTTTGTATTTTTTGCTTTTTAATTGTTTCTTTGCTCTTATAATTTAATTCGTGTGTTTGTTTTTGATTTATTTAATTTACCTTAGTGCGTTTGTATGATTGAATGTGTTTGGTCGGACGATGTTTGAACGAAAGTTTAGGTATAGCTTTTGGAAAGATGATGTAACTTCGTAGAAGGTGCATACCTTATCGGCCAATATGCAATTGTATTAATAATTACAATGAAAAAAATAATTTTAAAAGGCAAAATACAATAGCTTGGTAATGTGACCGTTAAACATAATTCAACGAAATTTTAAATCAAATTGATTAATCTCAGAGAATTTTGAGTTATTGGATTTAAGTAATAATATTGTAGAAGAATATTTACTTATGAGACTTAAAAAATGTTATCTTCTTGTTCGAAAACCCAAAATTCTCCGAGACTAATGAATGGATTTGCTTGAAAATTAAACTGAATAATATCAATGGGTCATGTTACAAACTAAAATCATCGCTTTAATTGTAACTATTTATGTAATTATTCATTAGCTGATAACGTAAGATTCTTCTATGTAGTTACACCTCCTTTAAATAAAGGTCTACTCAATATTGATTCTTTTTAATCAGTACTTGATAAAATGATAGTTTATTAAATAAATTTAAAAAAGTTCTAAATATAAGCTCATTTTGCAAAAACAAATTAAAAAAGTTAAATAATTTGACATCTCCTCAAATTGCTTTGTTAACCAATGATAGGCTTACGACGGACAACAGTCGCATCAGTTTTTATAGAAATTAAGTTTAATTAGCATAAAGTTAATATTGACATTGAAATAACTGCTGATTAGAAATATCCAAGTGGCCGAAAACTTAGTACAAACGTAGAGAAATTCTTTGATAATTTAGCTGACCGTTAGAAAACAAACAGGTTTTCATTAAACGCCTAAGTACGAAATTATTTTATTACGATCATACGAGACAAAGAAAGTAAGAATTTATTTTCTTTCGCCAAATTGAATCGACCGGCATAAAAATGTTCATAAATTAACGTAACATTTGTGTCGATAAGAATCGAATAAACCGATGGCATAAAAACAGTGAATTTATGTGCTTGTGTCCAATCAACAATTAGCTTGAATTGGTCGTACAGAGAAAAATCCAAATTAATAAATTTCTGATCTAATTAAACGCTATTCATAAAGCTCGATATTTCATATAAATAAATTGAATTCAATTTCTCTTACTTCTTGGGGACCTTTTTTTTCTTCGACTTTTTATTTATTTCTCTCGGAGGCCTTTGCTAAATGTAACCGTATGCCGAGCCTTTTTTTTAGAATTCTTTTAGCTAATTTCATCGTCTACGGATTAATTAGCAGTGAGCTCAATTCACGCGAACGTAATTGATTTAAACATCAACGGAATTTTGTGTCAACTCATTAAATTGGTAAACGTATTTATGTTTTATTTTTTTTCATTCTCAATTATCGAATGGTAATTTATTCATAATTATTTAAGTGCGTTTTAAAATTAAAAGATAAATAATCAAGCCACGTTATTTGACGTGTGTTTTTCATTAATTAATTTTGTGATTTATTTTAAATGCGAGACTTTGAATAAGGTGGTTTCACGTATTCATTGATTTTGCGCGTTTGAAAGATTTTTTATGAAGAATAGCTTATGAAACGATATCAAATTATGGTAATTAAATTCTTATGATTTGGTGTAGGTTGTAATTTTTTTCGATCCCAATGGGCTTCTTTAAATTTCTAATATGTTTATTGTTTTTGTATCTATATGAGAAATTTGCACATTTTAAAGTATATCTTTTAGGCGCACAAGAAAATAGATAAAGTAAATGTACGTTTCGTAAAATGAATGATTTCAACAAATATATTCGATATTAGTCAAATAAAGGAGGAAATTACGAAAAATTTTTTTAGTATAATAACATCCAAAAATTTTCATAGGAATAAAAATAATTTTTAGAATTGATATATTTTTATTTGAAAGAAATTTAAAGTTATTATTATTTAAAATTTAAAGCAATTTTGTTTCTATAAAAAACGAAAAATATATTTGTTGAAAAATTTCCAACTTAAAAAAACTTCTAAAAATTGCGTACTCCTCTCATCCTCAACCCTAACAAAAATCGATCATTTCTCCTCACCTTGTAAATAGAAAGCACAAAAAAAAATTAAAATTAAAAAAAAAAAAAAGAAAAAGAATAAAAAGAAGGTCGTTTTTGGTGGCGGCTGTATTGTCCTAAAGGTCCTGCCGTGCTTCAACCAAACTGGTAACAACGGTGGATTGCGATTTGGCACTGGCACGGAAGGCTTCTGCCGTAGCGAGCGTACTTGTAATGGTAACGAACAAACCGTTCAAGAAAGCCTATTACCAAGCCAATTAGCCAAGCAGTATTCAGGATGCGAGATGATATCACTCGAGCCAACAACCAACGTCACTAAGGATCTCGACTGAAATTCACACTTGACTGTTATAATTGATGATGATGATGATGGTGGTGATGATGATGAAGTGCAAAAATAAAATTTCTTCTCTTCAAATTCTCGTGAATAATAAAGACACAGTTAACGAGAAAACATTGAATTATACCGAGTTACTCGGTGAGTGGACTTTTCGATAATATCATTTTAATAAAGCGAAAGACTATATTAGGGCATGAGTCCCGGTTACTATGCCCGAACTCAATTCTGTGCTTTCTATTTGAAATACATGTAAAGTACAGAATTAGGTTCAGGCACAGTAACCGCGACTCATACCCTATATATTAAACGAAATGTGTACAAAGATCTTTTTTTTTGTGATGTGACGTTCGTCTTGGTATGACTGATATCGTGATTATTATTGTGTTATAATTTAATATTTTGAATAAAAATTATTTTAATAAAAGCCTAAAGGAGGATACCCACGAATACGTATCAAATAATAAAACATTTAAGAGTGTACAAAACTGTTATTGACGCGTACAATTAGAAAAATATGAAAATAAAAATATATTCAATGTTCAGAAATGAAGGGAAAATAAGTAACGATTAAAACTGTAAAAATAATTGAAAATATTGAGATTTCATCAGAGTTTTGGAACGAACATCGATGAAATTAATTTTTTTTTTATTTTCAATAATGCACATTTTTATCTTACATTTAACTTTTTAAATTTCCTGATGATTAAACGACAAACTTTGTTTTAAGATTTTAGTAATTACCACACGGGCATCCTCCTTTATCGACCTTCAATCAGTATTTATTTATAATTTAATTGCCTAAGTATCATCATTCCAGTAACATCTTCATTAGATTTTTCAGTTCACTAATATGTATTATATTGTTTTAACATTAGATTTACATTTTCATAAGAATGCAAAAAAAGTCACCAAGACGAGCATTACCGTGAATCATTCTATTTTTCAGTTCCTCGTTATCCGTTAATTTTAAAATGATGCGAGCGTCGTATATTTTGAATGTTTCGTAACTTTGAGATAAGATATAAGATTAAAATCTTTCGAGATCGCTGAATAAGCGATCTTCCTAGAGTAAAATATATATATATAATTGTAAACTATTGTATAAACAATAATTGATTTTTCCTTTTGTTCACAAAATGCATCACAAAGATTATCATTTTATTTTTCTGTAGAATAAGATTAAAACTTATCGTCGACTAATTGTCAGTTTAACTGGACTTAAAGTAACAATAAATCCTAGAAAGATGCTTAAATAAAGAAAAGATATACGTAAATTGTAGCTTGTGCGTGCCGTTTATTTATTAGCTGTAGAGATAATACGTATCTATAAGTAAAACCGAAAAAAGTTTATTTTTCGGATTAATGTGAGTATCCATTCGAAAGCCTATCCGATTGTAAATTACGATGCTGAATTATTAATTTTTAAGTCCTTTAAGTTTATAAATACACGAATAGATTTAACGTAAAGCCATTTAAGTAATCGTTAAATTTTAAAAATATAAGCAAATTATTGATCTTTGTTATGGCTATGAAAAGTGGATTTTATAAAATCTATTGACTTGTTTTTGGAAAACTTGATGAGGATTATTTATTGTGGTTATGACTAAATGTATTTAATTTAAGCTGAATTTTATTTTTTAGTGAAATCTCGTTTGATTGTTTAAATATGAAATTTTAAAAAAAATCGTAATTTTCAAAACTTTGAAAACGTGAAAAACAGTTGTCTTATTTATTTAAATTCTATTATTATAATTTTAACTATTGTTTATTATTAAAGTAATGTAAAAAAATTAATAGTTGTAATACTTAAAAGGGAATGTGATTACTTTTTCAATTATACGCTTTTTAATTTAAAATAGTGAAAACGCTTTTTTCAAAAATAGTTATATTAGTTTAAAAATTGTTTCTTTCTGTTTATTTCAACCGTGAAAGAGCTCAAAGTTCTCTGATGAATCAAATTGCTAATTAAAAAATTTCCGCGTAGATGGTCAAAATCCAATCAAGCAAAACCAATTTCATTCATATTTTGATAAATTTTTCTATAACATCACCTGCAGACTCGACATAAAAGAAACAACTTACATGAACATATCGTATTTTTTTACAAAAAAGATTCCTTCACTTGATTTTTCAATTAGTAATATATGTCAAGTAAGGCACCAACTCCGTCAGCACTTCACATTCCCTTGACGCGCGAAATAATCAGTTTTAGAAACGGTATTAAAAAAAAAGAAAAGAATTAGCATCAAATCGATGAACTTGCAAAGCGCACGAATAAATGTGCGATGTACGTCTAGTCAAATTAAAATTATACGCTTTGTGGTTTTTAGTTGTCATGTGTCGTAGAGAAAAGTGTAAAAATATCTTTACGTGAGTGAAATAAAGGCGTAATTGTTAAGCATTAAAATTTGTTACAACGCATTAAGAGAAATTTTATATTAAATATATATAATCCCTTGTTATGTAAGTTAGTTATAAATAATGACGTTTATAAGTGAAAATCATATTTGTAAAATTTTTAAGGAGATGTGAGTTATCGGTATGATTTGTATCCAAATAGTATTTCATTTTTGCAAGAATTATTCATTATTGGTTAATTTTATTAAAACATTTTTTATATACCATTTTTAGGTTTTTTTATAGTACATAATAATATTCATAATCAAATTTAGGTTTGTAACAAATAAATCAAAATAATCTCAATGAAAAAAAAATACTTAAAGATTCACAAACGATTTTTATCAAAAAAATTGTTATATCCATAAAACCCAAATATGATATCGACAAGGTAATAATCGAATTTGTAAAATGTCACAACTCCATAAAAATTTCCGGCGCACGGCGGAAAAAGCATAAATGTACCTACTGTATGACAGAACGAATTCATTGACAGATTGTGACGCGAATACCACTTTTTTTTTTTAAATCTGTTACTATTTGCATCACTCATCAATGTAGAATGAAAAATGTTTTTTATACTACAAACCAATAAAAAGAGAAATTACAAATAAAGTTATTTTGTAAACGTGATTTGAAATTATTATTTAAGATGTTGAATACCGACATTATACAGTTTGAACATATTTTATTTTTAATCAAAAAATTTTAAAAATATTTTTATAATAACTTTCTACTTTGCTTAATGAAAAGCATGACATATGTCATATTTACAAAAATTTTTTAATAAAGTAAAAAATGCGGAAAACTGCAATGTCGTTAACTATATCTATAAATCAGATATATCTTATTACATTATATTTCATTTAATTTATTATCTTTTTATTATATTACTTGGTTATCCATTTGCTCATAAACTTCCTTACTTTATTCCAAACATTATTATTTCCAACTAGCAAAACCATCTCAACCTAATCTGCTTGAAGCAACAAAGGGACATGCAAAAGAGATTGCGCGAACGTACATAAAAAAAATTTGGCCTTGGACATCAGCAGTCCATAAATTGATTAAAGTTTAATCCAATCATAATTATTAAAACAATCATCAGAAATTTAATTCAATAAGGCATGGAGAAAATCTCAATCGTAAATTAATATAACAAAATTTAAGGTCCAATCCTTTTTCACAAACACGCAAAAGACACGTTTCGACGAAAAAAAAAATTGCTACTATGATAAAGGAAGTCGGGAAAATAAATTCCAAAGTAAAACGAACGAGTCTCTCTCGTTCACATATAAAATAAAAGAGTAACGGAAAGACAATACAAAAGAATAGCTTCAAGGATATATAGATTTCTATGATATTCATTGTATCGATACCAAGTGTTTCGATTTTCAATTTGTACAAAGGAATCGTTAATTCAAAATGATTATTTTATTTATCAATTTATGGCTTGAAAATTTGCTTAAATTATAAAAAAATTTGAAAATACTTGGATGAAAATTGTGGTTCATAAATTTTGAGTTTTGTATACTCTGTAGTTTATATTGTTTTACTTTATACGCGTGTTCTTTATTTAATTAGAGCAAAGACATTTTTATAAGGAAAGTAGATTTATATTTTCAAAAAGAAACGCAGTATTATTTTATTAAAAAAACAAGTTCTTCATTGAATTTACTTTTTCTATTTTCACGATTTTTCTTAAAATTAGAACAGTTCAAGCTATCATTGAATAATAAGCATTCTTCCAAAGTACTTTTGTTTTTCATCTTCTTCTTGTTACCAACTTATCTATGATTGAATTATTAATTCAAATTTTGAAGATAAGTTAGAGAAATTTATAGTTTGGAATTTCGCTGGTTAGATCAGTTTTCTCGAAAAAAAAACTACTGTTATAAAAAAAAGTATCCGAAGAAACGCATTCCAGTTTTGTGCAAGGAATTTTACAAACTTTTGATTGTTGAACTTCAACTTAGTTTTTGAAATTTATTTTTCTTTCGATTATAAAAAAAAGAGGGATAAGAAAGAAGGAAAAAAATTATAATAGAAACGCGAAATCCAATTCAACTTTTGCTATCATAACACAAAGTACACAAGCGCATAAATCTTACAAAGTAAATCACAGTCGTGACGAAAAATAAAAGGCAAAAGAGAAAAAGAAAAAAAAATATATAACAACTTTGTATCAAAGTAAAGCTCGACTTTCGATTCGTAAAATTTGAAATGTCAAAGGAATCATATGCACGTAAACAATCTTTATTCGACGCAAATTAATGCGACACGAATAATATCTACAAATGCTTATACAACGTTTCAAATAATTTCGATGAAAATCAATCCTCCGCACAGCCACACACACACGCACGCACGGATATTTCTTTACGCTTCATCGATTAACCCGCGTGTTCTTTCAACTGTATTGTTATTGATGATATCTGTGCTGTGCGCGTGTGTGTGAACGTTTACATCAAAGAAGAGAAAATTGTTGGCATGTATTTCAGGTTTGTAATTTTCCTATTTTTCAAAAAATTTTCAGCTTGCATGGACAAACGGTAAATTTTTTTTTGTAGTTTTTGGTTATCGAAATTATGATTTTCGGAGAGATGAAAGAGATTTTATTTTTAATTTCAAAAGTAATTATTTACCAAGGATATTATTAAGAAATTGTATGTTCAGTTTTTTTACTTTAATTAAAACCTTATTTTTTCAAAGAAAAGTACAAGAAGTGCTTTCTTTACGTTTGACTGTAAACGAGCAATTGAGAAATTTTCTTTTAGTCTGAATTTAGTCTGCATTAGTCTGCATTTATGAACTAAGCTTTTTTGTTGACTTTTTTATTCTAGAATTGTATATAAAAATGCGGTTTTATACATGAATTTTAACATTTTGAGGTCAGCCGCGGGCGCGGTGCTTTTAAAACGTCATATCTTCTTGAATTTCTGGTGCAATGAAACAATTCGAAAAAACTTTTCGCGGAAAATTGGGTTAAGCTTTTCATAAATCTTAAAAAAAAAAACTACACAAATTTTTATCGTCGGAAACTTTATTGGGGATTAAAATTAAGTCTAATTGCTACAGTTTGCATTTTACATTCACTTTTCTCTCGAGTTAATTAATTACAGCAAATTTTCACTTGGAAAATATTTTTCATTTAGAATTTTGTATAGAAAAAGAATGTAACGAGAAAATATTATAATATCATTGGTATCACATATCTTACATATTTTAAGCAGATACTTGAATGAGAATAAAGCACATTGCTTGTACTCTCCAATATCGCCTGGGAAATTCAATATTTTACGCATACTATTATAAGCTATATCATTTTATGTAGAAAAAAATCTACATTACAGAGTGAAAAAATTTAATTTGATATTTGAATAGGTCACCAAGATATTTATCATGGACCAAACTAGATGAAGAAATATTAGCTTAACGTCGTTGTATTAGTGCCATTATTGCGATACTAATTAACGACGGAAGTCTTCAGAATGAAAAAAAAACTCGACAAAATCTGAATATACAACTAGAAAAAATTTTTTATTTTATTTAACGTCGTTTTATTTATACTATCATCGCGATACTAATTAACGACGGAGGTCTTCAGCGTATTTTTTAACAGAACACATGTAACGTACAGTGGTGCTTGAATAAATCAGCCGAGAGCGGGATTCGAACTCGGGACCTCGAGATTACGAATCCATCGCTCTACCGACTGTGCCACTGACGACCTCATTAATGAATAAATTAATGGATTTGATAAATTCAATATTTATTGTTTCCCTTTCGATATTTCAACTAAAAATCAAAGCATAATTATCACCGTGAAATTAATCCCTATCCAATCAGCGCGTCGATCAATTAATCATAACGTTTAATATAAATTATAAGTTAAATTTTGATTTCTATTATGTTTGATGGATTAGATTTAATAAAACATATAACGATGATAACTATAATCTTGTATCTAATTACGTCGCTGTCCATTAACTCTACAAATACAAAAACATATATAGAAATTCATTGAAAATATGGGGAGAGAAAAAAAGAAAGAGGAATGAAAACGTGTTTCAAGAAAAAGAAAAAAAAAGGAAAGAAATGAAACGATCGGCTCGATTAAGAACAATCGAGACGCGCAGACCTGATGTGTTGGGTAATTAAGGACGAAAGAGAGAGAAAAAAAGAAGCTGAAATTATATTGGTTGTCGCGTCGAGACGTCAGCTGTTGTAAGGGAGTTATATAGTTTTGCTGGAAGATAAAGGAAAAAATGCTATTGGCTTGCTTACCTTTATTAAGAACTGAAATTTTCTCTTTTTTTTCATTCTTTTTGCGAGACTTGATTATTTCTTTATGCTAGAAAATGGTTGTTATATTTTAACTTCATGAAAATGATATTCTGACATTTGTTAAGCTTATGTGTTATCAATTGCTTTTTAACGATTTTAAATTAAAAATATATTTTATCATTTTTGTTGAACGTCTAAAAGTATATAAAGAATAACGAGCTAATTTAACAAGCTTTTAGCAATACTTTATACGCCGTTAACTGATAAATATAATTATAATTTTTCATTGGCCGAAACAACGTCTGAATTACATATATTGAAGTATCTTCGAAATCTCGGACAGTTTTTTTAAAATAGAAGGAAAATATTCCTTTGGATAGATCTAATGGAGAGGTGAAAAAATGGGTAGTTGTTCAAAGCGAAACTAAACTGGTAGAACAGCTGACAGTTTTGAATAAAATGTCAGCATCGCACTCCTTTTGATATGTTAAAAAATATCTTTTTCCATCAGTAAAATTAAAAAAAAAAAGTTATGGTTAAAGCTCAAAAGCTTTAATCATAACTTAACTCAACAGCTGAAAAGTTTTTCGAATAATTTAATGTGCATCTTTGTATTTAAATTTTGTCTAATTTTTACTCCATATACTTTATTAAACAATACTAATTTCAAATAATTCATTTTTAAAACCAAAAAAAATCTGCAAATTAAAAAAAAAAATTGTCGAAGCCTTCATAGTTGATTAGGTAAGACTCCAAATGGCATGAAACATCCTAACACGAAAAGAACCAGGTGACACGTTACGCTCGCGGATCTTAAAGCTCAGTAATTAAAGAAAATTAAAAAGTCGATCGCTTCGATAAAATTACGAGCTGTTTTACATATCCTATTAAAATAGTTTAAACCTCATGAGTATTTGGCGTATACGTACAGACACACGTGGAAAAGTTATTTCGACCTTTTTGAATGTAGATTAAACAACTTTAATATATTCATGGCGTGCATCGTGGAGAAACTTTGCTATAGCGTTTAGTAATATAATAGTAACATTTTAAAGCGACATTATAGCCACGGTAATGACAATTTTTTATATCTGGAATATTTAAATTATTTTACTCGCCTCTAAAACGAAATTTAGCCTTTCGATTTTCTCTACCGACATAAATAACGCGAAATGAATTTGGGCTGACGTATCAGTAAAAAGAAAATTATTTTTCGAAGAATAAAAATGTTAATGTGTCGATATTTTTTTTTACAGTTACATAAATTATTAAATTTATAACGTCCAAGTATATGACATTGAAAAGAGTAGAATGAATTTAAAATAAGAGAATGATTTGTAAACATAATTTTTAGTGTTTTAAATGTTAAATTATTTTCTATTTGTTTCAGAATCATAATCTTTTAATGTTTCGTTAAATATTATACACTATCCAGTATTATAGAATTTAGAACTATTATAAGCTGCTTTTTTTAAAAACAGCATTAGAAACATTTGTTTACATTTTCATCCTCTTTTTTATAGCGAAAAATTTTCAATAAAGTTTTATTAATCCAGCGATAACTGTAAATAAAACTAAAAATATAAACAATACATCTTTATTTACCCATACGCGAGTTTATTTTGCCATAAAAAAAGGAATTACATTTTTTTCCGGTTTGTTTGTTAAATTTAGATGCGGATTCTACGGCTTTTTATTTTGTATTTGCGTTCAATCTGATTTTCTTGTATTACCATTCGAAAAGAAATACACGAAACGGTGATATAATCAGTTTAAAATAATAATTCAATAAAACTGTTTAAGCGCCCCGGAGTATTTCGTATTACGAGAGTGTAAAATTTTATCGCCCCCCGCACGACGAGCGAGAGAGAGAGCAAATCGGTTTAAATTTTATTGTTAGCTCGGTAACATTAAATTTAATGAAAATTTCTTCTTTTTTTTTTATTTATGATCTTAATATCCTGATAAATTATTACAACGGATTTCTCACGCTTTTTTTTTGCCAACGTTAACAATACAAATTGATACAATATCTTATGATATTTTATATCGTATCCCTTTATCGCGAGGCTTTTCTTTTTCTCGTTATTTATGTATTCGAAAGTTATTTTCCGGATGAGTTATGCACATAGCACTTGTATGCAATATTTTTAAAAGGCGTTAAATTTTTTTACGAGATTCTTTTTTTTTCTCACGCGCGGATATTATTTCGTGTAACTTTTAACCGAGGCCACGAAGACGCGAGGATATAATTTTCCGATTTTCCTTTTTTATTTCAAAGATAATTATTTTTTTTAAGACTCGTGAAAAAGAGAGATTTCGCGTTACACGAAAAAAAAAGATTTAATTTTAACGGGAAAAGTTCGTTTTATTATTTCGATAAGACTTTTCTTTTATAGAAATTGGTACTTTTAATTGTTATAACTTTTAATTATAAATGAATTAAGCAAATAATTAAAATTTTTTATTAAATATACGAAACCCGTTACAAAATTGTATTGTTGAGTGCATAAAAAGGAGATCCATTGTAAAACTTTGGCTCTTTGATGAAACGAATCATAACGAATATTTAAGCGTCGAATGCCTCGCCATTGAGACTTGAAAATGCAATTATCATAATGATAAAGGGAAGATAATTTCAACTTACTGTGCTTCTAATATATAACGAAGCAAAGTTTGTTTAGTTGCATTGAAAATTATTCGGCAGAGATCCTTCGATTTTCTCTCTCTCTCTCTCTCTCTCTCTCTATTTTCCCTCCATTGCCTTTCATTCAGAGTTTAACCTTCCCCATTCATTGTGCGGAGGGTTAAACGTTGAACAAAGTAAGTCCTCTTGTGTATACTATCGAGACAAAAGGTTTCGCTGTTGATCTAGTTTTCGTATAACTTCGAGAAAAACTAATTTATTAATTTCAATTTTTTTTTCTCTTTTTTTTCAAAGAAAACAATAAAAGAATAAATTATTGTTCAGAAGAATTATTATAGATAAAAAAATTGAATATTGAAAAACGTATATAAATCATTTAGAAACAATAAGTCATTTATAATCAAGTTAATAAAGAAAAAATTTTTAAATCAACTTTCTTTAATCAATAAATCAACAATCAAATATTTTTCTTAATATTATCTAATAATATTTATTGAAAATTTAATAATTTTTCAAAATAAATATTTTTACGTACAATTATAAAGTTGTATACATCAATGAAAAGATTTTTAAGCCTTCCGGGTGATTTATATCAGTTTCAGAAGCGAAATACATCCCGTATGTAAGCTGGTGAGTGGCTCAGTCGGTAGAGCGTTGGATTCGTAATCTCAGGGTTCTGAGTTCGAATATCGCTCTCGGCTAATTTATACAAGCAAGCACCACTGTACGTTACATGTGCTTTCTTCACAAACACACTTACGAGCTTCGTCGCTGATTAGCATTAAAAATAGCATAAATATAGCGACGTTAAAGAAGAAAAAAAACATTCAGTTATCAAACTACATTCAATATAAAATATTTTTAGACATTTTTCATACATTTTTTTTCTCATTAAAATTACAATTGATCTTTTTTTTCATTTACTCTAATATCAAATCATTTTCTTTTAATATTACATATCGATTATGATTTTTCTTTAATTATATATAAATTATTTAGTAAAGAAATTAAGAATCCTCATTAAATTATGCATACTAATCATATTCTACTTAAATAGGCAACATGTTAACTTTAAATTTTCATGAAAATCTTTATATTGAATCAACTGATCCTTAGGGAGTTTTTAAAGTGACAAATAGTAGAGAATCACTTTAAAATTTGTAATATTTTTCGAATTTCCAAAGATAATTTACATATTTATAATTCGTCAAACTTTCTAATTGTTTACTAAAATCTTTAAAAATTTTTAAAAAAATAGAAAATAAATTTTAAGAAACTATATTTCTATGTAAGTAAAAATATTTACAAATAAAGTAGATTTTTATTGACATGAATTTTATGAATTTATAGGACATTTTGACAAACAATTTTATGATCATGAATTTTACAATGTTTACATTATTTTATGTTGACGTTACGCTGTCAATGCAATTTTCAAGTTACATAATCAGGCTGTTTATTTTTCTGAATATTTCGAAAGTTTCAAACGATTTTATATAAGATAGCAATGCGATAAAAAGAAATTTATTATATAGAGACAAAAAAAAGGAAGATATGGGAAAAAGGCAGTTAAAAATGAAAAATTCGACGAATTCGATTGTAGATAACAAAACGCTGCCAAGTGCTTTGGCGGAATGCTTTCTCATAGAGCTCTTTGAGTTTCATTATTTTTTTATATTTATTTAAATGTGATTTTAATATAAAAAAATTGTCCATCATTAATATTTATTCATTTTGTACTTTATAAATTTTGAATATATATGCTAGTTGATTGCCTTTTCAACATTTTGTTTAAGTTAAATGTTAGCTTTTAAAGTGTTTAATTTTGTTGACTTTAGCTAGCCTTATACATAGGTTTGAATTTATTATTTTTGTTATCTTGTGGATATCTTTTTATCACGACTAAGCTTGGTAAATCCAAGTAGTCAATTTTAGTAACGGTAATTAAATTCAGTAGTACTATTATAAATTTTCAAGAGTAACTCAGAAAACAAAAGAAGTGATCAAAAAGCTACGCTAATAAAATTATTTATTTAAAACTTGGTTTATAAGGGCAGTAGCAAATAACTTGTATACAAATTTTAGAGTAATTCTATCAAGTACTTTACGTAAAATGGAAAAATACTGAAATATGAAAATTTTTTAAGAAAATTTTTAAAATTTTCTAAAAAGAAAACTACGCTAAAAAGATCGGTTTATAAAAGTTATCCTTCTTTTGGCAGATGCAAATTATTCCCATGGAAACTCAAAGCAAATTCATCAATTAACTTACGTAAAATAAAAAAAAAAAATTAAAAATCGAAAATTTTTTTCAAATTCTTAAAATGGCTCTATAATAAAAAAAAATACACTATGAATACAAATTTTCTATAGCTTCCCGCCTAGTTATACAAAAACATAGATGGTATACAAAATTTGAAGCAAATCCATAGAGTAATTTTCGAGATCTAACTGGTTAAATAAATAACATTTTCTTTTCAAAATTTCTTTTTTAAAATTTTAAAAATGCTCTAAAATTAAAACTACGCTATGAAAATCAATTTTTAAAAATTTCCCTTCTTTTGGCAGTCGCGAATAATTTCCCTGTAATTTTTAGAACAAATCTATCGAGTACTTTACGTAGAATAAAAAAAAAATAAGAAAAGAAGAATCGATATTTTTTTTTAAATCTTTAAAATTCTCTAAAATTGTAACCACGCTAAGAAAATTAGTTTCCAAAAGCTTATTTTTTTCAGACAATAGCGAATTAATTGTATGAAAATTTTGGAGAAAATTTATAGTATGGTTAACGCAAAAAAGAAAATAAATGAAAAATAAAAATTTTTTAGAAAATTTTCGAAGTGCTCTAAAATTAAAACTGCGCTGAGAAAATTAGTATTCCAAAGCTTGTTTTCTTCAGATAGTAGCGAATTAATTGCATACAAATTTTGGAGCAAATCAATCGAATGGTTTTCGTAAAAATAGAAAAAATTAAAAATAAAAATTTTTTAAAAAATTTTAAAAATGCTCTAAAATTAAAAAGTGCGCTAAGAAAATTAGTTTACAAAATTTTTAATAATTTTGGCAGTCGAAATAAAGTTCCATACAAATTTTCGAACAAATTCTTCGAGTAGTTTACGTAAAATACAAAAAAAATGAAAAATCGAAATTTTTTAAAAATTCTTAAAATGATTCTAAAAAAAAAACTGCGCTAAGAAAACCAATTCCCAATAGCTTCCGCACCAGTTCATCAAAAAATTGAATTGTATGGGAAATTTGAAGTAAATCCATCGAGTAGTTATTAAGATTTTATTGGCTTAATAAATAGAAACATTTTTTCAAAAATTTCAAAATGCTCTAAAATTAAAACTGAGCTAAGAAAATCAGTTTTTAAAAATTTATTTTATCCGCGCAATCAGAAATAAATTCCATGCAAATTTTGAAGCAAATTCATCGAGTAGTAAACAAAAAAAAACCAAAAAACGAAAAATCGAATTTTTTTTTTTTTTTTTTTTTAAACTTTAAAATGAAAACTAAGCTGGAAGAACCAAATTATCAATAGCTTCCCAGCAAGTTAATCACAAAACTAAATTCCATGCAAAATTAGAAGCAAATCCATCGAGTAGTTCTCGAGATACAGTTTACTAACTGAATTCATACATCCACACACACACACACACACACACACATACATACAGACATTTTCTGGAAACCACTTTTTTCGACTCACCGAGTTCAAATATGTACAAATTAATGAAAAAATAGAAAAAAATTTTTTTTACCGATACAATGCTTTCTCTATGAGAAAGCAAAAGGGGAGATAAATACTGGAAATTGTCAAAGAAAACGAAAAATGAAAATGGTACATATTATATTTAAAAAAAAGTTATATTGGAAACATAAAATAGAAGTAAAAAAGATATTACAATAAAAAAGGCGATGAAATGGTTTATATTTTTAAATGCATGAATCTATGATTTTATATAAACCACATATTGTTAACAAAAAAATATTACTTGAATTTCATTATTTTTATTTTATTTTTTATTATTAAAATTATATTTGTAAACTTTCATCAAGTTATTTTAAAAAACGTTTTTTTTAATAAAAGGATGAAATGAAGGAATAAAACATATTAAAAACTTTTACAGAAAAAATACTCAAAAATAACATTTACATTAACAATGATTATTTAAAATTTGAGTATTTTTACTGCAAAAGAAATTCGTTCCTCGTGTGCTTAATGTATACTTTTATTAATAGTATGCCATATCAATATTGATGAGTTTGTAAATACGACGCTTATAACAGTTCATTTCATATTTACCATTCATAAATATAAATTTATACATCTGTATAAAATTTATATATTCTTAAATAAAACTAAAAAAAATATTTATACAAATCAAATAAATACGATACTTCGAAAAAACTGAATATTAAAAAAAAAAACGAGTTTCTGCTAGTCTTTCTTCCATCATTCGAATTAATATCATTAACACTAACAATTTTCTTAAAATTAAAAATTGCATTAAATTAATTAAGATCTTTCTATTATGAATCAAAAATAATAATCGATGTTGTACAGACTTGACATATATATACAATTTTTTTTAAATATCTACAAAATAAATATACGGCTCTTTCTAAAATAACATTTTAGATTGCATTAGAGTAAAAATACACATGATTTAAAGACCGATCGAAACAAAAAAAAAACGTACACAAATTATATTTGTGATGATTCGTCGTGCTTGTACTTGGTGCAAAAATTATCAGCTTGCTTACACATATCTCAATTTTTCTATGTGATTATTCATAAATTTATAAAATAGTGTCTTTCAAAAATTCTAAATTAAGCTTCCTTCAAAAAAATCTTATAAAAAAATCCAAGCTTCCATTTAGTCCATATCAACGTCAAAATTTGTGGCTATCGATAAATTTTTCAGTTCTTTAGTTCTTAAGTAAATAAATATATTTTCAGTACAAGAATCTGGAAGTCCATAGCCGGTTAAAATATTAATGGAATCTTTAGCCTTGTTAACTTCATATTCTCTCATAACAGCGTTCTTCATCTTGTCAATCATACTTCCATAAATAGGATATTTTCCTTTGAGATCAACTTGTTCTAGGCTCGATCTTGCATTGTCTTCTCTCGTATATCTCACTGTCTTTCTGATATTTTTAGTGAAAATATCGTATATCGTTATGTAACTATTAATACTACAATTTTGCATGTCTTCGAGTTCATGTTCACATTGGGCCATGTATTTGATGAATTCTGCATTGTTCTTGATGTACTTCTTATTGTTTTCATGCAGACGTAACTTCGCCACAAATAATTTAGCAATTTGATCTGAGAAATGGGAGATACATTCTTTAACTCTAGTTTCGTATTCACTTGCTTCATCGGCATATCGTTGATTAGGTTGATTGTTTCTTGGAGGTAAACTATTCTTTACACTATGAGCAACGTCGACTGGTGTCATCTTCAAATTATTTTCAATGTTGACGTCAGCTCCTGCATCCAAAAGAAGAGACACGATTGTACTGCAAGCTCTTGTGGCGGCTAAATGTAACGGCGTGTGTCCAGATGAATCTTTTACATTAAGATTTGGTTCATATTTCAATAATGCTTCGACTAATTTTTGGCCATCTTCTCTTGCTGCCATATGTAAAACAGTTGATCCTTCATCCGTTGTTGCGTTGATATCAGCACCTTTCCGCAAAAGCAATTCCGCCAACTCAACGTCATTTTTCATAGATTCACGACAAATCAGATGTAACGCCGTCATACCTTGAAGATCATAATCATGCTGATTTACATCAACATTATATTGCAGTGCTAGTTCTAACAATTTTCCGCATTTGTTCTTTTTTAATTGAATAACAGAATGTAAAAGAAGAGAATAATTTTTGGCACCATTGCCCGTTGTTAAAAATGTTTTTATAATATTTTCGTTCTCATTTTCAATAGCATATATTATAGCTTGATTTCCTTCATTATTTATTGCTTGCACGTCAGCTTTTTTACTTATTAATAACCTAACAATATCATGCTGGTTATTTTTAGTGGCACAGTGTAATAATGTATCGCCTTCCTCGTCTCTTGCATCAAATATTAAATTAATAGTCGAAGTTGTGGGTATAAGATTTTCCAAAAGATTTTCCATTATATGAAAATATCCTTTTTTAACGGCTGCAAAGGCCAGTTCGCTCATTTCTTCGGGACGTACGACGAAATCATGTTTTTGAATAAAATATTTACATATCTCGCTTCGAAATCCAGTTTCCAACAAGGCGTGCTTAAAAGCCTTTCTGTTATTTTCATAATTAACGTCGTGATTTATTTCCAATAAGCAGTCCACAATTTCTTTGTAACGGTCCTGTACGGCTAATTGTAATGGAATTTTACCTTCTTTATCTTGACAGTCAATATTTGATCCGTTTTCTAATAACATCTTAACGATTTCAATGTTACCATTCCTCACTGCAATATGAAGCGGAGTTACACCATTCTTGCACTCAACGTTGATTTCAGCGTTTTTGCTTATCAACAATCTCACAATTTCTTCGCTGTTTTCACGACATGCCAAGTGAAGGCAAGTTTCTTTGTGAATATTCGCATGGTTAACGTCGGCATTGTGATTCAACAATAAAATAATTGAATCCAAATTTCTCTGGGTTATGGCCATATGAAGCGGTGATGAATTTTCGGGACTAATCAAACTATCCGGGGTCTTAAATACCTCATTCGCGTCACATCCATGATCTAAAAAATATTGGAGAATTTCGTGTTTTGAGCTCTTGCAGGCGTGTTGAAAAGCTGTAAAACGAAACACGTAATCTCTTATTTCATTTGGTATAGCTCCGAATTCTAATAACATTTTGACGCATTCAATGTGATCCATAATAACTGCATAGTGTAAAGGTGTCATATCATGGTCATCGATGACATTAGTATCAGCGCCTTTTAGCAATAGTTTCTTTAAAATTATAGTCTTATTAGCTTTGGCAGCATAATGCAAAGGAGTACGTCCGATCTTATCGGTAGGATTATTAACGTTCTTGACTTTATCCAGAAGCATAAGTGCGATTTCATATTCTTTGTAAGCCAAGGCATAATTTAAGATTTTGTAACCATTTTTCCAAGTGTCGAAAGAAAGGGCATCGTCGGAAACTACGCAGGCTTTTATTACTTCCTTGTCGCCTTTTCGTACTGCGTCTATTAAAAATTCTTGACTCAAATTTTCACCGATTAGCACCATTTCGCCAGATCGATTTCGCCAATCGCTTATCTCGTTTAAATACATTCGAAACTGAAACAGAAAAGTTGAGAATTTTTATTAAAATATGTACTATTATTACGATGCAAAAATTTTTTCATTTTCAACAAAACTGTATAGATCACAATTTAGAAATTCATTATGCGTAAATTTTTTTGTAATTTATTTTTCGTAATTAATATGTTTAGCTTTAAAAATTTATAAATTCTTGTATTTCAAATGTCTTCTAACGTATTATATTTCTAGATTAGCATAGCATGTAGATTTCAGATATTTTTCTGGCTCCAAGATATACTTTTTGTCATTAAAAATAATAAAAATTATGAAGATCGTTCATTCTGTCCAATACTCTATTTTTTTTAATTATGAGCAATTTCATTTCAGTTTAAAGCATTTTTTTTAAATTTTCATCTCTTTAAGATCCTATAGTTTTGAAATTAATTATTCTAAAAGATTTTTATTAGAAATTTACGTAAGTTAAGATTAAGATTTTTTGATTAAAAAAAAAAGTATATTCAAAAAGATATTTGTTCAAAAGTTATAATAAATTATAATAATTCAAATATATAACTGAAAGGGTCTATATAAAGAAATGTAGAATTTCATTTTTACATTTTTATCCCTTAGCTGTTAAAGAAATTGAGTTATTTAAAAAAAGTTTATAGTGGAATTAATTTAATCAACTGTAAAAATTTAAATCAAATATCAATTTTTTTAAATAGACTTAAAATTCAAACGAGAATTTTCATAACTTAAAAAATCGGGCGTTAGATTGAACAAACGCGATTTTTTTATAAACAAAAAGTTTGAAGAAAATACAAGACTCAAATGCAACGTATTTTTCTCCTAAGAATAATTTTCTTATAAGTAAATCTTTAATTTAACATATTCCAACGTCTATAAGAACAATTTAGCAAAAAGTACACGATATGCATAGCTGCATTTAAGGCAAAGGAGTACGACATTGAGTTCACGGTCAGTGAACCTTTAACCGCATTTTGTTATTATGCTATCGCGTTTTTAACAGTATTAATAAACATACATTAATGATAATATATTTACACATACTATTCGTGAACTGTAAGTTAAAGTTTTTAATTTTATAAAAATATTATTCTTTATGTACAATTCTTTTTTTTTACGTACAATTATTGCATTTTGGAATATTGATGTATAGCTTTTAAGACGACTAAGGGTTAAATTTCATTTGGTAGTTTACAAATTACGCTTTTAGTTTATAATGTTCTACGAATTTTAAAAAAATGGTGAAAAATTTCATACATTAAAAGTGTTATTTGTAAACTAAGAAATTAAACCAAGCCTCATTAGTTTGAAAAATAAAATTTTTAGCTTTCTATTTAATTATACAATTTAATGGGAATTCATTTAGAATTTATTCTAATTATAATGGTCAAAATTTATATTTTTCATAGTGTTATAAACTATTTCGAAACAATAATACATTTTCATGATGAAACATTATGCAGTAAACACTTAACAACGTACATTCAACAATCTAATCTCAATTTTTAATGTTTACGTGTAATAAATATACAAAATATAAATATTTTAAAATCATACAGATGTTTTTATGGAGTCCAATCGATAAAACAGGTAATTCTATCTTGATATACATATATGTTCATGCATATACATTCACGCACATATGTTCCTATATATTTATTACATATTGAAAATAATGTTACGTAATCGTAATAAACTCACTTATAAGAAATTTTAATATTCTTTATTTATTCTCGAATTCAATGAAATTCAGCAGAACGTAAAGTCGAAGAATTATATCATTTCGGCGCACTGACATTCCTCGTATACAACTTTACTTTTGACCCAATCCCAAGTTTCCCTTTTCTCCTGTACTTTAATCAACCGCATCTATCGATCAAACCATTGGAAAACTGCTGTGACTTTTCTTTTAACGTCGAAAAAATGCTACGCTGATTCGTAGGCGAGGTTAAGAAAAGTATCGCTCGAATTAATAAAAAAACGAAAATGGAGGTTAGCAGTGGCAAAAGGTGAGACAGGCGCAGGAATGATAAAACTGGGCGTTATAATATGTGCTCGCGAGCACTGCTGTGCTCCGACTAACTCGCGCTTGCGCGTTCGATACTTCACAGACCGTAAATACCAAAGTCTGGCTATTATTAGTGCAACAAAGATAACTGTCAAGCGGAGCAAGAGAGAAGAAAGGTGAAAAGAGAAAATATACTTCTGCGCAACGCTGGCTATATTTAGCTCGTTACCCTAAGCCGTATAAAGCTGTTTTTACAGTAGTAGTTTGTTTTTTTTTTGACGTTCTTTTTGTTTTGTTTTATTTAAAAAACGCAAGTTTTAGAAAACAATTTTATAAATGAATTATATTTTTATTTTGACTACTCGATTTGTCTCTATTTTTTATTTTTAATCTTAAAATTATTTAAAATTTATATCAGTGTCAGTTAAATTTATATTAGTATAGTCCACAATTCTAATTTTAAAATTTTTTCATAAAAACGTCAAAATCTCTTGATGCATACCATATTTATTAGGGTGACTTAATTTAGTGCAATCAATAATAAAAGGCTGCGCTTCGGATTTTCCATGGTGATATATGCTCATAAAAGTACGTACACATATTAATTTTTTTTCAAAATTATCATTTCAATAAATACAAAAAAAACTATTTATTTATTGCAAAAAAAATAATCCATTTGAAATTAAAATATTATTTAATGAAATGAATTCAAGCTAATACGAGATTATATTTAACCGGTATATGGTATTTATTAAAATACCAAAACCGAGAGTTGAAACAATACGAAGTATATCCGTTCATGCAATAATTTTAGATTGACGATATTGATCGAATTGTCAAAAACAAGATATTCTTTTCAGTCCATTGAACCCGATAAATACTGTCTAAGTAAAAGGTTATGTAACCGGAATAATAGTTGCAGAACAGAACGATCCATCCGTTTTTTTTTTCTTTTTTTTTCATCGAAATAACTTTTTTTTTTAAAGTATCAATTTTTTTTTCTTTCAAAGTGATTGAAGTTATTTTAGAAACGAAATAGAGATTGAAATTTAAATTTCGTTTTAAAAAAATACAATTTTATTAAGTGAATCAGTTTAATGTTCCTTTTTGAAAAATATAGTCAAACATAAAATTTTGCAGTTAATGAATATTGCTACTTCAAACAAATAAAAAATAATAATAAAAATTGAAAAATCATGTTGTATACTAGAATAACGGAAAAAATTTTATCATATAAGACGACATTTTTTTAAAATTCCATTTAATTTAGTAAAAAAAATTAAAGAACAAACATTTCCATTACTAGCATCAATTGATACTGTCCTATTTAAAGCGTGGAGCCCTACGCAATAAGCCCAAAAGAGGAGAGAAATTCATCATTGCGCACATGACTTTCATTGAAGAGACCTTCCTCTTTAGTCTTTGAAGAGAGAGCTTTGGCTCTCTCATATACACGCGTTGGTCCAAAGCATAGGAATTTCGAAAATTGCCCCTGATGTTTTGTGTGCGCGAGAGAAAGATGCGGGGGAGGAAGGGTTGGCCGTTATTTTGAAATTGCTGAGCTTTTCCGTTGGGTAGTGTATATACTCCGCGCGTACATGCAAATTTGGTCCTTTATGCACGCAGGCTTACTGAAAATAATTTTGTTTTTCGAACTTTTCGAATAATATTTTTTTCGTATTGTAAAGAAAAAAAGTTTTTAAAAAATGAAAAATTTTTTTTTTTAATACAGGTTTGCACTTTTTTCGACTTTTTAAATGGTTATTATTTTGCAACTGTTGTAACAATTGCAGCTAAGAGAATAGCTGATGGAACAATGAGATTCGTAATTTACATCATGAATATCCGCTATTCAGAGCTACTTTGGCATGTAAATAAACGAATCCTCTTTCCTAACGCATTGTTTAAAAATTTCATCTCAGCGGAGTAAAACGTATCTAGACTTTTCAAAACATAAAAGATCCTGCACTGTTTATCCGATTTGTAAAAAAGGAAGTTCGTGGAACAAGAGTATACAAAAAAAGGGACAGAAATTACTGAGGTATAAAAAAAGAGGTTAGTTTGATGGTTTAATTTAGAAACACGTATAGCTCGTTCGTTCAATCGGCCAAAAATCCGACACTGCAGTTCAGACTCATTAAACTTCCTTAACGGATGGTCACTCAAGTGGCCGGTGAAAAAAAGAAGTATAAACCATTCTCGGATTAATTACTTTTCTGTCTTTTTATTTTCTAGCATTGACATTTTTAAAGCTTTTTAGAAAATTCTAAAATTTAGTATTAAGTGAAATTTGTGTTTAATATTAGATAAGTTTTAGAAAATTTTATAAAAATTTAATATTTTATGGTAAAAATGACTGAATTTTTCATGAAAAAATTTTTTACCGATATATAATCTACTGCGTATATTGAAACTTGATGTAGCGAATAGAAATTTTCGTAGCATTTAGTTCCTATTAGATCTCACAGGATCACACAAAGTTTAGTGCCTTGGAGCTTGAAAGTCAAACTATCGTCATAACAATAATATAGAGAGAACGACAATCTAGATCAATTGTAAAAGTTTAAATCTAGTTTTGATCTTCTGTCATCATTGATAAATTCAATAGTAACAATGGTATTTTCAATGTCTATTTTTCAATAATTCTTTTTTCTAAAAAACATCATTATCTCTTGATGAAAATCTATTATTGAGCTCGTCAGTGGCTCAGTCGGTTGAGCGATGGATTGATTATACACAAACACCACTGTACGTTACATATGTGCTTTGTTCACAAACACACTTACGTGCACCGTCGCTAATTAGCATCGCATTGGTAACTGAAATACAGCGACGTTAAATTAAATAAAATAAAAAAAATCTATTATTCATATTTTTCCATAATATTTTGATTGTGAAATTTTTTAGTTTTTTACTAAATTTTATTTAACCCTAATTAGTCACAGCTCTCGAGACTCACGTAGAAGTCGCACTGGGTATGGTAGAAAAAAAATTTCAGTATATATATGTCAAACCTTTCTTTAATAAACCTGTCGGTCACACATAATGAAAAAATTTGACATATTATAAAAAAATTCTCATTTTCTTTTATTTAATTTAATGCGCCACATTCCTGGTAAAAAATCGTTTGGGGTATGGAATATCTAACGAGATTAATTACGGTTAAACGTTTTTTATATTAAATAAAAGAAGAATTTTTATTTTATTTTTCAAATAATTTGAAATACCTATGTTACAGAAACTTTGATAACGTACTTTTTATTGAAAAATTTATCATACATTTCCATTTTTTCCTACTTCTATTTTTGAAAAAAAAAAGGAAATTATTCCAAAACAGTAAATTGTACTAAATCTCAATTGTTAGAACAGAATCAGAATTTTAATTGTTGTAATTTTAATTTTTTTTTTCGAATTTTTGAAGCTTAACGCGAAGAACTAAGAGTGTAATTATAATTTGTGAAGTTTGAATGATATTTAAAAATTTAAAGAAGAATATGGGGTATTTTTGGATAGTGTATAATTTGCACTTCGAGACTATTTGTCTCCGGTGCGATCGGCGGACAATTCAAAATTCGTCACAGATGAATTTTCCCATTTTTTAAATGAATTTCCACTTTTATTTTTTTATAAAACATATGATACAATTAAAAAAATCATGAAATGTAAAATAGAAGTTATAAAGTTATTTAAAAAAAATTCAAAAATTTTTACGGTAAAAACGAAATTTGAAAAAAGGGTTCGAGGTATTTCCACGTTTAATTATACATTCAATGTTATATTGACTCAAACGCGAATCTAGTGAATCTTTTTTTATTGCTATAAATTACTATGCATGACAAACATAATAAAGAGAATGCGAATACGGTTACATAAAATATCAATTTACTGATTTTATCGACAATCATGAATATTAATTTATAGAAGAATCCAAATAAATTATTTAAAAAATAAATACATCAACTTATTCTTTATGTATAATAAATATTAAATAGATAATTCTAACTACGTAGAAACTTATGATTTTTCACATCAGTTCTCGTTTTATTTCGTAAAGTTAAAATTCTTAATTTTCATATTTTATTGATTTCAGATTAAAAAATTTAACACGTGGGTTTTCGAATACAGAAATCTTTAAAGCTCTTCAAAATTATTTGAATGAACATGACAGATGATAAATTACATTAATTTTCTCGAGCTTATTTTTCAGTACGATAATCATCTCGAATTCACAAATAAAGTTCAACAATGACATTAAACCTTCAACTTTTAAGAAACAACTCTCGAAGCGCTTTTGTCTATGAAGTATGCAAGCTGGAGCTTTTCAAAGTAAAACTTTTAAAATCCAAAAATTCTCTCTTCCTCTCTTTTTTTTCGAAGCAAATAGCGGCGTCAGTTTATGTGGATTATCATTGGCTGTCTGTGTGTATATAATACGCTCGAACGATTTGAAATTCCCAACGTCGGCTGCTTTAACTTTGAGAGAGAAAGAGAGAGGCTGTCGCGAGCGTTGATCGCTGCGGAAAGGAGAAGGATTTTCCGGCTGACGTTAACTTAAATTGAGTTCGCTGAAGAAACTAGGGGGAGTCTTGTTTTCATTTCGTGCTTTTATTCTTTTCTTTCTTTTTTTAATTTTTCCTCTGTTTTCATATAATAATTGCCTTTCTTCTATTTGCACTGGGTTTCGAGAGCGCGGTTTTAGAGGGCTGAAAAGTATAACATTTCAAGCGCTCAAAGTAACAAGACGCTATAAAGTAGGTATTTCTTTTACGTCATTTTAGATGGGCATTGCTGATCATAATGAAAAATAGTTTGTTAATTAAATTAAAAAAATTTTTTATAGCAAGTAATAAAAGGACGTTATTTGAGATTCTCTTTTATGATATTGTGTAAAGCTTATAAAAGAAGTAATGTAATAGAATATCTCTTGTGAAGTAACCGCACCATCACAAGTTCAAAAAAGAAATTTCAGAGAGCTCTTTTGTATGAAATTTTTCTAACAAAATAAGTTTAAAATATTTTATTAGTAATTTTAAAGTCAAATATGAAAAGATATTAAAAGTATGAATATCTCATTGTTTATAACAATATATGTATATCGACATGAGTTATAAATAAATTTAGCTACTGGAATATAGGTTGTCCTCTCTCTTTGACCATAACGATAAGATAACAAACGATATGTGCGCGAAGGTGTATGATAAAGTATTCGTTTTTGCTTGTTTTTTAAAGTTGCTCGGCATGTGCTTTTAATGCCGATAAGAATCTTTTCCTGATTTTATTGCGAATTTGTTTTGAATCATAGGATGAATAATTTGAACATATACTCAATTATTTTTATCTATAAATCGAATTATAAATCATTTTAAACTAATCCAAATAAATAGATCAATAATTAAAGTATTAATCTCTAATATGAACTCCAAACCTTCCCTTTTTTTTACAAAAAAGAAAAAAATTCAGTAACATTATAAGTCTCTTAATCGATTAAAAATGAGGGGATATCAGGCTAGGTAATTAGTTCGAATGGAGCTTCATTACAAGCGTTCAACCATTGCGGTATATCTATACATTTTACATACACGGTATACATGCATGTACAAAGTTAAATAAAAAAGCTAGCCTTGGGTGTTAAGTATAATACCCGCACAGTCCATTAGATTTTGCCGCTATGCCGAACGCTTTAGGTGTCGAGCACACATTAGTTCCGCTGGGAAATCCTTGTCGATAGCTTCGACAAGTGAAGAATGTATCCCCGTGTTCAATTTTTTTTTTTCATTTTACTCGAGCCTGATTTTTTTTTTGGTAGGTCAGTCTTATATATTTCGGCCAATGGTATTTTTTGTTTTATTTGATTCCTGATTTGAAAAAAATGAAATTATTAATTTATTTGTGTAACCGTTAAAACTTCACTAAACTAAATTTTCTAGCATGAGGTAGTCAGTGGCTCAGTCGGTAGAGCGATGGATTCATAATATGGGGGTCCCGAGTTCGAATCCCGCTCTCGGCCAATTGCTGTACAAGCACCACTGTACATTACATGTGCTTTGCTCATTAACAAACTGATAACCTCCGTCGCTAATTAGCATCGCAATGATGGTATAAATAAAACGACGTTAAATAAAATTAAAAATATTTTCCTTCATACCCGTGCCGGAACTTCGCCTAAAAGTGCCTCTCGTGCAGCAGGGAACGGGCAAATTACATTTGTAATTTTCTTTACAGTCACATGCTCAGAAGCCACTGCGCACCTTCATACTACAACAGTTTCGGTCGCTTCACTGTCTGCTGCATGTTCCGACTATATCTATATATACTCAGTATGGCTAACCTCTGTTATTATACATCAAACATCTTTAGACATGACTGTTAAAATTATGAAATACACACACACATGATAATTACACACGTTTTTTTTATATGAATCATCATTAGAACATTTACTGTATATCCTATGTTATCAGCTATAGGATACACATGTTCCGTTTTTTCACATTTCTTTCATGCATACACAATTTTTTTTTAACTCGCGATATTTTTTTCACGACACTCACAACACGCTTTTAGACACTTAAAAAATAAAAATACAATAAAATAATTAAATATTTATGTTCTTTTTTTTTCTTTACACGTTTTATTTATTTGAATTGTTAAATAAAACGAATTGTTTATCCTATGTTAACCGCTATAGGACTTTTATTTGCGATCCTCTCTCTCTTTCTCTCTCTCTTTCACGCTCTCAACGTATACTATAGTTGCTTGCGCATGCGCGCTACAACAAACTAAAGCATCAAATGACTTTTCACTAGAAGTCGTTTTCGATGTATTTTTTTACTTAAAAATGAATTTTTATCTTTTTGGGATGGCGAAGTTCCGGCCGGGCATGAAGGAAAATCGTATACGCTCCTCGGCACGAAAAAGGCTCATCATATGCGCGTGTTTTGCTTTGCTCGGCTGACGCCTCGCAAAGCAAACTTACACGCGCATGTAATAAGCCTGTTTCGTACCTCGGAACGTAATATACTATTCTAGTAACAGTCAGATCAAATTTTTAAAGCTTTATTTTTTCTTTATAAACATTGTTACGTAAACTTTTCTAAATAAAAGCTCTGTTTATAAGATTAATTTCTTTTCTGAAAATCTTATGTAAAAGGACGTTAGTAAAATTGCCTTTGTAACTGTGTCACGGAAATAAAAAATGATGTACATAAGTTAAAAAGTTAAGAAGGTATGCAGAAAAATACTATGATTATGTTTGTTTCAAACGAAGAAAAGCTTTTTCATCTTACAATTTGATAAAATGTTAAAAAGTTTACTTTTAGTTTCTTTTTTTCTCGTATATTATAATTTCTTTTAAAAAATATTGTTATTGCGCGTTCGTTTGTTGTTGGATGTGAAAACCACTATAAAATGTAAAAATTTGTTTCACAATTTTCACAATGATCATATTCGTAAAATAATGTAATTAACGTTCGCTTACCAATTCATAAATTAATTATTTATGCAAACATGTTTATGTTGTTAGTTTGCATTAGATAGTTATTTTGCTAATTAAACGTTCTATTATTACTACAATAATTGGACAAGAAATAATAAAAATCAGATTAATTGCTTTTTTTTTAACAAGAAAAAAAGTAGCAATTTTTATTGTATTATCGTGCTCAGTCGGTAAAAAGTTGATCGATAAAATATAGGATCTTCGGTATAAGTACTTTTCTCAGAAAGAATCATCTCTTAAAACTCAACACAGCGTAAATTTAATAGAAAGTTGTTAGCTATACGTACACCCAATTTTCGTCTACTCCTTAAAGAGCCTATAAAAATAATAATACTTTATCTAAAACAAAAAGAAAAAGGAGCGTTACGGGGATGTTCTATAAAAACTATAGTATGTCAATCATCTGTGCGACTATCCGGGCAAAAGTTCGTTATTATCATGAAGGTGGTACGAAAAAATAAAATAAATATACACACCAGGAAGCTGTAAACATCGAAATCCATTGTAATGGCTGTGGAAATAAAAGTAAGCTTTAGGGTGGGCCGAGGGAGAAAAAGTTAATGTGTTGAATGTGCTTGCCTGAAATATTTACAGCTTCCTCTTGGCTTTATTTTATGCTGCGGAGAAAAGAGACACGTGGGAAGGTTATGCGTATATGGGCTGTTCCTGTGTTTTAGTGTTACGGAAAAATTATATTTATAGATATGGGATTTCTTTTCAATAAAATTTAGCAATTTTTCGAAAAATTTCAAGAGATAAGAGACAAAAATATGGTGTAAAGTCAAAAAATCAAACTCCATATATTTTTACTTCGATTTGGAAATTTTTAGTCTTATTTTATATATTGAAATTCGATTTTTATTGCACGAATTTCACTAAAACATTTGCCGCATTTTCATATTTGAATTTTCAAAATATTCTCGAACATATTTATCATATTGCATAACTTATAGGCGACAGTATTCTTCCAAGTTCTTCTTGATGTTTTTCAAATTTTTTTTATGACTTCATGTAAAAAGTAATATTTTTGTAAAAAGTTGTGAATGCAACCTTCAAAGATGCTAGAATACGTTAATAATTACAGTTTGAATTTCTATGAAATATTTTTTCAATAAAATTAAATTTGGATTTGCGAATCCGAGCTGTCAATAGTAAATGTAAATTTCTGAGAAAGTTGATTAAACTTTTACTTAGAATTAAAAACTGATAAAATTTCGTTATCGATCGCTTGTTTAATATTAAATAATTTTCCACTAAAAGCACCAGAAAAGCTATCTTAGATAAACTTATTGATTTAATCACTTTGACAGCTAAGAACAATTTTTATTTCGTACAGCATAAAAATTTTTATAGCTGTTCTAGATTCACAGTTATTACCCATCGTCTTTTACAACTAAAATCCATTATTAATACCGATTATAAAAAAAATAATGTATAATTTTTTTTATTACATTTATTCATACCGATAATAACCAATATAAAATAGAAAAATTTCTTATGAAAATTGAAAATTTGTTAGTCAGTCAGAAGATTTCAAAATTTTTAAGATATTACAATCAAATGGTGTAAGTAGCATGTCTTTTTCAAAATTTTTAGAAAAGACATGCTAATTAAGTTTGTTGCTTAAATTTTTCAATTCGATACGTTGCTTCACATCTGTCATCGAGAAAACATTAAATAATGTAAAATAAAATTTTCAACTATTCTTAATACTTAAAAAAAAGAAAGAATTTCAATGCATTAACGCCGAGCATAGAAAGAAGCGTATACATTGAAGTAGGGTATAAAATGCGCGTAGGATAGACAGACTGAAAGTTAACGGATGAAACGAAGGTGCACATAAAGTCTACTACTGGTCCTGTGGCTACAGTTCCTAGCTCATATATCTATACATTGTAGGTGAACGACAAGCCATTACCTAGCAATGTCCTCCTTCTCTCTCGGTACATAAAGTCGTATAAAAGGGTAGAGAAGATTATACTTAAAGAATAGAGTGGGAGGGAGGGAAGGAAAGGAAAAAAGAGAAAGAAATAGCTTGCGCCGACTATGGCCGATAAGGTTAACGAGCTCTCGTAAGGACAATAATACCAGCGGGCTGAGGACCTTAGTTATAGGGTTTTATGTATACAGCTATATAGGCGATTGCGAAATGAAAGAGAAAAGTCACGAGGACGCGTATGAAAGATTGAAAGTTTTTTTTTTTTCGAATGCGACGGACATTTTGTGGAATTAAGGGAGATATGAAAATGGCGGAAGTACTTTTTTATTATGAAACTTCGCCTCTTTTTCAGCTGGATATCTATCAGAATATTTTATTTTTAAATGGTAGAAAGTTTTAAAGTCATGTGTTAAATAATCAAACGATTCTTGTTTTTTTTTTAATCAAATAAAAAATTGTTAATTTATTTAGAATTTATTAATTTAGAATTATTAATTTAGCAAAAAATTTTTTCGCTTGTGAAACGAGAAATACCAAGAATCGAATTAATGTTTCATTAGAATTTAAATTAAAAATAAAAATTCAATGGATTATAATACACAAGCTTCTTAGTCAATACGTAGAAAGTGATGCTTTAAAAGCTTAATTTCGAAATACATTCTGTGAAATTTCAGAGTAATTCTACGTAAAGTAACTTGTAATCCATAGTTAGTTTTATATTCAGTGAATCAATTTTTTTCTCATTATTTAGCATATTATTATTCATTTTATAATATCCATTTGACTAGCGTATTTAAAAAAAAAAAGAAATAATACCTCTTTTTTTTTAAATATAATTTTCAATGAAAAGTATTTTTCTCACACCTTTATTTTCATTGCTATTTTTACGTCGCTGTACAGTGCTGATAATATATATTTATTATGTTTAACCTGGCTTCTTTCTCAGAGCGAGCTAAAACTAAAGCCAGTACAAGACGAAACAAACAGTAAAAGAGAGAGAAAAAAAAAATAAAGAAAGGAAGAAATGAAATAAAACGGAAATAAATCAATAAAATAAAGGAAAAGAAAAAAAAAAGATGATGCAGACACAACCGTAAAGAAAGGGAATTGAATAGTACATTGATTAGGTTTCATTAAATCCTGAAAAGAGAGATCCTACAACGTGTACAACAAACGCAGGCTTAGAAAAGGAAAAAAAGGTAATTTAACAATTGAAAGCTGAGTATACTGGAATCCAAATTGACTCCTATAAAGTCAATATTGCTAATTTACAGGCAGGATCTATGTACATCGATATCCGGCTTTATTTATAGCGAATTTATTTTATCATCGATGTATAGAATAATTATGTTATGTAATATGTATTAAATCGTAAAAGAAAAACTTTTATGGCTGTTCGATATATAAAGAGTAGTAAATGCTTTAATGTTTTTGCTTTTTATATGACAGCGTGCAATACTCTATAAAAAACATAAATTTTTAGCTATATACATATAAATTGTTTTTTTTTATTTAGGAGACTGTCGATTATTCTAATTCTGCGTAAGAGGATTAACGGAACTACAAAATATCATTTTTATGAAAAAAATGACACGCTAATTGCTATCGTGTTTGAAATTCTCTCGCAGAGGATTAGTTTTAAAAGATCGACGTTGAAAAATATTTTTTCATTTACTTGTAAATATACGAATCACACAAAAAACCTTTTACATAAACATAAAAGAGAAATGGATTAAACTAAACTGGATAAAAGCACTTTCGAGCATCATATGTGTAGTTTTAATATTTTTACTCGTAAAGTAAAATGGAAATAAATGAAATCAATGCCAAATTATGAAATCAAACTAATGCCAATAAGGCCAAAACTACCTTCAGCATTGCTTTGACACTTTGAAAAATGTTTAAATTAAACTTGGTCTGAATGTGACAAAATTTCAAAAATTATGTATTAAATTAATATATTGTAAAAGTTAAACTTTCATTTTTGACGTAAGCTCGTATAACACTTATCAAAACTTATATGTTGCATATATTTTTTCGAACTCTTGTAGCAATTTCGCGTGACATTTTCATAATGTATTCGATATGAAAATTTTCCCCTGTGTGCCAAATACCCTACATGCGCTCCTATTAAATTCTCTTTTATCGAAAGAAGAGAAATCGATTAAAATTGATTTTTCGAGAAAAAATTGGAAAACTTGTCAGTGAAACATGTAATTTTATATGTATGATTTTAAGAGGTAAAAATATATAAACAGAAAATCGATAAAAAAATATTGTATGTATAAAAGATTTGAAACTCAGAGATTACAATCTCTGCTAACGAAAAATAGGATAAAATAAATCTTTAAAGAAACCCAGAAAGATTCATTGTTGAGAATATAAATCAATTGAAAATATATAAGAATGTGAAACTCAATTCCATTATCGTAAAGGAAGTCAATCTAAGCTAAACTCGGAAATTACCTATTGGAAGTAGATTATTCTCCGATACCCCCGCTTAAGATCACGAGTGTTTAAACACAACTTCAGCAGTTTGCCAATAACACTAAATTATTTCAACTCCAGGAAGCTATTTTTCACTTTTATTTTTACTTTAACTTCTACGATTTAAAAATTAATAAAATTAAAACTTTGAGCGATAATAAAGTTTTAATTAAGGATTGTTATTTGGTTTTGTTTGCTAATCATTCTTATAATAAATATCAGAAAAAATAATAAGTATAGAGCGATGGATTCGTTATCTCGAGGTCCCGAGTTCGAATCCCGCTCTCGGCGGCCGATTCATACAAGCACCACTGTATAGAATACAAGTGCCTTGTTCACAAACACACTGAAACGATCTCCGTCGCTAATTAGTATCACATTGATAGTATAAATACAGCGACGTTAAATGAAATAAAAAATAAATAAAAATAATAAAAATAATAAAAATAATTACAAATCAATTAAATCAAAATCAAATCAATTAAAATCAGCATTAAAAAATCTATAAAATTTTAATAATAAGATTTCAAACCTTTTTTTTTCTAATCGACCTGCTTTTTTCAGTTAATAAAGTAATAAGTTCATCAAAATTCTTGATTATTCATAAAATAATATTTTAAAATAAAGTAATTCATAAAAACTGGCCTCGCAATAGATCTTATTTGTAAATAAAAATGTTGTTTTTGAAACACGATCTCTTGCTTTACATAATAAATATATGTAATATCTGCATTCTAAAATTTTTAATTTAAATTTTACATCTCTCGGTGAAAAAAGTGCGCTAATAAAGCACCGAGAATTGCTAGTAAACAATCCTAAGAAGAATCGCAATAAAAAGTTTCACGAGAAAATTGTTGCTTGCCCCCCCCACACGCACACACAGAATAGTAAAAAGTGCGAAAATATCAGGAAGTTAAAAGAAGACTAAAGAATAAATGAAAGGGAGAAGGAAAATGAATGTTACAAGCGCACTTAAAAAATGTTTGCTTGGGTTGGTTTGCCATGTCTCGACGAAGGTATAAAAAAAAAAAGAGAAAAAGTGGTATAATTGAGAAAAGTCGAGCGTAACTTGGACTTCTGAATTAAGCGTCTACAACAGATGTTATTATATACTGTAGTTTGAACGTTAAAACTCTATGCCGGCTCTTGTGATAAACAAAGAAAGTTTGTTTGGTTAGTCATAAAATTCAGTAGTTAACAGTTCATCGTTTTTTTTTCTTCTTCCGAATCTGCAATTGGCACAATCGATGCTCATCGCGATAATTTTATAAAATCTTCTGCCAGTGAGTGTTGAAGATATATTTAAAAAATTATTAGAGTTTTTCTTTCACTTTAATACCAAAATTTAAAAAAATTTTCCTACATCCATGTTGTTATTGCTGAGCTCTAAATTTCAATAAATAGGAATTATTAATTAATTATCATTTAATGAAATTTTTATTAAGCTTTGCTATTTAGAAATATTAAACATTTTCTTATAATTATAATAATTTAAAGTTATTTTCACTGATGAAAGCTTTTAGCACAAATTTAAAATTTATTTACATTTTAATTTCTCTAGTTACATCAGGATAAAGCGGCCATTTGAGAAATGCTTTTAGTTTACAAGCTGGAGGAAAAGATGAATGCAAAGAAATTGAGATTAGCTCTAGTGGATTAAATAAGAAAACGTTCTCGATTATAAAGACAAGTAAAAAAAAAAAGGCGCGGGGATTAAAGTAAGGGAATTTAGGATTTCATTTATTATGCGCGTAGCTCTTTATTTTTCGAAAGGAGAAAAAAAAAAATTTTTTTTTCGTGCTAAAAGCGTGTCTTTAATCTCTGCTTGGAGAGAAAAGCTCTTTCCTTTTTTTTTGGCCACAGCTGGGGACATCTTTTATTTTGTCCTTGTTCCACTGTGTGCGGTCTTAATTATGAACGTCATTTTTGTTATCACAGGGGCGGAAATTTAAAAAACTTGATTCTGGCCTTTCTTCCTGATGAAACAATGAATTTAAATTTAACATTGAAAAAAATTACAAAAGATATTGAATATATTCATGAAGAAAATTTTGTAATACTATATTATAATCCCAATGTCGTAATGATCTTATAAAAGCAAAATTAAAAAATTTTAAATACTTTTTATTCGCTAATCCAATGTACTACATTAAAGTTATTAATAAATTACATAACATTTCTCGTCATATTTAAAGTTCAAATATGCTAATTATTATGACACACTAGTAACCAAGGCATACAATTCAATAATACGCTTCACGCCGGAAACAAAAGATATTAGCATAAGCATCGTAATCATCAATCAAAATATTCAACAATCCCTCATTCTTAACGGCTTTACGAGAAAAGTTTATGCGCGCGTCTGTGACGGAAGAAGCATCTTTTCCGACCCATAAAGCTCGCTTTAAGGATATGTCACTCAACGGCAGCTTTTAAATTGCCGTTATTATTATATGCGTATCAATAATTTTAATGCTACTTTCTTTTTTTTTTTTGAAGCACAAAAGTTGATCTGGTATAAAAGTACATTTGTTCGCTAAAATATAGTTTGATTTCAGGAATTAATTGTCTTATAGATTGTTTGCCACTGCAAATTGATAGTAATGATTTTTTAAAATTTTCTAATGGTAAGCAATTAAAAAATTATTCTAATTGAATATATTGCATATAATGCAAGGTACTACTTTCTTTTATCTGTCAAAACTACAGTTTTATATATGTTTCTATAGTAATTTTATCCGCAGCAAGCAAACTTTTGAAAATCTCTGTTGAAAAGTTCTTCGCGATTATGGAGTTTGCTGCTTAGAGCTTAACCCGTAGGAAAAGAGTGCAAAAGAATGAGAAACTTCCTGATTGTACACCTGCACTTTCACGCAAATACACATGCGCGTGTGTTAGTCCGTGTATTTGTAAGCATTTGTATAATGTACGTATACGTAAGTGTACTTATCAGTATTCCTGTTTGGTTTAAAGTGTGATGGCGCGTGAAAATAGTAGAAGTATAAAAGATCCTGCCCATTCAAGAGCTGAGATTGTTGGTGGAGCTAAAAGGATTGGAAGTTCTTTTTTTTTCTTCTTCTTTTTTTTGTTTTTTAAGGTGGCTGTGCGGCCGGGCTGTTAGCTTAAAGCTAGAAACGTGGTTATCTAAGAGAGCAAAAGCTAGCAATTCATGATGTTACTTTACCCAAGAACAATGGTATTTTCTTCCGTATGTTCTAAGTTTTTCTTTTTTTTTGACCTTCGCTTTTAGAAAGTTGAAAATAAGGATTAAAGTTAAAAATGATCAAAGTTAGATTTTTATGTTTTAATCGTTATTTTTTATTACAAGCTTTGAAGTGATAATTCAAATGAATAGTTCAATGAAAGAAGTTATGATTAATTTTTTCTAATATTGTTATGTGAATTAGTACTGTTTTATTATTTTATAAATCTTCTTTTTCTTCTTTTAAACTTCAATTAAATCTATCTATAAGAAAAAAGAACGATAGTCTCAGTACTGTATCTTTTTTTTCAATCTTGACAATAAAATAATAATAGTAAAAACATCTTGCTCGAAAGCTCGATAACAGACAAGTGACTTTCTACATTTTTTTTATCAAATAAGGAATTTTCCAACATCAAAGAGAAAAATTCTTATAAAAAAAAGAATTGAACAATGAGTAAACGTACGTAACAAACAAAATAAAATCAGTCTGTTCATGTATAAAGAAATGAAATATATAGTAAACTTATTTCTTTTGAAGTGTTTACCCGCTCTCTGTTTTTCATGCATTGTAACAAAAAAAAGGGAATCGTTCAGAAATGTGAATAGATGAAGAAAAGAGAATAAAATTTACGGAATGTTAGCTTGGGCTAGTTTGGAGAATCTTACGATTCTCAATTTCCCGCCGCAAAAGGTTTGAAAAGATGAAGTATATATATGCGAATAAGAGAAAGTAAGAAATAAAGAACAATTGTACACGGAGTCTTCCAAAACTGGGAGAAACTTTATCATAAACTGTTTGGAAAGAAACTTGGAATTCGTAAAAGATCTGCGAGTCGTTTTGCATTAATATCCGTAACTTTTTTTTCGAATATTTACAGAAGTTTCGATTTGAATGCGATTTTGGAGAAATTAAATTTAGGATTCTTTATAAAAAAATGACAATTTTTACGAATAAGTGAATTATTTCAAATTAGTTTAATTTTTAAGACGCAGTCCTATAGCTCTGTCCTTGTCTGTTTCAAATGTCTAATGAGAAGTTTATATTTTTTCAGAGGATGGAATTGATTGCTCTTCCTTAAATCTATGGGAGACAATATTTACTTACGTATTAAAATATTTAGTTCATCAATTATAATGAAAATTTAGATTAGACAAGGACAGAGCTATACGGCTGCTTCTTAAAATATATAATACTATGTATAGTATAAGATAAATTTTTTTTAAATGAATGGTCGAGTTCAGATCGTCATAGTTTAAAAGAAATGAAGGCGTGGTTCAGTGGTACATATTACTTGCTTATTCTTTAAAAGTAAAATCAATTTAATTTTTCACATTTGCTGGTATCTGTCTTCAATCGCTCCACGGCGAAATCAAGCTACAGTATTCGGATATTTCATAATAATTCACACTCGAAAACAATCCAAACAAATGTTACAGGTTGAAAAGTTATAACGAAAATTACAAAAGAAAAACTCTTTACCTTAGTTAGTATTATTTTTTTTCTCCGTTAAGTTTTTGATCCCTCTATTGGACGACTACGAAGTGGTCCTCAATTATTTTCCGATTGGTACATTTTGAAAAAAAATTTAGCTTAAAGAAAAATTTTTAAATTGACTTTGGGCCTGACTCAGATGAATTCAGGCAGCAAGAGCTGACGAGGCTCAAAAACTTGTGTATATAGTCGAGTCTGTCGAAGAAGAAACTCGTTGTTGATGGTTCGAAGTCCCGCCAGAAAACCCGTAGTTGATGTGTTGAAGTCCAATCAGAAAAAGCATTCCTTCCGCAAGTTCAAAAGCTTATATACTCTAATCCTACTATGGGTATCTTGTTCTAATTTCTAAAATATTCGTTTATTACTAATTTGATTTTTTTTTTGTTTTAAAGTTTACCCACTATGTATTTATGCAATCTCTTGACCATTTTGGAATTTAATCTACTTTATCGGTTTCCATTCTACGTGATTCCGTCAAAGAGATATTTCTTTCATTGCATTGAAATTTCAGGATGAATTTTGATAAACATTAAACTCATAGATTTGGCTAAATGTTTTATTGTCTGTCATATTTTTCGGTCTCTTGTCTTTTGGCGCTTGCCGAAATTCCCAGCGAAAAACTTTTGCTGCGTTGTCGGTCTTATCGTTTATTACTTTTATCTGTATTCTCTTGTCACTTAGCTTTGACTTAACTAAGATACATCCATTCATTCAGCATACCATTTTACTTGTATCTTATTCCTTTTTTTAAATAAGTCATTGGTAATGAACTCAATTCATTAGAATATTATTTAACAATGAATTTATGGATTAGTTAAAGAGATGTGATAATGTAGTGCAAAAATGTAGAGTAAAAAGGAAAATATTTGAAATTTTTTATGCTAAATCTTTAATTAAAAAGTTTAATATTAAGAGTATGATGTCTTCAATGGTTTACTCGGTGAGTTAAATATGCTTTGTTCACAAACATACCGGAAACCTCTATTGCTGCATCGCAATAATAACACGAATTCGCCGAGGTTAAAAAAAATTGAGCATAAATAATATATATTTTTAACTACATAACGTTAAAAAAATATAAGAAATTATAAAACATCATCTAAACTTTTTTTATAAATTTTCTATTTCCACCCACTCGAATTTTAAAGTTCAAAAAATCATAAAAAATTTTCAAACTTCGAAAAAAAAGCTTTCAAGTATCATTTACAATTTATGAACCAAAGCTATTTAACTTCAACTTCGCACTTTGTTACACACATCATCGTTTGAGTAACCATTTACTGAAACTGGAACCTTTCACGTACATTTATGAAATTGTCCTCTTCTTTTATAGTAAAAATAATTTTACTGTACTTACTACTTTGTAACCGTCCCTGGTAGAAAATAAACCATTTTTTGGTCATTTTTGCTGGTTAACACATGTTAAAATGACACTTATCTAGAAATTCCGTACAAAGAGTTTCCAAAATTTCTAGATAAGTGCCATTTTAACATGCGTTGGCCAACAAAAATGGCTAAAAAATGGTTTATTTTCTACCAGGGGTGTTTTCTTTTTTTTTACATTGGTTTTTTTTCTTCATTTATTTCTTGTTCTTCTGGTCTTTACAATATAGACTATATATAGAACGGAAAATGTTATTCTTACTTTTTTATTCTCTATCGCAATCAAGCCAAAGAAACACGTTTTAATATTTTTTATCTTATTTTTGTGAAAAAAAAATCATTACTCGTACTTAGGGAAAAAATGATGCGAAAATATGTAACGAACTCTTCTTTTCATGCGTCTTTTATATTCTTGAAATGAGAAAATGCACAGACAAACAAATTTTTTATGATACATAAAAAATGAATTTTCGTTTTTTATTTTACAAATAAAAATACGTATTAAAAGCTTTTAAACAAAAGCAAAATGTATTATTTTTAATTTTGTTTTTATTTTTCAACAATCTTTTCTTACAGATACTTTTATGTTACATTAAAATTTGCAAAATTAAAATAATTTTTTCAAAATGGTTGGTAAAGAATGAATATTTTTCTCAAATTTTTAATTTTTATTATAGTAATAATTATATTTTAAATATTACTTGTTTGATAAGTTATTCAAATTGTCTATCTGCTATTATGTTTGTAATTAACAATTTTCTCGTTAACTAAAATATTATTTAATGTTCAAATTGAGCAGGTGAGTGGCTCAGTCGGTAGAGCGTTGGTTTCGTATTCTCGGGGCTCTGAGTTCGAATCCCGCTCTCGGCAGCCGCTTGATAAAAGCACCACTATACGTTACGTGTGCTTTCTTCACAAACACACTTACGAGCTCCGTCGCTAATTAGCATTACAAAATAGCATAAATATAGCGACGTTAAAGAAGAAAAAAAAATGTTCATATTAAATTTTCAAATCAATTAATTTTTTGTGAAAAAAAAAAGATTTGATATAATTCAGAATAAATAGTTTTTTCTCTTTGTTAACACATATATAAGACGGTAAAAAAATAATTTTTAAAATAAAGTACAAGCATGCTTTCAAAAATATGTTTTTGCATATGGGATGTGTGCACGAATATGTGCGCACTCTTATTACTTGAGAACGACTTTACTGATTTCTATCTAACATGGCTTATTTTCAAAATTTATTAAATTGTTTTTACAAAATTTTTTATGCAGCTTGAAAGTTATTAAACTTTAAAAAAGATAAGCTAATTATTAACAACAGTTTTTTGTATGGATAAAAAAAGAAAACCCCATAAAACTAAAATAAAGATATTAGATAACACTTTTAGATTTTGTATTAAATAGCGCACTTACTTTTTTTCATGCAGGTTATAAAGATGCAGAACATAAACTATATTCAATCGTCGATAAAAGTAAGGAAAAAACGTAGACATTAGGTTAATTCGATACATTATGAGATTTCATCACAAGTACGAAATCTATCAAAGGGTAGAAACGTGACATAAAACTTTATCGCTTTTTAGTTATTACCAAAAAAAGATGTAGAAATCATAAAACGTTATTTTTTTATCAAGTTGTAATAATTTCTAATTGATTTCAGTGATTCATGCCTATTTTTTAAGATTATCATTATTCATGCAACAATCAAATAATTTTAAGGATACTTTAATTTTAAAGTACGTTTTTAGCGTTAAGACAAAAGCATAAAGCCTTGAATAATGTTTTGTTATTATATTTTTTAAGTAAATTAATTAATATTCACAGAGCCACGAGATTTAAATAAATTTCAATATCAAAAAGCTGAAAAATTTTTTGCGAACCTCGTAAGACTTTTCATATATTCTCGTTTAAACTAAAGCCACATTCTTTCAAATAAAGAAAATAAAGAAACGCTTATTCTTAGTTTCTATTCATGCTAGTTGCTATGCATCCTTTAATTATTCGCAAAAAAAAAATTTGCAGACATCGCAAGCCACGAATAACTATATATTTATTCAACTCGTAAAAACTCGTTTACTGAAATTTTTTTGTGCTTATGTGGGACATGGTGCACGTAAAATGAGTTGGAGTAACTTTTGCGTCAAAAGTTCTTTTGCCCAGAACTGGAAAAGGAATTTTCGTGAAGAACTTGCGTGGTAGTTCTACTTAATCTTTTTTTTCTTCTTTATTTTACCACCCCAAATTTCATTAAATTTTTTTCAACAAGTTGGAACTCGACTTTCGGATATACATTCATTTTAATTTTCTTATGAATATATTTTTTCGAAAACTTTTTGATTGACGAATTTTAATATGATTTGAAAAGTTAGCGGTTTCATTATTCTTTTGTGACTTCGCTTTTCTTTGTTTTAGTGATTAGAAATTCAAAGCGGATGAAATTTTATGTAAGACTTATTAATTCTATTCTGCTTAATCAGAAGGTTGATGTTTCATCTCGCTTGTTTTTCTATCTTTTTTGAAGAAGTTTTGAATTTTTTATTACTTTGTCAAATATTGAAATGTATAGAATGCTAAATTATATAAATCAAACTAGGAAGGCAAGTTTTACTAACAAGAAGAGTGTTTCACTTTCGGGTCACCTTTTTGCTCAAATTTTGGGAATATTTTCTAGATGCAGAAATATGAAGAAAGCCAAAATTTTAGAGGCCAACGCTCAATATTTCCCTAGTTACAGGTCATTAAAGAAAATCACTAAAAAAGTTACTAGATTTTCAAACGTTTATAGTTCCTCAGCATTATTAGCTAGAAGCTTAAACCTTTTTTTAAATGAAAGCTGAGCTCAAATCCTTTCGAAATAGCACATATAACATCTTAAAATATTATTTTTTCTCAAAGTTAAAGCGTAATAAAGATTGGACCTGAATTTTTTGTTTAAATCATTAATTAATAATAAAAGCTAAAATTGGGTTCAATCTTTATTATGCTATAACTTTGGGTAAAATAATATTTCGATATGCTATAACTACTATTTCGAAAGGATTTGAGCTCAGCTTTTATTTAAAAAAAGGTTTAAGCTTCTAGCTAATAATTCTGAGGAACTATAAGCGTTTGAAAATCTAGTAACTTTCAGTGATTTTCTTCGATGACCTGTAACCAGGGAAATATTGAGCGTTGGCCTCTAAAATTTTGGCTTTCTTCATATTTCTGCATCCAGAAAACATTCCCAAAATTTGAGCAAAAACGGTGACCCGAAGGTGAAACACTCTCCTTGTAAGTTTAATTATTAAACGCATATGAATTTGATCAATACCGCTTTAATCCGAGAGATTTTTTATATTAATTAATAAACATGTTTTCAAACTAATTTATTATTTTTATGATTCCATAACAAATTAAAATTTAACTGGATAAATATTTTATTGATTTTATACTTACTCAAATAATATTTGGCAACATTATTTTCTTATTTTAATTTCCATAGTAAAAATTAAATTTAATAAATGATACGAAGATTTTAGTTTCTTTCCTGCAAGTAAAATTAATCTTGTTGGAAAATTTCTTAAATTATTTATCAATTATTATTAAAAGTTTAAATAAACAATTTTGATTTTCAAAATCAAAAGCAATCTGTTCTACGAACTGATCTGTTGAGGAAATTCTATATATTATAGATAGCGTTCTAATTGTATCAATTTTAATCAATGTTTATCAATACCTTTTTGATTTGATCGATGAAACGGCATGTTTTTGATTGATTTAAATTTGTGATAAAAAGTATCCACTTTTATTTTGGGTTCCCTGGTGAAAAATTGATCATATTTTGGGCAGACTTTCTGGTCTACTGTAAGTTTAAATGACACTTATCTAAAAATTTCGTTCAAAGAATTTCTAGATACAGTTTTTAATATTTTTAATATTGCTTATCTTTTGTGGTCAACTACTTTTTTTCAATAAAATTTTTTTTACAGTAAACGAATTGAAACACGACATAAAGTTTTAAGAGTGACAAAAAAAATTGTTTAGAGTCTTAAATTTTAGGAGCTGAATTTTTCTTTTACTACCCCGTTTAGGCATCAAATCAAAAATGTTCTGCAGTTAATAAATAATTTTATTTTCCTTCATTTACTTTTTTTGTTCGCGTATAAACATTATGTTTATTATATTGCTTCTCCTCGCGTTTTCCATTATCTGATTATGAAATATTAAACATCATATTTTCGTAGGAAATTAGTTTAAATTAATTTAATATAATGGTTCAATTCATAATGAAAAAAAAATTTATTTTCTACGTATTCTCAATTTAAAATCTAATTTAGAACGAAAATTGACTTTCATTTTAATTAAAATCTTAGGGAAATTAGCGCGTTCTCCGAGTCGAAGTAAATGAGTTATTTTTACTTTTACAGCTTTATTAGGGCACGTAATAATACAGTTTTTGTTAGTAATTTTTCAAAGAGTTTATGAAGTATTATTTAAAATTTAATTACTGTAGAAATTTGGTTTAATAATTTATGAAATTGTTTAAATCATAAAATAAATAGATTTTATAGACTTTTTGGTTGAAAATGTTCTTGAAATTCGTTAAAAAATACATAAGACCTCAAAGTACGTGAATACTGAATAAAAATCTTATGTAACTAAAGGATCGCGTATACAAACCACAAGATCCTTTGGTAGTAGAAAATTTTTCGTTCTTTAAAGTATCAAAGCACTGGCAACTATTCTGCGTATGTAAACATGCTTCAAGTTTCAAAAGAATCTTTTGTATACTTTTAGCGTAGTCCATTCTCTAACATTTCTCTTTTGTAATGCACTATGGGAAGAAGAGGAAAAAAAAAGAAAATAAAGTCTTAAGAATCGGAAAAAGCCACTTTTGCGGCTGGTCGATGGTAGAGACCAGATTGACACTATATTCTCCTTTACCTTTCTTTTTCGTTGAAATTGGATTTACTTCCTTTTGTCTTTTCAATCCTGAGCTTTTTTTTTCTTTACCTTTATCTTTCTTTTTTTTTGTCTTAACGCGAGCCACGTGTCTCTTGATCCCTTAGTAAATAAAGGTCTTTTGTACTTTTTATTTTGTTCTAGTCATCAAGTTCCTATATCTTTCGCGTTTGTTTTTTCAACTACGTGTGTAGAAAAGGATAATAAGTTGACTGATGGTGATTAAAGTTTATTTGTGGTGTATTGCTACTGATTTATGATAAAAGTTGGATGATACTGATATTTGATTAATTATTTATTTTTTAAGGAAGTTTGGTATACATTAATTGCATTTTCAGTTTTAATCATAACTTTCTCCGTTTTTTTTTATAATCTGGTCATATTGAAAAATTATGAGCTTGAAAAATACTAATTTTTTTCTTTAATATTATTTTATGTTAATCTTGCCATCTTTAGAATCTTCCGATACCTAAATTATCATCATGACTATTTTGAATTTTAAAATGTTTTATTATTTCCGATATTATATCGAAGATATCCACGTAACACGAAGTTTCCGAATCTGATTTGCAATCTTTCAGGAAACTTTCATGAAATATTCCTGTAAGCTTGAAATATGTGGGACAAACTAGTTAGTTTGTCAGAAGTATTCCAAAAAAGATTGTTGTAATCTTTTAAGACACCATCCAAAAAGCTTTTACAAAAGGCTACTACAAGCTTTCAAAAAATCTCAATCAAACGTTTTAAAAAGATATTTATAAAGCTTTTTCGAATATTACAAATATGGGGTGGGGCTCAAACATTAGAATGTTTTTTATTTAATTAACATTTATTTAGAAGTTCATATAAATTATGTGCATATCGAGACTGTTCATTTATTTATTTTAGAATTTTCATTTTTTTAGCGACTTAAGTAACGAAAATAACTAATGCGAGTAAAGCATTTTAGAATATTCACTTTATCGAAATAATAAGTAGCAAAATAAATGTATTTATGGGTGGGGTTCGATTTTTCGAAAGACCGATATTTTTTGTGCTTAACGTAGAATCTCAAAATTTAGAATGATGCTATTGATAACATTCATTTAAATTATTTAGAAATCTCATTTTCAATTCATGGCTGCAATCAAAGTTTTTTTATTCGAATAAATTATAATTAATATTTAGATTCGTAACCCGTACATAGAGCACCATATAATTATAAAATATTTCGAAATTTCTAATAAAATCTTTTGACAAGTATTGAAAGAATATACAACTAGCTCGCCACAGCGGCCCTTTGGGCCGCTGTGTGGCTCACATCTCTGGTCCTTTCAGAGCTTCGCTTCGCTCAGCTCTGAAATGCCCTCGAGGCCTTGCATCGCGAAGCGATACAAGGCATGCAAAAGCTCCGCTTCTTGCATATAAGGCACGACCGAAAACGCTCGCGCTTCGCACTCGCTATTTGATATTTAAAAATATTAAAACAAATCATTTACAAACGCAAAAGCCTTAAAAGTTAATCTTATTTCTTTTTTTCATTGTATTTTTTACCGCATCTTTCAACAGGAGGTTTGAATTCATTGTATTTATTTGAAAAAACAAATTTATAATTATTTTAATTTTTCTTGTGAATTCAGTTGATTGATTTCGATAAAATTTATGTTATGTGAAAAAGACATATTTTCATTAATGTATACTTTTTAAAGTTTTGGATAGGATAATCTATCAAAAGTTATAAGAAAAAAAATAGTTCAGTAGCTTAAAAGTAAAGTTTTGTATTAAGTTTTTATTTGATCTGAATCATTCCGGCGGAGGATGATTTAAAACAATAATACAAATAAATATTGGCAGTTTAAAAAAAAATCGTTCTAGCGGTTTTAAAACAGTTATCCCTTTAGAGGTTAAAAAAATGATTTTTTGGTGATAACTTGAAAAAAACGAATTTTGAAAAAAAGTATATTAAATAAAATTTATAGAAAAAAATAAGATGCATTTTTTTAATATTATATATATATTTTTTTAAATAATATTTATCAAATTATCATTAAAAAGCCTTTAATTTCAACATTTTTCATGAACAATTTGAAAAATATTAACTTTAGAGAAAAATGTATAATATAAAAAAGATTTATTTTTTTATGTTCTATAACTTTTATTAAATATACTTTTTGAAAAAAATCGTATTTTTCAAGTTATTACCAAAAATCCATTTTTTTGACCATTTAAAAGGCGCCTATTTAAAAACGCTTCCAACGATTTTTTCAAAATAGGAACGTTTACTTGTGTTATTATTTGAAACAATTTCCCGTTTGAATAATTCAGATCGGATAAAAACTCGTCGAGAAAATTCATAAACTTGATTTCTCACACACATACATCCATACATACATTTTAAGGAAGCCTCGTAATAGTCTTATTTTGCTATAAAAATAAGTTTTTTATCATAAAAAACATATTTTAAAGGGTTACATTTTTCGCGATGTCGAAAATATAAGGCACTTCCGTATAGCGGTCGTGCCTAAAAATATACTTTTGAAAACTCTATTAGAAATTTCGAAATATCTAATCATAATATGGTGTTCTGTATACTTGTTACTATTCTAAATATCAATTATAATTTATTCGAATAAATAGATTTCGATTGCAGCCATGAATTGAAAACGAGATTTCTAAATAATTTAAATGAATGTTATCAATAGCATCATTCTAAATTTTGAGATTCTACGTTAAGCACAAAAAAATATCGGTCTTTCGAAAAATCGAACCCCACCCGTATTTATAAATTTAGAATAAACTATATCAAGATTTCGAAAGAATTCTAAATATTTTAATCGAATAATTTGAGATTATCAAATCATGAAATTTCATTATTACTTTATTCTAAATTATGGAATACGCTATTCGTAATTGTGGCACTCTAAATAAATATTCATTAAATAAAAAACATTCTAATGTTCGAGCCCCACCCCAAATATGTTCGTTCGAACCTTACAAAAAGTTTTAACAACGGATCACCAAAGTCGCGCTAAATCTTCGACCCATAATTCTGGATCACCTAGGTTGAGAGTTGAAAGATTTATAAATTTGTTTCTCAAATCTTGTATACAAAAAGGACGAGGTTCGGTATTGCCGCTTACGGTAATTATAAGCTCGACTTAGAAATTATAAGCTCAACTCATTTTTATCATAAACTCATACAAGCTCTCCATATTCCTAAATCATATTATAACCTTGAATTATAATCCCTGATGTATACGTAGAATGTTGTAGTTTTCTTATAAGTTATATACCTTTTAGTCATGCACACGTATACAGAACATAATCATTACGGAGCTTTTCTGAAAGTCGATTAGCACGTTGTGTCGTCATAGAAAGTTTCGAAGAAGATTCTGTGTGTTTGATATGAAATTATTAATAACCGTGCTTAGCATTGTTGGTATACAGTATAAGATAGCTTTTCGAAATGTTCGATAATATTTAATGGATTCTGATTCTGATGTTTTAATATCTATATGCAAGAGCTTTTCTTTATATAGGTTAACTTCGATTGCTCGTATACGGTCAGAAATATTAACAGACGCGTCTGTTAAAAACTGTTTGGAGACAAAAATATCTGTTACTTTAACATACAAAGTATCCATGAAAAATGTAATATACATTTTAAATTGACATACTTGTGTCTGTTGATTTAACAGACATTAAGTAACAGACGAAAAAAGTTAACAGATTACACAAACGTTTTTAACCGTGTAAATTATATACTATATTATAATATAGTTTATACATATTAAAAGACTATTCAAGCCTAAATTTAAATTTAAATTAAGAGATGATCGAATCTAGGAGATGATATCTATGTTGAACAAGGACTCATTAGTCTCCTCCTATCTTGTTGTTATTTATTTTTTTTTATACTGTTGCTTATTTTATGGCCATTAAAAGTTTTTAATTAAATTATGATAGTTTATTGTTCTGTTCAAGGGTGCGTCGTTGATTGTTTCTTACGTTGATATACGCAAATGATTATTTAAGTGACATATCTTGCATTATGTGTATGTTTGAGTTTTAAAAAATTACTTACGCTTATTGTACCAAGTAATTTGTAATTTTTATATCAAAATAAAATAAAATGTAATTTCAAAAGGCAGTAGTTGCAGAGGTGGAGCTATCTATCTTATATGTAAAATATGATGTTGAAAATCAACTCAAAAATTGTATATAAAAATCATAGTCCTTTTATTCTATCTGCAAAATTTAAAACAATTGTCCTATTAAATAATTTAAGTTAGGAAATTGTATTTGAATCTTTAGAGAACAAGTAGGTAGGAATTTTCATTTGTCTATGTTATAATTAATATAATAGAATTAAAGTAATATTAAATGAAAAACTGTATGAATACGTAATTAAAATAAATTTTTTTCAGTTTCAAATGAAAATAATTTATAGAGATAGATAACGAAACAAAAGGTTTTAATAAGATTCAATGAAATAAATTTTTAAGATTTAAATATCTTTTTTATAAAATTTTTATTTTCTTAATTCTTTTTATTACATACTCTACGAATTATTCTGTTTATAATGAATGATTATTATTAAGATTACATCAAATTTACATACAAGTTTATTTACAATTCGTTTGACAGTATTTGGCTTTAAAAATTATCATCTATTAAAATAAATATTTACTAATTTTAAATAGTTTACAATGAAAATTTATTGTATATACAAATAAAATTTATTATAAAATTAAAATTTTTAAAAATATAAAAATAATTCTTTTCTGATTTTGTACTGAAAAATTTTCAATGTTTAAATTATAGTTGACTCAAACCTCCGATGATTAGAATGCATTTCTGGATAGTGCCTTGGCACATGCATCATTGTAACTGGTAATCATTGAGTCATAAGAAATCCAGAAATTTGATCTTGTTGATTGTTAGTAGTTCGTACACTTGAATTTCTTCTCCTCGGATTTTGATGTGTTTTAATATGTTTATTAAGGTGGTCACTCCTCGTAAAACCTTTAGCACACGTGGGGCATATATGTTTTGCTTCTTTGGTGTGTATCCTTTGATGCCGTAGTAACAAGTCCGACCGGTAGAATGTTTTTCCACAAATAGTATTGGAATTTATAAGAAACGAACATTCATAAGGTCTTTCACCAGTGTGCCACGATCTTATATGGGCTTTAAGGTGTGACGATCTGGAAAAAAGCTGACCACAACTATCATAGTCACAACTATGTTGCAATCTACCGACGGGACCAACTGAATTTTTTTATTTTTACAATTATTACAAGTGCAAGGATTGCACTTACGACCTTGCTTGATTTGTTTGTCCTCAACATTAACTGATTCAGGTGGCGAGATAGTTTGATGAAACATTTGCGTTGATGTCGATGGTGTAAATTCTGTATTGAACGATGCTTGTATATCAAATGGAGGACTAGTTGATTCCGGCGGTGACGGCGGTAATACAAAACTTGTTGCACATAATTCTATAGAATTATGATTACTTGGAGAATTCAGTGCTGTCGCATGAAAGTCTGTATTTTTCATATAAGTCTGATCGCTGCCGTTATTACTGTGTTGATATGCAAAACTTGTTGCACTTAATTCTAATTCATTTCGTTTAAATGCTGGACAATTCAGCGCTGTTGCGGTGTATGCCGTTGGAACTCCATACGATACAATCTCATCCGATTCAAAGATCGGCACTTCGTTAGATGAAGACATCGAAATTGGATGATTAATAATTGCATCATTGTGCATTTCGTAATATCTAGGATTGGCTTCATTATGACTTATTGGAAGACTTTCGGTTATCGATGCGTATTCGAAATCAATCGGAGTTGCCATAGGCATGCCTGACATTGTCGTGGAACCAAAGGTGTAACCCTGAAATCAGAAAAAATAATTATTATTAAAGATGAATATTATTATTATTTTATTACATAACATTAAGATGAAAATTTATTTTTTCATTAAATTAACAATTAACAATTATTAAGCGTGATGTTACGTCTGATATTTTTTCTATAATTATCTAATATGTATTATTTTGTTAATAAAATTTAACATTAACTTATTGAAAATAATTAATATGAGCTATAAATGTTATATAAACCAACCAAGCTATTTCAATTTCTAAAAATAATATTGAATATTCAAAAATACGTACCTTCTCATCACACTCCATCATAATTGAAAAATCCATTTCGAAATAAAAATTCTTAATAAAAATTTAATAAGTAGTTGCCAAAAGCTTTCTAGGATGAGACTATTAAGTCTGGTGTTTCAATAACTTATGAAGTTTAGAAAGACCTGGAACGCTTTATATATTCGCGGTACCTAGAACATTATTGGAGCAAACAGATTAAGAAAGGGATTACATATACGAAAAGTAGAAATCAAACAATTAGTTCAGTGTACCGGATTTTAGAGTTGGGAGGGGTTAGAAAAATATTATACCAGTATAAAATTTATTTCCAGTTTTCTAGTATGTAATAATGAAAAAAGATGCTCATATTTCATTCTTATAGGCTTACAGCCCATATTATGAGATAATATGAAAGACTTTTATTCAAAAAGTTATGTTCAATCCCCAAAGTTTTCTGGTAAGTAATAATAAAAAAAGATGCTTATATTTTAATCACATAGGTTCCTTAATCTCATAATCATAACTTTAGAACATATATCGAATTTTACATGTAAGTTTGGAATCTCGTAACTCATTAACTGTAAAGCTGAGAAAGATCACCAAAAAAGAAAATAAGAATAGAGAAGACCAGCTTTAATTTGCAAGGTTTTTTTTTATTATTACATACCAGAAAACTATCCCCAAAGTTTTTTCAAATCGGTTCCCGACTTAAATTAAACTTTGGGGATAGTTTTCTGGTATGTAATAATGAACAAAGATGCTCATAATTGAATCTCATAGGCTTATAACCCATATTATAAGATAGTATGAAAGACTTTTATTCAAAAAGTTATGTTTAATCCCCAAAGTTTTCTGGTAAGTAATAATAAAAAAAGATGCTTATATTTTAATCACATAGGTTCCTTAATCTCATAATCATAACTTTAGAACTTATATCGAATTTTACATGTAAGTTTGAAATCTCGTAACTCATTAACTGTAAAGCTGAGAAAGATCACCAAAAAAGAAAATAAGAGTAGAGAAGACCAGCTTTAATTTGCAAGGTTTTTTTTTTATTATTACATACCAGAAAACTATCCCCAAAGTTTTTTTCAAATCGGTTCCCGACTTAAATTAAACTTTGGGGATAGTTTTCTGGTATGTAATAATGAACAAAGATGCTCATAATTGAATCTCATAGGCTTATAACCCATATTATAAGATAGTATGAAAGACTTTTATTCAAAAAGTTATGTTTAATCCCCAAAGTTTTCTGGTAAGTAATAATAAAAAAAGATGCTTATATTTTAATCACATAGGTTCCTTAATCTCATAATCATAACTTTAGAACTTATATCGAATTTTACATGTAAGTTTGAAATCTCGTAACTCATTAACTGTAAAGCTGAGAAAGATCACCAAAAAGAAAATAAGAGTAGAGAAGACCAGCTTTAATTTGCAAGGTTTTTTTTTATTATTACACACCAGAAAACTATCCCCAAAGTTCTTTTCAAATCGGTTCCCGACTTAAATTATACTTTGGGGATAGTTTTCTGGTATGTAATAATGAACAAAGATGCTCATAATTGAATCTCATAGGCTTATAACCCATATTATGAGATAGTATGAAAGACTTTTATTCAAAAAGTTATGTTTAATCCCCAAAGTTTTCTGGTAAGTAATAATAAAAAAAGATGTTTATATTTTAATCACATAGGCCCCTTAATCTCATAATCATAACTTTAGAGCTTATATCGAATTTTACATGTAAGTTTGGAATCTCGTAACTCATTAACTGTAAATCTGAGAAAGATCACCAAAAAAGAAAATAAGAATAGAGAAGACCAGCTTTAATTTGCAAGGTTTTTTTTTATTATTACATACCAGAAAACTATCCCTAAAGTTTTTTTCAAATCGGTTCCCGGCTTAATTAAGAATTATTTGGGTGACAAGAAATGGTTTGCTAATGTATGGAGAAACTTTTAGCAGAGAGAAATTATATATTATGTAAATTTGATGTAATCTTAATAATAATCATTCATTATAAACAGAATAATTCGTAGAGTATGTAATAAAAAGAATTAAGAAAATAAAAATTTTATAAAAAAGATATTTAAATCTTAAAAATTTATTTCATTGAATCTTATTAAAACCTCTTTGTTTCGTTATACTATCTCTATAAATTATTTTCATTTGAAACTAAAAAAATTCATCTTAATTACGTATCCACACAGTTTTTCATTTAATATTACTTTAGTTCTATTATATTAATTATAACATAGACAAATGAAAATTCCTACCTACTTGTTCTCTAAAGATTCAACTACAATTTCCTAACTTAAATTATTTAATAGGACAATTGTTTTAAATTTTGCAGATAGAATAAAAGGACTATGATTTTTTATATACAATTTTTGAGTTGATTTTCAACATCATATTTTGCATATAAGATAGATAGCTCCAGCTCTGCAAGTACTGCCTCTTATAATTACAATTTATTTTAATTTGATATAAAAATTTGAAAATTACTTGGTACAATAAGCGTAAGTAATTTTTTAAAACTCAAACATACACATAATGCAAGATATGTCACTTAAATAATCATTTGCGTATATCAACGTAAGAAACAATCAACGACGCACCCTTGAACAGAACAATAAACTATCATAATTTAATTAAAAACTTTCAATGGCCATAAAATAAGCAACAGTATAAAAAAATAGAAATAACAAGATAGAATTCGAAAATTCGTACATACTAGGAGAGTGTCACATCTCTGGATCACGGATTTTGCTCAAACTTGTGGCTAAGTCTTCAGATGACAAAATATGAAAAAAGCTCAAGCTAAAGTCACAAACGCTCAATATTTCCCTAGATACAGGCAATCAAAGAAAATCACTAAAAAAGTTACTAGATTTTCAAACACTTATAGCTCTTAAGCATCGATAGCTAGAAGCTTGAAACTCTTTTTAAATTAAAGCTGAGATCAAATCTTTTCAAAAAAGTAGTTATAGCATGTCAAAATATTATTTTTTCCCATAGTTATAGCGTAATAAAGATTGCACTTAATTTCAGCTTTTATTATTTCCGATATTATATCGAAGATATCCACGTAACACGAAGTTTCCGAATCTGATTTGCAATCTTTCAGGAAACTTTCATGAAATATTCCTGTAAGCTTGAAATATGTGGGACAAACTAGTTAGTTTGTCAGAAGTATTCCAAAAAGATTGTTGTAATCTTTTAAGACACCATCCAAAAAGCTTTTACAAAAGGCTACTACAAGCTTTCAAAAAATCTCAATCAAACGTTTTAAAAAGATATTTATAAAGCTTTTTCGAATATTACAAATATGGGGTGGGGCTCAAACATTAGAATGTTTTTTATTTAATTAACATTTATTTAGAAGTTCATATAAATTATGTGCATATCGAGACTGTTCATTTATTTATTTTAGAATTTTCATTTTTTTAGCGACTTAAGTAACGAAAATAACTAATGCGAGTAAAGCATTTTAGAATATTCACTTTATCGAAATAATAAGTAGCAAAATAAATGTATTTATGGGTGGGGTTCGATTTTTCGAAAGACCGATATTTTTTTGTGCTTAACGTAGAATCTCAAAATTTAGAATGATGCTATTGATAACATTCATTTAAATTATTTAGAAATCTCATTTTCAATTCATGGCTGCAATCAAAGTTTTTTTATTCGAATAAATTATAATTAATATTTAGATTCGTAACCCGTACATAGAGCACCATATAATTATAAAATATTTCGAAATTTCTAATAAAATCTTTTGACAAGTATTGAAAGAATATACAACTAGCTCGCCACAGCGGCCCTTTGGGCCGCTGTGGCTCGCATCTTGGTCCTTTCAGAGCTTCGCTTCGCTCAGCTCTGAAATGCCCTCGGGCCTTGCATCGCGAAGCGATGCAAGGCATGCAAAAAGCTCCGCTTCTTGCATATAAGGCACGACCGAAAACGCTCGCGCTTCGCACTCGCTATTTGATATTTAAAAAATATTAAAACAAATCATTTACAAACGCAAAAGCCTTAAAAGTTAATCTTATTTCTTTTTTTCATTGTATTTTTTACCGCATCTTTCAACAGGAGGTTTGAATTCATTGTATTTATTTGAAAAAACAAATTTATAATTATTTTAATTTTTCTTGTGAATTCAGTTGATTGATTTCGATAAAATTTATGTTATGTGAAAAAGACATATTTTCATTAATGTATACTTTTTAAAGTTTTGGATAGGATAATCTATCAAAAGTTATAAGAAAAAAAATAGTTCAGTAGCTTAAAAGTAAAGTTTTGTATTAAGTTTTTATTTGATCTGAATCATTCCGGCGGAGGATGATTTAAAACAATAATACAAATAAATATTGGCAGTTTAAAAAAAAATCGTTCTAGCGGTTTTAAAACAGTTATCCCTTTAGAGGTTAAAAAAATGATTTTTTGGTGATAACTTGAAAAAACGAATTTTTGAAAAAAAGTATATTAAATAAAATTTATAGAAAAAAATAAGATGCATTTTTTTAATATTATATATATATTTTTTTAAATAATATTTATCAAATTATCATTAAAAGCCTTTAATTTCAACATTTTTCATGAACAATTTGAAAAATATTAACTTTAGAAAAATGTATAATATAAAAAAGATTTATTTTTTTATGTTCTATAACTTTTATTAAATATACTTTTTGAAAAAAAATCGTATTTTTCAAGTTATTACCAAAAATCCATTTTTTTGACCATTTAAAAGGCGCCTATTTAAAAACGCTTCCAACGATTTTTTCAAAATAGGAACGTTTACTTGTGTTATTATTTGAAACAATTTCCCGTTTGAATAATTCAGATCGGATAAAAACTCGTCGAGAAAATTCATAAACTTGATTTCTCACACACATACATCCATACATACATTTTAAGGAAGCCTCGTAATAGTCTTATTTTGCTATAAAAATAAGTTTTTTATCATAAAAAACATATTTTAAAGGGTTACATTTTTCGCGATGTCGAAAATATAAGGCACTTCCGTATAGCGGTCGTGCCTAAAAATATACTTTTGAAAACTCTATTAGAAATTTCGAAATATCTAATCATAATATGGTGTTCTGTATACTTGTTACTATTCTAAATATCAATTATAATTTATTCGAATAAATAGATTTCGATTGCAGCCATGAATTGAAAACGAGATTTCTAAATAATTTAAATGAATGTTATCAATAGCATCATTCTAAATTTTGAGATTCTACGTTAAGCACAAAAAAATATCGGTCTTTCGAAAAATCGAACCCCACCCGTATTTATAAATTTAGAATAAACTATATCAAGATTTCGAAAGAATTCTAAATATTTTAATCGAATAATTTGAGATTATCAAATCATGAAATTTCATTATTACTTTATTCTAAATTATGGAATACGCTATTCGTAATTGTGGCACTCTAAATAAATATTCATTAAATAAAAAACATTCTAATGTTCGAGCCCCACCCCAAATATGTTCGTTCGAACCTTACAAAAAGTTTTAACAACGGATCACCAAAGTCGCGCTAAATCTTCGACCCATAATTCTGGATCACCTAGGTTGAGAGTTGAAAGATTTATAAATTTGTTTCTCAAATCTTGTATACAAAAAGGACGAGGTTCGGTATTGCCGCTTACGGTAATTATAAGCTCGACTTAGAAATTATAAGCTCAACTCATTTTTATCATAAACTCATACAAGCTCTCCATATTCCTAAATCATATTATAACCTTGAATTATAATCCCTGATGTATACGTAGAATGTTGTAGTTTTCTTATAAGTTATATACCTTTTAGTCATGCACACGTATACAGAACATAATCATTACGGAGCTTTTCTGAAAGTCGATTAGCACGTTGTGTCGTCATAGAAAGTTTCGAAGAAGATTCTGTGTGTTTGATATGAAATTATTAATAACCGTGCTTAGCATTGTTGGTATACAGTATAAGATAGCTTTTCGAAATGTTCGATAATATTTAATGGATTCTGATTCTGATGTTTTAATATCTATATGCAAGAGCTTTTCTTTATATAGGTTAACTTCGATTGCTCGTATACGGTCAGAAATATTAACAGACGCGTCTGTTAAAAACTGTTTGGAGACAAAAATATCTGTTACTTTAACATACAAAGTATCCATGAAAAATGTAATATACATTTTAAATTGACATACTTGTGTCTGTTGATTTAACAGACATTAAGTAACAGACGAAAAAAGTTAACAGATTACACAAACGTTTTTAACCGTGTAAATTATATACTATATTATAATATAGTTTATACATATTAAAAGACTATTCAAGCCTAAATTTAAATTTAAATTAAGAGATGATCGAATCTAGGAGATGATATCTATGTTGAACAAGGACTCATTAGTCTCCTCCTATCTTGTTGTTATTTATTTTTTTTTATACTGTTGCTTATTTTATGGCCATTAAAAGTTTTTAATTAAATTATGATAGTTTATTGTTCTGTTCAAGGGTGCGTCGTTGATTGTTTCTTACGTTGATATACGCAAATGATTATTTAAGTGACATATCTTGCATTATGTGTATGTTTGAGTTTTAAAAAATTACTTACGCTTATTGTACCAAGTAATTTGTAATTTTTATATCAAAATAAAATAAAATGTAATTTCAAAAGGCAGTAGTTGCAGAGGTGGAGCTATCTATCTTATATGTAAAATATGATGTTGAAAATCAACTCAAAAATTGTATATAAAAAATCATAGTCCTTTTATTCTATCTGCAAAATTTAAAACAATTGTCCTATTAAATAATTTAAGTTAGGAAATTGTATTTGAATCTTTAGAGAACAAGTAGGTAGGAATTTTCATTTGTCTATGTTATAATTAATATAATAGAATTAAAGTAATATTAAATGAAAAACTGTATGAATACGTAATTAAAATAAATTTTTTTCAGTTTCAAATGAAAATAATTTATAGAGATAGATAACGAAACAAAAAGGTTTTAATAAGATTCAATGAAATAAATTTTTAAGATTTAAATATCTTTTTTATAAAATTTTTATTTTCTTAATTCTTTTTATTACATACTCTACGAATTATTCTGTTTATAATGAATGATTATTATTAAGATTACATCAAATTTACATACAAGTTTATTTACAATTCGTTTGACAGTATTTGGCTTTAAAAAATTATCATCTATTAAAATAAATATTTACTAATTTTAAATAGTTTACAATGAAAATTTATTGTATATACATGTAATAATGAACAAAGATGCTCATAATTGAATCTCATAGGCTTATAACCCATATTATGAGATAGTATGAAAGACTTTTATTCAAAAAGTTATGTTTAATCCCCAAAGTTTTCTGGTAAGTAATAATAAAAAAAGATGTTTATATTTTAATCACATAGGCCCCTTAATCTCATAATCATAACTTTAGAGCTTATATCGAATTTTACATGTAAGTTTGGAATCTCGTAACTCATTAACTGTAAATCTGAGAAAGATCACCAAAAAAGAAAATAAGAATAGAGAAGACCAGCTTTAATTTGCAAGGTTTTTTTTTTATTATTACATACCAGAAAACTATCCCTAAAGTTTTTTTCAAATCGGTTCCCGGCTTAATTAAGAATTATTTGGGTGACAAGAAATGGTTTGCTAATGTATGGAGAAACTTTTAGCAGAGAGAAATTATATATTATGTAAATTTGATGTAATCTTAATAATAATCATTCATTATAAACAGAATAATTCGTAGAGTATGTAATAAAAAGAATTAAGAAAATAAAAATTTTAAAATAAAATAAAATGTAATTTCAAAAGGCAGTAGTTGCAGAGGTGGAGCTATCTATCTTATATGTAAAATATGATGTTGAAAATCAACTCAAAAATTGTATATAAAAAATCATAGTCCTTTTATTCTATCTGCAAAATTTAAAACAATTGTCCTATTAAATAATTTAAGTTAGGAAATTGTATTTGAATCTTTAGAGAACAAGTAGGTAGGAATTTTCATTTGTCTATGTTATAATTAATATAATAGAATTAAAGTAATATTAAATGAAAAACTGTATGAATACGTAATTAAAATAAATTTTTTTCAGTTTCAAATGAAAATAATTTATAGAGATAGATAACGAAACAAAAAGGTTTTAATAAGATTCAATGAAATAAATTTTTAAGATTTAAATATCTTTTTTATAAAATTTTTATTTTCTTAATTCTTTTTATTACATACTCTACGAATTATTCTGTTTATAATGAATGATTATTATTAAGATTACATCAAATTTACATACAAGTTTATTTACAATTCGTTTGACAGTATTTGGCTTTAAAAAATTATCATCTATTAAAATAAATATTTACTAATTTTAAATAGTTTACAATGAAAATTTATTGTATATACAAATAAAATTTATTATCAAATTAAAATTTTTAAAAATATAAAAATAATTCTTTTCTGATTTTGTACTGAAAAATTTTCAATGTTTAAATTATAGTTGACTCAAACCTCCGATGATTAGAATGCATTTCTGGATAGTGCCTTGGCACATGCATCATTGTAACTGGTAATCATTGAGTCATAAGAAATCCAGAAATTTGATCTTGTTGATTGTTAGTAGTTCGTACACTTGAATTTCTTCTCCTCGGATTTTGATGTGTTTTAATATGTTTATTAAGGTGGTCACTCCTCGTAAAACCTTTAGCACACGTGGGGCATATATGTTTTGCTTCTTTGGTGTGTATCCTTTGATGCCGTAGTAACAAGTCCGACCGGTAGAATGTTTTTCCACAAATAGTATTGGAATTTATAAGAAACGAACATTCATAAGGTCTTTCACCAGTGTGCCACGATCTTATATGGGCTTTAAGGTGTGACGATCTGGAAAAAAGCTGACCACAACTATCATAGTCACAACTATGTTGCAATCTACCGACGGGACCAACTGAATTTTTTTTTATTTTTACAATTATTACAAGTGCAAGGATTGCACTTACGACCTTGCTTGATTTGTTTGTCCTCAACATTAACTGATTCAGGTGGCGAGATAGTTTGATGAAACATTTGCGTTGATGTCGATGGTGTAAATTCTGTATTGAACGATGCTTGTATATCAAATGGAGGACTAGTTGATTCCGGCGGTGACGGCGGTAATACAAAACTTGTTGCACATAATTCTATAGAATTATGATTACTTGGAGAATTCAGTGCTGTCGCATGAAAGTCTGTATTTTTCATATAAGTCTGATCGCTGCCGTTATTACTGTGTTGATATGCAAAACTTGTTGCACTTAATTCTAATTCATTTCGTTTAAATGCTGGACAATTCAGCGCTGTTGCGGTGTATGCCGTTGGAACTCCATACGATACAATCTCATCCGATTCAAAGATCGGCACTTCGTTAGATGAAGACATCGAAATTGGATGATTAATAATTGCATCATTGTGCATTTCGTAATATCTAGGATTGGCTTCATTATGACTTATTGGAAGACTTTCGGTTATCGATGCGTATTCGAAATCAATCGGAGTTGCCATAGGCATGCCTGACATTGTCGTGGAACCAAAGGTGTAACCCTGAAATCAGAAAAAATAATTATTATTAAAGATGAATATTATTATTATTTTATTACATAACATTAAGATGAAAATTTATTTTTTCATTAAATTAACAATTAACAATTATTAAGCGTGATGTTACGTCTGATATTTTTTCTATAATTATCTAATATGTATTATTTTGTTAATAAAATTTAACATTAACTTATTGAAAATAATTAATATGAGCTATAAATGTTATATAAACCAACCAAGCTATTTCAATTTCTAAAAATAATATTGAATATTCAAAAATACGTACCTTCTCATCACACTCCATCATAATTGAAAAATCCATTTCGAAATAAAAATTCTTAATAAAAATTTAATAAGTAGTTGCCAAAAGCTTTCTAGGATGAGACTATTATGTCTGGTGTTTCAATAACTTATGAAGTTTAGAAAGACCTGGAACGCTTTATATATTCGTGGTACCTAGAACATTATTGGAGCAAACAGATTAAGAAAGGGATTACATATACGAAAAGTAGAAATCAAACAATTAGTTCAGTGTACCGGATTTTAGAGTTGGGAGGGGTTAGAAAAATATTATACCAGTATAAAATTTATTTCCAGTTTTCTAGTATGTAATAATGAAAAAAGATGCTCATATTTCATTCTTATAGGCTTACAGCCCATATTATGAGATAATATGAAAGACTTTTATTCAAAAAGTTATGTTCAATCCCCAAAGTTTTCTGGTAAGTAATAATAAAAAAAGATGCTTATATTTTAATCACATAGGTTCCTTAATCTCATAATCATAACTTTAGAACATATATCGAATTTTACATGTAAGTTTGGAATCTCGTAACTCATTAACTGTAAAGCTGAGAAAGATCACCAAAAAAGAAAATAAGAATAGAGAAGACCAGCTTTAATTTGCAAGGTTTTTTTTTATTATTACATACCAGAAAACTATCCCCAAAGTTTTTTCAAATCGGTTCCCGACTTAAATTAAACTTTGGGGATAGTTTTCTGGTATGTAATAATGAACAAAGATGCTCATAATTGAATCTCATAGGCTTATAACCCATATTATAAGATAGTATGAAAGACTTTTATTCAAAAAGTTATGTTTAATCCCCAAAGTTTTCTGGTAAGTAATAATAAAAAAAGATGCTTATATTTTAATCACATAGGTTCCTTAATCTCATAATCATAACTTTAGAACTTATATCGAATTTTACATGTAAGTTTGAAATCTCGTAACTCATTAACTGTAAAGCTGAGAAAGATCACCAAAAAAGAAAATAAGAGTAGAGAAGACCAGCTTTAATTTGCAAGGTTTTTTTTTTATTATTACACACCAGAAAACTATCCCCAAAGTTCTTTTCAAATCGGTTCCCGACTTAAATTATACTTTGGGGATAGTTTTCTGGTATGTAATAATGAACAAAGATGCTCATAATTGAATCTCATAGGCTTATAACCCATATTATGAGATAGTATGAAAGACTTTTATTCAAAAAGTTATGTTTAATCCCCAAAGTTTTCTGGTAAGTAATAATAAAAAAAGATGTTTATATTTTAATCACATAGGCCCCTTAATCTCATAATCATAACTTTAGAGCTTATATCGAATTTTACATGTAAGTTTGGAATCTCGTAACTCATTAACTGTAAATCTGAGAAAGATCACCAAAAAAGAAAATAAGAATAGAGAAGACCAGCTTTAATTTGCAAGGTTTTTTTATTATTATTACATACCAGAAAACTATCCCTAAAGTTTTTTCAAATCGGTTCCCGGCTTAATTAAGAATTATTTGGGTGACAAGAAATGGTTTGCTAATGTATGGAGAAACTTTTAGCAGAGAGAAATTATATATTATGTAAATTTGATGTAATCTTAATAATAATCATTCATTATAAACAGAATAATTCGTAGAGTATGTAATAAAAAGAATTAAGAAAATAAAAATTTTATAAAAAAGATATTTAAATCTTAAAAATTTATTTCATTGAATCTTATTAAAACCTCTTTGTTTCGTTATACTATCTCTATAAATTATTTTCATTTGAAACTAAAAAAATTCATCTTAATTACGTATCCACACAGTTTTTCATTTAATATTACTTTAGTTCTATTATATTAATTATAACATAGACAAATGAAAATTCCTACCTACTTGTTCTCTAAAGATTCAACTACAATTTCCTAACTTAAATTATTTAATAGGACAATTGTTTTAAATTTTGCAGATAGAATAAAAGGACTATGATTTTTTATATACAATTTTTGAGTTGATTTTCAACATCATATTTTGCATATAAGATAGATAGCTCCAGCTCTGCAAGTACTGCCTCTTATAATTACAATTTATTTTAATTTGATATAAAAATTTGAAAATTACTTGGTACAATAAGCGTAAGTAATTTTTTAAAACTCAAACATACACATAATGCAAGATATGTCACTTAAATAATCATTTGCGTATATCAACGTAAGAAACAATCAACGACGCACCCTTGAACAGAACAATAAACTATCATAATTTAATTAAAAACTTTCAATGGCCATAAAATAAGCAACAGTATAAAAAAATAGAAATAACAAGATAGAATTCGAAAATTCGTACATACTAGGAGAGTGTCACATCTCTGGATCACGGATTTTGCTCAAACTTGTGGCTAAGTCTTCAGATGACAAAATATGAAAAAAGCTCAAGCTAAAGTCACAAACGCTCAATATTTCCCTAGATACAGGCAATCAAAGAAAATCACTAAAAAAGTTACTAGATTTTCAAACACTTATAGCTCTTAAGCATCGATAGCTAGAAGCTTGAAACTCTTTTTAAATTAAAGCTGAGATCAAATCTTTTCAAAAAAGTAGTTATAGCATGTCAAAATATTATTTTTTCCCATAGTTATAGCGTAATAAAGATTGCACTTAATTTCAGCTTTTATTATTAATTGATGTTTTAAAAAGAAAACTCAGGCACAATCTTTATTACGCTATAACTTTGGGAAAAAATAATATTTTGACATGCTATAACTATTTTTTGAAAAGACTTGAGTTCAGCTTTAATTTAAAAAAGTTTCAAGCTTCTAGCTATCGATGCTTAAGAGCTATACGTGTTTGAAAATCTAGTAACTTTTTTAGTGGTTTTTTTTAATTGCCTGTATCCAGAGAAATATTGAGGGTTTGTGACTATAACTTGATCTTTTTCCATATTTTCTGATCTGAAAACTTATCCACAAGTTTGAGCAAAATCCGTGATCCGGAGATGTGACACTCTCCTGGATAGTACAGAAAAATCCTTCTGTGCGGCAATAACTCGGTGAACCGTATAATCTCTTTCCAACATGGGGGGAAATGTAATGTACTCTTACCGTCACTTTTTGTATACGTATACAATTTTCTGTGAAATCAACCGAGCTAAAAAAATATAAAAATTCTTCGAACATTTAATGTGCGCGCGGTTTTTTTTTATATTTATTGGATACATATTATTCTGGGAAATTCTTTATTGTTCAAGTAAGAGTATGAAAGTTGATATTGGAAGATATATGTATGTATTTATTGTGGTGACATGATTTTATTTGAATCTTACAATAGAATAAAAAAACAATTTTAACCTTTAACGGCATGTCGGAGCTGCAGCAATCGAGTTTTGCTTTTTTTATTTTATCGATATCTTTTTAAATTCTTAAATTAAACAAATATAATGACTTGTCCACACTAAAGTTATATTAGTACAATAATTTTTGTTAAAATAAAAAATCATTTGGACTTGTTATTTTTTCATGAGCTTGGATTGGAAATTAGATATCAAACTCGACAAACCTAACCTTAAAATACGATATATTGAAAGTTTTTATTATAACTTTGTATGTATAATATTTTGGTGGTTTTCTTGAGTTGTCCGCACTAGAGTTTAATCTTACAAATTTTTTCTTTACAGCAAAAAAACTCAATTAAACGCATCGTTTATTCATAAGTTAAGATTGGAAATATTATTAGAAGGCGGACAGCTTCGTCATGCTCTTAAGTATGTAATGATTTATATTCTCTTTTCTTGTATTATTAACAAATGAATTCCTTAGGTAGAATTGAACTATCATTTTTCTGAATAAAACAATCCACATCTTATATGTTTTACAAGATATTCTATGCTAATCGAAGCATTAAGAAAAGTTATTTTGGTCCAATCGAACTTGATTATCCAAGCTATCAACAGTCACACTTGATATGTCGACGTCTTTTAATCTTATTCATATAAAGTATCTTTAGGGTTGATTGTCCTGGGTGCGGAAAGAAAGGGGAAAGAAACTTGGCAGTTACGGAACCTTAACCTTAGAACTTTTCTCCTCTTCAAACCCTTCCAATATCTTAATCCTTCAATCTAGGAAAGTAGAAGCAGAAGAAGAAGAAGATGAAGAGAAAAAAAAATTTCACCTACAAGAGAACGAAGGCGGAAGAGACGAATGAGGTCGGCTCTAGAGTCCAATTATGTGTCTTCGAAACGGCCATCCGATCAAAGGCTCTCCGATTTTCTTATTTTTTTTTTTTTTACTTTATTTTCGTCAGTCTTTTCTCCCTCTCTCTTTTTATTTTATCGTGTATAAGAGGGCGAGAAAGAAGTTGTGCTCGTTAAAAGTGTAAAAGAAGCTCGTAAAGCCTCGCGTGAGAAATGATTGTGTGGTAGTAATATATATACATACATGTATAAGTATATGTGCTGTATCTCAAGAGGGTTTGTGATGACGATCGTTGACGAGGCTACTGTAATTGAAAAGTTTTATTTTATTCATTTTGTTATAGGCCCTTAGGCTTTTTATTACATACACGTGAGCGATTTAAGCAATAATGATTTGGTGTTGATCTTAATCAATGTTCTTGAATTAGATTATGGTTATATCCTTAACTTTTTCGGCATTATAAAAATCTTAAAATAGATTTCGAATAAAAATTTACATTTGAAATGATATATTTTGAGGTAATAATAAATTTTTTTTTTAAGTTAATGCTTACATTAAATTTGATGTATAAAAACTAACACCGAATTCCTTGGAAGATAAACAGTAATTTATTAATTTAAACAATAGGCGTTTCGAGCACTTTACATGTGCTCTTCTTTAAGCTGTAAACGAAATGCAAAATCAAAAATAAACGTTTGTGAATTTGTCCATTCATAACTGGCATTTACGACTCATCAAATTTTCCTTTTTTTTTATTTAACGTCGCTGTATTTCAGCTATCATTGCGATGCTAATTAGCGATGTAAATCGTCAGTGTGTTTGTGAACAAAGCACGTATAACGTAAAGTGGTGCTTGTATAAATCGGCCGAGAATGGGATTCGAACCCGGGACCTCGAGATTACGAATCCACCGCTCTACCGAATGAGCCACTGACGACCTCTTGTTTTATTCTTGTTATTAAAATAAAAAATATTTAATAAAATATTTAAATAAAATGTTTAATATTAATATTTAATGAAATTTGTAAACAACGTAAAATAAGTTTATCTAGTAATTGTTATATTTAAACTTAATTAATTAGTTTCCCAGAAAATATAACAGGAACTAATATTAATTTTCAATTTTGAACTTCGATTAATCAAATGCTTAAAATGTACAACAAATCAACATGTAATAATTGATTAATGCATTTACTGACCTTTGTTTAATATAAAATATAAACGTGAACTAATTAGTTAAATAGTAAAATAATATCTTTGTAAGAACTATAATTTAGGTTATTTTAAAGTCTTTATTCATTAAAAACTTATAATAAATATTTTAATTTAATCATTAATATCTCTCAGTTACCAGCTTATCCCAATTAATTTACTTTTTAAATTCGCTAAAGCAAACTTAACGTTATTCTTAAGAAAACTTTAATTCACGGTTTATCTTTGGCAAGATACGCGTGTCAATGAGAAAAAGAGGAAGTCGTTTCAAGTATCAAGTTTAAACTTCGCTTGACAAACATCCGCCTACGCGTTTCAGAAACTTTAACGTTTTGTATATACCGATAATAATACAGCAAATTCTCCGTTCGACGTATTCGTTGAAAAAAAAAATAAGTATATATCTTGTACGTATATAAAATAGATGAAAATTCGAGAAAAATGAGAAATTATAAAGCAAAACGTGGTATTTGTACAGTTCAGTAGAGAAACTCGAGTATTTTTTTTGCTAAGACTAATATATACTTTTGTTCTCGTCAATTTTTATCTTTGCATTTTTATGTGGATACTATCGATTTTATTTGTCTATTTTTGTATTTGTCATTTTGTTAACTTTTAAGACAAATTTTGGATTCAGTTTTTTATATATTTATGTGTAGAAATAGAATCTTATTTTGATTGTTTGTGTGTATGAATTGTTAAAGAAATAAAAGTATTGAAATATTTTTATTACAGATTGCAGATTTTTAAAAAATTAATAATGTATGAATATTAATAGATTATTCAATAAGACTTTTATTATTTTTAATAATTATTAGTTTGTTATAGATTTGTATATAACATTAAGTCATTAAAACATATAGTCCATAAAAAAACTTTCTTACATCTTTTATAGTGATCTTAAATTTAAAATTATCACGAATTTCAATTATTAGATTTTTAGGGATACTTTGAAATTCTACGGACAAAACATATTTTTGACTGCAAAATTTGATTATAATATAAAAATTTGATTTAAAATCTTTGCGGAAGTCCATCCATACCTTCAACTTCACAGAAATAATCGATCCATTAAGACCTATTTACATACAAATTTATTTGATGCATACAAAAATACACGAGTGTATCTCGTGCATATAAGTGCATCTGTTGTATATGATGTACACAAGTCCGTCCGTTACATAAAATATCATCTACCATGTAAAACTCAATACAACGTGTACAAGCATATTATGCATAAATAAGTTAACTACTTCAAGATTAATTACACTTGTAATCTTAACTTTAAGTTACATCAAAATTATATAGTGCATTCTAGACATAAAAAATACGGTAAAAAAATAAGAGACTCTAAAAAAAATGTATAAAAATGAAATTACAATTTTAGAAAACATTTTTATACGAATGAAGAAATCATATTAATAAAATTACTCATTTCTATTAAGTTCTTCAAAGTAATTTTATTCGTAATAGATTTAATTATTTTCCAGAAATTCAATTAATTTAAATCAGAAATAGTTGAGGTGCGCGCTTACATTTCTTGCTTCCGAACGTCAAAGTTCAAGAGCTCTTCTTTGTATCCCTTTTTTTTTTTTCTTCTTCTACCAGCATTCGATACCGTAAAACTTCTAATCAAAGAAACATATATGCGTTTCCGTGTTCTACTTGCTGCTGCTTTTGATCTCTTTTTCTCTCTCGTTTTTTTTTTCACAGACTCTTTTCTTTCATCCTGATTCTGACATACCGTTTTTGCTTTTACTCCTTTTTATTATCATACCATCCCATAGGTATTCCGTGCGTTTCTTTTTTTATTCTTTCTTTCTTTCTTCCTTTATACGCGTTCGTTATATGCCATTGCCAAACCAAAGTTTTGCCGGATACGAAATGTCAAAATAAAATCATAAAAGTAAAAAAGAGAAGGAAAGGATATAAAGAAGGAGAAAATAATCAAGATTACGAAGAAAGTATGATGGAAATATAAAGCGAAGGATGTATATACTCAGGAGAAAAAGTTTTTGATATTCAAGTTTATACAATTATGTTAAAGACAGAATGAAATACTACGTGCTCTGCTTGCACAACAAGAATATCGCTCAGAGTTAACGGATATGACAACTCTTTTAAACTTTGATACTCCCTGATTATATTAAGGAAATGGAAATATCTTGTCGTTTGTTTTGGTATCAGTTTTAGTTTTACATTTTATTAATTTCGTTGGAATAGATGGATTAGTGGGGTGGGATATGTTTCTTTTGTATATCTAAGCTTTTATGGGATACCAAATAATTTATTGATTTATTCTAACTAAAGAAAATTTACAAAGGTAAATCCCATAAGTGGTAAATAATATCATCTTTCTATTGATCCTGCACAAAGAAAAAGAAACTTGCACATTATTATATTTTAAAAGCAAATCGATGGTGCATATATATTCGCTATTATTGTGAGAGAAAAGTAGCTGCTTAAAACATATAGAATTACCGTATAAATTTAAGTAAATTATAATGAAATTTTAATATTTAAAACTTTACGATAATTTTAAAAGCAATTTTAATAAAATTTTCGAAAATATAATATAAATTTACAGATTCCAAGAAAGAAAAGAAAGCAAAAAATTCATACATACTTCGTGAGAAACTAAGAGAAAAATGAAAGTAGATAAGAGGGTACTTTTTAGATTAGACGCGTATGAAGCGTGAAAATGAATCGTCTTCACAAACGAGTAAATTTTTGAGCCGGGTCTCGATAATAGAGAACTCGATGAAAGGATATATATAAAGGATTTTCAATTCTGAAAAGAATGTTCCGTTATTTTAACCCTATTTTTTTTTGCTAAGAGTTACTTTGGCCGGACTTTTTTTCTTAAAATGTTTTACTTGTTTGGTAGAATCGAACGTTTAATCAATTTTTATTACTATTTTTTTGATTTTAAAAATGGGAAATATTTTAAAATACGTAAAATAATTATATGTTATGAGGGAAGGTTGAATTCCGAAATTTATAATTTTGCAAATTTTCGATTCTCATTACTCAAAAGTTTTAAAAATATCTTTACATTGTACCCTTTCGAATTAGCTAATAAAAACATGATATATAATTATTTAGAAATTTTTGAGTTATAAATTTGAGAAACTGCAAGGTTGGTAGCTATGTATGAAACATATAATCTCTTTTTACATCACTTTAACTGATATTACACGACGTAATAGTATAGATTTCAAAGAAAGTTTTTGTTTTATTCTAGATATAATAGATAATTAAGCTGAAGCTCCGAGTTACGAGAAAGTATATAAAATTATTTGGACAAAAGTAAATTAATTTGTTAAATTATTTTTTTTTGGTCAATTTTTCTTTTTAGGTCTTTATTTAAACAAATTAAAATACTTTATTTTCATAATTTCAAACAAAAAATCAAAAAATTGTATAATAAGACCACTTGTAAGTTATCTTGTTGAATATTAATTTTAAAATTTTCTTTTCAAACAACATCATAATTATGAAATGCTTCATCATCTTTAAAACAGGCGGTGTTATTATCTTAATTATAAATTTACATCGTTCTATCAACAAATTTCCTAACAATATTTATAAACTTTTAGATCAGACTTAACAAGTTTTTCGACTTTTTTTTTTCTTTTGAGCAAAAGTTGTTAGAACCATTTTTAGAAAATAAAATATAGTCTAAATTAAAAAGTTTTAAAAAAAAGAGAGCCAAGAGCTATTTTGAGAAGTTGCTGGGGTATTTTGAGATTCGATTTAAAAAGTGACTGAAAATAAGAAAAAAAAAATTGAAGAAAAGAACTTTTTTAAGAAAGAGAATTTCGAAATTTTTTTCCTTGCAAAGCAAGAAATGCGAAGAGATTGAAATATTTTATAAAATTCTTGGCCTTTTACGCATTGATTTAATCAAACTTGAATTGCTTCAATGGAAATATTTCCATTAAAATTTAAAATATTTTCTTATCGATAGAAGAGTAACGAACCGGTGTAATATAATTACAGAAGAAACATTGTTGTAACATTACTCTTTTAAGGAATTTATTATTAACAATCATAATTTCATAAAATATTTGAAATACTTACTTTAAAATTTTTTCTTTTATATAATCGTAACTATTTTTTATTGTTTCAGGTGAGTGTCTAATTAAAATTTACGAACAAGCTAATTGGTATGTACAATTAATTTTACTTATTATTAATCGTTGCAATATCTCAATAAAAAATTCACCAGTCGAAAAATTCCTCGCAAAAGTGATTGGTGAAAAAAAAAAGAAATAAAAAGAAATTGGTCGCAGTGTCCTGGATATTTCAAAAATCGTTGGCCGTCCAATAAATCAAGCAAGCCTGGCACTTGAATCTATAACAGTCTCCGTTTTTGCCCAGATATTACTCTGCTCAAATAACAAGCCTTGATAACAGTTTAGTTGTGATTTTCGTTCAATTTTATTTTATAATCATTTTTTATGTCCATCTCCATTTTCTAGTTCTTTGGGTTTAGATAAGAATATCTTTTTGTTTGTACCATTGATGTGCTTTCGATATTTTTCACCAAAGTTTTAAGATTATAAAATTTTCTATATAACATCTGCTACATCAAAATATTTGTTTACGTGGTTACGTATCAACAGTAAGTTTAGACGTAGCCGCACTATTAATGATAAAATCTGTCGAGTACGTTTCTATTACTCTTTTATTGGAATGATTTTATTAAGAGGATATTAAGCGGGCACTACACCTGTACTCATAAATATTGACTTTTCATTTATTGAAAAATTTCAGAAAAAAATGATAAATCCATTCGTTATAGTTATTGAGGATATTAGGTTTCAATATTAATATAAATATTGAAATTTTTCAGAATTCCAAAATTCTCAATAACTAATGAACGACTTTACAGAAAAATTTAAGCGAATAATCTTCTTGGTACATACTACAAGGTAGAGTATTTTATTTCTGAATTTTCGCAATAAAATAAGAAGTTAATAAATTTTCATAAGTACAGGTGAACTATCCTTTTTGCATCGCCTCAAGGACAGTTGGTAATTTTGTTGTTTTTTTTTGCATTATTAAATTACTAAAAAGGTATCAAGTATGTTATTTTTTAATTCGCCAAATAACAAAGTCTAATTCACCAACTTTAATGTACAAAATATCACTTTTTCGAACAATTTGAGATAAGTGCTTTCTGTTTTTGATTACGAAATTTCGTTTAATTTGAAAACGCGTTATATAATTTTAATTTCATTATTTATAATTAAATAGATATTCCTCGAATTGCAACCTTGTACAGATAACGTGAGAGTTGTTAGCATTGCATATTCAATTGATAAAATTAGTGTTTGATTAAGTTTTTAAAACATATAATTAAAATTTTATTATAACTGTCTAAACAATAAGAACGATAAAGTGTTATTTAGAACATATATTTGAGAATTTATTTTTTTCATTTTTTAAAAGTAAATTTTTATTCAAAAGTGTAATTTTTGTTATATTATTATATAATTTATTTCTTAATCCATAAGAATTAAACTTATCTTATAGCTAATTTACAAAAATGTTAGAGTTTTAATGTCACTTAACCAAAAATAAAGCAAGTCTTTAAATCAACGCCTTCACTTGCCAGAAGTAACAGTTTATCTTTTCTAAGAAGATACAAGTGAACAAGTTTGTAAGAACCTATTGAAGCTTTTTTGTATCGCTTCGATAGTCTTAAGGTGACTAAGATCGATTTAACAATTTATCAATAATATTTGGTATAAAAAATTTTGCTCCTCAACTTCATCAATCTCTTTTATAAAAATAATATTCGAGGAAATCTTACGAACTTTTAATTTTTTACAATAAAAAAATGAAGTTTTAAAAAATCAAAGGCAAAAATAAACGTTAAAAAAAGAAAGTTTAATTTTTTATAAATTTTCATTGTTACCGCAGAATCTATTTATTTTTCATCAATTTTTATCACTTTACTAGCTGTATATTGAAAACAATCAAAATTATTAAAATAAATATATATAGTACTTCCTTGAATAGTATACAAATATTCGATGATTACGCTTCAAGCAAGGATTTCATAAAAATTAAAAGTTCGTGAGATTTCTTTATGTATTATAATGTAAATATTCTCTGAATAAACGTTCTGGTGCATAACTAAAATTAACTCGTTATTCAAAAGATTAATATTTCGCTTGAATAAATTTAAAAAAGCCGTAAAAAAGAGATTTACAAGAGTTTTTGTAGAAAAGATACATTATCATTAAAAAATTAAAAGCTTTTGTCTTGAGCATTTCATTGAAGTATACTTTTCAAGCAAACAAAGCGGGAACATGTCTTTGAATTTATTTAAGTTGAGATTTGACGAACGCTTGGCAAAGAGTAGAAAAATCTTGTCAACAACTGGACTAACACTTCTAGCTTCTGTTTTTCTTTTTTTTTTTAAGAATGACGATTTTGAGATTAAAGCAAGCAATACTAACGTTCGTGTACGGACTTAAATTTCAGAAATTTGCAGCTTTTATATTAAAAAATCTTAAAAAAAAAAATGTTTGAACTTTACTTTTTTACAGTAAGAAATTTTTTATATTTTTATTTGAACTTTTTTGTATTTAAATATCTAAGACTAAATTGTATAGGAAGAATTTCGTTAATGTGGTTATATTTATGAAAAACATCAATTTTTACATAACAAAGTATTCGAGAATCCATCGAGCTAATTGAACCCTTTTCCCGTACAAAATTAAAGGTATGATTTTAAATTTTCAAAATCAATAATCTATTTAAAAAACAAAGTTTCAACTGAAACCGAACTTGAAAATAATATCTTTTCATAGACTATAAATCGATTATTCAGAAACTATAGACGCCTAACTAGGGCAGCTCATATCTATGTTTCATAGAAAAATCTTTAGATTTTTACGTTTGAAGTAAAGGGTAAATTAGATGAAAAAATAAATAAACAAATACACTTGGTTCTCAGTTTTTCGTTGAAAATTTAATTATTCTACTATTTTACGAGCTCATTTTTTAAAAATGAAATATCCTTAAAATTGAAAAGTACGTACTAAACTCAATTATCGTAAAACTTTTCTTTATTTTAAAAAATACTTTTTAAATTTCATATATTTTCGAGAATTCAATTAAAAAAGTAGTATTAAAAATGTTTAAAACAATAGGCATTAATTTTGAAAAGAACTTATATTTAAACCAAATAAAGTTTAAACTCCGCTGCATTTCCCGCTGTATCCACAAATAGATTCGTTAAAAACCAATTAAAATTCCATCAAATTGGCTTCGATGAAATAAAAAGAACGAAAGAAGAGGAGAAAAAAAACTTTTATGTACTTTTCGGTGCCTTATTAAAAAAGAAATATCATATCGATTGCACCTATAGCCATCGGAGAATATTACGCGAGTAAGTTAAAAGAGAAAATAATTCGAAAAAAAAAATCAAAGGGAAAGATTTTGTGCCTATATGATTTCGGCTTTTCTCGTTTACTTTGAAGAACCTCTCGAGCTGCCCCTCTCGACGAAACTTTCTTGTCGTTCATTATATTCCTTCTTTTTTATCATCCTAAAATCTTCCTTTTTATTTTTATTTTCAACGTTGACTTTATTTTTCTACTTTGCGAGGGTGGATATATCCTCTAGCTTACTTTTCTTTCACGTTTCCCGGTTATATTGTGATATATTTGTTTTTCTTTTTTTCTTTCAATTTTATTATCTTATGGATTCTTTATAGTTATGTTTGTTCCTGATGTTGAAAAACGAGATGAAATGAAATTCGTATTCTTAATTGATTTCAAAAGTCAATTTGAAATTTTAATTTTTTTTAAAGATGATTGTATGAATTCATTGTGATTAAAATGAAAAAAATTTTATTTAGAATAATTTTTGAATAAATATATTATTTTAAAGCAATAATTTAAGAAGTTCTTTTATCAAATAGTATCATAGCATTCATTTTTATTAAAAAAAAAGATTTAAATTACGATGAATAATTATTTCCTTTGTAATGAATTATATAAAGTTCAAAAATTCAAATCACTTTATTGTTGACGCTAAGTTAAGACGCCTATGATGATGGACGCTAATGACAATCGAAATAAAATTTTTTTAGGCTCGCCCATTTAATGATACTTTAAAGCAACGCATACATCATAAACGCATATGCGTGGATGCGTTTAATCTGAGCAAACGTAACTCAAACCTTGATACCAGCCCGAGATTTACGTATTCCCATAAATAATCGCCTTCTTTAACAATGATATTTATCAAGATTACCTTTCATATTTATTGCATATTTATTTTTTTTTTCATTCCATTCCACGCTGGCAACGGAAAATTTATTCAATTTCGTACCGTAAATTTGCCATTTATGATAATGTTTACGCGTATTTATAGTTGATTTTAATCGATTGAACAGATTATGAAAATAGCGTGTGCTTTTGTTATATAATTATTTTCATGAATAATATTATGAGGTTTAAATAATGATATCTTAACTTTTTAAAGAGGTATCCCCATGAGGTGATTTGTAAAATCTTGATATGAAACGATTTTCATTTTTTCATCATCAGAAAATTTATGGAACCATGCAAAATTTAAACTTATTTCACATTGAAAAAATCAAAAAAATATTTAATTACTCTATTTTTTCCAAATGTCAGACGAAATCTTGATTTTTCCACTTACTTTTATTATTTTAATCTTTTTCTCATACATCCCTTCATTTCCCAATACCATTTTTCACTAAATGTAAGCATTAATAACGGGTTTATTCATTCTTCAGCAATTCCTTAATTGGTACATGTTCGTAAGCATCCTACTTTCATACTGCGTTTAAATCTATCCAAATCGTACAATGGAAACATTTTTTAAAGGCTGTTATTGACAATGAAGATATCTAAACTCAATGAAAAATTTTAATTAGTCATTATCAGAAAATAAAAAAACGAATAATCTCTCATTATCTAAGTCAACAAAGAAAATAGAAACAATGCCATCATCATTATATAAAATAGAGCTATACGTTTGTATTTCCTTTGTACACTATATGCACAATCGTTTTCATCTCGTTTGATCAGTGCCTGCACTTGACTTCCTTCGTCTTTTCAATCTCGCATGGCTTAATTGTATGTAGAAAATTGCTATTGATGTTTCAAATGCCAATTTGTTATTTCAACGAACGTATATGAGGCTGGAAAATATTTTGTTCTATACGTTTGTTTATATTTGAAAATAGTTAAATATTTGAAAAATTGTTAAAATATTAATTTTTTTTAATGAAATTTGGTTAATTATCTTGATATTTAAATTTTATAACAACATTATAATAATTTTTAAAAAGATGAAAAAATTGTTAAATAAATTATAGTCTGAATATACATTGGAAATTGAAAGAATAATTAAAGTATAATTGAAAAATAAAATAAAGAAGTTAATTTAAATTACGAAGTTTTAATTAATTAAATCGAGAAATATCATTTTTATTCTCAGAACATTAAAACTTTTGTTATTAAAGACCACAAATTCTTTTTTATTTAGCAAAGCAATTTTCAAATAGACGCTTTAAAATTTATTAATTTTTTAATTGTTCAATATCACTTGGAAATTTTTCTTTTTAAATTTTACCATAATATTTGTAAATTTATTCTATTTACAACATCAAACGAATGAAATTGTATAAACGGTATGAAAACGTAGTATAAATAAGGATTTGGTCAGACAACTTACAATGTAATTTAAATGAGGTTCCGTTATATTAAACAAATTGAATTATATTTCAATTTATTTACACGTTTGCGCGAGAAAATTATTATTAATTTCGAGGCAAACAGTTTTATTACAAAATTAACATATTTTTTACGCTCAAATCAAAGCGGCAAAGAAAAGCAATTAAAATAACTATAAATAAGAGATACCTTATACCGAAATTCCCGAAATCGTGAAAACAACATTACCCAGATAAATTAAAACAACAAAAAAAAATCTAGCCTCCGCGTTTATTTTTTGTAATAAAACCCTCACTAATTACGTTTGACATTTTAATATTGTTCTTCTCCTTCTTCTTCTTCTTCTTCTTGTTCGGTGTGTAAGCGGCTTTGCGCGTGACACTGGCGTCGGCAATCGCTACGGTAATTATCAGCCCTCTACTTTCTCTTCCTTTTTTTCCCCCTTGCTATATGTCAGTTGAAGTTGTTTTTTTTTCGTACTTGGGGAAAACATATATGTAAAGATATTTCAGTGAGCGTATAATTTGCTCGTGTGCTTTCTTGCAGGCTGCTTAATTTCCTTTGCTGCGCAATGGAATTGCTTTGCGAAATTTTTTTTTTTTTGCATTAGTTTTTCATTTTATGTATATTTGTTATAGTTTTTGTAATGTTTTCGCTTTTTAAAAATTACTCTGAAATCAGAAATAGTTTTTGTTAAATTTATGAAAAAAATATATTTTTTGTATAATACTTTTAGTATAAAGCCATTAACTTAAAATGTTTCAAAATAAAATTCACGTTAAAAATATATTCTATAAAAAGTATTAATATTCTTCATATAAAACTTTATATTCAAAGAATCAAAAAAAATTTTTAACAACTATTTCACAAAAACATTAAAAGAAAATTAAGTGTAAAATTTAAAAAAAAAAGAGTTTCATTACAGATAACATCGGAAAGAAAATCAAGCTGTCCAAAAGTACAGAGATAAAAAAGAAAGTGTCTCTTGATAGAAATATGTATAAAAGTTTTCATTTGTCAGTGGACTAAAGTAATGTGCAAGCAAGATATTTTCGTTGCATATGACTTTTTTTTACTTCCGCATTAATAAGAAACTTAGAAGGAAACGCTCTACATAGTTGTAGGCTTTTAATGTTTTTAATAAATAAATATGAAATATTTCGTTTTAAAGACTTTAAGATGATTTTAACGTAACATAAAAGTACTTTTTTGGGATTAATAACAGCGTTATTTATTTGGATAAACTTTTTATGCTAATGCGTTTGCTCGTAAAATAAAAATGAAATAGTAGAAATCATAAAAAATATTGTTCGGATGAAAAATAAAATACTTCCAAAAAAGTAAGCTCTCGCGTATACCGGCAAACGAAGTATTTTAAAAATACTTTTTCAAAGAATCATAAAAAGAGCACTTCATTACACACGCTTTTTTTTTTCTTTTGCGCATAAAAAACAAAAGTAAAAGACATGCTCCAAATATATCCAAATATGTCTTAAGAACGTATAATACGAGAGTCGATGTTTACTGGAAAATGAGAATTTCAGCGAAAGTAACGACGCAAGAAAAATTTTTAAAGAATCTGTATATAACCATTTTTTTCCCTCTCTCTCTTTCTCTCTACTCCTTTTCCACTTCGTGTCAGTTTCATATTTCCGTTTGACCTCGTGTGTATCTGGAAAACGCGAAATGAAAAATTTTTACGATACACTCTTTTTATTCCGCCTATGGATATATATTTTTCTTCACCTTTTTTTTTCTATTATGTACCGTAGTCCTTTGCTCTTGTTCTTTTTTTTTCGAACGTACGTGCGTAGGAATATATTAATAATATTTGTGACTTGTTTGCTTTTTAACTGGTGTCAGTTTGTTTGGCATCGCGAGAGAGCAAGGGTTTGATGAATATTATAAATATTTAAATGTCCGTTATTGAGGGAACAGCTTTTCGTAGTATGAAATATACAGCCTTCAAATTTAATTCTATTTGTTTTTCGGCTTTATAGATTTTTAAAAAAGAATAGATTAAATAATTGAGATTGTCATCAAGGATTTGATAAATGTTAAATAAATATCTTGATGTTTGTTATTGAATGAAAGTTGTTTTTTCTTTCTTTTTTGCTTTTTGAGATTTCTGAAAGTGTGTGAACAAAAGTGATCAGTGTAATATTTATATTGTTTTATCTAACGTAATCTAGTTCACGAAGCGGATTATCAATCCTAGAACTCTTTTTCTATCAGGTTAAAGTAGGCTATAAAGAGTTGGTATCTCTCACTTACTTGAGTATCTCTGGCAAGTAAGATACATGTATCTCGGAGGATACTTTAAGAGATACCAACGCTTTATGGCCTTCTTTAATTTCGTAGAAAAAGAATTGATAATCTGCTCCGTGAGCTTGATTATGTGAGATAAAATTGCACCTTAATTATAAGTATAGAAAAAAATAAGAAATATTGTTTACGTACAAAAATATTTTGTTTTTTGTATTATTTGTTTAACTTGAATATAACATTCTCTTCTTTTTATTTAATTTTTTTATGTTTCATGCTCCAGTTGTGTTTTTATTTTTTCTTTACACTTTTTATAATTTTGTTATATTTCTTAATTTGATTACATTTTAATGCTTTCCATTTCAAATGAAATTGACCGTATAAAAAATTTTTTTTTCTACAACTATTAAAAGTGATAAATTATGCATTATTTCACTTTGTACAAATAGTCATACAAGTCAACACAAACAGGCATAATTTATAGTTAGTTAAAATAATTCCTTCCTGTTTCCTTCGACAAAATATAGAGAACAAAATAAAAGCATACAGGAATGTTGCTTTTCTTGGGTTTCAATATGTATTTGCAGAGGCATTCTATTTCACGAACGAATCGTACGTATATATATATGCCCAGTGAAATTTGAATGTAGGGATTCACTCTTGAGGTTAACGCTTATTCCCAGAAGCATTACTGCGCCAACAGCTTCGATAACGTCCCCGAGCTTATTTTTTATTCCAGTTTTGTATCCTTTCCTCTCTCTCTTTTTATTTTATTTTATGCTTTATTTTTTATTTCACATAGTTTCTTTTTGTATTTTGAAAGAACATTTCGAGATTGGATTATTAGATGATTATTTTTTAAATTGATGGTTTGCACTTTTCGAGATTTATTTTTTTCAAAGTATTTTAGTTCATAATCAAAAAATGAAGAATTCTCTAATAAAAAATGAACCACAATCAAACTGTAATTATGTACTTTAGTATATTGTAAGTATTATTACACTAAAATTATAGTGTACCATAATTATTTCGCAGTATTATAATCAGCAATCATAATCATAATTTTAAGCTTATAATCATCAATTACAATGTAATAAATAATGTATTATAGTTGTAAGATTAACTATTAATTACATTGTAACAAATGATTATAATTGTTAATTATATATAAATACCTCTAAATATCTAATTTAGAAAGAAAAATCAATTATACCAAACTATTTCAGTACAAAATTTCAAATTTCACAAAAAAGTCAAATTTTGATTATTCATCGTACTCCATTTTATTTAAACTTACATAGTAATATCATTAGCCCTAAGTACTTGTTTTAAAAAAATATCCATTATAGCCAGTCTTAACTTTTAATATTTCCACTTTTCGCCTTAATCTTTTGAAATATAATATCCTTGCCTCTCTTATACTCAGAGAACTCACGTTTTTCTCTTGTTTATTATCTCCAACTCTCTATTAGTCACCGAGCCCTTATTTTTTTATCTTTACACCTCATTTGCTAGTTCTTTTTTTTTCTCTCCTTCCGAGACCGCCACAAATTCCTTTAGATTTATTCAGACTATTCGTTATCGAGATTATCTTTTTGCGAGATCATATTTGCTATGATGACGTTAAGTATGGTGTTTTTCTTTTTTCATTTGCCATTGAACTTTTGTTAATTTAGCGGATATAACAAATTGATACTCAGAGAAACCTTTTTGTATACGAGAAAAATATATTTACGGTTATAATGTCATCTGCAAAAGCAGTTCTGCTGATGAAGGCAGCGTGTCATTATGCAAATGCAAGCATGGATCTTAAGTAACCAAAGAAATGTGGCGTTTATGACAATTGGTTTCTTCTTTTCAAATTGAAATCAATATTTTCTTCATTAATTTTAATCATATCAATTATAATTTAATTTACCAAACTCCTCCTTCGAACATTCAATTTAGCATTTAATATAAAATATTGTCAGCCGCTATAGAAACGTATTTATAACAAAATTATTAAATCAATGCAATATGAATGCTAAAATCAACAGCTTCATATTTCGTCGCACGCTAAATTATTAATGTCAAATGAATCAATTTTGATGAATAATCAATCGGCGCGTACGGTGACGTTTTATTAAATATTAATAATCTGCGCATGTTGGCCGAATAAATAATAGAATAAATAATCAAAATTATTTACTTGCGACTCGTTATTAATGTTTTTATATTTTATACGACAACAGCCAAAGGATTTCTATAAACTCCGGTGATCAAACCAGTGATTAAAGCTCACGAGTGATTTTCTAATAGATTATAGATTAATACGCGCGATAAATACGATTAAAATTAACAAAATTATTTCCAAAGTATCCGGGGTGCAGCTGCACGAGCCGCAAATGAGAAAATGAAGAATGCGCATATTTGCGAATATATTTAACGCGCCGGTGAACTAGGTTTCATAAATATTTTCGCTATCCGACCATATATAGCTAGAGCGGAATAACAATTTTCCCAAATGTAAGAATATTAAAACCATATTTTCATGGAAACTCACCTGTTTTGATCAAGCTATTCCAAGTATTTTCTCCGACTGATAAATAATATTAATTTTCAATTTTCGTCGGGTTTTAAATGTTTGTTGATTGTTGTTTTACAGTAAATATTAAATAAGAGTCAAGAATTTGAGTATTCGAGCAATTTGTTACTTTAATAGCAACGGAATATCCTGATCATAACGATTTTTACTGCATTATTATTTTCAATAAATTTCATAAATTATTGTTATAAATTTAAATTTCACTGACTTAAAATATCATAAATATTTGGATTATTTGCTCGATAAACAAATAATTTAAATGTTTTTAGTAAACATTATCTGAAAAATAATTTGTGAATAAATATTTCAAATATTTTTTTTATATTATAATATTATTTCTATTATTTTCTGAATTTCTAAGGATTATAATTTTCAAAAATTCGAGCGAAAGTCAAAGCTCGGCATTAGCAGATACACAATTGCGCAATAATTGCACAGCTGGCTAATAGAAGACAAAAAGCAGGAAAGTCAAGCGTAGCAGTAGTATGATCTTGGTCACGCTATGCCAGTTTTGCAGGCCTTTTATATATCCTTTGTCTTTCGTGTCTCTCGTACGTATTCTCTTCTCCAGCATCTCCATTCCCTCATTCTAATTATATAAAGCTCTTTTCAAAGAGCAAAATGAGAGGAGCGTGTACTGTATAATTCCAAAAGTCCAATGTATGGCAAATTCATTCTTATTAATTACAAGAGAGGGAGAGATAAAAGAGAGAGAGAAGGAGAAAGATGGATAGGACGTAGGAAAATACAAAAAGGAGAAGGAGAGGATTTCCAGTTGGTTTAACACTTATGCGAGTAGCTAAAGGGTCTTAGTGTGTATGGGAAGAAGAGAGAAGAGAAGAGGAGCGAGTTTACACGTACTGATTTTGACCAGATGTCGAGAAAGGTTAAGATTAAAGCTTTAATTAGAGGAATGAGAGAGCTTGGGGATGTTGACGATGATGTAAGGTTGTTCCGAAAGATAAATTAGAAAAGGTGTTTGATTAAAAAAAAAAAAGAAATGAAAAAGGATTTTCTTAATTTTGGAATGGACTAAAATAGATTGTAATGGATACAAAGGAGAATATTTTTTTAAGAATTAAAATTATTTGCTCGTCCATCTGGCAATAATTATTCATATTTTATCATCAGGTTAAGAGACCTTCAAATAATTTCAAACTTAAACATTAATTTAAGCAGAAAAATTTTTCCTTTTATATTTTTATTGTAATTGAGAATTTTTTAAGTTTGGTAAAATATTTACAATTGTAATTCATGAAAAAAGGTATTTAAAAATAGTCTTTTTAAGAATATTTTTTGGTCAATTCATAGAAGTAAAAACAGACGTATTTATAAAGGCATTGATTTTCAATGTAATGTTTTGAAATTTTTCTTTAAATGGAAGAATCAATAATTTTTTTTAATCCGATGCTCTTCTAATGCTATAAATTTCATAGATTATATTTAAACACTAAATTACTAGCCTTTATATTAAATTTCATAAATTAAATTTCTATTAAATTTTCTAAAAAAACATAAAGAATTTTTATCAAGTATTTTTTAAATTATTCGAAATTCACGAAGAATAAATTTATTGTTAAGTTAAACAGTATCATATACAGTCTGAAAATTCACATAAAGCAAACAACGAATCGACCGCAGACCTCTCCAGCTCCCTCCTCCACCTCAAATCGCTCACATCTGTACGGCAGCTGCATTGTTCCATAGTTACATAACGCACGTATATATGTATGTACAGAGATGTGTATGTAGACATAGAGGTCCAGCATCTAGTAAAATATTTACTTTAACACACTTACTTGGCATCGTTTGTTAGAACTTTAGATGTGCAATTGTCAGATTACTTTAAACTTTAAGCGAAGTCTTTGCTTGCTTAGTGGTTTTGTCAACCATATTCTTGGCTCTCTCTCTCTCTCTCTCTCTCCTCACTGTCTAAAGACTCCGAAGAGGAAGAAGGACGGGCATATATATATATATATATATATATATATATTTACACGATAGTGTGGTTATGTCATGTGGTTGATGCTACATGTTCTCTCTTCTTGCGAAGGAACGAGGAGGAGACACGTTATGGCTTGAGAATCTATATTATGCTCTACGAACGTGTCTCGATTTCCAAGTTGTAACTAAGCGCAGATATCGAGCAAATAGAGAAATCAAACATGTTTTCATATAAATATGAGCACGTTTGAAGTAGCTCTTTAGTTTACAAATTAATATTTTTTTTTTCAATTTTTAAAGCTCGGAATTTTTAATTAGGAAAATTTCACGAGATTCAGTATTCGAGCATATGCTCTTTCACACGTGAGGACCAAAATTATTTTTAAACTAGTTTTAAAAAACTAAAAGATTATAATTTCCATAAGTTATTGCAATTATAAAAAGGGTAGCTATGAGCATGGTTTTTGTTCAATCGAAATATTCTACAAATTAATTAACTCAAACTGTAAATTTAAGAGAAATCTGTATACTATAAAATTAGTCACATTTATTAATATGTACAATTGATATTCAAAGCAAATTCATTTGTATTCTCTATAAATTACATAATCCTAATAGTAAAGCTATTGAAATTTCCGTTTTGTTAGCAAAATTAATAATTTAGCACAAGTGTGATTTATTGATTGAAACATTCTCCAATATCCTTTATTTTGAGTTCTCTAATATTATTTAAAAATCACATACGTTACTATTTTGATTAATTATATATCATCTGAAAAGTTATATGGATTCTATTAGCAATTAAAATTTCATTGTCAATTAAGTGGTATATACTAGAAAAATTTGGCAAATATTAAGAATTTCATAAAATTTTGCGATAATCAGAATGCCTTTTATAATTTTTTCTCGCTTTTTACTGTGTAGATGTTTTTGGTGTTAGTATTTCGTGAATATTATTGCTAGTCTCTTCATAATAAATAAATTAATGAACATTAATAATACATTTCTTTTATAAAACCAAGAATTTGTTGAGCATTAGAAATTTATGTCAACAATATGATAATTTAACTGCTCGAAGCATATTCGCTTGAAACTTAAATAATCTTAATGCCGTATATATTTTAGCGCATTTGAATTTTCCAGCATATACAATCGTATACGATCCTTGCCAAATCCACATATCCGCAACCTTACATATCCACTTGGCTGCAAATTTTGCCGTGCGGTTTTCAATCTCCAGAGGACGTACATTTCCCATGTCAATCTTATAATGAAGAAGTGTATTTTGAGCAATTACGTTGTCATCCCGATTATGATTTAAATATATTTTGCAATTTTCATGATAAATTCAACGGTTGAAAATAATGGCCAACGGTGATTGTTGTATGAAAAAACAAAACAGAATGTGGTATTAATTAAAGGAATACGCTTAGGTTATTTGATGTAGTATATAAACTATATGAATAAATAATAATATAAAATTAGTGTACGTATAACGTAGTTACGACTATTTTAATTAACTCTAAAAAGGCCATAAATTATTTTATAGGAAACACGTACATCAGTTGATCATTTAAATTATTAATTACAGCTTTTATTACAAAATGTAATACTCTTTTTAAAAAATTTAACATATTATCCCTTCATTTTCATGATATTTATTTTTTAATATAAAAAAAACTTTAAATATTATGTATTTTCAATTACAACGAATCTAGAGCTGAAAGGGTTTATTTAAACTTGAGACAAACGGAGAAACTAATGTGTTACGCTTGGAGCGGGAAAATACGTTTCAGCATACACGAAAATTGAAATGATGAATGTAGCGCAGATATGTATCTGAATTAAATTACACCTGTTGTTGCAATTAACGTATCTACAGAAATTATATTCACTTTAATTCCGAAGTAATTAAGCAAAGAAAGGCTCTTCCAGATTTTAATCAGTATTAAATTATTGTTAATTGCTTAACATTCAAAGCAATGTTTCCACGTACGCATATATGAAAATAGTTGAAAGAAATTATATTCGTGTAAAATATTTAATTGCATACCTGGAAAATTTTAATATTCTGGTTGTCATTGCAATTAACAGTTTTTGAAAATGAAAAGACTAATAATTTACTTTTTCGTCAATGACAATAAAAAAATTATATTTATTTATAAAAATTATCTCCTTAATTGCAAATTTGGTGAATTTCTTAATTTAACAACTTAATTATGTAGATTAACGTTTAGCTTAGCGATATCACCCGACATTAGTAAAACATAATTAAAATTTCCATTGTCGCGATGCTTCGAATAAGCTAAAAGTTATTAAAATAATACGACGTTTCACTTTGTCATTTTTTTTGTTTGTACGTCTATTTCAATTTACAAAGTGTACTTTCATAATCAGTAATATTAGTGCCTTTAATGATAGGCTAGATAGAGACTCCTAGGTACTTTCTAACTAGGGCAAGTCGTTTAATTTAATAGTTGCACTGAAATTTTATTTTAATTTCCTTTTTTTTTACTTTTGTTTCAACGTTTTCATTCGAAAAGTTGTTAAAAGAGCTTTTGTTGATAATGTTCAATGGAATAATTATGAAATATACATACAATAATAAAAATATTATTTTTTTTCTTTTCACTATCAAAATACAAGTACTTTTTCGCATAGTTTTTCTATTCTTTCAATAAATCTTTATTCGAATTTGGCTATTGTTTTAAGCATTGTTAAAAATAATAAAAGTTATGAAAAACATTTCTAATTAGAAATTCAAATTCAACAGTTTAATTACCCTCCAAAGATAAGAGTTGTCAGTACAAACATGAACCTTTTGTTTGACGAAAAAAAAAAAAGTTCAGCTCATACAAAGCATACATTATCCAAGCTACATTACTAACTCAATGCAGTCGTTCGCGTTGAACTTGATGGAGATGAATGAGAGAGGAGAGAAAATTCGCTTATTTAATGCACGAGAAGAAAAAAAAAAGGGAACGTACTAATGAGCCTACTATTGTGAATTAATTGCGAGAAGTAATGTTTATTATTAATTCAGAAGAACATAAGCTCGGTAATGAGGCTAACTTGATAATGTTAACTTCTTTTTTTTTGAATGACCGATTATTAACACGCTCTGTTTAATTTAAAGTGTGTTTTTGTAATAGTTTTTTTTTGTTCAACGATGGTACTTGTATTAATTATTTAACGACTTGTTTAGAACTGACCTTTTGAAAGAATTTTTTAGAGTTTTAGTTGTTAGTTTTTTTTATCATATTTTGAATAAATTTATTTTTAAAATAATTTTGAAAAATTTTTTTCTAGAAATAGTAACTTTTTTGCCATTATATCATATTTATCATTTACTACAATTATAAATAATATGCTTTTTTCAATTCCATTCCATTATAAAAGAATTTTGGCACTTAAAACATAATTTACGTTCCCGAAAGTGCATTTAAAACTTGTAAAGCTAAACTTATGAATAATAGAGCTACTCTCAAAGAAAAAGAAAAATAAACGAAGAGGAGGAGTAAAAAAAAATTGGCCCAGTTAGCTTTAGCTAGATATGAATCACTTTTCTCGTTTCGGATGAAAACACTTAAATTTCGTCTAACGAGAAATCGAGTCTCTCGTAAACTCATAAAACTTAAGGAAGCACGTACCGATGAAGTGTTGTAATGCGTGTATGAATTTCTGTTTTAAATGTTTCATCCGAGCGATTTGAAATGTGCTTCTTTGAAAAATTAAGTTAAATTGAAATTTCGAGAATTTGATACTGAATTTCATGAACTTTTTATTAACTCTAAAACCTTTTTATTAAACATCTGTTTTAAAAAGTTTTTTTTTTAATAAAATAGTCAGAAGTTATAGTGACTTTAAATTTTCTTTGACTATAAAATGAAAAAGTCGAGAAACATTTTAAGCTTTAAAATATAATTGATATAGAGAATTATTCATGATATGTTATAAAATAAAGTAAAAAGGAAATTAAATATTTAAATCTTTAACACATATAATAATTTAAAACTTTTTTCAAAAATTATAACCCGGATTTCATGAAATACTTGTTATAAAAAGCAAGATTACACTGAACTTTAAATTTTTAATTTATTGTTAAATGAAAAATTTAAAGTTTAGTACAAGCTCATCGCAATCCACCTCATCCTTCATTAATTCTTAGTAACGATCCAAATAGCTTTCCACCGAAGGCTTAAGTACTCGAAGCTAAATTTTCTCAAAATTAACGATTGCACACGAAGATGCATGCGTTTCTTAATTTAGCCCAAGACTCCTAAGTATAGCTTTTTACGCGCGGGAATTTCAAAACAAATTACTTTTAACGTTATAGCGAACGGCTGAGCTAAAGTCTCGCGGGAAATTTTACTGGCTACAGCCAGCGTCAAGCCAATCCACATGTACTACAATTGTTGAAATTAAACGAGTACTGATTTTAAGGAGTTTCCATTGAACCAACTGTATTTTAATTAAGCTAACTGCCCGAGTACTTTTAAAGCAAGATTAACTGCTATCGGAAACTTGTTGTTGCTCAACTCTAATGTTTAAATTGTTTCTTGGAAAATTAAACTTTTACTACTTTTTGGTTTAAAACTGTTAATTTTTCGTTATTAGTTTTCAAACATTTTATTAGACTTTTGTATATTCTTACAGGTATTATAATATAAATTTTTTAATTTTTCACTTGATAATTTTAAAACTTTAGTAAATCAAATCAACTTTAGTAAATAAAAGCATAAAATATAATTATTTTGAACGAAAAACTGAATTTAATTAAAATGAAATGGAAAATGCTCCCGTATTCAAGTAAAATTATCATCAAAATAAAAAAACTAAAAATAGAGTTCTTTCTTCAAAATACATTTTCAATTTTGCAAAAAACTTTTTCGTTTCACTCTCTTAAATTATGTTTCTTATGGAGCCGATACACGAAAAGCTTCTACACTTATTGGTGATAATATTTGTTCTGAATGACTTTAATAAACCAAGTAGTACGACTCAATAAACTGTCAGATTTAGTTAATGCTATTACAAGTATGCACGAAAGTAAACATTTAGATATATAGAAAAAGTGCTTGGATATATTTGTGAGAATTTTTTTTCATGTATTTACGAAACAGTGGAATGATTTATGTTATAAAAGATGCGTGATGTCTGAACGTATCGGTTATTAAATGTATATAATGAGTTTGATCATTAGTATATACCAATCCTTAAAAAACGATTTTAATAAGAAAGTTATGGTAGAAAATATTAAAAATCTATTTATCGTTCGTCGTCACGTTCGATCGCCCACATTGAACGCTATTAAATGCAACAAGTGTGATTTGATGATAAACTTAATTATATCCATAAAACACATTTGAATTGCTCCATTTAAGGTAATAAACAACATAAAAATACTTCTTAGAACAATATTTGTGGCTATTCACATAGTCCACTAACAATATAAACCTTAGTGAAAACGCGACTAGAATATTTACCAGCACGTATACATGTATCCGTTTGCAGTGCAAACTTGACCAACGGCCGTTGCATCTGCATTATACAAACGGATGCGTTCGGTACTCTATATAGATATATATCGTGCGATATGAACTATGTATATGTATACCAGCCTGGTTTTGTATTTTCTTATCGCTTGTTACAATAGCAGCGAGAATATGGCTTATATCTCGAGGAGAAATAAGAGATAACGGAACGAGTATTGTTTATATATGAGGACACGTACAGTTTGTAGATGGTAAAAAAAGTACAAAGCGATGGGGTTGAAGTTGTGCTATTTTTCTACCTTTTTTTCAAACTTTCGTAATATTCTTCTGCTCAAATTGTCAATATTATTATGATTTACGGATTTCTATAGATAAAAAAATTATTATATGTGATTATGGATAATAATATACATTTAATGTATATCCCAAGCAATCGTACATAATTTAATAAGAATGTAAGTTTTCTGATGAATGACTAATTTATCAAATATAAGTATATATGATTGCATTTAATAACTCTATAAATTTATATGGAATTATAATTAAACATGTCTGAATTTTTAAGATTAGTTACAATTACATATAATCATGAAGACCCTTGAATCATATTCGATTGTATAAGTCTATAATTATAAATGATTGTATGTAGCATCATATAAAATCATGCGTGATTGTATAAATATCATTTTTTACGAATTTCCAACAAAAAATAACATAAATTAATTTTCCTGAAATAAAAATTTTCTATAGAAATTACACGTTTGAATAATCATATTGAAAATTATTAAAATATGCGGAATTATGTTGAAAAATATCGGTAATTTTTTAATATTCCTAAAAACCAATAAAAGTTCTCAATATCCTTGCAATCAGAATGAATAACCAAGCGAGTAAAGTAGATTTAAATTCCAAAATTGTAAAGTTCCTTCTTCAATTTCCATTACAGCATTTTTCTTCATTTTCTCTCTCGTCGTTTATTTTTTCTTCTTTTCCTTCTTCTTCTGCTTCCCTTCTTACTCTAAACGAATTTAATACATATTTTCTCGTCTTGCGCCTTGCCTTCTTTCCTTATCTTTCCCTATAATTTTATTTTCCAACCGATAGACAGACGTTAGTACACTGAATAGATAAACTTGCTTGAAAGCATAACGTAATATTACATTGACAAGAGGAAAAAAAATATATAAAGTACGAACAGAAGTTTCCCTTTTATATAATACAGATAATCAATTTTTATCACTTTAAGTGCCATCCTGCTGCTTCCGTGTTTCTATCTTTCCAGTTATATCTCTCGACTTCTTTTTCTCCTGTCATTCAAAATTAGTAAGTTATACGCTTTTCTTCTTGGATATTGACTTTTGTGATGATATGGATTGATTTAATTAGAAAATTGACTTACAGATTGGAAATTTATATAACATGTTTGTGGAGATTAGGAAACAAATGTCTAATAAATAAACTGATTAAAATATTAGCTGAATTAATAAGCTAATTGATCCATTAGATGCAGTCTAACTAGGAGAGTGTCACACCTCCGGATCACGGATTTTGCTCAAACTTCGGGATAAGTTTTCAGATGATAAAATATGGAAAAAGCAAAAGTTATAGTCATAAATACTCAATATTTCCCTAGTTATAGGCAATTAAAGAAAATCACTAAAAAAGTTACTAGATTTTTAAACGCATATAGTTCTTTAGCGTCGATAGCTACAAGCTTGAAACTTTTTTTAAATTAAAGCTGAGCTCAAATCCTTTCGAAACAATAGTTACAGCATATCAAAATATTATTTTTTCTTAAAGTTAGAGCGTAATAAGGATTGGACCTAATTTCATCTTTTATTATTAATTAATGTTCTTAAAAGAAAAATCAGGTGCAATGCTTATCACGCTCTAACTTTGGGAAAAAATAATATTTTTACATGCTATAACTACTAATTCGAAAGGATTTGAGCTCAGCTTTAATTTAAAAAAAGTTTCAAGCTTGTAGCTATCGACGCTAAAGAACTATATGCGTTTAAAAATCTAGTAACTTTTATAGTGATTTTCTTTAATTGCCTGTAACTAGGGAAATATTGAGTATTTATGACTATAACTTTTGCTTTTTCCATATTTTATCATCTGAAAACTTATCCCGAAGTTTGAGCAAAATCCGTGATCCGGAGGTGTGACACTCTCCTAGTAAGTGTAATTAATTGAAATTAAGTTAATTTTATTAAAATTGTCGTTAGTAAATAATTTTATCAATTTAATAGAATTTTATTTTTATTTATAAAAAAATCCATTTTTATTTCATAACATGTTCCCAGTACATCTGATGTTTACTTTTCTTCGTAACTCAATTTTACAAAATATACATACCCGCTCGGCTGCAAATTTAATTTATAATGTTAGAAGGATTATAAATTTACGGTTAGACGTGATAAATAAAATATCCGATGTTACATAAAAAATGCACATGAAATGCATTAGTTTTAAAAAATTCAAGAAAAATTCCAATGGAACTTCGAACCAATCTTATTCAATTATGAAAATAAGCTCTAATTAAACTGTCACCCACTTTTTTTTCATTGAACGATTTAAAATCGATTTCTGTTTAAGCTACTCGTTTGAATGTTAATAAAAGGCCAATTTGCAAGTTTTTTAAAAAATCGATAGCCGAACATTTCTTTTTTATTCGAGCAATTTAAAAAGTTTTTCGCTCGAAAAAATAAGGTCAAAATATTGTTTTGGATACGCGAAAACTTTATGTGTTCAGAAAAGAAAATTTTCACTTCGACTTTTTGATCCGCTGCAAATGAAACTATAATCGTTGCTAATTATATTCCTCGCCATCAGATATCATCCTGCCACATAACCTGATTATATAACGTTATTTTCCTAATTATTCAAAATCTCTCGAATCGATTACATCAATATTATTTAACTCGTTCGCGTGGCCAAGCAATACTTACACTGTAAGTAACTTCGCGTGGCGCACGAACTTTTGTTTGTACACTCGGCGACAGACGATTGTATACATAAAATCTTAAAGTACTTTTACCGCCTCTTTTTTTCTTCTTTTTCCTTCGTCTGATTATACATGTGCGTGCAACCGATTTGCATGTTACTCGGCGCTTGATTACTCGTCGGTCGTACAGCTTTTATTCGTTTGATACGAGAAATGCGATTATTGTTTATTTATGGTTTTGTTGGTAGTAATTATAAAATAATTAAATTATTTCAGAAATACAAATATTATAATTTTAATTTAAACGCACTGATAAAATGTTGAAAGTGTTAAAGACTGTCGAGTGAAATTAAAAAAAGTTTAATTATCAGAATAAATAAGTTTAAAAATTAGCAAGAATTATTCTTTTTAATAAATGATTATTTTTTAGAATCGCTACCATTTTAAATTGTTTAAAGAATTTTTGTCCGAATAAATAATAAACTTTTTATTGAAAGACAAAATAATTATCAGCTGTTGGTTGTCTCAGCATATAATTTAAAGATGTTATAACAGAAAACGTTCGTTATACATCTGCATAGACATAATGAATTCCTCTAAGAGCTGTCCTTTATAAACCTCGTTCCATATTGTATTATTGAATTCTCATGTAGTTTTAATTGAATATTCATAAATTATCATACATTTTACAACATGACAATGTTTATGAAAATTATTTGGTGCAGCAGATTGCTAGAATCTTTTGTTATGAAAATCAAAGTAAATAAATATGAATGATAAAAAGGATAGTAAAACAATTACATTATGAGATGTTTACCATGAATGATTTCCGTTTGAATTTTTCTTTATTAAGGTACAAGATATTCATTTCATTACTTTCATAAAGAAAGTAAAGCATTTTCAAAAAATAAACAAAAGTTTTATGGATGTGATATTTTATATGAATGAATAATGGGGTGCCCATGAATGAATAAACAAATATTTTTATTATTTCATCGCTTCATTTATGCAATCATTTCAATGCTAATTAGCGACAGAGGTTTCTCAATGTGTTTGCGAACAAAGCACATGTATCGTACAGTGGTGCTTGCAAAAATCGGCTGAGAATGGGATTCGAACTCGGGTCCTCGTGTTTATGAATCCATCGCTCTGCCTACTGAAAACCCTTCAAAGAAACATTGATTTCTATGGATTTCTTTTCATCCTACCACTAATCAGTTATTCAATTGCTGCAGAATAACAATATATTTCATCCAAAAGAAAAACAGTAAGTACTTTGAATTGTAATTATGAAATATTTTGGAAAGATTTTGCAATAAAAAGCTCGTTTGGATAGTAAAAATGAAGTAATTTAAAAAATAATGGAGATTTTACGTAAGTATATTTATAAAAAATTGCAAGATAAACACGAATTTATAATTTAAATTAAATAATTAATGGTATCAATTGATACTAATTCCCACAATAAATCACTCGTTCGCTCCAATCTCAAATTCAATGTATAAAATAATTTCAGATTGCCCGGCATTATTTTTCCGCTCTAATAATACCGTTATCAAAAAGAAAAAGGAAAAAAAAAGAGAACATAATGCCTCGTAAACTAAAAGAAAACAAATAAAAGCTGTCGTGAATAATAAATCGCAGATAAAAGGTATAAAAATAAAATACATATTTTTTTTAATGCTTTTTATCCTCCCAGAAAAGTTATAGAGAATAAAAAACAAGTGTCATATAATCTGAGCCCGGGTTCGAACCTTATAACTCGTTGGAAGAAGTCGAAAGGAGGAGGGGAAAATTTTCACATAAAAGTTATAAAGAATAGCCTTTCGTATACCTTGCTATTACACGTGTACATATATGCGTAGATGAGTTATACGGTAGTTCGCAATTACATAAAGTGCTGTCTCCATATTTATAATCATCGTTTTCTTTCTTTTTTTTATTCTTCCAATACGTTAGCTTCGATATAACACGTGGTGGATACAAATATCATTGACTAGATATGAATGTAAGTGGGAGGGGTTTGGATGGTAGGAAAAAAAAATGTGATTAATGAGGTTAAATAGGCACGAGGGATGAATAAGAATAAAAGCGGAATGAAAATTCATGCCGGCTAGATGAAGTGAAGAAGGTTGAGATAACTTTGACGAAGTGAATGTCTAATGAATTGTGTTTTAGTCATTGCGAAGTTTTTTCATGAAGGATAAAATGTTCGGTAATAAAGTTTTTGTAATGTGCTTTTTGAAATATTGTGGTCATTTCTAAGAGGTGCTTTTGGAAATTTTAATAAAATTTTTCAATAGAAAATAACATTGTAACGCAATATCATATAATACAAATTTGTATTTTCATCACAACTCTTTAGGGTTTATTTCACTCAAACAATTAGAAAAAAATTAATTGAATTATCAATTTTAAAAATATTAAAAAAGAAAAGCAAAAATTTTTTAAAAAGTGTTTAAAAAAAAGTAAGCTCAGCTTCATAAATCACTTCCAACGTTTTTTATAATTTAGCATTTCTCCATTGACGTTCTTATGTATTATTGATGTAGGAAAAGAAAAAGATTGATGAAAGTAAGAGACGACGCGACAACTTTCATTCTATCCGCTTTAATTCCCTTTGATGTTTTATTGCAACTTGATCTTTATCGATGTGAATTTAAGATCTCAGTATTATACAATTGTAATATAGCTTGAGAAAAAAAAATCATAAATCCAAGGAGGAAAATTTTATTGATTAAAAGTATAATTTTTCAACAATAATAACGATAACGGCTTATAAAATTTACTAGCGTTATTATTTCATTAAAATGAAGATTTTTTATTTTCTAGATTTTAAATTTATTCTAGGTTCATTTAATTGTTTTTTCAAAACATTAATCGTTGTATGAATCTATTTGAAAAATATTTTTACAGTTTATTAAAACTCATGAGCAAATTATCAATGATAGCGTACGCTTTCTCTAACTATTTTGTCGGGCTGAAAAAATTGACAAATATTTTTAATAATAAATAAATTTAAGAATACATTTTTTGAACAATGTTTTATAATTTTATTATTAACGATGTTTTCTTTTCGATTTTAGGTGAGCTCACATGACTTTTATTAAATTTTTTAAAATTTAGTGCGTGCAAAATACAATATAAAATTTTTCAACAAACTTATCTAACATTCAACCAATGTGCGTGAATTTTCGAAAATTTAAGTTTTAGTTTACAAAAAGCTTAACAATTTTTGATCAAACAAAAAATTCCAGACAGACATTCATCGTTATTTTTAGAAATAATTAACGTATTACAGTTTGAATTCTCGAGATCATAATGTATTAAATTACCTCGTGTTTCAATGAAATTACTGTATTTACTGCTTCATTAATCCATTCAAAATGTTCAGCTCAGTTTCTGCGCTGCTGCTGCGAGAGAGAAATCCAGGTGTAATTACATTTACACTCAATGAATTCATTCTTATTACATTAAGATTGTACAGAGCGAAGTATATAATTATCGTATTAAAATGACAAATTTACTTTCGAATTCTTTGAACAATATTATACTTTTATTATTAACTTTTTACTCGAAGGCATTTATTATAAGTTTCACTAAATAATGATTTTATGAATTATAATGAACGACACTTGGTTTTAATTAACAACTTTGTTAAGAAGTACGTACACTAAACTTATTCGAATTGTTTATTGAATTTGCTAGCTGAGATTTTATTCGCAAAGTTGAAATTAATTTTGGCTTTATTTGATTTCCTTTGAAGCGTTTTTATTTATATCTCGATGTTTCTTTAATAATAAATCAAACGTCGGACGAAATGGAATTGAAAACTTTCTCAACGTCAAAACTCGGTGATAATGATAACAACAAGAAATCTAATGATAACCGTTATATTTATCCAATTCTTAAATTTCGCAATAAAAAGCCATTAGTTTCGAGTAGAAAAGCTCGCGACGGACTAAATTTTCACGCCTGAAGAATGACAGTTTAATTTTCCACTGATACTAGCTTACCATCTCTCGGATAATCTTTTAGATATCCTGTATTATTTTGTTACTTATCCAATGGATTTTCGCGCAGAAAGAATTTTTGATAAGTATAAATGATATTTTTAAAAATTATGTTGTATCGGCATGTTTGAGCAATTATAAAAATACGTCGTGTTAATGAAATGCCCGTACGTCTTTTTATTTAGGAATTAAATAGATCTAAAACGAAAATTAGAAAATTTTATGGAAAAAAAATAGTAATATTATAGGAGTGATTATTATCAAAATAGCCAACATTATTTATTTAATAATTTTCATTTAATGAACATTGTTTTCCTGCTAAATAAAAATTTTAAACTCATTAAAATCTTTGGCTAGGGCTCTTTTGTACGAGAAGCACAATTAAATATTTCTATAATTATTTTATAGAATTTTATTTACATAATCATAATATTTAAAGTTATAAAATGAAAAATCATATTAATTTTAAAACTAATCTTAAAAAAATGCCTAAAATTTTTAACACCATTTCAATTAACCTCTGTTTGCATTAACTGTACAGATTGAAAATGCCCGTTTAACCTGAAAGCTCATATGCAATATTAAAGTCGCAAGATTAGCACAGTCGATCAACCAAACACGATTTCTAATGCATTAAGCACACAAAAGCACCGGTGACGAATGATTTTGATGAAAAGAAAGAAAAGCAAGGCATTAATGGAAAATGCAAAATGAGCAGATATACATAAGGAAGTCTTAATGGACTTTCGGTCGATTATCTATCGATTGATATTAATCGTATCCTCTTACTGAATTTTCGATTTCTAATTTCATTAATTTCTTTTATTCTCTGAGTTTGAATAATTGTACTTTTCGCAATGAGTTTAACGGTATAAACAATTCAAACGATTGACCTGATTCAACACACTTGATGATGAAAGATTAAAGTTTGATTAATATTTTTTTGTCAAGATTCATAAGGATTAATTATTTTTTTTAATAGAAATTAAATGTCCTCGTTCAAGTTTTTCTTGCGAGCGTATAAATTTGTACTTAATTTAATTATTTGCAAGTCGTTGTTTTGCTTAAATACACGGAGAAAAAAATAAAGTAAAAATTATAATACTTTTATAAAAATTATATAAATTATAAAAATTCCTAAGTTGTATAGGAATTTTTACAATATATCTAGTAAATTTTATTATAAAGTATGGTAATTTTTGGCCAAAATGACAGTCTGTAGTTGCTTTACAATAAGGATCGTAATTTTTGCTCTACTTTTTTCTCCGTGTACAGTAAGTATGTTTTATCTAAAAATTTTCTTTTTATTTTGATAATTCTTGTTGAAATTTTTATCAAAAATTCCATTTGTAAAATAATTTATTTTTGTATGAACATCTTTATTTTATCATCATTTCTGAAAAAGTAATAAGTACTATTAGATTCAGTGATTTTAAAATTAAAAATTTTTCAATTCTTATTTAAACTTTCATTAACTCGAGTGACTTTCCAAAAGTCTCAACTCCAAACTTCCGAAAACAAGAAAAAAAAGAGCAGTTATTTAACTATTTAAAGAATTTCGGTCGCATTCGTCTAAGTACTTGTCTCGCTGTAAAGTTCTGTGAATAGTTTAACCGCAGCTCTCGCGTTTGTTTGTCAGGCTAAGTCATGCGTTGTATATACGCCATTTCCCCAAAATTGCATGGGGAAAGTCAGTCGAACGAGAGAAATGCCATTTAAATACGAATTGAATATCTAAACTGGGTTTTCATTCTGGCACGGCGTAAATGGAAAACGTTTGATGAAATATCAATTCGTTCCTTCAGTCGATTTGGTTTAGATTTGTTTTTTAATTCAATAAAAATTTTTTCTGTCTGTCCAAATATAACAACAAAAATATTCGGGCAAATATTGACGTATAAAATTAACAAATTTATAGTTTATACGCTTTAAAATTTGACTTTATGAAAGATCAAGTAAGATTTCAATCTTGCCTGATGCTTATATTGTTGATCGGTAGATATTACAGTAACGACATATAGCTTGTTTGAGTTTGATGCTTTCGGAGACTAAAACTTTGTACAATCTTCTCTTAAGCGTACCCAATATTCAGCAAAACGCTATGACAGTTTTGATTTGATATATCGAATGTTTCGGCATACTCGATTATGTGTATTTACCACTTATACTTTTAAAATTGAAATTTTTAAAATTCCATCAATGTAAATGCAGTGAATTGAATGTGTTGTATATCAAAATTATATTCTACTTTTGAAATATATTTCGTTCGTGCTCAGTCAAAATGCAAAAGTTGAATAAACATAAAAGATTTAATTTTGTTGTGCGTCAAGTTGAAAAGATTTTAAAATTTCATCATATTTTTTTAACCAAACGAAATGCATGTTTAAAATATTAAAATAAAATTCATAATGTCGTGCCATAAAATGAAAACGAAATTCTAAGATTTTCAAGTTTTAATGAAATTTTTTACTTTTACTTGTACGTTAAGCTTTAGATTTTAGGAAACTTTAACAGCTTTATTTAAAATTTTAACAATACCATCTAAATTTTGTTTAATTGTAGTACAAAAGACAAACGATTTAAACTATGACAAATACAAGTTGTCAAGAGCTTAAAAATCAATAGAGCGCCAGTAAAGTGCATTAAAAGTCAAGTGAAATATATATAAGTTTTAAGCACGTGTCCAAAATGACAATTCGTTAAATTTTCCAAAATTTCTCCGACAGTTGTAAAATGAGCAAATAAACCTTAAACTCTCGAGAGTTACTCTAAGGCAGATGCAAAGTTTTAAGAAACGAGTTAGTTTAGTTTAATTTTCATTTACTTTTTAATAAACTAACTTAAGGATTGACATTTTATTCTGGAAAATTTTAATAGAATTTATAACTTTTAGAAAGTATTACGCAGTTGTATAAAAGGTTTTTAAGGACAATTAAAATTTTAATTATTAAAAAATTATATAAGATTGAGCATTATAATTAATTTTTATTTTGTTGAAATAGGAAATTTATTTGATCTTTACGAGCTAATGTATAAATTAATTAAAAATTAGCTCATTAGAGATTAATAAATTCCCAATTCAAATTTTTTTACAATTACAACGAATAATAGAATTTTTTTGAATAAATTTTTATCTTTTATTTTTGAAAATATTATTTTATATACTTCATAATAAAATATATTTCAAGGTCGTCAGTGGCTCAGTTGGTAGTGTGACGGATTCATAATTTCGAGGACTCGAGTTTGAATCCTACTCTTGGCTAGTTTTTACAAGCACCACTGTATATTATATGTTCTTTGTTCACAAACACACTGAAACTCATCTCTCCGTCGCTAATTAACATTGTAATAATAGCTGAAATACAGCGACGTCTAATAAAATTTAAAAAAATTAGTCTAATAAAGAGCATTTGATTGTTTAAGTCATCAAGCGCTTGACACCTTATAAATAAAATTTAAAAAAATTAAAAAAATATGTTCCATCTTCTATACTGAAACGTCTAATAAAATTTGAGATATTCAAAAACTAACGTTGACTATCTTCATAAATACAAAATTTGTATAACTATTTATGCTATTGTGACTATAATATCATACTACCAAGCAATTTTTAATTTTTCATAACAGAAAGACTTGAATAAATAATCAGACGAACTCAAAATGTTAAGATAAAGAAAAAAAATACGCCAACATTTCAAAAAGAAAATATGGCACTGTATGCAATCATCCCTAGAATGCGCATAAAATTTATACTAACCGTACACTCGAGAAGAATATATTTGTATTGTGTAAGAAAAAAAAAATCGCATCGCTCACAGCAAATAGAAAATTTCGATTTTATTAATTATAAGTTTAAATAATAATTGAAAATACATCATTTATTAGCAATGGAAAAAATTTTCGTATTATATATGAGGGATTATTATTCATAAATAAAAATGTAATTACATCAATATCATTATAAAATATAATTTTATAATGATAATATATTTCATATATCGGTAAAATTAATACAAATAATACTGGAGATTAACAACCAATTTTCCAATAAATATTAAATAAAGTATTGGCATAATGTGAACGATTATTGAATAAAATTATTAATGATAATACCCATGTTCTAGCATTGTAAAATTATTATTTTCATTTATATTCTGATGTTGTTAATAATTTTTGCTAATGTATGCTTTGATAATTTTCAAGGTATAAACGAACATTAGTTTCAGAACTTATTATGTAAATGTATTTTGAAACTAATTAATGACTTTTAGAAAATTGAAATATTTGACCTGCATACAAGTATTTTATAGACAATATATATCAGATATTTCACGTTAATTGTCAAAGGGTGTCATTGATGACGTTAGATTTGTATGTAAAAATATAATTTTAATGATTTAGACCGAAAACTAAACTTCTTTCATACACAAATAATTTGTTTTTCCGTAAATAAAACTCAGTTATCTATCAAAACCTTAAAAAAAGTTAATATACTTTTCAAAATATGAGACATTTTGTGGCTTTTCAAGATAAAAATGCAAAAATTTTTAAAAATCTGACCTACCATAGGAGAGCTGAGTGAAGGATATAACAAAAATGTTTTGTGTATTTTTTAGGCAAATTTGCATATCACAAACTTGAGTTACAAATAACATAATTTGACGCGTCATACTTACAAAGTTGATGTAAAATACTTCATGCATACGTACAATCATAATAAAATCCAAAAGATAGGAAATGTGCTTACTTACAATGAATTCCAAATGTAAATTCGACTATGAAAAATCCACTACGTAAATAGTTAAAGTAAATATTAATTTACATCGTGTAATTCAAATTCTATTAATTTCAGTATAAAATGAAATCACACAATATCTTTTCAAGTTTTCATTCGAAAACTTGGTATTCGACTACAAACTATTATTCTTTTATTGTAAAAAAAAAGAAAAACAAATATTACATGATAAATTTTATTTTTGTTTACTATTGGTCAGCGATACCGTGAAATGAACAAGCTTTTTTATCAATATATCTTATTTACTCATGATATCATCGGATGCTCATTCAAACAGATAGTCAATTTTTCGCTCTAAAAATTTTCGACGCCTACATTCAATCATCCTTATTACCACGCTTCCTCCCTCTATTTTTCATTTTTACACTTTTAAACTCTTGTACGAGCCCCTCTGCTACTCTACTAACTTTATTCTTCGTTTTTTCAGCCTATTTATTCTCATTTTATTTTCTTCTCCTTCCTTCCCATCTGTTGTTTCGGAATTTTCAACGCGCTTTAACTTTTTCGTTTTTATGTACTTTTACTCCTTCGCGCTTCTCTTCCGACCTTACTAACTGCAATTTAAGAAAGTCTTCAAGATTTTCATCTTGTACATACATTGTCTGACATAATATAGGAGCAATACATCATCCCACTTTAGTTTAGCGCTTTTGGTACATCTTCATTTTATGTTTAAATTTTTATTTTTTATATTTTACAGATAGAAAATAATTTTTAATAACGAATTCCGGGCAAATAAAATCGAAAGATCTGAAAGTAGTTCATGTTTGATTTTTTTTCAATAAGTTTTATATTTACATATTTGCTTTCTATATTTTTATGAATTTATATTTACAAATTGAATTCTTTTAAAATTAAAAATGGGATTGCAATAAAAGAGAGTTTTTATATTAGTACTTTAAATATTTTGTGTTAAATTAAAAATGTGTATAATTCTTATGTGTACAAATGACTCTTAATCATTTTTTGTGAATAACATTATTTTACACACGATTTAAAAATTATTTTAATGTGAATAAAAATATTGTGTATAAAAAAAATGTGAACAACATTCATACTTGAAATTTTATAATATTCAATAAATTTATACACAATTTATTTATTCTCTGTGCCCAATAATTATGTGCATAATTAATTATCTTATGTGCTTAAAAAAAATTAATCATATTTTCGTGTAAAATAAAAATGTGTATAATTCTTATGTGTACAAATGACTCTTAGTCGTACTATTAGATTACTTTTTAAAATTAAAAAAATGTAATTATAATTGTGAAGCAAAATTTTATTTTTTAATTCATTTTTAAAATTTTTGAAGTAAAGCTTATGGCGATGGCTAATTACTTTCGTGATTGCTTTCGGTAATTTGTCCTAATAATCATAGGGTTAATCGTAAGTAACAAATATACATAATAAATAAGAGTATAAAAATAGAGTCTCGAATTCGATAATTAATTCCGTATTTAAATGCAACTTTAAAAAGTATACAGGCATCCTATTTTGATTGATTGCAAATAAAAATCGATATTCATCCTGTTGAGTCATGTAATACTTCTCGTTACAACTGAACAGGCAGTTCTCACATCGCAATTCCACTTTTTGACTCTGCATTTAATTTTACATGTGTTCATTGGTACTGCCGTCAATCAACGTCACGAGTAACCAATATTTTGAAAATATATTGGATTCGACTTACTCTATTAAATAAGAGCCAGTGATTCATAGTAATTGCCAACAAACTATAAACATTTTATAGCCCACAATCTGTCAAATAAAAAAATGTTGCTTTTTATTTGAAGTAGTATCGATGACCCAAGATTTAATTTTTTAAATCGATAAACCAAGGGTTTCCTTATAACTGATAAAATATGTGGCTATTAAAAATATTTGCAGCAGGCGCACGCGTAAGTATAAAATTTTTTTTCAACCCGATGACGCCTTTTGATCCTCGAGTATAATTCTAGCTATATACCCAACGGATATTCGTTGTGCATATATAGACGACGTAAATCAAGAGGTGAAAGTTGAAGGTTATATGCTTTTATAGCACGAAAGGCACGTGGTTGGAATACCGATTTTATACCGGATTGTCTTTTTGGACGAATGTTCAAAGCTTGACAGTTGTGTGGTACTGCAAATTTTTATTGGTTGCGTATGGATTTACGCGGCTGCTGATTTTTAGGGGTAGAAAAATTATCGTTTCATAGAAAATGGTTTTCGAGAAGAACATTGGTGGCATAGCTCTACTCAATTTTAATCAAAAAGGAATTAATGTTTAAAGTTCTTCAAGAATGATTTTTATATCGAAATGATAATCTTTAAATTGCAATTGATTGCAAATTAATTAACATTGAGTAAATAAAAAAAGTCAAATATCACCACCTACATAGCTTTAAAAATCGGAAATCTCCATTTCTGATTTTTTAAATTCATTTCTAATAAAATAAATTTAGAAAAAAAAAAACAAATAACGTTTGATTAAATTGGTATAGAATACAAATGTCATTTTAGATTAAAAAATCCTATAAAAAGAAACAGAAAAAGCTAGTCGATGTATTTTCAATAATAAAATATTTATACGAATATTGAGAAGCGGAAAAAAGAAATCAATCTCTAAAAGGCACATATGCGAGATAACCGTAAAATGCTGCTCGTGCGGTTTTTTCTTTTTATTATATATGTATATAAAAAACGAAATTAATAAAAGAACGCTCGAAAATTCTTTTATAACAACGCGTCAATCCATGACAAATATTCTGCTTGAAATCAAATCTGAAAAAAAAAAAAATAGGAGGTAGGCAAGGCAAAAAAAAAAAAATAAAAGAATTCCTCACGCATCGTCGTTTTTCAATCGAGCCGAAAGAAGAAAAGGATCTGCTGCTATGTGGTGCTGTGGCTCAATAAAAAATCTGCAGAGTCCCAAAAAAAATAGAGAAAAAAAAAGACTCCGACGATGCGTGTACTGACTTGAAAATATACTTGTTCGTTTATACTTTTTTTTTCCTACCGAATTCGAGGGAAGTTTCGCTTTAATCCTCTAGGCGATGTTTACATTCGCGTTATTTTATACATCGAATGGAATTGAAAAAAAAATACATACGCGCGCCGTGCGTCACGTTTTGAAAAGAAAATCGAGATGAAATGGAATTGGTACAAATGCTTTGACAGATAGATTTTTAACAAAGAGCATTCTCTGGTTTTTTGGGCTTTCATGAACATTGTTAGGATTATAGTTTTTTAACGAAATTTCTATGCATTTGAAAAAACTCAATATTTGAAAAGGAGGATGTCCGAAAGGTAATTTGTAATAGCTTGGTATGAAAAAACTTTTATCTTTTAATTGTTAAACAATTTATGAGATCTATATAATATTTAAACAAAAATTAGTTGATTTTGCAGTGGAATAAATGAAAAATTATTTAATTACTCTATTTGTTTGAAATGTTTGATGAAATCTTGATTTTTTCACTTATTTTTGTAATTTTAATTGTTTATTTTCTCCCATTTCAATTCACATCAATTTTTTAAATATTTTTATTAAATAAAAGATAATAACAATTAATAACAGTTTTTTTTTACCATTTCCTATTTAGGTGCGTGTTTGTAAGCATCCTCCTTTTTTAATACTACAATAACTTAATATGATACTTTAAAACAATATTTTTGATAATATCTTAAAATGTTATTAAAAGATTTCTCCCCATTTCGGATTAAATTTTTAACAAGCCAGTTCATTAAGTGTTAATGATGCTTTCTTACCTTAAGAAAAAAATTTACGATTTTCTTTATTAAAAATGAAAGCGTTTCGAAAAAAAAGGAAGATCTAAATTCAATCGACCCCTATTCTTTTATATTTTTTAACTTGAAGTAAAAAAAAAAGATGTTTATTGAATCATGACTTCTGCGAAGTCAGAAAAAAAAGTATTCATTGCATAATAAGAACGTGCTCAGAAATATTATAAAAGATTGAAGATCGACACGTCTCCGTAGGAGAAAAGTAGTGGGAAAACAAGAAATGTAACGTGAATATAAACGAGCAGTGAATTCGGGATAAAGATACGATGGGATCGAATGTGAGGGGGAGGGGCTGAGGAAAAAGCAAAAGAATAACTTAATGAATATAGAATATAAAAAAGAGTCAAAGAAAATGATTGAAGAATATTTGGCAAAATAAGTAGATTGAAAAAAGGAAATTTATTTGTTAAAGATGAATGGGATTGGAGAGATAAGATTTGTATTATTGAATTAGAATTTTTTTATCACACTTTATTTTTGAGAGTTTGAGTTTTTTTTATAAAAATATAATAACCTTTAATAAAAAAATATTGAAATTTTTTATGAAATTAAATCATATACTACTTTTTTTTTATAAAAAATTTAATAATTCGTATATTAAACTTCAATAGGGAAAACTGGGGCAAAATGGCCTGGCGGGGTAAAACGGTATAACTGAATTTCTCGACTGCTACTTGTGCCATCTATGAAATAGCCATATAATATCATTAAAAATATCTCTATTATTATTTTGCATATAATTGGTATGTCAACAATAGCCTCGTGTTGATTTTATTGCAGGTTGAAAATTTTTTAATGATAAGAAAGATCGTTGGTAAAAATCATAGCAAGAGTAATCTTTCCCTAGGCAGCATATATATTCAATAAGTGCATAAACTTATAAATTTATATTATACTAATTAATAGTTTTACATACTTCTGCTGTCTAATTTTACTTGTAATTATAAAAATTTCAAAACTTTTTTTTCTGAACCTTGGAGCAAAACGGAATACTTTATAATTTTTATGTTTTTTTTTTTTAATGTCATGATCAAATCTGCGGCACGAGATGGTAAAAATAAAAAATATGTGAAATGTATTAATTTATGTAATTAAAAGATTAATTTAGAATTGTTAATAAAAATTTGTTTGTTAAACAACATTTTAACATATTTTTATTATGTTCAGAAAAACTGTTCAAAGTTAATTTTCAAAAGAGTATTCCATTTCACCCCAACTTTTTTTTTCATGTGGTAAAATGGAATACCTTCCATAAATTTTTAATAGCAGTTTTTGTAAATAGTAGCTGTTTTGTACACCGTTTTGCTCCAGTTCCCCTTATATTTTTGTAAAATTGAAAGCATTCTTCAAATACGAAGCAATATATTATAATTTGAAAGAGTATTCATAAAAAATATTTGTCTTTACAATAAACTCTGTTATTTCACAAACGCGAAAGGTGTAAATAAACGACAAATATAAAAGCTTACAATAAAAGAATGGAATTTCATCGCTCAAATTCGAACGGTTCTTTTATTAACATCTGCTATAAACGACAATATACGAAAAATTTAACAATTAAAAACCCTTCTTTTTTTATGATCCATTTTTTTCCTCTCTAATTGAAAATATTTAAAAGCATTTAATATCGCTTTAAAATGAAACGGCAATTAAAATTGCTCTTTTTTTTTAAACGGAATTTTACACTCGGAAATTGTACGTCGTACAAGTCAAAGAGTCAATCACACAGATTTTGTCATTGAAATTCAGTGCTTCTGCTCTGTGTATGCGTTGATGATGTTTAATTGCGTGTCGGACGATCGGGGCAAACTGAATTTTGATAGAAGACCGTTTTCATCGTGTTTACATATTTTTTAATATTGAAAAGTCGATTATCGTTTTGCTTTCGATAGTTAAAATATTATAAACAAATCAATCATTTGCCATTTTCGAAAATTCAATTATAAATTCAATAACTATTAATAAATAACATTTTAAATATGAAAACATTCGGTTTTTTATTTTCAAAATTGATAAATTTTATAATAGAATGTCACAACTTTATTTTGAAATTTGTAAATTAAATTATCAACAATAAAATTGAATACACACAATAAAAATAAATTAAATACTGTAGAATAGACTGTAATAAAAGTTACGAAACAATCGTTCATTCAATGCATATTCAAGCTACCTTTTACGGTAGTAAATAATTTCATACCTTAAATTTATACATGAGACGAAACAAGAAAAAAAGACACATAAAATAAAATAAGTGCTTTTTTAATGCCGCTTTGGATTTGCTTGGGCGAAGGAGGATGTGTAATCTCAGTCTAAAAATGTGCGCACCTTGAACTTGAGATTACGTCAATATGAATTTTTAAATTTGATTTAAAAAATAAATTTGGAATAATTTTTTGATTAATTATGTTTGTTATATTATCAAGGCAGTTAAATTTAAATTTGGCATTTCCATACTATAAAAACACTTCAATAACTTTTATAGAAAAAAAGAATTAGCAATGAACTTGTTCAAAAAAAGCTAATTGCATCAATTATGTTGCCTTGGAGAAAATGCAGACTGAAATAATTTCAAAATCGGCCTTGATTTAAGAGATTACATACGAAAAAGCCTAATCGGCACGATAATTGCTCGTTATGATTCCGCAGCAGTACGAAACGAGCCTTTCATTGTGATGTTTTGAAATTTTCTCTAATAATAAACCTATTATAAAAGAACACTCGAGATTTGTAGCTATGAATATTGAATGTTTTAACTGCCGCGCGGGTATTATACAACTGATTATACATTATCGTTATTGTTTCGTAAAATTATAACAATGTTTCACTTATTCCGTTTCAATTATTATAACCAGCTGAGAAAACTTAGTCATTTGTATGCTAATTGTGGATTCGTGCTCATTATGCACTTTATTAACAGTTTTATAATAGATGGAAAATTTATGCTGTAAGTACGAAATTGCTGGAAAAAATTAGTATAATATATAATATATTTTATACATTTTCTATATAAATTAACAAGGTTCATATTTTATTTTACATATTTCATATTTTTATTAAAGAATGAAATAAATTATACATTTATACAAATTAGAATTAACTATTGTAGTGTATCACATGTTTGCTTTTGTTAAAAAAAAAATCAAATTCAATTTTGAGGAATACTCGGGGCAAGGTAACAATATAATTTATGTCAAACAAGGACACACGTATACATAAACTTGTTCATTTCGGAATGTATTTTGCATATAATATTTACAATTTGGTCTAAATTAAAATTGTTTCATCGAACAAACAATTTTAATCATGTTACATAGAAGAGGAAATGATTATGCCTTTTTATTTTTAGCTTTTAATGAGTCCAATTTTTTTTTCTTAATAAAGAAAGATGTAAGTACGCTTACATCTTTCTCCCCTTTTTACATGATTCATCATGTTTCTATTTTGTATAAGAAACGTTATTGTCTGATTAAATAATTATACTAAATTATATGAAATTACTAACACACTCCATTTTTCAGTAACTGTTATTCATCATTTTATTCCAAACAATACCGAAAAAATCTTGCCCATTTGTTGGCTCCGAATAAATGGTACCACCTTTGCCTCGACGAACTGTTAATGTGCGTTGAAAAAGAAGTATTCGCAAGAAAAATGTCTGCATCTGCACAACCTGGCCAAATCGAATTGTCAATATCGAAGAAGCATTCTGCCAACGAAACATTTTCTCTTTTGTTTTCAAAACTTTCTTATTTTATTACTTGCAGTTTTCATTTTTACAATGCAATCTGTAAAATATAACAGATTATCGTTCAAAGATCATAATAATAAAGTAATATAAACAGTCTCATTTTGGAAAATTAAATTTTCTAACGTGCTCTTCAAATGATAAAAGAAAAACTTAATTCATAAATATTTCAAATTTCTTCAATATTGATTATATTATTTAATAGAAATGAAGAAGTATTTTATTTAACCAAACTCATATAAAATTAGCAGTATCTTGTCTCCCCTACTCATCTTATTTTTTGTATCTTTTCCTGCACAATAACATCATCAACCGACTAAAAAAGAAAGAAAAAAAAAGCGAATACCAAACCTTCTCACATAAGAAAACATAACCATTGCCATTCATTCGAGACCGAAAAGAAAAAAGGATCAAGATATATAGAAAAAGAGCAGCGCACAGAGATCTTATCCTTAACACGTAAACGTACGTCCTCAAGAGTATACTTGTTCTACTTACGCCTAAAAAACGAAGCTAAATATATATCTAATGACGTATGTTACGTGTATTAGAAACTGATGGGATTCCGAAGACGAGACGACCTATTTTTTCTCTTGCTTAAATCTCGAGGATTGTCGAACTTCTAAATCTTTCTTTCGCTTTTTTTTTCTTTTCCTTCATTGCTCGAAAATGTATTTGTCTTTTCTTGTTTTGCTCTGCTCTCTTTTTTACTTCTTCTTCTTTTATTTTGATACGATGGTTGGATATATATGCTCGCGATGAAAGATCGTTTTTTTGCATCGACAGCAACAGATTCTCTGATTAGTTTTATTAGTTCTGATTATAGTGACTTGAAAAATTTCATGATTTTTGGGGAAGTAATCTTATACTGTGCTTGCATTTTTTTGTCAATCACCGATCATTGTATTTTATAAGATGTAATAAAGATACTAGTGTGACTGTTCTAAGTTTTCGATTATTTCGAACAAAGCTATAAGATAACGATAGTTTTATTTTGGAATCAATTTGAAATTTGAGTAAATTTATCGCAATCCTGCCTTTCAAATTAAGGATATGCTTTAAGATAACAAGTTTATAAGATAAATAATTTTTATATGTATGAAACCTTATTATCTTATTAATTTCCATTATAAATCTCTACTATTATCTTTCGTTCTCCAGCATCTGACAAAAAATAAGATTCACATTATTCTCAAAGAGACGAAAACAATTTGTACAACGTGAAATAAAAACGTCAAAAATAAATTTAGGCCTTCGGAAAATCAAAGCCATTAACGAGATATAATCTGTCACATATCATATTTGAGAAGAAAGAAAGGGAGAAAGAGATACAAATCCCAAAGGATAATTCGTTACAAAAAAAATATAATAATCCTCTCTTTTCACTATTTATACAACTCAATTTTCGTCTTCGTTGTGACGTCGTTCTAAGATAATTTTTGACATCATTGTCACATGATTTTATCAATATCACAAATGCGTTGTCATGGAATCAAATGTTTTGTGTACGAGTCAATAGTTTCTTATATAAATAAATTTTCTATCGTGTAAAACAAAGTATTAAATACAAAGTAAGTTATTTGAGCTATTTTATCTCAATTGATTTATTTTTAAAATTTTGCGACGCACTAAACTTATTTAACTACGCAGATTACATTCGTTTATGAAAATGGCAATTTGATGTAATGCTAAAGCTCGTATTTTACAATTCCTGAAACTTGTCAATTAATTTTCATTTTGAATAATAGAAGTGATATATATTTCATCGTAGCATTGTTAACTTTAATCATAGAAATTATTGAATGAAAAATATCTCGTATCTGCAGAATGCTTGATTTTACAATTTAGCTTTTTTTTTATTTAAGCATAAAAGAACTAAGGTAAAAGGCTTTTCAAAATCTTTTATTATTGAAATCTTGAAAAGGGTTCTTATCTCGTACATAAAAGAAAAAAAAACATTCATTAATAACGAGAATTTTTTAAAATAAAAGCTTGTATTTCATCGTTAATTATTAATTTTTCATTCATTTGTATGCGTATTTACAGCTTAACTTTTAATTGCGTATATAAAAAATGCATAATAAAAAATATTCATTAAAAATATTAATTAAAATCAGAAGGTTATTATCTCTGTTGAACAAAACTTTTTATACAGAAAAAAAAGATTTTTTAATTTCATAATCTGATGAATCTATTGATAAAAGAATTATCATTTGTCTTTGTTTAAAAATTTCTAAAAATTTGAATTTTAATCAAAGAATTTAATAACAAAAGAATGCAGAATTCAAGAAACATTTAAAACGCCATTAAAATTTTTTATAAACACATAAATTTATTTGTCAAAGTCTAATGATCTCAGCATTCGTCAAGTATCAAATTCTTGAAGTAAAGTGGAATAAAGTTATTTTGGAATTTAGGTCTCGCATATAATCCATTCTTTTTTTGTGTATATCTCCAAGTTTACGAATTTCCCATTCTACCTCCTACAAGCTATTAACCCACAGACCGCAGTCTGAAATCGGTCAGAAAATTTGGTCGGTTCATCAAACCAGTAAAATGTCTCGGTAGCTACAAAGTATATATATGTATACATGTATATACATACGTTCAATAGTCAACTATGCTTTTCAACTTTCCAAGCATTGCAATACACCGCATGATTTCCATTTCATTTGACTCGTCGTAAAAAATATTCGCATAATAGCCTCTGCTGCACAGAAAGGCAAAAGTAATAATAAAAAAGAAAATGGAAAAAAAAAATAGTCAGGGAGGGATCAATACAAACGGAAGGAGCTTTTGGTTGTATACCAAACGCTTCCTTGATTAGCTATTCAACGACTTGCGAGCGAGGATGGAATTTCGTGCTCTGAAGATGTTTTTGCTGCTGCATACAGGCTTTGTGTGGTTTGTAATCGGTGAAAGTAAATTACAGCGCTGAGTACATGCTTAAAACTGTTATATTTTTAATTTTAAATCAAATAATGGATGGTTATTTTTATTATTATAATTAAAATATGTAGAAGCACATATCTTTATAAAAAAGAACGGATTGAAATAAATGGAGGTTTTTCCCATAAATTTTACAAAAATGAATTTTTTTTCATTTCTTACATGCCAGCTTAAAGTAATTTAAATGTTTCTATTGTAATACTTTATAAACATTCATTAGTTAATTTCTGTTCGCCGAAACAATCGAGCTAAAAATAACGTATGTAGTTAAATTGATATCATGTATATAACACAAAGTAAGGCTATAAAATAGTTATGTACCGTTGGAGAAACATTGATTTTAAAATGGCTATATAAATTAAGTAAAAAGTTTAATAGTTGTATGATTGTAATATTTTTAAAGTTTTGAAAATAAAATTTTTTTATCTGTTTTATTTTATTTAAAAGGTGGTTGATGGCATAGAAGATTCTATCATACCACTATATTAGTTTTTCAAGATTTTCTCCTATATGCAATCATTGATTTTGATAAATATAGGGGAATCATTTAAAATATGTGAACGAAGTGGGCCATCTTTTAGTTTTTTCAAAATAAAAAAAAGCAATAATGCGCTTCTAATTTTCATCGCAACCCTGGTAGAAAATAAACCATTTTTTGGCCATTTTTGTTGGCCAACGCATGTTAAAATGGCACTTATCTAGAAATTTTGGAAACTCTTTGTACAGAATTTCTAGATAAGTGTCATTTTAACATGTGTTAACCAGCAAAAATGGCCAAAAAATGGTTTATTTTCTACCAGGGAAGTTGGATCTGCGTTTTGAATAGCTTTCTGCTAGTCCAAATAAATTTTTATTTCGCCACTGAAAAAATAATCGTGCTCTTTCTGAAAAAAGAAAAGATACATCGCTAAATTTTTAAAGAAATATTTAAAAATTTATTATGTTCAAGAATTTCAAAAAACTGTTTTCGAAGTTAAAGGTTAGAATTTTTTTATGAAAATGTATGACCCAAGAGATGGCATTAATACTATTTTCTGATTTGCAAATTTTAAAGTTAGTAAACTAAATATTGAATGATTATTTAAATGAAAAAATAATTATAAGAAAACAGGTATGAAAAATTTATATAATTTATATTTATTAACAGCATGGACAATTTTAAATTGTAAAAAAAAATTTATGTCTTCGCTTTTACATACTTTATTGTTAATCGTACTAAATTATTGTTTAATCATTTTTTAACATACTTTATTTTTATTTAACGTCGCTGTACTTATGATATCACTACAATGCTAATTAGCGTCGGAGGTCGTCAGTGTGTTTGTGAATAAAGCACATGTAACATACAGAGGTGCTTGTATTAATCGGCCGAGAACGGGATTCGAACTCGGGACCTCGAGATTACAAAGCCATCGCTCTACCGAGTTAGCCACTGATTATTTTAAAATTTCTACACCTCTAAGATTATTTTAAAATTTCTTATATTAAAGATTCAAACCATTTTACTTGATTTAATATTTTATTTCGTAATTTCATTAGTTAATTATAATTGAAAATTTCATTTGGATAATAAGAAAAAGTTATTTATGTTACAATATTAGAATTTCAGAAGAATTTAAAACGCAAATTAAAATTATCTAGTTTACTAAGCTTTCTTTTAAGCACTCATATTTTAAAATAATATAATTATAAAATTTTTCCAATAATAAGCATTTTAATTAATTTTATTAACACTTTTACTTCCCATTCATTTGGATATCTTCATATTTCCAATGAATTTTTAGAGATGACACCCTTCCTACACATTTTTTTTTTTTGCTGAAATGTGAGCAAATGATTTAGCTGACCCATATATCTCGAGCTTGTGTTGAGGGAATACCAATTGTGCGTGTGTCATTTACATTTTTTATAATTTGCAATTTTTTTTAGGGTTTTCTATTTTTTTTTTGCTGGAATGATAAGTTTATTATTTTTTGGAATCATCTATGAAAATTTCTTTTTCTAAAGAAATAAATTGATATTTGAAGAAATGATAGTTTATTTACTTTACTATTTAGAATACTACATAAGCTTTATCTTCTTTGAAAAATAATAAATAAATTTTTTTAATAATGAATCTATGTTCATTAACAAAACTACTAATTACATAATATTATAAAAATCCGTTAAATAAAACGAAAGAAATTAAATATGGTAAAAACTTTAACATGAATCCTTAAAAAATGGTATACCAAAACACATTTTTCTAAAAAAGATATTCAGTGCTAAATAATGAATATTAAAAAATGCAAAATTGTATGCAAAATTTGAAGCAATTCACCGAGTAGTTTTCGAGATCTAACTGGCGTAATGAATACACACACACTCACAAACAATGCTTTCCCTAAAAGAAAGCAAAAAGTACTAAATAAACCAAAGATTATAAAAAAAGTCCTTGCAGTATTTACATAAACAACAGGTAATTTCACATTACTTACATTTGAAAAGTAGAGACAAAAATCTACTATAATAACCATGTGTTTAGATATAACGTATTTTAAAAGCAACTTTTGATTTTTTTAAAAGCTTTAAAAAAATACGCTATATTTATTCCCATGGCGCTCTGAATTTTATTCATGAATATAATTTTAATTATTCCTGTTTGTTTTCATATATTTAACAATTTAAATCTTGTTTCAGGTTAATCTTTTGGTAGCGACACCCTTGCGAAAACTTTTGCCACGTGCTTCGCCTAGTCGTGAGAATAATATTGAAATCGATGCCGTACATGTTGCAACGCTAAACCTATTGATCGACCCACAACTCATCAATCTGAACGTGGACTGTAATTAATATGCAAAATTTGATTTAAGGTTTTATTTTGATAAGAACTTAAAGCTATTTTTTTTCTCAAAATTAAAGTAAGATTTAAAAAATTAATTTAAAATTACGTTTGATAAAGATACTTTTTATTAAAAATTAAAAAATGAGAATTAAATTTATAATATTTTCCGATTTTATTGTAAACTATGTTAAAAATAAATTACTAGGGTAATATTGAAAAAAGTACAAGTGAATAGTACAAAAATAGATCTATTATTTTTCTTAAGAAAAGTCAAATGAGCTTTTACTTCTTTTAAGATGAAGAAAAATAGAATAATCTAATTTACCAAAGTTAATGTTTTATAATCTTTGTATGTATAGAAAATGAAATTGATAATGAAGCAAGATTGAACAATATTGTATATTGCTTAATTATATGTACTGTAAGCTTCATAAGAAATTATCTTTCGATTATTAATATTTTATTAAAAAATAAAACCATTTATTGTGAACAGATGTAAATTATATACGTAAAATTTAGGATATTAAGTGTAACAGATAAGATACGTAATAAAGAAAAGTAGATACAATACATATTTTTAATACAAACTTTTTATTAAAAATAAAAATATGAGAAGCTATTTTAGAAATAAATTACAAGAGTAATATTGAAAAACAAGTGAACAGTACAAAAATAGATCTATTATTTTTCTTAAAAAAAGTCAAATGAGCCTTTGACTTCTTTTAAGATTGAAAAAAATAGAATAATTTAATTTACCAAAGTTAATGTTTTATAATCTTTGTATGTACAGAAAAATTGATAGTGAAGAAACATTAAACAATATTGTCTGTTGCATAATTATGTGTGTTCTAAGCTTCATAAGAAACTGTCTTTCGATTATTAATATATTTCATTAAAAAATAAAAACATTTGTTGTGAACAGATGTAAATTATATACGTAAAATTTAGGATATTAAGTATAAGAGATAAGATACGTAATAAGGAAAAGTAGATACATACCATTTTATCAGACCAAGTTTTTATTGCTCTTGTTATTTAATTACACTAAGCAAAGTTTGTAACGGGAAAATTTGTTACCACTGTACGTTTATTATTACATTATAACAATACGACTAATTAATGAATTTAATAGATAGATTAACATTTTTATAAATAGCATTTAATTAAATAAAAAACAGTAATAAAAAATTTATGCATATCAATTTGATGTAAAATTATTAAGAATTTATTTTTTCGCATTCTAACCTCAAAATCGCAATTTCTTTTCTCATTTTCGGCTCCCATACGAAAAAAATCATTATTTACCTCTGGTGTAAAGGCTGTTTTACGAACCTCTCGTTACATAAATCCAGCCTTTTCACCCCGGGTTAATAATGTACTATTTTCCAGTCTTTCCACCCCGGGTTAATAATGTACTATTTTCCACCCTAACCTCGAAATTGCAACTTCGTTATAAATATCGCAACTCTTACAATCTAAATAATATTCATTTAGGTATTATTATGAAATAAAATTCACTCATATATGATATTCAGTATTAATTTAACGTATTTATTGTTTGATGAATATATGAATAAGCAATTATAAATTATTATTACTTACTAATCGACGGTGCCTACGAAGATAATCACCGATGAAAAGAGCCGCGAAAAAACTCTGACGCCGGACGAAAGCGCCGGATGAAGCGGAAATCACCAATTTATTTATAAATGTGATATTTTTTATAGATGGTTAATATGGATACTACACCTGAGTATTGTATGTTTTAAAAAGTTTAATGCAATAAAATAAATTATATTCAGTATTTAAACAAGTGGTTTAATTTACCTTTTTTTATTTACAATTAGTCCGGGTTTCCTCCTATGTGTCCGTAGCCGATCGAGGTCCACGGATCCACCCAATTTAATTCTATGTATTTTGACCCCCTGAACACGAAAAACAAGGGTGGATCACTTGAATCGTTGTCAATTTTTTTATATCAACAAATTTTGGCTTTTTATTGGTATTTGTATTTTTTCAGAATTATCGTATGCATTTTGTAAAAATTACAAATGCAATGCAATCTACGGGAAAGAGAGTTATACATTTAGTAAAATATGAAACTTAATTATAAAACTCTCTTCAAATGAAGATCTTTTTGTCTTAAGGAAATTATATTATTTTAACCTCATTGATATTATCATTTCATTAAATTCAACGCTATTCAAGACTCAAAACAATGAATTTTCAGTAATTACAACAAAATTATATCTTACCATTTTCAAGTAAAAATAGAGAACTTTTAATGTCTTACTTTATTGTTTCTGAAAAGAAAAATGCTTAGAAAAATATGTTACATCTTTGTAACAATGCATTTTCACTTTGACAGAAAAATAATCGTTTTCTGATATTTTGCTTCTCTAAAAAAGGAAACAGATTTTTACGGTAGAAAAAAGTTTTCAAAGAAATATTAAAGAAACGTGTTTTCAGATGAAAATAGGAAATATATTATTTTTAGAATGCATGTATTTAGTATGACATCTAGCTGACGCGGTTTTCATTAATATTCAATTAAAATATCCATCAAAATTCTAATAAACTTATAAAAAATTTACGTACCGTTTAAATTTGAAAAAGTACCTTTACGATATCTTATAAAAAATATCCATATCTAATTACAAAACCAAAATTGCGGAATAATCAGTGGACTCTTGTGGCGCGTCAGAGATGAGATTCAATGACAATCAATCATGCTTGAGCTTTGCTTCTGAACAACATAATCATCGTCGTTCCACAATGTAAGGAGCCAAGGGTGGAGGAGAAGGATTCGAGTGTTGGCAAGCCATTAATCTCACGGTGTGGCTACTATAGTGCTTTTACTCTCTAAATTTCAAAATTGCAAGGATATTGCAGTAAATATACGACATGCCATTGTGTTGACTCTCTTATTCAATCTTCATTTATTTAAGATTTTATTGTTCAATCAAATTGTTATTCAAATTTGTATTATGTAAATCAAGTCATTCGATAATTGCTAAAAATAACTTTTCTAATGGTTTGTTTAATTTTTTACGGAAGTTAATGAAATTTTAATTGTTTTTTAATTTTATATCTAGGAAATGAATCGAAAAATTTATGACACTAGAGATTAAAAATATGTATATAATTATGCTTGGATTGCTTACAACTATACACATATCTACAACAAACGAAATTAAAATGTTTATAAAAATGATTTAATGTTTATTATTCAATATTTATGAGCTTGAATACCATTTAAAAATTCTATTTTCTATCGCTATAATAATTAAAAATGATAAAATATGTTATAAATGTTTCTATAAATATGACAAAGTTTTGATTTATGAAATCATTGATCTTGATTTATGAAAAATAAATTATCATATTTTAACCAAATAATGTAAAAGTGAATGACCGAAGTATAAAAAAAATTTGTATGCTTTTGTAAATGCGCATTATTCATTCATGAAATTTACGTTTAAAAAGCAAACAAAGCATGATGCAAAAATTAAAAAAAAATTCCTGTGATTTATCATTTTTTTTTTGTCATGAAAAATATAAAATTTTATGATATTATAACGATCGAATTATTTGAAACCTTGTACATCGTTCTTTGATAAAATTTAAAAAATAATAGAATTTTATTCTCGTTTACAAACCGTGGGCTCTTGTAATAATTTTGAATATATTCATAATTTGAATTCACAAACGTCAGCAGACTCTACATACTCAGATGATGGAAATCGATAACTCAAGGATTTTTATCCTGGAGATTTTAAGACTAAAGATATTTTTTTGCTTAAACATATAGAAGCATTTTGATATTTTTTAAACTCTTGTGTATTGATTGCTCGATTTAATATTGACTTATTGTTAATGAAAACGGTAAACATGTATTGATGAATTTTCGGTATGCTGTTCGATTGATTGATTATTTTAGATAAGAAAATAGAGATTTGATTGATGATGATTCGTAAAGTTATTTTCTTGAGTTTAAAAACAATTATTAAGTAAAATATAGAAAATCAAGTTTAAAAATACGAAAAAATATTTTTTTGTTAAAAGCACTGTAGAAAATCTCGAAATTTATCTAAAGAGCTAAAAGACTGTGCACGCTAAAAGTCTTATAAATTGAAAAAACTTAGACTGATGTATTTCTTCATTTAAAAATATTTAAGAACCAATAAATTTTTTTAGAACGTTTATCCGTTTATTGAAATCATTCATTTGCAATTAATATTATATGCTTGCTAAGAGAACTATAGTAAAAGAGCAGATTAGTTAATAAAGTAGTGAGGTAACAGCAATAAAAGTAACATTTTTAATTATCGAGCAGAACCCTGATAGAATTTTAAAATAGTTTGCAGCTAGATGTTAGCTAATATTAAACAAAATAACTTAATATTAGCTAACCTCTTAGCCAGAAACCTCGCCAATATTCTCACCCTCTTAGCTATCTTCTATCAAGAAATTAACTAATAACATATATTTATATATATTAAATAAAAATTGTAGAAAGTGAAATATAGCGAGAGCGGAAAATATGCGGGCAGCGATAATCCGATTTTCTCCCGAGGAGAATATACGACTTTTTTCATACCGGGCAGCAAATTCACTATGAAAAACAAATAATAAATCGTTTAATTAATAATAATTTTAAAAGTGGTACTAGTTCGCTCTCGCGTAGGACCGCGTGCATCTTTTTTTTAGATTGTGTACGTGCGCGAGTGACACTTTTTTTCTGCTACGTATATGACACTAGTATCTTGTGATGATAATTCATAAATAAAAAAAAATCTACGCACTGTTCTCTTACATACACAACACAATATATTCCCGTGATTATAATTCATATAAATTAAATAAGCAATAATTAAATAAGTGTTAAACACAAGAATAAAATCAAATCTCAACCGGAACGCGTTTACAACGAATTAAAGTCGTTTTGACTATCTCTCTCTTTCTACTTCTCAAAGACTACATAAGAAAAAGAGAGAGAGGGAGAGAAACAAGTTTTACTATATTAAAGAATTGCTCGCTTTTACCATCTCTTTCTCTCTTAACGGTTATATAGAAAAAGGAGAGAGGCAGCATAATAGTTACTATAATCGTTCACGCGCATGCGCAAAGCTTCAAACTATATTACCATAGCATTTTACTTTTAGTTAACGAGTTGTCAGCTATAAGTTAACAATGAAATACTTATTTTCTTAGTTAATGAATCTAGCTAACTGTTAATAAGCTAACCAGCCGAGCTGGTTAATTTTCTACCAGGGAAGCGATAACAAAATTTATTGTTAATATTTAAGGCAGCGATGAAGCGTGTAGTCAAATAGTGACTAGTTATTTTACTAACCTTGCATCCGTGATATTTGCATGAACGTGATGAACAAAAAACATAATTACAAGCTCACAATATTTATTAAAATAGCTTTAATTATATTTGTAATATGTGATATAAATATGGCTGAAAGAGTCGATTTTCCGGGAGTGGATTTTTCTAGTTTTTCATTAAGTGAGAAAGAAGAAATTAATTTCATATGGACAGTTAAAAATTTTAGTTTGTTACAAAAAATTCCGAAACATACTTTCCTACATTCACCATTTTTCTATTCATCTACGAATAGGAATATTAACTTTAGAGTATTATTGCATCCAAATATGAAAAACTATGAAAGGACCATTGGTGTGTTTTTGAGTTATACAGGGGCTCATCCTATTATTTATGTAAAGCAAAGCATAATAGTGTTTAATAAATTTTATAAAATATTGGATGATCATACGCAAACATTAGAATACGAAATAAAGGCACACGATGCCAACGATTATGGTACATATGGTTTAATAGAAAAAGAAAAAGTTTTCGATCCAAAAAATAATATTTTGCTTGATGATGCATTCATTTTTGGAGTAAAAATAATTGTACATCTGAAAGGCGTAAAAAGTGTTAAAAATGACCATATTGGAAATTATAATTTCTCAAGGACTCTTCCAACAGAATATTTCCAACCATTTATAGGGAATAAAAAATTTGCTGATATTATACTAGTTGTGAATAAAACTGAAATTCCAGCACATACTTTGTTATTAGCTGCTCATAGTACAGTTTTATCGGAAAAGATTCAAAGACTGAGAGACAATACCTACTCGACTGAAGTTCCGCTATTGTACATAGATAATGTTAAATTAGATGTGATGAGAGAAGTTTTAACATATATGTACACAAATACGGAAAAAATACAAATTTTGGAAGAACAAATTCTGAAGAATTGTACCTCCTGTTTTATTGAGTGGTCTAAAGGAATATACAATGTTGCACATAAATATAAAATTATGAAACTCAAATATATTTGTGAAAAGTATATTTTTGACAACCTTAATCCTGACACTGCTATTGGCATTCTTATCTACATGAATGATTTTAAAGCTAAGAATATAATTAAAAAAATCATGAGATTCATAGCTAATCAAATATATGATTTCATTGACACTGATACGTTTAAAATATTTAAAATTTCACATCCGAAATTGGTTAGAAAAATCTTTGATATTATGACGAGTGGTGAAGGAGAAATATGCCATAATAAGGAGAAATTGAGTACTGTAAAGGACATAGTTACCTAATCAGGGCGTAATTACTGATAATTATTGATTAAAAATCATGATCTATAAGATTCTAGTAAGAAAAACTTTTTTTAAATTATGAGAAAAAATAGATTAAGAATAAGAAGTGTTTCGTTTATGTGAGAAACAAATAAACTTTCATTTCTTTAGATGTAAATATGTGATCAGAAATACCTTCTAGGTGATTAGAAATTACGTCCTTTTAGGTAATACTTGATGTTCACATGTTAAATAAAATAAAATCAAGGGGCGCGGCAGCGCCCCCGATGGCAAGTAGGCGAAGCGATCGGGCGCTCCAAGCCTTTATATACGTTAAGTTTTCGTGTTTAACCTTGTAATTGAAAAAAAAATTTTTATTTTAAAAGATTTTTTTATATTTTATTATTGCTGAATCTTTAAAAAACTATTTTATTTATGTTTTCAAAAGATTCAACATAATTTGATGAATACTTTTTGTGTAACGTAAGTTTTTAAGTTCGTAGCAGACGACATTACTATTTTACTTATAATTTTTCTCCAGTTTCTTCAACTCATAGATATAGATATACTGCCGTGTCTTTTCTCCAGTTCGTCAATTCTTTAACTTATATATATATATATAGTAGGTATATACTACCACATGTCTTTTTCTCCAGTTCGTCGATTCTTCGACTTACAAATATATATATATATATATATATATAATATGAAATAAAAATAAATAATAAAAATAGGTACTACATTTTATAATAAAAAAAGAGTGTTGTTTGTGATTTGAATAATAAGGTTATATTTAATTTTATATATATAGTAAACGAAAAAAGTGTCATTTTAATAATAAATAAAATATGTGATTGTTTATGTTGTGATTTTAATAAAATATGTGATTAATAATAAAATATGTGATTGTTGTTTATGTTTTATAATAAGTTATATACTACCACATGTCTTTTTCTCCAGTTCGTCGATTCTTCGACTTACAAATATATATATATATATATATATATATATATATATATATATATATATATATATATATATATATATATATATATATAATATGAAATAAAAATAAATAATGAAAATAGGTACTACATTTTATAATAAAAAAAGTGTTGTTTGTGATTTGAATAATAAGGTTATATTTAATTTTATATATATAGTAAACGAAAAAAGTGTCATTTTAATAATAAATAAAATATGTGATTGTTTATGTTGTGATTTTAATAAAATATGTGATTAATAATAAAATATGTGATTGTTGTTTATGTTTTATAATAAGTTATATTTAGTTTTTTTATGCTTAACTTTTTTAACATAAATAAGTTATATTTAGTTTTTTTATGCTTAACTTTTTTAACATAAATAAGTGAACTACGAGCATTTTAAATATAATTATTAAGTTCACTTATTAAAATTATTTTTAGATTTAAAAAAAAAATTAAAATACTATTAAAAATAAGAACACTTGAAGAAAACTGATTTTAATTGTCTGAATCTGATCCACAATGTGGTCGTTTAATTAATTTAAAAGCATTTTCTAATCTTTCTTCATCCATTTTTGGCACTCCTTCAACCACCTTAATTGCAGAGATATCGCTGCAACTTATTTTCAATGGACCATCTATAAAATTAAAATTATATATTAATATTAATAACAAATTTTCTTAATAACAATTTAATAAATAATTAAATGTTCCATTACCTGAATCTTTCAGTATACCAGTAATGGAAACGCAGATTCCTTTTTCAAATCCTTTCTCAAGTGATTTTTTAGTACAATTTAATATCTCAATTGGGATTCTTCTTTCTCCATTAGTGACAGCTCCACTGGCATATAATTGTCCTGAACGTGTGGGCACAAGTGTTAGACAAGTTCTAATATATGCTTGGATTCCTATAAAATTTTTAAAATTATTTTTTTAATAATTAATAATATAAACAATAGATAACATAAACAATAGAAATTTAAACTTACTTATCAAACCATTCGTTGAAGCGATGGTATCAAAAGTTACATCAGTTATACGTTGTTCACCAGCATCTCTGTGAAATCCTAAATAGCGCACAGTAGTCCAAGACTGGATTATTAATTCTTTGAGTATTATCTTTGAATCTTCTTCTACAATCTTAGATTTACGGCATTCTGCTGCTTCAATATGAAGAATCTAGAAAAAAAATTTGATTTAATAATAATAATAGATTAAAACGTAATTCATTACACAAAGAAATAAAAACATAGATTTTTTCTAAGGATTTTTTGTTTTTATTTTTCAATTGTGCAACTATGTTATAAATTTTTGTTTTTGAAATATGGAAACAGTTTTTAATCCATATTTAAAGACATGTGCCTCAGGATTATATTAAACGTAAAAATAAAAATTAAGTAATTTCAAATGAGTCCAGAAAAATCAAAGTTAAAGACATTTAAAAATTTTGATTCATAAAAACCCATTGCATTCTTTTTGAATCCCAATTTATCAAGGATCCTAATTTTGTATATAATAATATATTCCTAATAGAAACTTTTATTTTTTAACAACTCAAAATTGGAGAAATTCCAATTTTGGATTATTGTATAGATTTGATTATTCAAAATCTAAAAAAGAAAGATTTTAATAGGAAATATTTTAATATTTTCTATGCCACTCGGATTAGATTTATACACTACAATTTTGGTATAGCTTAAAAAAACAAAGAATTCATTCTATCTAAATAAATTGTACTTATTGTAATAGCAGAAATAATTAATAGGAGAAGCATATAACTTTCATAATAAAGATGTATTTAATGTTTTTAAAAACAAAACACAAAAGTAGAGCATGATTTGCAAGATGATTTTTTTTCGTTTTTTTTATAAATAATTTAATATAGGATAATAAACTTTAATCTTTAAAATTACTACAGAACTCTAAATTTTTTTTCTTACTTAAAAAAGGTCTCAACAAGTTAAAAATTTGCAGGATCAGGACTTTTAAAAAATTTAGATTTATTTTAAATATATTCATTTTTAACATATGATAAAAAAATAAAATAAACATTACTAATACATACTCTGTTGATCTGTAGTTCTGATTCATAATGTTCGATTAACTCATTCCATAAAAGGACATATAATTTCTTATTTCCATTGCTCAGAATAAATTTCAGCAAGCGACTGCCACTATGTAGAACTTTTACTGGTTTGATCTCTAGTATAAATCCCTTGACTTCACTGAAAAAAAGATAAAACGCTGTGAGCAAAAATTAATCAAAATTGAAAAATAATAATGAAAGATTTTTTATACTTACATAGTTTTATCCCCAGGGCACATTGCCTTGAGTGCTGCGTCACTTGTATAACAAATTTTTTTTCCTTGGGATTGTTTTTCACCCGTCATTATTATAAAGTTATCTGTTATTTAAAAAAAATATATTAAAATAAAAATAGGTTATGTTTAAAAATAGATGATAATTTTTCTTGTAAATACTAATAAAATAAATAATAAAAACAATATACTTACAAATGTTTTAAATTTTATAATTACTCAAATAAGTTGTAACTTTTATTAATACAATATTTATTAGTATTAATAAATAAAAACAAATATTCTTGTTCACTATGATGAATTCATACATGAAGTACTTCATGTGCAACTTTTACAAAACTTTTTTCTTAGAATTTTCGAAAATTCGCCGGTTATTCTTGCAAGCATGTAGTACACGTATAATACGTAATATACTTATATTGCGTGTAACATAAGCTGTATTGACCAATCACAAGCCTTCTTTAGAGCTATCTCATTCGTGGGCGATTACAGAATACGGTCCCAGCTTACTTTTACTTTTATGTTTGAAGATTGAAGATTTGTTATTGCGTAAAAATTGTTTTTCTGAGTGCGAATAAAAACTATTTTATTAGAAACCATTAATGAGACATGTGTTACATCTTTTGCAAATGATCTAGCAAAATGTTCAATTCGTGATTGATTTTAATGTTTTTAGAAAAATTATAAGATTACGTAGTTTGTTTAATTAAAACGAAAGTTTAGTGTACTGTGCTATTTTTTTTAGAAACTATTTGCTAAGTTTTATAATGAGATTTTGACGTTCTGTGGAACATATTATATCTATATATATCGCAGCAACATTTGTTCGTGTCACCAAGGAAATAATTAAAGAGAAAAAATTTTCCTGATTTTCTAGTTGTTGGGAAAGGGTTTAAAAATTGTTAATTTTTCCTAATTTTCCGGCTTCAAGGAAAGGCTTCAAAAATTGGTAAGTAAATAATAATTTTATGCATAGGATTCGTTTGATATTATACCAATTATTATAACGAATTGAAGCACGAGCGCTTAGAGAGAAATTTAATTTAGAACAAAGTATATACGATATATCTGGGCCGCTGGTAAAAAAAAAGAACCATGATATTTTAGGTTATGGCTTAAATTTTAAATATGCTAAAAAATTTAAAGATAGAGAAACTTTAAGAGACGATTTTTTCTTTTTCTTTTTTTTTGTAATCATAGAATAAAAGAAGGTAGCGCTTGTGTATAATTGAAGATAGTTGATTTTTATTTTTAAAAATTAAAGAGAATCAGACATTCAATTTGTAAATTTTTTATTAGACTATCTTTTACTGTTGTATAGGATCGCATAAAAATTTAAACAGAACAAAATAGGTAATAATCGATGGATTCAAGTTAGTAATATGAAATAATGTAATTGAAATTTTATTTTTTTCAAAACAAAGGAAATGAGAAATGAGAAATCATTAAATTATTTTTACTTTATAGATCATTTGAATTAAAGGAATCGAAAAACGTTTTTTTTTTCTCAATGAATAGAAACTTGTTAAGATTTATAAAACTTTTTAATACGTATCAATAATTTTGATGATTTTTATGCTTCTTTTATAGTTATACAATAATAAGCAGATAATAAATCTTTTAAACTCGAAAAGTCTTTAAATAATTTTAAAAAGCATCTCCATCATCAAGGTCAAATAAAAAGTATATACGCTCGAAATTTCACGTAACAAGCATACATATATGTAATAAATCTTCCTTAATACATGCAACATTATGGAAATTCTAAGCGTTTCCGTTTTATTTTTCAGTTTCGTCGAAGATAAAGAAAATGAATCTCCGTCATCAGAATCTTCAACACCAGTAAATCAACAAAAACTAGATTAAATACAAAAACAGCAAGAACAACAAAATACAGAAACAGAATCTACAGCGATAGCAGCATCTGATTCATAGTCGGTCAAAATTGTTGCTAAATCGCCTGCGTTTTCTGCATTATCTAACAAAAAGTAGGTTTTATTTGACAAAAATTGTTTTTTAACATATGTACCATATAGAAAATTGTTACTGATAACATTTTTGGTGAAGTAAAATTTTTTAAAAACTTTTAATTTTCTTGAATGATTATATTGATATTATCACTGGCAATATTGATAATATTCTTATCGTTGATGATTTGACAAGATACATACTAAGTACTCAGTTGTTGATGTTTGTTAAAAAAATTGATATTGTTAATTACTTAAAATTTATTATCATACAATCTTTATATGATGAAATACTAAATATCAAATTTATGTAAGGATCTGAAAGTAATGATTCAATCATTTTTACTATTATAAACAAGATTTATTTAAAGAATATTTATAATAAATTTAACATTTTATGATTTATTATTAAATTTTTTTTTATTTAATTTTTCTTAAACTAAAGGATAATAAAAAATAATAAAGTCTCATCCTTTACGTTACATTGAATATTTGTAAAGCATCTAATTTATTTTTATTTGTTTCAGATTTTATTTTGTGAATTTGAAAAGCTGTCACAACACGAATGGTTGAGTCTATGCTGGAGTTGAACATTTGAATAACTTTATTAATTACAGGTATACCATTTTTGTATCAGTACTATTGAATTTATAAAAATATCATATCAATTTACTATCAATTAATCATGGCTCATTTTCTTTTTCAGGTACTGATGAAGGTGTTATTTATTCTTGATAACGATTTGAAGTAAAAAAAATATTTTTTGTTATACATTATCACACTATTTTAAAATTTTATTTGTAATAAATCTTTGTTCATTAATATAAATAAATTTATATAAATAAATAATATATTTAATTATTTTATGTGACTTAATTATTTATTATTACACCATTTGAAAAGTTTATCTGTATTAATACATTTAATTAAATAATCTGTTTTAAATTATTTTAAAGGACATCTATAAGCAAACTATATAATTTAACTTTATTTTACCTTCATTTTAATTTTTGATTAACGTTTAACCTTTCCAACATACCATAACATTAACTATAATTAACAACCAAACAACCAACTATAACCAATCAACCATAACCAACCAACCAACCATAACCAACCAACCATAACCAACCAACCATAACCAACCAGCTATAACCGATTAACCATAACCAACCATAACCGACAAATCACTATAACCGATTAACCATAACCAACCATAACCGACAAATCACTATAACCAAAAAATAACCAACCAGTCGAGCATAACGAATTATAACTAATTAACCAAGTATTATAACTAATCAACCAATTTTGATTAACCATAATTAACCAAGAGCTAACCATAACAATTCGGAACCAACGATAAAAAATTAAAGAAAACGACCCCGTAACTAGTTTTTAAAGGCGATGTAAATAAATTTTTATTATGTCTTAATATATTTTATTTATTGTTATTTTTTTTTACAATGACGAGTTTTAACGAGAATAATTATAATATAAGTAAAACAAATAATAAATCACATATTTTTCAAATCCAGGGCCTTCCAAATATTGACAAAGTAAGTTGCTACGCAAATGCAGCTTTTCAAAGTTTATTTCATTGTAAATTCATAAGACATGTCATTATGCAGAGTTTTTTACAAAATCCTCTTTACCACGCGTTTCAAGAATACGCAACGAATTCTGAAGTTAAAATTAAACATTTGAGAGCATTTGCATCAAGTATGTATGAAAGAACAGAACAACAAGATCCTGAAGAATTCATAAGACATCTGAGTGAGAAATCACAAAGTCTTTATGATGCTATTAATTTTTCTCTAATTAATGAACAAAAATGTGAATGCGGTGTAAAAAGAGATAATAATAACGATATAGTATTACGATTTTATTTACCTTCTGATAAAAAACAGTGTAATTTACAAGAAATAATAAATTTTAATATTGCAAAATGGGAAAATTCAGAAAAACCTTGTGAAACGTGTAAAATTATGATTAAAGAAAAGTATAACTTACAAAATCATCCAAATGTTTTAATTATACAATTATTAAAATATGTTAAAAAAGGACTTCAATGGGAAAAAATAAATGATTTCCAAATTGAAAACATTCAAGATAAAGTTATTATAAACGAGAAATCCTATCAAGTTCAAAGTGCCATATTGCATCATGGGCTTCATTACAATGAAGGTCACTACACGAATATGATCCGTGATGGAAATTTATGGTGGAACGTTAATAATTTATCTGCCGTTCCTTCTGAACATTTTGGAAGTACATGTGACATTTACTTAATCGTCCTTCAAAAAATACAAGAATCTCCAATTCATATAAAGTCACAATTAAATATTAATGATAGGAGCTCAATGATAAATAATTTAGATCAGGGCAAATTATCGAAAGATTTTCACAATGAAGTAGAAATTAAGGAAAATAGCAGAAAAAGATTGATTGGTACAAAATGTTCCAATGAGAACCGGTGCCCCTCTGAAATAATGCAGGAATGTGAAATCCCTTTTAAGACAGTTAAAATTTCGTCTATTAAAAATCAAATTCCAAAAATAACACGTAATAGTTATAAGCTATTGGAAAATAAAAAAAGATATGAACTCACAGAAATTAATAACAAAGTAATTTTGGAAGGTTTGAAATTAAATTTTGATCATATAGATAAATTTCACAATATGCTATTTTTGCATTCTTTTTGTGATCCTCGCTCTACCCTTTATATTAACCGACTAGACAGAATAGTACCTAATTCTCGAGATAAACCATTTTTACAAATATTGCACAGTTGTGAAGATTCGTGTAAATCATGTCTACTTGGACATTGGGTTTGTTGTTATTATGATACTAAATCTATTTTTATTTATGATTCTCTAAATCAACAGTACTTACATGAAAAACATAAACTGTTTATAGAAAAACTATTTTATCCTTATTTCGAGTCGACTCCAATATATTTTCCACGCGTACAATATCAAAATAATTCCTTTGATTGTGGAGTTTTTGCCATTGCATTTGCTATATCAATAGTTTTTGAGAAAGATCCAGCAAAGATCACATACGACTACGATGCTATGAGAAACCATTTATACAAAATATTTAAAAATCATCAATTGGAACATTTTCCTGTGATTTTTGAAAACAATAATTGTTGCGCTGTATTGACAAAAGAGAATCATGATTCATTAATTCATTATGCATCGACATTGCATGAAAAAGAGACTAATAATACCAATGATAATAATAATGATATTAATAATACCAATGATAATAATAATGATATTAATAATACCAATGATAATAATAATGATATTAATAATATTAATAATAATAATGATAAGAATAATATCAATAGTACTTTTGATAATTCTGCAAATTTAAATATGAAGAAAAAACTTCGAAAAGATTATTTGAAGAATTATTATATGATACATAAAGAGAAAATAAAACAAAAAATGAAAACGAAGTATGCTGAAAAAAAAGAATTAGTTAAAAATCGTAATTTAGTAATAGGCAATTCATTAAACAATAATAGTCAATTTGCAATATGTAACCAAAATGATTTCAACAATAGTAATAACGAGAGTTCAATTACGAATGACAAGATTGTTGATTTTGAGCAGAAGCCAAAAAATTTAGTTAAAGATAGTGTACTTGTTCCTACACCAAATTATGATTCTATATCTTGTGACGCAAACACTAATAATGATTGTAACAATATTTCTGATCATTCAAAAAAAATTGAAACGAAGAAAAAGCTCAATAAAAATTATTACGAAAAAAACAAAGATAAAATTAGGGAAAAAAAGAGATTGAAATATGCAGAGAAAAAAAAATTAACTAAAAAACAAAAACTAGATTTCGAAAATAAAAATATAAACATAGTGCGTCACAAAATAAATACTGCAAATAGAATAAAAAAAAAGTATGCGATGATAAATATAAAAATCAATGCAGGCAAGTTGAAAAAGAATAAAGAAGAATACATAAAGAATATTATGGCCAAATTGCAGACCAATTTCGCTAATAAGGAAGATGCGTTACAAAATAGATTAGAAGCAGAACAATTAGTTACAAATTCCATTTACGGTAGAGACTATTACATTAAGGAATTAAAGAATACACTAAAAGTTTTACATAAAAATATTCAACTATCATTGACACGATTAGGTACATTACCCATACGCGATAATGAAACATGTGCTTTGACAGCATTATGTGGAATATCGAAGCACACTTCTTCTTCTGAGGGTTATTTTTATGAAGCAGCATATGACTTTGAAAAGAAAGTTGATGTGGATGAACAACTATTACAACTTGTTTCACAGTCTAATGCTATGAGTAAACAAGACTTCAATTCTAAAATTTTAACAACGATGAAGATTATTATAAATGAAGAAGGACAATCAACTAATATTCTTCCTCTTATTGACAGTTCCAAACCACAAACTCACTCTTGGAAATGCGAAAGTTTTTGTAAAAGTGTCAATGCAGACATTTTAGAAGAATTAAAAAATTTATTCGAACATCTGCTGGATTTGACCTATTCTAACGCTTATGATTTTCTTAAAGACATGAATATTTGTTCATTTAATGATTCGAATCCAGATAAATTAGGCCATTCATTACACTGTTATATTCGACCTATGTTGTGTATTTCAAAGTTCTTAAAGTTACATATTTTATCTATTCATTATCCTAAATTGCGAACAATTAAGAGATTGATTTATTCATTAAAAAAATCTTATACTCGAATTCAAAATATTGAAAAAGCTCTAAACAATGCAGACATAGATGAGCTGAATAATATAATAACACGTATGAAACAATTAAAAGTACCTCACACATCTGTAAATAATGAAGATGCATTAAATGAAATGGAAATAAGGAAAAAATATGCAGAAGGAATTAAAGAATTTACAAAAATTGACTCAGACCCGCCGAGTATTCCTTGCATTTCTTGTGAAAGATTATTCTGCGCTCGCAATATCAAATGTATCAACAGAGATGAAGATACTAACTTGATTTCCGAATTACTTGGAATTGAAAGTACTGATTACTGGAAAAAATTAATTGAATATTGTTATGATTCTCAAGCAGATGTCAACAGCTTTTCCATTTGTGGAACGTGTTTTACGAAATTAAAAAGTGGTTCTCTGCCATCTATGTGCGTTTTAAATGAGCTTTATGTTAAAGAAATTCCTGAAGAAATCAAAACTTTAAATATGTTTGAAAAAATGTTGATCCAACGAGCGAAAGCTTTTCAAACTGTCGTAAAAATGGATACAGTTATGAACAAAAATTTACCTCATTATGTCAAAATTGATAAAGTTAAAGGTAGGACATTTCATTTACCTTTACCATTAGAACAAACTTTAGAAAAAATATGTCCTGAAACTAATCCTATTAACATCAATCACGAAATTCATATTCTAGTGAGAAGTAATCCAACTAAAACGAAAGTAATTTGGGAAGATTACGTCGATATTAAAAAAGTTTGGAATGCCTTGCACTGGTTAAAAACTTGGAATCCGCTATACTATAACATAATCATTCCTGCTCCTGAAGAACTTTTAAAATCATTGAAAGAGTCAGAATTGGTATTTGAAAACAAAGGTAATAGCCAAGTCACTGATGAAACCGAAAAAAAAAATGACATTGCTACTAAGAAAAATAATGCTTTATTAACTCAAAAGTCTCAATCTGATGAATATTATGAACAATACACAATATATCCTTTGTATTCTAAAAGATTAAATGAAACCGATGAAAAATTGTATCAGATGCTACTAGTTTCTGCAGCAGCTCTTGATTATCGTACTGAAAATCTTGATTTACAGTGTTTTCCTGATTTATACCCGTATGGAATTTGGGGTCAAAATACTAAGAGGACAATTCCGTTAAGACATTTTGATTACATCAGATCTAGGCTCACGTCAAAATATCCGCAATTTAGATTAAATACTCAATATTTATTTTTCTTACTCGCAAATAATAATATTAGGCAAATTAGTGCAGGAATTTTTCATAAATTAAATGTTATTAATCCCAGAGATAAATATACAGTAGCACAGTTGATGGAACATTTAAAAAATGATCAGGAAAATTCGAATCTGGAAACCATCTTTTCTCGTTTGCGAGGTACTGAAGCTTTTTGGAAGAAACCCAGAAATGATCTAGATTGCATGATGACTGAATATGGTCCAGCCACATTTTTTATTACTTTTAGTCCTGGAGAGTGGATGTGGACTGGTTTAGGAGAGTACATTAGAGTAGTCAATGGTTGGTGTAATGATAAACGATCAATTAGTCAACTTATAGCTGCCGATCCAGTATCTGCTGCAAGGTATATTCATAACAGATTTCAGGCTATGCTTGCATATATACTTTCTTCTGCTCATCCTATAGGAGTTGTACAGCATTATTATTATGCACGAGAATACCAAGGACGAGGTTTGCCTCATTTTCACTGTCTTTTTTGGATCAAAGATGCTCCAATTTATGGAAAATCATCCGACGAAGATGTACAAAATTTTATTTCGCAGAACATCACATGTAGAATACCTGATAAATGGTCTTCTCCTGATCTTTATCGAAAAGTCATGTCGTACCAGCAACACAAACATAATGACTACTGTATGCGACGAAAACAAACGAAAATCGGGTTTAAAACTGTTTGTCGCTTTGGTTTTTCAAGACCTGTCACTCCTTATTTAATGTTACGCCCAGTTTCAGTTGCTCTAGCCAATCGTCGAAAGTTGAAGAATCGCAGTAGATTTTATGATTTACCTCGAAAAATGGAAGAAGGAAATATTAATGATTATATTCCATCACTGTTAATTGTTTGGGAAGGAAATATGGATGCTCAATTTATTTGTGAGTCTTCTTATCTTTTAACGAAATATGTTTCAAAGTATGAAACAAAAGGTGAGAAAAGTAATATTGATTTTTCTGATATTCAGAACAACAAATCATTATGTAGCAATCTATGGTCTTTTTCGATACGAGCCCTGAATCACCGTGATTGTGGCGCCATTGAAGCTGCTGATACATTATTAGGACACCCTCTTTATGCTACAGATCCAAATACTAAGATAAGATGGTTAGATATAAGGATGATTCGAAGCAGAAAGCTTAAACCACATGAGATTATTGAGAAACTACCTCCAGATTCAGTAGATATTTTTTACGATTCATTAATAGATACTCATTACGTAAACCGGCCAAGTGAATTAGAATCAATGAGCTTATACGACTTTGCTAGATGGTTTGAGATTTTTAAAAACAAACCAAAATATAAAGCAGTATTTTATGAAATGAAAAATAGTTTATTTTGTAAAAAAAGAAAGACAGCTTACCTCATTAATCATTGGAAGAACAATCCCACTACAGAACCAGAATCTTATTACTTTGCTTTATTACTATTATTTCAACCTTGGAGGGACACTGATGAATTGAAAAATGGCGAAGAAACATATACCAACTCATTTATAAAGAAGCAAAATGATTTAGTTGAAGCAATGAAATACCATGACAAATGTCAAATTATTCAAGAGGCTATGAACAATATGAACATATTGGTTCAAAATCTATTAGAGAGTGAACAAGAGAGTCGCGGTAGTTCAGAAAATATTCCAGAAGATTGCGTGCCTGTGGAATTAGAGAACGGACAAAAAGATTTTCAAGATTTTGCAAACAAAGTCCAAATAAATGAACAATCTGAAGAATATCTCATAGAAAGTATAACCAAATTAAATGAGGATCAAGAGAGAATTTTTCATAAAGTAACAGATACGATGTTGAACATTGAAGGAAACGTCAGCAGAATTTTGAGAATGTTTGTTAGTGGTTCAGGTGGAACTGGAAAAAGTTTCCTCATCAAAACTATTGTATTGTGGAACAAAATTAAGCGTGATAAAGACACAGCTGTCACTGCACCCACAGGTATTGCAGCTTTTAACATTGATGGACTGACTATTCATAGGCTTTTGAATTTACCAGTTGAGCAAGGTGATACAGCAAAATACAAACAACTTTCAGATGCTGCTTTAAAACAAATCAGACAAAGTTTAAAAAATGTCGATCTCATCATTATTGATGAAATATCAATGGTATCAAATATTATGTTATTGTACATTCATTTACGTCTTACAGAAATATTTGACACTTCGTCAGATGAAGATGGATGGTTTGGGAAAAAACACATTTTAGTTTTTGGTGATTTATTACAGCTTCCTCCTGTAAAAGACGATCCGGTATTCCGTGAAATATCTAATGATAAAATTGATAAATACGTCGGATGCATCATTACCTTTAATTTATGGGAAAAATTTGATTACGATGAATTGACTATAAATATGAGACAGAAAAATGATCAAGCTTATTATGAAATCTTATCAAGGTTCAGACTCGGTTTTGTTACAGATAATGATATTAAATTATTACAGACGAGAATTTTAAAATTCAATTCTTTTGATTCTGTTAAAGTAATAGAAGAGTTATGTGATTACTATGAAAAGATGCCAAATGATGCTGTATGTTTGCTACCGACAAGACAAATGTGTAAAATACTTAATAATGCTATGTTACAAAAAATTGATTCCAGAGAAATACATCTCATTGCGGACGATTCTTTTAAGTGTCACAGTAAGAATGTGGAAAAATGCATTTTAAAAGATTACAAAACGATGATGATAATTTATGTGGTATTGAGCGAGTAATAACTATTAAAATTGGTTCCAAAGTCATGATTAGAAGAAATATTGATGTAACTTTGGGTCTAGTTAATGGGACGATAGCAACTATTGTTTCAATTACCAAAGGTAAAGGTAATAATGTTGATACAGTTCGTATTGCACTGAGCGACGGTAAACAGTATGATATTGAGAAATCAAAATATCAGTTCATTGTTTCTACTAAGACATACGTTATAAGAGAACAATTTCCGTTATGTCTCAGTTATGGAATAACTATTCATAAGAGTCAAGGATTAAGTTTGGAACATGCCCTCGTTGAGGGTGGTAATAACATTTTCAGTAATGGACAAATGTATGTTGCTTTGTCCCGTGTCACTAAAATAGAAGGTTTACATCTTATAAATTTCGATCCTACCTGTGTAACTGCAGATGATGCAGCAATTCTTGAATATAATAGATTGAGAGCCCAATTCAGAAAAGATTTACCATTTTTCGATACTTCAAATAAATTGAAAAATCCCCATTGTAGAGTTAAAGATGTCACGTGGAGTACATCAGAAAATAATTTACAAGCGCAGCAAATAGTTTTAGATTCTTTAGAAAAAAATTGGAACTTTCGTGGTTTGTTCATTACAAATGATGATTTCTGCTCGTACATCACTGCAAGTATTCAGAGTTTGTTCCATTGTGTGAATGTCAGAAGACTTTTTTTGAACTACAGTTTGACAGATATGCTCAAACGTATTTTCAATGAATATATTGCAGGAACTGCTGTGGATATTGCACCTCTCAAATCAAATATAAGTGAAAAATATAATAATGTTGTGGAACATGATCCTGCTGAATTTTTGAAAGATCTTTCCATAAAATTTCCATTTTTAAATTGTATACTTGAACATACTTTGAAAACATACATTGCATGTTATAATTGTGATTTACAAAGTGCTGTTCAAGAAGAGAAAAATTATGTCTTATCACTTGATTTACACGAACCCGAAGATGAAGTTTCAAAAACTATAACCCTTCAAACTATAATTGATTATAATCTTAGTTATTTTAAAGAGACCGAAATAATATGCGATAAATGTAAAAATAAGAAACGAAAAAAATATGAGTTATTTATGACAGGGAATATTTTAATTGTGCAATTACTATTATTTTATTCGGAAAATGGAATACAATCAAAAATGTCAGTTTCTATTAAAGATATTCCAAAAGCTAAAATCATAATTAATCGAAGAACTTTCGTAGTCTCTAGTGCAATCTTCCATACAGCTGGTCAATCTACTAACTCAGGTTTTTATTGGAATGCATTACGAGAAAACAATAAATGGTATAGAATTCATAATGAAGTGATTACAGAAAAAAAACCTTGGCCCAGAAATGCTAAAAATGCTTACATTTTCTTTTTGGAAGCAATTTAAGTTATTTTCTGAACTTAAAAATTATGATTAACTAACTCGATATTTAAAAGTAAAAGTAAAATGATAAATTTATTTTGCAATTTAATTAAATTAACATTTGAATGAAAGAATTTTTTATTATTACAGATCTCTAATTTTAGTTTCATTAATTTAAAAGTAATTGTTATTTAAAAGTAATTGTTATTTTACTCAATCTCTGTAACCAACAAACTGAATACTGTAAAAAGCTTACCTTTAAAAAGGTATATAGTGGGCAAGTATGCTCAGCGATTAATTTTGATTAATGATTTTAACCATTTTGGTGTCTTTAACATATTATGAACTATTTTTAGTAATAAAATCCAACCTTGACATTAGAATTTCATGAAATCATAAAACAAATGTCAAGTATTTTTTTTACAATTTAAGTTATTTTCTGAACTTAAAAATTATGATTAACTAACTCGATATTTAAAAGTAAAAGTAAAATGATAAATTTATTTTGCAATTTAATTAAATTAACATTTGAATGAAAGAATTTTTTATTATTACAGATCTCTAATTTTAGTTTCATTAATTTAAAAGTAATTGTTATTTAAAAGTAATTGTTATTTTACTCAATCTCTGTAACCAACAAACTGAATACTGTAAAAAGCTTACCTTTAAAAAGGTATATAGTGGGCAAGTATGCTCAGCGATTAATTTTGATTAATGATTTTAACCATTTTGGTGTCTTTAACATATTATAAACTATTTTTAGTAATAAAATCCAACCTTGACATTAGAATTTCATGAAATCATAAAACAAATGTCAAGTATTTTTTTTACAATTTAAGTTATTTTCTGAACTTAAAAATTATGATTAACTAACTCGATATTTAAAAGTAAAAGTAAAATGATAAATTTATTTTGCAATTTAATTAAATTAACATTTGAATGAAAGAATTTTTATTATTACAGATCTCTAATTTTAGTTTCATTAATTTAAAAGTAATTGTTATTTAAAAGTAATTGTTATTTTACTCAATCTCTGTAACCAACAAACTGAATACTGTAAAAGCTTACCTTTTAAAAAGGTATATAGTGGGCAAGTATGCTCAGCGATTAATTTTGATTAATGATTTTAACCATTTTGGTGTCTTTAACTTATTATAAACTATTTTTAGTAATAAAATCCAACCTTGACATTAGAATTTCATGAAATCATAAAACAAATGTCAAGTATTTTTTTTATTTTATGATTGAATTTTATATTGTTCACAGAATCAATTCATTTATTTAGTATTTGAAACTATCAAATGTTGACATTAGAATTTCATGAAATCACGAAACAAATGTCAAGTATAAAAGCTTATCTTTCAAAAGGTATATGGTTAAACTATTTTTAGAAATAAAATCCAACCTTCACATTAGAATTTCATGAAATCATGAAACAAATGTCAAGTATTTTTTTTATAATTGAATTTTACATGGTTCACAAAATCAATCCATTTATTTAGCACTTGAAACTATCAAATTTTGAAATTAGAATTTCATGATATCACGAAACAAATGTCAAGAATAAAGGCTTACCTTCCAAAAGGTATATGGTTAAACTATTTTTAGTAATAAAATCCAACCTTGACATTAGAATTTCATGAAATCATGAAACAAATGTCAAATATTTTTTTCATAATTGCATTTTACATGGTTCATAGAATTAATCCATTTATTTAGTATTTCAAACTATTGAATCTTGACATTAGAATTTCATGAAATCACGAAACAAATGTTAAGTATACAATAAAGGTGATGAAACTATGGCATCTTACCATAATGTTTAACAAAAAAGATTTTTCAAATTTTTCCCTTTAGAAATAAACGTTGAATTTCACTAACCAAATTGTATTACTTCTTGTTATCTTTTTTTTATCATTTATTTAAAAGTGTTCTGAAATTTTTTAAATTTTATTAAATATTTACAAAATTACTTGCCAGGCCCGTGGATAAATATTTTATTGGTGAAATGCTCAATGAATGTATATTCTAACATTTGAACTAGAAATTATAATAGGTGTAAGATACAGGTAATATACAATTACGCTCCTGAAAAATATTGAACACAAACTACAATATTATGTAAAAAAAATATAAAGAGAACATTACAATTTACGAATTAAACAATACTTTTATAGTTTCAATTTTATTATAATTTGATAAAAATTTAAAAAAATTTTTAATCAATTACTCAACTTTTAACCATATAATTTGCTACTCCCAATTTATAAATTTCTTAACAGACATCTTTGCCACACATGTTAGTAATTAATGATAAGAAGCAACGACAAATGACAAAAATTCTATAAAACAAATAGAATTTACTTTTAATTAGATGACATAATCTTTCAAATTAATCCTTATATATAATTGCATTATTGTATAATATTTGCATTATTGTATAATATACTATGCAACATATGCAGAAAATACATATGTTATGTACAAATTTCTTAACTTTAGACATCGCCATAAAATATTTATCCACGGGCCTGGCAAGTAATTTTGTAAATATTTAATAAAATTTAAAAAATTTCAGAACACTTTTAAATAAATGATAAAAAAAAGATAACAAGAAGTAATACAATTTGGTTAGTGAAATTCAACGTTTATTTCTAAAGGAAAAATTTGAAAAATCTTTTTTGTTAAACATTATGGTAAGATGCCATAGTTTCATCACCTTTATTGTATACTTAACATTTGTTTCGTGATTTCATGAAATTCTAATGTCAAGATTCAATAGTTTGAAATACTAAATAAATGGATTAATTCTATGAACCATGTAAAATGCAATTATGAAAAAAATATTTGACATTTGTTTCATGATTTCATGAAATTCTAATGTCAAGGTTGGATTTTATTACTAAAAATAGTTTAACCATATACCTTTTGGAAGGTAAGCCTTTATTCTTGACATTTGTTTCGTGATATCATGAAATTCTAATTTCAAAATTTGATAGTTTCAAGTGCTAAATAAATGGATTGATTTTGTGAACCATGTAAAATTCAATTATAAAAAAAATACTTGACATTTGTTTCATGATTTCATGAAATTCTAATGTGAAGGTTGGATTTTATTTCTAAAAATAGTTTAACCATATACCTTTTGAAAGATAAGCTTTTATACTTGACATTTGTTTCGTGATTTCATGAAATTCTAATGTCAACATTTGATAGTTTCAAATACTAAATAAATGAATTGATTCTGTGAACAATATAAAATTCAATCATAAAATAAAAAAAAATACTTGACATTTGTTTTATGATTTCATGAAATTCTAATGTCAAGGTTGGATTTTATTACTAAAAATAGTTTATAATAAGTTAAAGACACCAAAATGGTTAAAATCATTAATCAAAATTAATCGCTGAGCATACTTGCCCACTATATACCTTTTAAAGGTAAGCTTTTACAGTATTCAGTTTGTTGGTTACAGAGATTGAGTAAAATAACAATTACTTTTAAATAACAATTACTTTTAAATTAATGAAACTAAAATTAGAGATCTGTAATAATAAAAAATTCTTTCATTCAAATGTTAATTTAATTAAATTGCAAAATAAATTTATCATTTTACTTTTACTTTTAAATATCGAGTTAGTTAATCATAATTTTTAAGTTCAGAAAATAACTTAAATTGTAAAAAAAAATACTTGACATTTGTTTTATGATTTCATGAAATTCTAATGTCAAGGTTGGATTTTATTACTAAAAATAGTTTATAATATGTTAAAGACACCAAAATGGTTAAAATCATTAATCAAAATTAATCGCTGAGCATACTTGCCCACTATATACCTTTTTAAAGGTAAGCTTTTTACAGTATTCAGTTTGTTGGTTACAGAGATTGAGTAAAATAACAATTACTTTTAAATAACAATTACTTTTAAATTAATGAAACTAAAATTAGAGATCTGTAATAATAAAAAATTCTTTCATTCAAATGTTAATTTAATTAAATTGCAAAATAAATTTATCATTTTACTTTTACTTTTAAATATCGAGTTAGTTAATCATAATTTTTAAGTTCAGAAAATAACTTAAATTGTAAAAAAAATACTTGACATTTGTTTTATGATTTCATGAAATTCTAATGTCAAGGTTGGATTTTATTACTAAAAATAGTTCATAATATGTTAAAGACACCAAAATGGTTAAAATCATTAATCAAAATTAATCGCTGAGCATACTTGCCCACTATATACCTTTTTAAAGGTAAGCTTTTTACAGTATTCAGTTTGTTGGTTACAGAGATTGAGTAAAATAACAATTACTTTTAAATAACAATTACTTTTAAATTAATGAAACTAAAATTAGAGATCTGTAATAATAAAAAATTCTTTCATTCAAATGTTAATTTAATTAAATTGCAAAATAAATTTATCATTTTACTTTTACTTTTAAATATCGAGTTAGTTAATCATAATTTTTAAGTTCAGAAAATAACTTAAATTGCTTCCAAAAAGAAAATGTAAGCATTTTTAGCATTTCTGGGCCAAGGTCAAATAAACAAAAGAATTTTGATTATTTTTTCAAAACCAAAAATATAGCTTTACTTCCTTTGCATTAATTTTATACTTTACGGTAACATATACATTTTAGTTGCACATTCTTTATAAATTGTCAATACTTTCGCATATAGATTTCAACCAACTTTTAAGAGAATGTTAAATACTCATATTACAGTTTTTCAAATTTTTATTCTCAATCCAAAAGTCTGATAAATATCTTATTTCTTTCCGAGCTTCGCTCGGGCTATAACTCCGGCCGTATGATAATCAGTTTCACATAGCTTCACGTGTTCTTAATCAACTACTACTCAATCGACAAACATTAGCCCATATTCATCCTTCGTACGCCCAAGTTACTTATATAACTAATATATCAGGAAAGTAAAACTTATTATTAATGTAAGCATATTGCAAATGTAGTTCTATATTCACTTTATGAGATATATATGGAGCTACATTACAGAATCCAGAACAATAAGCACGAAATTAGGATCAGATGTGATAAACTTGACACGTTAGATTTGACAGGTTTCAATACAACATTGCATACTGATTAATGTACGCAACCTCAACATCTCAATATCTAATTTTGCTAGCATATTTTTGTAAACTTGTATCTTGAGAAAAAAGATAATGTAAAATTATAATTTAGTTTATCTTAGAAAAAAGATGTAGAGTTTTTTTATATTTCATATTTTTCGTCTGATATGAGAGTTTGATATGACTTTAGAATCAGTCTTTAATAATCGAAAATTTTTAGATTAACTTGTGATCGAATAAAATTATATTATTAAAAATTATTAAAATATTATAACTTAAATAGTTTGACTTGATATATAAAATCTTCATGATATAATTACAAATTAAAATTTATAATCAACCGTCAAATAAGCTCTCCTTTTTCAATGGTTAATTATGTATTTTACTTTATAAATAATTCAAAGTATTTAAAAAAACCTTAATTGAATTTTTTTTAAATTTTACCAGTAAATGATCTCTTAAGTACGTTACGGACACACTAAAACTCAAATAAACTATAACTTTAAAGTTTCATTTGACGACTATAAGAACGCCTTGCGTATGCCATGCAAATAGAAATTAATATGTGACAAAGCATCTCTCCAGCACTATGTAGGTGTATATAAACACGTGCAAATTGCTACAGCGTTACGACACATCTGCATACCCAGTCTACGTGCTTAACTCCCTGCCTATACTGCAATTGATATATTCATTTTAATAAGGAGCTACATTATAATTAAAATAATTAGAAAACTCGTTATTCACATTACGATATGTGAAAAAGATGAAAGAAAGAAAATTAACGAAAGATCAAAGAGAAAAATTAACGAATCTTCGAGTAATTAACGTTTGGTCAACATAGGTATATTTTCGAGTAAGCGCGTGTTTTATAGATCGACATTCATAATTATGCATTTTCTAATTACATTATTTATATGAATTCTCGTCTGTTTACGTTCATGCGCACAGAAGCCCATCATTTGTACTTTGTGAAATTGTATGATTTTGCTTGTTTGAAATGCACGTAGCGATATAAATACGTTATGTAACATTACGTTTTGGTAAATATTTTGAATTTTCATTTAAACTGCGTATTTCAGTCGAGAATTAAGTGAAGTTTTCATAAAATACAACGTGCAACACATGTTTTTAAAATATGGAGAAAACTATTTGTTATTTTAAATGGATGAATTTAAATTTTTACTATTTATTTGTTTATACGTTTGAATAAGTTGATTAAAAAAATTTTTCATTTCAACATTACAATATTCTTCTTCGAATAATTTGAATATTTGAAAAATTTATAAAAAATTATAATATATAAAGAAGCAAAAAGAATCGAGCAGTAAATCTCTATGATTTTTCCCAAAATTATTATTATTATAAAATTTTATATGAAATGTTCACCTGCGTTATTCGCATAATTTTAAGTAAAATTACCATATAATAATAAATCATTGTTAAAAATATATTCTTTTGACTTTTTTTAAGAAACTTTTTACACTATGCGCAATTTCATGCAAAAAAAAATCTTATTTTTAAGAATGATTAATATATAAGTAATTAATCAAAATAATTCTTTTCTTCTTAACACTCATTAAACTTACATAGCAAGATTACATTTTTCATAAACCTAAGCATCTTGACATATATTACCTAATTTTTCTCTCACGACATCATCTATATAATTACTCCGGGAGAAGTTATAGGGAAGACGCAAATCATTTCGCACTGGCAAATATACTCCCTATCACTTTCATTTTCTCGCTCGCACATGTATATACGCGCAGAATAATCCCTTATTACGTTTAACGGCAAATGATTCGTAAAGCGCACGTACGTAGAACAGATGAACGTTTCGCTCCCTTTCCCTTTTATATACGTGTCATCCCTCTTAGTCAAGAACTCATTTACTATAAAGCCTCAATACGCTTTCCCTCTATATATAGGTGGATCTATACTTTGTACCTTTTGTGCGTATCCTTGTTTCTCTCGTCTCTTTTTAGTTAGGTATAAGGTTAATCTTGTTGGGAAATTTCGGTATATATATATATATATATGAGGCCTTGCTTTAGCTTAACGAAAATCGAATGTTCTCAGTTGCCAATAAACCTCACAGATGCGGCTCATATTATGTGCGCCGAACTCATTATCCTTCTTCTCTCTATGATGTTTCAATCCTATATATAGAAACCGACAAATTAATCGTAGTAATTTTATTGAAGCGCAAGATTATTATAGTTAAAAAATATTTACGAAAACAAAATTTTCAACAGGATTTAAAACAGCTTTTGTCTTTTCAGAATCAGAATATTTATAAAATCATAAAACTTTAAAAATAAATTAGTAAATTTCGCTTTGGAAAAAACGAAAAAACATTTAATTATTCTAATATTTATTTTAAATGGATGAAATCTTAATATTTTTATTTATTTTTTAAATTTCAATCATTTGTTTTCTCATGTTTCTCTTCATTTCCCCACATTACTTTTTTGTTCATTTTCATATTATTACTAAATTTAAAAATAAATTACTAATTAATTAATTAATTTTGAATGCATTCCTGCGTTTCCTTAATACATTCTGATAAGCATCGTCCTTTAAAATAATTATTTTTCATTTTCTTAAGAAACATTTTAAATATCAAACTGAAAAACTTGATAATTTAATTTCGAAAAAAATATCGGTAAAGTAGTAATTGTAATTAAGAAAAAAAAGTGTAATGTTATTCATTGTTCGCACATGTGGCTTTGCAGACTACATCGAAGGTTTAATGTAATTTATCTTGGTAACGAGTCGTAACCGAATAATCTTTGCAAAACACCTGGGCTCATTAATTCAATCCAAATGAAAAAAAAGCCAATATAATAAAAAGAATATAAATTATTAAATAATTATGCTGATTAACTAATTCTTTTTTTCTTTTGAATTCACTCGTAAAAAAAGACTGATAAAAAATTAAATATGTTTCCTCTACTTTTCAAGTATATTTGCACAAAAAATTTAATATACTACGATTTGCATAAAAATTAATAAATTTTTCTGAAATTTTAATGTAAAAAAATTGTATGCAACTTTTTTATTAAATTTTATGTAATTAAATACTGCGTTAAATTTCATGTAATTTTATGACTTTTTAAACAGTGCTTAATTGAAATTAAAATTTATAGTTTTTACGTTGATAGTATGTAGTTTGAAATAATTATCATTTTTTAATTTTTGAGTACATTTTAATTTTCGAAGAAACACTTAAACTAAAAATCTTAATTTAATGATATTACCAGGATTATATCCAAACTCATTAATGACATTACTAACCATGAGTGTTAGTTTACAAAGTTTAAACTTTAATCTGATCAGTTCTACAAAGTAATAGACTTATCTCATTTATCACATAACTTGCTTTTACTTTATTTTCATTCGACATTCAATCGTAGTTTTAAATATATATATTTTGAGAATAAATTTTGATATCTGAAGTATACTAAATTTAATTGATTTACAAACAACTATAAGCTTTGTAACGTTTGGCTTTTCTGGCGGTTGCCGTAGACAACTCGTTGGCGTCGGTGGCATCAGACTTTTACTTTTTACCTGAGGGTTGATGCTGGAAGATGGTCGGTCGGAGGTTCGAATAAGCCAAAGTTCAAACTTATAAACTAAATTGAAATTACTGAATTTAATAAAAATAAAAATGAGTTCCAGAATGAAAAGTTTAAAGAAATGTATAAAAATTTAACTGTAATTAATATTGAAGGAAAGAGGAATTTACTATTGAGTTTAAATAATAATTAAATTGATGAAATAACAAATCTTAAAACTAAAGCGGTAAATGACGGGGCGGATTTACAGGACGGGTTTAGCGGAACTGGTAAATGAGTATGAGTCGTGCATTTCATATTTTTCACAATAAATATTCTTTGCATTTATTGAGTTGATCTTAAACTAATACAAGGTTGATCGATTAAATGATAATCTCGGAAAAATTGGCCGGAAACGGCGGTACGCAAAAGTATGAATAATCAAGATAACACAAAAATTAAATTATATCTTTTAGGCGGTCGGTATTAGTTTTACCGGTAATGCAGTTTAACAAAATTATACTTAACAATAAATTCCGAACGGTATCGGTTACAAACTAAAAGGAAAGATATACTATTTACAGGTTACGAGATATAATTGATCTCTTTCTGGCGGTCGGTATTTATTTTTACCGATGGCGCGGTTTTTAACAATCTTATTATTAATAAATTCCGAACGGTATCGGTTACAAACTAGCGCAAAAAGAAAAATAAACTATTTACTGGCTACAATATTATCGACGGTTAGCACGGTTGGAATCTACTTTACCGGCGGCGGATAATATGAGCGGTGTCTCCGTGACATTCGGTACAGGCATAAGGTACAGGCTGGTGTCAGAGGGAGACAGGAAAGGTTACCTCCAAGTCTTAAAGTAGACATGGAGGGGATGTACTAGTCGTGCGTACTCGCATCGACTAGCGGAGGACCTACCCCGACCGAGAAGGTGGTGGTAGTTGTCAGGAATCAGTGTCGGGCAACCCCACCCTTACACTGACGGAGAGGTTGGAGGCTAACGTAGGGCAATCCCACCCTTACGTAGCTTAAGACAGGAATACGGGTAAAGGTAACTCCCACTGTGTCGAGCAACCCCACTCTTACACAATGGAAGGGGAGACGAGTCCAAAGGCTGGCTCGGCGGCTTGCCTATATATGCTATGGAGCTCGCTATTCCCGTTGCGGGAGTAGCGCCTCGTAGCGGCTGAGTATATGAACTATGTCTAGCGCGATTTTTGAATCGTCGCAGCTTATATACGTAAGCTATATACGTAGCTATATACGTAAAAAAATTCCATTTTGATGAAACCAGTTTATTTAATTATAAATTTATGTTGTTTAAAAAAATCAGGATAGTTTTTGTATATATCATGTATCAAAGACATCCTAATCTCACCGTACTTTTATAAAAATATCAAAATACAAAACCTGATTTTGTTTAAAAATTTAACAATCACACTTCTGCTATAAAAAACTATGTCAGAAATTTGAGCCACTGAAATGCACACCTTCGATCCAGCTGACGTATTGAAGTTATCGGTGTCACGTATGTTTGCGATAATATTGACCTTAGAAAAATTTCTCTGGAGTAAAAAGAAAATCTAAAAAAAAGAAGCAAGCGAGCATAGTACAAAATATATACAAAAAATGTTTAACTTCAACGTGTCACTTGCCAACGATGGACATTAATATCTTCTGGCATGTAAGAAAATCGACAGGTCTTTGAGTGTACGAAAAAAAGGAAGAGAGGAAAATAAGGAAAAAATATTGAGAAAAGAGAACGAAAGGGTTTAATGGAAGTGTGACAACATCGACGACGACGGCGGCGGTACTTGGGATATGTGTATAACATTATGCATGTATTTAAAGATTGTGTACTTTGCTTGTCGTGTTAGCTTTTTCAACGAACGCAAAAAAATGTAATTTTTTCGCCTAGATGTTCTTCTAAAGAAAAATAAATAATACATGTGTATTTTTTAAATCCATCCTTCATTGTTTAAAATGTACATACAATTAACAGGTACACCAAATTTTCATATTTTTTTGAAAAAATAATACATTAGTTCGAATAATTTTAAAATTATAATATTCAAGATTACTTCACTGTTTTTCAAAAGTCAAGAATATTCATATTTTCGTTGTCGGAACAACGAATAAAAAAGACTTTAATAATGAAAATATGCAAGCCATTCACAATATGTGGCATTATCTTTTATGAGCAGCTTAAATATGAGAAAAAAATTACGTATTTTTCATGAGAAAAATATGTAAATAAAGATTTTAATATACTTTTTAAAACCTTTTACGCTTTTTTAAATGATAAAATTTTAAAATTATTCGCCCATACATTAAAATCAAACTCGTGATGCATTGTAAAAAAATAAATGGAAGGATAAAACGCTTAATAATTATTTATAATAGCACTTTTTATATTTAATTTCCATAATGTATTAGGTTCGCGTAAATTATTTTCGTGGAGATAATAATTTTATTGAATAATTCGAGTATAAAATTACGTATTAAGTCTACCAATTAGTTATTAATAAGTAATCATTATTTTGGGGTATTAAATTTTCCGAAAATGTCATTTCGAATGTAGTCGGGGAAAATATTTCAGATACATATCGAGAAATGAAAATCAATCATTAATCCGATTCGCAAATTTTGCAGTATTGAAATAATTTAAGCATTGAATTATTATGTTGCGTTTGATACATTATTATCAATGATATGACAATTACGAAATTGAAAATGCACTGTGCGTTGTCATATAATATTTAAGTGGAGTCGTATAAAATTTTGATGGCTTAAATGAAATTTACAACGTACATTTTCATGAATAATATTGAAATTATGAAGATTATATTATGACAAACTACATAAAAATGATAAAATATTCAAAACAACAGCTAATATCATTAAGGGGAAGTCTTATATCTCTGTCTTTTTCTACTTAAAGAATCTATTATTTGCAAAAAATAAAGAGAAAGCAGCATCTCCTATCCTAAAAATTTATATTTTTTATTATGTGAAGGAATTAATTTTATTGTTTCATTTTCAAAAACATTTGAAAAAACAAATTGTTTACCCTAACCTCTATTTTCAAAGTTTTTCAAATTTTTTCCGAAAACGAAACAGTAAAATTAATTTTTTATTATTATAGAAATAATGATACGAGGTGCGGTTTTCTCCTTACTTTTTGTTTCTATTGTTAGTTTTTGTAAAAATAAATCAATTCTTTGATTAGAAAATACGAATTCCTCTTAGTTTATTCAAATTCCATGTTTTCACTATCTCTGAAAAAGTAAAAGCTATTTTAATAACACCATATCACTTTTTATTACTTTTGCAACTCTATCGACTACAAAAGTGATTGTATTCGATGCTTGGACAAGAGATCGAAAAAAAAGTAAGTAAGCTTTAACTGTTTTTGAAATTTGAACTCCCTTTTAGCCAGGCGTGCGTGTGTGTGTGTGTATGTTGACTCCCTTTCTAGTACGATATATACCTACGTATAATCCTTTGTATAATCCTTTCGCGAAACTGGAGATCGAGTAAACACGACTCTCTAAAGCTTCGAGTAAGTGAGATTTTCACTTTAATCTATACGGTCTATAAAGTTACCTTTATATATAACTATCGCATGAAAAAGATTGATTTGATCATTCATTGGACATCAGATTGATTTTAATACAATGCAGCTTGAATTGTTAAGTATTATATTATAGATGGAGCCTGGAATTATTCGATGTCCACCAATTTGTATCAAATAAGGAAACTGTTATTAATGCTTATGTTTAGTAAAAATATGAAATAAAAATAAAAATTAACGAGGGTAAATAAAGGAAAATGTGAGAAAACCAACGATTAAAAATTCGAAAATAAGTGAAAAGATCAAGCTTTTGTCAAACATCTGGAACAAAATAATAGAATAATTAAATGTTTCGTTGTTTTTTCCAATAAGAGATTGACTAAATTACTTTAAATTTTGTATAACTTCATTAATTTACTAATAATTAAAAGATAAAAGTTTCGTATCAAGATTTTTGTATTATCACCCGTGAGTATCTTACTTTAACGTTTAAATTTCAATTTCTATTTTCTCTATTTTTTTTAGTTTTTTTCTTTATTTTTTACAACTATATCAAAATAGAAATTTTACTGTAAAAATAGACCTATTTTAATAACATTAAAATACATTTTTCTAGTATGAAGATGTATTAGGAGAGCTTGCAAAAATATGAAAAAATATGACAAAGTGAATGATGAATATGTACTTTAGTACATATTTAGACTTTTATGACTGCGCGCATGTTACCATGCAAACAATAAATATGAATAAGAGAAAAAAAAATATCTTCTTTATTACAAGTTTTTAAATTTTAAAAATTTTTATTACTATTTATGCGAATCTAAAATTTTTTTCCATAAATAACTATTGGATTATATGAGCAGTATTTTTCATTTTTTTCTTTTGAAAAATAGTCACTGTGATCCATCGATTATTTGGACATCGAAGAAAATAGCCAACGGAAAAAGTCATATCCGTTTGAAAAGAGTTGCCGAGGGCAAGGTAACGAATTTGAATGTTTTACTCGTGAAATACTTTTTCTTGTTAAACTAAAGGAAAATAAAAGACAAAAAGATTAATGGAAAGGGCCTTAAGGCTACATCGCCATCAATGAAGTTTGTACATACAAAAAAGTTTTTTCAAATTGTACGAGATAGATAAAGAGATTGAATTTAACAGAATCTTGATTTTTCATTTGACAATATTTAAATTAAATTGTGAATTTATACAAAAATAATTTACCGTTTCCTTATTTTCTGTATCATCATTTCAACTGACGTACATCAAATAGCCAATAATAATATCAGAAGATCAAAGAATAAAGTATAGAAACTTGTTAACGAATCTTATGACATGATTAAAAGTTTGGACGGATCAAATCTGAAATATTATCATCATGATCCCACGAATTATCAAACATCAATCGCTTATGAGATTCGTATTCCATCATCGAAAATAACATGATCGACAAACAAAAAGTTACGAAGGAAAAGTTATGCTAAAAGATTAAACTATAAGCAAACAAGATAAGAATCTAGTTATACAAGAATCATTTCGAAGGGATGTTTAGCTATTTCCTAAGCTCCTATGATTTACAAATTATCAAGTTATTTGATAACTTTGTTATTAAAGTTACAGCGTTGTACGAGAGACGCTGTTTTCTATAATCTCGAAAATTGTTCCGACGTGAAGTTTTCGATAAGACGCGTGGCGTTGTGTGATTGAAATATTGAAATTGACGCTAAAACCTATCAAGAATATGGTTGTTAGACAAGAGATATATTTACGTATAGGTGACGTTGCTACACAGAAGGTTACTTTAGCTAAGATGCTTAACTTCATCCTTTGATATGTGTTGTATATTGTATTTTCGAAAATTTCGTCATTTATAATAGTTTGTTAAGTAGGTAGGAGTTGTAGGGAAAATATGACTGTTGACATTATGAGAGCATAAAAATGGTAAATTTAAAATTATTTATAAACAAAAATCTTATTTGTTATGGACAGATTGTTTAAACGTACAAATTTTCTTTGAGTATTTTATTTGTAGCTTGAAAAAACGCATTCAAAGTAAAAAAAAAGAAATTAAAAAAAAAAATAAAAGAAAATGATTATTTTTAATATTGTTCAAAACAGGTATAATTTTAATATTGATTTAATAAATTTTTTTAAAATAATTTAAAAAATATGGAGAAAATTTATCAAAAGATTAAATAAACAAAATAAATTGATAACGATAAAATTATAACTGTAGAAAAAATATTCACAAATAAATAAAATTGACTACTTTATACATGAATAAGTAATAAGTTGATTAAATATTTGATTTCATTTTTATGCAAAAAATACATACGTTACCGCTACTTTTCCCTCAATGTAAATACAAAATGATGGGAAACCGTCATTGAAGATAATCAATCATTAAATTTGCCTACCAATTAATGTTTACACAATTTCAAGCATCATCAAATCAATGCTATCTGCTTATTTAATCAATGTATTTTCATTTTTCGAATAATCGAATTGGCAAACAGTCATTACTTTGAATTCAAGCTTACATGATAAATGGAACCGATATATGCAGATAATAAAGTTTGGCCAAAGCGTTGTATGCAAAAATAGCTGGAGGATATGATGGCAAATAAAAAATGAAAGCTCATAATTTTGTTAAGTTCTCGTAAATTTAAGGTTCTATGCATTCGAATTGTTAAATTTTTGTTGAATGCATTACAATGTAAATTTTGGTGCATTGAAAATTTTAATTTATATTATCAATTTAATTTAAACGATTTTCCAAAATTCGAATACATTTCATTTCTGATTTTCCAATTAAATCATATAATTAATAAAAGAAAATTGTAATTTCATAAAAAAAATTACTTCATCATTTTTATAAAAAAATTTAATATTTTATTATTTACTGATAGAAAGAGAATATCTATAACGTAGTGTACTTAAACTAAATATTGTTGAAGAAAATTTAAAGCAGTATAAGTGTTCAAATACTGGAAGCGTCTCTTGGAAGCTTTTTTTCTTTAGTAATAATAGTTTAGAAAATAATGTCAATCATAAAGTCTTTTTCATGCTCTATAAGATTATGCTAAAAGTTTTTGAAATTGATTATTTCTAGAAGTTTCTGCTTGCACAACTTGTTTTTATCCTCTGACCGTTTTAACGGTTATTTTCTCAACTTCTTTATAGAGTAAAAGAGAATATGAGTATTATTTTTTTTTAATAAAAAACTTTCTATCAAGTTATAAGATTTTTAAAAATTTTCATACTGTTTTTATTTATTATTAATAACATTCATTAAGTTGCAAATGAAAAAGGATTGAAGAATATATCGAAGTAGAAATAACCGTGTTAAGTCAGACATTGTTTTGATAAATAAATCATGGCTTATTTAGATTTGTGCAATAGTACTTCTATTGATATATATAACGAAATAATAACCAATATATTAAAAAATAAAAATCTTTAAAAATTCGAATTGATCAATTTCTATTATACAATAAAATGTGATCTTAACTATGTGAAGGAATTCTTTATTGATAGACAAATATAAATAGACTTAATTTACGGTTATGAATTAGTTTCTTACAAAATACAATCATAAACTAATTTAAATAAATTTATGTCAGTATACTATAATATTATCATATTAGGATTGAAAAATATAATCACAACCAATATATAACATCTTCGTTCATTACCTAATTAGTACCTTGATAGGTGCGCAGTAGCATATTGCATACCTTATCTTGATTTTTTTTACCAGTTTGTCTTATCTCATTATACATTCGAAGTTTTTTTCATTCTCTCAATACTAGTTAAGTTTTCGATCTTTATTAATTCTGTAAACCATTTTTTACTTTGTATTATTCTTTATAAAGAGACTAATTGCCCTGGCCTTTGAGATAAATTCTTCCTCATCTTTCATCCAACATTTATTCGAGTTTACAAAATTCTTGCATTATCCTTTGAAAACAAGCTCTTTATTTATGTTTCTACCATTATGTTCAATTTATAAAGAAAATCTATTGACCATTATATGATTGTAATCGCGGCTACACCGAGACTTATTTATCTTGCTTAAAGCTACCTACCCATCAATATCTTTATTTATTCTTCCTATCACTTCCTATCAAGTTTCAAAACTCGGAGCCTTCCTATTTTCGATTTTTGTAGCGCTATATCTTATATTCTTATAAAACTGAGCTTTTTCTTAATTAAATTTATCAATCCCCCCCGCTTCATAAATTTTTTCTAACGAACACAATTTCATTAACTTACTTTCATCTAATTTACCGACTTTTGCTTTAAATTTTACCGCTCTATTTCCCCAATCTAATTTTAGTCCCCATCTCGTACAGTCGCTTTGGGTTTTTTCTAATTCTTTCCGTCCCTTCCCCCGTGTCCAGATTTCAAAACCGTAACTATTATACTTTTCAGTAAGTAGTTGAATAAGATTTTATTTCTTTCAAAATTATGTATTTATCTATTTTCTTCAGAATTTCAGATTTTCTTGAAATGTAAATCCTAATTACCTTAAAGTTCTTAACCTCTTCCAATTCTTTTATTTTTCAAAACAATATTTTCATTTATTATTTTTATTTTTATTCTTTAAACAAAAGAAGTTTTTGTTTATTAAAAATTTTCTGAATGTGCTCAACATATGTTAGTCACGTCGCCTGTATAGACAAGAGATCAAATTTTAATATTTCCTATTTTTATTTCCCTATTACTTCTTTCATTGAAATTTTGCTCAAGGCCTGCTATGTATATACACAAAACAACAAAGTGTTGAATAGACAAGATTGCCTTGGGCCCTTACGTTCTCAATATACCTCACCTATACTCACCTCCACTCTTGCTTCATCACAAAGCCCTTTAATCCCCTCTATTAAATATTCACTTATTCCTAATCCCATCATAAATCTTTGTAACTTCCTTCTGTTCATTGTATCTCTGAACCATTGTCTATCTTTAAACCTCTGACATTCGGTCATTGAATCATATAATGTAATATGAATATATTGACCATTGTAGATATAGCTTTTTTTTAAATTCAATTAAGAAGTGTTTTTTATACTTCTATTCATTGTCCTAATCTCCTTCTAATTATCTTCTCATATAATTTAAAAGAAAATCAATAAGCGTAAAATTGTTCTAATATTTTTTGGATTGTTAATATTATGTTTTTTTAAAAATTGGTATCATGAAATGACGTTTTAATATCCCTTTCTATTTTCTTTTCCTAAATTCATATAAAAATTTCTAAGCTTTATTCTCATTTTCCAGTTGTTTAATTTGATTCATTTCTTAATAGAGTAATTCTCTCTGTTTATTTTAACAGAGCCTTTTCAAAGAGTTCTTTCCCTCGGTGAATTCTTTTTTATCTTCGTTACCTTTTTTCTAATTTGCGAATGCGTTCTCTGCCTTTCTTTTCTTTTTAAAGCAATCTCTGTACCACCATCTTTTTATACTTAGTTTCCATGATTTTATTTTTATTCCTTTTTTTTTACAGCTGCATCCTTCAGTATCTTTTTTTAACATTCTCTCACTATTTTCGCAACTTCAAAAACTAAAACACCAGCTTATTTTTCCTTATTGTTATTTCTACCTTGCCATTATTTTTTATTTTAGCTGCAGTTCAAAGGTCATTTCGCCAAGGATTTTCTACTTCAAATAGCAAATTTAATCTATAAAATTTTAAATCTCTTACCCATATTTTTAAATCTTCGTTTCTCGGATCTACACCTTTTATAGTAATATTATTTTTTTTTTCATTTTCTCTTTGATTCTGGGCTGCGATTCTTTTCATTTTTTATATATTCCTGCCTAAAAGATTCAGTCTGCTCATCGTACTCAATACACTTTTTCCTTTATGCAAACTCTCTATGCTGTGCTTGCTCTATGACTCGTAATGTACTTCGATGACATTAATTGTGCGCGAGTGACCCTTCTTTATTTTTCCATAATTTGAATCTTTTTTCGGATATTGATAATTTATCCATTAACTCGATTATCTTTCCATCTTTATTATCACTTTTTATTTTTCTTGGATTTAAAGTTTATATTTTTCTAGAATTTTACCGCTTACCCACTTTTGATTCTTAATCCAAAATTTTAAAAAAATATCTCTATATTATAATCTTCTATTTTTAATAAAAAGTCTAATATAGAGATATTTGGAAAAATTTTCGAATAAAGATTAAAAACTCGGAAAACTGCAATGTCGGTAACTATCTATAAATCGTATACTCTATTATATTGCCTTAATTTTAAAATGTTTCATTTATAAAAAGAATTTTTTATTTTTTGCATCTGAACGTACACTAATACAAAACTTAATCTTTACGAATTAATACTCAAATAAATCTATTTTTCAAAAAAGCCAGGCAAATTACGAATGCACCCTTTTATGTTTTAGAAAACTTGTTATTATTAATTACAATAATGATGTTAAATTATACTATGTTTGTATCCACAAAATCAATTAAAACTTCATTGATTCTCATTATGCGCTTATACATGTAGATAAAATAATAAATTTGGTCATGTCACTCAGCTTGGATGATCGATAAATCCAACTTGCCGCGCCTTTATTTTTTTTTATGTACCACTTTGCGCGATGTCCACTTGTATATGTTTTAATGGTGTTCTACTGGGCTTTTGAAAAAAAGTGTGGGAGGCATCAAGTGGGCCGAGTTCATTGATTTTTAAATGACTTTTTGAGTGTCAGGACTGTCAAAGCTTCTTTTTATTAAAATTCAATTCGTTGAATGAAATTCGATACCTGATAAATTTTGATCTTCATTAAAAATATTTATTAGGAAATTAAAATAAATTTATAAAAAAAAGAAAAAATTTTAGTATAAAATAAAATTTTTAAAGTCCATAAACATGATGTTCAAGAATAGATGATAGTTGAAAATATGCAGAGCACTTACAACAATTCATATTTAACACGAGATCGCTTTGCCCCTAAAATTAATAGTATTCGTAATGTAACCAGAATTACTTAATCGTACATAAATTATTGTCACAAATCCGATAAATTCTATAGTCGCTTAATTAAAACACGCATCAACCAGCATATATATCTTGCGCGTAACGAAAACCTATTCTAATTAGGTTGGCGCGTCGATAAACGCGAACTCTAATCTCGATTTATCCTTTAAGTGCGATGGAATAATTTCAATCGATTACGAATTAAACAATTCATCAATGTTACTCGCGCAAACTTTCCAATAGCTGTTAGCGATATGAAAGTAACGATTGTAAACTTGCGCGAAGCGTTGAGCTAACGTTTCTATATAATAATATCCATGTCTCTTTGTAATGTTATTAGTTTGATATTTGAATAAACATTAACAATGAATAGTTAATGTATCGATCGCTTTCGATGCTAAAACTTGGTATTATACTTGGTTAGGTGCATCTCGGTCAATGTGTATTTGAGAAGATTAATTTGGTAGAGTAGTGCTAGGGAATGAAACGAGGTACTGTCATTACAATGTTATTAAAATTTATGAAATTTTAGAAAATTTTTATTTATTGGTCACCATATATTAGCATGTCAATTTTGTATTTATATTCTGGTATTTTTCACTATGAATATCTTTTTTTTTATGCATAAAAAGTACATTTTATGATTTATTGGAATTCTATGAAATATGATTTCCATATGCTTGAATTACATGTACTTGGAAAAAATTTTAATACACGATGGAAACTTTGAATTTAGATGTAAGAGTATTTCTTAGAAGGGATTAAAACATTAAAATTAATACATTTATCAAATATGTTTATTTTTCTATTCATAAATTATATTTATTTATGTAAAAGATGCATGTCTTAATGAGTTTGTGGATCAGTATTCTTAAAAAACAAGTAGAAATTTTATCTTTTCAATTTAATTAAAATGAAATGGTGCTGATGATTTTGTATTGTAATCAATTATTTTCATAGATTTTCAATTTAATTGATTCATATTTTCAACAAAATAGCTCATAATCTTGGAATGATTGAGCGTCAGACCGAACACTCGCAGCTTTCATGGGATCCTCTCCTTGTAAGAAAAAATTTTCTGATATTCTATTAACAAATTTTACCATAATAAATTAATATTACATAAAATGTTGTGATTTGCTATTATTAAAATTTGCGTTACATAAATTTTAATATAAATGCATTTTAAAGATGATTTTATTTTTTATTTTTATTATCATGAATAACCAATCTTGATCATGGAAAATAAATTGCGTTTGAGAGGTCGTCGGTGGCTCAGTCGATCTCGAGGCTACGAGTTCGAATCCCGCTCTCGGCCGATTTATACAAGCACCACTGTACGTTACATGTGCTTTGATCACAAACGCACAGACGACCTGCGTCGTTAATTAGCATCGCAATGATAGCTGAAATACAGCGACGTTAAATAATAAATAAAAAAAAATTAGGGAAGAGTTATTCAAAATTGCTGAATCTTTTAATAATTTTAAAAATTTTTATTATTTTTAATATAATCTATCCATTTCTCAATTCTGATAATTGGTTGATATAAATATAAAAAATTTTAAACTTTGAACAATAACATCAAAAGCATAATTTATAATAAAATTCTTTTAAAATATTATCTAAAAGCATTGAAAAAAATGAATTTCATTTCAGCGTAAAAGTGATAAAAATCCCAGTAAAAGAAATAAAAATGATTGATGCAACTATAAAAATGAATAAAGAAGCGTGAAAATAAATAATATTTTATAGATGTATGAGATTTGAAATCAGATCACGTTTTTTCAACCACATTTCAGCAGTCTTAAGATTTTTTATCATTGATCAAAATTATCGCCGCTGGGAATGGAAGAGGGAGACGATCAAAATTTTATTTATCAATAAACGTTATTTTTTTCTGTATTATGTTAAAAAGAATGGCATGATGAACATAAAAGAAAAATAAAATGAGCGTTATATAAATTAACAACACGTCGTAAAAAAAATGTCGGATGATTCTATTTTATACGTAACAAAAGTTAATAAGAAAATAAAGATTTTATATACGCGCGTCGCATGATTTACAGAATATAAAAATTTTCATTTTATACAAAATCGCATGTACAGTGAAATACGAACCAGTTGTTCTGATTAAAATTGCCACTTTTTCAGTAGTAAGAACACTAATTTATGGCTAAAATCAATAATGCAAAAAAGTCAGTTTTCAAGCTTATTTTTAATTTCTACCAGAACTATTAAATAAAATGGTATAAGGTAAACTTTTGCAAATATCTTGATTCTTTATTATTACTCATAAAAAGAATGAATTTTATTATTATTTGCTTATTTTTTAAAATAATCAATGGAAAATGAGAAAAGGATTCTAGCTTTTACCTTATTTTTAATCTTCGCGTGTCAGTATGCTTTGCGATGCATAAGTTTTTTCTTTTTTTTAGCTTTTCTCGTACGGCAAGCCGAGGATTCTAATAAAACTCAAATAAAAATGTTTCTTTTGAATCTCGCTACAATGTTATTATTATTTTAAGCTTAAAAAATAATAAGAAAAAGTTGGAACAAAATTAAACGAATTTATAAACATCGTTTCTGCGATGCTGATTAAACTAACTTGACATACATTTGATTTTATATGGAAATATAAAAATCTTTCTCTGTGCTTCATATTTTTTCTATTCATATTATAATGCTCACATGTTAGGTAATTAATTTTAGTTTCAAAATAACAAAAGTTTTTTTTTTTATTAAAACAAATGATTTCCGGCCTATGAATACAATGAACATTGTCCTCCAAAAATTTTACATACGAGATCCAATGAACTTTTTTAGATGTCAAATTCTTAATTTCTATTGTAATGTTTATTAAAGCATATAAATTGTCATTGCAGTATTGATAATCAATTCGTAAATATAAGTAATTTTACAGTATAAAAAATTTGTAACCAAATCAATTCAATTTTTAACAAATTTAAATAATAATTAAAACAAAAAAAAATTTTTTTTAATAGGAAATGCATATGAGACCAAATGGAAATTCATAAATAATAAATTATATGATGGTTGCATTAACTAAAAGAAAATTAAACTATTTTATATCTTGAACAATTGGTAAAATTATTAAGAAAAATTATCTCAACAAAATAAAAGGAAGAAATTTGTTTATAAGTCACAGATGCCAAGCAAGTTAACGTTTGAAAGACTTTAAACTTCTAACATATTACAAAACAGTGCACGGAAACGTCTATACGCGATTCCCATGAGAATAACATAACGAGAAACTCTAATAATACCTGTCCAAATAACAAAAAATAAACGACTAGGAGAAAGCTATATTATGAAGGTAAGCAAGAGGGACAATCGGTTATATATATATATATATATATATATAAAGCTAATAAAATAATAAACATCAATCAGAAGAAAATCGAAGAAGAAAGAGAGATAAACAACAAACAAATAAAGTAAAAAAAAGTATTAGTTGGTAGAGAAAAGTAGTAGGCGAAGAAGAGAAACAGCAGTTATCGAGTTAACTTCCTGGATGTGACCCTATGTATATAGATATACGTATATATTATATTGTCCCTTCGCTTTTTTTTTCTCTTACTCTTTTTTTTCTCTTCTTTCCTCTCTTTTTTCTTTTTATTATTGAGACATTGGAAAGCACGTATAACATGTTGACACATGTTTCAAAAGAATCGAAAACTAATTATGAACGACAGAGACAAAGCGAGTCTTATAAATTTACTTTTATAGTATAGCACACGAGTATTGCGATATATTGTGCCCTTGGTGCTAGGGGAGGCAAAAAATGGAGAATATATTTTAGTTTTTTTATTTCGGAAAGACAATAAAGAACTGAGAAAAAGGGATGTATGCAAAGAATCTTTATATCTTCATGATTAAAGGCTAGGAAAGGTTAGAATTGATGGGGCATTATAAATTTTCTAAGTCTGATAAATTTCCGAAACGTAATAAGTTCAGTCAAAACAATTGAGAATTGCCTTCTTCTAAAGTTTTTTTTCTACTTTTATCAAGAGATTCGGAATTTGTATTTATACAAAAATATGATTTTAAGTCAATTGAAAGTAAAAAAAATTATTTCTAAAGAATGATGGATAGAAGTTTCGAAATGAAAGCTTCCTAATTGCTTAAGCTTTAGTGTTATAAAAAAAATGAAGGTGCTACAATCAAATCTTCGTAAAGGATATAAATTTCCGTACCGGTCAACAAATTATTATCAATTTTTCTATCAATTAACAGATTTTTTTTTCATGCATATGTATCAAAATCTATAACATTTTAGTAACATTTACAACATTCTATTATTAATGTTAAAAATATTTAGCAGCAATACTTTTTTATTTTAATCTATATAGTTACGATTGTTGCACAATCGAAAATACTTTACAATTATCGTCCTATTAAAAACTTAATTTAATAAATGAAATAAAGTTTTTCATTACTTTCCTACAACTAAAAATATTTTTATTTCACTCAAAAAATTTATTTTAATTTTTCATCAATTCAAAAGTTTAAATAAACACAATATAAATTATCAAGATCAAAAGCAATCTATTCTGCACATTGGTCTGTTGAATGATTTCTATGAGAATGTAAAATGCCGACATTACAGTTTTCTGTTTTTTTTTATTAGTTAAACTACTGTCCTCCATTTTAATTAATAATTGGAGATATTTTAGAAAATTTTAATGAAGATTAATAATTTAGGAAACTGTAATGTCGGTAACAATATATGAATTGTAAACACTACTTTAAAACAAATCTATCCAAGAGGTCGTCAGTGGCTCAGTCGGTAGAACGATGGACTCGTAGTTTCGAGGACTCGAGTTCGATCCCGCTCTTGGCTGATTTTTACAAGCACCACTGTTCACTACATGTGCTTTGTTTATAAACACACTGGTGATATCTCCGTCGCTAATTAGCATCGCAATGATAGCATAAATACAGCGCGACGTTAAGCAAAATAAATAAAACAAGTTCCGCAACGTATGAATAATTTCAAAACTTCTTAATTTTTTTATTCTACAATGATTTATTCAAATTAAATTCATAATATTCTAAAATTCTTTTTATCACGTACGAATCATTGTTAGCAATTCATCTATAATTTATTTTTAAAAACGAAATATGGAATTTTAAAATATAAATAATGGATAACAATTGTCATATATCCTTGAAAAGATTTTCATGGTAAAAATAAAAAAAAATTTACTAATAAATTCAAAATAAATATTTTAGTTAACTCATACCAGAATCAATTAATTTTATTTTTCAGCTTTTTGCAATATTAGTTTTTTAAGGAATTGAGCGGTTTAACTCCGTAAAAAGAAGTTTGAACGGACTAACTTTTTTTGATATTTTCTAACTCATCAAGCTTTTTTATTCTGTACTGTATAGTATCCCGAATAAAAAAATATTTCTTTCTTCCAAGCTGGCCGGTAATTGTTATAAACAAAAAAGCTTACAAAAAATACAAAAATTCCCGAAATAGATTCACAAAATATTTTTTTACATGTATTTCATTAAAATAAATACTTTTTGTAAAGGGTACATCTTAAAAATTCTTTCCTTTCGAGTTATTTGCAATTTCACCGATCCACTCGGAAAAATTTTTAAAAATTTATTTGTATTTGGAATAATGTCCAGAACTAAATGGAAAATTTTTGATGCATTAGAAATACAAAAACAAATGTTAGTTGGTATATTGGATTTCTAAGTGTTATTTTGGAGCTAAGCCGTTCGCTAGTTTAACTAATAGAAGAATTAGTTAAATTACACTTGATAATTTTTAATTTTTCTTTTATAATCAAAGTTTTTCAACTACTATATAAAAAACAGTTTAAGAAGTCGCGTGAAAGTTAAAAACATAGAGTAGTAGTTTCTCCACCTTCACATTCTTAGTCTTTTACATGAAAGTGAAAATTTTCATCCTGAAATATGTGCTCCGAAAGATGAAGAATTATTGACGCTGAGAGTACAATTTTTGTCAACTTAAAGTTTTTCCAGGGCTTGCAGTTATCGATATTTTATGCTTAGGTCAAAATCTTGTAGGAAAAAAATTGATTTTTAAAAAGGTTCGTATAAAATAGTAAAAAATCTTATGGATCTCAACATACAAACAATTTATTAGAATTAAAAATTATTAAAAATTTGAGAGAATTTCGGAAAAATTCAAATTATTTTCCAAGCAATCGATTTTTTAAGTAATATATAATAATTCATATTTATCCTTCTTACTGCGTACGCAAAGTTTCAAGCCACTATTTCCAGCGAAAAAAAAGTACTTTCCGCATCGCACAAAAGAATAAATTAATAGAATCACCCCTCGAGAAGAGAAAAAAAAATGCGCCTCATAAGCGTAACACTTCGTTATTCTTAATCCCTGACTTTTTCGTCTGAACTTGTGCAACGCCAGCACTTTCCTGTCCTTTTTTCTTCCATACCACGCTTCTTTTTTTCTTCTTCTTTCTCAGGAAAAGTGTATAAAGAACGCGGAAAAAAAAGCTAAAGAAGAGGGTGAAAAGTAGCTTCGATAAAAAGCTAGACGGAATATTAAACGGATTGAAAGTAAAAGTATATAAGTCTCTTAGTCGTCTAATTAACATAAGAATGCGACAACACCCTGGAAAAAGTTGATTCTCAACAACGCCAAAGACGAATCGTACTATATGTACTGTGCTACGCTATAAGCCACGTAATTTCTTATTTTCTTCGCCCTTATTCCTTCATCTTTTATACGAGGAGAGGCTATACAATGTGACTGTAATGCTTTACTCGAGAGATTTGATTATATTTGGAGTCACTTTGGCGCTCTGTTATTATATTCATATATGACATTTACGTGCTTTGGTCACGTACTAATGCAGTTAGAAAAGGAAGACATCATTATTTTTATTATTATTATTTTTATATTAAATTAGAGAAGAGAAATGGGATGTGAAAAAATTTTTGGCACACAAATTGCGTATTTTGGGACGTGAAGTAGACTGTAATATGTTTGTCAATAAGTTATATGACGTAATATTTTTTCATTAAATTTTAGTAACACTCTACTGCAAGAAACAAACTTAAATGTACTGACCGCGTTATAAATCAAATTTTCAGTTTCAAATTCAAAAATCGTCCTTTAATTTTTCTGTTTTTCTCATTAACGTGATTACAAAAAGATTAAGAATATTATAAATTAAAATTAATTCAATAATTAAAACATTTTCTTATCATTTGTATATTTAACATAACAGCGTATAAAATTGAAAAAAATATTGGAAGGTATTTAAAGAAAGTAACATTTCAGCAGTAAAATCTTTGTCGTATTCGTATATCGTTTATTCATAAATTCTAGGAATACTTAAAGGGTTTAACCAGTTTGCAATGTAAATATCGAGTTCAACGTTTTTTCTTACCACCCTCGCTTCATTGGCAAAATCGCGTAATTTTTATTAACCGTTTTAATTTTCCTTTCTCTTTTTTAAAGAAGCAAAAAGAATGAAAAATAATCTTAGCGACTCTCGAAGCTTAATACATGTTAGGGACGTAAGGATGACAGAAAAAAATCGTCCTTTTTTATGTCGCGTGTATAAAGGAATTTTATTAGGTAGTAGGTGAAAATGTCATTCGCGCAACATAAACTTTTACACGTATTTTTATTGTTGCTCGCTGTTTATATTTTTTTTTCGCTCATCACAACTTTAAAAAATAATTTATATTTCTTCGTTCGATAAATTTTTTTTATATAGGAATCTATTCGACTCATCTATATATTTATTCTTTATTAACTGCTTTCGTTTAGATTTATGAACAAATCTTTCTCATTCTCTGTAAAATTTCAAATTTCATTGTTCCTACAATTGTAAAAAAGCAGAATAATAAAAGCTTAAAATTAGAATCAATCAAGGGAAACAATCAGAGAATGTAGCAACAGAAAAAATTAGATAGTAGTAAAAACAGTTGGAAGAGAATCACAGAATAGAAAAAGAAAATACGTATGTTAAATACAGTTGAAGCAGAAAAATTACATTGATTCAATACTACGTTCTAAAAATAAAAACCAAATTTTTTTTTTCATCAGTCGATGAACTGCGAAATGAAAATTTAATAATTCGTGGACATAAAAAGTAAATCCTATGTAATATTAATTCTGACGAAAGTACGTATTAATTTCTATTTTAGTAGAAAAAAAGTGCCTTAGTCATCCCTTTTGATTGATCAAACTTCTTTTTATAAGGCGTCATGATTGTTGAACTCATCGTTCCTATTAATTAATAATTGCATTAATTCATTAAGAGAATATAAGGTTCAATAACCTGAAAGTGATCACTTTAATTCTTTTGATGTCTGATTGTGCCCTATTCTATATGTTACTACTTTTATGAAAACGTTTGATTTCTGTTCTTTCTATGTAAAATTTTTCAATGTAGCTTTTATTCGTCACTACAAGGAAGATTTCTCTTTCAATTATATAAATGACTTTACCTTTTTTGAAGCTATGCTTCTTACGCGACGTTACGGCAGGGGCACTAAATGTGTAAAAATCGACAGTCCCAAATGTCACCCAGCGTGAATGTACGAATATGGCACAGGGTGTCATAATTGCTATCAACATACAAACACTTGCATTCTTTTTTCTCTTTCTTTTTTTCCCTCTCTCCCATCCTGCTTAAGGTGGTTCATGCGGTAAGAGAGAGAAAGCTAGCTGTGAGAGAAAGAGATAGCGCTCATATGATCCAGTTGCGCATGCGCAGCAACGTAAATGTGAACGAAACATGCATCGTTTATCTAATAATTACATTTTCAAAATACTTTATCTCTTTAATAAAACGATGAATTTACGTGAATCTTGTTGGAAAATTTTTATTATTAGTTCCTTTATATATGTTTAAATTTTCAAATACAATTTGAATGTAGTTTATGAGATATTGTGATTAACAGCTACGAAATGTAAAAATTCCAATATATATAGATATACTTTCAATGTAATTTGTAAAACTTTGAACATCGATTAATCAAAAACGAAACGATGAAATGTTCTGAAATTTTAATATGATATTCACATTACCTTCATTAAACTATACCTACAATTTCAAGAATATCTTGAAAAAACACGTTAGTCGCATGAACCACCTTAAGAATATGCATGTATATACACAAGTGGATGTGTGCGTTGAATGTACTACAATTGATGCTTGTAGTGTGCGTATATATATATATATATATACAGTAAAATTTTTTTATTTTTTATTTTATGTTTCTATTTAATAAATTATTTTTCACGAAAATTTTCCAGAAATTTTGATACTGTACATTTTTGTAAATTTTATTTGAGAAACTAGAAAGTTTTACTGCTTCGTTTTTTTATATCAATGAACTTTTATAAGTTACGCATAAACATTTCTTTCTTAATTTTTTAATAATTGTTATTAATAAACTATATTATTAATATATTTTTAAATACATAATACATTGAATCAAAAATAACAAGTTTTCGTTAAAAAATTAATTATAATTTTTGCAAATGTCACACTTCCTAGTTTCTATATATACACTGGAAGCATAGCTTCTGTCGGCCAGTCCCCACGACTGCCACTCCTGTTTTTTTATTTTAAAATAAATCGCACGAATTTAGTCAAATGAAAATTGAAATAAAAAAAAATTTCTAATATTCAAACTCGCGCTATAACTTTTTTATTTTTTTATTTTAGTTAACGTCGCTTTATTAATGCTATCATTACGATGCTCATTAGCGACGGAGATCGTTTCAGCGCGTTTGTGAACAAAGCACATGTATCGCGTACAGTGGTGCTTGTATTTGAACTCGAGTCCTCGAGATTACGAATCCATCGCTCTACCGACTGAGCCACTGAGATCTTATATTATGTCAATTTGATTGCAACGTCGAATGGTTATTGACCATTAGTTTTCAACTATTTTATATTAAAAATTGAATAAATTCATAATTTTTTTATACAAAATAAATCTCGGTAAAGTACCATAATTTTATTAATAAATATATTGTTTTTCTAATATTCGATAAACGTGTCCAACGTTAATAATGAAAAAAGTTCGATCATGAATAAACTTGAATAAAGATATCCAAACTACGAAGTACATATATACAAAAAGTCAATTCTGAAAAAGGCTAAGCACGTACATGGTGCAAAAAAGCTAAAGTTCGAAATGGTGACTTTACAACGTTATAACAATACTAATGCTCATTGCAGAAAATATCAGTGAAAAATCTTTTTGGAAAATAGCGCAAAAAATATTGAATCGAACTTTTGAGTTTTCATTCACGCTTTTTTTTTCTCAAAAAGACATAAACGTTTACATTGTAAAACTCTTATCCAATTTTCCCGACTCTGAAAACAGTTTTAGTAACATTCGGCAAAGTTTGATAACTATCTAAAAGCCTCAGCCAAAATTTTGGCAAAATTGGAAAAAGAAAAATATTCAAACGTTGAAAACTTTTTTACAGCGTTAATCAAACATGCTTCCAACTAAATCTAAGAGCCATAAAACGCAGTCATTTACTGCGAGTTGATCTCAAAGAAAATTTACCGAGTTGATTAGAGTCGGAAAAATGCTTTTTTCATCCGTCACGTCTTGGTACTTCAAGGTTCAATGACTCCCGATGTGAAATGACCACACTTTGATTTTCATTAGTGTAAATTGCTTCCTTTTTTCTTCTCTTTTTATTAACGAGAGAAAAGGAAGTAATAGAGGTGATGTATGCTCTCTTAATAAGCGACTTTTCGTTATGGTCATTTTGAGTATTATCGGATTATAACTCAGCATTATTTACAACATAGCAATTGAAGATAATTTTTCATCAATTATGGTTGAAAAAATAACTAATTTTAGAAATTTTCGTATGTTGGATAAATCAAATAATATTTTTAAAACGTCAATATAAACGTATAAAAATACAAATTTATTGAGATATTAATTTATGTAGCGCCGCTTAAGTAGTATGGAACTCGATATAATCAGACACTAGTATAACCAGTTTACCACTGCACAAAAAACGTTTTTCAATTGAGAAAATGGGTGTATTTTAAAACATGTTTTAATAAAATAAGAAATAATATACTTTAATTTTTTAAAATCACGATCATGTGAACATATGCATACCTGTGGGTGTACATGCACACCCGCGAAAGTTTCGCGGACTTATTTATTTCCTTCTCAGTGTGCATATTAAACGAGTTAACATTTTTAAGAGTTGTTTAGTACAAATATTTACAATTTAAAGCAGCATAAATCTAAATAAGTAATGCTTAATTTAAACCACTTGAATTATACTACCTATTTTTTTAATTAATTGTAATGTAAAATAAACTTTTAAAGCACAACTATCTCGTCTTTCAACTGTTTATGCAGATGCATAATGATAAATATCCCATGAATTCTCTTAACTTTATCTACTTTATAATTTTATAATTCATCTAATTTACCGTGTTGCCTTTTACGGATTAATGATACAATATACATTCGTAAGAATGATATCTCTTACACCCGATGATGGATGGTTTTATAAGCCTTTTACTTTCAAAGAAAAATGTTGTAAAGGGATTGGGATTGAAAAAAAGTAAATGAAAAGTTTGACGTGAAAACGGTGGTGCCTGAGCTGTTTGCTGTATGGATTTTCACTAATCTTTCATTTGTCGGTAAAGCGTACGGATTATTTTTTATGAAAAGATATTTCTCTTAGTTTTAAAGGAAATTTACTTTTTCTAACGGCGTGTGCAAAATTCGGTTTCATGTACTCGTTTGCGTACATAAAATATCATATTATGAGACGCATTTGTTTAGCGTGCGTAAAATGAATCGAGCGTGCGTAAAATGAATCGAGCGTGTGTAAAATGATTTCAGCGTGCGTAAAATGATTTTAGCGTGCGTAAAATGATTTGAGCGTGCGTAAAATGATTTGAGCGTGCGTAAAATGATTTCAGCGTGCGTAAAATGATTTCAGCGTGCGTAAGATGATTTGAGCGTGCGTAAAATGATTTCATCTAAAAAAAATTTTTTTAATTTTTAAAGTATTATATTTCAGGAACTATACATCATAACAGACATTTGTACATCTCATTTGAAAGCTCTTGTGGTGCTCTTTTAAAGTGCTATGTACAATTTTTTTCGCGATACGTGAACTCTCTTATTCATTAATCTTAGAGTTAATCATTTAAATAATTTCTTATTTATTGTTTTAAAGAGGGGGGAGGAATTCTCAATTATTATTTTAATAATATATTTTCATGGAATTTTAATTTAATAGCAGGCCGGATTCGCTGTCCTTGTCTAACTGAGATTTTTGTTATTTACTCAAGTATTAATCGGTGAATCTGCAAATTAAAAGTTGAGCGCAATAGATATTATTATTACAAATATTTATGCACAAGAAGAAAAAAATCTATCGCTTTGTTTTTGAGAAAAGTAAGTAACGCGAAAATATTATAAACATAAACTTTCACTTTGGCGTTACTTACTTTTCTCAAAAACAAAGCGGTAGATTTTTTTTTTCTTGTGCATAGATGTTCATAATAATAATATCTATTGCGCTCAACTTTTAATTTGAAGATACACCGATTAATACTTGAGTAAATAGCAAACAACTCAATTGTTACTCGGTCGATATCAGGTTCTACTCCGACCTGCCGTTACTGGTTTTATTAATTTTATTTTTATATTAGTAATATTATTTATTTTTTTGGAGGCACCCTGCACCCCCACCGGGGCTCCGCCCCTAGACCCCGTCCTGTGCCGTGACCTCGACTACCTCTTACAATCTTGATAGCCTTCGAACAAGATTGTACATGCTATCACAGACGCAAGTTTGTCATTCTTAGAATTTTGCGCACTTGTTAGAAAAAATAATATACGCAACTAATGCGTAAAGTGATCATCGCACTCGTCTTATTTGTCACCCTCGCTGCGCTCGGGCGACAAACCCGACTCGTGTGATAATCACATATTTTACGCACTCGTTGCGTAATGTACTATTATTAGCTACAGACATTTTTTTACGTTTTCGGGATATACTTGTTATTTGTAATATAATATTAGGAATTTTTTGATGATTGGTAAAACTTATAGAAATCCCAACTACATATCTCCATATATATAAAATTCAATACCAACAATTTCTTGTTATCTAAAAATATATCTTGTTAATTTACAACATAATTAAATGTGTAATTGAAATGATTGCCTAATCTATTTACTTATTCTTTTCAGGTTTATCAATGCCAGAAGATCGGCACCGAGGTATAAAACAACAAACAACTCTAACTAAGAAAATTCAAGCCAACAAAAGTGTGATTAACTATTATCCGACGGACTTTTTTTCTCTCCTTTATTACGCAACGGAAATATGACAGGAGATAAAAGTTGTGACTACGCCAAAGGAACAGAAAAGAAAAAGAAAACAAATACAAAGATGTCGAAAATAAAATTGAACAGAGAGAAAATCTTCATTAGTGCTAATAACGTTTTGTCAGATATACAGAAAAGTATAATAAATCCTATTAAAGGGATGTGAAAAGGTCCGAGAGATTTTTTTATCTTATCAAAATCAGAAACTAAATATTGAAATTTTAGATTAACCAAAGATGTTCGAAATTGATTTTCAAGTTCAAATATTTTTGTTAAAAACGATAAAAATCTTATTTTAAAATAGATATTTACAATTTTTAGAAATTTTTGTAATTTAAGAATTTAAAAGGACTTTTCTCGTCTCGCTAATCCGATATGAAATTTTGTATTTACACGTTTTTATTTTATAGTGAAAAATGAAGCTTGATTGTTGATATATTTTTACTAGAATACGACGAAGGAAATAATTAGAATTTTAATTATGGTTAAACTTCGCCTAATGATAAATAAAAGTTATAAATAATTGTAAAAAAGAATTGTAAATAAATTACATTATTTTGAATAATAATTTCAAAGTAACTTATTTCTGTCTAATTTAATCAACTGTTTATATTTATTATCAAAAAAATTATATTGAGACCCACAGGAAAATACCCGATTCAACTTATCAAGACCCTAATCCCCGACAGTTTGTCATCTTATAATATCCTCTATTCGAAACACTTAGCTTTCCTTTTCAGGCTATAATAGCCGATAATGTCACTAAGCGTGAGTAAACAAAAAAAAAGGAAAAACTAGAGCATACATATTAAAAATATTATATCACAAAACCATGAAAAATAAAAAAAAAAAAGGTTAAAACATTACATAACGATAAGATTTGTATGTATGTATAGGCTTTCTCCGAGAGCAGGAAAAAAAAAATTATTTTTTTTCATTCGTTTGACCAGCTCAAATATTCAATAAAAATGCAAATGCACGGCTGGTATATATATCCCTATAGTTTTAAATTCTAGTCAATAATCTCTCATTATACCTTTTCTACCTATTTTCTTTCTCTGTCTTTCTCTTTCGCTCTCTTTTTTTTCTTTCAAGTCTCGAAGGTCCTCCAACGTGTAAATCAATAATTCTCGCCTCACGTTTCGTATTCTCTCCTACTTTCTTTGCGCTTATTTTTTCCTATCTTAAAAACTAGTTTTTTTCACGCTAATTCGAATCGCCTTTAAGAATCCCCCAAAAAAATGTATTCAGCACGAAAACACTCGTTAATTCAAACTTCAATTTAAACGAATTTTAGATTTTAAGAACGTATCAAAAACTTTAGCTATTTATACGATGTAACAGGAACTATCAATCTTGTGGGAAAATTGAAACTATTCAGAATTTATCAATAATACAATGATGAATGAATGAAAATAATTATTCGGTACTCTTTCGGAATATAAATGTTCACATTACCTGAAACGATCCTTTAAAAACTCAAAACTTTTTCTATAAAGTACGCTTAATTTGATTGCGTTTAAATATACCAAGAATTTATAATCTTTTTTATATTATTTATTTCTTTGATAATTGATTACGTTATAAATAATGCAATTCCTTAAATTACCCTTTAAGTATACCGTGAAAAAAATTCCGTGCCTAATCTACCGTTAAATTCGATATTAACTTCCTCCATTACGTATTAATCTCGATTAAACCGAGCAGCATAAAATCAATTTTCAACGATTTTTCAAAATTACGCAAAAGAAATAAAAAAAAAAAGAAGAAAAGAAGAATCTTTCTTTGGCAAACTGTAGCCTGTAACATTATTATTCACTTGCTCATAAATCACACGTCAATTTGGCGTCCATTTTCTCCAGACTTTCTTTTTTCCAAGGTTCGAAAAAAGAAGCGAAGAAGAAGAAGAAAAAGAAGAGGTAAAAGAAAACGTTGAAGAAAAATGAAAGACGAACATTATATAGAGTGAAGAGTGGAAAAGTGAGCAACCGCTGCATGTATCACGTTTCCTTGTCCTTTTTATTATGACAGCATCTCTTATGGCTCTCTGACACATGTGCAGCACACCTGACGTATATAAAAAAAAAAGAAAATTTTTTTTTCCCTCAGATCTTTAGTGCGTAGTATACCATCCGCGCGCTTCTTACGTGACACATATAACGTCTTATATGGTTTTGAAGAAAGAACGAGAAAAATAGGATGAGACAGAGAAACATGATGATACATTTTAAGATTTGAAATGCGTGCTTTTTATGGATGAGGATGTTTAGCGTGGAAGTAATTCATGAACCATTTTTTCATAAATTTATGTTTTCTATTTAAATTTTTAAATTTATTTTCTCAGTATAAAACTATTATTTGAAATTAAAAAATATAATTATACAAGATTATTACATTTTTTTATTGAATAGCTTCTCTAAATCTGCACCATACTCATCAAGAATGCGACGATACAATTTTACTTTGGTCAAAGATGACTAATTTTACTTAGAATAATCAGCAAAGAATAATATTCTGTAAACAATGATATTATGATTCGAAAAACTTAAGAATCACGTGTAAGTAAGATTTTCAAAAAAAAGTTCAAAGAAAAAAGACTGAAAGAGCGTCAATAATCGACAGTCCAATCCTTCACACATATCTAATATCGATTTTGTCAAGACTTTAAATACAATTCTTCTACTTAATACTTTTAAAGAAGAATATATTTACGGTACATTAAACTAATTAAAATTTTTATTCTGTACCTTGTTTTCTTTATTTAATTGATTTTTATAGTCGTAAATTTTTTTCTTGCACGATTAAATATTTAATTTTTAATAATTCAAGTGTTATCATGTAAATAAATGATCATTACATTTACAATGCAATTGAACTCGATATAATAGTGTTATTAGAGAAAACTTAAATTACAACAAACGCAAATGACATCTAAAGACTTAGCAAAGTTCCCTTTGATTGTTGTAAACCAAGCTCAAGTGGACCATATCTATAGCCATAGACTCAGCCATTGACTTTGATTATACGATATTCAAAACTTCGCTTTGTCCGATATACACATATTCAACTAAATAATTTGATTGTCGTGCAATCAAATATCTCTACGCTCCAACAATATTGTTTTTGCCCTGTCCAAAACCTATACAAATGACCTCAAGCCAACGTAACTTCATCTGCACCGAGAGTAAGAAACTGGTGGAATAACTATTACATTACACCCTTTGATCAACGGTTCGAAGATTTACGTTGTAATACAGTATCTAGTACTCAAAATTGAAATCAGGGTCCGGTTAAAATCAAATATTGAATATTAATAGTTAGTATAACATTTTATTTGATAATACAGCAAATTTATAAAAATATCAATTCAAATTATTCGCATAAATAAATAAATAGATAAATTAAGCGAAATCATGATTTAATACATAATATTAAGCAAATAAATAAAAATTTATATAAAATTTAAAAACATTATTTAACTTATTATTTTCACGAATTTAAATAAATCAAATATATTTATTTGAAATAAAATAGTAATTAATATAATATTTTTCTTCGATTAATATAATTAAATCATTAAAAAAATGACTCAAAAATCTGTACATATTTAATTGAAACGTTCCTTGCTCTTCACATATATACGTATATATACAAAATATATATACGTATTGTGTAAGATCAAGTACGTGTAAAGTTAATTTCCGTTTAACAACGGCACCTATACGCACAACTGTCGCATATGTATCTTGCAAGTCATTTGAAGCGCAGCTTGTAACGTGCGCATCGGAGTAAGAGAAACAATATCGATCGAGCTTTTTTTTCTTTTATTTACATAACTTCCAAAATCAGACAAAATAAAAAGAGTAAATAATTATAGAAGCTTTTTAGATTATTTTTTAACTATGTGAAATTTCTAGAGGAATGTTAAGGATATGAGATTGTATCCAATTTAAAATTGCATGCACGTTTCTGGTTTTGGAAAGAACGTACAGCTGACTGATTTCATAGCTGAGATATATTGGTTTTGAGAAATAGCTATGTCCGTGACGCGTACGTTATGTTGTAATGTTTCACGTGATTTTTGAAAATTAAATTGTTTTCATAAATATGTGATTTTAATATAAGTATTTTAAAAATAGTTTTTGGATTAAAATCATTTTTGAGTCATTCAAAAAATTTAGAAGCGTTCAATGCATATTTAAAAGAGCTATAAATTTTTAAATATTTCATACAAATAAAAGTGCTGTTATCTAACACTATTTAAAAAAATCCAATTAACTGAAAATAACAGCAAATTATTTATTTTACAATACGATTCTAATAATATTAATTCCATTTCGACAAAAGTCTCCTGAAATTTCTCTAGTTTTCCTTTTAGAATCAAGGGCTAAGCGAGTACAACAAAGGTACTTTATGATTTTCAATAATATAAAAGTCACGTGCAATATAGTATATAGTTACGACCATTTGAACATTTTAGTTTACCGAAAGCTTTTTATCGTATATTTCAACAATTTCTTTCAGCCCATACGCTGAAGTTATTAGAAAATTAATACGCTGTTGGTAACGTTGAGATTCAAGCGAAAAATAGATTGTGTTTGATATTGTTATTCGATTTTAGCTTTTAGATTGATGAAATTTTGGTCGAATCGTATTGAAAATGCTATTATTTTTGGCTTGTTAACTAATAGAAATTTTTTATCATTAGTTTTTTTCGGAAACAGAATTCATAGAAAGAGTCAGCAAAAAAATCTAAAATAGATTAATAAAAAAAAATCCAATTAAACAAGTACAAATGAAAAAAAATGTAAAACCAGATCAAATTGTTTTTATTGTATATAGTTTATTTTTATATCTTTTCTTCGTTAATTAAATTATAAGCATTACAACACACTGACACACACACACACATTTTCAAAAATAGTGCAATTTAATTCCATTTAATTCAAAAGATGCTTCCACGATGTTATTTAATAAATTAATTTTTCAACCAGCACGAAACCTCGCTCTTTGAAGAAGCTGTACAGCGCAGAGAATGTAATAAAATTCAAAAGCACTGGCGAATAAAGTACAAGGCAGAGTGAAGAACGTCAATTAAAATCACAAGCACCAGTGGGTTTCAATATTTTTATTTTGCGAGAGAGAAAACGCTTCATTAAAACTTACGCACTTCACGGCGGGATATAAACGAATTGTTATGGTTTTCAAAACAAAAAAGCGTCAATATGAAAAGTAAATAAAAGCAGGGAAAAAAGCTCTTACCGTGTTCAAAGTTATTATGATTCATAGTAGTGAAAAGATAATGAAAAATGTATTGTCGAATTTAGACTGATTGTTTGTGCGGTTTTAGTCTTTAAAAAAAAAAAATTTTTTATAAAAATTAAAGTAAAGTGAAATAAATAGTAACAATAAAAATATTTCGTCTAGTAAAAAGATTAGTTCAATCTCTTAAAATTAAATAACACAGAACCCACGGCAAGTTGCAATCGCATATTTTTTCTTCATCCAATCGAAAATCACAACTTAAAAGTGATTATCCGATTTTCAAGATTACGATGAAAAATAAGAAGAAACGAAAGACTGCGGATTATATGAGCTGCGACAAAAAATATTCTACTGTAAAAGTGAACCCGATATTTTCTAATCAAGCAAACTATTTCGAAGAAATTCCTTGAGCGCGACTTCTTTCCGCCGGTATTCAAATATTGCACACAAATTCTTCGAGTACATATAAATCTGGATTTTTTTGCGATTTAAATTTCATATTTAAAAATAGTTGTAAGTTTTCTATGCAATATATTTTTTTCATAAATTATTAAAAATGAATACAAATGTTTTCGAAGAAATTTCAATTACACCATACACAATAAATGAAAGAATTTAAGTTCTTCATTTTTAATTTGAACTTATTATTTTGAAATATTAAAAAATGTTTAAATTAACTTCTTACTCTTCTTACTAAGAAAATTAGGTTTTTAACATTAAATCTGTTTACAAATTTGTCACTAATTTTTTTAAATATTTCAATTAGCTACTTTAAAGACTTATATACAATTTAAAAATTTATTACTTCAAAAACAAATCAACAGCAAGCTACAAAAATTCATTTTTAAAAAAAAAAAAAAAAAACATTTTCGAAATCTACTCCAGCAAAAGCTTTGTTAGTCTATTTAAGGAAACGAACGTTGATTAAAACGAGAAAAAAAAGAACAAGAAATAGTATTGAGGATCTAAAGTCGCATCGGATAAATTAACTCTTCGCTGGATATGATTCCGAACGTTTTAATAGCAGTACAATGGATATATAACTACTCGGAAGTCCTATTTCTGTTTATACTCGAGGATGATTTATGTGATGTCGTTAACAGTGTCTATGCTCACACCTATACACACATACGAATTTCGTTGAGAATTGTCCTTGCACTTAGAAACAAACGGGGAGAGGTTTGTCTTTAGTATAACGGATATATAAGTATATTATATGAGACTCGAGTGGATTTGGTCAGAAAATAGAAGTCCTTGAAACTTGGTTAACATCGATTGTTATTACCACGTTATATATTATATATATATATATATATATATATATATATATATATATACAGAGAGAGATAGAGATTTTTTTCGTTTTTGAAACGAGAGTGAAGGATATTTTCTGGGTCAAATGTTGAAATATTTGTTTTTAGATTATTTTTAAAAGTTTTGTTTTAATGGCAGGGAAAATGCTAGAATAAATTAAGAATATTTCTGCCAAATTATAAAGATGGATTTCGGCTAAAAAAATGAAATTTACTTTTTTTTTTAATCTAGAAACAATGCTATTTAGAAAATAAAAATTATATTCAGTTTCTACAATTTAATTCGAATCATAATTTTTGTTCATAATATTCATTTTTTATATCACTATTTATAATATTAAAATAGTAACTTTTGCAACTACAATCCTTAAACAGTATTCTACAGCAGGCCGATTCAACCTAGGATACATATTTACGTATCGCGACGATAGTTGTAAGCAAGAGAATAAAAAGTATGCGCGCGTATACGTACATACATAGCACAGGTTAAATCAGCCTTTGATTTTTTTTTAACGTCGCTGTATTTATGCTATCATTGCGATGCTAATTAACGATGAAGATCATCAGTGTATTTGTGAGCAAAGCACATATAACGTACAGCGATGCTTGCACCAATCAGTTGCCAACAGCGGGATTCGAACTCGGAACCTCGAGATTACGAATCCAACGCTCTACCGACTAAGCCACAGACGACCTCAAATTTCACGAACGTTAATACAAATTAAATATTTTTTAAAATGAGAATTCTATTTTTATTTTATAAATATTTCAAGTAGGATAATGAATCGTTACTATAATTTAATTAAAATGTTTTTTTTTTAGTTTAAAAATCACCCCATACATAGAAAAAAATGTCCAACTTGCAAGGCATTTCCGTAAGCTTTCATAAATCAAAAATTACCTTTCTCGCTCCACGCGTCTCCTCCTATGCGTATTTTTTTACATCTAAGACCTTAAATAAGTCGCGCGTAACTCGTGAATTACACCAAACACCGACATTTCAAACATTTGCCATTGGATATACCGAGGCACATATATTTTTCTCCCTTTCTTTACATATACAGTGTGTTTGCTTTTTAGACGTACGATCGAGAAAAGAAATGTGCGCCGTATACGTTTTCCCCCTTTTTTTCTTTCTATTTCTTTTCTTGCGATCGTGACTAATACTAGAATTGAAATGTTCGATAATGTACGCTAAAATAATTTATTTGTCTAGCTTGTAAAGACACTAATGATTTGTAAATGTATAATCGTGATTAATGAGTGTTTTTCTCCATTGACATGTTTATCAGTGTACATTTGGGCGTTTCAAGCAAGAAATTTTTAATTAATGTGCGAGGATATTTTTTTCTAATCTCATTAAATTCAAATTTAATGAAATATAAATATTTTGATCATTTGAAAATTAATAAAACACACGAGCTGATTTTTCAATTCAATAAAAAGCTTTTCGAAAAAACATCGTTAAAATCAAAGCAGAAAAGAAAAGATTGTTCTTAAAAAACCTCATTTTTATTTAACAATTAACTTTGCTTTCTTAATATTCCGCAGGGTCGCTGAATTTTCCTCTTTGCAAAGCACTAGAAAATTCGTAAAAAAAAGCCCAGGCACTTAATTAAAAATATATAAGCGTTTGCCCTCTACGTTCCTCTTCTTTTTTTTTAAGCTTCACTGACTTATTCATGAGGATCTTGTGCATTTCACAAACGCTAAAAGACTTATGATATTATTCGCGCATTTAACATTCGTTAGACGATGAAATTTTTTAGGGGCGAAGGCCTTGGGGAGATTTGGTTGTTTTGGTTTGTTTTATAGTGGACAGTTAATATTTACTTTGCATTCAGAAATAATAGCAAGATAAATTCTAAGCAATTATTATTTTCTTGTAAATATCATTTTGAAAACGGCAGTTTAATTAAAAATAGATTATTATATTAAATTATTATATTAAATATTAATATATAAAAATTCTATAAATATATGTTTTGAATCTATTACTCATAGTTAAAATTTTCTTTATCGAATTTTTCAAAGTTTCGAGAGCAATATCGACTCTTCTTTTCAGAACTAAAAAACATTCATAATAAATTATAATAAATTATAAAAACTTACTACAAGTTAATAAGATTTTTTTAAATCAATAAGTAATAAAATTTTTAATTCATGTCATTTATCTCGATATATGGACCACGCAAGTTAAGCGGAAGTATAACGTATAAAAATTGATTTTAAATATCAGCAAGAACTTCTAAAAGTCCTATCACAATTTAAATTTAGAAAAAGTTCTTCAATTTTTTTTCTCGCGCTACTTCATAAATTCATTGAGGTGAAATTGCTTAAAAAACGGGAGTCCACTATCACTTTTTTCATGAATATTATTTTAATTCTTTTTCGCTCTTTTTTCGAGACAAGCTTTTAGGAACCTCGGAAGAGATAATTTAACTGCTCTACTTATAATACTTATTAGATCATTTGAAATTCAAATAATCGTTCTAATGAAGCGACATGAACAGAATCTACAGTTTTTTAATATTTTAAAAAATAAAAAAGGATTAACTACAGACGGGCTTTTGTGGAAACGAGGAATTTGAAATAGAAAAAAAAATTTCGATGCTAACATATTGCGTCCGTGAATTTTGTAAAATTGCCCGACATTTTGACGTATCGTATAGGAAATTTTATAATGCATAGGTTTTGCAAGTCTGATGGAAATATGAATTTATGATTCGATTATATATATCAGCGCGTGATTTATTTTTTTAATCTTTTAAGTTATATGATTTTAATAATTAAAAATTGGGGATGTTCATTTTTTTTTATTATTCAAAGAAATATTATAATAAAGATATCTTCTGAAATTGCATTTTAAAAATAACTTTTAAATTTTAATAAGGGAATTAATTCTAAAATAATTTGTTAACTTATAAAAATAATGAGTTAAAGAAGGAAGATTGAAAATAGAATAATTCAAATAAGAAACCTTAAAAATTTTAAAAATATTTTAAAAATATTTTTATGAATAAAAAATATAATATTACATTAAGCGAAATGTACGAATAATAAGTACACATTTTTTTAAACAGTGCAAATAGCTTTTTTGTTTTTAAAACATTTTACTTCATATTTTCATATAACTCCAAAAAAGGACAAAACAAAATGTATAAATGAACAATTTTTTCGACTTAATAAAAAAAAGAGCAGCTTAAAAGAAATTTTCGTTATCTAAGTGTCGTTCAAATTTAACTGCAAACAAATGACACTTTTACATAACAAACATAAAAACGAACACATTCGTAACGAAAAAAAAAATCGTTTTACTCCTCCTATATTTCACGACCATCAATTTTACCCTCTAACAACTCACTCACGACCAAAAAAAAAAAAACTGTCTCTTGGACTAAAAACTGTACATGTATAAACCAACAACTTTTTTTTTTATGAAAATTGCAGCACGTAACGTAAACTGCGCTCGAGGGGCAAATTTTTCTAGTTGTCCACTTTTTACGAGAGTCACGTAGAATACGGAGAGCCGGAAATACATATATTTTTTTTCCAAGCTCAGAATTTCTGTGATTGAGGCCCGTTGGAATGGATTTTATTAAAGTTGTTATTATTTTTTTTCCAAAATTACTTTGTATTCTTAGGATTTTTCCATAAATAGGAAAAATTCGCAGTAGAAAAGCTTCGCAGGATGGAATAATAATCATCATGATTTTTTATCTTCGTAACAGTTTGCGCTTGCTTTTTTCATAAACAGCATTCGACTGTTTAATTTTAATGTTTCTCGGAAAAAAGGTACAGTTCGTTAAATGCTTAAAAAATACGTTAAAAAAAGGAAGGTACACATCCCCAATCGAGAATACTTATTACTTGCATTTCAATTATGAATTTAATTTTTCAAACTTAATTTCCCGGGCAGCTCTTCGTTAATGAGGAATAATTACGTATACGTAAACGAGTTAAATGAAAATTATGTTAGCTCTTATAGCTCGTTACATTTATTTTTCTGACAAACTCAAATATTTTTTGTTAAAATTCATGCGAAATGAAAATTTTTCTCTTCGCATGACTTAACAAACGTTTTCAATAAAATTTCATTAAATAAACTACATCGTGAAAAAAAATTTAATGATTACACTTAATTTTTTTCTAATTTATTTGTTAATAATTTGCTCCAATTTAAAATTCTTTTCATTAATATTCTCCGAAGCAATAAACGCATAATCAACAATTCGTATCTCGTAACACAAGGTTTATCAATATCAAGTTAAAAAAATAAAAACTTTTAAAAAAATATCCAGCTACTTTCCATAATACAGTTAATAAGATACAATAGGAAATAATACAAGGGATTTTTCTTTGCAATGAGAAAGACGAATGAAATCCATTCCCTATATAGATATATTTGTGTACTCGTCGACGTCTCGATACGTACTCGTTTTATTGCATTTTCTTGTTTCTTTAGAACCTTTCTTTTTCCTTCCTCTTTTTTCTTATCCTTTTGTTCTCTTGTTATTGTCAGCACATTTTTAAATCCAAGCGCAGGAAGTATATATCTGAAATACGAGCGGGAACAATTAATTTTTCTTTTTCTGTTTTTCACTTTATTTATCAGCGTTAATCGTGTGACTGTGTCGTGTAATTATTGTTTGTTTAGCAGAATTAATCGAATGCTTATGTCACTTAATTATTTCTTTAATCAATGATAAATTAATAACACATTGATTATTTCGTAATGATTTCTAAATAATTACTTGGAGTGACAATGCAGAAAATTTTCTCTTGGGTCATTATTTCCAAAATTTTATTAAAAGCTCATTAATTTCTAATTAAACTTGCATTAAATTGTCGAAAATTTTAAAAATATTTGTATATCGTTATATTGAATAAATCACTATTCTACTATACGAAAATAGTTTGTCATGATAAAGCTGAATAAATTAAAATTTTTCGAATAGCTTATTGACATCTCATTAGATCACAATTAACAGTTTAGTTTTTCAATTAATATAAGTTTAATTCGATAATGTCGATTAAATTTGAATTTTCAAAATTGTTTGTTCACTTTCTAGGCACAAAATAAACCAAATTATAACTAATAAAAATTAGTATATTTGAAGCATTGTTACCCTGGTAGAAATTTGAACATTAAAAATGGTGTAAACAACAATTTATGACCATTTTCAATAGTAATATTTTGTCATGTCAATATTGGCGAATAAATGGCAATTTTTTGCTGAATCTGCAGAGCTCAAATTTTTTGGTATATTGGTTAGCATCTTATAGGCAAAAAATGCTAATATAAAAATGTTGTTAAAAATTTTTGTATTTAGCCAAAAAAATACGCATTTTAAGTAAACGGAGAGAAAAAATCAGTAACAGCTATCTAAAAATTAGGTAAACTGTGGACAACTTTTTTTGACTAGTTATATAACTTTTTAGTAATGAGTCCTTAATTTTTCAGATCATAGGTAAAATCATAACCTCACTTTTGCCACGTGGCGAGAAAATATAGATTAGTATTTATTCACATTCCTTCGTCAATGTTTATTTTTATTAGAATTTATAAAAATAAAAATATTAAATTTTATTAAAATAAAAATATGAAACGCAGTACGAAACGAGTATAAAAATATCGTTTTTTAAAATAATAAATGGAAAATTTTATTAATCGTTTAAAAATAACCTCTAACAATCCGATCACAACTCAAAATATACGCGCGAATATATTAACAAAAGTGATTCTATTAATGATTAATGATAACTTTCAAGAAAAAACCTTAAATGATTCTTAATAGTAATCAATTAGAGCACAATTTGATAGACTCTACTGTTAACTATCTATATTCAAATAATAGTGGATCAGACTCAACATTTTATTAGCATTTTTTAGCACTATGAAGGTTGAAAAAAACGTTTCATATTAGTTCAAATAATGGCCATAAAACATTCCCATTTTCTGCTCTTCACTTTAAATAAATGGCCATAAAATGGTAGAAAAAGCGTTTCATTTTCTACCAGGGTACCGCAGCATTAAAATACGTTTAACAAGCTAGCGTAAATAAATTAAAATTTGAATTTTACTAATTTTCAAACGTACGTTATACAAGAGTACGGAGATATTGAATTTTATTGTTAGTTGAAATAATAAAGCTTTTGTTAGTCATCCCCTTACACCAGCAATCACAATTTTCTTTCAACAATAACTTTTCTTTATGCATTTTTTTAACAGTGATGATTCTTCATTATTATTCGCGTAAACTAACAAAAAATTAAAAAACTTTTTCCGTCATATGAAAAAGTTGGAAAAAAAATGCCCGCATAAAAATTTTCTCGACCACCGTGGAAATAATCATTCTTGGTTTAATCGTAACTTCAAAGCGCAAGCGAAAATATAAACTCCCAAACTTTGTCTACTTTTCCCCATTAAAATTTATAAAGTTCTTTTACAAAAGGTGTCGCTCTACAAAAGTATCGTTAATCAAATACCGTTTAACTTACGAATGTCATAGTTACACAGAATAAAATTTTCCAAAAGAAAAGCGCGTGGTTACAATGTCATTGCTAATTGTGTTTAAAGGCGTGTCTAAGTGCCTGGCGCCTTTTTTATTGCAAGCTTCCGTGTGTAGTATATGAATGATATGCTTGTTTTCAGTTTGAATTATTATCTTTTTATTTCTAAGGGCTCTGTTTGTCGAACTAAGACGAGCCCTTTTGTTGGCTTTTCATAAAGCATATTTCAAGGTTCGTATGGATTATATGGTCAATGTCCCAATTGCTACTCACGAACCTATTACTAGCCGTTCATTGTTAAAAATTTTTTTTTGTATCTAAATAACATTGAGCGGTTAGTAATAGGTTCATTTCTAACAGCGAGTAGCAATTGGGACATTGACCATATATTGATTTTTAGCGAGCAAGACTAAAGTTTATTATTTTTACTTCTATTATCGTTTTACGTAAAATTCAAAAGTTTTTATCCGTCTTAACAAAGGAAGAACTTTTCTTATAAGCTTCTAATCAATGACTTCTCAATGCGTATACCGTAATGTGAAATCCCAAGCTTAAACTAAAGGTACTTGAGGATAATTTATGTCAAGCTGAAATTGATGCAAGGCGTGTACAAGGAAACAAATTGTGGTGATCAAATATCCGATTAGACTATTTTATGGTAAATTTAGGAAATCTTTTGTAAGTAGGTAACCGCTGGGTACTTGGTTTAATAGTAATTGTAACTTACTTGATTAAACTGTGACAAATGATTACATAAACAAATTTTTCTTTTCAAGATAATGCAAGCAGTAAATAAACCAGCTCAAAACGAACAAAACTTCAGTGCTTATATTCAGTAAAAATATAAAAGTTAAAAACATAAATTAAATTAATGAGCGGAAATGAAGGGAAATATGAAGAAACAAACGATTAAAATTGCAAAAATAAGTGAAAAATCAAGATTTTATGCGACGTTCTTTTTGTTTTTCCAAATGCGAAGTTGTATAATTTAATTTAAATTTTGTATAATTTCATGAATTTCCAGAATTAAAAGATAGAAGTTGTTTTAAACGAAGATTTTAAAAATTAAATGAAAGAAAATTTTTAATTAATTTAAATTTTTGATAAAATTTGAATAAAATTACAAACTTCGCTCGCATTGATTTTCATATAATTACTAATGTTAAAAGCATGTAAATCCATTACCCGAATTCATTGTCATTTTATTGAATACGCCGGACGCGCGGGTAAATTGAATTGGCAAAGGATTTACGAGGTATTAGCGAATTAATAACAACCAATTGTGATTATACGTATACGCGCTGTAAATGTAAACATGCTTAGAATGTTATTTAATTATAATCGTGAATAACAGCCCCGACAATTAATTAGCAAAGTAGTTACAAAATTATTAAATTCCTCGATATAATTTACGTCGCTTTAACGATATAGATGTTTATGGAGTGACTTAATGTAATTTAAAGTTTGTCTATTGTAGCTTGCGTCGACGCGTGAAGAAAATATTTCTATAATAATTATTATGAAAATGGAAGTGATCTTGGGACAAAATGGCTTTCAGGAATCTTTTGCAGATAAGTTTTTTAATTAATCTTAATGTGACGATAAAAAATGGTGTATATAAAAATTTAAGGTTATTAGTAATAAAAATATTGCCAAAGAAATGGCCATAAAATGTTAAAAAAAGCTTTTCCATTTTTACTGGTCATAAATGATAATACAAAGCGTTTCAATTTCTACCAGGGATATCTTGTAAAAATGACATTTAATAATTTTTACAAAAATTAATAATTTTTTATGACTTTTTTTAATAGTAATACAAATGATATAAATAAAAACTTTGTACATATGACTGTATTTATAATGATTGAATCTAAATCACGAGAATGTATAAGTTAAGATGAAAGTTAATGCAACAATAGAAAATAACAAAATTCAATTTTTTTTGCAAAGCCGTAGGCCATCCATTGCTAGAAATGCTTTACCAAACCATAAATTTTCCACTTCAGTTGTCGAAATTTCGATCAGGATAGTAAAATCAATTTTTTTTCAGTGCGTAGGTGCTAATTTCTTTTTTTTAACTGTCAGAAGCAGTAGTCCTGTCTGTTTTTTCTTTTTTTAAATTTGTATATGTATCAGAGAAGATCAAAAGGTGTGAGTGATATTTTTCATATCAGCTGATGAATAACTCATGACCAAAATCAATATTTTTTTTTATAAAAAACTTTCATTAAGAATTTATGAAGAAAATTGGCCAACAATTGATAAATTCACCGTATTAACTGGCGAAATTTCTACCAGGACTTCTATAAAGATATTTTCTCCATGCATAAAATAAAAAAACACTTTTATTCACAAAATAAGCTTACCAGCATTTTAGGTACTACTTATTCAAATCCTCATAGACTCGAGTGTCCAGCACGTGAATATGATTAATGGCGTCTGAAGATTTTGAAGGGTACGATATTCTCCGATATCCCTAAAACCATGCAGGCTGTATTTTAACATCTCACTCGAACAAGCTGGGTTTGCCCAGTTTGATTTATTCTGAAAAATGAGAGATAAAAACGTATAAAGTTAAATATATACTAGATAAGTAACGTCGAATAAATTTTTATTAACAAAATTTATTGCTCGTTCAAACGACGAATAAAACTTGTTTGATTTAAAATGTATTTAAAAAGTAAGCACAAAACGAGGATCACATTAGAATACGTTTAATCTTACTTAAGTAAAAGGCACAATAAATTTACCCAAAATCGTCCTTTACCCTGTGGTAAGAGCAGCGTGTATACATGTACGTAGAAAATCCACTAGACAAAATGTACAGCGTGAGCCAAAAGAGAGAGAGGAAGAGACGCAAAAGGGAAATATAAATAGGAAGAATACAAGAAAACTCAGTGCTATATACTATGCGCGCATACAAAGCTCTCTGGTGGTTAATGCACAAGGATAAATAAACATGAAACCATTATGCCGACGTAAATAAAGATGTGTACAGACATATATGAATGGGAACTGAAGTTGGAATTGTAAAGATGTGATGTGAAAAATGAGGCTAATTGGAAATTAAAAATTAAATTGATAAAAAGTCATTATTATGCATGAAGTAAGGATTGTTTTGCTGTTTTTTAATTTATGGCATGAAATTAAAAATTTTAATTATAAGAATTTTAACAAAATTTTAGAAATAAATAAATGCCGCAGAATCGAAATTTTTAAAAAATCGAAACTATTGAGGATATAATTGATTTTATACCACTCTAACCTCAAAATCATAACTTTAATATGATTATTCGGCTATCGTGGTATAAAATATATTATGGGATGGGTGTGTAAAAGCTTTTTTACGAAACTCGTTACAACACTCGCCTTCGGCTCGGGCTGTAAACTTCTCGTTTCGTAAATAAAGCCTTTACACACCCATTGCATAATGTACTATTTTCTAACGGCGTGCGCAAAATTCGATTTCATGTACTTGTTTGCGTACATAAAATATCAAATTATGAGACGCATTTGTTTAGCGTGCGTAAAATGAATCGAGCGTGCGTAAAATGATTTCAGCGTGCGTAAAATGAATACAGCGTGCGTAAAATGATTTGAGCGTGCGTAAAATGATTTCATCTAAAAAAAATATTTTTTATTTTTAAAGTGTTATATTTCATGAACTATACATCATAACAGACATTTATACATCTCATTTGAAAGCTCTTGTGGTGCTCTTTTAAAGTGCTATGTACAATTTTTTTCGTGATACATGAACTCTCTTATTAATTAATCTTAGAGTTAATCATTTAAATAATTTCTTATTTATTGTTTTAAAGAGGGGGAGGAATTCTCAATTATTATTTTAATAATATATTTTCATGGAATTTTAATTTAAGAGCAGACCGGATTCGCTGTCCTTGTCTAACTGAGACTTTTGTTATTTACTCAAGTATTGATCGGTGAATCTGCAAATTAAAAGCTGAGCGCAATAGATATTATTATTACAAATATTTATGCACAAGAAGAAAAAAATCTATCGCTTTGTTTTTGAGAAAAGTAAGTAACGCGAAAATATTATAAACATAAACTTTCACTTTGGCGTTACTTACTTTTCTCAAAAACAAATCGGTAGATTTTTTTTTTCTTGTGCATAGATGTTCATAATAATAATATCTATTGCGCTCAACTTTTAATTTGAAGATACACCAATTAATACTTGAGTAAATAACAAACAACTCAATTGTTACTCGGTCAATATCAGGTTCTACTCTGGCCTGCCGTTAATGGTTTTATTAATTTTATTTTTATATTAGTAATATTATTTTTTTTTGGAGGCGGGGGCGCTGCCCCCTGAACCCCCCGGCATGGGCTTCGCCCCTACGCCCCGACCTCGACTACCTCTTACGATCTTGATAGCCTTCGAACAAGATTGTACATGCTATCACAGACGCAAGTTTGTCATTCTTAGAATTTTGCGCACTTGTTAGAAAATAGTATATTACGATACGGGCGACTTAAATCACCTATTATTACACGGCGAAGTTAGGGCCCGAGCGTCAGCGAGGGTCCTAACGCCGTGTAATAATAGGTGAATTTAAGTCGCGAGTATCGTATACTATTTTATAGCTCGAGTGATTTAAATCCGTCGCACTACATCTATACTCTCAAAATTCAATAATAAACAAAGGCTATGCACTCCACGAATGATAATTCATTAAAAAAACAAATTCCATATACCAGCAAAATTAGGCATTCAACGAATGATAAATTGTAAAAGAAAAGCAAAAACTGCAAAAAAGCAAAATTTAAGCACTTCGCGAATAATAAATAATTTCATGTTTTATATATAAAAAAATATATAAAACATGAAATAACATTATGTCAAACTGTTGAAATTAATTCTGTAATAATAAAATCTAAATTTCCTTTCATATATGTATTAGGGCCGTAGGAGCGACTATTGGTAACTTATGTATTGTATTAGCAGTTGCATTTAGGGGAATCACAGACGCGACGGAGTCTTAGAGCATCGAAATGACTACCTCTTCGCTGCACATGTTACACTGATATTAACTTTGGTTTTACACGTATTTTACACACTTATAATTGTTATTTATTTGGAAAAATATTTGCAATAATCTACACCTTATTATTATCGATGAATAAACTCTTAAAAATAATCCAGATATCAAAATATCGCTTATTATGAGTGCGTGATTTAAGTGAATTCAGCATCATATTCATTATTGAACAGCGTAAAAATTTATCGTTTAACTCTTGGCTCGGCGGGATTTAAGCGCGGATTTAAATCACGCAGTGCTATAAAATAATATACGCAACTAATGCGTAAAGTGATCATCGTACTCGTCTTATTTGTCGCCCTCGCTGCGCTCGGGCGACAAACCCGACTCGTGCGATAATCACATATTTTACGCACTCGTTGCGTAATATACTATTATTGCTATTATTCGAAGAATAGTGATTTTACTTTAAAAATATTTTTGTATAAAACAATCGACATAAAAGAAACCACAAAAAAGCTTGATGCTTGCAGGGTTAAAAAAAAGGAAGAAAAAAAAAAGGTGTCAAGAAGGCAATTCCTGTGCAAGCTCCTTTGTAAAGTTAGCACTCTCAAGATTAAACGCGGCTGGCGTGAAATTTTCCTCTGCCACTTGCTTTTATAAAAGCCTCAACTTCCTTTTTTCTCCTTTCTTTTTTTCTTTTAATGTGCTGTAGCGTTAAAAAAAAAAGTAACCGTGTTATTATTTCTTTGTTCTTTTAGTGGCCGAGCTTTTGTTTTCCGCCTGAATAAAAACTACTTATCGTTATAAAAAAAAGTTCGTGTCTCAGAGTGATGCTTATTTGAAATGATTAAGAATCAAAAATTTAAATTTCAACTTTATAAAGAAAATGTAAGAAGCGTTTTTATTTTCAAGTAAACAAGAGAATATCGAAACAATGGAATATTAAATGACTGCGCAAAGCTTTTATTTTTAATTTTGTAACGTAAATGTACAAAAAAGTAAATATAAAGAATAAAATTATGTAGCCTAGAAGAAACATTTCGTAATTTATTGCGTTCTGTACTTACTTAAATTAAAAACTTTTGTGCCGAAATCTTAAAATTCTATAAAAATAGACGTTTCCAACATATTGAATTGATATACATAAATAAACGAACCAAAGTTAACTTTTATATTGGAATGTGATTTTTTATGTATTTTATAAATTTAACTGTAAATTTAATATTCTGCTCATAATATATCTATAAATTAATGAAGAAAAAGCTAAAACAAACTTGACTTTTAAGACTACATTTATTGTGCAACGAAGAATCATGACTTTTTGGAAAGTAGAAAATTCGCATACCGTAATGAGAAATGGTATTCGATAAGGCAAAAGAGAATACATTAAGTTCATAAAATAAAAAAAAAATTAATTATGTTAATGTTATAATTTTTTTGATTTGGCATCGCATTGAGTTATGATTAGTTATTAACATTTTGCAAACATTGCATTTTGTTTCATCAGGGCGGACCTAATAATGTCAGTTTTGAATCTCTCATGTAAGTTGACAGACGTTTGTATTTTCTAAAGTTTTCACTTAATTGGCGACCAAGAATATTCAACAGCAGCCAGAAAATTAGTAAGACGTCGAGCTATATTGGATTGAAGTTGTATCGGCGGTCTCTATATTGTTACAGTGTTTAAGCATTCCTAATGGCTTCTTGATGTCTTCCGGTGAAGTAAGATGTCCTTGCTATAGCTTTGATATTGTCGAAACTGATTAATCTTCAATTAAAATAATGAATTTTAGTTAATTTTTTTTTCAATCTATAGTATTTAAAGTAATTTAATTTATTTTATTTTATATCGTTTTCATCTTTTCTAAATTTGATTAATTTAACAAAAAAAATGCTGAAAGCTAATAATAGCAAAAACAAAGAAAGAAAAGTCTTTAAAGCTACCTTTTTTTGATTTCTCAAAGATAAAAGATTGTAACGCTGACAGCTTTATAAATTGAAATTTTGGTAAGTCAGAAAAATGTTACGCGCTTATGTGCACGAGTGACTGACACAATTTTGAATATAAAATTTTTCTTAAAAAAATATTATTTGCTTCTATAAATTATTATTAAAAGATAATTTTATTTTAAATTTAATTCATTTCATTACCTCTCTATATAATTTAATGTCCTCTTTGTTTGCACGCTTGAATATGGCTTTTTTGTTTAGAATGAAATTCAATGTTAATTAAAAGCAATAAAAACCATTGATATTGTTACGCAGCTTTCATAAATATGATGTAGAACAAAAGTAATATATTTTAAATAATTCAATGACGCAGTTAACTGGCCGTTTCCATTACTGATAATAGAAGCAATGCGTCATATCAAATGGACTTAACCTTATGTATTCCCTTGTCTTGCCGCAACAATAACTTTTATTTCAACGCGACAAAAGCATTTTCCGAACTTAACTAAATAATTAAATCGCCGCAATTCAAAGCACAATACACTGCCCTCTTTTCTTCCCGCTTGACAAAAGACACTATCAAGTGCCGTAACAATAATCCTACATAAAAAATTTATTAATAAAGAAGCTGACTGTCATTTGAATTTTCCGCGCTATGATAAAAGCTCGCCTATAACAATTTGAAAGTTAAATTAACCATTCGAGAACCGAATTCTCAAAAAGCTCGTTTATTTCTCTCCTTTTTTTTTGCCGAAGGATTCACGGCAAATATTTACGTCGAGATGATGGCGAAAATACAAAAGCGACACAAGGGCGTATCTATATATATATATATATATATATATATATAGATAAAGAAGAAAAGAAACGCGACAAGCAGTGAAATAAGAGGCTATACAGTCGTCGAGGAAAAACGTAGAGAATGAAAGTAGAGTAAGGTAAGTTGAAAATGAAAGAAATAGCTAGACACGGGTATTGTATCGGTTTTGCGAATAAAAACTTTTTTATTTACTAAAGACATTTTTAATAAAAATTTTATTTCTCTTTTTTTCAAAGAATTATTATTAAACTTTGATGCTATATATTGAAATAATATAAAAAAATATTTTTATTTTAATATGCTTAATATTATCTAATTTAATGTATTTCATTTATAATCAACATATTAATAATTAAAGGCTTTCCAAATATATTTTATTTTTATTAAAAATATACGTGAAAATTCGAATTTAATATCGCAAAGTCTGTTACGAAAGAGAACGTAAGAATATTTTTGTAAAAAAAATAAATTTAAAATTACATTATTTATTTTCATTGAAATTCATTTATTGCGAGCTTACATTCGATTTATATAACAAATATTTTTCCGATGCTTTCGTGATAAGTTATATTCACATAATGAAAAAGTAATTTCGTCTGATTTTCACAATGAGCTTTAACGAATGTTTGATTTTCATTAAAAAAAACTCAAATTGAAAATCATACTTGCGAACGATTTTTATTAGTTTTTATATAAGCTGCTCTACGGTGTACCTTTTCCCGTACATGAAATTGTTGTTGATGCAGATTATATAAGTATACGGCAATTTATTTACACCGTAAAGTTGAAGAAAATTTTTTAAATTGTAATTCTAGAGATGAGCAATTTCTTTCGTAAAATTATAAATGTAAGATGAGAAAGTAGGAGTTACAATTGCAGTAATTCCATAGAATTTGTATAAATAAATTACATAAAAATTAAAATAATTAGATGAAAATTTTTTATAATTTTCAAATGTAATTTGCAAAAAGTTTATCATCATTTTATAATGTTATTTTATTTTATAATATTAAATTTCACTAATTATTGTAATAAAATAAAATAAATAAAGTTTCTCGAATAACTGAAAACAATTTGATTCTTTTTCTCGCAGAAGGGTAAAAGAAAAACACTTTAGAAAATTTCGGCAAAGAACAAAGTCTTGTAGAACAATGAAACTTGACGACCATCTCCACTCTGCAATCGTAAAAAGAGACTTTATAAGAAAGAAAAATTCAAGCGAGATTCCTTTTTATAAAAAAGGGAAATATAAAACCATACCATACATCAGTTTCTCTTTCTCTCCCTCTCTCTCTCTCTTTTTCTTCAAACAGTAAAGAAATCGAGCAGATTAATGTTCTAGGATTACGGCGGAGCTACGTAGAGTTAACGTCACACGTGCATCGCAGTAATATTATACACTCCCGGAGAGATAGAGAGAGAGTGAGATATTTTGCGAGAGGACGCAGAGAGAATAACACATATAAAACCAACTAGTCCTTGGAAACGTTACATAAACAAGCCTGTACTTAAAGGATACGTTATTACTGTAAAATAGAGAATAGCTGAAACGACGACAAGCAGTAATTCCAAGAATACGAGTGATACTAAATGTATCAGCATTTATTTGTTTCTTTTTATCTTTTTTATTGGGTAATGCTTCATATTAAGAAGAAACTTAACTTTCCAATTTTGTCTAATAGTCATTTTTTACTATAGGAATCATAAATTTAAAAAAAAAAAATAGCAAACATCGCTAGATTTTTATGCGTGAAGAATAAATTTCATAATAACGAAATAATTTAATCGTGTAGTTTTTGAGTAAAATTAGACCATACTAACTATCTTAATCTATTTTTTTAGTGAAATTTTCAAAGGTCTTATTTATACTAAAAAATTAAGCAATAAAATTACTTTGTTATTATTATGAAACTTATTCATTAAAGCTATATTTAGTCAGGACTGCTATTATTTTTTTCACTAAAACTTAAAATTTTTCTATAAATGATAAAAAATGCTATTAAGCAAAGAAAGGAGTTCAAGCTGCCTTTAAAGGCTGTTTTCAAATTCTCCAATTTTCTTAAGTTGAAAGCTTTGCATAAAGGCAGCGTGGGAATGTTTCATGAGCATGCTGGGGGTCTTGCGAATCTCCCGAGAGGACCTAGTAACTTTTTAGAGGGCTAAGTAATTGGGGCTGACAATTACTTGCCTTTTACAGATAAATAAATTAGTTCATAGTGCTCTGCTCAATACAGGTCGCATACATCTGTCCCCTTTTAATCAAAGAACGTACTTTTTTGGAAAAACTAATCATTGTAGTAAAAAAGAAAATTAACTATATCGCTTTTTCAAGAAAAACTTGAAAAATCAAATTTTTTATCTTAACCTTTAATTTTAAAGTTTTTCTTGAAAATAAAAAGATTAAATTCATTTTTGTTTCTAAAGAAAATATTGTTTCTTGTGATACGACTTTCTTTCTATTTTTTTCTACAGTTATTAATGCATTTTTTTATCAAAAAAAGACAAATGCAACTTCCTCTTTTAATAATCATAATCTAATGAATAATGACTGGTCACATGAACCGGTGGATACTCTCAAAAATACGGATATGTTTATGCTCTCCTCTGCTCTATAAATTCGAAAGTTTCTTTCATTGTGTTCGAATAAGATTATAAAGAGGGGAAAACGGAAAAAAAATTCAAAAAGTTTTAAGTCACTATACGCTTCTCGCAACTTAAATTCCCTTTGAATAATAATGAGATAGAGAAGAATGTTACACTAGATCTCAAACTCTAGCACTTTTTTTTTCTCAACAATGAATTTCCATGCATGAACGATTTCGCAATTTCTTATATTGATCGTGCAGCACAAAGGCGCAATGTAACAACGGTGTAAATCGTTATTTGCTCCGAGCATGAATGTTTCGCCGTTGACTGTTTGTATACATATTTTTTACTCTGCAACGTTTATCTTCGCAATTCATTTTAGACGTTCAACAGAAAATTTGTCTTTTCAATACGCCGCTCTCTCGCGGAAATGCTTGCAATGATGGGAAAATTCGTGCTTTAAATTCTTGCGAATAATTTATGGCCCTTTAACCGTTAAATTGATTTTAATGTTTGTTGCTCGGTATTTAAAACCTTTTAATCTATGGGACAAATAGGAATTTTATTCTTCATATTTTTTTTTTATCTGAAGTGATACTAGTCAAAATTAGTATTTGTCTTCGTTTGCAATTAAAATAATCACGTCCTTATTCTATGGTGAAAAAAATTTAAAGAATTTAGTTTGATGCTTAAAACAATGCGTTTCTTTTCTACGAATTTCGTTGAATCCCGATAATCCCTTGAAACTAATCAAAAACACATTAGCGTCAAAAAATATCCGACTTAACAAAAAAAGTTATTTTAAAAACGCATGAACCTCAGACTCTGTAATATTAAATCCATCATTTGTCATAGCATATCCGATCCATCCTTAACCCAAGTTAGAATAAAAATACCAACGTACATAAAGCATAAAATGAAAGTATAAGCAAAACGCATATAAAAAAGCATTCGACGTATAAAGCGTACACCCACCATAATTTTCCCCGTTTCGTTATAAGCTTGAAAATCTCTTATATAACAAGCCAAAAGCTTTAGAATTTTGACAGGCTATTGAATAACAACGACTTCTTAAATTACCGTAGAGAGAGACAGGCTCCTTTTGAGACTGATAATGGATACGCCGGATAAATTTCAGACTAAGAGAAATTCAATCGCTAAGAGGTATAATACAGATTAAGCCTCTGCTAATTTTGCATAATAAAGTCGGGCCAGACAGAGAGCTGTGTATATTAGATTTATTATCCAGCTCTTTTGAAAAGGATGTTAGGAATCGTATACATCGGGGATATTTTAATCTTTCGCGAAGGACAAAGACGCACGCGTAAGATTTTCCAACGGGTGGGCTTATATTGGAAGTGACGGATAAATCGATTGAGATTCGCGAATTAAATGTACATCAAATTATGTGTTATGCCGATGCATCTATAATAAATTTTCGAGAAAATCATATCTCTCCACTCAAATTGTTTTATAAATGTTTTTTAATATAAATAAATTAAAACTTGTTTTTTCATTTTGTTAAAAACTCTCCCCTTAAACGAATAAAAATACACGCGAATACAATAATATACTTACATCCATACGCTTAACATACTCTTGTAAAACGAAAAAAAAAATTGAAAAGAAAACACATATACATAAGTGTCATACTTGCGCAAACACGCAATAACCCTGTAGATTCAAGTCACGCGCCGATTTACAGTCTACTTTGTACATAAAGCCTCGGCGGCGGCAAAGCTTTACGGTCTATGGCTCCGAATGCACATGTACAGCTATCATTTACTTTTCTCGTGCGTGCCTATTGTTAAATTGTTACCCTGGGTGCGTATAACATCTCAAGTGGATTCAATTAAAAAAGATTTTTACAAGGCCCTTCTGCATTGTTGCGCTATGGATGAAAAGGTTACTTTCTTTTTTTTCTTCTTCTTTATGGAAAAGGTTGCGTAAGATTGCAGAGATAAAAGGATATTTTTAAATTGGTAAGAAGGCGACTCAATGTTGTCCAATAAAGGATATTATGAAAAATAATAACGTTGATAATATACTTATGTAAACTATTTGCGTAGCATAAATTGAAGGTCTGCATCTTATTTGTAATACCTACGATAAATCAAGGATAAAATAAACAAACAAGCAATATTACATTTTGAATTTGTAATAAATTATGCTTACAAATTCAACGATGCAAAAATAAGCTTTTTCAAACTTTATATCCTTCATTCCTAGAAGAATAAAATGCAGGACGTATTATTTTGTTTAGAAAAAAAATCATTTTTCAAGTTCTTTATATCATTCTTTAGCGTTCCAATTACTGAGATATAATCAATTTTTTAAAGTGAATTTTGTTTTTAGCAAAGGTTATCGTTTATATTAAAGTTTCAACGTTCCACAAAATTTAGTGTCGACCGCTTTCCTTAGAAAAAAAAATAGCAAAAAAACAATATATTATTACTTATATTAAAGCCATTTCGAAACCAGTAACGCTTTCCTTTATATAATGGCTACTGGACAGTTTAAAAAAAAAAAGCTTAAAATAAAGCTTCGAAAAGCGTTCCTTAATGTAGTTGAACGTAGTAACTTACAGCTATTACATGATAATGCCACGACTTAGGAGCTACGTTACGATAATGGCGGATTTTATGATAATGTTCAGCGGCATAAATATTAAATCCATAATGATTTTTCATATACGCTTTGCATTATCGCTGCGCTTTCAGCTGAATTTTTCAATTCAACAAGTGACGCGCGCCAAAGGAAAATAGTTTTTCTATTGGCAGTAAAGTGATCTTGAAATTTATGTGCTGGATTATTAAAACCAAAGAAGAATGTTTCTCCTTTAAATAGTACATTTATCCAAAATAGGTTTGATTGAAAAACCTTTTTTTTTTAATTTAGCAAATATTAATGTAACAGAAAATGTGTTTTATTTACAAAAATCTCAATCAGTGAATTTAACTTTCAATCAATGTTTTTATAAAGATTTTTCTTACGAAACGCCTACGCATGTCTATTGAAAAACTGGAATACTCAGAAGCTTACATATGTTGTTATTATTATTATTATTATTATTATTATTATTATTATTATTATTATTATTATTATTATTTATTATTATTCTTTTATTAGCCAATGGTACTATTGTATTAACTACTATGTTTTCTTTACTTTTTCACTTGAGATTATACTGAGCTTGCATTAATAAACACTGAATTTCATAAATTATTTTCAATATATAGATTTATACTTAATTTTAACTTAAAAAGAAATTCGATTAATCTCATAATAAAATAGTATACTTTTTATACACTAGAATATCACCGACACAATAAAGCTTTATCATTGATTATTCAGGCTTGGAACACCTTTAAAAGGATAATGATGAGCGTTTAAGCTGTACGATACAGACCATATTAACTAACGAGCGCTGAATATATAGCTAATATCGCGGGCTTTAGTTCTCTTGTTTATATAGTTCATCGATCGCTTTTTTTATTTAACGAAAAAGCTCGGCCATATCGTGTCGTACTCGACGGCTAAAAGGATTGGGTTTATGTTTATTTTATGTCAATCTATTGTTTTATAGCGTTGGATAGATTTTTTGATTGAATAGATTATTTAATATTTTATTATTTTTAATTGCGCGTCACACTGTGATTTAAGCAAGTTTTATTTGTTTAAATAGTTTTTTTAATTTCCAAGCAATTTGGATTCTATATTTGTAGATAACTTTTCTGTAGGATGGTAAAATTTTACTTAACTAAACTTTTTATATCACAATATTTATCTTTGTATTTCTTGGACTCGTTTATAATAAGTGCAATTTAGTTTCTAGGATTCCGTGCCTCGCTTTAAACTTTGCGAAAGTTTTAGTGTTTCAATTAAAAAAAAAAAGAAGTGAAATAAAAATTATAGAAATAGTTTGTAAATAAACAAAAAGTAGCCTAATTTCTAATGAAAATAATCTCAACATTTTTATGATGCAGAAATATTGTAATTAGTTTAATTAAATTCAGAATTTAAAAACTAGCTTTGGAATTAACTTTCAAGACTTTAAATGAAATAAGAAAAATATAAAAAAAAACCTTGCAATTTAGACGTTGGACCCACTTAATTTGTAAATTTTTTTTTCTAATTTCTACGATATATGTCCCTTTCCTGTTTTTCGTATTACAATTTCAAAATCACCAACTGTGATAATTTTCTTGATGATTAAGCAATTTCCAACGAAGGTAAGATGTAATGAAACGATATATATATATATATATATATATATATATATATAAACTCTGTAGGATGTACAATAACATTATACACTCCACGGGAGATTGTCAATTTAATCTCTTAATTAGGTTATTTAAATTTTTGAATGAAGAAGATATTCTTGCAAGGCTCCTGGGTGAATTTTTCTTTCCTCATTAAATTTCAATATTATTAAATATTTTTAATTAAACTTTCATGCTAAAAAGTCATTTCTACATTAATTTTGTTTTATTTAAATTACATTCCACGTATAAAATTGTGTATATAATGAGTTTAAAAATATCTCAAACATTTTTAAATTATAATATGAAATTGAGTGCTTTCGAAGTGAGGTCGTCAGTGGTTCAGTCGGTAGAGCGATGGATTCGTAATCTTCGAGTTCGAACCCCGCTCTCGGCAACCGATCAATTACACGCACCACTATACGTTGCATGTGCTTTTCTTACAAATACACTGACGATCTCCGTTGCTAATTAGCATCACAATGATACCATAAATACAGTGACGTTAAATAAAATAAAAAAATTAAATGCTCCATCTTAGCTTTGAATGTTTTAATTTTAAATCATACCCAAGATGGTGTCGAATTTAAAAAAAGCAAATAATCACCAAAAGATTAAAAAAAAAGGAAACAAATTTTTTTCTCTACTTATCGTATCATTTAATTTTGTTGCGAATGTTTTGATATTATAAGTTTATTTATTTTTATATCATGCTAATTTTTATTTAAATTTTCACAATGATAAATAAAAACCTTGATAAAACTTTTCCCATCTTTTAAAGTTATTTATTTACTTTGTGAATAAAATATTGTACTTATTTTTTATACAAATTTTAATAAACATTTTTGTATTAAACGTCAACTCATGTTTGTGTAAGTATGGCTTTTTTCTTAGATATATAAAAAATAATATTAAATGCATAGAATTAAATGTTGATCTCATCATTGAAAATAAACTTACGCTTTTTCAAACTTTTCATCTTACATTTTTTTAAAAAGTTATAAAATAATGAACATAAAATTAAATTACAGTTTGAGAATAAAAATGATGATAAAACCTTAAATCTACAGGTAAAAAGGCTATAATAAAGTAGCAAATTTAGGCGTAGTATATCCAGCATTTAATTAGTACGTATTTTAACTATTTACTCGTGGCCGTTCACACCTTTGTCGAAACAAGGTTTCGAATAATTAAGTTTGTACTATCGATACGATAAAGCAATGTCAATATCATTGCAAATATAAATACAACAGCGAAGCACGCGCTCACACGATTGTGGCTATTCATGACGAGCGGAGAAATTGTGTGTGACCGAACGGGGATGTATGGCTTGCTAATCAAAGACGCGCAGATAAAGTCTAAACACGTGCCTTTGATCATTGATTTTACTCTGGGAATTAAAGGAAACATTCCTATCGGAGGGAATATTAAATATTGAAAAGGAATTCTTACTGAAGCGACTGAACTGTTAATGAATTCGAATGTGATCGATTAGAATTTCTGTTTACGAAGATCGCATAAAATATCTATGATTTTAAAGAAATTTTTTAAACTGAATAATTTAAAGTAAAAAGTTCAATATGATTACAGAATAGGTTGTAAAAAAATTTAGTGTGCGTATGTTATAATATTATTAGGTCAAAGATTTACTTGTTAAAGTTTTATGCACCCATGTAATATAAGCGCAACATTTTCTGGTTAATTTTGATTCCAACGCTATTTTGTATTACAATTTTAATTTTCAAATTTACATACATTTTGCTCGTCATTTTAAAAAGAAATTTCATCTGTTATTCATTTTAACATGTGTTAAAATTCTACAAATATTTTGGAAGGTATGTTGCAACAATATCTTACGTTATAAATATAACATACAAGAGAGTAAATATTTACAAAATTTGTTTGATTAATCAATCATTTTTACTAATAGTAATTAAAAGTATACAAGCTGAAAATCTTGTTTCACAAATGAAATAAATTTTTTATAAACTTTTATTCGCGCTGCAGTAAAGCCAATAACAGCTTTGCTCCAGATTGATTTGAAAATAAACAACAAAAATTTTTTAAGTCTCGAGAATCTTGCGCACAACACACAAGATTTCCGAGGCTTGTGAAAAAAAAAGTTGGTAAAAAGTGATTGGAAATCGCGCGAGGTAAGTTTTGCTCTTGAACGTGCGATAATTAGTTTGCTCGAAAAAAAGTTTTCATTCTTTTTTTATATTTCCACTTTCCGCAAGACTTTTTGCAAGATATTTGAAAAGATTCTTAATAGTTAATTTTTAATTCTTTCCTGTTTTTTGTTTTTTATTTTTAATCCGTGTTTTATCTTGTTTTTTTTTAATAATATTTTTATTTGATTCTCCAGCGTCTATAAAGTAAGGATAATTAAAATTTAACAGAAAACAATTTACAATTATTTTAAGACAAGGACTTTATTGACTATTATAATTAAATTTTTATTTTCAAATTCAATTAAATCTAAAGTGGAACGGAAAATTGAATTTTACTTTAATTAAAAACATAGGAAAATTAACAAGTTCACCGGGATGAAGTAAATAAGCAATTTTCACTTTTATTACTTCATCAAGATCCATAATGCTGATTTTGTTAAGTGGATATCGTCAAAACCTGTAAAAGGTTTTTGTAATCAGCTTTGAGCTTTATAAAATAAAGATTGTAAGAAGTATTGAGCTGTAAATTCATCAGATTTATCGTTCGTTCTCTAAGCTTAATTTTTACATTTTTCTTGTTTTACTTAGGCTACTTGAAATTTTCAAACAAAAATTTCATAAATTTTGAGAATGTATTGCAGTTTTAAGTGCCTTATAAATAAAAAAGACTACCTTTGATGATAAAGACATTAGAAAGTTTGTTGTAATTTAAGTTGCAAGTCAGAACTAAAAGCTTTCTGCCACCCCTGGATGCTCCTGATGGTTTCAGCGGAGAAGGTGGATGCGATTTTTCCTTGAAAATCATGAGTAAGTTCAAGATTAGAATCAGAGCTGAGAACAATTTGATGTTCCGACAAAAGTCCCTTCATCGATACTCGGTCTCGGCCAAATGATACAAACACCACTATACATTACATGTACGTTGTACACTGGCCATCGTGAATAGCCTCAAGGCAGATCTTCCCGATCTGCCAGAAGAAGTCTTGCTGACGTTTTTGTTTTTTTTTAAGGTGGCTGTTTTGCTGTTTTTGGTTCTTTTTCAACTGATAGGTATCCTTGCAGAAGGGAGCGTTTTTACATTACCCTTCCGTCAACGGAATTCATAGCTGCAGTATACTGACGACTTTCTTCTGTCATTTTTTACGATGCTGAAAATATAAACATTAATAATTAGTTAGGTAAAATTATTAAGACAACTGTACCTGATAGTTACAAAAAATATTACTCCAAATAAAATCTTAACAAATTGTACAAGGAAGGCCTCAAACTTCAGAAATTGTCAATTTTTTATAAAAAAATACCTTTAAAATAAAAATTTAATTTGTACATAATATAATATAACAGATTAGTAGTACATTTTAATAGTTTTAAAGAAATTTTTTCTATATTCCATGCAATGTTTATATGGTCTTGAAAATAAAAAATAAAAATAAAATTTAAGTAGAGAAACGTAGAGAAAAGATAAACCTTAAGGATCAAGAAAATCTACTTTCAGGGACGAAAGGAGATAGACCGAGATTGATATTCTCGTTCTCTTCGCGCATCCAAATCGAATTTTTCTCTCTTTGTTTTCGTTCTTCTGTATATTTTTTTCTTTCTCATATCTTTTTTTTCCGCGTCGTCATTGATCATTGTCCGTCTTCTTTTTCTCCGCCGGTTTGTCTCGATATTGTTTCCTTTCATTCGTCGCTAAGTGGGATTTATTTTCGCCCAGTCATCGGCTCTCATTTTCTTTCAGTGCTTACTTGAGCACTTTGTAAACTTTAATCGATCAACTAATTGTCGTTTTATTATAACAACGTGGATTTATTGTTATCCTTTAATGGCATATTAATTAATGTATCTACTTGTAGGGATATGTTAATGTAGAAATATGTTGATAACGAATTTGTGTTAAATTAAGTTTAAATTTGATAAGCAAAAGAAAATTTTTAACTTATGTAGGTCAAAACCGTGACGAAAGAAACTTAAAAACTATTTCAATACTATGTATGATCAAAATACTACGGACATTATTATTAACAAAATTAAAATATTTATCGTTTACCCCTTGAACTAGATAAATTAGTTTTGATAAAAATTCAGAACTATCAAAAATAAATTTACTATTTTTTTTTTAAGTATAAACTTAAAAATGTAACGATAATTTACAAGACGAAACAAGTCTTTTAAATTACTTACACAATTCGTTGTCATCATCTGCTCGTAGCTGCGCTAACGTAAAAGTTGTTTTTGTCCTTCCATGTATACGAAGTTTCTAGTTTTTGTCATATTTATATATGTACCAAGCAAGAACATATGGAAGCTTTCCAAGAAGACGAAGTTTCAGCAAAGTTTAGCACGTATTGCCTTGTTATCAAGAGCTTTGTTTTGCTGAAAAAAATTCACTTTAGTATAAATTATCTATAACTGCGTCATCGGATAATAACATGATCAATTATTAGTATTGGATATTTTTTCAATAAATATGAAATTCATAAAACGTGAAAAAAGTTGTTTATCTATTTTAGTTAATTTCATAATTATTGCTGATATTGCTAATACTGTTGTGATGAAATAAAGTTTTGTTAGATGAAAATCGATTAGATTATTCCTAATAAAAGGTCTTTCGATCTTTTGAATTCTGATGCATATTATTTTACGCGCATTCTAATTTTAAAATTATTAAATAAATTTTACAAATGTTTAAAATGCTCAATTTTCAGTTAAACTCTCTTTACCACTCTTCTATTTCTTATTTTTATCCAATCCTTTCTACTATCAGATCTAAAAAAAAATCATTTGTAAGAAAAAAAAATAAGTTTTGTCCTATGCTTCAATTATTTATCTTCGAAAGGTTATTCCTATCAAAGGTCTCGATTATTTTTTCCTTCTTCACCTCCTTTCGTTTTATCGAAAAGAGAAAGACTGAGGACTCTCGTTAAAAGTGTAAAAGAGCCTCGTAAAGCCTCTCTATCTTAAGAGGAATGATTGTGGCAGTCTCGAGAGGATAGCTGATGAACGACTGGAATTGAAAAGTTTTATTCTTTCGTTTTGACGTGGACGTTTAATAATTTTTTATGTCCAATATCTAGGTATTTGTTATAATTATAATTTTGATGGTTTAATATCAAATGATTTTTTTTTTAAATAGAATTTTGGACAAGTAAAATTTTATTATTCAGATGGCTTAGCTTTTATCAAACAAACAAACAATAATTATTAAAAATGTTCTAATTTCATTGACGTTTTTCTATCGATTAATTTTTGCTAATAGTCAGAATAATAAAAATTACAATAAGAATAATGTGAAAAGACAGTTCTGTTTTAAATATTTTACATAACAAATAATAATAAACATTAAAAATTGTTCTACCCAAAGACGATTCTATTAATCTATTCTTTAATCGCGCTACTGGACTGATATCCGATAAATCAAATACTTACGTACAACAAACGTATTTACGCGGTAATTGATTTATTGAGCCGTGTCTGGTTATTATGAGCGACGCGTACAGCTTAATTACATGAACAAAAAATAACAATGTTTATCTTTTAAAAGAACTCGAGTTTAATTAATATTTATACTTGTTATTTGCTGAAGAACAAAGCTTTTTTTATAAAATATCGAAAATACTCGTTAACAGTTATTTCGAAAACTAAAAAATCTTTGTTTATTATTAATTTAAATTATTATTCAAATAATAAATACAGATTGACTTGTAAACAGCCGTTTTTTCAATTCAATTCATTTCTTTTTAAATAATATGAGCTTATATGCATATATTTGCTAACTAAAATATTTTTATAATCAATACTTAAATTAAGGTCAGTTTATAAATTTATAAAATACAAAAAAATAAAAAATGTACATAATGAACGCAGATATTCTTTGGTATACGTATCGCATGCTTTTCAAATGTATGAACATTTAACATGTTATGTGATACAGACGATCGGATAGTAAAAGCTTTAGGGGAAGCAGCTTACATGTACTTTTTATATTTTTTTATACTTCCGCGCTGCTGTGTGCTCTATTTGCCTTTACAACGATAACGATAAACTTTAACCCCAGAGAGAGAGATGTATATATATATATATATATATATATATATATATATATATATCCGTTTCGTATTCCTCGAGCATCGCTTTTTGATCTCTTTTTATCGATTCTTCTTTTTTCATCTTATTTCTCTTATTTTTCTTTTCATGCCATTTGAAAAAGGCTGTACTATACGTTCTCTTCTTTTTTTTTTATTCTTAGTCGCGCGTTATACTTCGTTATGTATGTTGCCAGAAAGTTTTATCGATGGAAAACGAGCAAATAAAGTAGAAAAGTAAAAGAGATAAAAGGTATAGGGTTTCGAATGTTAAGGAACGCCGGAATGGAAATTGAAAGTGAAGATAATGCAAGACGGCTAAAGTTTTACAAAATCTTGTCTGGGTAAATAATGTGGTGGATCTACAGTGGATGTACAATTGTTCTTGTGAAATTTTTATTAATTGAAATTTTAAAAAACATCTGAGGATTTGAATCTGAAGTTTCTAAAAAATATTCATACGATCCCTCATGATTGTTATTGTTTGGAACGTTTCTTCTTACGATTTATCGATGCTTCAGCATTATGAGCCTCGTGTAATCATCAGTTATATCAATAGGTTCGATTCCATTCTTCCCTGTGAAAATCTATCTTTCTTTGAAATCGCAATTTCCTGAAAAGTCAAACGATGCAATTTATTGGATATGAGAGTAGAAATAAGAGGCAAGATAAAAAGAAAAGAAAAAAAAAGAACCTTTTTAGATGTTAGGTGTGTACGAGGCGTGAAAGTGAGTAGTCGCACACACGGTGAGTAAATTTTCGAGTAGATTCTCGACATAATAGAGAAATTGACAGAAAATATACGGAAAAATTATACGATATGTCGGTAATGAAGGGTCGTTGACTTGACGGCTCACGCGTGCTTGATATTATCGATGACAGTGCTCGAGGCTTTTATTTTCTATTTGAATTAGGTGTTTATTAATGTTTAGCAATAAACTAAGAATGTATTGATGAATTTTCGAGAATAATTAAACTTATCGTTCATAAACATGAAAAATTTATGAGTGGAAATTCCATGTGTACATATCTCAATAAGTTTGGTCGAAATAAAAAGTAACAGTACGAGGAAAAAATTATGTTATACTTCAAAAGTTCTAAAATAATAAAAACAAAATAAAGATTACTTTTTATTCAAAAACTTTACTTCGTACGTGAACATAATACTAAAGTAGATTTCGAAATATCAGAAGGTAAGAAGAGAAAAAGTAAGTAAGGAAAGAAAGTAACAAACGAGCTGAAAAGAATTTATATGTTTATCGAAGTGCGATAAAATTAAAATATTACACAAGGTAAATAATTAAATCAAGATTGAATAAATCACACCGCAATTTCGTAATAATTAAAACTACTAAATCAACGATTCAGAACTCGCTGTAACAGAACGACAATCAAATAAAAAAATATATTGGCTGTTCTAGATACTTTACCGATCGTTTATTGTACAATAAATCATGTAAGTGTAACTTTTCCAATTCATATTAGTATCTGAATAACAGGGCACGCACTCTTGCAATAACCAGGACGTCCGATAACATGTTACTAGGGAAGCACAAGCAAATTTTTATTTTATGTTTTTTTGGTCACTTCACATCCAAACTTCACGTGTTTAGATAAAAAAAATGTTTTATTTTTTGAAAAAGGGTAGATATCATTGGCTAGATTGTTCAAGATTTATCAATGAATTATCTATTTTTGTAAGCAATAAAATGTACATTGTTAAAATTACATGATATCAAATTATAGTAAAATGTATTAATTTTCATGTTTATTATTCTTTAGTATCATTTGAATAATTCAAACATATTGAATTTCATTAAAAATTTTCATTAAAAATTTTCATTAAAAATAAATTCTATGTTTTATATAACAATGTAAATATAAAGAAATATCATAGCATGTCATAAATATAGTTTTATTTATAAAATATTTTTAAAATATGATATCTCTTTATTATATAATCATTAAAGTTGATAATAGTTAATAATATATTGAATATTCGATCACTTCAACTATGCTCCAGACAAAAGTTTTATCTCGCGGCATTTAAATTCATCGAATTGGAAAACCTTTTCTATTAAATTTAATATTAAGTTTCAAAGAAATATAAATTTCAATGCGATTATCTTTCAGTATTTCTTTTCAAGAGTACTCAATGTAGATTAAGATTATACGAGTATAAACTTATTTTTTTTTCGTTTTATAATGTAGTTTATTTCGAAAATAATATAATTTACATGGCATTATTTAACCATTTATTTTTAAATTAAGAATAAAAAATTTTTACTTGACAATGTAATTTTCTTCTGCAGTTTATAAATTGATAAAAATGGGGATAATCAGATGATACCTAAAATTAAAAAAAATAAAATAAAAAATATTTACTGTTTTATAGTAGCTTCAAAAAGTTACTAAATCAACGCCTTCGTTAGCCGAAGGCTTTAAGTTCTTTAGTTTATCTTTTACAAAAAAAACAGGAGCAAAAAAGCCGACAAGAATACGTCCAACATTTTTTGTATCACTTGACTAAGATTGATTTCACAAATCTGTCATATAATAAAATTCGCTAAACTTTTTCGTTCTTACAAGAGATTACTTTGTTATTTATCAAATTATAAAAAAATCACTGAAGATTTTTTGTATCAATTTATATATCATTTTTAATAATTTTTTTAATAAATATGTTAATTTACTAGAAGAAAAAAATAAGAATTTAAAAAAAATATAATTCTTGAATAAAATCAGATTGGATAAAAATAGCGTCCGATAATTTGAATGTTTCATTTTAAGCATAAGCTTTGACGAATCATATTTTTAGCAAACCATAAAGCGTTTGAACAAAAAAATCTCGTGATAAACGCAGTACAACTTTTCGGTGTATATCTAGTGCGCTCGCTAAAGTTTTACGAGCTTACGAGATACTCGATTTCTCGATGCCCGTTAGTCATAGCGCGAAATTAAGCGTATATCTTATACCCGAGCAAACGAGCTAAGTGATTTATACATCATAAAGTAGTCATGCCAATATTTTTTTTTTTGTTCGTTTATTTTTTTCTTCCTTTGAAGAACCCGATGAAAAAGTACAGAAGTTTTATTATTTTAAAAGTTTTACTTAACAGGATTTGAATGCGTTTGGGAAGTATAATTTTTTTTTTCGGAAATTCAATGTCTGTATGTGGAACGAACATTCGTTATAAAATTTTGATTGATTTTAATTCAGACAAATTTAATATAGAAAAGATAATAAAAATTCGAAAAATGATTTTATTAAAATGTACAAAAAAAATAATAATTTTGTTATGTTGTCACTTTGGAACATAAAAAATGGAAATAAAAACTATAAAATACAGTAGCTCATAAAATATTTTGTTTGAATAATAAAAAATAATATTAAATTGCATGTACCAAATATATATTAAATTTCTTTCTTTAAAACGTTAATAATACTTATTAGAAAAATATCTCCGTGAAAGCTAAAGTTCACCTAATGCCATATACTTAAGCAACAAACAAAAGTAGGAATATGCAACAACCTTTTAATGGATCCTAGTTTCAAAAGGTTACGACTTTCTATGGCGGAAGTTTCAATAATGTAACTTATGCTGTATAGTTAGTACTTACTGCTAACTTTAATGATAATAGAGTTATGTAGTTGGATAACACAATGACCAAAGTTTCGGAATCGGGAAAGAATTGAAATTAATATTTTTACGAGATTATATCAAAACTTTCTTTTTTTTTTCATTTTATTTTTCATTTTTTTTATTACGTTTATATTTGTAATGTTTTACTTTGTTCTCGAATGTAATAAAAATATTGGTTTTAATTATAATCATGTTATGAAAATATTCAATATTTTATGATTTTATTAAGCCAGAACTGCGTTAGTTAAATTACAAATACAATAGTGATTATTAATTTAATTTAATTGATTTTATGCCTGAAAACTGTTACAATAATTTGTCATTAATTTTTCAATTTGTCGCTTCATTGTTATAAATATGGATAAATAATTATTTAGTAGAAAAACACATATAATTGTAAACTGATCTATTCTTAATGTATTTGTCATCTCTTAATTTGTCGAAAATTTTATCGATTTAATCCACGTGCAAATTGAGGATGCATTTGCGCTTGATGTTTTGTTTATATTTACTCAATGTTATTGTTTAGTAAATATTGAATCGCATGAAAGGATAAGCGTGATGCATTGTAAATGACAACAAATTATTTTTAACAATGTTCGTCAATATAAGAAAATGCATGATGTAAAAATGCAGTCTAAATTTTTTCAAAAAATTTATTGAGCCGCTATGACGTTGCCCGTAATTAGTGCAATTTTTTTAATTTTCTTTTGAAATAATATCTGAGTATATATTGTATCAGGTATGTGTTATCGGAACGGAAAAAGGTGCTTGTTTTAACAAATAATATTTTTTTTTAATTTTATTTAACGTCGCTGTATTTTTAGCTATCATGACAATGCTATTTAGCGACGGAGATTGTCAGTGTGTTTGTGAACAAAGCACATGTAATGTACAGTGGTGCCTATATAAATTGGTCGAGAGCGGGATTCGAACTCGGGACCTCGAGATTACGAATCCATCGTTCTATTGAGTGAGCCACTAACAATCTCTATAAAAATTATTTGAAGTATATATAAGAAGCTATTGATTGTAACGCGGCTAAAAGAATCGATAGAAGAATTGTTTTTGCATTGAAACCTTAACTTGACCATAATTTTGCAAATATATAATAATTCTCGTTTGCAAGTCAATAAATAAGCCAATGTATAGATCGACTAAATGTACTACATATTAATAAATTTGCTTTTTATTTATTTTAATAAAATCATTGAACTGTAAACTCCATAAAAATTTACATAATAATTTAATAAAAACAATTTTATGAAATGCAAAAATACGATTTTAAAATTCAAAATACTGATAAAAATATTTTATTTTCCAATATAAAAAATGAATTTATTCATGAAAAATTTGCCATACATAATGCTTAAAATAAAACATTGTGATATTCGCATAAAACAAATCTTTTCATAAAAAATAAAGCATAAACGATGTTGTTTGGAATAATAAAATCCACTTATGTGCATTCATTTTATCAACATTACTACTGTCGTGAACATTAGTTTTGTTATTAAATATTATTTCAACATAATATCACAAACTGAAATTATTAGTCTTGAAATTATTAAAGTTTCATCTGAAAATCTTAGAAATTTCAAAGACACATAATGCAACATATATCCTTGAAGTATATGTGACATACTGTCTTGTCATTCTCTCCTACTTTACTGGAGCACGAAGCACACATCAGGCTCTGGCATGACATTACCATATACTTTCGCATATAACATATCTTCTATGTCTCTTGCTCTCTCGTCTTTCTCTTATATAGCTTTGAATCTTCAGTGCCAAAAGCAGGCCCATTGCAAAACTATATCCTTTCAAAGATGCTGAATATGCATCCCCGGCGTTACTCTTTCAAAAGGATTTGGATTTTCGTTTTGCAAGTTATAGCAGACAACGCCAGCTAAGTACGTACTTAGAGCAAATATTTCAGATGTCAAAATCTAAAATTGCTAGTTTGTTCAATGCATATGACTTAACGTTAATATAGTGCTGCTATTGTAAGATAAATTCTGGAAAATTTATAATTAATTTCCATTATATTTTTAAAGCGATTTTGGCCAACAAGTTTATTTATTATATTTCTTAATATTTTTTCTATAAAAGTATTTATATGGACGCTGTATTTCTTCATTTACGAAACATGTAAAATAAGGATTTTCCCTCTGTTAAATAGTATTTGCAAATTTTTGTTTCTAAAAAAAGGGTCGCACTTTATACTTATTATAAGCATTATGCTTGTAAGGATTAAATGAAATAAACGCTCGAGCACAAAAATTAATGTTTATAATATTATAATTTTTTTGAGAAATTAGCATTTTTAACGAAAACAGTAAATATTTAGAAGGAAAAAATACAGTTAAAGGTATGAGCTGCAGTATAAGCCACAAGAGAAGATGGAATAATTCTAGATAATGATAATGAAGAATATAAGAATTGTGAGCGTAAATTTTTTACATGAAGAATTGAACTTGTGACTTAGATAAATTGCTCTTGAGATTTATTAAATTTTACTTTTATCCATCGGTATAAAGTTTTAACAGCTGTTTTTTCTTTCTTTATTTTTCATTTTCTACTTTGATAAGATATAATTATTAAAAAAGTAAAATAAAAAATGAATTTAACATTTCTGTGGGCGTTTCATTACAATAAATGTAAAAAGTAAATAGACTGATGTTCGAAAAAAACTTTCTGAAAAAAAAAGAGAAAAAAAATATTGAAAAATTTTGATTTCACGTTTCGACTATGCGCTTCAAAAAGAAGATATAAAATTGATGGGCAAGTATATATCGTACAAAAAAAAACTTCTCTGAAACCATCAAAATTTTTAGGATTTTCTTTTTGATCTTTCGAGTGTAATTTGAACATACGTATGAGCAGCGTAGATGGTTAATCTAATTTTTATTTATGAAGAATTTTAAAAAAATAACTTTTTTCAAGCTAAGAATTTTTTTTTGTTTTTATGTTTTTTTGATTGTCTGGAAGCTGGATATCTTCTCATTGTTTTTTCTCTCTACAACTACTTAATTTTACAAGTAGAAAAGTTTATTCTTTGCAAAAATGAATTAAAAAATATAAAAAAAATTAACGAAAATTTATCTAAGAAAGTTGCTAACAAAAAGTAGAAAACCACGATGAAAGAATGCAAAAAGTAAAAAGCTATTTGCAAAATTCCATTTGCTCAAGAATGAATGAGTGTACATATACAAAAAATGATGATAAAATTGTTGTGCTAATTAAAAATATGGTAGAAGATAATCTTGTAGAATATTATTTTTAGCTAATAATTAACACCCATTTCCAAATTTAAAAGAAAAATAAAACTTTCACGCTAAATTAAACCTGTAATTTTTCAAATTTTACCTTACTTTCCTCGCACTGCAAACAACAAACCCATTCTTAGAAAAATAAAACACATGAACAAGCGTTAAAAAACACGTACACCAATGTACTACAAGAAAAGGATAAAGCAAAAGATCGCGAAAAATAAAATAAAAATGAGTCTGGAAGATATTCGCCTTCATACAGCCGGAAAATAAAGCCGCGGCAGAGAAGCGAGAGAAATAAAGAAACAAAGAAAGAGGAAAAAAAATGGGTGAGACTCGTCGAAGATAAGAAGAAAGCGAATGCAACGCAAACGTAATGAACGGCCAGAAAAGTTTTTCAAGTCGAGGGTAGCGTCGGCCTTTAAGAGCTCTCTTCTCCTTTAAAGTAAACGAGAAAAGCCAAATCCGCAAGTGCAAACCTTTTCTTTCTACTGTACTCTATTATATCTTTTATTTTTCTTTGTTTCCTTTTAAAAAAAAGTTTTCCTAATTCTCCGGCGGAAGATGTTATCGATCAGATTTGTTTTCTAATAAGAAGTCATAAGCACTTTTGGATTTTAATTATCGAGAAAGGTTTAATAGAATTTTTATCAGCGTAACAGTTTAGCAGTTATGTAAAATATGAAGATAATTAAATTTTAAAATATTGTAAGTTAATATATTGTTAAAAATAACCGAAGAAACTATTATGATGTATACAATGGGAGGCATATATACTTTACAGCATTAAATTTTAAATGCAGAGAATTTAACATTGTTTTTTATTTAGAAAAATACAGCGTGTCATTTCCAGCTCTTCGTTCGAGCAAAATTTTTCTTGCGCAATATCTTAAGAGCATTTTTAAGAAATTTAACTTTACTTTCTCATTTTAATCGTCCATTTGAATATGATAATCATAGCTTAATGTATTTTTTAAAATATTCTTAACCATACTTACTTGTTCCAGAAAATTAAGTTTCACGATGTGATTTACTCGCATAATGAGTAAATTTAATATATTCGACATCAAGAAATTTCGTCTGAAAAGATATACTTGCGAGGTACATTAATTTTTATTGAGATTATTAAGTGAAAGACAATATAAAAAATTTAGCGTCTGTTAAATATAAAATATCAAGCAGACAAACATAATTATTTTTGTTTGTTTGCAAAAAAAGTTTTTTTTTCTAGAACATTAAATGCATACGAATTTAACAAATTTTTATGATTTTCTGTAATAATATAATAGTATTTATAATATAAATAAATGTTTATTATTTCCATGAATTATTAAATCGATAAAGACATCGAAGTATAATATTCTGTTGATGTTAATTTAATTAAATTTAGATTTAGTATTTGACAATAAGTATAAACAATTTCCGTAGGGATTCCGATGCAAATGAATAAATATAATTTTGTTTTAATGATCATTATTAACTTTTACTATTTATTTATAAATTAAATATATTTCGGTAAATGTGGTTTCGACTATAAATGAACGGATTCACATTATAATAGATTTCAACAAATTTACGAGCGATAAATGCACAAAATGAATTTTTATCACCTCGTACCAAAGTTTCAAATGAATTTATGCCCCATTAATCAAAATTTTATTTGAAAAGTAATTTTGATTACATTGCTGAGAATTAAAATTATTTTCGAAATTGGTCTATTATAATTTTTTTCATTAATCACCTTTTCATGCGAAGTCTGATCAAAGATTAATTAATTGTTGGAGAATGACACTATATAAACTGCTGAGCTTATTGCCTTATTGTACGTTAGACTTATCAGCACGCAAATACGATTGATTATGTTAGGAAACGATTAACATGAATTGTGGAGAAAATACTGACAGTGAAGTATAGAGATTGTTGGTGATGTAAAACAAAGTTTAAAAACTGTTTTTGTTAAAATATATAAATTTAATTTTATCGTAATTCTATTATAATGTTATTCTCATAGATAATGATTATATGATGAAATTAATTAAAGTTTTTCTTTTTCGTAACAACAATTTCACGCATTCATTTTCAACTAGTTTAATTATTACATTTCTTTTTAGTAAAAAGAGCCAGGTTTTATTTTATTAAGCCAATTTGCGCGTGCATGACTAATCATCTTAGAATAGTAATAAACAAAATTAAATGAAATAAATAATAATTACAATGTTTTATTATTCCAGTCAAAGATATATTCTCAAGTCCATTCGATTCATTTTACTTTCTATATAAGTTAAAACAGTGCCAAAAAGAGATTATACAAAAACATTATTTGAAAGTCACTGTATAGGTTTCTATAAGTTCTCAAGATTAAAACTATATGACATGTGACAATTTTATCCTATCATAATTCTTGCACTTTCTTTCGCTAAGCGATTAATGTTGGTTTAATTTCGTCCTAATCCTTGTAAGCGTGAGGTTACTCATAATCCCCCAAGTGTCTGATAATATTTTGTTTTGATACCAATTCGTTTAGAAAATAAACAATATGAATTAAGTTCAATATAATATTTCATTAATATCTCCTGGTAGAAAATAAACCAACAGAAATGGTCGGTTAAGTAACTTTTGGGCAATTTATTTAACCAACAATTAAAAAAAAGAGTTAACCAACAGTTAACCATCGGTTGGGTAAAGAAATGGAATATATATATTTATAATTAATTTAAAAGAAAAATTAATTTATACATGAATATATATATATATATATATATATATATATATATATATATATATATATATATATATATATATATATATATAAATGTATATATACATATATATATAAATATACATATACGTATATATATATATACATACATAAATACATATATAAATTAATTTTGCTTTTAAAAATTCAAACTTGAAGCGGGAGGTTATGTACAGTATGGCTACCTATAGCTTTAATAGCTATATATATATATATATATATATATATATATATATATATATATATATATATATATTATAATTGTGCGTAGTTTGTTTCTGCATGCATGCTAGAAAACGGGACATAACCTATAAATATTTTAACTTTTTGAATGTAAAATAAAAGAAATTCCATTCATTTGCATTAAAAATATTTTTTAAAGTTATTTATAATAAAGTACATATTATTACTATCATCATTATTGAATATTTAATTATTATTATCTTATATTTCAATATATTATTGATTATTTTAATAATTTGGAAAATTAAGAATCTATTGGCCACCGAATCCTTAATTTAGTAGACAAATGTAAACCATTTTTAAGCCAACGATTGGTTCAACTATTGGCTAAGCGAACCATCTTTTCGTGACGAAATTAGCAGCAATTTCAAACAACAGATGGTTAAACTTTTGGCCAAGTCGTTGCGATTTGGCCAACCGATACCTAACCGTTGGTTAACATTTCTACCAGGGTCTGTTTAACAAAAATTTTAGTAAGCTTCAATCAATAATTAAATATAAAAATACGAATATAAATTAATTTTTCTTATGATAAAAAATTAAGCTTGAAAAGTGAGGATAATCTCTAAGCAAGTAGTCAAATAATCCCAACGAGTAGCTATACAGAAATCTAATAGTTTTTTTTTATTTAACGTCGCTGTATTTATGATGCTAATTAGCGACGGAGGTTTCTCAGTGTGTTTTTGAGCAAAGCACGTGTATCGTACAGTGGTGCTTGCTTATATAAATTAGCCGAGAGCTGGATTCGAACTCAGCACCCCGAGATCATGAATCCATCGCTCTACCGACTGAGCCACTGAAGACCTCACGAATGAGCTTTAAATTATTACGTATCTTTAAAACAATAATTACATTTCACATTTTTAAATGTGAAGACCTATAATAGTTTTTTACATGTCAATTTTTTCTTTTTTTTTAAAAAGAATACCAGTCTTTTTTATATATAATTCTTTCACAAGAAATGTACACATATCTCGATGTATTATGACATGTTGAGTTTCTGAATTAGTTTAGAGGAATTTTATTATAAAACCTTTTTCAAGCATTTTTGTCAAGTAATCATCAAACATGAAATATTAATTTTTTTTAGTAAAAAATTAGAAATCTAAAGCAGCTACCGAAAGATGGTAACATTGAAAATTTAAAAGATTATTGAAGTCTTACAAAAATAAAAAAATATTCATTATTTTACTAATCAAATTATATTATTCTCTTATAGAATAATTTGATAAATTCATCTTTTTTTAGATTCTTCGAGTCCTATCCAAAAACAGAGAAAACTTTTTTTTATCAATACAAAGCTTTCTTTACGAGAGAACAGAATGCCTTTGACTCTTAGAGTTTTACAAAAGATCGAGAGAAAATTTCAATATCTTATAACTGAAATTTATACGGCTGTTATGTACGCTTTATCAGGGTAGTTTGTTAAGATTAAAGTGTCGAGAAACTGAACTTTATGTAACTTTCTTGCACGATTCAACATCAATTGAATTCAATTCTAATCTTGATTTGATACAGTATGTTTCGATTTCGAGTAACTTATGTACATGGATATATAATCTTATCGTGTTAAAACTTTAAGTTTCTTATTCCTCTATAAATTAAAAAGATTTTTATAATTAAAAAATTTTTTCAAAGAAAATAATATCATTTTTGTTTATTCGCTTTCTTAATGAAATTGTAAGCGATAACGTGAAACGTTCATGAAAAGTAAATGAAACTCACGCTGTTAATCTAGAGAAAAAGTATAATTTAATTTTAAAGAAACATATCTTTTTCGCTGATAGCAAAATTAAATTAAACTAAAACTTATAATCTTCAGATGAATTAATTAAAAATATGTTTTTTTATAAATTTTTCCTAAGACGTGTGAAGGTATATTGCAGATACATTAGTACAAAGAGTTGTATAATGTTGTACCTACACTATTTTATGAAATTTGCAGATTTGATTTATGGGTCATCTACAGAATTCTTTTTCAATAATTTGCAAATTTTTATACGAAACTTTTTGTAAAAGAAAATCTCTAGGTTGCCTTATAAATTTATCTGTAAGGAAATCTGCAGAAAAGTCTACCGCATTCCATATAGTCTATTTTTTAATATAAATTTTCATAAACATTTAAAATTACATTCATATTATCGGAGTATAATTAAATTCCAATAATCTCTCATCAAATCATTCACATAGAGCTAGAGTAATAGAGAATCCAAGACTCATCCCTATGGAACACTATCACAAATCATGAAATCTTTTCTTTTACTTTATTGACGTTTACTTTTCAAAAGAAAGGTTAAAAATGTATTCGCACGAGAATACAGCTGGAAAAACTTATCTGTTTCTCAGTTTATTAAGAAGGCGATAGGGTGTGATCGTGTTGAATGTCTGGACGAAAAAAAATAAGAAAAATTTTTCTTATTTATATCTTGAGATATAAATTTTATAGTTAAAACATCAAATAGAATTTATTAAAAAAAAAACATGTTTCTTGAAAATAAAGAGGAGTGATTATTGCCATTTTCAATAATTCTATATGAATGTTCTCGTAAGTTAATTAACCCAGTAAATCAGATAAGAAATAAAAAATAAATCAATCAATAGCATATTACGACCTAAAAACAAAAGGTTAGATTTTCTAGTCTGCGTGGTATGAAGATCGAAATAAAGCCTTTCATATGACGCATGTTTGGGTATTCAACTTTGTATTTATGTATCATGTTATAATAAATTTAAAAAAAAAACAACCGTTACATTTCCATAGACCTTGTAATAAACGTATTGTAGGCGGATTTTTATCTTAGCAGAATCCCTTTTGGTTCAAGTACAAATTTTCTGGTTCAACCAGAATCTTTTTAATTTAAACAGAATTCCCGATGGTTCAAGTAGAAACTTTTTAATCCAAGCAGAATCTTTTCGATAATAAATTAAATAAAACTCTTTTATATTTTCAGTCAATTTATATATTTTAGATTTTGAACAACAATTAAAAAACCGTATTAGCCAAGCAAACACAAACTAAAAGTTTACTTTTGGAAGAGAAGCAAAAAAAGTTTATACTTTAGCGTGAAAACCTCTTAGTTAACGACTTGAATATGTTATTAAATATTCATTCAAATATAAGCTCCATAAACTTATATTTAGTTTTTCGATGTACACATTTAGTTTCTCAATTAAATTTTTTTATTACACTGAGAAAAAAATTTCATCAGATCAACTGAAATGTTATTGATTTAACAGATCCGCTGTTAATCTGACTGAATTTTTTTGATCCAACAGAATCTGTGCAGTTAAAATAGCCCAATTACGATCGTGCTGCCAATTTAACAGCACGGCTGTTGATATAATTGAATAACAGTTAACATAAAAGAGCGTACGTCAAAATAAAAGTTTGACTTACATTTCAACAAAATTTTATGAATTGAATCAATAAAATGTGCATGCTCAAATTAACTGATGAATTATTTCAAAATAAATGTTTAAATTTAATTATATCAACAGCGCGGCTGTTGATATAATTGAATAATAGTTAGAATAAAAAGAACGTAAGTCAAAATAAAAGTGTGACTTACATTTCAACAAAATTTTATAAATTGAACCAATAATACGCACATGCTTAAATTAACTGATGAATTATTTCAAAATAAATGTTTAAATTTAATTATATCAACAGCACGGCTGTTGATATAATTGAATAATAGTTAGAATAAAAAGAACGTAAGTCAAAATAAAATATTTGTCATTTATTTCGTTGATATTTTATAAAGATTTTTATGTTATTCACTAAGTATTTTGAAATCTCCCGCTTTTCAATACAGTTACGTTTCGATAGTATAATAATAGATGGCGTATTTCTTGTAACCCGCAAGTGGTAAGACTGTACGTCAGTTAGTATATAAGACCAAATGAATTTCCCCGCTGTATGTATAAATGCGATGCGATGCGTATAGTTAGTTAGCGAGCGATGATAGATTTTATTTGTAAATATCAATAGTGTAATATATAATATACCCGACAAGAAAAATATTAAGGATGCCCTACAAAATTGTAAGGATCCCACAGGGAATCCTGACAGGGGCGCTACTTGGCTTGTAATGGGGCGCTTCTGAGGTCCCGATAGGGCAGCCTCATTTTCCTAAATATTCTATTATTACCCGTCCACTGCCCGATAATTGCCTGACTATTGATATTCAAAACCTTTTAATGTAAAACATAACCTCTTCTGACATTCTCGCCAGTATATTAAATTTTATTTTTCTTATAAGATACGAATTAGTTTGCAAAAGATAAATGTATTGATATTTTTATAAAATAATATGAATGAATCATTCTTCAACTCAATTTTATATATTATGCATTTATTTTGTTCTACGAAAATTCAACGTTGATTGCTATTAAAACACACACACATACATCACACTAGTAAATAAGAACATGGCTGTATCTAAAATTAAAATAATTTTTCTTTTCGTGTTGAATATTATTTATATTGAAACTATTTTAGAGTTAAATTTACAAGAAAAATAGTTTTTTTCACACCAAATAAACACGTGCATCAGATGAGGTTATGTTATCACTTCGAATTTTTTCAACATCGATTGTCAAAATAATTCTTCTTTTCGTGTTGAATATTATTTAATTAAAACTATTTTAGAGTTAAATTTACAAGAAAAATAGTTTTTTTACACCAAATAAACACGTGCATCAGATGAGGTTATGTTATCACTTCGAATTTTTTCAACATCGATTGTCAGGCAATTGTCAGGTGATAAACGGGTAACAATAGGGCACATCTGAAAATGAGTCTGCCCTATCGGGACCTTAAAATCGCCCCATTACACGCCATCTAGGAACCCTTTAGGGCACCCTACAGGGACCTTATAATAATCTTAGGGTACCTTATAAGGACCTCATTTTCACCCGAAATTCGTTTCTAGTCGGGATATCTAAGGAAATGTAAAAAAATTTCACTTAAGAAACGAATAATGATCATTGTTATATTATAAGTTATGTGTTAATATCTGGAAATCGGAACTCTGTGAGCTGTGAGCTTCAAATAAATGAAAAACTCTTTTATCATCTTTAAAACTTATTTGTTTGATACAATAAAATGTAACAGCTATTTTAACTGCTGTCAAATTAAAGTTAATTTTAAATTGAATCAATATTACGATTCTATCAAATTAACAGAACTCGTTTGTTAAATGAATAGAATATATCATCGTGATATATTAACAGTAGGATTCGGTTGATACAATCATATTTTTTTCTTAGTGTACAAATCAAAAAGTTACGTTTACTAGCCTCGGTTGGCTCTACGTAGATTCAACAACACTGCTGAAATTACATTGTACATTTGATTTGTTTCTTCAAAATATTTTGTTTGAAATACTTTGGAGTATCGATAAAATCATTAATCCTCTCGGAACTAGCGCGGCAAATCCGTTAAGCTCACGTAAGTCGAATTTCATGCTTATAACGAGAAATATTGTTATTAAATTTTGTCGAGGATAACAATCTTACCAATTTAAAACAAACATTTTTTTTGACATCACGATTATTATAAAAATAGATACTCACATAATTAATGATGTTATTGATTATCAAAACGCTTATATTTAAAAATCAACTTTTTATTTTAAAAACAGTTTATAATTTATTGAAATTAATTACTTTAAATTATTTCACGTTTAGAAATAATAAAAATATCCTATAAATTTAATACAATAATCGTAACTCTCAATTCCATTTCCAGAAGAAATAAATCAGAAGCTCACCCCGTAATTGATAACGACATTTAAAAAAATGTTTACAATTTACCCAGACGAATATATACACCTATAAATTCAACATTGCCTTCGGGCTTTCAAACTAATTTGAATCTCTCTCTCTTTCTCTTTTGAATGTATGTTAGCGTAGCGTAAATCAAGAGACGAGGTCCAAGGTTAAATAATAAATCGATTTCGAGCAAAGAAAACTCGGAATACTCTTTACTACCAGGACAGACACGTGGATAGAAAAAAAAACTGATTTTTGATTCGATTGAAAAGCTCGACAGACGCGACACTGCGTGCTTTGCATAGTATGTAGATTTATGGCTTTTATTTTTACTCTTTTTGAGATACATAAGCAAATACAATATTTGCAAGGTTTCTGTTTTAAACAGTAAATAGATTTTGAATAAATAATAAATATCTTAATTAATTATTCTAAAGGTCGTCAGTGGCTTGGTCGGTAGAGCAATGGATTCATAATCACGAGGTTTCGAGTTCGAATCCCGCTCTCGGCGACCGATTGATATAAGCACTACTGTACACGATACATGTACTTTGTTCACAAACACACTGACGACCTTCGTCGCTAATTTACATAAAAATGATAGCATAAATTAAAATAGAAAAATCAATTGTAGTTCAACATGATTCGAATATTTGCCAAGTTTTTTGTACTTGCAATTAAAGAAAGTTAAAATATTTAGCAATATAGGTAATTTTCGTTTTCGAAACTATACTAAAATTTATAAAAAAAGAAAAAGATTCAAGCATCCATATTTAAATGAAAGAAATAAAATTCTCTCAAAGGATCGTAAAAGTTTTATCTGTGCAACTCACTGTATACAAAATTAATATAAAAAAACTATCGAATTCTCTTATAAAAGCTGACTCAAACTGTGACAAACAATCTGCTCGGAATCATAGAAAAAAGAGACGAAAAAAAACAGAATTCTTTACGCACCGACGTTTTTCAAACAAATAAAAGAATAATAAAATACCTACGTATGCTTTGATAAATATCTAGGAGTTTGATAGAAAAAAAACAAAGTCGACAAAGCGCGTGAAAACTTGAAAATATTTCTGTTCGTTATTTCTTTTTTTTTTTTTGCTTTGTGGAAAGGAAAGTTTTGCTTTAATTTCTTTTCTGATGTTTGCGCTCGTAGATGATTTTACAGTTAATGAGATGCTGGAAAAGTACTGGAGGAAGATAAACATTCCAAGATATTAGTTTTTTTAAGCGTTCCTCGCATGCAATTTTTTTATTCATTTTAGATATTATTTTCTTTCTAAAGTATTATTTACTTTCTTTGAATATTATTCGTTAATTATATAGGATAAAAGTGGAATTTATTATATTAAAAAAAAAATTTTGATTCATCTGAAAACTTAGAGTTCGATTTCAAATTTATTCAATTTTCACACTTTTATTTAATAACTAATATTGAATATTGAATTGTTAAATGCTACTCTCTTTTCGGTTATTAATTTTTATCATAATAAATATAGTTGAGTATCTAAAAGGAGAATTTGATATTAATAAATGTAAATCTATATTTATGATCCTTTTATAAAAATATTATTTTTAAAAGTAAATGACAGAAAATTTTCTGTTATAGATATTTATTTGGATGAATTGTTAAAATGATCTCTTATAAATATTCAAATATTTTAATGATAAAAAAACAGAAGTAATTGCTAATCTTTACCGATTAGCTTTTTTTTATCCATATAAAGCATTCATTTTTGTTTATTGAAGTTGTTTTACTGTTTCTTGTTTCTTTTTTAATCATATGGTGAATGAGTCTGAAAGCGAAAGATGTTTTTTTAAGATTCTTTGATGTTCTATTGGTTTTGATTATATTGACTAGAGAGATATCTCAACCTGAGAGTAAACATCACTTTTTTTCTTTTCTTTATAAACTTTCTAGATTTAACTTATTGAAATTTAACTTTGAGCTGATTGTTTTCAATTAGGATAAATAATTTTTTACGTTTCAATATAGAATTTATTTTAAGATTTCATATTTTTCATATTTTTTTATCATATTTTAGCTCAATTTAAAAACGTTGCTATTAAAATAACCTTATCGATTTCATAATAATCAAAATTATTTTATTCTTACTACCCACATTTTGTACATTAAACGTAGTCAAAACTTCTGACATTTCGAAAATCGATAAAACAGCCATCGCAACAATAAAATCTAAATATTAAACTTATTTACCCTCGTAATAATCAAAGTCATATTAGCGTGATAAGATCTGTGCCATCCTATGCCCAAGGGAACATAAAGAGATACGGCCAGAATATAATGTCTGCAGGACAAATTTTACTGCATAAAATACAATCATTTTTCTTCTGCCTTGTGTGTGTGTGCGTCTTTTTAAACTATCATAACTCACTTTCTGCCTTTTGATATGACATAATTTAAAAGTAATTTATCGCATGATTTTACTTATTATTAATGAGGTTTGATGTCAGATCTTTCAGTTTAATTCTTACGCAATTTTTATTATATCAATGTCAGTTATTGTTCAGTCAGGCAGAAAAGGTTTAAACATTTATAAATTGAGTTATTTATTGATTAATTTATTTTGATGTAAAAAAATATTTTTAACTTTTTTTTTTAATTTTGAAATTTTTGTTATACAAGTTTTTTTTTTAACTTTGTTTAACGTCACCTTATTTATGCTATCATTAGGATGCTAATTAGCGACGGAGATCTTCAGTGTATTTGTGAACAAAGCACATGTAAAATACAGTGATGCTTACATCAATCGGTCGCCGAGAGCGGGATTCAAACTCGAGTCCTTGAGATTATGAATCCATCATTCTACCCATTGAGCCACTGACGATCTCTTATTCTAAAAGTATTCTTGATATTTTTAATAACGTTGTTTATTAATGCGCAAAACAAGAAATTCTTATATGCAAGTCTAATGGTAATTTCTTTTTAGCATACCAGAGCCTATTCATCTTCATTTTTAGATTGATTATTTTTATTTGCTATTTTGAACAACTATAGAAACATCAGGAATCGTGATCTAAATGTTTGAATTTTCTTAAATTATGACTTTGAAAACTTCCTTTTACTTACATTTGAGGAAAATGGTTTTCTCAAAATTTGGCTTCACTGATCGATACGAGAAAGGATTTATATTGGAGCCCAAACAAAACATTACTGGATGCTATTAATGCTTTCAAGAAAATCAAAATTACCGTTTCAACGTGATGATTCAAATTTAGGGAATTTTTTTAAATTCAGGATATCTCCTTCAATTTGGGTGTGGAAATTTTTTGACATCCTAAAAAATAATATCAATCGCAATAACATCAACCCATATTTTGAAATTTTGTTTTATTATTATTGAATAAGCATTCTTTAAATAATTTTTGAAATACAAAAATCTTTACTGTAATAATTGAAGAATTATAGATGGATAAATAGAAAAAACAATCGAAAAGAATATTAAAAAAGAATCTACTTACTTGCAGATAAATATTGATTTTCTAATAAAAAAAAACTTATTTTAATTATTCCACTAAATTAAAATTTTCCATCCTAACAGTATTTTCAACTTGTATCTTATACAACCAACCACTAATCTGTCTACGGTTAGGAAACTGACCGAGAATACAAGCAAATTTAATAAGCAGAATAATTGGATTAAAAGCTCAGATACCCGTTCGCCAAGTGAATCTTCGCTACTTAATGAAAGATTCAATAATTTTGCTCAAGAAAGAATTTAATAAATCAAATCGCTCGGACGTTCGATAATCTTTTAATTAATCGAATTATTAAAATTATCAAATTATTTGGAGAACAAATATATTAAAATTATTAAATTTACAAGTAATGCATGTACTCCCCTGTCGATTCGATGTATTCTAAATTTTAATCTAAATCACGCGTTTCTTGATATTCTCACTATCTTTTTTTTGAGATGCAAGGTTCAACCTTTTCATCGATATGTATTTTACTCTTTGAACACGTGCCTGAGTCACTCAACTCATGAATATATTTACGTTTTTCTTCTTTCGTTTTTTTTTTTTATTTTTCATTTTTTATTCTAAACCAGAATGCAAGCACATGATTTATTTATAAAGACTGACCTGTATACCTCTTTTTACTTCTATGATATTGAGTATTGGAAGAGAAAAAAAGTTAGAGTTATGTGTATGTTCCTTTGGGCTTTTTTTTATTGATTGCATGGTTTCGCTTGGCTTTTATACTGATACAATCTTTGATTTCGTATGTGGGAAGTTGACTTTTCTTCTTTTGACGGGCGAATAAAGGAAGGAAGGAAATATAGTTTTTCTTTGATTTTAGGTGGTGTTTTTATGAAATATTTGTTTTAATCTTTTTATAGTGGATTATAATATGCTTAACACATTATTATTAATTTTTTATATCTTATGTTTTTTTAATTAATTTAATAAACTATGAATTTTCATCAATACGATTTTTTCAAATTATTTATTGTACGCGTCGAAAAAGGATCGAGTCGTTGGTAAGTGTTGCGTGTAACCACGCGAGCAACGCAATATCATCAAAGCGAAGATACTAAAACGTTGATTAACTTACCACTCGCCAGACCAAACGTATACTGTGACCACTTCACAAGGTGAAATCCATGACAAACATCTTTTGAAATTAACGTTATTTAAATGATACAATGTTAAAAAAAAAGTTATTATTTATTTAGAAGTGAACAAAATTTTAAGAAATAGTGAGATTAACTGATAGATAAAAAAGGGAAAAAATCAAAATTTTCTACAAATTAAACTTCAAAAACAAAGAATTTTTAATAAAATAGCGTAAATTTTTTGGGTGTATTTTTTTAAATTCAATAGAACTTTTACCAAAAGCATTCCAAAATAGTGAGCATTGTGTTGTCAATGGTTTTCATTGAATAGACCAATTTTTTGTAAACGTTCTTTTTCTCCGTAATAAATTAACAATAAAAATAATTACATTATTACAATAACATTATGTTTGAAATTTTATTATATCGACAAAATTTTTTAACTTTCTTAGTAAAATGTTTATTTAATTACTGAAGGATAATTAAATTTTTTTTATTTATATGCCAAAAGAGAAAATATACTTTTTCTATAAAGAATAGTTTTAATTATCTTTATATTAACGTTGGCACACTAGTAAGCGTTATCTCCTTATTACAAAATGAAAAAAGAAATAAAACTATTTTATTTCTATCTAAAAACAGTATAAGAATTACCAAGCAACAATGAGGTGCTAAATAAACTTGACGACAGATATGGGTTTCTTTTTTTCCTAAAAATGGAGGCCAAGAATACGTTGACAAAAGAAAATAGAATTGATCAAGGCTTTTGGTATCCCCAGAGAATATCTAAGTCTCAACATTTTTTATCCTTCTTTTCTTTTGTATTTAGAAGCATTTTGGTGTTCTTAGGCTCTCGTATCTTAGTTAAGGCTAATGTTGACGTATTAGTTTCATCAGATAGTTGGGTGAGGCTTTATTTAACTTACACTCTTTTAATAATTAATTTAATTAATTTGTTATTTGTCAAAAAATATTAAGTTCATTTTCGAATTGTTTATGTTAAAAAAAAATATCAAAATTTGATGGATATTGAAAGTATTATAAAATTTAAAAGTATCCAATTCTAATGATAATGGTAACTATATTACACATAATTTATACAAAATAAATTTATGCAAATTGATATTACTATGTGACAGGACATCAGTACACATATCGTATGTAAACATATGTACAACGTTACAGTGCTTACAACGCATATTAATGAGTATCCATACATGTCGCGCGTAATACAAGCTATCTTGAAATTAATGTATTAAAATTTATTTCTAATTTTTAATTAATGATTCGAGACCTCAACATGAAGCTAATGCTGAACATAATCATCGTTTTTTTTATTATTATTTAACGTCGCTGTACTTATGCTATCATTGCGATGATAATTAACGACGGAGATCATCAGTGTGTTTGTGAACGAAACACATGCCATATACAGTGGTGCTTGCATAAATTGGCCAAGAGCGGGATTCGAACTCGAATCCTCGAGAGTATGAATCCATTACTCTACCGACTGAGCCATTGACGATCTCAAAATCTTAATTATTGAACAGTCATAAAATTCATGACCAAAGTAAAGCAGTAGTAGGTATATAAATAAGAAACCAAAATGAAATACATAATATGCATTTGAAAATTAAATTAATATACAAATTCAATAAACAAAATTATCTTATAAATATGAGAGAGTATAAAATAAAAAACTGAGATCAGTATTTCAAAAGATTACGCAATACTATACTCTAAAAAGTACAAGTGAAATGAAAATGAAAATTTTAAATAATTGAATGCAAGTGTCTGCTTATTTCTATTGTCTACACGTAACCAGTAACCTCCATTTGAACGAGCAAAAGAAAGGACACAGTTTCATGATACTCTATGAAAATCAATATACTCTCAAGTTTATTGGTAGAGATTTCTACTATTAGATCTACATTTAGTTATTTAATTTAATAAACAACCTAAGCATCATCAGAATACAATACATCTAATTAAAATTTTCCCATTCGTTCATTTATTAACTATAGTCCTAATGTAAAACCAGGACTTAAGAGCGACTTACTAGGAGAGTATCACACCTCCGGATCACGGATTTTGCTCAAACTTCGGGATAACTTTTCAGATGATAAAATATGAAAAAAGCTGAAGTTATAGTCATAAATACTCAATATTTCCCTAGTTACAGGCAATTAAAGAAAATCACTAAAAAAGTTACTAGATTTTTAAACACATATAGTTCTTTAGCGTCTATAGCTACAAGCTTGAAACTTTTTTTAAATCAAAGCTGAGCTCAAATCCTTTCGAATTAGTAGTTATAGCATGTGAAAATATTATTTTTTCCCAAAGTTAGAGCGTAATAAGGATTGGACCTAATTTCAGCTTTTATTATTAATTAATGTTTTTAAAAGAAAAATCAGGTCCAATGTTTATCACGCTCTAACTTTGGGAAATAATAATATTTTTACATGCTATAACTACTAATTTGAAAGGATTTGAGCTCAGCTTTAATTTGAAAAAAGTTTCAAGCTTGTAGCTATCAATGCTAAAGAACTATATACGTTTAAAAATCTAGTAACTTTTTTAGTGATGCTCTTTAATTGCCTGTAACTAGGGAAATATTGAGTATTTATGACTATTACTCTAGCTTTTTCCATATTTTATCATCTGAAAACTTATCCCGAAGTTTGAGCAAAATCCGTGATCCGGAGGTGTGACACTCTCCTAGTTAGTTCGAAATGTTATTTGATTCTTCTCAAAACAATATCGAATATTATTCATAAGAAAACAAGAAATAATAAAGGGCCTATTTACTATTTAATATAAAAAATGAAATAACGAAGAGTGATGTTAAAAAATGAAAAGTAAAAAATAATAAAGCTCTAATTAATTAAGGTTTATTCGACAAAGAAAATACTGGGAGCTAGGAAAAACTATATATGCAATCCCTAATTACATTATTTATATGCATTTCTTCTTTATGCAAGCGCGCGTGTATATGGATGTCCATCAGTTTCGCTTTGCAAACTCGTTTGTTTTTGCTTTCAAAAGCACATGTACGGACGCACAGAGAGAAAGAGAAACGCGTTACGAAATTATTTTGTTTTAGGAAAATAGCTTGAATTTTGTTGGGAAATATACATTTGAAAACTGTAATGAGTATTTCCTGAAAAAGAACATGTGTTTTCGCGTGCTTTTTTGTGCACCCTGTGAAACATAAAATCCCATCACGTACTCATCAAAAAAATATTGACAAACTTTTTTCGTACTTTCTTTCATTAGATATATTAGTTATCATTTACTTCGGTTAGTATTTTGATAAAAAGTTCAATTCCAAAGAATGCTTTGACAATCTTTCTTTATTAATCTGAAAATTCGATACATTTATGATGTGATTAAAAGTTATAAACTGTATTTGAGAATAACCATTGTTATTAATGAAACAAATTACACATTTTTTCTATTTTTTTGTATCTTTCTACGTTTACTTGATTTTCGTATAATAAAAAATGTTACGTAATTTGTTTTCGTGCAATACACAAAGATATTTTATTTGCAGTTTGAATATACAACTTTATAAATAAATGGTTAGAACTTCATAACTGATATGCTTATAACAGAAAGGTCAGAGATCAACATTTTATATTTTAGTTTTAGAACAACTACACATTACAATCTAACAACCATTTTTTTCTGACGTTGTAAATCATATTTTTAAAAATTTTGTAGAAAATATTTGTTTAGGTAACATTTGTAACGGATTCTGGTTTCACAGAGAATCAATTTACAATTGTAAATTAACAGTTTGCATTATATTATGAAAATCATGTAACCTCAATTACAATATTAGCAAACTCATCGTAATAATGAATATTTATGAAAATTCAAATCTCACAATTTCTATCAAATTCACATTAAACTTTTTAATACAAAACTTGCTCAAAAATTTTTGTCAAGCATTTTGAAAACCTCACGTCATATCGGTTAAACGCAATCAGGATATACACATTGAGCTTTAAAGCTATACGTCCGATCGGCTTTAGATTACATATACATACAAATCCACTCTAGCACAGCACTTGAATTTTAATCAGCTGAAATTAGTATATGAGCCAAAGTCACGATCACGGGGCGCATAAGCCAAGGATTCAAAAGTGTCAAAAGGGCTATTGCGTATTAAGATCTTAACTCCTGTCAGACTGTTCATTGTACAATAAGGTGATTTTGAAAAGAGGACAGCTTATGGTTAAACTTAATTTTAATGTTTACTTTGAAATTTTCAACTGACGATTACATTATTTTTATTTCAAAGAATTATTTTTTTACAATAAAGTTTGAAAAAGTTAAATTGTTTTTTATAAAAGTAGATTAGGTTTACAAATTCTTAATACAAATATTATAAATAATTTACCTTCGGCGTCACAGTCGGCTACTTGATCAGGCCAATCACAAAGATAAGTTTCAGAATTGGAAGCTAAACCATCCGAGCAGTCAAATACAAAAGATCTGTCTTCGACGCAGCTTATGAATTGACCACAATTTTGTCTATCACCCACGTTGAAGTAGCCATATTGATGAGGGGATTCTTCTGCGGGATGTGTTGGTTCTGTCAAGATAATTGTAAGCAATTGTTATTACATTTTTTCATTAAAAATTTTTTAATCTTTCTATTACGTTAAATGGTCACCTGGGATGAACTAGAATATGTCACATCAAATAAATAAAAGACAAAGAAAAAGATAAGCATTTGTTGAAAATTTAATTTATTAATTATTATTAAAATTTATAAAAATAAACTTTTTCTTTCGAAAGCTATTTAATTTATTCTTTCAAAAAAGTATTTAAAAGCTTTCTTTAAAATTTATTAATTACACCTGAAACGTATCCTCATAAATATTGTAATTTATTTTTCGGAATTTCAAAATATTTAAAATGCTTTAATACAATGATACTAGTAGTTATAAAACAGAAAACCAAATATTTACAAAAAAATAAAAGCAAAATCTCAAATCATATATCAAAGCATACTGTCAAACCTGTAAATGTCACCATATCAGAATATAAAGCTCGGAAGTACGAAGAAAAAAACTATACGACCGATCACCCGACGGAAAAAAAAATAAATAAAGCTAACTGGGAAATCCGTTGCTCCCAAGCCATCGCAACGTGGATAGGATATATTCTAAAATCCAAGTGACGTATCGAAAAAATTTAAGTGTCACGTTGTGTTTGTAAAAAAAATTTACTGTAAAAAAAAAATAAAAGAGAGAAAGAGAAATATATACGGAAAAGTGGAAGAAAATATTTTAGTTACTGGTATTGGACATTGATATTTCTTGGTCTTTCTATGGAAAAATCGACAGGCTGTCGATATGTGAGAAAAAGGAGTAGAAGAAGGCCAAGTGGAGTCAATGCCAATATTTAAATTGTGTGTATGTTTACGATTATAAACGTACATAGCTATTTCAGATATCTACTTTTCCCTGGAAGAAAATTGACCATATCTTAAGCATAATTGTCGGTCAATGCATGTTAAAATGACACTTATCTAGAAATTTTTTTAAAATCTTTTCTAGAATTTCTAGATAAGTGCCATTTTAACATTTGTTGACCAGCAATTATGCCTACAATATGGTCAATTTTCTTACAGGGTTGTATGTTTTTTATAAGAAATGATTTTTATATTTTACTCGTAAATACAAAGACGTTAAAATGTCAATTACATTTGAACAAATGATTGGAAAATATTTTTTAAATTAATCAATTTAAAGTTTAAAAACTGTAAATTTTAATTTATGCATATATGAATTCAATAAAGTTTAATTAATATTGCATAATAATTTTGGGAAACTGTTAAATCGAATTTCATCATAAATGAGATTTCAATATCGAGCATTATTAAATAATTATCGTTAAATATTCATTGATTTTCGTTGCAATTTAAATTTAAAATCAATGTAAATCGAAATAATTAAAATGATCCAGCGCTGTTTGAACAGCAGATCAAAAGCTTTTAAAATTTGAACTTTTCAGCCTCGGTCTTTTAACGCGTATTTACATCCAAGCAGTGAAATAAATATTAAATCTCTTTATAATCCTTTCGAGTAATACGCGATTGGGTAAACATAATTTTCTCAAGATTCAACCGTTTAATTTTCACTTTCTGCTTTACTTTATCTCTCACTTTGTTCTTTGAACTCAGGAAGAAATACTAGAGAATTTAGATTAGTAATGGATCTAGAAAAAAATTAATAGCGCGATTGAAAATATTATGACGATTCTGTTAACATTTGAAATGAATTTTATCTTTTATTTTATTTATGCGTGCATGATTATGCGATATATGGGTTACGTTCATGTGCAAAGCTCGGATCGATATTTTAGTATTTATATAAGAATGAGATTATTAGCATGCAGAGAAAATATTTTCCTTATTAAAATTCTCCAGAGCTCTGAAAACTTTTCAGAAAATTTTGCAACTATATATATATAAGGAGACCTATTGCTCTTTTTTCCTTCGCAAGGATAACCACCCCGAGGCTTCTCACTTTCATATAAATTTTTTCTCAACTCGGTCAACATACATCGATTTACTTAGCATATATAAGAAAACGGCCAAAGGAAAAGAATCACACCCTTTGAGAAAGAATATACAGTCAATGCGAATTATAATGCCGCTCGCTTCTCTATGGGCCACACTCACACAATCCCCCATTCCATAACATATCAACGACTAAGAATTTCATTTTAAGTGCGACTTTTAATACCATTCCACTAGAATATCAAATGAATGATGATGCCAATACTTTTCTTACACGATAAACGGTGATGTTTAAATATATGCACTTTTAAAATAAATTTTGGTATCTACATTATCAATTATTAATATTGAATTAAAACTGAAAACATTAAATTAAAATAAATAATTTATCCTGCTGAATATGAAATCTTGTACGATCAGTAGATTAAATCAATCTTACTCATTCTTAAAATCATTGATTATTAATCATTTAATGTTAAATTACAATAATCCAACATTAGTATCCAAATATATTTTGAAAGTGTATTTTCAACGTTACCTCTAAATATTTGCAAGAAATAACAGACGTCATTAAAATCGGAGCCAACTGTACAAAGCCGAAGGCAAAAAATATCGAATTTGGGTGTTCTTTTCTCATAGCAAAAAAAAAAAAAGAATTGATGGTGAAATGCTTGAAGCAAAAACGTTTTCACAAAGCAAGAGGCAAAACAAAGATTGAGACGCCGACATCGATTCTTTTACTCTGACAGCTTTAAGGAGCATATACCCTTTGGCATACTTATACTTTTCTAGGAAAATCTCAACCTTTCAAGAGAGCATTTCAAGTTTATTTTGAAGATTTACTTTTGAAGGACAAGTTTGATAAAATATAAAATGACATTTTTTATATATTGTTAAATGGACAATGTATAAAAACATAAAACGCATCGAACGATTAAGCTGGCTCCAGCGACTTAATAAAAAATAGGATATCTAGTAAAAAAATACTATGAAAATTATAAGTCACTAGCATTTCAAAGCAATTTTGAAAATATAAGGTCATCAACCAAATTTAAGGTGAAAAAATTATCGAAATTTAGAAATTTAACACGTGCTATTTCGGCAAAAATAGCATTTATGCTTATAACTCGTTAATAAAATTATACTTTTTTATGAACCAAATATGAAATCGTATATTTTTTAAAATAATTTAAATAAATTCATACTATGTCATGTTATCAATATTATAAAAAAGATGTCAATTGATATGATTGCAACGCTATCAGGCGTGAATAGCAAATATTTGCTGTCAAATAATTAAATGCGATACAAATTATAAATATAATAATTGATTAAAAACCTTTCTTATAAAATTTAACTAAAAGAAAAAAAATGTATTTTGTTCTTTTTGTCAAAGCGAAAAACTTAACTATGTAAATAGGAAAAAGAGTCATTGTTTTTTTTTTTTTATTTTATTTAACGTCGCTGTAATTATGCCATCATTACGATGCTAATTAGCGACGGAAGTTTCTCAGTATGTTTGCGAAGAAAGCACATGTGACGTACAGTGGTGCTTGTATAAATTGGTCGAGAGCGGGATTCGAACTCGAAACCTCGAGATTACGAATACATCGCTCTACCGACTGAGCCACTGACGACTTCGATGAGAAAATAATGAATCGTGAAATTATCTTAAATTAGCTTACTTATTTTTATTTTTCTGATTTCCATAAATCAATCATAATATTATTTTTAGGTTTAAAATTTTTTATATTAAAACTCAATATAAAGTTATTTATATTTTCTATGATTCAGAATGCATTAAGTTGAATAAAAAAATATTTTATTTGACTGTAATGAATTGAAGTAATTTATAAGAAAATAATAAAACCGATAGACTTGATAGTAATTAACCATTGTTTTTATTAGCTCTGTCAACTGTAAGGAAATTTATTAAACCGATAAAATGTAGAATATATCAAGAGTAACGCCTCCGTGCTGTACCATCAATTCAAATTGCACAGTTAGAAAATGAATAGTGTAATATCAAGATCAGCAACGAAATTATGGAAATCAGTAAGAACTTTTATGACCTCTACTAAAAAGTATATGGATATTCAATCTAAATTATAATCAGCGATCTCAAAACATTTTATATCAATCATCAATAAAATCAAGTGAGTGCGATAAATGTAGATTATTGAAAAACTATATAATCAAAGATTTTATTGAAGATGATCAAGTGAAAGACGAGAATATTTGTTGAGTACGAAAAACTATCTTTTTTTTTGGAATGGATTAAGAAGTTTATGTTCTCGATTGATTATGATCTTCAGTTAACTTTTCAATCAAATTTTCTTTGAGACGGTTTTATTTTCTTCATTTTTGAAATTTTGTTGGAACGAAAAATAAAAAAAAGATTAATATTTCACAAAGATGCAAAAAATTGGTTAACTTTAATTTTAATTGAAATTATTTAATAATTTTCCCTTTTAATAAATTAAAAATTATAGTTAAATTAAGAGTTTTAAACAAAAATTCAAAATTTTTCAATTAAAATTTAAAATACAGTAAAATAATTTATTTAAAAAATTGTTATTCAGCAAATTCATATAATAAATCAAACTAAATAAATGATAATTTGTTAAATCAAACTTTTTATATTTTAAAAAAATAAGTATGAAATTCAGTGAGTATGCAAAGTATTCTCCAACTTATAATTTAGTAAAAATTACTTACGAAGCTTTAAGCTTTTCTCTGAATAAAAATAAATTTTCAACATTATTACTCGAAACTTATGAATTTTGTCAAGTTAACGTAATTGAAATAATTTAATAAAAAAAATAAAGATAACCCTTGATCTAGTTCATCCACTAACTAAAAAAAAATCCTCCTGGAATTGACACCATTTCTCAAAGAATTTTTCAATTACCTTTATTCAACAATACTTAGAAGTTTAAAGTCGTAATGTCGAAAATTTATTTTTATTAAATGAAGCGCCTCGAAAGTACGGGCTGTCGAATAAACTGTTAAGCTCGAAAGTATTTTAGAATATCACGGAAAGTCTTGTTTAATAGTTTGAAAAATAACGTCGTTTAATAAAGTCCTTTTCTGCTGTACAAGATGATACAGGAAAGTTTCGAGATTGATTATTTCTTAAGTTAATGTAAAGGCGTCTTGTATTTCACTTCTAACTGTTTTACCGATTATTTTGTCAACTTGTTTAATAACTTTTCAAGGACTTCGACCTTATTATTTTAATAAAATATTTTATATTCTCTAACAAAATAAAATTTTTTTAATTAATGCTCTACTTCACTTGATTAACATATTTTTTAAACATAGAACTACAACGTTCATGATATTAAATTAAAATAACTCATGTAAAATAGAATAAACACACGTTAATTTTCTTACTGAATCCAAAAGATTTAGAGTGAAATTTCAAAATCTTGCATAATTACTATTTATGAAAACATTTTTGAAAAATTAAAGCACTTGAAAATTTTGCTTAATTAAAATAATAAGCATATTTAAATTAAAATAATTTTATTTATGCTCTATACGACAAATTTTAATTAAATCTACAACATAAGAATTAAAAATGCTTAGGTTTAATTAAAAGTGTTTGATATTTAAAGAGAACTTATGTTTTCTTACAAAATGATTTTACTTAAAATTTAAATATGTGAAAAATGTTTTTTCATAATTTAACTAGTTTTGCTTATTTCATTACTAAAAAAAAATTAAACATTTAAATTTTTTCTAATTTTAGTAATTAAAAATAGTAAAAAAACTGAGGTCATCAGTAGCTCATTCGGTAGAGCGATAGATTCGTATTCTCGAGGTTCTGAGTTCGAATCCCGCTCTCGGCCAATTGATACAAGCACCACTGTAGGTCACATGTGCTTTTTTCACAAACACACTGATGACCTCCGTCGCTAATTAGCATCGCAATGATAGCATAAATACAGCGACGTTAAATTAAATTAAAAAAAAAATAGTAAGATTTCAATAAACTTAAATTTATATTGATTTTTAAAGCTACCAGGGATGCAAATCACTAAAATTATGTTTTTTCCTCGCGCTGATCTTTATTTTTGTGGTTGATAAATTCAATAATCGGATAACTAAAACAGGACGTTATAACCGAGGAAACGAATGTACACGTTAATTAAGTTTGCTGATGAATGTATACGCGCACTTTAATAGCGATTAGCCGTCAATGTGATAAAATGTAAGGATCAATCAATAATTGATGCGTGTGTATATCCTCTTTTCTCCTGTCGTACATTTGAATTAACCGATTCGTCAATGTGTTGTTGCTTGTACAACTTTTGAATAGCCATTACCGGATGCCTGATTATAAATTTGCGGGGATAGCTTGGCCGCGCGAGAGAGAAATGATTTTGCGAATACGGTTTAGAGATTTCTCTTGATCGTTCGTCATCAATTTATCGAGAAATTTGATTAAACGTAAATATATAACGTTTAAAGCTAACAAATCGGAAAAGCCGAGAGGTGTGCATGGGATGGCTACTACTGGATTGACAATGGTTGATCAATATATTTTTTTGTTGGAAATAATTTGTAAGGATTAGTTTTGACTTGTTTTTAGCTGTAGATTTGTTTTAGGTGTTCGAAAGCGTAAATCTATTCAATTTATTCTACCAAAATTAAGATAAGAATTTTTAAAATTATATTTTTTGTATGCTTTAATTTTTTAGTAAAACTAATTTTACATTATTTTAATCCTACTTTAAATTTAATTTGATTTAATTTTTCACACAATATTAATTATTTGATTTTATTTTATATTTTAGCCAATTTATTTTACCATTATATATGTTAGCCTAGGTAGTTTTGACATAATATTCAACGTGGTGTTAGTCCACGATAGAGTCGATGAAAAAGTATTCAAATTAGGGGTTGAACTTTTATCAACAAAATTATTATTATTCAGCAATTATTTATTTCTTTCAATATTTTCAATAAACTTCCCGAGTGAATTTGTTATTATATTGTACTATTTACAACAACTATTTCAACAATGATTTTAATATAAATGTATATTAATATCAGATACCAATGTACGCAAAATTTCTTCAACAAATGTCAAGAATATACTTTTATTTAAAAACTTTAACATAACTTCTAAACCCAAAGTAGACTGGACGTTTAACTTTAAAAATTTAATGCCGTCTGCTACGTCATCGTTTAAAGAACTTTCCTTTTAAAATTCAAACTTGAAGAAACATCTTTCTTCGGTTACCAAGGACTTGCGTGGCGTTTAACCAAATTTATTTTGGCGAGTCCTGAAAAAATGGACAAGGGTGGCTGCAACATCGGTTGAGAAGTAAAAAAAAGATGGATATTTGAATTTTTTCAACTTCGTGGTATTTCTTAAGAATATTTTTATTGTACATTAAATATCAAAGAATATATATTGTACATTAAATACAAAAAAACGTTGATTTATTACCAAACCCGTATTGTTCCATTATCCATAAATTTCAAAATCTCAAAGAAAATGAAAGCAAAGTACAAGTATTTTATTTATATAAGAAAAGTGTATGAAAGAATGTTAAGAAAGGCGTAAAAGTAAAGTTTCTTGTATGAATTCTTGTATGACACATATAAGGGAGTTCAATTGCTTGAAATTTATGGTAGCAGTCTGAATATAAGTTTTAGACTTTGTGCTCAAGTTGTTTGCACATGGTGAGAGAGAGCAAGCAAGAAGTTGAGAGGAAATTTTATAAAAAAGAAAAGTGAAAAGCAAGTACTTACTTGTTTAATATACTTAGTAGTTTAGTTTAATTTATTTAAAAATTATTTCTATTAGTGTAATATATATCTTTTTCATTTGTACAATCAATGAAAACTTAATAATGGTAAATTTTATGTAGTCCTTTGTATTATAAGATGTTTTCCCAAAAATTATGAAAGTTTAGAGTAAATATTCCTCTGTAAGTAATAATTTTTGTTACAATCTCAAATGCTACAATCTCTAATACGTATTTAAAATTATTAAAATTAAATAAGAAAAATAATTTCTAATTTAAAATTAAATATTCGAATTTAAATAAACTTTTAAATTGTATAAAGTAGAGAAGAACCAGAATAAAGTCAACATTATAATAGAGTTATTAAAATTTTAAAAATTCTTGTTTGTTTCTACATATATGTAGAAACAAACAAGAATTTATTTTTAATTTATTTTTTTTTTCTTACAATGAAGAAATAAATATTGATCTAAAACGAAAACACAAAAATAAATTAACTAATTTTTTAAATTGTTATCTTTGTCATACAGCGCTAAATTTACTCCGTTTCACTACATTGCTGACTTTTCGCTTGTTTTTATTTTAATTTATTGTTTTTGCTTTTATTATTCAAATTGTCTTTCTTGTTTAAAAATTTATTGAAGCTGTATAATTTTCCTATTCAAGTTAAAAAATATGAAACAATCCATTTTGGAGTATCGCAAACACAAAGTGGTAGACTTTTGTTGTTTTTATTACTAAAAAAATTATATTGTACCAATATTTATGTTCGACCTAAATCTTATTAAAATATTGTTATATTTACAAGCAAAATTTCAACATACCCAATTTATAGAAAGTAATTTATCACTTATAGTTTTTACTTCTTTTTTTTTTGTTTTCACTTCATTTGGCTGTTCAGAATAGAAGATGAAGAAATAAAAGCGAAAATGTACTAGAAAAAAACAACCGACCACGCACACCTTAATCTAATTAATTTATAGTACCATTGAGCGGTATCAATGAATTTAACTTCCCCACAATCTACCGAACGACCTCTGCCCACATTTTTTTACGTCCACTTTTTTTTCATTCAAAGACAGAGTTACTGCTATTTTATTTTTGTTAAAAACTAAAATAAACGTAAAAGACGAGGCTAAATATAGTTTTTACTACTTTGTTTTAGGACACGCCATATTCTACCCACACTTTCAATATTAAGACAATAGAAGACCTGTTCGCCACATCGGCGCACGCTCGTATGGATTATATAAAGGGTTCAAAATGAACTTAGCGATAGAGAAATGGAAAATTTTTTTTGATCGCCATCAGTAATCGCAATTTATTGCACCCTAAATTGGAGAAAAAGGAAACTCTATTGTGACCTTTTTTTGGAGGGCCAGAAAGAAGAGCTGTACATGGATTTCTGTGTCGTTGTGATTTAAGGGCCAGGAAGATAAAAATAAATAGCTTAGGATAAATTTTTTCTTTTTGTAAGGTTTGTTTAAAAAATTTTTGTATTTTTATATACAAGTAAAATACAAATTTTAATATATAGTATTGAATATTTATTTGATAATGAAAATGAAATAAGTACATAATAATAAATATTATCATTAAGAATCAGTCTAACATCATAATTGTATTACATATATGAACTTTAATTTATCAATTTTTTTGTATTTCTATGATATAAAATCAAAATTTTTAATTAAATAATAAAGTTCACCTTTAATCTTTACAACTTTTACTTTTTTAAGAGAAAATTTTAAATTACCGCTACATGTGCCCTTGAAATCTCAAAAATATTTTTTTAGAACGCGTGCATTTTATAAGAATATTAGTAAAAGATATAACTGTGTTGAAAATCCGTTAATTATTGGCTGATGATTAATCATATTAATCTCCGAGAATAATAAAGGGATTTACTTGAAAATTTAAATTAATAATGTTTATGAATCATATTATAAGCTAGTGCGTTTTAATTTCTAAAATCATTGATTTGATTGCGATTATTAATATATTTGCGTAATAGTTGATAAAGTAAAATCCTTCTACTTAGTTACATCACCTTGGATGCAATAAATTTGAAAAAACTCAATTAATATTCTAAATTTCAAGCTCACAACGCTAACAACATTTTAATTTATGATTCGCTTTTATTAGAAAAAGATCTATGTGTTTACATCTAAAACATCCGTATATTTTTCTTGTTACATGAATATATTCATGCATGAATTTTTGCGTTTACGCAAAAAAAAAGCTAGAAAAATAGAGAAAAACACTTTTGAAAGGGGGTGAAAATTGCTCGGATAAAACGAGGAAGCCCATTAAAGGGGTTGACGTAAGTGAGCATTTTTTTCTTTATTCCATTACAAATTTAACATGAGAATGCGAAGGAGAGCAATACTTTCTCTCTTTCGACTGCTTTGAGAACGAAAATGAAGAAAAAAAAGTACGTGTATTGTGCGCTGTACGTCTTATTTCTAAAGAGTCAAATAAAATATACTTTTCTCTTGTAAATTGACATTCTTTTCTTTTATTCGCCGACATGTTTATTCTGTTATTCATGATCGCCGACTCTTTGAAAGAGGATATTTTTACTATTATTGATCAAGTATTGACAACGGTTTTCTAAGATAGACCGATGAGTGATGCTCCGGCATTCAAACTGTACGATTGTGGTGAAAAGCTGTGTACTTACAAATAGCTATATAATAAATTAAACATAAATTATTCGTGGATAAATTTGTTTTCTTGAAATAAAAAATTGTTGTTAAAACAATGATTCAAACTATAAAATTGAGTTTTTCCAAATTTCATTTTTACTGTTTTATTTAAAACTGATAATTCAAATGCTTTTTTCCTAATTGTGTTCATTTCTACAAATTATGTTACTAGAAAAAATCCTTTTTTGATGAAAATTTCTAGCAATACACACATGCGCATGGATGCGCACATGCACGCGCAAATAAAACTGAAAACAAAGCACATGATTATCCTCTTGAATTAATTTAAACTTGAGTTGAGAAGTAACCACATTATTTACAAACGCTTCTTCTTCGCTTACTTTCAAATTCCGTTGCATTAAACATTGGATAAACATGCGGTTTTCTCATATAAAATTAATGTCTGCCCGGATATTTTGATCACGAACAGTTCGCATAAATATTTTCGAGCCAACCGTCAAAAATTCATCGCGTCGGTTTATAATTTTCAATAAGCCGGCTGGATATTTTATGCATGGAAAAGGGATTTCGGCGATAAAAGAAAAAATTTTAAGGGTACATGTAGAAAAGTCAAAACCAAAGGAGCACGTGCGATTTAGAAAAAAGAGGGTTTGAAGGTAGAGCCTTGAATCATAATATTTAGATTCAACCCACTTGATGATTTTGTTTATTTTAGGATAATATATAAATTATTTAGAGATTAATAAAGTAATTAAATATTTATTTTGTTAAATCCGTAGTTTCGTGAACACTTAATAATTTTTATGAATCCCAAAACTTTTTTTTTTAATTTTTCATACACAATACAATGGACTTGTAATTTATTATTTAAAAATGTTTCAAACCATTTCGATCTCTAATGAAGCGTGTAAAAAAAAGTAAACGAAAACTCGAAGCTAAAACTTAAATTATGAATATTATACAACAAGAACATAAACACACGATTATACAAGCAGCTAAAATTTGGCACGCGTGCACTTAACGCGCGTAAAAGTATGACCGAGAGAGCGTTCATGCCTAACAAGTCAATATGAGAAACCAAAGTTTCACGCAGCTGCGACTATCCGCAAAATGCTTTTCTCCTTTTTTTTTTCTTTCTCTTCTTTTTTTTTTATTCGTACAATGTGTGCGGTCGCCATAATACTGGATTGTATCCAAGGATCGATGATCGTTGATGCGGAATGGCTGTGCGCTGATTCCTACCGTACGTAAAAGAATTTTCGTTACTCTTTTCCTCTTTTTTTCTTTTTTTTTTTATTATTATCGTACGAAGATATGGAAAAAAGAAAGTTAAGATTGAAAATTTTCTGCGGTAAGCATTTTTTGGTGATGTGATTTCAAGGGCTTTTAAATTATGGATCAGCATTATTTGAGTTTCACTGTTGAGAGATCTTCTCTTTCTTGTTTGAGAAAAAGGTGACGAAATCAATTTAAAGACCTCTTTTTATTAACAGCTTTGAATTTTATCTAAAAAAAATATTTTCTTTATATTAAAAATTCACTTAATACACACTTATTACAGAACATAATATGTACACATATATGCTGTGTAAGTAGAACAAGACTGAATACAGTCAGACCGACGAAATAACGTACATGAAAGAAGTTTAGTAATTGCAGAAAAACGAAAAAGCGATTAACCACAACCTGAAAACTTTTTCTTCCAAATGAATCAGTGGACGTACCATTAGATAAAGTTTATACCAATAAAGAAAAAAGGAATTGGAGAAAATGTTTAATTGATTGAGTGACAATAGAAACGAACCTTCAAAAATTTAATTGCTGAGACTAATATTACTTTATCGTAATACAAATATTTAATAAATTTTGTTAGTTGGTATTAACCAACAATATTATTCCGTAATTTTCCTTCTTTGAACACTTTATTTTGTGAAGCCCTTAATGATTAATAAAATACAAGCGTGAAAACACAAAAAAACATTTGTCACTTATAATTTTTACTCTGTTAATTTTATTGGAACATTCAATAAAAATTGAAATACCGCTTGAAAGTGTCTTGAAATTTCATTACGTTTACCGTTTACCTTTTGATGAAAATGACTACTTGCAGGCTTTTTAGCCCATTTAAAAATACTTCGAAACGGTTTACCTTTTTACCAGGAATTTTTTTTTTTTCATTTTATGTGCACAAATAACGAATATACTCATTAATTACTTGAAATTCCTCGAATGTTGTAATTCAAAGGAATAAAAGATAAAAGCTAACTAAAAATAACACGAATTCTCAAAAGAAAAATTTGCAGTAAAAAGTATTTCCTGTTTCTTCATACTATACGCAGAAAGCTACAAAACTGGAACAAACGCGAGGGTCATATGATAATTAATTTTATAATTTTGAGATATGTGTCAAGTGGTTCAAGATTTAATAAGACAAAAGTAGATTTTGAACATAAAATTATTTAGCTTTCATTAATTCTTTTAATTAAACAAAATACCATTTGAATTATTAAAAAAAATGCAATAATTTATGACTAGAATTTTTAATTTATTACAGCATTAATTTACTATGATGCAAATAATTTTTATTATATTTCAATATCACAGTTATAAAGTTGACTGGATATAACGTCTTTATAAATGAAAAAAGGTAAAAAGTCGATACTTACATTTAGAAGCAAGTAAGCGTAAAGTCAATTTCCTGTTGATGGTTATAACGCATAGCAACCCGGTACTCGTTCACCTTAAGAGGCATTTATCTTTACGATCAAGATTTTATATTAGCAAGGGGCAAAAAATAGAAATAATGGTTGTAACGTTTTTTTTTTAAACTAAACTGATAAAGTATACTGCTAAAATTTAAAAAAAATAATAAATAATTGTTTAGATAAGAATATTACTTTTTTTAGGCTTCTATTCTCTCTAATAAGTTTCCTGTTTTTAAGTTTGAGGGTAGAAATTTTAGCAAATTGTAGACTGCATTCAGATTTTCTATTTTGGCACGCGAAACTTTATCCTTTAAATCTGTAATACGTGTGGTTAAAAAAAATACCGGAAAACTATTTTCACAATTTTAATCCTTATCAGGATTAGCTTGTGTGTGTCAAACTTTTTTTTTCACGAATTTTTAGTTATATGCGGCTCGTGAAAAGAAATACTTTTTTTTAATGAAAAAAACGATCTTTGAAATTTTTTGTCGGATCCTGATGAATTCAATTGCTAATCAAAAACTTCCAGATTTTGTTGAAAATTTATATTAATTATAATTTCTAAATATTATCTTACGATATTTAATAGTAATTTTTTTTTTTATTTTTATCTTTCTAATAGTGATCTTTAAATAATAATTTACAAAGTCATTATAATGCTGATTAATTAAAAAAGTGCACCTTTAACAAAAAAAATTTTTAATTAATATTAATTTTTATAATTACAGCCATATGGAACTATACAAAATCATTTATAAATAAACTTCCAATGTTAGTCAAAAAAATGATATTTTTCGAAATTTTCTCCGTACTTTCAAGGGTTTATTACAAAATTTGCCTTTCTAAGCAATGGAATCACTTGAAAATTTGTTGAATTTAGGTAAAATCAAACTCCAACATATTCAGTATGGAACAAAAGTGCTTTTACCCATTTAGAAAATTACTTATACATTCGCACATGCCTCCGAATCCTAGTCACAAGTCTTCAAGTGGAAAGTGGGCGCAACTTTATTATTTTCGACAGTATGAAAAGCAGCACGTGCTACGGTATAGTCGTTTGGTCGTTTACGAACTTTTTGATTTACATCTACAGAGTATATAGTTATGTTGTAAGTTCAATTTTTTTTTCTTCTTTAACAAATTTTTGATAAAAGCATGTAATATTGATTCATATTTCACCGAACTTTTGTTTGAAATAATAAGATAATAAATTTTAGTTTAAAATGTTGATTTACAGAACGAGAAAAGGAATCACTTGATAAAATTGATGAAGTAAAAAATAATTGTCATAAAACTAACATTTATTATGTAGTTGATTAACAAATAACGGAATCATAATAAAAAAAATCAAAAAGTTATCACAAATTTGGCAATGATACTCATCTAATAAAATATTGTATTTATCATATATTGAATGATAAAAATTTCTCTGTAACATATTTTCATATTCATGCGTTTATTAATAGCAGCAACATTAAATTTAGTTTTTTTAGCCGAGTTATAATATAAGGTCCAGCATAAAATAAACATGTGTACTCTGTCATCATTAATTTTAATGAAAATTATGGCTTCTCTCTACTCAGTCGTAAAAAGCCCTTTAGTCGTACAACTGGAATGCTTTTAGCACTCCAGTTGTACTATACAGCAATATAATACGACGTAAATTGTACGATATAGCTTTTCAATTTATTAATTACAGATTATAATAAGCGAAGTAAGAAACTTTAATAGAAAGTAAATATAATTTTTTATGGAAATCAAAGGAAATTGCATTTAAAATTCTTAGGAGCGTTTAATTTAAAAAAAGCTAAAATATAAATAAAAAATATTTCAATTTTGTTTGAAAGCTAAGTAACAAAAGACAAGTATGATATTGTGAGCAAGTAATGTAGCGATAAACAAGGAAGTTAAGATGCTATAGCGTACAAGTTTTCTCTTAAATGAATTCACCGATTACTTTGAAATTTTGGAAAAACGTTTGGATTTGCAAATACTTCGAAAGCTACTCACATGTTTTTTTAAATAAAAAAATTTAAATTCGAATTTTTATACTTTTACTATTTTTAAAATAATACAAGAAGCTTTTCGGTGCATTTGCAAATTTCAAACGTTTTTCCGAAATTTGAAAGTAATCGGTGAATTCATTAAAGAGAAAACTTGGAATAACAAAAGGGTAAAACGCGTATCTGTGTGAGTGCGCGGCAGCCTCTTGACAATTTCTTTTCACTAAAATTTTTAATATTTTTCGTTAAAGTTATAATGCAGCTATACGGAGATCTTAATTTTAATAAAAAATTTATGAAAAAAAATTTTTGTAAAGTATAAGCCATAAAAATGAAGCCAAGTTTAAAAAGTATTGAGTGGAGTATAAAACAAGAGAAAAAAAGTTAATTAAAAGCAAAAGCATCAATTACAATTAGAATTTCCACTGGAAAATGGATTCATTATAACTCGACTCATCTCTTAAGGGAGTATGAAAGAAAATAAGGAGTAAATAGAGAATAAAAAAAGAAGCATAAAAATTGAGAGAATGAAAAAATAAGCTAATATGATACGGAAACATGGTAAATAAGCTCTCTTATTAATAAAATTTAAACCTCAAGTTTCACTTTATCGCTAACAGTTGAGGGTTCATTTAATTTTTTTTTTCCATTCACTTTGGACATTAAATTAATAATGCAATGTTATTGAAGTAAATCAAATGAAGTGTTGGGTAAAAAGATTCATGCAACAAATAATTAAAAATAAAAGCGTTTTAATCTATTTATTAGCCACGATTAAATATGAAATTATTGTACCAAAATAAACAATAAATCCCGATCGCTTCTTCAGTAAAATTAAATAGCCCACAGCTTTGAAAACTTGTTACCTACATTTTCTTTATCTGATCGGAAATAACATTATAAAAGCGACTATCTAATTTTCAAGATTGTGACATTAAAAAAAAAGAAGAAAAAAATAAAGAGAAAAAGAAGAAGCCCCAGGTGGCATGAAGATCGAGTTGAGCGAGAAAAAGTTTTCTCTTAAGGCGAGCGCAATGTTTTCCAATCAAGAGCAACTATGACGGAACGATATTTTTTTTTTCTATAAAACGAGACGACCACTTCCTTCCGGTATGCAAACGTGGATGATATAATTATTTTTATGATTTTTAATTTTTTTTTCTAATCTCTGAGAATGAAGGATAAAATTTTTAAAGGAAATTGGTTTTATAAAAGTATACGGAGGTGGAATCAATTAATTCTATTTTGAGTTTATTTATTTCAATGGCTTATTTTAATGTACAAATATTCTATAGATTATAAATTAAGATGTTTGATCACCCACGCTCTATTTTATATTTTTATCAAAAACTTCATTGATATATTGTATTCGATTCATGAATGACATCACGGAGTTCAATTTAAAAGATCTACGTTATCACAGTTGAATGAGATAAGATCTCGTATATTTTCCTTTCATGCAATGTATTATGTAAATTTACGTATATAACCACACGAAAAAAAGAACGGGCGTTCAACAATTTAGTTTTCGCATTGAGTTTACTGAATTGAAAAACTCAATGTGTACTTAATAAAAAAACATGTATTTACTCTGAGGGTAAAAATATTAATGAATCGTATAAACGAGCTTGCATGAACGTACTATGCTCTGATGTTTTTATTTGTCTGCGTGGGTTTTTCAAAAAGAAGAAATTTCAAATAGGACGTAATTTAAAAAAGTTAGCTTTGCTCGTGGCTTTATGCGAAGAAAAAAATAAAGTTTCCATAATTAAATACTACACTCGAAATTATACATACTAGTTTTTTTATTGAAGATAAAGAAAAATAAACAAACAATTAAAATATACTTTATAAAAAAGGTTCAAATGTATAACACTTTACAAAACAAAAATTAAAACGAGCTTTCAAACAATTTTAATTCCACTCATATAGATTTTAACAACTACTTCAAAAAAAGCCACACTATATGTATACGAATGTCTCTATTCTAATGAACGTATATAAAATTTTTTTTTTTTGAAATTGCAGCACGTAACGCAAATGGTGCTCGAGGGGAGAGTTTCTCGGATCGTCCACTTTTTTATTTTTTATGTTCACCAAAGTGATGAAATTACGCAAAAGGTGGAAAATTCGTTTTGAGTGAAGCGTGTAATTTGTGACTGTTAAATAGTTGGGATGATAAATTATGATTTTTCATTTCGAGTTGTAGAATTTTGAGAAGATGTTCAAATGTTTTAATTAACGCTTAATTTTAATATTTATTTAGTAAATGTTTTAATTTATGTAAAATTGTAATATTTATGTAGTATTTTTATTTTTACTATATAATGTGGAATGCTTGCAATGTAAAAATAAAAAAATAAATTAAATCTGGAAAACTTAATATAAAATATAGTCAAAATGTTAATTGTGTAAAAATAAAACATCTGGCATTCTAATAAATATTACACGTGAAAATTGTTTAGTTTTGTAAAAAATTACACATTAGAAATGGACATAACTTTTTTTTTTATTTTATTTTTTATGTTATTTAACGTCGCTGTATTTTATGCTATAGTTACGTTGCTAATGAGCGACGAAGGTCGTGAATGTGTTTGTGAACAAAGCACTTGGCGTACAGAGGTGCTTGTATAAATTGGCTGAGAGCGGGATTCGAACTCGAACTCTCGGCTTGAGAATCCATCGCTCTACCGTGGGAGCCAATGACGACCTTAGTTATTTCCTTAAAAATCAATTTATTAGCCCTTGATACAAATATAATCTTAGATTTTCGTTTTCATCATAACAGAATTTAACACTCTAAAAATTAAAAGCTACATTTAAGTTGGTTCATCAATTATTAATTAATTTTGTGATTTAAAGCAAGTAAGATTGAAATTTTTTTAAATGTTAGTCATTCTAAAAACAAAATAGTTCAAAATCAATAAACTCGCAGGTGTTAAATTGACTAAAAATCATAAACTTTAAAGAAAGATTCTTGAGAGGACAATACACCTGAAGTTTTCGAATTCAGCATTAAACGAACTGAAAGGCAATGCCTCACTACAATTGAAATCGCTTAAAGTGCTTTATAGCGTATTTACGGAGTTGCCCGTAAATAAGAAGCTCACTTCAACGTGTACAGTCCTCCTCCCCTTCCCCGGTATCTGAACTCAAATGAACTCGTGTTTAATGGAGCAAGTGATTAAATTTAAATGACATTATACACTAAATAAACAATTAAAAGAGACTGGAAATCTTATTCGAAATTCGAATTAATTAAAAAAATAAATAATATTTTATATTATGAATTAATTTTAAGTAGTACATTTTTTAAACGTGATTCACTTTAAAAAAAATATATTTATTTCAATTTTAACGATGAGAACGATAAATGATATGCGTTTTTCATAGTGATTTATGCATTGATGGAATATATTGCATGATTTTATTATCCTTATTAACATTTTTTAAATGTATTTATTATTGAAGAAAATGTAAATACATATTTTTAACTCATCAGATTTTTAAAGAAAGATTTCCAACGAAAATAGATTTAATTTAAAAAAAGTCGAAAAAAAGCTTATTAGCAGCTTATATGACTTTTTAAACTTACGAACATAGCTAGACTTGTACTCTGTGCGTAATGCATCATACATACTAATGAAAATGCGTTGCAGAATCACGTAAATTTATAATAGAAAAGCTCGTGCTATAAATTAAAAATTTTTTTTTAAAAAAGAAATAAATCAGAATGTTGACGTAAATACGTTAAATCAATTAAAAAAGATAATTTTACTAATTTAAAAATTAATTTTTATCTCGATTTTTATTCAATTTTGGAAAAACAGTGGAAAATGCATTTAAATCAATTTTATTATATTTATAATTGAAAAAAAATAATTTGAAATATAATTTTGTTTCTAAAAAGCCATTCTTTTTCAATCAATTACGAAATATATTTTTACGAAATATACAATTATTGCTTGACAATTTTCCTCAATGTTAAAAAATATAAATATCAATAATAAATAATCTTATTATAAAGTATTAAAAAAATAAATTCCATTTAACTACGAATTTTATTAATTACGAGATTCACGAAATTCCTAGACTTTCATACGCCAATTAATCATTCAAGCTAGTCTCGCAATTAATTATAAGACCTCACTTGACAGTTTGGGTAAGCCACACAAGTTAGGGTACGCTCGTAAAACAAAAACTTAATGTTATCATATTTCCAAGGCATTACTTCGCTTAGTGTACAAAAAAAAGCATTTATAAGTCATAATAAAACTATTTGATTATAATGTTTTTCTTTTGTTCAAAAAATCTTTTGCTATTGTTAGTAATTGTTAATTTAACTGAATATGTTTTATAGGAAAATAGGTAGGAAAATTAAAAAATAAAACACTGTACAACTTATATTTATTTTTATCAACCTTTTAACCTTTATTATAATGGTCCTTCTCGTGATATAATGTGATGGAATATTATAATAAATTAAATAATCTAATTACTTCTGTTATAATAATATATATAAATTTGATAGTATTGTCAGTCGTAATATTTGCATTTTTGTAAACAAAAAAGAATTCTATTGTCAAAAAATTGAAAAAGAAAATTGAAATATAAAAAATTTTCGAAATTATAACACATGCTAATTCGCATGAAAAATATTTGAAAAATTACCGCGACAAACAAATAATTTGATTAACAATTTTGAAAAAAAAAACTTAATTAAAAATTGTGTATTCCCTCGGGCACACTCACACTGGAATAATGAAACAAAGTGCAAGACGAGAACGAACGAACGAACTTGGCTCTTAAGGGTTACATTTATCTCGTGGCAAAAAGTATACGTGACTTTTTCCAAAGTTCAAAGATGCGCCATGACTTGAGTGCAAAAACTTAAAGGCATACTAATGAAAGAGTAACTTTTTTTCCCTACTATTTAATTGCAAAAAAATTGCGCTTTTCAGAAAAACGCATTTTAAATGAGAGAAGAGAAAAAATGTGTTGATTTTTAAAAAATAAAAGTGCATACTTTAATTAAATTATTAGAAAAGACTAACCAAACAGTAGTCGTTAAAAGAAACCAAAAAAAAAATAATAGGTCCATTATATAGCCCATAAAAATCTTAAAATAGAAAACAAAAGAAAGCATTTTAGGGCAACTGTCTTTTTCGTGGGGACTCAAGTGGGTTTATCTATCCTAGAAAAGCTATATTTTCTTTAAGGCTTTTGCTATCGGCAAACCTTTCAATCAATAACGTTAGCGCATACTTTTTCTATTTTTTATTTGCCTTCATCTAATAGCAAAAGTGCCATACAGCCTTCGATACTCTTTTAACGAATTTATTATTCTTATAAAAATAAATTTCAATTCAGAGGTCCATTATTAGCGATACAAATTATGTTTAATTTTTATTGATTAAGATGAAACTACACGATAAATTGAACTTTTTATTACGTTTTTAAGTTGAATGAACAATTAATTAGGCTTATAAGATTAAAATTAATAGCTCGTGGTTTTAAGATTTTCAAGCATTATCGTTTCCTTTTTTAACGGCAATGTAGAGTAACCCTTTATAATTTATTTTCTTTTTTCATTTTATCCTCGTGAAGAAATAAAGGTGGATTATCAAAAACTTCCATTATATTCTAGGGGAAACTCTCAAATAAACATTTAAACGTACAGAAAAGTTTTTTAATGACGTGAGACAAAAGTTTCTTATTACTGGTGTATTATTGAAAAATTTTATGAGACTTTTTTACAGTTTCATTTTATTTCAATTACATTGAATATAATTAATTTATCAACAATCATATAAATTGAATATTCCAAACATTTACCGATGACTTTTTGCACCATCTTTTTATTTTTTATGAAAAAAAATCATAACGACGAGAAAATAAAAAGCTTCGGGCTCGCAATCTTTGTCAAGCTCAAGGAAAAAAAAAACAAAAAAAAAGAGAGAAAAGAAAATTTACGAGAAAGGTCGTATACGTGAGGTTATCGTAGAGACGCTAAGATTTTCTAAAGGATCACGCAGGGATCGTATATACATAAATGAACTATATATATACAGTTACTTGAGCGCTCATTTGGGAATCGTTGACCTTGTGCGATGGCTTCTCTTTCCTTTACTGTCTCTTCACTTATCTTAGCATTTGATTGGATATAACGATTGCTGGGTAAATATTCTTAAAAGGAAAAAAAAATTTTTCACTTTTAGGAAATAAATTTTTTTGGAGGCTTACAGTTATGTATTCATGCAATATTATTTTGTTTCTTGTTTAAAGAAGCAAGGGAGTATTGAGTTTGAAAGAAATAAAAAATATTAATACTGATTTATCATGCAAAACTTTTTAATTCATTCAATAACGTATTAGTTTTTTCACATTTCGTTTATCGATAATACAAGTAGTACCTGATTCTACAATGTAACAATGATATTACATTTTTAAATAACTTTTAAATATTGTAAAAAACTTGCCATACCCTAAACAAAGAAATAATACTTAATTTAAAAAGCTCCGAAATCAGCAGAGACTGTTAGCCTCCAGACAATGAGCCTATCAAATATTCGTTATAAGAATAAAAGAAAACTGCCTATTGTCGTGGATCTAAAGCAAAGTTCGCCTTATGATTAAAAAAAAATGGACTAAATTATTGAACCTGTAGAGTATAAAGGTAAGTTGACACAGCTATACTTAGCAAATATTTATGCCTCGTCGACGGGGAAATACAAAGGGACAAATTGTAGAGAGAAACGCGACAGTTGAAGCAATGTACCAAGTTAATTATTGTATAACCAGCAAAAGAAAAGAAGTGGAGTGAAGCGAGTAGAAAGCAAACGAAATAGTCGGACTGGGTTTTTTATCAAGATATTTTTATTTTTGCAAGAGTTCTGAAAAAAATTTCATAATTTCGTAAAATAAATAGATAATAAATTACAGTTATTTATGTTTATATATACTTTACGTTATAAAGTTCCTGTTGAAATTATTGTGTTCTGATATATTTATTAATTTAATTTGCCGATATTCCAATTATTATTTAATGCAATTTAAAAGGTACAATAAAAATTTTATTTAAAAAATATTTCAAAAGGAAGCCCGGAGAACGTAAAATATTGTATTGCATTTTATTGTGCATTCAGTCCTCGTCATATTTTATTTAACTTATATAACTGAAATCAAAGCGCAATAAACACTACACATAATATAAAATAATAAAAAGCAATTCTTTGAAAATGAATTTTCGAAAAAGAAAAGGATATCAATGTAAATAGTGAAAAGCAATAAAATCGATAAAGCATTACTTTTCACTTTGTCTCAGTAACGTTGTTCACACAATAGAACATTTTATATGAACGCATTTTTCTCGTAAAAGTAAAAAAAAGTTTATTTTGTTTTTTATGGAATTAAAAATATTTTTTTTATTTAATTAAAAAAAAATCTTTATTTAGCTAAGCAAAACGTATGCAAAATTTTTCCAATAATCAGTCCCTTTTTCTATCATGCAAAAAGCAAGCAGTTTCGCAAACTGTAAGTCATCCATACATGTTCTTTCTTTCTATAAAAGAAAACATTTTTTCAGTGTAGTGACAAAGGCACTCGAGCAAAAAAAAAGATGGCAAGCATAACAATGAAAACTTTTTTACATCCGCAACGACTTGGTAACCTCAAAAAAGAGCAAAAAAAACTTGGACCATATGCTTATGCTTTTTTCATACAAAAAAAAAGGGTCGATTTAGCTAGATATCAATTTCAAAAAAAAGGAGAAGAAGAGCGGAGCAACGAAAGCACGGATTACAGAACTTATGTTAACATCGCACGTATAGTATATACACTTGTGGCTCCGTGGTATTACATTTTTGAGATATTGAAGAGCGTAAAAGTTACTCGACTTGAGTGTTACTTTGTAAGCTGAGTGAGAGATGCGTTATTACTGCGAAATGGGACAGAGAAATTATGACTGCGGGTGAAATATACATAAAAAGTTGATGAAAAGATGTTACGATTTTTTTTTTATTAATTAAAAATAAATTTTTATTCATATTTTATTCTGATGAAATTATTTTTATAATGATGCAGAGAACATTTTTATTTGAACGCTAGATTAATTTTGTTTAAAATGGTTACTATTTCCTACAGTATCTCTAATTTTCGATATTTTATGCAAACGATACGAATATCTCTGTCATTTTAATCAAATAATTTATTTTAAGTAACTTTTGTTGTTATCTAAAACAAAATTGAATCGAACAAGTATAACTTTCAATTATTGCAATTGCTATATACTCGCACACGTGAACACGCATACGCACGAGTACAAGAACATTTTATTAATTTTATTTAAACCCATTGACATAAATATACCCTAGCAAAAAGAAATAGAAGATTTTCAGGTCGAAAACCAAACGAGTATCTTTTCACTTGAAAACGACGACCCCGTTGCATGTACCAGCTAACTTGAAATAAAGAATGTCGCAAGCTCCTCAACACTTTAAAAGTCAAGAGTCTGGGAAGTTTGGCTTATAAATTATCAGCATATCAGTCCTTTAGAGAGAATTCCAATTAACGTGTAAACCGATGCAAATCATAAAGAATCAAACATTCATTAAGAGAAAGCCGCGCCAGCAGCAGTGTATATTTTATTCATCAAGCAAGTAAAAGCACGCAAAGGAAAATCGTTGAAGGAAAATCTACCGACCGAATTTTGGAGTTTGATGCTGTACAATGGAGAGAAGAATCTACAGATTTTATGGAAATTATATTAAAATGACTTGGTGTTGATTTATTGAAGTTGCAGTTCGTACAAAGAAAGTTTTTGAAGTATCAGTGGACGGTGAATATGAAAGCAAACAAATTCTTTATTAAAATGAAACGTTTGATAATCTAATAATGATTTAGTTTTTATTTTAATAATATCTATTGCATATAATGAAACTGTAAAAAAATTTTTTTAATTTTTACACATTGGAGTGTTTTAAGTAAAACACAAATTATTTTTGTGTTACAAATTACTTTAAATAATAAAATGTGTAATTCTAAATTATGAGAAAATTAAATCACCAAATCAGTGAATTTGACGAAAAATTTTGTCGTTTTAAAGTAATCCAAATTTCAAGTTTGAATTTGATGTTTTTTTTTTTCGTCGCTATATTTGTTATGCTAATCAGCGACGGAACTCGTAAGTGTGTTTATGAACAAAGCACATGTAACGTACAGTGGTGCTTGTAATTGATCGGTTGCTGAGAGCGGGGTTCGAACTCGAAACCTGGAGATTACGAATCGAACGCTCTTCCGACTGAGCCACAGGCCATTTCATATAATTTGATGTTAATTTTACAAACTCATGTGTAAAATGTTAACTCAAAAATTTTTGATGAGAAAAAATTTTAAAAAATCACACAAAATTTTTCACGGCATATTACATTAATTACTAAACTATGAAATGATACCGTATAACAAGATAGCTTTTCACTACATTAAATCTCGCGCACTTCATATGCACTAAATAATCCTGCGATATGTCGTTAACCGAATAAATTTAAATTAAACACGCTAATTACAATGATGAAGTATTACAAGCTGCAATAAGAGCACTTTAGTCGAAATTATCATTATATAATTAAATAAATTACGAACTAGTTGGCTAATAAAATTAAACGTTAACTTTATGGAGATTAGTTTCGCTAATCTCACAGGAGAATCAGTATACCGTGTTTAACTCCCGTATCGAGCGATTCCAGGATCGGCTTGTATTCTCTCAATGGTATTAAATTTTCTTTTTTTATTTTAATTTGTAATTTAACTGGTCGCCGATTATCGGAAAATAATTGATTGATTTTAACTTTTTGTTTAATCAATGCATTTTTAAGGTAATTATGAAATTTAAAAAAAAAATTTCAAAAGATATAATGGAATTTGAATGATAAAATTAATTTGAATTCATTATTTGAAAATTTTTCAATAAATTTCGTGCACTCCGAATATAATGCGTTGGAATTAATTTTATCATTCAATTACATTTTATTACAAGCACTGAATTTCTCTATACTTATACGTTGAAATTCATGATCCCATTATTATTTTCACTAGTTCATAATCGCTTAATGCAAAATTTCAAAATTATTTTCATCCGAATAAGTTTATCATCAGTGAAGAAAACACTTGCAAAGCAACGAGCCTTTATCTCTCTATTAATCAAATCCAAAGATTCGGAAACAATTCTTCCCTTATCTTATTCTCGTAAAAATGAAGAGAGAAGAAACGAGTACGAAAAGTTTTAAAATTTTCCCATTTCCCTTTAGTAACTTAGATTTTCTATGAATAGTAATGAGATTTCCGACTTTAAAAAGCCGTGAATTTTATGCACAAGCGATTTCACGATTTTTACGTTGCTTTTGGCTCGCTCTCTCGCTTAGCCTCTGGCGTTATACGACTGGCAGTATAGCAGAAGCAGTAGCGGCAACAACACAGCTCAAATAGTTATTTGTTATTTGTCACGCGTGTGAATGTTTTATTGTCAGCTGTTGCCATACTTCTTCTCTCAACGACTTACGCTCGCTCGTTATTTATCTTAGACGTTGAAAAAGAACTTTTATATCCAACATGTTGCGCTTCTTACACGCCCACGTGAATTGTCATTTTTTTAAATAATTCCAGCAGAAAGGCTGAAATACATTTGTGTAGTTTTATGGAAGTTTAAATAATTCATGGATTGATACGAATGTTTAAATCATCAATTTTTTCAACTAATTAGAGTAATCTTAACCCACACACTACAACTTTTTTATAAGCACGTTATAAGCTAAAATGTATAATGAAAAATTGTTTTTTTAAAATTCTAAGGTAACGAATACAAAAAAATATTTGAAAATTCAATATTTTCTTTTTTTGTTTTTAAGGCTTACAAATCATATTTAAAAACTTTTTATTACTACATTAGCGAAATACAATCAACAAGTTGAAAATGCATGAATTCAAACTATCAATTGATTTATTAAACGTTGTGTAAAATACATAATATATTAGATACCGAAAAAAAATCAAAATTTTATAAGCACGCGTAACGATAAATTATCTTTCCCCGAGCGCTTAATTCTAAACTTCCTTATCTTATCCAAGTTGAAAATCTCTCTCGACAAGTGGCAATTCAATTACAATAACTTTTGAATTTATGATGAAGGGTTTCTCTTCTCTCGTATGGCTATAAAAGCCAAGGCAAATGAATTTCAAGAAGAGATAAGAGCGAGACCAATTGCTAAAAGGGATAATCTAGAACTTAACCATTACTAATTTTACATGATGAATTGAAGATTATAGATACCGCGGGCAGGTTTATTTAATATCTATATAAGCTTATTATTTTATGATGCACTCAGAACTGATATTATTCAAAAGGGCGTTGGCGGTGAATTTATTAAAGATTTTTTGATTTTATGATTATTTTTAGGGTGATGATCAGGGTGGAATACAAAGGATTTTTAATATCCCCTCGAGTATATTTCAATCAAAATCAATTAAGGTGTATGTATATGATGCAATTTTTAAATATAGCATTTTTACATAATATTGCCTAATAAATATACAGCTTGCCTATTTGAAAATAATCTAGTATGAAATTCTTTTTATGAAAGTTATTTTACATGTATTTTTTCTACGCTAAATAAATTGATAAACAAACGACTTTTACTCCATTACTTAAACTATTTTAACGCAAAAGTTTAGCATATTGGTAGATCAAATTCACGTTAAATCGACTGAATTAAATTTTCAAGTAAAAACACGTGCACGTCCAATAAACGGAGTGCCCCGTGTTTTAGCATTAAAATAAAATTTAAAAACCATTTTGATCTTCAACGCTCGATTACACTTTGAACAAAAATACAATACAATCTTTTTTTTAAATAAAAAATTGAATTTTCTTTTTTAACAATAAAGTCCGTCGAACAATACAATATCATTGAGTTTGCACGTAACATAAAAGAAATCAAATAAGACAAATATAAGAAGAAAAAGAAAAGAAAAAAATCTGGAAAAAAAAGCATGTTTACTACTCGCAAAGCCACAAGGTATAAGCATCGATTTACTGTTTATCTAAAGCGTTTTGTGCGAAAGCTTTATGCGATACCAGACTAAGTGCACTAAAGGCTATACCCCATTCACCTTTTTCCTTACACGTGCCGGCTATTGTTGGATTGAGTGCCGCACAACATATACAGCATATACACAGAGAGGATTTGAGTGGTCTTGAGAATAGGCTATTGTTGTATCGAAGGTCTCAAAATAGTTGGTTCTTATTTTTTTCAAATTTAGAAAAGTGATTCTTTCAAGGGAAAAATAATGTATTGGTTCGTTGTTTATGATTTTCGAGGTAAATAGCTAAATTTATAAGATAATTTTTATCATAAATTATTCATGTAGATTTTTCCAAAACAGAATTTTGTTTTTTTGATAAAAACATCGATCGCGAATTTGCATTGTTTATAAGAACCCAAAAGACACTAGATTCATATTTTATTGAAAAAAATGCTGAACGAAATTTGTTTGGTTGGATACTTGTAATACTTTCCGCATGATGAACGAGTTGCTATAGATTTTCCTTCGATAACAGAAGAAAGTAGCTTTGCGAAAGCAGCAATAGCAGAAATAAGCTTCTTATTCTTTTATAATTTTCATTTTAAAGGGGCGAATGTACAGGAGGTTGTATTTTTTCTTTTATAAATGATGTTAATTTGTTGAAAATTTTATTATTAAAAAGACGTTAAAAATTTTGTGTTAGTAAATTTGAAAAATCTATTGTTATCCAAATATAATTTTAAATATATGAATAATAATTGAAACTTTGTAAAAATTACTTGAAGTGGATTTCACGGGCCAGATATACAAGAGAGTTAAAAATATTAACCTTATTAAAATTTGATAAAACATTATTTATAAAATTTATAAATTATTCTATCATGATTTTTGTTAATAATTTACTCAAACACATAGTATTTAAAATTTGCGAAAATGTCAATGAGGGAGATATTTTCAACTCGTTCATGCATGCCCTTAAATAAATTGACCTTTTGTTGTATTTCTCTAATAAATAAACTTTTTAAAAATTAGCTTCGATAGTCAATGAAGTTATTAATAATTCCGTAATATTTTCAGTATCAAATATTTACTAAAATATTAGGTTTTAGTTAATATAAAATATTTGAAAGTTTAATCATTTATGATAAATACTTTGAATAATTAGTTAGGTAAACATTTGAATTAAGTGAAACAAATAAAATAATATAAATTTTAAATTTAATTAAGATTATAATTTTTAAATAAAACTGACCTTTTGAAATTTATTGAGAGTCGGTCTGTGGCTCAGTCGGTAGAGCGTTGAATTTGTAATCTTGGTGTTCTGAGTTCGAATCCCGCTCTCGGCAGCCGATTGATTCAAGCACCACTGAACGTTATACATGTGCTTTGTTGACTAATACACTTACGAGCTCCGTCGCTGATTAACATGGTAAAAATAGCATAGCATACACATGGCAACGTTAAAAAATAAAATAAAATTTAAAAAATGAATAAAATTTATTTTATGTGAGCATAACATTTTTTTTGGATTGAACGTTTGAAATTTTTAGTTAACAACAAGATACAATGACCGAACCGTTTAATGGCTCGAAATTTACCTTTTAAGTGTAAAAAAAAAATGTAAAATCACTGATAAAAGAACATTGCTCTTGGCTAAACTTTAGCTTGAGATAAGCACAATCAGTGATCGATGGGAAGCACTTTAAACGAGAGTTTAACGAGGTCACTGTGTAATTCTCTAAATGCCAAGCATAACCACAACTTAATGAAGATTCAACGCGAAATCGAATGCAGTTTGAAATTTCTGAACGATGCATTTTCCTGGGCTTTCAACTATTTCGCATTCTATTAAGTGTTATGCTCCTTGTGCAAAATTCGAGAATCAATCAAATCTTTTCAAACTTTTTAAATGTCATCTTTTTATAGTGTATGAATGTTGAGTAATTTTATAGATTGAAATTTCTTATTCTTCTTAATAAAAAAATTATTTTTGTTTTAATGGAAATAAAATTTCTTAATATGAATAAGATCATGGGTAAAATCTTTCTTAAACTTTAAAAATCCCGTACTGAAAATAATCAATTTTCTATTATATTTAAGGTATTTCTATCGAGATGAGAGAGAGCGCTATATTTGTGCGAGTGAGATAGAAGTTGAAGATTTGTACAAATAAAAACGTGGCAACAGTGTAGCACTCGATAATAAACATTTAAATGTCATATTGTTTTGAATTTTTGGTTATGATTGGAATTAATGGTTATAAATTTATTTCTTTAATTCATGAATTTATGAATTATTAGTTTTGCCGCTTTTTTATATAGTAAAATTGTTAAAAGATTTTAAAATATTATTCTACAACTAATAAATATAAAATAAAATATTTAAATGTGTTTTTTTATATAAAATAATTATTGAAATTTATTAATTTATTTTTAATTTTACTAACTTTTCATTAGTTTCTTTCAATATTTATATAAATTGACTATAAGATTTTTAAATTTTATGCAGTACTTATTGTTTGTCAGTAATTTATTATCAAATGCTGTGGAAAATGACTAAAAAAATTGACAGATAGAGAAAAAAAAAGAGCGCGCGAGTTGCAACGTTGTCGACACCAGACGAATCGAAACCATTCGCAAAAAATACATATCTTCCCACGCACTTTTCTCACGAACTAAACACAACAACGAAAATTTTAAAGTATCAAAATTTTCGTCAGATAATCTTCTTTCAATAAATGAAAAATTAAATAATTCTAACATACGGTTATAAAATGGTCGTCATAAACAACTTCAAAAAGATCGCATAACGAATGGTGCCCTATTTCTCCCATGTTAAAAACCGAAACTTTAAAGTGCAATAAAAATCAAACCACACACAAGAAATAACTGAAATTTTCACAGAAGATAGATAAAGATATTATAAAACCTTGAGCCAAATTTGAAACAAAACTAACATAAACTGTTTGCGCGATAGAAATACCTTAAATCTCGTAACATAAAATAATCGAAACTAGTTTATAGATTAAAAAAATCTCTACCGGGTGAGTCACTGACGACCTCTCTCAGCTTTTTTACTGAAAAAATTAATTTAGTTTTTTGAAAAATATTTATGTCTATTTTTAAATTTAATATAACAAGTTTAATTCGTGTAAATATTGTAAAAATAAAGGACAGTAAAGAAAAGGTTTTCTTTTTTCTGTTTTTAACAATCAGTCGATCAATATTTTATACAATAACAAACTATTGTAATGGTAATTTTTTTTTTTAATTTATTTAATGTCGCTTTATTAATGCTATCATTACGATGCTAATCAGCGGCGAAGTTCGTTTCAATGTGTTTGTGAATGAAGCATATGGGTTGTTTACAGTGATGCTTATACAAATCGGTCACCGAGAGCGGAATTCAAACTCGGATCCTCGAGAATATGAATTACCGACTGAGCTACTGAAGACCTCTGTAATTGTCATGATTCGCTTACATAAAAAATTAAAAATCACACATTTTTAATATTATTGAAATAAGAAAAAAATTATTTTTACAAAATTAATAAAATTTTCGTTCACTGAAACATTTTAATCCATTTCACTCTTTAATGTCTCAACTTCATTTGAATTTAAAAATGTATTAATATATTAGTTCTGTAAGGATAAGGTTTCCAATTAACAATTATTGCACTTTTTCAGTCACTTTAAAAGTATAAAAATTTATTTTTTACAAATTACACTCAATTGTTGTATCTACTGTGAGCAGTGTCCTTTTCTTTTGTGTTTGATCATGGAATACTTGCAAAATGTAGCATAGGCACAATTAGAACAATAATATTTATTTTTTGTTGCACTTAGTGTTAATATGATAACTTATAGCGCTGTAACTATTTCTAATTGCTTTACAGAGTTTGCACTGGAACTTCAATGTTGCTTTGCATCGGGCGCAAGTTTTCAATAAAGAATACGGTTTTCTATTAGCTATGCTATTTTTGCATATTATGCAGTTAAGTTTAACCAGCTTGGGATCTGAAATAAAAATTTAAGTAGCTATTAATATTTTGCAATTCAATATTAATTGATCCCATATGGAAAAAATTTCTGGAATTAATTGTAAATAACTGTTAATAACTGTAAATAAATGTAAATAACTGTAAAAAAAAGTGTTAAAAAATGTCAGAATTGAGACATAAATAACAGTTATTTACAGTTATTTACAATTATTTATAGTTATTTACTGTTATTTATATTTATTTACAGTTATTTACATTAATTCACTTTTTTTAAATATTATTCACAATTATTTTACAGTTTTTTATAGTTCGTCGGGTGAGAAGAAAAAGGTCGCAACTCAGACAAGCTATGAAAAAAGTATCAACTCGATTTTGTCCATTAAAAAGTACTAACTCAACTTGGCAACAAAAAGGTTACAATTCGGCTTAGCTCATTTAAATTTAAATTAGTTAATTAAAAATATTAGTTATTAATTAGACGAGTTATTTTCAATTATTTACATTTTCGATAATTTTCACAAATTCATTCAATTTTTTTATATGTGCAAAATTTTGAAAATGTGAATAACTGTAAATAATTGTAAAAAACTATGAAAAACTGTAAATAATTGTAAATAATTATGAATAACTGTAAATAACTGTAAAAAACTGTAAACAATTGTAAATAACTATAAATAATTGTTAATAATGATTAATAACATTAAATTATTCACAATTCAAAAAATTTTTGGAAATGTAAATAATTGTAAATAATTATGAATAATTGTAAATAACTATAAAAAACTTAATAATTGTAAATAATTGTAAATAACTGTAAATAACTGTAAATAATAGTAAATAATAGTAAATAACTGTAAATAATTACTATTTATGTCTCAATTCTGAAATTTTTTAACAGTTATTTACAATTATTTACTAATATTTACAGTTATTCACAGAAATTATTTCCATACGGGATGTTGATTATAAATAAATAATTAAGCAAGAAATGCTATAATCAAAGCTTACCTTGTTTGTTTCTAGGGTTTACTTTGTGGTTTGTACATCCTGTATTGTTAGAAGGCAAACTTACATTATAAAACACCTTAATACTAGTAATTGAAAGCTTCTCCACAACCACTTTCGCACTTATTATTTGTTTAAAGAACTTTCTTAGATCAATCATAACATCTCCAGATTGATCGGCGTCTGAGAGTGCATCTGTTTAAGAAAAAATTAATTTTATTATTAGGCGATAGTTTGGCTAATAATACAGTAACGTTGAATTGATGAGAGTATATGAAAAATTGAATTATTAGAACACGAAAAAAGTTGAATTAAAATGAAAACATTTATTCTACTGTCAAATCACTAAGTATAAGATAAAGTATTGAGAAAAGTCCACCTTTTGGGTCGAATAAATTAATAAAATAAAAATTAATAAATTTATAATAACTTACTTTTTTCGTTGTTATAGTTCTCCTTACATGTCACATTATTAGAAGTAAAAATTTTAATAACACATGTCCGCGACATATCGTTTTAATTAAAATTCTCTTTTCTAAATTTTATTTAACGTCGCTGTATTTATGCTGTGATTACGATGCTTACTAGCGACGGAGATTTATCAGTGTATTTATGAAGAAAGCACGTGTATCGTGTACTGTTGGTGCTTGTATAAATCAGCCGAGAGTGGGATTTGAACTCGGATACTCGAGATTATAAATCCATCACCGTACCGATTGAGCCACTGACGATCTCAATTCTATAAATAGATATATTAATATAAGTGGTGTTACATTAAACTCACTGATTATTATTAAAATTTATTAATTTTTCTAACCACGCGAGCTCAAGTAGTTCATGATACTCTTAATGTAATTTATTATAACATCAGATACTAAATAAGCCTTACGAAATGTCCAATTTCATGATTGTCTGTTGTCAAATTAAAATTGTTTCGTTTAATTGAACGTCAAGGTATCGGAGTAGAGGTAACGCTTAAACGCTTTAATTCGAAAGTTGATCGTAGGTGCCGCGATTGAGTGAATACATATTCTTAAATAAACTGATTGATTCCTCTTTAGCGGTAAGCGTATCATATAAGGTATGCTTGTGATCTCGTTTATTCACACCTGTGCAGAGGCTTTAGCTCTTCGTTAAGGAGAATACTGTCTAAAAGGACTGTGATTTAAAAATTAGCATTTTAACTGATAGTGTGCATTACTTTTTTGTGGTAATAATTTTATCATCGAGTTCTTTGTTATTGAAATGGGATCAATGATAGAAATGGACTCAACGTGGAAAGAAAATTTCAGTTTGAGACTTTCCGATGAAAGCGACGAATCGATAAACTTTGATATTACCCAGGAAGTAAACAAAGTGTCGGAGAAAATGGGTTTAACGGATCGTTCGAATCTGAGTTATTGTGGTTTATCAGACGTTGATGAAGATAACAAAAGGGAAATAAAAGACGCGGATGAAAGCGACTCAAAGGCAGATCTGAGCGGAGAAATTATATATGATGATGAAAAACCTTTAAAATTGCATACGAATGTTAAAGTGGTTTTGGAAATACTTCCCGAATCAACGATTCGAAAATATATTAAACACTCTACAGCTGATAAAGAAAATTCCATAAGCTCAAATGAAGCAAATGAAATTAATGATCACGATGTACCACAGAATACTAAAAAAGTTCATAAGGAATTTGTGAAAAGTGACTATTTTTTGTTAAACCTACTATTAATCATTTTACCAAAAACTTTTAATCAATATTAAATTTTTAACACACTAACGATCTCCGTTGCTAATTAGCATTACAATGATAGCATATATACAGCGACGTTAAATAGAAAAATTTTAATCAATATTAAATTAATATAAATTTTTTATTCTGTTTTAGATAAAGATCTAATCAGCCATTACTGTACGCAGTGTAATATTGTTATTAAAGAAAAGACCAGCGTTTCAAAGGCCAGATCTTGCGAAAAGTGTGAAACTGCTATACAATTTCAGTGCGATCGTTGTAAGGCAACTTATAAGTGTTACTCGAGTCTAATTTATCATTTTAATACCAAATGCAATGTGCGAGAAAAATACGAGTGCTCAAATTGTTTTTATCAAACGACGGTTAAACATTTGTTAGACAAACATCAGAAACATTGTGAGAAAAAAGTCGGTAAAAGTTTGAGTAAAAGTACAAAATTAAAAAATGAAAAAAAGACTGAATCAAAAAGTACTATTAATAATGAAAAAAGCGCTGAATCCCACGCAAATGTATTAAGATCCAATTTGTGTAACAAAAAAATTTCCAAAATTGATAAAATTGCGACTCATAAGAAAACATGCAAATAAGTTTTATTTTGTGATAGTAAGTTGTTATTACGAGAATAGCAATACCTTTTTAAACGCATGCAAAACCAAAATATAAGCTAAAATTTTTATTATTATTGAATATTTTGGTAAATAGTAACTTGTTTGCTATGATGGTATAAATAAAACGACGTTAAATAAAAAAAATTAATATGAAAATGTGCATGGATCTTAACACTGATGATAATTGTAAATGTATAAATAACAAATGAAGTACATTATTTTATTTTTAATTGCGCCAATAAACAATGAAAAATACATTTTAAATATGCATCTCTTTTTTACCTCAATTCTTACAATTATAGAAAGTAATGAAGTCGTCAGTAGCTCAGTCGGTATAGAGCGATAGATTCGTAATTTCGAGGCCTTGAGTTCGAATCCCGCTCTCAGCTGATGACTTCTATCTCTAAATGATAGCTGAAATACAGCGACGTTAAGAAATTCGTTATCTAATTTATTATAATATTAGGGGCTAAAATTGATAAATTTGGCATTTTACTTTTTTAAAAGATCAATCATAAGACTTATTATATCCTCATCTTCGTATCCATCAATTTTCTTTCTACTGAAATGCTTCGTGAAATTCAGTATTGAATACCTATTAGATAATACATTCATTTTTTCAATCGTCTTGAAATTTCAAGGCTCACAATTCATCTATTTCTAGACAAATGTTGAAATTTCCTCTTTAATTTTTATAGTATTATGACTTATAATAAAGACATATTTTTTAAAAATAAATTTATTGATTTGCAGTAACGTTACCTGTGATTTATGCACTTTTTTATATTTTATTATAAAATAATACATATAAAAAAAATAAAATAAATAAATAACATATGTATTTATGTATTTGAAATATTTACTAGTTGTATAATAAGAATCTAATTTGAAAAAAAAATAACTTTATTTATTTTAGTATTTACATTAAAAAAATTTTACATGAAGAATAGCCTCCATTGTATTGACTTATATATCTTTATATAAAATTCTTATAACTAATTCTGTATAAAATTAAAATAAAAATAACATACTTTATCACTTCTGTTTTATCTTAAGGCACTTTTTGTTCAGGTATAAATTCTGTCATAATATTATACTGATTGTCAGAGTAATAATTTTATTATTACAAAAATAAATCTATTTAAGACGTTTAGAAGACAATATTTTGTGTCTTGAGATCATATGTTGTGGTAATTGATCTTTTCTGTAAACCTTCCACCCACATTTGTCACACGAGAATTTTTTCTTTTTCCCACAATATAATTTCTTATGTCTATCTAGAGATTTAATACTATTATATCGTTTTTTACACCTTTTACATTGTAAATCAAAATTAGAATGTTTACTAATCATATGACGACGCATATCAGCTTTATGCTTAGTAGCATAGGAACAAGAATCACAGAATAGATCAGCCTCACGAGTGCAGTATTTACGATGAGTTGCCAATCCTTTATCAGAACAAAATTTATTTAAGCAATCTGGACACTCGTGGACATTTTTTGTAGTATGCTTTGCCTTAAAATGATCTTGTAAGATAGAATAACTTTTGTAAGTTTTACCGCAAATTAGACACTTGTAATAAAATAATGTTTTACAATTTTGGCATCGTGGCTGTCGATAAACTACTGGTGCATGTTCATCACAAACGATACAATAAGCTTTGATATTTTTTTGTGGATCTGAAAACAAAAAATGTTTATTATGTTTTGCATATAATCTTTACTGAATTTTATATACTTTAATATGCATATAGTATTTTTGGAGATATTTTGAGACTACATAAACTTCTTTACATGAAAAAATTAAACATTGATTTAATTTATAATACATTATATATAGAACTATGAAAAAATTTTATATCTAAAACAAAGGCTAATTCTGGAATCAATTTTACTAAAGTCGTTACGGTATATTAATTTAATTTTTACGTAATTATAATTTATTTAAATAAAAATTAATCAAATATACTTTTGAAAACATTAACATTATTTCAATAAAACTTACCCGTTGGTTTCTTAGATGTTTTCACAGTTTTTGAATCAATTTTTGATTTTTTATTAGAATTAGATCCATTATTTATCTTTGAACATAATTTTTTTGTTTCATGAATTTTAATATCTATAAAAATAAATTAAATTATATATTATATCAATCGCATTTAATTTTTCAATTTATTAACATTTTAAATGATTGAATACCTAAAGTATCAGATGTATCTGCAACAGTAACTTTTTCTATACTATTAGATTGTTTGGTAACTAAATCTTCTTTGGTGCTTACTTTTATATCATTTTTATCAGAAATAATATTTTTTTCTTTTATCCTATGTTTTTGTATAAATAAATTTGTGTCGTATTCTGTAAAATGTATATGTGCATGAAATTATTTAAACATCTCTTATAAGGAGAACACCAACTGTGTAGAACTTTGTCTAATTTATAATATACGTCATTGTAACCAAAATAATGAAACCTTATTTTAGGATTAAATATAATAGATGATAATTTTTAAGATCTTCATTTATCTTTATAGCCATAATTTGGTATAATATAACAAAAATTACAATTTGTGAATATCCAAAAAATTAATTTCTATTAGAATAATCCTTGAAACATACATTCCATTATTATGTTATGAAATATCTTTTGTAAAATAGACAAAATTTGAAGTTCACAATGTTGGTATTCTTTTCGTTAATGAAGAAGTAAAAAACAACATTTCTATATTTTCCCTACCTGACATTATATCAATTTCATCAACATCAGAAAGTTCATTTTCAATGTTCACTTTCTCTAATTGATTAGTATCTGCAACTAAATCACAATGTTCTTGATATTTTGCAAATTATAAAAAATTTGTTAATTATCTTCTTATTATTATAAAATAGACAAAATTTGAAGTTCACAATGTTGGTATTCTTTTTGTTAATGAAGAAATAAAAAACAACATTTCTATATTTTCCCTACCTGACATTATATCAATTTCATCAACGTCAGAAAGTTCATTTTCAATGTTCACTTTCTCTGATTGATTAGTATCTGCAACTAAATCACAATGTTCTTGATATTCTGCAAATTATAAAAAATTTGTTAATCATCTTATTATACATATAAATTAAAAATTTTTTAAGCTTACCAGGAACATCAGGAATCATTATTTCTTCCTTAACATAGGTATTTTGTACACGAAAATAATTTAATAAAGTATTTTCTAAAAGATAAAAAATAATATTTATAAATATATTAGTTAAATTACATTCAATGAACATTAATGAATTTACCTTTTTTTAATTTACCCATCTTTGATGATCTTCGGTTCATTATAAAATACTAAAGGCCTATATTCGTCAATATTAAATTGTTGTGTTCTTGTAACAATAAACAGCGTGCTATATTAAAAGAAGTTATTATAAGTTCTTGATATTCACAGTGGCACAATTAAACTTTTAATTTACTTTGTTAATAAAATATTAAATAATTTTTTTATGTATAATAAAAGAAGATTAACTTTATAATAATTCAATTAAAGTTATGAAAAAGAATACTAAACTTGAAACATAAAACACATCTTATTTATTACTACATGTTCTCATGTTAAAACTATGGCAACAATTAACTTAAAATTAAGCTTAAAAAATAAGCTACGAATAGTTTTAGAGTAAGAATATATATATTCTGTTAAACTAAAATATTGCTTGATTTATCTAAGTTTCAATTTCACAAAATATTTCACTATGTTAAACTTACATTGTTAAACGTTCACATCAAAAAGTAATAATTGTTCACAATAACTTTTTTTAAAGAATCAAAATTATTAAAACAATCATAGCTGAAATAAGGTTATAAACAAAACGTGAAACACAACAGCTGTAAAAGAATAGAAATAAGAGAAGAGTTATACACTATACAGAAACGAATTAGCAAATAAGAAGGCGAGGCGAGCCACTGCGCGCCAAATATTTTGATTTGTTTTGGAAAAAAAGAAAGCTTTTCTCCAGTAGGGGCGTTGCTGTCGTGCTGCACAGAGGCTCTATTCTGAAACTTTTTTTTTTTTTCGATAAATGGTTTTTTTGACAAGGACAGGAAATACAATACTAATGTGTTTGACAAAGACAACAACATACGGTTTATCGTTTAAAAAGTTTGAGAATAAGGCCCCAGGAAAAACGTAGGTTTGATAACTTTATTTTAAAATGATAATAAAATAAATCAAAGTTTAAAGTACTATAAAATAATTGATTATAAGTAATGTTAACAGAATTTTTTTTGTTTTTATATTAAAATAATTTTATATCAAGCTATTTTTCTAGAATATAACTTACGATAGTTTTACCAATAATTTTAAAATTTTATTTTTCATTGATCAAATAAGAATTTGATTAAAAATACAGACAAGCTTTATACGGACAAATATTTATTAAATTATCACTATCAATTTTTTAAAATATTCCAATAGAAAAAAAGAAAACAACGAAATGGTCCAATGAAAGTTCAAGATTTTAAAACATTCAGAAAGAATCCATTAACGGTGGACCTCAAAATACCTATATATTATGAAAGTTTTAGTTTGTTTTAATCTGTTTTGATTTTTCTCAAATTTTTTAAATTTCTTTCACTGTTTTTCATTTAGTTTCTGTATGTTTTATTTTCTTTCATTTTTTTTCCGATTATTTCAATTTCTTTCAGTTTTTATCGTTTTTTTTTTCGGAAAGAAATAAAATAAAATGAAACAAACTGAAATACTCTGAGTGTTTTGTCCAAATACCCATATGGAAATAATTTCTGTGAAAAACTGTAAATAATAGTAAATAATTATAAATAACTGTTAAAAAATGTCAGAATTGAGACATAAATAATAGTTATTTACAGTTATTTACAATTATTTACAATTATTAATAGTTTTTTATAGTTATTTACTGTTATTTACAGTTATTTACAATTATTTACAATTTTTTACAATTATTTACAATTATTTACAGTTTTTTATAATTATTTACAATTATTCATAATTATTTACAGTCATTTACATTTTCAAAAATTTTTGAATTAGTGAATAATTTAATGTTATTAATAATTATTTACAATTATTTATAGTTATTTACAGTTATTTACAGTTATTTATAATTATTTACAATTTTCCATAGTTTTTTACAATTATTTACAGTTATTCACATTTTTAAAAATTTTCGCCTATATATAAAATTATTGAATGAATTCGTGAAAATTTTCGAAAATGTAAATAACTGCACATAATTGTAAAAAACTATAAATAATCGTAAGTAACTGTAAATAATTGTGAAAAAAGTGAATAAATGTGAATAACTGTAAATAAACATAAATAACTGTAAATAAGTGTAAATAACTGTTAATAAGTGTAAATAACAGTTAATAACAGTAAATAAGTGTAAATAACAGTAAATAAGTGTAAATAACAGTAAATAATTGTAAATAACTGTAAACAACTGTTATTTATGTCTCAATTCCGACATTTTTTAACACTTTTCTACAATTATTTACAGTTATTTACCTTTATTTACAGTTATTAACAGTTATTTACAATTATATCCAAAAATTTTTTCCATATGGGTACTTGAATAAAATATTTTAAATCATTCTAAAAGTTATTGCAAGATTCTGGAAAAAAAACTAAACAAACTGAAACATTTTGAAAATTTTTGTGAGAATTTGGAAATTTTTTTCCGGATAGACTAAAATTTATGATAAATTGGAAGTATTAAAATAAAAAAATTCATCTTGTAAAGATCCGATTGAGTAGAATCCTAAGCGCTTTAATAAATTTAAAAGATTATCTGATTAATACATATGACGTCCCGTGTTGTTAAAGACGTATCGTATTATATTAATGAAATATAATATTACTTTTATAATTATAATTGTTCGGTAAAAATATAAAGCATTCTCTTAATTATGAATGTCCTTTTAAATTTTAATTTAATCTTTTATTATATTCATATTTGACACTAAATCTTTATGTGACTCCACCCCCTTAATCTTTTTCTATACCTGATCAATTGCTGAATTCTGCAAAAAATTAGATTATGTATTCCAGTCAATTTTCTATAGAAAAAGATTAGGTAAACAGAGTTAAACACAAATTTATCATGTAAAAGGCCATTATAAAATAACGGTTTGTGATTAAAGTTAACTAGAATACATAAAACATGATCTCATAAAATTCAATAACGTAAAAATAATAAAAGTTTAAATTAAACAGAGCATCATAATTAAGGGATAACTTTAAATTTTTGTTAATTGTTGATATGACTATAGGTGCATTAAAAAGATTAAGAAATGTTTTAAAATACCAAATTTACCTGGTTTACTGAATTCATTGTCTATTAACTTCCAATTTAATTAAATGGGAGGCACAATATAATTCCAAGTATAAATCTATACAAGCTGTAACCAAAGGAATTTAATGAAGTGAGATTAAATGTTAGTCTATAACCTTTTTATAATCCTTTTTATTATAAGTTTTTCATATATACTGAGTTGATTCGCATATAAATATCTCGGTAAATAGATAGACTCTTCAGTTGGCAATTATTTTCGAAATAAGATTGTTTAGATATTTTCAATATTGAATTTATTTAACGATTTTGAATTTTTCATTTTAAATAAACAATTAAAATGCTCATTTTTAAGAACGGGAGAGCAATATTTTCAGAAAAAATCATAACTGCCTTAAGAAGGCATGATAAGGAAACAATTATCAAATTAATTGAAGGAATCGATTTTAGAAAAATAAGAGATCATTCTGGATCTACCTTATTACATTTGGCAGTAAAAAAAAAAAATAATAAGATCATTAAATTTTTGATTGATCAAGGATGTGATATAAATGCTCAAGATCAAAAGGGCACAACGCCTTTATTAGCTGCTTTAAAAATTCCTTGCTGGCTCACAGTAAGCAAATTACTCATAGCCAACGCCAACGTCTTTCTTAAAGACAATAACGGAATCAATGCATTAATTATGGCATTGCAAGATGATCAAGAAAATAATAGAGACACCTTTATATTTTTTTTAGCAAAGCATCTTCAACTATGTGGACTAAGTGGCAAAGAATTGGCTCCGTTTTTACTGGAAGCAAAATGGCCAATACACTACGCCATAGAAATCGGCAATCCTGAATTGCTGAAATTGATGATAGAGGCCGGTTGCTGTATCAACTCAAGAGATAAAACAACTGGCTATGCTACAGCCCTACATAAGGCTATTTTCAGCGGGGATTTAGAGTCCACGAAAGTTTTAGTGGAATATGGAGCTGATATAGATATAACTCATCAAGAGATAAGTTCGCCATTCGTGATAGCTACAATGATAAACTTAAATATTAATATTCAAATTTTTGAATTATTTTTGGAGCGTGAACTGCATAGATTTAATACAGATGGAAAAATAGAGAGTTATAGTTCTTTCGTACAAGCAGATGTCCAAGTAATAAAACTTTTACAAAAATACAAAGTGAACTTGTCAGTCAGAGACAAAGTTGGATCAACAATCCTACACCATCTCCTTTTCAATAAAAATAAGGAAATTGATGATTTAATTGCTAAAGCAGAAGTCGATGTAAATAGGACAAATTTCTTAGGAAATACAGCTTTACACCATGCAGTAGATTATTTGTCTATAGACCGCATGAAAGTAATTATAAGCAAAGGTGCAAATCTCAATGCTAAGAACAAAATGGGACATACGCCTTTGCACTATGCAACAAAATATTGTCTACAAGAAGAGATGATGGAATTATTTTTACAGAACGGTGCAATTTTAGATGAGGAAATGCAAAACAGTATATTAAATGATACTATTAATTTAAATATCTTGGATTCAAATATAAGGCCCATATTAAAGCAGATGGCAATTATGCATCTGCAAAGTGAAGCAGTTTCTAAAAGAAACGAAAAATTAATCCAAAACAATCCCAGGATTGACTCTCTTTTTAAATTATATGTCCACGAACTTCATTCCATGAAACAAAAACAAATAATTGCAAATAGTTATGTCTCAGTATTTGATATGTTATGCGCAACAGAAAAACAAATGTTTTATTATGCTCGTAACAAAGAAATAGTTCAGAATTTTTTTGAAATTCAAGTGGACTCCCGATATCCAAGTTATGGTGAATACATAGTAAGCCGATTTCGAAATGCATGTTTTCAACAAAATCTGACTCAAAATGTTATAAGTGTTTTAAGTGACAATATAAAACAATTTAATAACAATTTAGAAATAATAGAAAATGTTATAGAATTCTTAAATCCAAGTGATTTAGCCACTCTAAACTCATAAACAAAAATTTGTAGAAGTGCGTTCTAGATTTGTAGATTTAAAAAAATTATATCTTTGTATTTATTATTTATCAAAATTACCTAAGTTATTTTAATAAAATATATTTAGAAATACGAAAGCTATTTTTATATTGTAATGACATAAGTATTTTATAATAAATAAAAATGTAAAAAGTAATTTTCTGATCTTTTATTTTTATAAAATGATGTAACTAATTTTCTTAAATTTATTCTAATGAAATTGCTGATGTTGTCCGTCTTAGCTTCGATTATCTAAGCTCAGATGCACAAAAGATTTCTTCTTTTTTTATTTTTGTTAATTTAATTTAATATTTGGTTTTGACTTTATTTATCTTATAGTGCTATCTTATAACCGCACTAAAAAAAATTTACTGTATTCAAGTGAATATATTTTGTAGAAAATATTATTACCTTATTATTACCTTACTTAAATTTAAGGCTCTACTTTGGACCTACTTTACAGCTTTTTATTCTTAAAGCTTTTTGCTAAAATTAATATTTAAAAAAATATGTTTAAACAATTTTTTTTTTGCAATAATTATTGTTAAATAAATAATTTTTTAAAAACAAATACAACAGTTGTTATTATTTTCACGCGCTACCCCGATTTAAAAAAAAAAACGTCAAAATTGGTCCGTAATTAACGGAGATATAAGGAATTTTTAATCGGAACATGAGTTATAAGTCGCCAGATCAATTTTCTTGCAAGGCAGGAAAAATTACTCTGTTTAACTAGTAGCAATCTTGATTACTTAAATATTAATTTTTACATTGCAAAATGTTTATTTCATCTCCGATATAATGGAATCATAAACTTCAAGTATTATTCTAGCTGTGATAAAAATTTCAGTCCTTAAGAGGCGGTCGGAACCAAATCGGTGACTTAATTCAGTGCTTGTAATAAATGCTTATAATAATTTATTCATTTATTAATACGGTAAAAATATAGTCATTTCCTCTAGTCATGTATATAAAGAATAATTTAAAATAGTTAAAGACACAAAAATATACAAAATATTGCTATAAAGCGAAAAATGCCACCGAACAATCGACACGACAGATTTTTGCATGCGGTATATGTCAAGTCAGTTTGATATTTGTAATAAATGCTTATAATAATTTATTCATTTATTAATATGGTAAAAATATAGTCATTTCCTCTAGTCATGTATATAAAGAATAATTTAAAATAGTTTAAGCCATAAAAATATACAAAATATTATCGTAAAGCGAAAAATGCTGACTTGATATATACCGCAAGTCACCGATTTGGTTCCGACCGCCTCTTAATATTTATAAATAAACAATTGGCGAATTAAAAAAAAAAAAAAATTATCTCGGCTCCTAATTGAGCTAGAGCATTCTTTTTTTTTTTTAAATTTGCGTGAAATTGCCAGTAATAAGAATATCAAATCCCTATATTGATATTTTCATTAGTTGTAAAAATATTTAAAAAACCATCAAGAAAAAAATTTACATTTTTTTTTGCCATATTCAGGTTGAAAATAATAAAATGGACGCGATTTCACATCAAATTCATAAAATTTACGTTAATATCTAAATTTTATACGATTATCGTAAAGTCTCTACGATGACGTTTTTGGGTGAATTTTTTAATGTACATTTGACCTCTTTTTAATAAACAAATAGAATATCTCCTAAAATAATTAATATTTTTTGATGAAATTTTTATGGTAACTTAAGGATAATAAGAGGCACATTTTTGGGGAATTACAAACATGTACATCCTTTTTTTATCAAATGACAAATATTTTAAAATTTCGCGATTTTCGATTTTTGTTTATCATTATTTATAAAATTTATTAACCGATTTCCATCAATGACGTCTCAAATTAATCGTCTTTAAAATACCTACAAATAGTATAATTTTCATATACTAAATCGCAAACGATTTCAAGCTACCTCAAAAAAACAGTGATTTTTACGAATTTTGCACCTTAAATCATTGTTTACTAATTCCTGACGGCTCAAATTTTTAGGGTAATTTCAGAGTCTCATTTCTAATCATCCAACAAAGCCATTTTTGGTGGTCTGCACCTGTTTCTAATTACATTATGCATTTCGACTAATTCTACTGGACTATTGTTATTCAAAGTATTAACTTTGAATAACAATATGTAATAAAAATTTATTTTATACAACAAAATCTAATATAAAAATTGCACAAATTAACAAAATTAAGACAGATTAACAAAAAATTTTTATGTTATTTTCTGTTGTAATTTTTTATTATACATTCTTATTAAAATTAATTTTTATTATATCTTGTTATATACAAATAATTTTTATTATAATTTGTTATTTAAAATTAATTCTTAATTATTATTCAAAAATGATTTAGATTATTTTTTTTTATATTATTTATTTTGCTTTCTTGTTTGTTGTTTGTTGATGTTATATATATAATTGTTTGTCATTTTTTATTATTATTCATTATTATTTATTAATTTTTATTATTTTTTCGTTAAAATGCTTAATTTCAGAAAAAAATATCAGAAAATAACAAAAAATCGCAATGAATCATGGTAACTTACAGAAATAAATAAAAAATATCTTTAAATAACATTAACATTTTTCTGCCAGGGTACATCAAAACAAATTATTACAAGCATGTAATTAGACAAATATTAATATAATTAATTTTTATTTACTAATATGAAGAGTGTTTTTCTTTTAGGTCACTGATTTTGCTTAAATTTTGGAAGATGATACTAGCCGCATAATCAACGAGAAATCCAAAATTATAAAATCCTATGGAATCTTAAATTTTTTTTTAAAACATTAATTAATAATAAATGCTAAAATGTAGTCTAATATTTTGATATGTTATAGGTGATACAGACGAAAGGATTTGAGCTTGGCTTTCATTTAAAAAAAGCTTGAGCAAGTCGGATACGCTGTCCTTGTCTAATTGAGCTTTTTGTTAATTACTCAAGTAATAATCGATGTATCTGCAAATTGAAAGTTGAGCGCAATAGATATTATTATTATCAATATTTATGCACAAGTTAAAAAAATAATTCTCTGCATTGTTTTTGAGAAAAGTAAGGAATGCTGAAGTATGTTCATAAAATTTTTGCGTTCCTTAATTTTCTCAAAAGCAATGCGGTAGGATTTTCTTTTCTTATGTATAAATATTCTTAATAATAATATCTATTGCGCTCAACTTTCAATTTGCAGATACATCGATTGATACTTGAGTAAATATCAAAAAACTCAATTAGACAAGGACAGCGGGTTTGAAAATCTAGTAACTAGTATATATATAAAAGTCACTATAGTGATATTCTTTAATTGCCTGTAACTCGGGAAATATTAACCCTCCGTGGGTAACCTAGATCATTAATGGCACAAGCCAAATTTTCAGGTCAAATATCTCTGGAAAAAAAAAATTCTTATAAACAATTTTTTCCATCATAAATCATTAAATAAACTGTCGGACTATAAAGTAGATGCAAAAATGAGTATTCTAGATGACCCAGGTTACCCTCCGTATCCCTAAATTTATGGTTACCTACCGGAGGATTAAGCGTTGAGGTAAAGTTTTGAACCTTTCTTGTATTTCTGTATCCAGAACAATCTCCCAAAATTTGAGTACAGAAACACTCTTCTCATAAGCTTTCATTTGCAAAATTATAATGTAATTTTAATCCCAAGCTAGAATGACAAATCACATTATATTCATTTTTTAAAAGTATTATACACAAAATTTAGCTGCATATTTATAAAATGCAATTGAATTTGTATTTTAATAAATAACGATATATTATGTTGTGATTGTATTTTGAATTACACACTGTTAAAAATTGGGATCTCTTTTTGACGCACATCGTGTGTTAAAAATGGAATCCAAAAACATATTTTTTCTATAATAAGAATTATCTTTTAAAAATACATAAACCATGCTCACATTATGCTACTGCAAAAGTGAAAAAGGCTATAAGTACATATGTACTTCATACGTAGTTACGGTCTTTTTTACTTGTACATCAAATTTGGGTCTTGAAAGAGAAATGCGTAAAATTGTTCGAAGATCAGAAAATAATTAAATAATTATTGAAAAGAAATATTGATTTATAGTTCTTTTATAAATTTTTTTAACTACACAAAAATGACAAGGAAATCGTACAGAAAACTTACACATGTCATTGTCAATTTAAAAAGAATGTGTGTTCTTTTTCGTGTACATTATTTGTGTAATTTGTTATCTAACTAAACAGAACATAAAATTATTAAATGTATATTTATTACATTGTTAAAAAAAACTGAATTTTGCTTCTAGTGCATTTGTGAAATTTTTAGTTTTACTTTAAATTTTATGCAATTTTACAGTAAAATTACGGTAAAATTATTAATTTGTATGTACAGACTTGAAGTAAGCTTTCAGTTCTGCATTAAATTTCATGTTTTTTTTAATAGTATACCGTATGGTCATTCGAAAATGTTTGACAAATTCACTGTCACACTCTTAATTTACTTTATCAATGAAGTGTTAAGATTAACTATATAATGATTCAATTTAATTTATAAAAAAAAACTAAACTTGAACATAAAATATATCTTATTTAATATTAAATTTTCTCAAAAATCAAAACGCACATTTTTTAAATGTCAAAATGTAAAAAAAAAATCAATTCCCCCGAAAATGTAGTTTCTATTTTTTTAAAATTATATTTAATTTTAAAAGCTTAGCGCCAATTTGAAAATTATATTTTTTAAAAATAAATATAAAAAAATAATAAGAAAACATTTTGACGAGCCTGACTCCAAATGCTCTTTTTTGTCATCAAAAAGAAAAAAAAATAAGGACCAGTTACTTTCGCATAACTTGAAAAATAACGAATTTTATATTTTTTTAATGCAAAAATGGTTATAATACCTCAACTGAAACTATTGTAAAAAATTTTTCTACATTTCTTTGGTATAAAAAGATTTATCTAACTTATTAATTACATTAAATTCATACTAGTTCTCTAAATATTAAAGGATTTGCGGAATGCTTTATGTACCACATTTAAATAGTATTTACGTCTTAAAAGTTTCATTTTTCTCAAATATCAAAATTTAAAAAAACGATTATAACTCAAACAAAATATGTGACAAACGCCGACTTTAAAAAAAAGAGAAACATTCTTTACTCTGCAGCCTATAAAAGCAAATTAGAAAATAAGAAGACGTACTAAAACATATTTTGGTTTTTTTTGGAAAAAAATGTTATTTCTCCAATAGGGGTATTGTTGCGCTATATAGAAAAAAAATTCAATAAAATAAAAATCAATAAGATTTTATGGTAATTTGAAATAATATATTAGAAATAAGATTTAGCGTAGAAAAAATTTTTTCTGAATATTATAGTGTAGAGAAAATGTTTTGTATTCAAATATTTATTTTATAAATATTGTTAATAATCCCATTAAACTCTGTTAATTCAATCATTTCTTCATGTAGAGACCGCAATAACGTTTTGTCGGGAAGAATAACCTTCATTACTAATAAATAAAACGTATTTAATAAATTCTTTAGAAGGAAATCGAATAATATTTATTAATGTCAAAAATATTTTAGAAATTCACACAAATGTTAATAGAATCATGTGTTTTTTCATATAAAAATAAATTGCATAACAAAAAATTTTCCGAAATAATAAGTTACTATTGTTTCCCAAGTAGTTTTGAAATTTCATTTTTCATTGATCGAATACAAATTTTATTGAACATACAAGCTTTGCAGACTAATATTTATTAAATTATCATTAGTTATAAATTCAAAATCAAAGCTTCATTTTTTACAATTTCTTCTTTTTATAAAGTCTTAAAACTATAACGAATTTACTAATACCTTATAATTTATGAACTACATTTATGTATAATTAATGCATCTAATTCTAAACTAATAAGATAAATCAGAATATGAAACTTCGACAATAAGTTTATTTGAATGACAAGAACATTTTTTTCGAATTAGACAATAATATTGGAAACTTTACACAGAAAATTTGTATTAGTGTGAAGCCAAAATTTCATTAGAATTTATAACGTGATAAATAAGATGCAAAAATTTCAAAACCATTGTAGTAAAAATGGACTTAGAAATGGTGAATCGTTTTGAAATTTTTAGCACTTATTTACGATATTTTTTTTTTTAAATTGGGATTTTAATTTTTAAGTATTAATAATGAGTTAGATAGTTACATGATAAAAATCCATTATTGAAATAATGGATTTTTATCATGCAACTGGGACATAAATGTCTTAACAATCACACATATGGAAAACTGTAATTCTGGTATTTTACATTCTCTTCAATGTTTTATTTAAGAATTTTATTATAAATTCATTAAAAACTAATGGAAGAAACAAAATTTTTAATAATTTTTTTCATTTAATGTTAAATATTTTGCAGCTTACGAAAATTTTTAAATACATTCATATGAGAAAGTTAGACAAAGCAATGGAAAATGGTTTTTGGGGTTTTCCATTAAGTGGGGATGACCATCTTCAGGTATAAAAATTAACTAGTAAATAACTCTCAGTATAGTTTCAGAAGTAAATAAGTCTCAGTATAGTTTCAGAAGTAGCAAGCTACACATCTTGAACTTTTGTATACATACAAGTATATATAAAATTAATAGTAGAGCAAAATCATTTGACCGAGGAAAATAACAAACAAAATGAAGGAACAATGGGTAAAATCATCTTCTGGTAAGTTAAAATGTACAATTTAATGATTAAATATAATAAAACTACATTGTTTTTGTTAACTTTTTAACTAGGGTAGATGTGGGTATTGCTACGGAGGTGCTAATTACTGTTTTTTCATATAAAATTTGTAAAAATAATTTTTTCCAAGTCCATAAATAATATTTGAATGCATAATCAAATATTATAAGTATTATTTAATATTTAAAAAAATATATCTCACAAAAAAAGTCTAAAAATATTTAATATTGGTTATTTGAAATTGAACTGTTCTAAAATCTTGATAAATTTCGTAAAATCGCGATCACGTATGCATCCTAAATTTGACAATATTTTCTGTTTTTATTCTTTTTTATGTAAAATAAGATCATTATTAAATAAAATATATCTTTGCTTGTTATATATTTTTTGGAAATTTCACCTAGCACATATTTAATATTTTAATTTTACACCTTAGTATTATGCGTCATTAAAATCACCAAATATGAATTACTGTGGCATCCTTTTATTATTATAACACGTGGTAAACCTAACCTCAACTTTTCGAACGGAATATATAAAAGTGTCAATAGTAACTGGCACACAGCATTAGAAACACGGCCGCAGCAATAGCCACAAATACATAATATTTTAAATTCGTTTTTTCTTAATTTTAACTCTATAATTAAATGCTAAATTAATTTTTTTCTAGTTAATCAATGTTTAAATATTTTATTAAAAATAAAAGTGATAAGTTTTCTTCATCTATAAGCTTTTATTTATGAGTTTAAAATTCATCATACGTCGATTCCGCTGTAATACCCACATCTACCCTACACTATGGGTTCTTAAAACCCAAAGTTAATATTTATTATTATTCCGCTTTTTTTTTTAAATCTGATTTTTTATATACTTACAAAAGCAATTGTATATGAAGAAACAGGCCTATTCTTTTATGTTTTTCTTATTAAAGAATTCATTGTTTTGCAAAAACTAGTAACTAAAGACAAAAATAAAGATATTTTCGATTCATATAATAAAAAGCATTATTTTTTTATGAGGATAATTAATTAATTTTGTCGCTTCTTTTTGTTAAAAAAATTGGTTTAACTTTTAAGTTATTTTACTTTTCTTGTAAACCATGCGACAAAATTAATTTATTCACATAAAAAATATTGCTTTTATCATACGCATCGAAAGCATCTTTTTATTTTTGGCTTGAATTATTAGTTTTTGCAAAAAAATTTTTTATTTTGGAAACAACAAAGATATAGGATTTACAGATAGTTACCAGAATTACAGTTTTCTAAAATTTTTGTCTTTATTTAAAAATTTTTTGACATATCTCTATGCCATGCTTTTTAGGAGTTACAGTGGATAAGTAATAACATAGAAATATTTTTAAAACTTTTGAATTAAGAATTAAAAATTTAGAAAACTGTGATTTCATAATTTACATTCCTTTAAAGAAAATATACATTTAATATCTGATATTTTTTGTGATGTACTGAAATATTTACGTGATTTTTTTGAGACGTGTACTTCTAGTATTAAGTTATAAAAAAAGAATTAATAAATATAGAATCAAATGTTTTTTATTGTTTCAGACAAAGAATCAGTAACATTAGAAGAAGGAAAAGTGCAAGAACTCGAAGAAGTAATAATCGAAGAAATAGAAGATGAAAAGCCAAAATCCGAAGAGGCAATCCAAGAATTAGAAGAGGTAGTCCAAAGATTTGAAGCAAGTAAGAGAGAAGAAGAAGAGAGTGAATTGAATTATTTAAAAGAAAAAAAATATCTAGTTTGGGTCCTGGTTTTTCTGTTTATTGTGATGAATTTATTTTCTTTTGTAATGCTAATCTCAGTTTGTAAGAAATGCCAAAATAATTTAAATTCTCTTTCTAAACTGCATAAGAGATCTATTGAATTCGACTTATCGGAAAATCAATTATTATTAGATTCAATGTTTGATAATGCAACTTTGGTAAAAGAAAAAGCACGTGAGATTTTATTGAATGATTCCATTCCAGTTAATGATATTCAAGATCATGCGATTTTAAATCTAGTTGCTAGAAAATTAGAGCCGATTGTTGAACAAAATGAACTCCTCGTCTGGTATTATAAGAATAAAGATAATTCAAATTTTACACAATTGAACGACAAGCTTGTATATTATACTGCTAAATTATTATACAGTGTTAACATTCGTGACTATATTGTGGATATTGCAAATATTTTAGACATAATAATAGACGATGAGTATTGTAAGGATTTAAGAAAAATTTTATCAGATGAAAATGCCAAAATTCAACCATTCACGGATGCTCAAAAGGAGATTACTGCTAGATTGTTAATGAAAAGATACATGATAACATTAATTAATGATGACGATGAAAATATGTGGGTCGTTGATATAGCATTAACCGCTGCAATTGATAGCTTAAATCGTGTTGATTTACAAAAAATGAATTTAAAGCCTGAGGATTTCGAGAATGAAGCTGAAGAAATTTCGTTTGATGAATTACTAAATAATTAAAATTTATTGTTAACCAAATCGAACAAGATGTGATTAACTGCTGGTGACTTTTAATTAGAATTTTAATTCTTTTTTTAGACATTTTTGTTAGATTGAATTTTTTTTTGTAATCTGAATAGTTTAATAGCATTAAAATAGAAATCTGAATTATAAAAATCGTAAAATATCTGAATAAAACAAAAAGAATTGAAAAAAAGTGGCTGCATTGATCCTTAAGATTATAGTTAGAGTTTTCTTATGTTATTAACAGTTTTCTATATAACTATTGATAATTAAAAAAAACTAAATAGCTATTTCGTTATTGGCTTAAGTCTCAATCCCGCCATTTTTCTACAGTTAATAACTGTATTCTTCAATTTATTCAAATATATACGTTTTTCCGCTGATTTTGTGATAACCTACTTTAATGCCGTTTATAAATTTTCGTATAAATTTTAACAATTTAAGTTTCTATATGGTTCTATAAGTTACTATCAGAAAATGACATTTAAATTTACTAATAGTTGACGTCGTATTGATAGTAAATAATATATTCAAATATATGATTGTAAGAAGTATTTGAAAGAAGATGTTTCCCAAATTATGATAATATTTATAATCTTCATTTAGTTTTAAAAAATTCAACAAAAAGAACCGAAAACGGGAGAAATTGTAATATCGGTATTTTATATTTCCTTAAATATAATATTAATAAAATAAAGTCACAAGAAAATGCGAAAAAAAGGAAAAATAATTAAATATTATGAAAAAGACGTTAAATAAAGTTCAGCTTTAACCAAAAAATGTATTTCTTTCTAAATTTTTAATAATTGTAAATGGCATTAGCCGTATAAAAAATAAATAAATAAATTGTATAAAAAAACATCTGTGTTATTAAATCTTCAAACTCATACTTCCACCATTAAATAAAACTATTCTTTTTTTAAATCATATTTAGGATGATTTCAGATAACTATTTACAAGAGTAGATTTTTTGTTTATTCTTATGATACCTGTCTAATGAATTTCATAAATTAAACGAATAAAATATTTATAAATGATATTTCTATTGTTTGTGCATTTTTTTAATAGTAAAATGTATTTTATTACTTTATAACAAATTTGTATTATTATATTAATGTTAAGTGAAATATTAAAAATGGATTATTTGTTAAAATCATTAATTTAAATAAAAATTTTTGTGTATTTTTAAATCTTCTGTATTTTATTAATTCGTATTATAATTACATGTGACTTCGCTATGTTATTAACTTTATGTAAAAATATAACAATAAATTAATCATTTATTTTGTTAATAAAGTGTAATGATATGAAAATAAATCAGTCAATGCCTGAGGAATAGTCATAAAAAAATGAAAATTGGAATGCAGTGAAAAGTCATCTTAAAAGTGCTTTATATAAAAAATATTGATTTGGAAACATCAGTAAGAAAGTTTATTTATTTTTATGCAAAAATTCTACTTTTTGCAATAGTAAGCTTTTATAATTATTACAATTCAGCACAAATATAAATTATTCTCTTAATTACTAGTGTCCTTTTAAATTTTACTTTAAACTTTTAAGACATTCACATTAGACGCTAAATTTTTATGTAACTCCACCCGCTTACTCTGTTTATACCTAAGATGTATTATTTTATACCTGATTGAGTATTAAATTCTGGGAAAGTTTGAGTTATATGTTCTAGTCATCTAAAGTTTTGTATTTTTACAAATGGTTAATATACGTATATGCGCATTGAAGAGATTAGGAAACGTTTGAAAATACAAAATTATACCTACTTTACTGAATTTATTTTCTATCAATCTTTAATTTTATAAAACGAGAGGCACATAATTCCAGGTATAAATCTATGTAAGCTGTAACCAAAGGAATATAATGAAGTGAGATTAAATGTTAAGAGAGCATATTTAAAAATTTTTTGAATTTCCCTCTTTGCAAGGAACACGGAACAATAAAATTTTGAGATCAGAGAGTTGAAAACTGGAATGTCGATTGTCGACCCGGATCGTAAGTATGGAAATTTCAGTAGTTTGAGAAATAGCAAACTCTACGTTTTGAACTTCTGTTAATAAGTAAGAGTACGGCAAAGCGAAATAATTTGCTTGAAGAATATTATACTAAAAAAAAACTAACAAAATGAACGAAGAGTGGGTAAAGGTATCTTGTGGTAAGTTAAAATGTACAATTTAATAATTGAATAATACACGGGAAAAAATCCTACCGTAAAATTACTATTTGATATACAAAATAAAGTGTGTCACTATGTAAAATGATAATTTTTTCTAAGAATTTCTTTTCGTGTGTAATAAAACTAACCACTAATCCTTTAAGAAGACTCCTAGGGTAAGCCATCAAAATTTAAAAAAACCAATGTGTGAAATAATTGTTTTTATACACAGGCCTTATGTGCAAAACGCATGATGGAACTAAAAATGTTATCGTAATTAAATTTCTACACTAATATTTTTTATGAAAAACTATAGGGATATAGATTTTTTAATAAGAATTATAATGCAATTAAGAAAAAAGGGGTAAACCATCAAAATAAAGAGAAATTAAGTGTAAAAGTTGAAAATATTTGATTAACCTAGAATCGAGTAAATCAGCTGGTATATACTGCGCATGCGTGATAATGCTAAGACGCATTGAGTGAGTGTGTACATATTACGAAGTCCGCTGTATAGTGTCGTATGTAAATACACTGAAAAGGGGTTAGAATCATAGACATAAAAGAATAGATCGAGTGTGCTGTGTAATTTTTGTGATTCTTAGTGTGAGAAAAAAAGAACATACATAAAATGGGTTTCTATCTTTCTCTTAGATAGAAATTATATACAAGCTAGAAAAAGAGGGAAACCCATCATATCATATTTTTTTTCTCTCATACAAGGGTCCAACTCGTCCGATAAGGACACTCGCTCTATTCTCTTATGTCTATGGTTAGAATAGTGATTACTCTATACGGCGATGAATGGCGTTAGTGTCGCTAGCGAACATTCATTGTCGTACGAACGATATAAGACAGTGTTTTTTAGAGATTAATGAGTGCTCTCTGCGAGGCTTCTCTCTACAAAGAGGATAACAAGTCTATGCTCAGAGAGAAATGAGTCGTCTCTAGAGACTACTAGTTTACTTTTCGAAGTGTGGACTGACTGTATTCTAAAAATGACACATACTGTACCGTATAGAGCAGTGTTCCTTTTCAGTGTAATTACAAAGGGCTTTTCAAGGAAAAAAAATTTTCTCAACATTTACTTATGCAATGATTTTTGTTTTTGAAATAATAATAATTATATTTGAGAAATATAGAGTGTATTCATTTATGAAAATTTGCAATAATTAAAATACCACTAAGGGACCCAAAATATGATACGGTCTTAGCCTGATGAGCCTCCTTAACTATACTGTTAATTGTTAAAACCTAAACCAATGTTCATTATTCCGCTTTTTTTTAAATCTGATTTTTTATGAAGTTATAAAAGCAATTAGATATTTAGAAGCCGGCCTATCTCTTTATCCTTTTCTAATTAAAAAATTTATTGTTTTGGAAAAACTATTTACAAAAGTCAGAAATAAAGAAGTGGTTTCGATTCGAATAATAAAAAGCAATATTTTTTTATGAGGTTAAACTAATTTTATTGTTTCGTGATTTAAAAAAAAAAATTGGGGTAACTATCATCTACCTCTTTAATTTTATAAGCTATTCTAACTTTTCTTGAAAACGGAAAGACAAAATTAATTTATACTCAAGCAAAATATTGTTTTTAATATACGAATAGAAAGTTCCTCTTTATTCTCGCCTTCAGTTACTAATTTTAGCAAAAAATTAGAATTTTTTGAAATATTTCTATGTCATGCTTTTTATTAATTAAAATGGATGAATATAATATAGAGATATTTTTATAACTTTTGGATTAAGAATTTAAAATTTGGAAAACTGCAATGTCCCCATTTTACATTTTCTCAAAGAAAATATATATTCTATAATATAAATATATTTTATCTTTTGTAATGTAATGAATTATTCAATACCAGTTACAAAAAATACAATTAAACATCTATTGTGTAGTTAAATAGTTAAATAAAAAAAAGATTAATAAATATAACATTAAATTTTTATTGTTCTAGATAAAGAATCAGGAAAATTAGAAGAAGCAAAAATGCAAGAATGCGAAGAAGTTAAAATCAAAGAATTAAAAGAAGAAAAAGTACAAGAATTCGAAAAAAAAATCCAAGAATTAGTAAGGAAAAAAGTACAAGAATTAGAAAAAAAAAAAATACGAAAAAAACACGAGGTGAAAGCGAAGGATTTAAAATTCATTGGTTGTATTTTTATTATTTTTTTTTTATTTATATTATTCGTACCGTTCGATCCCAAGATATTTCAAGAAAGTCCAACTTCTCTTTTTTTTAAATTTAATAAGAAATCTATTGTATTAGAATCATCAGAAAATCAATTATTATTAGAATCTATGCCTGATAATGTTACTTTCATAAAAGAAATAACACGTGAAATTTTATTAAATGATTCAATTCAAATTTCTGGTATTCAAAATCAAGGGATTTTAACTCTAGTTTCTAGAAAATTAGAACCAGTTATTGGCCAAGATTATGATCTTCTTGCCTGCTATTATAGACATAAAGATAATTCAAATTTTACAAAATGGAATGTGTTAAAATATCATACTGCGAAATTACTATACAGTGTTAACATTCGTGATTATATTGTGGATGTTGCGAACATATTAGATATAATAATAGACGATGAATATTGTAAAGATTTAAGAAAAATATTATCAGATAAAAATGCTGAAATTCTACCACTTACGGTTAGTGAAAAGGAGATTACTAAAAGATTATTAATGAAACGTGACTTTGTAAAATTAATTAATGATAAAAATTCGTTGGATAATGATAGATTATTAGCCACTGCGATGGATGCCATAAATCGTGTTTATTTATTGAAAATAAATTTAAAGCCTGAGGATTTCGAGAGTGAAGTTGAACAAGATTAAGTTGTAGAATTTTCGAATTTAATTGATAACCAAATTAAAGAAAACGTGATTAGTTTCAGGTGACTTTTGATTAGAATTTTAATTTTTTTTATAGACACTTTTGCTCAATTGACTGTTTTTCTTTGTAATCTTAATAATTTAATGACATTGAAATATAGTTGTGATAACCTACTTTAATAATATTTATGTATTTTCGTATAATTTGTAAGAGTTCAAGTTTCTGAGTATATGTAAAAAGTCACGTAAATGACATTAAGACTTTCAAATTTACTGATAGTTGATGATGTATTGATAATAAATATTATATTCAAATATACAATTGTAAGAAATATTAAAAAAAGATATTTCTCATTTCAAAAATTATTAATTAATAATCTAATTATTTAATTTTTAGAAATTCGACGAAAATGTTATTTTAATATTCTCTATAAGAAAATTTTCATAATTAATAAATAAACGTTTTCATTTTTATAATAAATAATCTTGTTTTAATTCTAATACAACCCTGGTAGAAATTTGAACATTAAAAATGGTGTAAACAACAATTTATGACCATTGTCAATAGTAATATTTTGTCATGTCAAATTGGCGAATAAATGGCAATTTTTTGCTGAATCTGCAGAGCTCAAATTTTTTGGTATATTGGTTAGCATCTTATAGGCAAAAAATGCTAATATAAAAATGTTGTTCAAAATTTTTGTATTTAGCCAAAAAAATACGCATTTTAAGTAAACGGAGAGAAAAAATCAGTAACAGCTATCTAAAAATTAGGTAAACTGTGGACAACTTTTTTTGACTAGTTATATAAATTTTTAGTAATGAGTCCTTAATTTTTCAGATCATAGGTAAAATCATAACCTCACTTTTGCCACGTGGCGAGAAAATATAGATTAGTATTTATTCACATTCCTTCGTCAATGTTTATTTTTATTGGAATTTATAAAAATAAAAATATAATATTAAATTTTATTAAAATAAAAATATGAAACGCAGTACGAAACGAGTATAAAAATATCGTTTTTTAAAATAATAAATGGAAAATTTTATTAATCGTTTAAAAATAACCTCTAACAATCCGATCACAACTCAAAATATACGCGCGAATATATTAACAAAAGTGATTGTATTAATGATTAATGATAACTTTAAAGAAAAAACCTTAAATGATTCTTAATAGTAATCAATTAGAGCACAATTTGATAGACTCTACTGTTAACTATCTATATTCAAATAATAGTGGATCAGACTCAACATTTTATTAGCATTTTTTAGCACTATGAAGGTTGAAAAAAACGTTTCATATTAGTTCAAATAATGGCCATAAAACATTCCCATTTTCTGCTCTTCACTTTAAAGAAATGGCCATAAAATGGTAGAAAAAGCGTTTCATTTTCTACCAGGGAAAATTCTATTTTTTCCTTAAAATTGTATATATTAATATTTTAAGCTAACATAAAATTATTTTATATTTCCAAATACATCCCCTGTAACTGTACTTTTTCATTTACTAATTTTTGTTTCAATTGCTTTTAAACTTTAAAATCGCCGGTATTCAAAAAAATTTTATCTTTTAAGAAATCTGTCAATTTTATGTCTGTTTATTTCGGACATTAACTTGAGACCGGAACCTATACAAAGTTCCGATCACAGGTAAATTTCATGAAAAATAAAAGAGACTATGATCCTCTATAGAATTTTTGAACATTAACAAAAAAGAGAAAGCAACAAATAAGCCCCATAAGAAGCTTAACCGTTCTCTTTCTAATATGCAGTATCCAGCTATCGGCTAAGAAAAGTAAAAGGGAACGAGAGAGCTTCTTATTTATTACCTTTTCTTTTTCTATCTTTTTCAACGATTGCTATATTTTCCATATAGAATCGTCAATCTTTCTCTCTTTTATATACTTATAATTACATTTAAATTTTCCAGGCAGCCTAAAGATTGAAAAAATCTTATACTAAAAGTGCCCTTTTGCATTTTACTATTTGTGTTATACTTTTCTAGTTATACTAAAGTACATATAGACCGTTTGCATACCTGTTCTTATAAGAATAAAATATTAAAAATAATTTATTACCTATTTTAACATATATTTTAAATATACAAAAATGGAGAAAAATTCCATGTTAAAAATTACTAATATGACGTTGCAATACTGAGACATATTTGATATTGTATAAATATTATTTATATAATAATGATTGCTACGTATTAAGTAAACATTCTACACAGAGAGAATTTTTTTTATAATGAATAACTTGGCTAACATAGCTAATCATAGGACGTCTTTACATTCGATATTTCTTTATATAAATTTTTTGAAACATCACTAATCATAATTTAAGGAATAATGCGTACACATAAACATTTACTATGTTTATATAGAGAAATTATAATATATTAACATTTATAACAAATAGTAATAAAAATTATATAGAAATCGAATTAATTTTTACTACAAGTTTGTTAAAAAATATAAAAAATTCTTGATTTTAAAATTTAGCATTCTTTTTAATAATATTATCCGTTTTGTTTAATTTTTTTATTATATAATTATTTATTTTCGGAAAAGAAATGCATTACCTACTACTATGTGTTACGAAGATTATTCAGTTAAATTTAAAAATAAATTTATTCATTAGTTATTGAGAATTTTAGATTGCAATATTATATATTAAAAGTTTTTAATTTTATAACAGAAATCTAATATTCTTAATGAATGAATTTGTTTAAAAATTTAACTAAATAATCATTATGGTTCATACTTTAAACTCATGCATTTCTTTTTCGGAAATTTTACAATTAAATGAAAAGATAGACACCATGTAACGTGGTAAAATTCAAATGAATATCATAGTAATCAAAGCTATGGCATGTAATTTTCATGAGAAAATTCTTCAAATAAATTTCTGTATGCATATATTAATTTTCACTGCATAAACAATAATTTTTATACAAAATCAAATATGTCCCATGGTTACAATGAGATATAGTAATTTTTACAATAGAATTTCTCTTCGTTTAGCAATACGGAAAATCCATCTTTTGTATTGCTGTAATAGGGATAATTTATAAGGAAGAGTAATAGAACTAATACAATAGAAATACCCTCTTACATCGTACAATTTATATGGTACCTTTCTATACTTACACCAAAGTACTTGTATGAGCCTTTGCATACCTGCTCTTAGAAGCATAAAATATTAGGATTGTTTGTTACCTGACTTAACATATTTTAAATATATATCGTGTATATACGTATATACGAAAAATCTATCTTTTATGTTACTGTGGTAGGGATGTTCTGAACGAAAAAGTAGTAGGGATGGAAGCACATGAGTAATTTGAATGTATGTATGATCTTCAGTACTTTGACAAACAGCAAAGAGTTACTTTGTGCTGATATTCAAAGGACAAAACGTCAAGAATTCAAAATGATTGAAATTGGTAAGTAGAAAAATTTTAATAAGTTAGAAGCAAAGTGCATGAATTATATTTGGATTTTATTTAAAGTCGTTTAAAATATTCTATTGTGATCTTAGATTACTACATAGTTGATTATATCGTTAATCTAATTTTTTCAACGAAAATGGCTGTTTTTTGCTTTAAACAAATGTAACTTTTTTATATACTCCAATATTAGAATCAGTAACGAATAAATACAATATCATTAAACTTTTAAGATTTTTTTATTCACCATAATTATTACTTTTTATTCAGAAATTTAATTTAGTTCAATTTATTTTTCAGATTTAGAAAACCAAACTTTCAAAGAAGATAACAAAGAAGCGCAAAAACTAAGCGAAAAGAGTCTTCAAAGATATTTGAGACTAGAGGAAGAGCGTCTAAATCACAAAGTTCGTAAATCACTTTTATCCTTTATTATTATCATATTGTGTTTGATGTTAATTGCTTCAGTTATCATGTCTTCAAAAACGAAAAATAATAATCATTTGTCTATAAAAGAAACCTTACATACAAGTGACAAATTAATTATCGAAATAAGTCATCATATTAAGAAAAGATCAATCACAAACGAATTGCCAATGGAAAAAATATCACCAGAGCTCATGCAAAATAATTCAGTTTCGATGAAAGAAAAGATTCGAGAAACTTTAACGAAAGATTCTTTGCCTATTCCTGGTATTCGTCAGCAGGCAATTTTAAATTTATTAGCTGAACGTTTGGAACCTATTGTAGGAAAAAATTTTGAACTACTTCTTTGGTACTACAAAAACAAAGAATCAATAGATTTTGAAGATTCAAACGATAAATTAAAAGTGCAAGTGGCTAAAGTTTTGTACGACATTAATATCCAAGAATTTAGATCAGAAGTAGACGAATTAATTGAGACAATAGTTGACGATAAATTTATTAAAAATTTTAATAACTTCACAATGCCAACGACTAAGGAAATCATTAGACCGAAGACTAATGTACAAAATCACATTATCGACAAGCTATTAATAAAAAGATACGTATTCTCAGCTATTGAAAGTCATCCAGCAATGTTAGAGTCAGTTGAATCTATATTGTCTCTTTTATTGGATTCTCTTAATCTCGTAGATATCAGAAAACTCGATTTGGATCCTGACACATTTCAACCAAAATTTACGGAAGAGAATATTGAAGTTGACTTGAGTGATACTAATTAAAATTTAGATTTAAATTTTTCATTGGAAAGAGAAGAAGCATTAATGCGATTGTTTATTAATATCAACAATGCATAGATTCAAACTACTTTCAATGTATTATACTTAAAGCAATCTTATGCTGAATTGCAAGTCAAAAATTTAAGCCGGTCCATTACTTTATACGCAAACATACAAAATGTAGAAATTTTTTTTTATTACTCATATCCAGTGCATCTTTAATAAATATGTATATTTTTTTTTTTAATTGTGACTTCTTTTATTTACCTAATCCAATACCTTATATTATTTACTTTTTACATTACATAGAAATAATAATCTACAAATATGAAGTTATATTTCATCAGTATGAATTTTTATTTTTTTGTTTGAATTTTATAACGTTTTATAAAAATAATTCTTTCAAATTATGAATAATGAAATCAAATTTATTCAAATGCTTTTGATTTTATTTTATTAAAATCCTTTTAAATAAAAAATTATTTACTAAAAATTTTTTTGAATATATATTAAAATTTTTTTAAATTCTGAAATTTTCTTTGACAGTTTTGTTGATAAAGACTAACTAGTCTTAATATGATGTACGAAAACAATCGACTGATGAATCAAAAAGAAAATTAATAATATCTAACTTCTAGTTCGTAAAGTGACCGTTTTCGTATATCTTTTAGAATTTTTTATTGACAATTTGACCTAACAACGAATTTTTTAAAGACTTGTTTACGAACTACTTATTTATGTAAACAGACTATTAGTTTAATTACCTGTTTATGTAAAAGTCATTGTGTTAGGAATTTCATCTAAAATAAATTATTAAAAAGAATTCTTTTATTAATTATTAAAATAATGCATTACCTCCTCCTCCCCTTCCTCTTCCTATCTACTATACCTTTGCCTATTCTCATTTTAATCCTTATTTCTCTCTCAATCTTTGTGTACTCCTCCCTATCAAGTCTCATTTTTTTTAGATTTAATAAGTTGTTTTTGTATCTCAGAAATTAAAATATATGATGTTTACAGTATTTCAAAAATACATGAAAAATAGTAATATAAGTAAGATATCAACTAACTATACTATAATAATTTTTAGATTTATATTTTAATGAGATCATATATGTTATCATAATTTATAATTTTATAAATATTCTAATGATAAATGAAAAACATGAAATTAAATAAGTATCAGTTCAAACACGAAAAATTCCTCCTTATCCATGCACGTTTTTAACATACCCAGATGCGAACTTGAAAAAACAAAATAAAATATAAAATGAACATTTTTAAAATACCTTGCAAAATAAAAAATAAAATGAAAATAATTAATAATTGATGAAGAACACTCTGACCAAAACAAAGTATAATTGTTCAAAAATCCATTGCTTCTTTATTTTCCAATGTTTCAAGCATCCTTCCGATCCTGCACAGGAACTCTTAAGAGGAGCAGAATGCAGATCAAAACGTTGAATACTAAGGATATTATAAAAAAGCGATGGATTTTTTCATTGATTACAGTTTGTTTTCGTAGTAGGAGATAATCAGAGTGTCCTTTATTAGTTATTTGTATTTTATTTCAGATTCTAATTTTAAAAATTTAATTTTATATTACGAGAGTAATATTGTAAATAAGGATATTCAGCCTGTTCATTATATTATTATCATAATTTTAACTGCAAAATTAGAACCATAGAATATTCTTTAATTCATTCTACAGTCGATATAAGTATTCTTTTTATTTTAGATATCCACTGTTTTTTATTTCTTGTATTCAAATAATTTGACGTGCGACATATTGTGAGCACATAAGATAATATCAGGAAAAATAAAGCAGCAACAATAAGCATAAAACGGTTCGACTGTTAAACGTACCTTTTACCTCAAAACAAAGCTCGGTGCAATAACCTGAAAGAAAGGGTACTATTATAAGACCTTTTTATATTTAGTAATGAGGCTTGTTGTATACCGGCCAATTCTTATTATGCAGAAAAAAAAAGTTTAATATCATTTCCCTCAGCATTACAAACTTCAATTCGATGCGCTTGTATAAAAACAGATTATCAATTTGCATAAAAAATATTTGCAATATGCTTTATGTACCCAGTGCAGTAACTGAATATCTGGAAATGTAGTTATAATTTGACAATGTAAAAAAAATTGTTTTCATCAATTTTAGATACACTGGCGTATAAGCCGTTTATCTTATAGAATTATTGTTTTCAGTAGGAATGGGAAGCGAAGCTTGAAAATGAACTTAACGATATAATGACTGCAAATGCGCAGAAAAGAAAAATAATAGATTGCATAAAATATCATATCTGGTAAAGTAGAAAAAGTATCAATTCACTACAAAGTTTCCAACAAAAATCGTTAAATAATTATTTTAATAAAAGCAGACGCAATATTTTTAAATAATTGCGTTTTTATTCTTCGTTTATCAAAATACATTTTTTAAGTGAATTTCAATGTATTTTAAATTGTAATTTAGAATACATTAACTTTACAACGACGAAATCATTTACAGATATATTTTTAATTTATTCTATTTATATTTTTTACTTACGAATTAATGCGTATACGAATGTGTAATAGATAAGTGTTATATATAATTATCTATTGAATTTTCTATTTTTATTTAATGACAATTGAATAAAATAATGTAATGAAAAATGATTTTACTTTGTATATTTTCAAAAAGTAGTTCAGTAAAGATAAAAACAAAAATACAAACTTGAACTCAGTTGAACCTTGTTTCGATCTATACCAAAATAATAAAGATAAGTTTTCAATTTTAATTTTCTCGTTTTAAAGAATTTGGAACAGATAGCGAAAATAGAAAAAAATGATGAAACTCAGGAAGACAAAAAGTTTGGATGAATTGGATTATAATGAGTTTTTAATTGCCAGATGATTTCACGTAGTTTCTTATTTTCACAATAAAATCGATGAGCAGATATACAAATATTTTTAATAAACACTTTATTATACTTACACATACACTTTATATTTTTATAAACATTTTTTGAGCGGTAATTATAATGCCGAATCACATTGTAGCAATCGTTTCACAATCCTTATAATATTTATACAAATTGAGTTATCATTTTAAGAATTAATTCTCGTCTTTTTATATCTGAATTAAATCTGATAATGATATAATTTTATTTTTATCTAATTTTGATATTTATAATTTATCAAATTGAGGACGTTTTTAGATAAAATAGTATATTATTCACCAAGGGAGTTAATTTAAAAAATGTCTTAAATCGTATGTAATCATATGACAAACGTACGATTTAAGGTATTTTTAATTAACTCCCGTGGTGAATATACAATTTTTTTACAGGAGGCGCAAATAGTGGGTGCTTTTTATTCTGCCGGTAGAGAGAAAAGTACCCACTTTTCGCGCAGTGTGTAAAAAAATTATTTTATTCCTAACATAACAATAATATCCACTATATTTCCTCAAAAAGAGGGCCATAAGTAGGCTATTGCTAACGTCTAAAATTTAGCGGGAAAAATAAAATTTTATAACTCTCGTTAAATTAAAATTTTATAAAATGAAATAAATTATTAAAAACTTTCAACAATAAATTAATAAAAATAATTTTAAAATTGTCATACTTTAATAAAAATTGATGTATCATAAATTTAATAAAATTTTAACATTAAAATTTCAATCCTTTTTTTAATTAAGTTCCCTTTTTCAAGTTTAGGAAATAAAGCTCATTACGCAATTCGGGAGTAAAGTCTATTTATCCCTCTAGAATTTAATTTCCTCCCTCGAGTCGCAAATTTCTTCCTTGGGAGAAATGTATGACTTTACTCTCTAGTTGTATAGTATATTTATTCTAGCACTCTGAGAAGGAAAGAATATTTTGAGAGAAAAAAAATGTAATTTTCTCTCACTAAACGAAAACCTTCTTACCTAATTATTTTTTTTACAAAATAATATTTTTCAGAAATTTAAATTTTACATTTTTTTACAATTTTGCACAATGTACTTTATCTTTTATATAAAAAAAAAGTTTTGAAATCACCAAGTCATAAGATTACGATAAAAATTATGGGCTGCTATTAAAACAATTAAAATAACATATCTATACATAAGAGGTCGTCAGTAACTCAGTCGGTAGAACGATGGATTCATAATCTTGAGGTTCCGAATTTGCAACCCGGTCGCGGCTGATTTATACAAGCACCACTGAAACTTAAATGTCCCTTGCAGGTGCTTTGTTCACAAATACCCTGAGAAACTTCTGTCGCTAATTAGCATTGCAATGATAAATATAGCGATGTTAAATAAAATAAAAAAAAGATAAATATATATACACCTTTCGGTTGAGCTTACTCATTAATTATTCTAAAGTCAATTTATCTCCAAATATTTTATTTAGTATCAGCTGTATTTTGTATGTTACATTCCATTCTTTTTAACATCATAAATTTTTCAATTAGAAAATTTTTTTACAATTAATCATATCATTTTTTTTCAAAAAATATTCTGTACAGTAAATTTAATTATTTACTTTACATAAATTTTATTATTTGAATCATTTTTCATTAAACTTCTAAGAGGTGAAGAAGAATTGTACCCTCTCAACCTCCCTGGCCACCATCACAATATCTCACCTTGTATTTCTCATCTAACTTTTGAAAATAACATTTTATTTTTATATTTCATTATGAAAATAAAATAAAATTATATTTTTGATTGTTAATTTTTTTTCACGTTACGAGAAAATAGTATGGGCAACACTGAAGCATTCCAATTAATAAAAATACGAGTTTTTTACATGTTGAATTGACGAGTTTATTCATGTATTTTTTCACGTATTTTTCAAACGTGTTTTTTAAACGTGGAAAAAACACGTATTTTTTTTAACAGAGATATAGATGTTTGCTGACTCGCTCTCTTTACATTTGGGCGACCAACACTCTCTTTTTGACGAGGACCTATTTTGCTCTCTTATTGCTTTCTCATAGAGAAAGCATTGTATCGGTAAAAAAAATTTTTTTCTATTTTTTCATTAATTTGTACATATTTGAACTCAGTGAGTCGAAAAAAGTGGTTTCCAGAAAATGTCTGTATGTATGTGTGTGTGTGTGTGTGTGTGTGTGTATGTATGAATTCAGTTAGTAAGCTGTATCTCGAGAACTACTCGATGGATTTGCTTCTAATTTTGCATGGAATTTAGTTTTGTGATTAACTTGCTGGGAAGCTATTGATAATTTGGTTCTTCCACCGTAGTTTTCATTTTAAAGTTTTTTAAAAAAAAAAAAAAATTCGATTTTTCGTTTTTGGTTTTTTTTTTGTTTACTACTCGATGAATTTGCTTCAAAATTTGCATGGAATTTATTTCTGATTGCCCGGATAAAATAAATTTTTAAAAACTGATTTTCTTAGCTCAGTTTTAATTTTAGAGCATTTTGAAATTTTTGAAAAAAATGTTTCTATTTATTAAGCCAATAAAATCTTAAAAACTACTCGATGGATTTACTTCAAATTTTCCATACAATTCAATTTTTTGATGAACTGGTGCGGAAGCTATTGGGAATTGGTTTTCTTAGCGCAGTTTTTTTTTTAGAATCATTTTAAGAATTTTTAAAAAATTTCGATTTTTCATTTTTTTTGTATTTTACGTAAACTACTCGAAGAATTTGTTCGAAAATTTGTATGGAACTTTATTTCGACTGCCAAAATTATTAAAAATTTTGTAAACTAATTTTCTTAGCGCACTTTTAATTTTAGAGCATTTTTAAAATTTTTTAAAAATTTTTATTTTTAATTTTTTTTTATTTTACGAAAACCATTTGATTGATTTGCTCCAAAATTTGTATGCAATTAATTCGCTACTATCTGAAGAAAACAAGCTTTGGAATACTAATTTTCTCAGCGCAGTTTTAATTTTAGAACACTTTGAAAATTTTCAAAAAAATTTTTATTTTTCATTTATTTTCTTTTTTGCGTTAACCATACTATAAATTTTCTCCAAAATTTTCATACAATTAATTCGCTATTGTCTGAAAAAAATTAGCTTTTGGAAACTAATTTTCTTAGAGTGGTTACAATTTTAGAGAATTTTAAAGATTTAAAAAAAAATTTTGATTCTTCTTTTCTTATTTTTTTTTATTCTTCGTAAAGTACTCGATAGATTTGTTCTAAAAATTACAGGGAAATTATTTGCGACTGCCAAAAGAAGGGAAATTTTCAAAAATTGATTTTTATAGCGTAGTTTTAATTTTAGAGCATTTTTAAAATTTTTAAAAAGAAATTTTGAAAAGAAAATGTTATTTATTTAATCAGTTAGATCTCGAAAATTACTCTATGGATTTGCTTCAAATTTTGTATACCATCTATGTTTTTGTATAACTAGGCGGGAAGCTATAGAAAATTTGTATTCATAGTGTATTTTTTTTATTATAGAGCCATTTTAAGAATTTGAAAAAATTTTCGATTTTTAATTTTTTTTTTTGTATTTTACGTAAGTTAATTGATGAGTTTGCTTTGAGATTTCCATGGGAATAATTTGCATCTGCCAAAAGAAGGATAACTTTTATAAACCGATCTTTTTAGCGTAGTTTTCTTTTTTAGAAAATTTTAAAAATTTTCTTAAAAAATTTTCATATTTCAGTATTTTTCCATTTTACGTAAAGTACTTGATAGAATTACTCTAAAATTTGTATACAAGTTATTTGCTACTGTCTTTATAAACCAAGTTTTAAATAAATAATTTTATTAGCGTAGCTTTTTGATCACTTCTTTTGTTTTCTGAGTTACTCTTGAAAATTTATAATAGTACTACTGAATTTAATTACCGTTACTAAAATTGACTACTTGGATTTACCAAGCTTAGTCGTGATAAAAAGATATCCACAAGATAACAAAAATAATAAATTCGAACCTATGTATAAGGCTAGCTAAAGTCAACAAAATTAAACACTTTAAAAGCTAACATTTAACCCAAACAAAATGTTGAAAAGGCAATCAACTAGCATATATATTCAAAATTTATAAAGTACAAAATGAATAAATATTAATGATGGACAATTTTTTTATATTAAAATCACATTTAAATAAATATAAAAAAATAATGAAACTCAAAGAGCTCTATGAGAAAGCATTCCGCCAAAGCACTTGGCAGCGTTTTATCCAATGTATTATTAAACATTTCCTCACATATTTTTATAAATCAGCCTTTATTTTCAAATAATATGCACACCACAGGAGGTAAAATGCCGACCCCATAGTATTGCCACCCTCACCTTCAGCTTGGGTCGCAATTTGTGTGCTATGGACTCGTCAATTCTTTATCTTCCTAGATGTGTAATATACTATATCGGTGTCAAGAATCATAACCTCAATTCGATCGCATCAATTTTTAAATGATTAGTTTCAATTATTTCAATTTAAAGTAATCAAGTATTTTTATTGTAGTAATTAATTCAACTAATAAAGAAATATTATTAGTCATTTATTTATCTGAAATGATTAAATAAATTTATAAAAATTTATTAGTTTAGTTTGCAAAGCAGATTCTATATGAGTACAAAGTAGAATATTCTGATTTTTTTTCAGAGATAATTTTGATGTACAGTACTTAATTTAAGATCATTAAAATGTATTTAAATATAATCATTAAAATGCAATTATGAGAACGTTTTGGCCAATAAAAACAAATTTTATGAATTTTCACCATGTCGTTCTTCATAGACATTGAGTATCCACGTTTCAAATATTAATAGTCTGGAAAGAATTTCTATATTCTATTGAAAAATGAACATTAAAAAATCCCTAAAACAAAATAATAAAATAACAATAATTAAATATATATTTTTAATTTATTTTTATTGTAACAATAATTGGTACAATTGGAATAATCATATTTTTACAGAAATTGTAACGTCATTAAAACTGCTATTACAACAATCACAAAGTAAAATTCATTTACTGAAAATTTTTTTATTCACTGGTCTCATTAAACGCTGAGTGTACTACTTCGCTGTACAGTTCATAGGCGCATTACTTTTCAGTAATTTTTTTCTAATTACTAAAATATCTTCACTGATCAATGTTTACTTTCAAATGTGTCGGGATCCACATCGAGCTTTCTAATATCCACAAGATTGAGAGAATCAAATAAAATATTTAAAGTTGGATCGACCATCATCAATACGTTGATATCGGGATCAAGTAGCGTCAATACGTATCTTTTCATCAATAATCTATCAATAATGCGATCTTGAATGTACGTTTTATTTCTGTTTTCTAAATTTACGCTTGTGAAATTATTGAAATTATTTAAAAATGTATCGTCAATTATTAGATTTATCAATATATTCACATCCGGTGCGTATTCCATCATTTTGGTACTGTACAATAATTTGGCAATCGAAACTTTTAACTTATCATTTTTAATTTCGAATTTCGGAAAATCTTTGTTACGATAGTACCATACTAGAAGTTCGTTGTTTTGGCCGATTATTGGCTCCAAACGTTCGGACAATAATAAGAATATAGCTTGTTGTTCGGCATTGTTAATCGGCATCGAATCGTTTAGCAACGTATCGCGCACTCTTTCTTTCATCGACGATAAATTACCTTGTACCGAAACAGTCAGATTTTCAATCGATGATTCAATTGATCTCTTTTTCAATTTATGACCGAACGGTACTTTTTTAACTTTTAAAAATTTTTCAAGCTCCGAAACGTATACTGGATTTTCTTTTGTTTCTATGATAAACGTTTTGTAAATTAAGAATAAAGATGACATGATAAATGCCATTGTAATTATTAACAAATATGAGAAGACGAGTAATTTAAAAAAGCGTCTTTGTCTAACTGTTTTAAATATCGTTGGAAACCATTTGGATTCAGTGATCTGGGCATCATTTTGATCTGATTCCATTGATTCTTCATCTGAAAAAAAGGAATGATATGTAATTTTAGTGCATGAATTTATATTTATTTTAAATTATTACTGCCTTAAATTTCTTATGTATTCAAACGATGAGTCAACCTCAGTACATTTGGCTGCTGTATTAGTTAAACCAGTTTTAACAATAATTGATTGTAATTAATTTAAAGTTAATCAAAAATTTTGTAAAAAAATTCAAACGTGATTTTCATAGAAAAGCGAATATATTTTAGCTGAAAAAAATTTTGTTTGAATATTATTTGGAACTCTAAAAAAACAAAAAAAAATGTTAAATTTTGAAATTTTTTTCTCGTTTTAAAATTTTATAAGATACAACTTTTTATTATGAATTTTACTTGAAAACGGTCATAAAAAAAATTGCAGTAAATGGGTTAACTTTGATTCTTACATACAAATAATGATATGAAAATTAAAATTATAAAACGACAAAAAAATGTACTAAAATTCTACATACCTTTGAATAGCTTTTTCCAACGTTCAATCAACAAGAACTGCATTATGAATTTGTTTATTTTAATTGACCACTAATTTTATTAGTAAGAAAATTTTAATTTATGACGTTAGTAAGCTAACGAAGCGTAGTAACACTGCTTGCTACTTATCCAAATACTGAATTTTGTATAAGGCCTAATTTCTTCATATACATATATCCCTACCACCTTGCTCTTAAATGTAGGTATACGCATACTTTTTCTTACCTCGTTAAGCATAATGGTTTAACTGCTTACGTTTTGTTAGACAAAGAATGCACATTTGTTAAAATTTCGTAAAAAACGTCAAACAAAACCAAATTTTTCTCGCATAAATAAGTAATTTAATTGATGTATAATGTAGATTCAAAAATTTTACAGTCTATATATTCTTTTGGAAAATAATTTGTGTGAAAGCGTTAAAACGTAATAAATTAAAATAATTAAACTGCGTCTTGAAATGTAATAAACCAAAATCAACACAGACATACGATAAAAAGTTAAATTATAAAGATATTTTATATTTTATTATTATAGATATCATATTGAAATATTTTTCAATTGAAAATTAATTAAAGAAATAAGTAAATTTGAGAAACGTATACATTTTTTTGAATGTATTACTATCTCGATTAAAAAGCAATTAAATGTGATCTTTTTAAATTAATAAAAAGTTTTTTAAAAATGAAAAATAATTTTGTTTATATTGATGAAAAATTTGAATGATGTTAACTTAAATATAAAAAAAAATAATATTTTTAAAAATAACATTCAAAAATATTGCAGTTGAATACATTTTAAGATTTTTTATGAATTCAATGACACATTTTTAAGTATCTATCCGTAAAGTGTTCCTCAATCGTGGCTCAACAGTATTGTATATTTCGTATCCTTACCAATTTGTGAAATCAGCATTATAAGTCATTTTTTATTTTTATGACAAAAGAATGATTGATTAAAGAGTGACTAATGAAGAAGCTAAAAATAGGATAGAGAATCAACTATAAAAATAATACGTTTTTTTGAGATTGTCAGTGTGTTTGTGAACAAAGCACATATAACGTACAGTGGTGATATTCATGGTGGGATTCGAACTCGGAACCTCAAAAATGCAAATCCATCGCTCTACCGACTGAGCCACTGATGATCTCATACGTTTAACTTTCTCTCGAGAAGCTATATCACGATTTGATCTTTATTGGTAAAAATGTTAGGATGACAAAGGTAATAGTTTAGAGGACAAATAAATGAAATATTTTAAATCTTATAGTCACGTATAAGCTTAATTTAATTATACTTTTGTAATAAAAATATAACTTTTATTACAAAATAAAAGAACATAATGAATATGTTTCACAATTTTCATATTTTGCTGATATATTTGCTAACATTTTCTTAATACAACAATGATTTTATAGCGAGCTGTGTACTATGCTCTACAAATATAACGAATATATAACAATTTCGAAAATATAAAAATCTTATTACATTGTAATAATATTTATTATAATAGTATATTTTATAAAAATAAAATTATTTAGTTTTAGTGATGCCTAACTATTCACCACTATAGCGATGATTGCTTTTTTTATTAAAAAATTAACTTTGCGAAATTTTTAAATTTCGGTTCAAATGTATCAGGATCTACATCGAGTTTCCTAATATCTACAAGATTTAGACAGTCCAACAAAAGAGATAATATAGTCTCTATTAAATTTAATATTTTTACATTAGTTTTGATGACTGAGAATATGTACCTCTTCATTAATAATCTGTCAACAATGTGTTTTTGTATATCGGATTTTGGTGTTGTTATTTCTTTTGTTATTTGGTTTGTGAAATTATTAAAATCTTGAATAAATGAGTCATCAACTATCACGTCCATCAGTGTATCTACCGCTTGACCGAACGACTGAATATCAGTATCGTACAATAATTTGGCAACATTGGCCTTTGATTCATCTTCTAAAACATGGAAATCCGTGAGATCTTTGTTTTGGTAATACCAAACCAGAAGCTCTTTATTTTGTCCAACAATTGATTCTAATCTTTCAGCTATCATAGTGAAAATCATTTGTCGTTGAACATCGTGAATTGGCAATGAATCTTTTAACAATGTCTCACGTACTTTTTCTTTCATAACCGATAAATCAGAAATTTTTTCAATTTGCCATGTAGATGATCTCTTTTTTATAGAATGTCCGAATGGTATTCTATGAGCTTTCATCGTGTTTTTCAATTCTGAAGAAAAAACAGGATCTATGCTGGTTTTGATTGAAACTATATTGTTAAACAAAAATATTCCACCTATGATCACTGCAAATGTGGTTGCAAATAAGTATAGAATCACAAATAATTCGAACAAACGTTTCCATTTAGCTGTTTTAAAAGTTATTGCAAGAAATTTCTGTTCAATAACTTGCCTTTCGCACTTTTCAAGTTCTAGTAGTTCTTTATCTGAAAAAAAAAATTAAAATTTTATTTCATAGCTGTGAGTAATCATGTATTTTTTTATACGACCAAAAATATTTCAATATTTGGCTATTTCAGTGCTGTGGCATTGCACAGTTGCTTGGTGCATGCGTACTTCGACTTACGTTCTCTTTACAAATTTTTTTTAAAGTCCCTTTCGCGAGAGTTAAGAAAAGAAAGTGAAGTACACTCTTTATTATTTCTAACAACTTTATTAAGACAAAAAAAGCTTTAACAACTGAAAAAAAATTAGCGAAAATGGAATTAGGTTCCGGGGTGAAACTGAGCGAGCTTACACGCTTGTCTATAGTACCGCATTTTTATCTCACGTAGCGTAATATATTATTTTAACAAGGAGAAAGAACGCGACTTTAGAATATTTTTTCTTCTCTACAAAATCATGAAAAAAATCGTGTCCATACGGTTCAGAACTTAATTTTTTATAAGCCAAACTATTTTTGTTTAAATTACAGAGTTTAAAAAATAATTGGGCACACTGTTTTTGAATTCTTAATTAAATATTAAAGAACTTAAAATCAAAATCTTTCGGTCAAAAAATGGTCTTTCTTTGGTGATGCTTGACAGAAATGTTAACTTAAATTATAATTAACTAAACTTATTTGTAAATAAATTTTTTTTAAAAGTTGATTATTTAAATATTATAATAAATAAAATGATTTTGAAAAAAGTTTTGATTAAATTTAGTTTTATTTGTAAACTATTATTCAATAATTCTAAGTGTTGAATTAAAAACATCATGTGTAAATAAAAATTATAATAAAAATTTGTATAAAAATATATTTGTGTAAGATTCTTATGTGTATGATGCGCAACCTACCAATTTTTTTGGCATATTCAACTTTTAAAGAGTGTGCACATCTTGCTGGCCAAAATATTACGAAGTTATTAGTTTAAAAAACATGAACTTATATTACTAATACCATTTTATTTCTAAGGAGGGTAGAATATTAAATTAAATATAATAGTACATTACGTTCCGTGGAGAGATAGGCTTTTTTTACGAAACGAGAAGATTACAAGCCGAGCAGAAGACGAGGTTTGTAACAAGTTTCGTTAAAAAGCTTTTTTGTCCAAGTAACGTACTGTATTTTACGTTCCGAAAATGAGAAAAGAAGTTGCGATTTTGAGGTTAGAAGAACGTAAATTAATTATTGTACTTACCCTCGAATAACATTTTATGTTGTTTCACCATAATGAACTGTATTATGAAAATATCAATTAAATTAATTCAATTATAAACTTGAATTATAAAATTTAAATTTTTATCAGTTACAAGCTAAAAATGTATCTATACTCTTTGCTAGCTACTTAAAAACTGAATTGTTGGTGTTAAAGAAAACCCTAGATGTATGTTAGTCCTTACAAAAAAAAGTAGGGGGACTCCGTTATTCAGAGTATTTACTTCATACTTGTAGGAAAATTTTCAGGACTAAATGGTTGAACACCCTAAAAATTCCCTTTTTATTAGATGGAAAATTTTGGAAACCGAATATATGAAAACCTTACACTCTCACAACTTGATGGAAAATTACCAAATCCAAATCTATGAATATTCGCTTTGTACTTAAAAGAATATTGTTTGATTTAAATCTAGGAATATTTTTAAATACATCAATAATAATTTCAATAAATTAAAATTCTTAGGAATTCGTAGGAATTAATATTTAAAAAATGCTTCTTACCGAGTGATTTGATTTTATGTCGTAAAGTTGTCAAAATCAGTAATTTATGCGATTTCCTGCTCGAAAAATACTAAATATATTGTAATTTTACATACAGCATTATCTTCAAGATTTAAACTATAAGTTAAAATTATATGATGACAGTTGATATCTTTGAGGCACAAAATGAGGGGCGAAATATCCTTTCCAGACCGTGTAACACAAAATGTCTACGATAAAGGTAACGGTTGCGAGGATGCTAAAGCGCGCATCGCGCATACGACTCGCTGTAAATATTAAAATAAAATTGATGTAGTGTATGCGAAATTGCAATCTATTTAGTAGTTTCGAGCCAAAAATATTTAAAAAATTGCAAATTACTATAGTCTGATGACATCAAGTCACAAATAACTCGGAAAAGAAGCCGAATTGAATTATATGTTCTTTTACAAAAAGTGTTTACGTTTACATCTGCTTTTTACAAGTTTTTCATTTCTTATAAGTTATTGTTCCAGTCGAAAATAAATTTTTACTCATTACAATATACAGAACTCAATAAAAAAATTTGATGTATTAAAAATACAAAAAAGAATTAATCTATTCAAATCTTATTTATGGGAGTAAATCGTTTAACTCGAATTTCGATTACAATTATGTAAAATATTAATAAAGATTTGAAAATATACTTTTAGTATTTTTTATGCGTTACCCATCAATGTAGGAAATATGTATGTATTTTCCATATTTCTTTATTACCTATACAGATTTATTATAACATAATAATCAACTTTGATAAAGTGGTGTACCTTTACTATTGTAAATCGAGAATAAAGTAAGAATTCGAGTTTGTAAAATGATACTTATAGAAAATCAATTCTTACAACCTTTTGATAAGTTACGTATTTGTAAGAAATTTGTAAAATAATGATTTTAGCGGAAAATCAACTTTTACAACCTTTAATATCGTATAGAATATCAGACCCTTTCTACTGAGTCCATTTTATACACAGATTATATGTCATTGAAAAAGTTTATTTTCAAAGTAATTGGGTAAGCTTTTTGCATCTTACCTTCTAGTTTTTATATTATAATATTATATTTTTCAAATAATTTAAAATACTTTTTAAATATACAATTATATAAAAGCATACCTCTTGCATATTTTAGTAATTATTTTGAATTTCTTAGATTTATAGTGTTAAGCCTTAAAGATCCTGATTGTAATTTATAGACATTCTGTAACTGTTTAAAATATTTAAGAAATCTAATTTTATAAATTTCTACTTTTTTTGTGATAAGAAAAATTTTATATAAAGTTACATGACAAACTCAGTCTTTCACTTTTGGTCGTCGACTGTGCTTTGTGATTCCCCCTCCAATCCTTTGTTCATCCCTGTGCTGCAGTATTCATTCTAACAATCGTACTTATACTTTAAAATTACGTAATGTACTCATAGCAGCAAAATAATCAAATTACGTTAACCAGTTCCTGGAAACACTTTACGAGCGATCGATATTTGAGGAACATTCAACGCAGTCGTCAAATAGAGTTTGAAAAAGAAAGAACATCACTATGGAAGCTGAATTGATTAGATATAAAAATTATTCAAGACGCGTCAAATGGTTCTTAATTATATCTGGTCTTTGGCCAAATGTTCATCATATAGTTAAAAGAATTTTATCCTTTATATCATTTTTCACTATATTCGTTGTAGCAGCTTCATCAACTTATTATTGCTTTAAAAATGCTACCAATATAATGATGTTTACCAGGGGTATGGGCATATCTGTTAGTTTTTTTTCAGCTTTGATGAAGGTAATGTTTCGGTAATTTTTGATAGCTCAACTTAATAATAAATACTTTTGATCAAATTTCAATAAATACTTAAACAACGAATCTTTTAACTGTGTTGTTGAATTTCTAATCAAAATAAGTAAAATCTAAAAATTTATTTTAAGGTATGCATTTTTCTTTTTCATCACGAAGATCTCACGTACCTGGACCACTTTTTATCAAACAGATACAACGAGGACCTAAAAAATACAAATAATCATATATACTTACTAAGCAACCTCACTGACTTCACTTCTTTTACGTACCTTCATTTAGCATCAGCAGTTGTATCCATATCAATGTACATGGTAAAACCATTGCTTATATTAAGACAGTACGGCAAGTACGTTCTGGTATACCCAACGATGTTTCCCTTTTTTTACGAACCTGGTGGAGTTGTTTATTGGATTTTATATTATATTCAAGTATTAGCTGCTTGGTCATTAGGAACAGTTACTATTGGGGTTGATTGTGTTTTTGGATTGTATGCTTTACAGGTATGCGGTGAGTCTAGGATTTTATCGAAAAAGTTTAGCGATTTACGTATGGATTTAGAAAATAGGATGGAGTTTAGAGAATGTATTGAGAGACATTACATGCTTATAAATGTTAAACATAGAATGGAAAATTTATTTGGACTTATTACACTCTGGTTGGCTATATCAGGAGCTTTAGTACTGTGTTCACTTGTGTTTCATGTGACTGAGGTATGACAAGTTATTCCTTTCATTTTAATTTTTAAATATAAATAAATGATAATTCCTTAATAAATGCATGAATCAGAAATAGTTATTAAATTTTTAATTATATTTACAAAAGAATCAATCTGACTTCTCTTTTTTTATTTGCACATCATCAATAATTTCAAATCATAATAGTATATTATGATACTTGTGGCATAAGTAGCCTATTATGGCACGACGTATATGATAATTCACGTTGTGCAATAGACCACTTATGTTACGAGTATCGTGCGATATTTTATAGCACTGACTAACATAAATCCACTGCCACACCTGTCCGTGACATTAGCAGTCCATTTATGCCACGGATAATAAATATGGATTTATGCCACGGAGTATTACAAAATATTTTTATCTCACTGAATTTGCTTTCTGTTAAACTTTTACTAACCGTATAATATTTTTTAAAGTCACTTAAAAACCATATAAATTACGGAGTAACATGCCACTTACTTATGTATATCATGGTGAAATTTTTACAAATTTTCATGTATGCTTGGTATGGTAATCGCATAGCCGATGAGGTTAGTATTATATGACGATTAAAAATATATAAAATCAGAATTAATAAGTAAGGGATATATGACTTTTTTTTAAATATAGAGCAGAGCCTGCTTGGATTCAATATATAACTCTCATTGGCCAGATTCTTGCAACACAAATTTCAAAAATGACTTGCTCATCGTTTTGGCACAAGAACCATTAATTTTGGTTGCAAAAGGCTGCATACGAATACAATTGGATATGTTTACTAATGTAATTGATAATATTAACAAAATTCAATTTGCTGCTGGATTTATGAGAAATTAATTTTACTGAATAATCCAAAATTTTTTATATTTTTATAGATTATGAAAGCTTCGGTATCATATTTTCATCTATTACGTGCTATCAACGAGGCTGAATAACACCAACGTACAAAGTTATTTAAAAATTTGAAATTTTATATTCACACTGATTTGAATAATATTAAATATTCAAATAAATAATCAAATTTTTTATCGATAAATGAAAATTTTTATTGTTCATTAATTAAAATTATTTGATGTACCACAAATGCGAAAAATGAAAGGTAAATATGTTATCTTTCTTATTTTAGAAAAGTCAAATCACTTATAAATTGGCAATCATGTAAAAAATTCTGAAGTTAAAATATACGTACAGTTATCAATTTCAGAAGTAGAGAATTTTGGACGAAAAAATATTAAATTTTCATATTATATATTGCATATTATTTTCATACACGGTTAGAAATATTAATGGATAAGTCTGTTGAAAACGGTCTAAACATTAGTTTTCGAGTAAAGTAAGAAACGAGAAAAATTGAAGTTAAGTTTTTTCTCGTCTCATACTTTACTCGAAGACTAATAAGAAATTTTTACTTTTTTATAGAATAAAATTGTTTGGTCGTTCTGAAATCTATGGGGGATAACTCTTACTTATGTATAAAAATATATTTATAGTTTGTAATTTATAACGAAAATTTATATAAGACAAGGATAGAGCTATACGGTAGCCTCTTAACTGTGTATACATTACATAAAAACGTTCACAAATCATAAAATATGTTTTTATTTTGCACAATATAAAAAACGCCATTTTTGCTATTTTAAAGTCATACCCTTGCTGTACATATGTTTAAATATTTAAAAATATTCATTGTGATAGAAAATTAATAAAGGATCAAATAATCATAATAAATAGAAATTAAACAAAAATTACAATAGTTGATACATAAATTTAATTGAACAAATTCTATATAACTATCAATTTAATGTACATTTTAAAGATTATTTTATTTAGAATAATTAAAACTCAAGAGTGAATTTTCATGAATCTAAAATACTTTTTGTTAGTTCGATTTAATATTTATATTTTTTTTTATAAAATATTTGTTTTAAAAAAATTTAAATCTTTGTAATTCTATCTCTTAAGGAGATGTAAAACGGACACTACACCTGTACTTATAGATATTAGCTTCCTTTCTATTTTATTGCTGAATCTCCAGAAAACAAATGCATTAGCTTGTAGTATGTACCATGATGATTATTTTGATAAGTTTTCAAATAAATTCATTTATTAGCTTTTGAGATATTTGGATTCCTGTACAAAATTGAAAAATTTTAATAAATAATTTTGGAACCCAAAATTCTCAATAACTAATGAATGAATTCATTTAAAAATTTAACTGAATAATCTTCATGGTACATACTACAACTTAATGCATTTTTTTATTGAAAATTTTGCAATAAAATGTAAAGATAGTGAATATTTATGAGTACAGGTGTAGTGTCCATTTTACATCCCCTTAAGGTGATGTAATACGGCATATATTTAATACATAGTTACCGACATTGCAGTTTCGCAAATTTTTAATCTTTATTAAAAAATTCTCCGAAACATCTCTATATCATGCTTTTTAATTTTTAAAATAGGAGGCTTTAATATAGAGATATTTTAAAATAATTTTGATTAAGAATAAAAAATTTGGAAAACTGTAATGTCGGTATTTTACATCCCCTTAAATTGAAAAATGTATATTCTTTAAAAATAATATGTAACTCTCTAGAAGAAGTTATTCTTTTTTAGATCTATTTAAAAGAAATACAATCATTGATTAAAAATAAATAATAAAATTTTGATTTTTCCAATAAATAATGTTTTTTGTACTAAAACTATTCGCGTTGTTTGTTGTTTTTATTGTAAGCATAAGGTTAACATTTTTTTTATTTCACATAATTCATAAACTGCTCATTTTTAAGTTACCATATTATGTGGGAAATAGATCATATATAATCATATGGAAGAAGTTATGTTTGTTATTTATTATACTTTTACTACTTGTTAATAAGAAATTAAGAATTGTTTCTTACCCAATACCTTTTGTCTACGAATCCATAACAATATGAGCGAAAATTTGTATTTCTGTAAAATAACGTATTTATTTACTCTTTCATAAATTTTTATTAAAAACTGAAAAGAGTACATATTGTTTATACTAAATAGTATTTTCCATAATTTTCTTTTCATTAAGCTGTATTGTCAATTAATAACTTGAATTATTGACTGAATTATTTTATGCAACTGAATTTGATAATGTTGAACGTATCTTCAAGTTGGAGACCAACTGATTTCTTCGACCCCAACACAGAACTAAGCTTTGCTCTTCCCTCTCTACATTTTCTTTTATCCCTACCTCATACGATACTTACCTTAACAGTTATACTTAAAACTTGAAAATTGTGTAATACGATGATATCTGTAAAATACTTGAATTACCTTAACCGATTCTTGAGGTAATGACATGACGATCGATATTTGAGGAGTATTCAGTATAGTCGTCAAAAAGACTTGAACAAAGAAAGATCTTTACGATGGAAGCTGAATTGAACAGGTATAAGAATTACTCACGTCACATAAAATGGTTTTTGGTTGCATCAGGTCTTTGGCCAGGCAATCATCCAATTGTCAAAAGGATTTTATCATTTCTGACTTTCTTCACAACTTTAAGTGTGACAATCACCGTATCCAAGTACTGTATTCATAACATCACAAATATTATGATATTAACAAAGGGTATGGGAATAGCCGTTAGCTTTTCTTCAGTTGTTATGAAGGTAAAATCTAATACTAATTTAAGCTTATTAATCATGCTTACAAATAAATAGAATATTTGTATTTTAATATAAAATTATTCAATTGAAGATTCATAAATAAGAACACATAGGTAATGATATTTAAATGGACTATGTGTCCTTTTTATTTCTGAACCCTCAGTTTTAAAAAATTTGACAATTAAATATTATTTTTATATCTATTTTTAAAGGCTTTATGTCTCTCACCAGATTCCCCAAAAAATAATATTTTCCTTTTAACAACTATCCAAGGTTTGTATTTTCTTGTTGCATCACGACGACCTCGTCTATCTTGACAATGTTTTGTCGGACAGGTATAATCAGGATTTAAAAATCCCAGAAGATAGAACAGATCTGCTAAATAATTTATCAGCTTTTACTTATTCTATGTATTTGGATGCTATAACGGTAGTCCTAACCATATTTATGTATAGTATAAAACCGCTGATAGCCTTAAAAAAGTACGGCAAGTACGTTCTTGTGTATCCAGCGATCTATCCATTTTCTTATAAACCTGGAGGTTTGATACATTGGATTTTATATTTCATCGAAGTTTATGGCGGCTGGTCTCTTTGGATGGTAACTATAGGTGTAGATTGTCTTTTTGGATTGTACGCATTACAAATGTGCGGAGAATTGAGGATACTTGGAAAAAAATTCAATGATTTACGTATGGATTTAAAGTATAATATTAAACTAAGGGAATGCATTCAAAGGCATTATTTGTTGCTAAATGCCAAACATAGACTTGAAAATTTATTTGGACTCATCTCAATTTGGCTGGCCATTTCGGGAGCTTTAGTATTGTGTTCCCTTATTTTCCAGGTTGCTGAGGTATAAATTTATCCTACTATCATATATTTTTTCTTATTATATATTAAATAAACGAAACCATAATACTAAATAGACATTCTTATTTTGTATTATATATGAATATGCATGTATTTATAGCAATAAATATTTACAAATATAGTTGATACAACATAACTTCGTGTTTAATATTAAAAATTAAAAGTATTTTCTATTTTATTTCTAAACAATTCATAATGTATATTCAATTAGTAATTATGACAGTTACACTGTAAGTTTTTTAAATGATAATTTTACACAAATCAATATTTGATACACGAAATTATGACAGTTTCAATTCTAAGAACGATTTATACTCTTAAATTAAAAGATCTACTAGAGGCTGTATCTGCATTCAGTTATATTTAACTTCGCTTTCATAATAAGTAACTTGCCGTCGAGGCGTGATCACGCTTCTTGACTGCTATATTGAACATAGCATTAACTTATTTCTAAATTCAATATATTTTAAAATTATAAAGCTAACTACGTTATAATAATCGTATTGAATATCATATTTATTATATGATTCTTTATATAAATATGATTTTTAAACATTGCACAATGTCATAATTATAATATTTATTTGGTTTTATTGAATTATCATTAGAAGAATTTGATAAAAATTTTAAATGAATCTACTTTTAATTTATGTTTAAGACTTTTAATTTTCGTCAATATTTCTAAATAACAAACACTTACGTCCATAAAACAAAGACAAAACTTTTTTAAAGGCGACCAAAAACAATGTCAGTTTGGTGCACGTATGCCACTTGTGTTGTTATATTATACCAAAATCTTTGCAAATTTTTATGTATGCTTGGTACGGTAATCGTATAGCTGATGAGGTGAGTAAAATATCGATGAAATAAAAGCATATCAGGAAAATCAATGATAAAATTTTATTGCGCAGAGCGAAATGTGTCTATACTCAGTGTACAATTCGCATTGGCCAGATTCTAAAACCACGAAATTCAAACATGACCTGCTCATCGTTTTAGCGCAGGAACCTTTGGTACTGGTAGCGAAAGGATGTATGCAAATACAATTAGATATGTTTACTAAAGTAATTAATATTTTATTTAAATATATCATTTTATTTTTTGTATTAACTTATTAACTCCTAAAATTTTTCGAAAAAACGGATTTATATTTATTTCTGTGAAAATTTACTAAATATTTATCCGTAACATACAAAGTATCAATGAATATTGATAGCGAGAATTAAATTTTGAAATGCAGTACATTATATTTATAAATAAATCAAACCTTAGTTTACTTCGAACGTCTTAGCCATTGGACTACCGCCGTTCTGTTCTTCATATTCTATTGTTGCTGTTCGTACTATTTTCCATATTGGATTAATTTTGATTCTTTATGTATAAACCTCCAGACAGATATCAAGAGTAAAATAATCTTTGATTATAACATTTTAAAGTTTCTTATGCATGATTTCTGAAACTTCTTCCACAAGGGAATCGAAGGCTACTTTTTTTATGATCTAATATATAATTATTTTAAGTTATTATCAAACACATAGATAAAATATAAGGTTTGATCAATAATTTTTATTGTAACAGCAGTCATTTTTACAGAACTTCTCCATATGTTTTGTGATATTTGATCATAATAATTGAGAAGAAATGTTGCTGCAATTTTCATGTACAATTCCTTTGTAAATTTTATAGAAAAATTCTCTCTGTGTGTAGGAGTATATTAGTATGCGTGTATGTGTACGTATATGTGGAAAGCGGTCATCAATGAAAGTAAGCACATGTTTGCAAATATATGCACGTAAGTATAATCACAAGTGAGTTGCTAAGAGTTGAAGATATCTTAATGCAAAAATAATGTGACATCATACGTTTAGAATTCTTTTAACATACTTTTATTCATTCATAATTATTTGGTTGTGTATTATATCAAAAGACCAACTAAATAGAAACAACATAATTCTTCTCCTTCGCCGCTTTATCGTTTACATTTTCCTACTTTTCTGGTTTCACAAAATATACACGAGTACAAGTATGAGTTACATGCACATAACTAGAATATTTATCTATAAGGTAACAATAGTTTACGGCTTTAGCTCACGATATCATGCTTCTATATGCTCATCAATGATCTACTCCATTTACTTATCTTTGGTCCTATTTAGTTCATCCATTTATCTCTGATCTTAGCCAGTATCAAATTCCAATTACTTGGAATCAGACGCTCTTTATGATTTTAATTTTAATAACTCAATCTATTAATGAACTGTATTCGTGAGTTTTATTCTACTACAGTATCAACACGGTTAAAACCATTTGTGTAATTTGTTAACTTTTTTCGTCTGTAACTTAATGTCTGTTAAATCAACAGACAACAAGTATGTCAATTTAAAATGTATATTACATTTTTCACGGACAATTTGTCTGTTAAAGTAACAGATATTTTTGTCTGTAAACAGTTTTTAACAGACGTGTCTATTAATATTTCTAACCGTGAACTGAAAGAGCTCTATTTAGGCGTTATTATACACTGAATTTTAATTTTAATATATGTACTGCATCTCAAAAGCTACAAGTTCTTCCTGAACTTTAAAATTAATTAAATATTTAACAGTACATTTGGGCTTATTTTATTTATATTATATTTTTATGTTATAGATCATGAAGGCTTCTGTATCGTACTTCCATTTACTACGCACCGTAAATGACGCCAATGTTGAATAATAATTTCAAATGAAAATTCTGTAAAATTAGCTACAATTTGTTGACATTATATAATAAAAATTTATCTTTTAATTAAAAAATATATTAAATTCTGTGAAACTTCAACCATAAACTAACGCAAAATTTTATACGTTTGAAATATCAGAAAAATTAATGATTTCTGCCCACACGACATGAAACCTTGCAGCAACCTTTCATGCTGTGTGGGTGATAAGTTAAATTATAATTTGGAATAAAAAACTATATTATTTTATTTAAAATCGTGATTTTAGTTTTTATTTTTGTCTTAGAAGTTTTGATCATCGATGAATTTATAAAATATTATTAAGTGCATATCAAATCAAGAACTTCCAGCTAATCGCGCAGATTTCATCATTCAATCCTGTAGTGCGCCAATACTCGCCGCAAGCCATGGTGATTCACAAGTTATTTTAAAAATAAAAAATTTTTCTTGTCAAAATAATACAAGTCTAATACTATAATTATATACAAACCGAAGTTTCTGATTTTTAAATATTTTAACCAAATTATCATTTTAAGTTCTGTAACTATGCCTTGAAAATACGTTCTTTTTAATGAACAACATGTCGTTTGTATTATTTGAAAAAAATATAATTTTTAATTTCATGATAGTCTGAAAAAATTACAAAATGATATCGTAATATACAGTTAACATAACCAGATATTACATTTCAACTAAATATTTAGAGAATTTTTTTCTAAATATACTTTTTAAAGATTATTTGTGTACTGTTAACATTTTTGCCCCACAGATAAAGCTTAGGCCTGAGTTGTACAATACTCTCATTTTATTTTATATAACGATGAGCATACATTTAGCTACTTTATATAATTATAATATGAATTATCTATTTGGTGATTGGTATGAACAACCTTTAAAAACAAAAGCATACTTAAAAGTTAATCATGCTAAGATGTTGAGTTCCAAGCTGATTTTCCAATGATCAATGTGAAAATTTTTAGTGCAGTTAGTAAAATTTCTTTCTGTTCTACTGCTTTGTAATAACTTATCGGCAAAAAGTAAACATCTCATAAATTAAAATAGCTGGGGCCTTATTGAATAATTCGATATATCGCAAAAAACAATAAAAATATTATAACCTTCATGTAATGACATGTCAAAATTAATTACTGAAAGAGCGATATATCGAACGATTCAATAAAGCCCCTGCTGTCTGTCTTCATTTTAGTTATTACGCTAATTACTCGAGATCTACTACTAAGAAGATGTGACTGCATGGAAGAATTCTATATCATCGACAGATAAATAATTATATCAATAATTGCAATTGTAGCCATAATTTTATGAGAACAAGAAATACGTTAACTTGTAACATATTTAAATAAAAATATTTTTAAAACATTGACTTATAGGTAAATGAAAAATGTTAATTTATTTGGAAACCTAAAATTCTCTGAAACTAATCAGTGAATTTCCTTGAAAATTAAACTAATTGTTTATGGGATATATTAAAAGTTAATGTATTTTTTTTTAATTTATTGCTTTAATTGTAATTATTATTATAATACTATATTAGTCAATAAAGTAAAATCCTTCTATGTAGTTACATCAACTTACGTCAAATATTTGCAAAAAATAAAAGTTAAATTAAAATTATTGGACAGTAACTAGTCTACTGTAAGGATATAGATTTTTCAATTATTAACTAATTAGCGCTACTTTTTAATCATGAACATTACAGAGAAGGTCAACTTAATTGCCATTTTTAACATTGATAACTTAATCAAATTTTTTTACCGTATTCAATGTTTATATTGCTACTTACAAATAGATTAATTTCTATATAGATCATTATAAATGGTGTTTCAATGCCAAAATATTTTTTTTTTATTTTCAAAACTAACAAACATTAACTATTATGAGAAACGATAAGCTTTTTATTTAATTTTATAATATTGAGAAAACTAAGAACTAAGAGAATGACATACGTCGGAATATAGATAATAAATTAAAGGATAATATTGTATTTATGTCGTAGTTTGCTACTTACTATTACAGAGAAAACCGATAGAAAGTAAACAGCAGAGTTGATGTACGGTATAACGATGTACTGAACTGATGCCAACATTGTGTACCAAAGGATTCTTCTCTTTCACGAAACCACCATAACAACCTCAATGTAATATGAAAGCAATGTAAATTTTAAAATAACAAAAAAAAAACCGAAGTGACTATGGTCCTGAAATTAAAAATAATCATAGTGAATAGCAACTTCATTCTTATTGGTAAAATTAATTACAATAAAATCTTGAAGAAATATTTTACTCGATTACAAGGAAACAAGAATATATTTTATAAGTATTACAAAACGCAAGAAGAACTTTCAAAGAATAATATTATGCAATTAGAATGCCCAAATGAATATTCAAACATGTTTCATTACGGAACATCATCATAAAACAAGTTTATTTGAAAAAAAAAAGACAACTTGAAATTCCATTAAAAATCGCGAGTAAGTCAATAGCTTGCGGTCTTTCGTGCTCGCAACAACGAGCGCGTATACGCGTGTTTATTTTCGCGCTTGTTTAAAGTAACAACCACGGAAAAGCATAATACAACTTCATTGTCGTTATTGCGTGTGCATCCGTTTGTTTGCAAACGACCCGCATCCTACTTTGTGTTTACAATGAAGAAATGCAAGAAAATTACAAAATTTTCTTATTTTCTTATCTTTTTTTTATAAAAAACCCTAGAGGTGATGCACGTAAGTTTAAAAAAAATAATGAATCGATTATAAAATAAAGTTGATTTATTTTTGTAAATTCATTTAATCTTTAGCTGATTGTGGCTATATGGGTAAATCTTTCATAATGTTAAAATTTCACCTGCAACAAATTAAAAAAAAAAAAATACAGGCACACGTATAAAACTAATTTTCTCTGAATGTTGACGTATTATAATGAAAAAAAAATCGTGTTACTCACTTTTAAGGGTAGTCTTTTTAACAAACATCAAAAGACAGATTTTCGAGTAAATTTTTCATAGTGTTAAAATTTACTTTCAATAAATTAAAAAAAATTGAAGACACATGTATCAAATTTATTTTTTTTAAATGTTGATATATTAAAATGATAATAAAAGAAAAAATCGCATTACTCACTTTTGAAGATAGCTTTTTTTAATATAAGACATTTAAATATATTCATTATTATCACACCCAGGTATAATATTTTACATATCTCAGATCAGTTTTTTAAGTATTTTGGGCTATAATAGATCATTTTCCATTGAGCTTTTTCATTTTTACATGTTTAATATGTTACAGAAAATATTTAAATACGCAATTTACATTAATAATTACAAAATTTTTTGTAATAAATAAAATATGCCAGAAATGGCAATTTTTTTGGAAAATTCATTTTTGTCGATTCGGGTATTAAAATTGAGTGATATTAGTTACCCAATGGCTTTTGGGATTATTTTTGCTAAAATTGTCAATCTTAGGGTATGAAATTTGACATGGATTTGTGTAGTTTATGTTTTCGAATAAAAATACTTATATTCCTTTTAACCAAATATTTTAGTTTATTTAATAAACATTAAATCTAAAAATTTTAAATTTTAAATCTAGAAACTTCAGTGATGATTCAACTCAACGTTCTAGGTGTAAGCTATTAAATACATACTAAAACTGAGCTTTTTAAAGTTTAAACTCTTTAGAATTAAAACATTGATAGAAACTAGGTAATCGATGTAAATTTGGAAAATTTAATAGCCGGGAAAAATTCAATGATTTCCAGAATACTCGAAATAATACTTCAAAAGCAACTTAAAGATTACATTGAGTATTATAAAATAGTAAATTACAAAGTTCACAACAGAGAAAAGGTGAATCAAAGCTTAGGTTTTCATATTAGTGGATAAAAACCTATTTTCAAAAGTGAGTCACGTTTTTTAAGTATAATTTCAAACGAACAAAGAACTTTATCTACACTAGGCACACGTTCCTAATAAAAAAATTTCTCTTTGTGATTCTAAATATTACCTTTTGATGTAGTTTAAAATGTCACCGCTGAATAGTCTTTTTTACAGCATCGTATTTTCCAGAAAAAAGTAAAATATATAAATTTTTGGTAACATTTTAATAACCTTTCAGAAAGTACTTTTGTTAACAGGCACACACCCATGCTCTTGATTTTCCAAAAGTATGTGTATAGATAAAGCTTTGGTGTGAATTTCAAATCAAAAAAGCAGTAGTCATTTTTTTTATAGCGGTAATTTATCATTTTACATGGCCTGGTAACATTTAAATTTCAAAAAAAAAACCTCTTTTCCCCATCCGCCATAAAATGACACGTCTAATTATCATTAAAAATATAACAAAATTAGTTTCTAATAACTCAATAAATCAGTGAACATTTGCTAACAAGATGTGCTATCTCATATTTAGGAGAAATGACGCAGTAACATGATTTTTAAAAGTATGAAAGAATTACCCATATATCTTAATTTGAATACAAAAGGAAAGTTTGGGTATATTATTGCACTTTAGAATATTTTAATTGATGTTTAATAATAAAACAGTGACGAGTCATGTCAAACTAATAAAATAGACTTGTGTGAATTCTAATTATGAAAAAATATAAAATTATTTTTAAGTTCATAAAGTATAGAACACGTAGTAAATATAACCTTTTGATCAGACAAGATTCACCACTTGTTAAAGTTCTTTTGTGGATTCTTGTAAAAAAGATAAATAAAAAACAGAAAATATTTTATTTTCCAAACTCTTAATTCAAGGCTTATCCGTATGCCATTCATGCCTAAAATATGAAAAATATAATTAGAATCATTAAAACCTTCAATTAACACAAATAAACCAACTCAAAGTCTAGTAATAAAATATAAGAAACCTTTTTTTGCCAACCTGTACTAATTACGTTTGACATTTTTTTACTGCCCTTTTGTAAGTAGTTTTACGTGTAGTACATTGTCCTGATAATTACTAAAGTCTTCTTTGTCCTTATTTTTTGCCTGTAAGTATATAGCCTGCAGATATAAAGAAATTTTGAAACTTATAGTCTTAAATTTTAATTATTAAGAGAAAAATTTATTTAAAAATAGTCATTGAAAAATAGTAGATTTTTTTTTTAAATTGTGATATAAAACATATTAGTTTTTAAAATAAAATTAAATCAACTGAAGATTTTTCAACCTAATTCCAAATGTTTTTGGTTCATTATTTATTATTCCAATTTAAGGAACGATTAATTCTTTGTTTTTATTCGTTAATCAGTGAACCAAAGTCTTAAATTTTTACTTTTCTCTTGATTTTCGGCTATTATTCTTTGCCATTTTTGTTCGCAGTTTTCGGTATCTTTTTTAGTTTATTCTTTCTGCTACTGACTCTACTCCACTTTTTATCTATATTACTCTTCTCGAAAAAAGCTCGAATTCGCTCAGTTGCAGATACTATTTTTCTAAACAGTTTGCTTATAATTTTGGAAAATCATGTTAGTTGTAATTTATATACTTTTTATGTTTATTCTTTTTAGTGAAAATAACAAAAGAATATGATTTTTCGGAGCAACTATTATATATAAGGAGATTAGACAATAATTTTAAATTGATTCTTAAGTTATGAATCAACAATAAATAGCAAAATAAATATTTAATAGCTAATAAAATCTTAATTTACAGAGCATCAAAATGTACAATCAAAATAAATTATAATTCTCATTTAATGAGTAGAATAAAATTAAAAAAAAAATTAAGCATGAAAATGTATACCAATATGGATAAGTTGCAAGATAGAGTACATAAGAGATCTTGTTCAACGTCACACATACATAACACTTTAACCTTTGTCTTCGTGTCGCTCTTAATCCCATTCTAATTATCCATCGCCTTCTCAAAGGGGGGACAACGAGGAGAAGCTTTATAATACGACACCGTCCATTCTTATTAATTACAGGAATTTAGGAGCGGGACTTACAGTTGGTTAACACTTATGCTAGAGGATCTAAAGAAGGTATTTTCAAGCTATTGCTCTAAGTTTGATGCCTGGGGTTTAAGTTATCAGAATCTTAATTTGGTTTAGTTCATATTAAATTTTAGGGATTATTTGTAAAATATAATTTAAATATTATACATTTTTAACTATCTTACAATATAGTATTGTTAAAGCTGATTTTAAAATCAAAAGAAAAGAATTCATAAAATTTCTTATATATATAAAATGTTTAGAAAAATAAATTTATTTGAATATCTTATGCAAAAATAAAGGAATTATTGATATTAAAAACGATATACTTTCTAAATACTATTCTTAAATTAATTATTATATTTTTATACGTACGCAAATACCTAAAGTTTTATTTCTTGCTGTTAATCAACTTGGAATCGAGCTCTAATTTCAAGTTTTGAAATGCATCATAGGCTTACGCTTGGTATTATTAAGATCATAGAACTGCGATTATAATGAATAAATAATATAACATGAGATAACTTTTCAAATGCATTTATTAAAATGAAAAAGATATGTATTAAATTTAACAGGCAGGAATAACTGATTGACGGGTTGCCCATACCGCAGGCTTTAACACATTGACAAGAGCATGATAAAAAAAATAGTATTGATACAGAAATCTGTATAAGAAGTCAAACCTTAAAAATTTTAATTACGCACTTTTATTCATTGATATTTTGAAAACTTGTTTAGATAATTAGATGTTTAGATCAGAAAAGATGTTTAGATAATTGTGCAGACATTATTGTGTTATTTATCTTACTAAACAACTTTTCATTTCTTATATTCAATATAATTATTGTTTTAAAGATATGTGATAAATTAAAGCTCATTCGTGAGGTCTTCAGTGGCTCAGTCGGTAGAGCGATGGATTCGCAATCGGAGGACCCGAGTTCGATTCCCGCTCTCAGCAGTCGATAGATACAAGTACTACTGAACGTTACATGTACTTTGTTCACAAACACACTGAAAAACCTCCGTCGTTATTAGCATCGTAATGATAGTCATAAATACAACAACGTTAAATATAAAAAAAAATGTTTTTAGCTGGAACGGACACAAGTAAGTATACGCGATTTTTTTTCTCCGTGTATGATAGAGCGACAGGATTATTCGAGTCAATTTTTTTTACGTTTTTAACAATAAAACTTAACTTTATCAGATATATTTAAAAATATTATAGAAACAAATGATTTTCGTATACTTTAACTACACATTTTTTATAAACTATTATTGAATTTTTTTTAATGAATAAGTTGGTTTGTCGTTAATTTTTTAAATTATTACCATAAGTTAAACATAACACTTTTTAGACTTAAACAATTTTGTAAAACCAACCCCTTCAAACATTGCTCATATGCTTGAAAGATTGATTGTATCACATGTTAATAAAAAATATTTCAAAGGATTTATAGTTTATTTTTACTAAATAATCGAACTTAATCAAACTTTTTGATCGATGCAACTTTATAAAGTGGGCTATACTGTAAAAAGTTCTCATCTCACTTTTTCAATAGGGTAAATATTTATTAAGTACACAATTATCCGAAAATCGTTTTAATTATAATTTAAGTAATGATTTTATTATCAAACCTTTGCTTTTTATGGGCTTCCGCTAAAGATATCACTCAAATTAGCTCTGCCCCGTTCATTGGGGTGTCTTTTTTTTAAATGCCTTTAAAACAATATTTACATTCATAATGAGGCACTATCACCGTCCTTCAGAATTTAGATGATTTTTGGTACTTTCTTGCTGCCCAACTTTAAACAAGCATATATTTCGTTCAAATTATTATTTCTGAATTCTGAAAACAGCAAATTAAAGCTTGCTTTCTCTACTTTTATTTTATTTCCTATTGATTTATTAAAGACTTTTCTAGAATGAATTATTCACACTTCAATTGGGAGTTCTTTTTTTACATTTTTCTTAACATAAGACTAGAAACGTCTATAATTTTAGTTTTTCTAAGCGTTAGAGGTATTAGCAGTAGTATTAGTAAGATATTTTTTTGGTACCCAAAAACATATCTTAATGTTTCATCAAGATCTGTGACCCGAAGGTCATAACCTCTCCTGGTAAGATAATATAATAAATTAATGCAACGGCCTTAAAATATCATTTTTAATTATACTTTAACAACCAAAAATAATTTTTTCAATCTAAATACTAAAAATAACGAACAGATTGACTTGAATAAACTTAAGGGTAAAAATGAGTATTATTTAAAATAAAAATAAACGTATGCGCGACCAAAAATATATGAAAAAATTTAAATTCGCAGTGAAATTATAAAAGCAGCAACGATGCAATCATCGTGAATATAAACACAAAGCTTTTTATGTGCTCAAGAAAAATATTTACGTAGCTTAATTATAGCATAAAATATGGATGCGCATCGATGTTCTACTTAATTGAAAAAAACTGGAAGAGAATTTAATTTAATGTCTCTTATATTAAATGAAAAAATATACGTTTTTACAACTGTAAAAATTACTGGCCTGTTTATTTTGAAATAAAAATAATTTTCTGATTCGAAAATAAATTTAATAGAAAAGTAAATTACACTATTTTTTTATACTTCACTATTTTTTAATATATTCAAATAGATGTCAACAAATCTAATATATTTCAGGGATTAACATCTTTTTTAAATAAAACAATTTCGATAAGAAACCGTATATTATAGAATCAATATCGAGCTTGTTAGAAAACCTGTCACTCAAAGTTCAAAATAATGTTCCTCCTCATGCGATTCGTCAATTTTTCGCTCCAGAAATTTTTGACTTTCATCCTTCAAAAATTTTCTTTTCCTGCTTTGATTCTACACATTTGAACTCGGCTTTTTTTATGTAACTTACATTTTCACTTCATCTGCTTTTACCGTACGATCCATATTTTTTCTATTTCTTTTTTTCGTTTTTCACTTGCATTTCCTCACTCGATCGCAACTGTGGTTCAGAAAAATTCTTGCATTTTCTGGTATGATTAATTCAATACGGAAGCAATATATCACTGTAAAGATATTTGATTTCCAACTTTACGGTTGTTACTATTTTTCGTTCACTATTTTTTTGCGTACATTTTTCACATGCTAAAGTTTCAATTTTAACGTGTTACTTAATTTTGTTAATTTTGCGATATTATAAAAATTTCTAAGATATGCCAAAATTTAAATTTATATTAATTTTAAGTCAAAATTTATTCTTTGCGTTTAAAAAAATTTTTTTCTCTTTAATATTATTATTGTCATGTAATGCAACAAAGGATTAAATAATAAATTACTCTAAAACCGATTTTATAACATAAAACTAATCTTAATTTTCTTATTTATCAAAATTCTTCAAACGAAAAACAGAAAAATTCATGCTTATCATTTTGGAACATCTGGGAAATCCGGCAAAAGCTCAACAACGCGTGTATGTAGAAAATGCCTGTCACTTTTTCCTATGCAGAAATAGTTTAACTTTAATCCCTTTGGACGATGTTTACATTCCAGGGAAAAATCGAAACGTAATAGAGACGGATGATAGTACCACTGATGCAGTTGTTATTTTTAGTTCAAATAAAATCTATTTTTCTATGGACATTTAACCAAAGTTTTGATTAGAATTTTTGTTATTCTTATAAACCTTCACGTATCGATTAATAATGATGATTAATGTTATGTACAGCTCAATTCTGACCACTTTATTATTTTAAATTTTATTACTTTCTACTTCAGTGGATAGTAATGTGTTACTTTACTTTTAGTTGATTTCAAGCAAAAAAAAAATCTCATTTTGGGTACATTTTTCAAGTTAATAAAGTTATTGTTACTGAAATAAGAATAATAATATTAAACAAATGTTGTGGAAAGATTAAGAAAAATATTCATCAAATTATTTTGACACAAAAAATGAAAGAGTACATAAGGAACCTTTCATTTTAAATTATTCCAGTCCAGACATTAAGGGGATGTCCTTAAGTTGATGTTACAAGTCCATTTGAATAACAACTGTTAAATGCCAACAATTGTTGTAAAGTTTAATAATTGGATGGTAACTTTTAAATATGCTAATTTTAATAGAATCAAAAGTCAATTTGAAGAAAAATGTTAAATGATTTTGTAATTAAGGAGATGTAAGACAGACACTACACCTGTACTCGTGAATTTGGCCTATCTTTTCATTATATTGCAAAACTTGAGGAAAAGAAATGCTTTAGCTTGTAGTATTTACCACGAAGATTATTCAGTTAAATTTTCAAATAAATTTATTCATTAGTTTTTCAGAATTTTGGGTTTCAATATTATACATCAAAATTTTTAGATTTTTTACAACAAATCTAAAATTCTGAAAAACTAATGAATAAATTTATTTGAAAATTTAACTGAATAATCTTTATGGTAAATACTACAAGCTAAAGCATTTCTTTTTCTCAAGTTTTGCAATAAAATGAAAAGATAGGCTAAATTCATAAGTACAGGTGTAGTGTCCGTTTTACATCCCCTTAATTAAAAACGTAACTGTTAATTGCTCTTTTAGATGAAATTTTCCCGCAAAGTACTCTCGCTAGCTTTGTTCCACTTTCCGCGGAAATTACAAGTGAAAAGTCAATCACATACCACTTTGCTGAAAATTCGTCGAGATTAAATGCGTCGGACCGCACTTCAGTCTGGCGTTGAAGTCAACTTGTAAATTGTTAATCAACAAATGTCGTTGTAAACGATTTGAAAAATACAAAATATTTTTAAAAGCATTGTTATTGTAATACATCAAAGTACATAAAATAAATAAATTGGAACTTATTTATTTATAATATCATAAATAAAATTTTTATGATATTTAGAATCAGCCGTATCAAATGAACGTATAAATTACTTTTTATACATTCTTTTCATTTAAGAGAAACTTGCGGCTGTCAATAACAGAAACTAATCTTAAAACTGACAAAAACAATCTGTACATCATAAAATGATCGATACTATGTGTACATGCAAGGTTTTAAAAGTCACAATGATTGTTGAAATGAAATCTATTGTTTTTACGTCAAATTAATAAAAATATCATTTTATTTTATGACTGAAATACAACCGTTCTGTTCACATTATTTTTAAATTTTATTTAGTTTTCCTTCTATTACTAAAAACTATTAAAACAAAATCCATATTTCAATGCTTTACTAATATCCCCATAAAACATCTAACGTCTTTGAAAATCATAGCGAAACTATTTCGGAAATTGAATCTGTTAACGTATCTCGACTTGGCGTTAGAGCTGGTAGTTTAAACGCATCTAGATGTGGCTTTCCCAGGCCATCTTCTTGTGAACTATTAGCTTGTTAACCAGCATAGCCAGCCAGTCAGTCTCTCAAATCGGTTAGAAGACATTTCTGATCTTTCGAATCCCTTTCGCCTCGAGTCACAGGAGGTACGTTTCCTTTTGTTAAACGGATTCAAAGAGTATCGCAAACCACATAATTTCCATTCCATTTAGTCGAGTGCTAAATCCGCGAATAAAGAAGCAAAAAGAAGAAAAAGAAAAAGGGAGAGTGTGGAAACAGAAATAAGGAATCGATACCCCTAGTTATACCACAAACGTTTCCTGTATTCATTATTCAAAGCTGCATTGAAAATTAGTTGGATTTTGCGACATGCTTGGTGAAGAGTATGATTTCCATAGAAGTATTTTACCGCAAAATTTCTTAAATTTTTTAATATTTTAAATTTTTTTAAGTAATTTTTTTATACTTATCTCCTATTTTAATAATTTTTGAAAATCTGAATGGATGAAGAATTTACAATATTTATTTGTTGAATTTCTTACAAATAAGTTTCTGAGAAAATTATGAAATAAACATGTATTTATTTCAACGCTCAATTTTTCAAAGTTATGAACCCTTTTGTATTTGAATCCTCTTTTTTAAGTTATATATATGCTTTTTAGTTTTACAACTTTTGAGCAAAATATTCAGGAAGATTTTCACTAAGAACATCTTAAAGTTAGAACCTCTCTTAATTGAAAAAGACATTGTTTAAAAATTTCAAGTTAATAATTAATTAAATGATTTTTTTAATTTTTGAGCCCTTTTTAACCGTTTAATTTACACGTTAAAAGAAAGAAACTATAAAACGTAAATTAAAGCATTTAACGATTAAATACCAGAAAATCTTGAAAGCTTTTTCGCTGTAAGAATAGTTTTGAAATTATGTCGATCATAAAGTATTTTCGTGCTTTATGAGATTGTGTTTAAAAGTTTCGAAGACTTTTTTACTTTTGTAGATGTGCACCGATATCTTACTTCATCCGAAGTCGGACGAGTAATTTAAAAAGTTAAAGGAGACGTGCATACTATTTGAACAAGAAAAAGATATGAAACTATACTTAAGGCTTTTCTTCATAGATGTTCCTCGTTACATGTTACTCGTTCCTCGTACCTCATTTAAAAATTTTTGTTGTCCGACGTCTATTGACTTTATGATCTACGACAGAAAAAAACATATGCGTAAATGAGTCCATCAATGCCATAGATCATAAAGTCAATAGGCGTTGGACAACAAAATTTTTAAATGAGGTACAAGTAACGAGTAACATGTAACGAGGAACATCTATGAAGAAAAGCCTTTAATTTGCATGGCTTGTTTTCATAAAATTCTCATTTGAACGTTATTAATTTTTATTATTTCTTTTTTTTTTAATAATTTGACATGCAATTTCATATTTGCAGAAAAAACAGATTAACAAAGCATTTGGTGGTAAATAAAATGTAAAAAATTTTATTTTAAGATGTGGAATACCGACATTAGAGTTTTCAAAATTTTTTATTTTTAATTTAAAATAACAAAATAGAACGCCATAATATAAAAATTTTAAAATCAATAATATTAATAATACTTAATCAATTAACGAAGAGAACAAAAAACTAAAGCACGATCGTGTAGTTATTCAAAAATGAAAGTAAATTAATTCTGTCCCGTTGTTGTGTTAAAGTACGTAATAACATTGTAAACGTGTATTTGTATGCTCTCTTATGGAGAGATTGGAATTTCAAAAAATGCAAATTAAATTTTTCATATGAATATTAATTAAACGTTCTCATAATACTTTTTAATGATTTGTTGGAAAAATTAATTTTAATTTAAATTACCTTTTCGTGATATATGCGTTTAACGTCCCTGGTAGAAATTTTCATTATAAACCGGTCATATTTTAACCATTTTTTTCAAAAATGGTTAATAATTGACCAACAATCACTAGAAAACGATCAGTTTATCTGCTAATAACCGACGGTTAATGCTCAAAAACTAGCAAAATAGAGTCAATCACCAAATAATAATTTTACTAAATATATACTTTATTTATTTAAAAAAAAATCAAATTGAATGAAAATAATCATTTTAAATCTAATTAATAGTGTATTTCTAACGGGATCAGAACAATATATTTCTTTCCTGATCAAATATATTTTTACATTGTAAATTATATCTTTATATTGTACACGTAAATAATCTTTCCTTGACCTGGAGGTCATCCTGGCCACCTGGACATCATCTCCAGGAAGAGAATGATATTTTTGAATTTTCGATTATAATACTAGATGTGCATAATACTAGGTGAGCTAATATTATAATTAAGTATTGAGAAATATGAATCACTTCCTGTAGATGATGTTCAGGTGTCAAAGATGATCTAGGTTGACGTAACATCATCTACGAAAAAGTACAGCTAATAATTAAATTAAATATTTAGAAATTCTAGTCACTTCCTGTAGACGATGTCCAGGTGACTAAAGTGACCTCCAGGTCGGCATAACATCATCTACAGGTGAGTGCAGCTGGTATTATAATTGGAAATTAAGAAATATCAGTCACTTCCTGTAGATGATGTCCAGGTCTCTAAGGTGATCTCTAGGTTGATGTAACATCGTCTACGAGAAAGTGCAGTTAGTATCGTAAAGTAGCCTTCAGGTTAACGGAACATAATTTATGAAAAAGTGCAGCTAATATTCAACTAGCATCAGAAAAATTAACCGCTGTGACACGTAAAATAAACGCACTTATTTCAATAAATAATAATGCCGAAAATAATATTACCCGAAATATTGGTGCTATCATTAATAATAACAGTAATAGAACGATTTTTTCCGTGTCTATAAAATTTTAGAATTAGTTTTAATGATGAAAACTTTTTTACGTTTTAGGGTTAGGAAACACGCACAGTCACATGTTCGCAAACGTCTCTCTCTCTCTTTCTCTTCTAATACATCTATGCGTATTTAGGCGTAAATGCCTCAATATAAATTTAAAAATGAATATTATGTGGCTAAATCAAACTAAATTTTAAAAGTTTAAATCATCTATTTCTTATATCTTAATTTTAATTATCAAAACTAGCATATGTGTACGGATATATGTCTATATACAAAAATATATGTATATATATATATATATATATATATTATTTCACTATCTTTCGATCAGTTTTTGACTATATTCATTGACCAAAAAAAAATGGTTAATAAATGATGAATGACCATTTTTAAATGGTCTATTTTCTACCAGGGGTTTTCAGTATCAAATCGATATTTAATACTTTTTTTTTAATTCTCAGCTACGACAAATCGTAAAAAAAGAATCTCGATAAGTTTCCTCATTCGAAAATAAAAATGACAAGAATCGATAAAAAAGAATTCGTCTTTAAGGGAAAACAAAAGAAAATACATGAATTAAGGTTGTAAAGTTTTTTTTTATTATACCAAAGTAAAGCGGGCTTGTGTTATGACACGTGCAAGTACACAAAATTCAATCGCAGAAAATTTATGAACCCGAGTCCCGGAACTAAGTTTTCAAGCTGATGTCAGTTGTGTTTGTTACAAAAAGGGAGAAAATACTATGGGAATGAAAAAAAGCAAATCTTTGCCTGTTTTATATACACGCTAAAATACTTTATTGCTGATTTATTGCAGGGATCTTTTTTTCCAATTTATTGTTATTTTTGAAAATGTTTTTATTAAAATTTAAAAAAGAAGAAAAAAGATCGAATTTATGTTTAACATTTATTGTTGTTTATTTTAAAATAAATTGTAAAATACTTAAATCGTATTAAATACTGGTGCTCTCTAAGGGAAAACTTCTCGTGTCGTAAAGTAAACCTTTCTAAGTCTCATACAAGCTTGGAACTTAAACTTTATTTGTTATGTACCTATATCTTTTGATGTTGTTTTAAGAGAAATTTGAGATTTTGTTCCTGAATTATTTGGCTAAGTTGAAAAGTTGTAGGTCTAAATGATACAATTTTCATTTATTCACATTTTAATTGAACAATCATTAGAAAAGTAATATTGGTAAAATATTAAATTGACAAGATTTTTTTTCTTGTTTTGCTGAAAAATTATTTAACGCGGTTTGTGCATCAATGCACTATGCAAGTGAGTAAAACACATAATACCATTTACAAAGATAGATAAAAAATGTTTAACAATTAAATTGATATGTGAAGTAATCAAAGCTTTGATGATCCCAAATATTTTATTTTTTTTAATTTTTTTAACATCGCTGTATTTCAGCTATCATTACGATGCTAATTAGCGACGGAGATCGTCAGTGTGTTTGTGAACTTCAGCACATGTAACGTACAGTGGTGCTTGTATCAATCGGCCGCCAAGAACGGGATTCGAACTCGGGACCTCGAAATTACGAATCCATCGCTCTACCATGTGAGCCACTGACGACCTCATAATCCTAACTTTAAATTGATATAACAGGTTATTTATTGTCATCAGCTTTACATTACTTTTATGAAAAAAAACATTCGATTGTATGTCATTTCATACATTTAATGAAATTTTTTGTATGATAAAAGTGTTGTTTAAGAATACTATTAAGTATAAAACATGCTCATTTTTCTTTCTTAATTTTTACCTTATATCTTTGCATCAAATACAAAGTAACCAATATTTCGGTCTGCATTATATTAGTATAAATAAATGTATTAAACAATAACTGTACTCGTTAACTTTTAATCTTTTATAATTCACAATTCCTTGAAAAACAATCTAAAAACAGAATGAGAATTTAAAGATTTAAAAAATTAAGCCGTACTTATGGGCTGTTAACTCGTGGGCAAAGGCAAGTAAAGCTTTAAATTTTATTACAATGCCACTAAAGGACAATGAGAAGGGGTTTATCTGAAGCATTGTTATGGTCTAGCTTGTATTTTCTGTTTCTTAGGTGTCTCAGCTGCTTTACCCCAGATAACTTTTCCAAATGTACTGGAATAGAGATTGAATCGCATTGTAAATTGTACATGTTCGATTGTTATTTCAAAACTAGTTTAATTCTGTAATTTATTTTTTAAAGCGTTATTTTGAATTATTTTTAATTTGATGATTAAGACATGATTATAGTTTACAATAATTTGACTATTTACAAGTATGTAATATGATGTTTGTAGAAATTATGTTGAATTTTATTAAAAATCATAATACAAATAAGGATTTAATAAAAAATATTTAAATATATGTAAAAATATTAATTAATAAATAAATATTAATTAATAAAAATATTCAAATATATTTGTTCTTTTTAAATATATTTTTTATTTAAACATTATTTAAAAAAAATTTTTTTTTTAAATAAAATTACTAAAAATTATTTGATATTTTGAATAAAAGCTTTTTTATGTTAAAATAAAGGGGAACTAGTATTATCATTATTTTATCAACTTATATGTAAGTGACACAAAAAAGCTCTGCAAAATGAACAATTAAAATCATTTTTGTAAAGAATTGAAAAAGCAACCTCTAAAATATTTTTATAGATAAAAAAATTTTCTAAACTTGATCTAGTTTTTTGGATTGTAATATATCTTTATTTATAAAATATTTTTCAATAGCATTTCAATTTCTTTTGTATTTAAAAAATATAGAACTGTAAAAAATAATGTATCTGTATTACGCATGATAACAGCGTTGTTATTTAAAAATTAATGTAATTACCCTAAAGTTTATTTCGTATTTATCCTTAATCTTTTAGAAGTGATAAGCACTTACAAAAAAAAACTCTGAGGAAACTATTCAGTTTCTACATCACGTCTTTCAATAGTAGATAGCCATAAAATGAATTGTTTTTTTTTAATTTTATTTAACGTCGCTGTATTTATGCTATCATTGTGATGCTAAATTAGTGACGGAGGTCATCAGTGTGTTTGTGAACAAAGCACATGTATAATATACAGTGGTGCTTGCATAAATCGGCCGAGAGCAGGATTCGAACTCGGAACCTCGAGATTACGAATCCATCGCTCTACCGACTGAGCCACTAACGACCTTAAATATATTGCGTCATTAACAATGTTCTGTGCATATATTGTTTCGTTCACTTATTTTAATGTCCCTAAATTTAGCTCGATTCGTCTTACTAGAAAATGTAAATACGAAATATTTCATAAGTTTATTAACATCAATTCTTATCGTAATCGCTATAGACTAACTATGAAAAAATACTACGCAGATAACCGTTTATAATATTATCAACATTTGCAGCTTGGAATAGATTCTATTTTGAATTTCGCAACTTTACGATACTACGAAAGATTTTTCAGCACGGATAGCTACCATAAATCCAAGACTATACGTCGTCTACGCAATCCCATCTCTTTTTTTTCAACTATATAAACTCTTAAAATAAGTCATGCGAGACTTATGAATTACAGCGGAACATATTTCAGACATGAGCATCCTTGTCGTTGCATATATTTTTTTTTATATATTATATATGGTCGACATTTAATCTAGTGCGCCAAATCGAAAAGAAAAGTTTTCATTGTCTTTGAACGAAACATGTAAAGTAGAATCATCTCTTTAAATTTTTAATCAAAATAAAAAAATGAAATAAAAAGTCGATGTTATTTTGAAAAAAAAACCTTAATATTCAGAAAATTTCAATAAAAAATTTATTTCTGTATTTATGTATATTTATGCAAATAGTTAAAATCCCAAATTCTCGCTGATTAGTTTACGACTTTATTTGAACTAAAAATAATCTTAATAACTCAAACTACGAATTTAGGAATTTTTTTTCAAAGTTTAAGAATAAAGTTTTTATTTATAAAAGTTGTAAGTCTCAGTAACGACGGTAAAGTAGGATTCTTTTTTGCAGCTATTTATTAAATTAAATTAACTTAAAAAAAACACTAATTTCAAATAATAAGCTCGATAATAAACATTATTCTATTTTGATTAAAAAATCTCGAGTTAAATAAACAATCTAAACTGAGAAGGCAATAAAAGGATTGTAAATTGTTGGAAGGAGGATGAAACGAGGCGGAAAACGTTATATGTATACGTGCGGCTATCGAAGGTGCTTAGAGGCGTTTTACAGACTCGTCGTAAATAGGAAGACTACCGCAACTCTACTACTTGATATAGCTGATACGTATCCAGTTAACCACAAGATTAAACGGCCTTTCTAGGACAAACATTCAGATAATTAACAAAACCAAAATCACTGATCAAAGGAGTGCTTGTAAGGTTTTAATTTTTCTTTTCAATATTATTAAACACTTTTTGATAAAATTGAAAATTAGTTTGAAATTTAGAGTTTTGGTTTGTACGTTGAGAGTAAAGTATTTTAAGGAAATGCGAGACATCAACATTACAGTTTTCAAAATTTTCGATTCTTAATCCAAGAATTTTTAAAAACTCTCTATCTTGCACTTTAACTAATAAAACCCATAATATACTGATATTTCAGGAATCTAAAATAAATCTAGGAAACTAAAATTTCGGTAGCTATATATTAATCATATACTCTATTACATTTATAAAAAAAGAATAAAAAGCTTTTATTATTGATTGTTAAATATTCTTGCCAATTGTAACTAAACGGATAACTGACGATTAGTGTCCAAATAAAATTAGCAAAAAGGACCAATGTGAAATTGTTGAATCTCTTCTACGTTACAAGCAGAATTTACATATAATTAACAAAATTCCATTAAAGTATGCATAGATTCGTATACGGGATACCTTTGCAGATCATGCAATTTTGTTGGACCAATGCAACATTGGACAACGGAAAATTTAATCGACAAAGGATTTGCATGACATTAGAGCATTTATATTTAGCTATTTCGAGAGCTACAATGAAAATTTAAATGTAAGCGTCACGCTATATTATATATGAATTTTGGGGATGAAATGATTAAATTATATGTAGTTCTTCTATTTTATTTAAATAAGCATGAGAAAAATATTCATATGTAAAAAAAATATTTTTATTATCCACTTTTTTACAGCACATCAATAAAAATACGATCATAAGATAATGTATATAAAAAAAAAGGCTTTGCGATAATTATAATTACAAAAACAAAGATAATCTTACAAACGTAATTAAAAAATATATGAATTTTCTAAAACACAGTATAAATAATCTTTATCATCCGACGTGGTGTTGCAATCGATTGTGAAACTAGACAGTACGTTCGGTTTTCGACTAACAAAAGTCAATTGCTGGTTTCGACTGTATTACAAACTTATATTTACGTGGCACACTGACATTCATACAAATGTCGTTGCAACTCAAAAAAATCCGAAGATAACGTGAAAAGCAGAAAATTTCAAACGATAGATCGCATTGCAAAAGAAAAATGTTTAGTAGAACAATGATGAAATTTCCAAGATAAGAAAATACCAATTCTAAACAATTCTCTCTTTATTGCTCGGAAAATGCGGTATACTTGGCTAAATCCGCGGGATAAAATGTATCCGCAATACATATCAAGATACAAGGATGAAAACGGTAAGCAGATAATACAAGAGTATCCGTGTGCGCAAACACCCGCGCCAAACGCATGCATAGTATAAATTAGCACGAAACCATTATGAAGCTATGAATAAAGAGGTTTTAAGCAGAGTGGAGTGGGAAACAATGTGATAAAATCAACAAGTATTTTATTTATTTCATAGAAAAAATAGACTCTTCTAGTTTTTTCTAAACTTTTTTACGTTTGTGATTCGTTAAAAAGCTTCAAAAAATGCAAAGTTATATAAAAAAAAATCAATTACTTTGCTTCTAAAAAAATTGAAATTAATGACAGCGTTCAAAGACTTTAAGCTGCTAGCGCCTCTTTAATGATAAAGAAAAATTGTTGGTAGTGAATTTCTCTTATCTAATCTGATTTTAACAAAAGCAGTAGTTCATTCGATCTTGATCTATATTGATTGTGAAGTTAGTTAAAATAATCATCAAACGAAGAGGAGCATGATATGATTTTCAAAAAAATTAAAATGATTTTATCTCCGCGTGGCTCGCAAACCGTTTCGTAACAATTCATAAGGAAAAAAGCAATGAAGGTCAAGAGTATAAAGAAAAAAAGATTTAAACTTGAGAGGTAAATTTAAGAGATTATGAGAATAAAGATTTACAAAATGATATATAAGGCCGAATAACGTCTATATATCTCCGCGTAAAAGTTAAATTTTCAAACGGCCCCCAACTGTGAGTTATCTCACAGCAGAAAAACATGTACAAATATAAACGTATCAAAGTAAACCTGTTCTCTCTCTGTCTCGCTCTGTTCTCTTTGCACGAATAAATCAATACTTTTTCAAGGCGTTAAATGCGAAGAGAATAAAGGAATATTAATAAGCCAACGAGAGCGTTAATATCCTCAAGAATATTCTTTTTTGATCGATTTGGCGATAGTCGACAGTTGCATGTTGCTTGTGCCTTCGTAAATCGTGCCGATTTTACTGTCCCTGTAGTACTTTTCTTGGGGAAAATCTGTCGTGAAACCAACGCCGCCCATGAAATCGACGCATTTCGAGGTGACCTTTTGGGCGATTTCGGACGCGTAATATTTTGCCATTGCAGCTTCTTTCATCACGTCTTTTTTCGCATCGATCAATCGCGCTGCGTTGTATACCAAAAGCCTCGCAGCCTCCAACTCCGTTACGACCTATAAACAGAATGATTTTTTTATGAAAATTACATTTTGAACTTTTGTTGTGAAAATGGAAAAATATAACGTAAAAATAAATAAAATTATGTAATGGTAATATTATTCTCAATTAATGATCGGAAATATCAAATTTCTGATGAAATTCCTTTCATCGAATAAAATTATCTGTAAAATACAATTGCAGATTGTTCAAAAAGGAAAAATTTCTTTTAAAATTTATTCGTATATTTTAACCTGAATGGATATAAATTAATATTTTATAAAATATAATATGTATTGTTACATTAAAATTTGAAAGTTTCAAATTTCGAAAAGAATATGTTTCCTTGTTAAAAAGTATAATGATGTATTAAATTTAAAAGCATCAATATATATATATATATATATACATATGATAACGTAGATGGATAAAATTTAATAATTTTTTTCATTGTATACATACATGCGCGTACAAAATTTTTTGCACGTCATATCTTCCAGTCAGATGGAAATTTTTTCGTGATTTTTTACTGGTATTTTTTTTTTGGTTCGACGTTTCTTAACAAAAAATTGATTAGATTTACAGCTTTGTATAATTTGATTTACGGCAATTATTTGATTTTTAAAAAACTTCCGTCGAACCGAGTTCGCGATGATAAAATATACTTTGGAAATATGTTTATATGTTTTCAAGGCATTTTTTCTTCTTTTGTCAACGAGGTAATCAGGTTTATCGAAATTTCACATATTTTTATATTTATTATTATATTATTATATAATAATAAAATATAGTAATATTATTATATGATAATTATTTTCCATGTTTTCAATAAATTTCTAACTTTCAAACAAATAAAATATCAAAATTTACGATTTGAGATGTAAGAAGTTATGAGTTTTTTTAAATAAAAAATAGAAAATTCTGACCACTCCTTTACAAAACTAGATAAAAAGGTCGCAGAAAACATGCATAATATACTTTTTAAAATACTATTTAACATTACAAGCATGAGTTACGCATCGTAAATACTGAAGCCAGACACGTTGGACGACGCACAAAGACAGCGCAGCTTATATTTTCGCGTTCTATTTTTCAAATAGAAAAGCTTCTTTGAAAAATAATTTTATACAGATGAAGTCTTAAGATTTATCAAAGTAAAAATAGAAAATTTCAAAAAACAAATCTTAAGCTCACTGTTGAGAAGATGAGGAAAAAATATATTCAAAACATAAATTCTATATTTGTCTAGGTAAATTTTCATATCGCGAAAACAAGTTACAAATGGCATGATTTTATGTTTACCCGACGCACTCGGAAAAGTTGACGTGTATTCTCTCTCACATATTCGCTTGATTATCTAAATTACGCGCTCTGTAGCAGCACGCGGCATGAAACACGAGGAGTCTGGTATCATGACAAGGCAACTTAGTTTTACTAGCAGCCGAGATAGTGCGTATATGTGGCAATATTTTATGCCCATTCAATCGTTGGTAAAGTTTTTGTTTGTAATATGAATAAAAGGAAAATGGAAATGGTTAATAATTTTTGGATAAATTTTAAAAGTTATTGATCAACAAAAACGTACGTATGGAAAATTATGAAAATAGACTGAACTTAATTAATGTTTCATAAAAGAAAAAATTAAAATACAAAGTCAATCGTATCAATTAATTGATTCCCTATATAACAAAATATACTTAAACATAAATTGAGTAAATATATAGATTTTTATAAAATGTTATTTTTAAAATTTAAAAAGTTGGGAATTTTTTTTTTAATTAGATACAAGATTTTTTAATCGTTACAAATAACTAAAAAATTACCTTTTTAGATCAAAAGTAACAAAGATTTTTCTTAAAATGTTAATAATTCTCATTTTATTTTGGAGATATAAAAAGAATTAGTGAATTTACGCTTGTTCAAACTGTTTTAAGCGACATTAAAATACTTTTTGAATAAAAATAATATTAAATAGCATTTAAATTTACAGAAAATTTTAATAAAATTTTAACATTTATGAAAGATAAGAGAAAAAAGTTCAAATTTTGGCAATTACCAAACTAGTTTTAAAATTTAAAATACGCTATTGAAAATACTTGTAAGTAGCTTTCAGTTTCTATGTAACTGAACTAAATTTATATGTAAAATTTGGACCGAATCTATCAAGTAACTTTTAAGTAGTAACTTATTAACAAAATCTAAACAGCCATTTTATAAAAACTACGCTTTTAGATTCTTTAAGTCTATAAATATATAATTCTAAATTGAAAAATAGAAAAAAATTTTCTATCCCATATTTTTTAAATTAATTATTTTATAGTGGGTTGCCACATACAAATTATTATGATAAATTTTTGAAATTCAAATATATAAATATTCCATTAAACTTAATTTTGAAATTGAGAATTTAAAATTGTTTAATCAGTTGATATAACACAATATTTAGTGTAATATTTATAGTTTTCGCTTTAATTTTATTTAAAAAGAAAATATTAAATTTCAACGATTGTTGCTTTAACAATGATCGTCATGAAAAGATACCCATGAGTAAATAAACAAACAGAAATAAACACGTGTTCAACCGACATTTTACCTGGATAGAAGCAGAAAATTTTAAGGTTGAAGAGGTAATTTACGGCGCCACAGTAAATAAAATCATAAGATGTATGACAAGAGCTGTTTCGATGAATGAATAATTAATAAGATGAAGAAAAACTTTTTGATTTACAATTTTATTCTAGTTAGAAAAAATGATCTAAGGAAACTTTTTTTTAATTAGCAATCATGAACACCTTTTTATGCCACTTTACCAATGATAATTTTTTTAATGAAACTCACGGTTACTATTTTCAAGATAGCATAAGAAGGAAGAAATCAGTGATTTTACATTGAATGAAATAATATATTTTTTTTAAATATTCACACTATAACGTGGTGATGGGAAAAACCGCAACATTTAATTTTCAAAAAATGTAAGAAGAATACACATGGTCAGGACTTTGCATAAGTTATGTATGGAGACAAATGCAATATTTTGGGCATATTTAAGAGAACTAAAATGCATTAAATCATAGCAATCAAAAGAGTAACGACTGATTGTCAATATCAAATTAAATGATACACACCTGAGCGATTTGATGTTGGAGTGATTGAAATTCATAAATCTGTTTGCCAAACTGCTTCCTTTCGAGCGTGTACGGTATCGTGGCATCCAGAGCACCTTGAGCAATACCAATCATCTGAGCCCCAATACCAACGCGACCTTCGTTAAGAAAACCTGCTGCATATTTATAGCCTTTGCCGAATTCACCGAGAATATTGCTCTCCGGTACTCTCACATTGTCGAAATGCACCATGCAAGTACCCGATGCTCTTATACCTGTTATTAATTTTTTTTTTTTTTTTATTTATGAACGTATGAATGTTAATATGTCAATATGTTAGCAATATTTAAAATCGATTAAAAAGTTTAACTGAATTTTTTTTTCAATTAATAAACAATAATAGCGTTATGATTTTATTTAAAAATTTTTAATTACATTTTGATTGGATTTCAATATTAGTTTATAATTAATTAGAATAGATTTTCTAAAATATTACTAACCTAATTTATCTTCTGGTTTGGCCACGCTGAGACCTGGAGTTTCGCGATCAACGAAGAAGGTCGTGATACCCCTGTAGCCAGCCGATGGATCAGCATTGGCAAATACTAGAAAGACACCGGCTATATCCGAATTTGATATCCACATTTTTGTGCCATTTATTACGTAATCCGTGCCATCTTTTTTGGCTACAGTTTTCAACGAGAAGGCGTCTGATCCTGATCCTGGTTCGGTCAAACAAAAACTACCTGCGTACTCGTTTGCAAGCTTTGGCAAATATTTCTTCTTTTGTTCTTCACTTCCTATCTGAAATATAAATGTTTATTACGTAACTTTAATTTTCTAATGGAATAGTAATTAAACTAGTTTAAAAAATGATTTTATTTATTCAATATAATGTGCTGGATTGAAGAAATAAGCCATTTTTAGATAGTGAGACAAATTGAGTTAAAAAAAATTTTGATGAATATCAAAAATAAATGAAAATAAAAGCGATAAATACCTTTTTAATAAAACTGTTAACCAGCGTATTATGGATATCTACAAGGGCGCCAACTGCTCCATCAACTTTCGACATTTCTTCAACGACCAAAATGGTTGACAAAAAATTACAACCTGTGCCTTCATATTCTACAGGCACTTCCAAGCCCATAAAACCATTTTCAAAAAGTTTTTTCAAAAGACCCGGATCGATTTTATGCTCCTTTTCCATTTTACGTACAAGCGGTAATACTTCGTCCTTCGCAAATTTAGCCACGGTCTCTTTCATCATCTGCTCGTCTTCGGTTAAAAAGGACAAAGGTAAATGATTGCCACCAGCCTGAGATAAAGCTGGAGATGAATGAAATTTGTGGCTTTGCGAATTGCATCGCTTTAAAGCACGACTTAAAACTCGAACGGAGTTCATTATGTAATACTGAAAAAAAGATAATTAATTTTTTTTTTAAATTATTTTTATTAAATATTACTAAGTTATTAATATTTATCAAGAGGAAGTCGGATGTTTTTGTCCTTTTCTAAAAGCAATATTCTGTTTGATAAGAAAAAATTTATCTTATCGTATCCTTTTCAAAAAAAATCTTTAAAATTTAAAAATTAGAGTTTAGGACCAAAAATATGATTTTTTAAATTTATCCTGAAAACGAAAAAATAAAATGAATTGCTTCTTATCGAAGAAAATATTACTTCTTATAATTTACGATGTGACTATCTTTTCGTTTTTGTTTGCAATTATTAATTAGTTTTACAAATAACTAATTTTTTTCATTGGAAAGGGACAGAGATATGCGGCGTCCTCTTAAATTAAGAAAAACAAACATATAAACAAATCACTCTTACCTGTACAGTTATTAACTTGATTAATAACAAATTTCCAGTCTTGTGTAAAACTTGTTTCAACAAAATAATTAACTAACAATAATTAACTAAAACTTAATTAAAAACAAATTATTTGTTTTTATTTGACTCCTAAATTAAAACGTAAAACAAATACTGAACTAATGAAACGTAATCTTAATGAATCTTAAAATATGTTAAAGTTTATGTTATTTCTCTTCGGAGTCTTGGTGTGATCGTTTCGAAAGTTGCTTGACGACTAACTCTTCGAATGAAAAGAAATATATGAAGGAATGTGTTGCCTTCCTTGTCCGGCCCCTTTTTCAAATATGCTTCACAATATTGTGGCTCGATTGGAAAATTATGCTCATAAGTGGGAATACATCGCTTCGATCTTTACAACTTTGATTTTTCTGCTTTGTTATCAGACCCTTTCGGAAAAAGTAAAGAACCTTTACGGAATTCGCTATCTACGATGATTAATCGTTTTTAATTATCAGCCGAAAAGGCCAAAGCCTTTTTGGAGGCTTGTTTTTTTACACTTGTTCCACGTTGGCATTCAAGTGCTTTTATCATTCACACGTTTTAATCTAAAAATGCGGCTGAAATGTAAACATTTTAACCAATTAAAAGAGTACAGTTGTCTTGATAAGTAATCACATAGCGAAAAAGCAAAATAACTATTGGAACAAAGATATAATAATTAGATTATGATGTTACAGTGACGCACGAGCTTTTTTTTTCTAGTCGGAGATTTCAAAAAATATTATCCAGTTTTCATAATTTACATTACTTGCAGATTTTATAAATAAATTATGTATAATTTAAATACGCATAATTAATGCTTTCTGTAAATAAAAAATATTTAATAAAAATTAAAAAATATAATTTACTAAATTTAATTAAAAACTAAACTGTTTTATCACTTAATATTTTTTTAGTTGTTAAATAATTTGAAAATTTTTATAAAATTCAACTTGTTATCAAAATTAATCAGCTTGAAATAAAAATTACAATAAACAGTTGTGCAAATTCTAATTATCTACGTAAATGATGAAGAATCAAACATTCATTAACTGTTATCGCGTATCTTTTTTTCAAAAAAGGTAAGCACATAATCAGCAAGGCATTAATTAATGTTACAAAGAAAAAAATAACATCCATCAGTACGTAGATATCGAGTTAAGATGATGGATTTTATTTTTAGCAAGATCATTTATTTTTTTTTTTACAATGTGTTTGAGTACATTACTTTTAACATTTTGCGAACTGTAATAAATATTTTTAGTTTTATGGTGCTATAACTAATGTCACGAATGACAATGAAATATTTTCATATTATTTTTCTTACGTTTTTATGATTCAAGCTAGAATTTTTTCTACACTTTTTGTATTTCGAATGAACATCTATCCGTGTATGTAATCGGCACATTATCTATTACAAAACACAAAACAAACATTTAAAAAAATATGTTAATTATTGTAATTTTTATAAATACAGTAACTTAATGTTCCTTTTATTAAATAAAAAAGAGAATTGCATCTCTCATAATTTATGAAGTATTTATTCAGACGATTTGACGATTGCAATACCAGCGTGAATAATGATGTGTTATTTGTCGCACTAGTATGAATATTTTACCGTTGGATGCTTCCATATGTTTCTTCTCTAGGTGACATTCTTTTAGAAGCTCTTTATCTTTGATGAAAAGCTTGAATTTTTCCATCCCATGCTTTTTAAATTTACACCTTGAAATACATGATGATTTTTTTTACAATTCACAATAAGCGAGTGTTTAAAGTTTTGTTTTGAATGAAAAATTGTATATGATTCAAAATAAACATACATGGTTTGCCTTAGGAGATTAATTTGTGTAAACAGATATTAAATTAATCCTAGATGTTAATATAAGAAAGAAAATGTTTTTATTTGTCACATACAAAAGTTTATACCAAGCTCCAAAATAATATTTAATTATCATAAAATTAATAGAATATTTGTTTTAATAAAAAATAAAAAGACATGTGAGAATTTAATAGCTAATTTTACTCAAAAGTATTAAAAAGGGTAAAAATTACATTAAAAAAGGCGTTTGCCTTTCAACACAAATATAATCTTTGGTAAGCAATAATTTTAACTATTGAAGTACGAATTCAGTAGCAATTAATTTTAAGGATTTACGAGGTAAAGAATTTAATGTAATCATAACTGTAAAATTATGAAGAACATGCGAAGTTAATCACCAACAGAATATTCAAATTCAAATTTTGACAAAATTTACATATTTGATTAGATAACAAAGAAATAATATATTCGATAAGGTTTTTTTACTTTACAACTTAAGTAACATAAATTCTTTATAAAGGTGTTTGAAATATTCAATTAAATTCTTAATTTCTAATATTCGTTTTGGATTAGAAATGGGACTTGACTTCCAATTTAATTCTTTAATAATTTGATTTAAAGCTCGTATTTTTATTGAGAAATATATGAAGTACAATCAATTTATTTATTCCTCTTAATTTTATTCGATATTACGTTCAATTTAAGCTTCGATTTACACCTGAAACATTTAAATTAATTATACCTATCCTTAATGTAAGTCATTGATAACTCTATCTCACTTTTTTCAATATATTCATTCTTACTTAAATATTGTTGCCTATAATTAAAATTATCTGACTTTATTAGTATACTCTATTTCTGTCCCTTGGCATTCTTTTATGATGCTAAGATCGAAAGCATAAATAACATGAAAAACATTGATAAAGTAACTTGGGAAATATATTCTGACCTTGAACTAAGAGATTTCATCCGGTGCTATTTTCTTTTTTTTTAATTTTCTCGGTCCTAAAGTATCAAAACTATTTTAGACTTCATAAAGTGGTTGAAAGCATTCGGTTTTAATGTAACAAATTTTTTCACGTCATATTTAGCTTAACTATTATAAAAAATTGTTAAAAAGACAAAGACGTCACATGCGGCTATAACGGGTTAATACTACATTCTACACATAGTTTGTTTTTCTTTAACCCTTTATAGAAATATCTCTTATTCATATACCCTTTTTTTTTTTAACTACGCTTAACCTTTACGCAAAGTATATCCATATATGGACAATACATAAAGTGTCATTTATACATATCTGACCAACACTTTTCATCGTTACCGTGCCTTTTACAATTTTCTTTTCAATCCACCCAACATTCTTACAATCGGATTATCGTATATAGCTATAGTTTATGTCCTTGTTGTTTTTTCTCCACCCCCGGACTATTCATAGCCATAGTTAATCCTGATTTGAAGCTTTGTTGTCATTTTCCTCAATCCTCTCTTAACTCGGATACCTGACTCAACTTGTCTTGATTTTCCAACCTTCATCCTATCTTTCTTCAACGTATCAATACATTTTTTTTTGTTTTGTCCAATCTTCATGCATCGGACTAATTTTGCACCCAAATATACGTGTAATATATAATGTTAGTTTATACTGTCCTTTTTAATTTTTTTTCACTATAATCCTTCTACTTATTAAATTTGCATCCATCATGTCTCTTGTATTGTTATTTTATACTTCACTATTCGAAACTATTCTCACTCACCAACTATAGTCACATATTATAATTAATTTTCCTTAACCCTAAATGGCCTCAACCTTAATGGCTCTTTTTTGCAAGGAATTTTACAGTTTTTATTTCTATTAGAAAATTTTACTTCTTAAATTTTAGGTAATGAATTTTAATCTTTTATAGATTTTTGTAACTCATTTTTTATTTGCTATTTTATATTGAAATACTTTTAACAAACTCTAAGATATTCTGTAAAGCACCAGACTTGTAGTTTTACTATTGACATTTTTCGTACCTTCCTTCTGAATATAAATGAAAAGTTTTTAAACAAACCTTTTCTTATGAACATGTTATATATTATTTATTAAAATTCCAATTTATTAATCCAATAAAATTTTTCCCAATAAAAATTTTATAAATTTATATAAAAATTAAAATATTTTGATCATTTGTACTACATTGTAATCGAATCCCCTATACTTGGGATAAAAAATAAAGCAAAATTTGAAGTAGCTCTCCATGAAAAGAAAGCAAATTTAAGATTAAAAAGATGTCACCGTCAGCTAAACTCTGCTCAGAGATAAGAGCAATCAGCGGCTACTTCAAATAAGATTTTAACGAGCTCGTGTGTAATTCGAGAAATGCCACGTGAAGCATTTTAATGAGATTCAACGAACCAATGTCTAGCATAGAAAAATCTTCAAGCGATGCTCTTTCAGTATTTTTTTTTCTTATTTTTAAAACTATTTTGTATTCTACGTTAGGAAAAATCTTTTATGCATTATAACAAGTCCGTCGACGAAATTGAGATTCTTGAAAATTTGAGAGCATTACAAAAGGGCTTTTATACTATTGTACGCATCCTTTTATTAAAGTATACGGCTTCTTACATAAAGTTACTAAGAATATTTTATAACAATTTTTGCGATCCTCATTGTTAGCATATTATCACTGAAATTTACTAAGAAATTCGTATTACTGAAACTTAATATAAGACATTATATGATAGCAAATATATATAAATTAATTTTATACAAAAAATTCATATATATTATTTGAAATAAGATGATTTTTTTGTATTCATTTCAATTATATTATTAAAAACAACGTATGTGATAATAATTCTGATATTAGTTATAGTTATTTTTTATAATACTAGACTTTATCTTTTTCCTCATTGTTCCAACCATGCTTAATTTTTCATTATCAAATTCATAGATAAAAATGTTAAATTAATGAAAATTAAAAAAAAAATATTCAAATAACGAATTATTCAACGTAACAGAAAAAGATAATAATAATAGTAATATTATATAAAATTTATCACTATGTATCATAATGCGGAAGTAGAATAAAAATTCAAATCACGTCGTTTACGAATGACTCCATTATGCAAAAAAGCATTTTCTTTCAAGAAGATACTTCGTTACTTCCTCATTTTCATCGTCCTTTATTTATTTTATTTAATTTTTTCCTTATATCTTTAGTCAACGCGGAAATGTTCTTTTTTATTAAAAAAATTTAATTTTTGATTAATGGACAGAAAAATTAATTTTTTAAAATTGTTTTTTTTCAAAGTGATGTTAGGCTACGCTTACTTTATAAATAATCACTTTGGTTCTTTAAATTAAAATTAAAATTCATAATCCGTCCCTTTTTTCTCATGTTTGGTACTTTTTTTAGACACGTACGTAACTATAAAAAGTTTACTCTCTTACCTCATTCATATTCAGTCCTAGGTTATACAGTTTTCCTCTCGGATTTCTATAATCTGTGTCATATTTTTTTCCAAGCTCACGACTCCTGTACTGTGATTCTTTAAAACTCACGTTGGTTTTCAAATTTCCTTATTTTACGCATTAAATTAAAGATATTTAATTACAAATTTGATGATTTCGCTGATGCATTTGAATATATTCGAGAGCAAAAATAACTGTTATTGAAAAAAAAAAATAATTTATCATTCAGTTATTCGATAATTCGAGTACTTGCATACCTCTGGGGCTAATATAAATATGCAAAAATATTAGGAAAAGAGAACAGGAAAAATCCAAATACACATAGGTTTAAAATTCTTTGACGTCGCTGTATTTGTGATATCATTATGATGTCAATTAGCGACGGAGGTTTCTCAGGGCGTTTGTGAGCAAAGCACATGCATTGTACAGTGGTGCTTGCATAAATCAGCCGAGAGCAGGATTCGAACTCGAGATCTCGAGATTACGAATCAATCGCTTTACCGACTGAGCCACTGGAGACCTTAATAGAATCAAATATCTAATGTACATTCCAATAATCAAAACGGTAATATAGAATAATTTAATAATCATAATTAAAAATTTCGAAATAATATAATTATAATAATTGGTAATTATTTTTAATTTAAGGCATTAATAATTGTTTGTTACCAATATATTAATATATATTCTACTATATACACTTTAAAAATGCAAATTAAAATATTACCATATTTAAAATTTCTATTTTCATTTGCTAACTTTTTCTTTTTACGAATTTGTATTGTCTATTTTTCACAGCTTGCGATTTTTACAAGTTGTAAAAAGTCTACTAAATAGATTTAACGAAGACTTCCTCTTTTTTTCGTATGCTCGCTCGTGTCACTAGCAAAAAGTCGAGCATTTAATGTCGTAAACTTGCCTACTAAAAAGATTAACTTTGTACCTATTTATTAGCAGCATCGATTCGTTCTCTTATACAGTTTTTTTTTCTTTCTGCACGTACCCCTCTATGGAGTTCCGTATAAACGTATATCTTTGGTACACTAAAAGCCGTAATCTTATTTGCGTCGAAGCGAAAATTTAATCTCAGTTACCAGTACATAGAATTTTCGCTTTTGAAGCCGAGAGAAGTAAATAGGTACAGAGAATTGGACGCTTTTTTTTTAGTAGCTTGATTAAATGTCAAAAAAATCCACTCTGAAAAATTGATTGATCAAGTTTAGGAAGCTCGATAAGGAAATAAAATTGTACCAAAGAAAAATAAAAGATTTTTTCATGTAAAATTTGCAACAGAAACATCAATAAGATTATTTATATGAATTTTTTTATACTATTAAATCTTTAAAATGACTATTAATTTTCAGAAAAAAAATTTAATTAGTCAGTAATTATTTTCCACTTTATTAGAGTATGTTTTTTTTAACGTCCCTATATTTATGCTATGCTATTTTTGCTATGCTAATCAGCGACGGAGCTTGTAAGTGTGTTTGTGAACGTACAGAGGTGCTTGCATCAATCTTTTTAAATTTAAACTTTCAAGTCTATCAATCTAAAGGATACTCGATTATTTGTCTGTTAAAGATATGAAAACTCTGATCCAAGTAGAGCCAATTCCGCCTCTTAGCGAATGACCATTATCTACGATTAATGATTAATGTTTTTTTTATATTGTTAAAAAATATAACGATTGTATTTTTAGATTTAAACAAATAGAAAATTCGATAAATGTGTGTGATCCAAGTAGAGCCGATTCCACCTCCTGGTGGATGATTATTTAAAAATTAGTAATAAGTTATTTACAATTTGTAATTAGTAACGATTTATATGTTTATTTGTACAAACGTAATTTTAAGTGTATACATTAAATGACTATTTTAAAGAATAAGATACATCTATTAATTTATATAAACGTATTTTATTCGATATTTTATATGCAAAAAAATCCAATTTTACAATAAAAGCAAATTTTAATAGTCATTTTAATCTAAAATACATCAAACAAATTTCATCCAATATTTTACAGTTTGACTATTAAAACTTCGAAATAAAATAAAAATCTATAAGAAGTATCAATTTAAAGTCGTTTTTCAAAATTACTTTTCCATTCCCTTTAAATTTCCCTATACGCGTAAACCATTTTTATATTGAGTTTCCCTTACATATTCATGTATATTCATTTTATACGGCACGTCGTAACGCCTTTAAATAAAAATTTAATATGAAACTTGTTCTCTTGAAAAATTGACAAGAAGAGAGAGAGAGAGAGAAAAAATATATATATACATATATATCAGGCTGCCATGATTTTCTTATATAATACTCAATATCGCAGATCACGTTCTCCCATTTTAAATAATTTGATACTGTCCTATTTTTACACAAAACCATTCGCTTCAATTTCTTTTGCTTATATTGTACGTTTAAAAAAAAGTCAATATGTATACATTTTCCTTTCTTTATAGTTTTCTTTCCATCGTCGTTTTCTCGCTTTTATCATCCCGTCTATTGCTCAAGTCAAATACATTCCAGGGTGTAATGTTATTGGTATGTGAAACATGATGAATTGTGAAAAGTCAGAGAAAGTAAATTTAATCTTTGTTTATCTAAATCTTCATTTGATTAAATTCATAAAAATCTGATATACATCGGTTTCAAATCACGTGATCAAATCAATAACTTGATTAATCTAAATCAAACGAATAAAAATACAATAAAGATTACATGTGCTTTCAAGGTATTTAAATAATTTAAAATCTATACTATTTCAATAACTTTTTAAGTAAACATAAAGTTAATAAAAATATGCCAATGTATTTTTAATCTATGAAATATGTTGCAAAATTTCAAAATTTTAAATTTTATTAAAAGAACGTGTTTGTAAAATGAATAAAAAAACATTACTATTTACGAAAAATGATTTTGCAACTAGAGCACAGCTAGTATATTATTTGTCAGAGTGATTAGTTTGTCATATTTTTTCCCTGTTATTCATACACACGGTGCATTTAATGATATGTTTATCATATACGATCGTGTGATTTTCGATACAAAGTGTTGTTGTTTACGAATATTTCGATGCAATACGAAATCATAAATTATATCAGTGAAACATTAGTTTAAGAACTCGATAGATTTGTTCATAGGTTTTAATTTTTTCTCAAAACAGGTAAATCCTTATAAAGAAACTTTGTAAATTATAATTTGAATAAAAGCTTAAATGCATCATATTTCTTACATAAAAATAAAATCAGCAAAAACTATTTGCATCATCCACATTGTTTTTCTTCGACTTTGAAAATAACTGATAAAAATTTGTAATTAATGAGTAACCGATAACAAATAATAAAAGAAGAAAGCCATAACGTTGATATTTTATCTTATAGCCATTCAACCATATTATTCTTAACGCTCATTGTCTAAGTGATTCAGCCAATTTTCCATATATATAATCGAAAAGTTAAGTTTGAGCGTTCTCATCTCGCAAATGTAGATATCGACAACTAAAACCGAGACTCTCACTATACATCGTTAATTTTGAATTCTCTCCGAATATTACCTCTCGGTACATACAGCATGCCCGTATGCGCACTTACACGCGAATCAAAGTACCATTACTATTTACTACTGATGAGTAAGTGAAGCATTCGCTAAATTCGAGTCCATTTAATTCCTCGCAATTTCATTAGAATTGTTTTCCAGTTGTTCGTAAAGTGCACTAGCGCGCCTCGATGTATCTCAAACCGAGAATTTACCGTAGGGTATATATGAGCGAGCCGAGATATTATGGTCAGTTGTATATTGTTAAGTGTGCACTATAGATATTTTCTGATATGATTCGAAGCTACAGTAAGGTGGAACTTTTTAGTTTTATTTATTTTAAACTCATTGATCTTATTAAATTTTAACATAAATATAAAGCAATATTTAAATAGTTCCTTAAACTAATGATTTTTACAACAATTCTAAACTTTATTTTTCCCAAAAATTAAATTTTTTGTACAATAAACATTAAATATTGTTATCAATTAAAAATAATTCGATTTTTTATATTAACCAATCAATACTATTTTAAGTAATGATGATCTTTAATATTTGATTTCCATCAATATCTCGCGCTAATTTCAGGAGGTAAATAATTAAGTTTAAAGCTCAAATCATTACAAATGCAATATCAACTCTTGGCAAACACAAACACGTTTGGATAGCTGCTCAGAGTTTATAATTATGTTCGTCCAAAGAAATGAAAAATCCTAAGCAAATAGAATGCACGTTTAGTTGGCCAAAATAAACTAGTATTAAGGATTATAAACTACTCACTATTGATTTTTTTTATAAGATTTCTACTTTAGTAATATTTTAAAATATATTATTTTAAATTGTAAAACTAATTATAGAGTTAATATTTTGAAAATTGATTCAACGAAATTATTCAAAATTATAATTTAATATGGTATTACAAACAAGAGCTTTTTGTTAAGTTAAAAGTTGAATATTTTCAAAATATAAAGTCTTTTCACCATACATCCTTAATGTGTTTATAATTCAAATCAGTCATTTTACCATATTAGTATGCTTACATAGGTGACAAAAAAAAATAAATTTAAACGACCAAATAAATTTCTTTCCATAAAATTATATTTACTTGAACATGAGCTTTTTCATACTGAAAGTCACATTATATCGTTACTACATACGCTTTGAAAGATGAAATTGTGTTGCGGTACGTTATCATAACTCAAAGTTGAACCATCTGTTACAATATAATAACTAAAGATAAACGTTATAACTACACTGTAGTTAAGTTTTATTACAAATATACCGAAAACTGATAGTTTTTTCGAAAAATCATAATCGACCAAATCGAATTTAAGGTTTTTATTTTCATTTTGAAAAATAAATAAAATTTTATTATTTCAACATTTCTTACAATTAAATAAGATGTGCTATAAAAATTTTGCAAAATTTAATAAAAGTTTCTGCTATATTTATGCTGCAGCTGAAATCAATAATTAAAAACAGCAATTGCCATGTTGTTAAAAAAAAACGGTGTTATAAGAAACGCAGTTGTTATCATTAATTTTTTTGCTTCGAATAACGGAACAAATTGCCGTCTCAATAAAAATTATCATTGGCGAGCTTCGTGAAGCGTGTTTTGCTGATTTTTCTAACTTTGGACAATAACAAAATCTGAATTTACATTTAGCGATAAAATAAAGAATAATTTATAACACGATACGAAATCTTTGCTTATAGATTATTTGCAAAGAATAATTTTGTATTCAAATATGGCGAGCGATGGTTATATAATGTTGAATTACATTTTGTAAATTTAGATTTCAAGAAAAAAAATTTGTAGTTTATTATTCTGAAAAAAAAACTATTATTAAAATTGCAATGTATTTTTTTTGTTACAAAATGATCTAATAAATTTATATTTATAATAACATATGGATTTCCATATTTATCTGTACGCATTTGAATAACAAATTAAGTTTACAAAAAAATTATTTTCGGGACAAAAAATTACGTTACATGCAATAATTTTTCATTATCTCTGTGATAAAATATTTTTTGTTTATACCGTATTAAAATTTTTAATAAGCTATTTCAGCAACTGAAATTTTTTATTCGCGTTCTAGAAAAATATTTTCTATTTCAGCATAAAAATTGGTTGCTTTAACAATCAGCTTTTTCCGTGCGTCATAGTAAATAAGTAATTTTTATAACAAAATTATGTGTTTTGAAATACAAACATGTTTTTGAAATATTAAGAATAAAAATATACTATTTCGAAAAAACGTTTGTAAATATATGTATGTGTGTGTATGGGTGCGAGAGGATAAAATTAAGTATTAATAAAATTAATATATTCATAATTTTTAGAACTATTTACTGCAATTTTAATTTAAAGTGACTTTTTATGCATGATTTTTCAAAATTAATTTTATTAAATGCAAACCCATTTTTTTTTTTTTTTTAAATAATATCACACAAGAATATTGATGTATGTGTTATTATTTTGTTACAAAAGGAATTTTTAATCTTAGAAATTGGGCGAAACAATACAATTGATAAATGTTTTTAAAATACAAATAAATATTAATACGTTTTTCTAGTTCATTTAAAAATTAATAAAAGATATTATAATTTAACGTTAAAAAACTAAATGTCAATCTGTTCTTTGCAGTATTTACTGTTTGTTTAATTTATTCATTCGCTCCGTAATGTATGAATAATGACATCTTTCGATATGAGAGAATAACTTTCTGCAAGTTTTATCAACTGTGCCTCAATAAGCTTTTGATGGCAAAACAGAGATGCTGTACTATCAGCGTAAATACTTTGAAAAAATTTTACATTTTCAAATGAATTTAATTTTTAAATAATTATTTAAAATTTTTTGCACAATATTAAATAATAACAAATTAAAACACAAGTATGATATTTCATTAAATATTATTCATCGTAAATACAAATAAAAGAAATTTGATTCATAAATACTTACAAAATAGTTATCCACTTTTTAAAAATTTTACTTTTAAAAATTAAAAAATTAATTTATTGATTAAATTCTTTTAAGAATTGTTAAGCATAATGTTAAATAAACGAATTATTAAAATTTGTAGAAAGTTTTCGAAATTCGATAAATATATAATAATTAGTTTTAACATTTTTTTATTAGTATAAATTTTTTTTGGTCTTTTTACAAAATTCATATTTTTTTATAAACAGTAATACGTACAAATAAATCATTAAATATATTCCATCATTGAAGACTGTAGATATAAAAGTATTACAATAGTCATTATAAATAAATCGTCTCTTGTAATATGTATAATCAATTAAATATGTTTGTTATTTATCAAAAAATTAAAATAAAATAATGTTTTACATATTTTATTTTACTCTTATCACGATTTTCTTCCTTCGTAATAATAATAAAAATTTGAAAGAGAAATTAATAAGTCAATAATATTTTTAAATACATAATTTAGTCGATATAAATATTTTCAATATTTTGAATTTTCATTGTCTTTCGGTCTTCAATCGAATCAAATTACAAAGTTTTAAACAATAAAAACTTGGCTTCTTTCTAGTATTTCTACGTCAAAGACGTAACCGAAAAATTATAAAAAAAATTTCTTAAACTATAAACAATACGTAAAGCTTATTTAAAAAATGCAAGTGTTATAATGCTGAAAAATTATAATAAAAAATCATAAGTTCTAAATCATTATTGTTTAACGATTTTTGATTTAATATGTTCCGTTAATTTATGCTGTGATCTGAAAATAGCACCACACTGATCACATTTGTATATACTAGCATCACGGCAAGTGTCGCTCTTTGAATGCTTTTCTAAATATTCTATGCTTAGAAATTTCAACCCACACTTTTTACACAAATGTTTCTTGCTCATATCTATACCCAAATGTAGTCTTCTTATATGATTAGTTAATGTTTTTTTCGTTTTAGTAGCAAAGTCACAATCATCGCAATGAAAATTAGGTGTCGATTGCAAACAGACTTCCCAATGATAACGTAAATTTTCAATGAAGTTAAAACGTTTGCCACATTCTACACACTGGTGCAATCGGCGTTGATGCTCAGCCAACATGTGTTCAGATTTAATGTGAATTTTCAACTTGTCAAGAGATACAGATTGCTTGGAACATTTTCTACAGCGAAGAAAGCGTTTAGTATGGCAAACTGAACATCTTTTAGGAACGAATTCTTGATATGAGGCTGATTTGTCACATTTCCGACAATAATATTCAATGAGATGCATCGCAGCTGTAAAAAAATTATATTATTACGGATTCATATGATGATTATGTTATTAATAAAGAAAATTTAAAAATTTTTACCAAGCTTTTCTTCTTTGCTCATTCTTATAGAAATAACTTTCATACCATTTACAATTATAGGTATAGCTTCAAGTTTAGTGTTTATATCTTTTTCTGTGAAAAGGAAAATGTTATTAATGATAAAGCATAAACAAAATAGAACATCATATTATCTTATTTTTAAATTTAACTTTAATAGTTTTGAATTTTTATTAAGTTCGGTGACAGTTTAAAAAAATATTTCTAAATGCAACTTACTTGGTTTTTCTAATTTCCTGCCAGATTCATTATTTTCTTTTCCAGGCGGTTTATTTTTTTCTGCAATCATATATAATTATTTAGTCTAATTTCTTATTTTTTAATTTAACTCCTTGAAGCACAAATGTATTTATAAAAAAAGTTTTTGGATTCTGCGCTTAAAAATTCAAAGTATTATATCACCTTTTTTAAAAAGAGATTATTAAATGAAAGAGCACAAGCCTCTAGTTTATTTTACTCTAAATTTTTAAGTTTTGCTAAGTCCAAATTTTAATAATTCCAATACTTCAAGTAGTTAACGATTTTCCTCAAATTAAAAAATGGAATAAATAATTACTAATACCTTTTATTTTTTGCCTTGCCTGTTTCAATATTTCGTCGAGTATTTGCTCAACTTTACTTTTATTAACATCATCGTGAAATTGTAATATGTGCTTTCTAAGATTAGGTTTGTATTTTGTTTTGAAGTTACAAAATTTGCATTTTAAAAATGCCCCCAAGCCACAGATTCTCCGGTGTTTCAACATATTAGGTCTACCTTTAAATTGATTTCCACATTTGTCACAGGCCACCAAACCATTTTCATCCACTTTATCCACATGCTCGGCAAATATATGTCGTCGTAAGTTGTCTTTGATTGTATATTTATTGTCACATTGGTCGCAGTGAAAGGACGTTGGCATAGCACATTTAGTTTTCAAATGCAGAGAAAATCCCGATGATGACTCGTAACATCTCTGGCAATCATTACACTTGAACACCATTTTCTTTTTACATTTTGAACAATTATCCGAATTTGATGCGTTCGTAACTTTAGTTGTTACTTCACAATTTCGACAATATTGTACTGCTGCTGTAGCAAACACTATGGAAATATAATATGAATAAAGTATTATATTAGAAGATCAATCAATGCTTACTATGAAATTCGTTTATAAAAAATTAATACATTAAAAACTTTAAATGAGCTAAATTTTTATTTTTTTTATTGATACTTTTTCAAGCATAAATACCAAAATTGACAATTTAGAAATTAAAATTTTGTCGGATGACTTTAATCATGAAGCCAATCTTGGTATTAATTCTTAATAAAAAAATGTATTTTTATCATTAAAAAAAATAATTGTAAAAAATTACGTACTGTTTCGGATTTGTATCGTCGGAGTATGCGGAATAACTTTAATTAATTTTTTATTATTTTTCGAAGTTTTATTCACCCTTGAATGGTCATTTTTTGTGTTGGATACTGTATTGAAACATTAATGAAAAAGCTTAGTTGTCATTATTTAGATAAATCGAATAAAAGTAGTGTTAAAGTGATAATTTAAAATACCTTTCAAATGAAGAACGTGTTTTTTCATGTGTTTTGTCAGATAATATTTATGTTTTGTCTTATAAGAACAATATTTGCACTCTAAGTCATTCGATTTACCACAATACGCTTCATGATTCCTCATGTTGTGCATCAATTTGAATCCTTTATCACATTTTGGACATCTTACTAAATTTTTTGGATCAATCTCTGTGTGCATTCTTTGTATATGCTCATTCATTTTACTTTTCACCGATGCCGTATAATCACAATCATCACAATGTAAAATTTCCCGAGGATCACATACTGTATTTACATGATTCCAAGCATTCAAATACGCTTTAAATAATTTTTTGCATTTTACACATTGTACTTGAAGCGATGTCCCGCAATTTTGACATTTATCATCCGATCTTCTTCCAGGCTTGATTATTTTTTTAAACGTTTTTTTACATTTCGAACAATAGTGCTTAACTTTACTGGAAATATATAGGACATCTAGAAACATAGAAACAAATGAGTTTTATATACTTTGTTTTGATACAAAATTAATCCTCAGTTGGCATCTCTGATTTTTATCACCGGTAAGGACATGGTAAAATCGTTCGCGATCGTAAATATGGCAGTTTGTAACAATTATTTTCAAGTTTATTTCATAGAGAGCCAACTAAGGGTAAATAATATATTAATACTTGCCTTTAGGTTTTTTACTTTCCACCTTAAGAATTTCCTTTTCTTTCGATGCTGATTGTTGAGCGTTATCTATTATTAAAACATAATATCTTATTAGTAGTTAATAATTAAAATACAATACAAAATAAAAAAAGTATTTTTAGTTATTTTTTTTATGATTTATATACAGATACGGACATCACAGTTTTTCAAACCTTTAATCTTTATTAAAAAACTTTTGGAAATATCTCTATACTGTGATTATTAATAGAGATATTTTTAAAACTTTAATATTAAAATAAAATATGTGAAGAACTGTAATGTCGGTATTTTACATTCCTTTAAGAAAAAAGAATTGATAATCGCTAAATTTTTTATTGATAATTATTAGATTTTTCGAACAATTTATTTTTGTAAAACGAACGTTTCGAGCAATTTGGATGTACTCAAAACGTTTATACAACCAAATACAAGTAACGAAAATTCAAGAAGATTTTTAGTAAACTTTTACTGAATATTTTTTAAAAATGATATATTTGCAGAGATTTCTTTGAACTAGAATTTTAAATAATCTTATTGTCAAACCTTCAAGCGCTCTTGATTTTTTACGGGTTTTCTGTGTGATATCAGGCGAATCAGCATTCTTACGAGTTTTCTGTGTGATATCAGGCGAATCAGCATTTTTACGAGTTTTCTGTGTGATATCAGGTGAATCAGCATTTTTACGAGTTTTCTGTGTGATATCAGGCGAATCAGCATTTTTTAATTTTTCGGGATGCATTCTTCTTATATGCTTTCTTAAATTACTCGGAGTAGAAATTTTCTTTGTACAAAATTTACATTCAAATTGGGAAATCAGTCCACATATCGCTTTGTGCAATTTGAGATGATCAGGATCTTGGAACGTTTTTCCACATTCCGAACATTTCACCTCGGCGTTCTTATCTGATTCTGCGAAATCAACATAATATAACGTTAATTAAGTTGGCAAAAATAAATACTATTCATTCGTCAAAATGATATTAACTCTTGAACTATACACATAAAAAAATTACGTAAACTGCACATCTGGTGACCAGAGTGTTTAAATGTGTTTTGTATAGCTGGCATGATAAGTTACAATTGGTTTTATAAAAATATATTTCATTTATTGAAAGTGTATTAAAAAATCGTATTAAAAAAATAAAAATAAATCGATGGTTTTATAAAAATTCATTTCATTCAAGTGTGTTAAAAAAAAATCGTTCTTAAAAAAAGCGTAATAATGAGTTTTCGGTATAATGAACATTGGCTCTGGATGTGTAATACTCTCAGAGCAGTTCAAGAGTTAATTTCATCGTTTAACTAGTGCTGTTAATTTATTTATATCTTATTAAAAAGAAAAACCTACCGCATTCTGTCATTGACAGATTTGAAACTGGTTCTTCAGGCGCATCCTTTCCTTCCTCGGCAGCATCAATATTCGAGCCATTGAATCTATTACCGGTATCGTCTTTATTTTTTACGCTAAAATAATTCAGTATACTTGCTTGTTTTTGTTTCTTTTTATTAACACGTTCCGAATTTTCATTATCAAAAGTCGAGAAACATCGAGTTTGTGATGCTCTGTTGTTCTTCAAGTAATTTTCGACGATATTTTTATTCAAAACGATTTTAATAATTTTATAAATTTTTGGAGCCTGCGTAGATTTTATTTTACTTGTGCCATTGATTGTAATATTCTTTTTCTTGATAATAGACTTTTTCTTTTCATCGTGTAAATGTACAATGTCGGTTAATTTATTGATTATCCGTTTGTTGGATTTATTTACATTTCTTTTTACATTGCTGCTCGTCACGTTATGTACAGTTGGCGATTCAATCGTAACGTCAGTTCCATTCAATTTTTTAGGATAATTTTTATTTTTTGACGAGGAATCGTTCTTACTTGCTTTAATTTCCAATTGAGGAAAAAGTAGTGTGTTTGGATCTGTATTAAAAAGTAATTGTAATAATTGTTTTAATGAATTATGTATTAATACGATCGTAAATTAAAATAAAAACTAAGTAAATTTTTTAATACTTACCACAGTTTTCATTATGTATATTTGTATTATTTTCCGAAATGTTGAATAACGATGGAGAATCAATAGATTCAATATCTATTTCTTCATCTGAAATAAAGAATTCAATGATATATTTGAAAATGAAAAAACAAAAAATTTTATTTTTATCTTTAATTAATTTATTACCAGTATCTGAATTGTATTGTATAAACACTACGTTTGACATCTTGACTATCTTGTGTTCCGCGTATCTTGAAAATTCAGTTTGCTTTACTCATTCAATCGCCACCATCTATAAATTCACATGAAATTTAAATTTTTATACTTTTTTATGAGTATGATATAAATTGAAAATAAAAATAATGATGAAATAAAGCAGGGCTAAACGCCAGTGCAGGGAAGATGCCACTCGGCTAAAATTTTTATGTTTACAAACAGATAACGACGAGAGTCTAATTTTAAAACTTATTAAAATTATTTTATTATTTTCGTAAAATATTTAATTATTCTGATCTTATTTTCAATTCACTTTCGAAAAAAGTTCAATTCAGGTGCGGTCGATGTAAAATTTTCAATAAGTTCAATCTTCATTTTTGATTCTTTTCCATTTCATATTTTTTAATACATATATAATTTCACCAATTTTAAAAGTTAAAAATAAAATAAAATAAAATAATAAAAAATTTCACGATAAAAAGTGAGTTCATTGCGTGGACTGAAAAGTGTAAATGTACAAAGGTTGTTGCATCATAACTGATATTTGTCTAGAATGCAGTCCTTAAAGTCAATTCTTTTGTTGGAATAGCACATTAAGTATAATATTTATTGTCATTAAAAAAATGCGTGGTTTATTATTTTAAAATTAATACTTTCCGAGCATCTTTCTCACGCACGAGAAGAATGAACCGTATATCATTTGTTGAATAATTAAATCGATGTATTGTTAGTTATGTTCTTTACTAAATTAACTTTTATTTATTTGGTTTACTGAATTTTTTTAGTTTTTATTTTAAAATTTCCCTAACGTTTAACGCTTTGGTCCGCTTTGTCTTGTACCAAGTACTGTAAATCAGTAAAATGATCCAAATATGATCCTGATAAATTATCAATTGGAAATAAACAAAATCGTACTTCAAAAATCCTAGTTTTAATATTATTTCATAAGCTAAATAATATTTTATTTACAAAAAATTTCGTTTTTAACCCAGAATTATTTTTTATTTGTTATTTTTGTCTTCTTTAATTTATTTCTTTAAATTATCATTGATATTTTCTTTGGATTAAAGTAAAAATATTGTTTCATAGCTTTAAAAGTATTTTAAAATTTTATTTTAAATAAAATAAATTAAAAATATCTTCAATAATAAAATCCCCAGTTAATATAAAAATAATCTTTTATTTAATCTCTTTTGATGAATTAGTAAAAGGATTAATTCCTAATTAAAAAAGAAAGCATGGATTAAAAGTGTATTAGACATATTATAAATAATCAGTATCATTATATTGATTTACAAATTTACTCAATAAAAAATTAATTTTTTAAAATTATTTTGATCGAATTGAGCCAAGTTCTTAAAAGTTTCATATTATAAAATCATATTATAAAATATCCAAAGTATCGCTTCGTAACGTCAAATTACATGCGATGTTGTATTTGCATGATAAGTAAAGAAAGACTGTCGACTGCATTTCATACATGTTACTCGGAATGAACTTAATTCCACTTAAAACGAAAATAGCAGAAAAAAAATGTTTTAAGCACGCATCCAAACAAGACTCGTATAGGCTATGTGTATACTCTCCGAGTGATACCGAATATCAATTGCTATTTTTATACTCCAAAATTTTATTGATTCAAACTTATCAGAAAAAGCAGTTTATTGTTTTTGTAATCGGTGCATCTTGAGATACGTTTGAAATGAAACTGATAATGTTACGAGATATTAAGAAGAATTACCTTTACAAAAAAAATAAATCTGGTGTTTTGTATACGCCCAACAATGATTTTTATTATTATTAACTGTCCACTATTACAATACTTTTATCACACAAAAGTCTTGGGTGTTTATCGATTATCAATAAGTTCCGTAAACTAGTAATTATGATAATCCTTGAAGTAACTTGATGAAAAAGTTTACAAACAACTTAATGAAAATAACACTTAATAAAGCAACACTGATATTAAAGTAATTTAAAAAAAATTATTAAAAAAAAGTGAATAATACAGACACTTCAACACCAATTTAAAAGTTTGCTAACTAAGAATCAAGTGCAAAACAAAACAATATAACATCTATAGGTGTTAACCGCAACAATGAACAAACTTTACTACGCCGGTATTGGCCATATGGAGTATGGAGGTATATGGACGCATTAGGGTGCCCGCACAAGCGCCACAACAATCAACAATTCCCAAACGTGATCTGATGAAGAAATGGAATGGAGAAAATCGTAATGGCGGCAATTTCAAAATAATTTTAAAATTATCTTCGGTAAAATATTTTTTTTTAAATTTAATAACTTGGTTTCATTAATTTTGAATAGAAAATATAATTTAACTATATTGGACAATCAAATATAATTTTTAAAAAAATTATGCAAAATAAAAATGTATAATATAATAAAACATAAAGGTATTCTTAAATTAAAAAAAAAAATCATGTAATAGGCAATAATATTCAACATAATTTTATATACAATGAATATTTAAAATTATTCTCTTCTTTATTTCCTGCATTCCAATATACAGTATTAAATTCTATTGTAAATAAATTTTTTTTAAAATCTTATAAATCTTTTTTTCGATAATAAATAGTAAAAGTGTTTAAAAATTTAAGCAAAAATTAATTTTTATAGAAAACTTAGGGTTTTAATAAATAATTAAAATATTGTTCAACAATAAAAATGCGTTCTCACCTGAACCATTCCGTTACCAATCGTTCCTTTTTCTTACAACGCTACCGTACAAATGGCACAAATTTCGAATTTTGCGCCATTTGTACGGTAATGATATCTAATATTCTAGAATTTTTAAACTGAAATAATAATTCATTAATAGCAAAAAATATTACTGTTCAATAATTACATAAACATAATAAAACAAACACATGTGCTATTCCAATTTTCACGTCACGTTTAGTTGCCAACACGTGTGTGCTAGATATGAGTCTAAAAAGCTATTTATTAATGTCGGAACACTTAAACAGGTGCGCATGTTTGTTTTGCTAAGTTTTTCAAAACAATAAACAATGCATACATGGAACATAATAAATTAAATTTTCTTAAAACGGATAAAACAATAATAAAATAATTTATATGAAATTAATTAATTTTTTTAATAAACAATTCTTGAAATTAATTTATTTAAATGATGAATTCTTTTCTCAATAAATAATAAATAAATTTTTTTGCCCTAGGCCGCAAAATGACCATTTTGCGTCCTACGGAAAAACTTTAAATGTCTCGGCCTCGGGACAAAAAAATAGTATATTAGACCATGGATGCATATTGATCATCCCAGCTCGTGCAACTTTCGAGGCCTCGCTACGCTCGGCCCCAAAAGTTCGCACTCGCCGAGAATGATCAATATGCATCCTTGGTCAATAATATACTATTATTGCTATTGGAATCTATTAAAAGCTCGAGGGTCATATTAACTATTTTTGTTTCAAATTATAAAACAAAGTATACCGATAGTAAATATATGACATTGTCATATCTTAGATGAAATTTAATGAAATTTTAATTATGGAATACAGCATCAAATGTTGCAGTTCATTTACGAACTTAATGTTTGTTATTAAACTTTTATCATCATAAGGCACTTTAAATTTATGCGAACTTCAAACTATATCTCACATTGTATTCTAATCAAATAAAAAAATATTTTTGAATTACTAGGAAGTAATGAGAAACAAAAGAAATTTAATTATGATAATAAACTATATTTTTAAAAAATTTTAAATATTTTTATGCAACAAATTACTAGAAACAAATTAAAATCAAGGAATAGGAAAAGTGTAAAGAATAAATTGTCAACCAACAATGAATATTATAAAATTTCAGTTGTAGATTTATTACGGTATTAAGTACACATTAAAAAGGATTGTTCGGCTTGTGTATAAATAGTCGATTGTTAATAAAAATTATGTATATCGCTCGTTTATTTAGGCCTTCAAAGTCAGTCAAACAAGGCACTGATTAGTCGATGAGAATTCTACTTTTTCTTTTCGTTAATCTAATATATACATCTTCGTCTCATCGCAAAATTACTAAAATATATATATATATATATTTACGTACAAAATTCATATATTGCAACCACAATTATCGAAGAGATTATTCTTTCTTCTCATAAAAAACATACATATTTACAATTTCATTCTCAATATACATTCAATGAAAAAAAAAATAAAATAAAAGAAATTTTGCACAACCACAGCTTGATTCTCACTTTAAATAATTATCTTTTTCTCACTCATACGTGCCTGCACACCCACACACACATTACGTACATATTTGATTACATCTAAATCTAATTATTATTATATTTCATCGGGATTAATTAAATTAAATAATTAATTACGCATTTATCGATGCTGCCTTTGACTATTCGCTAAAAGTTACAGCTTTGTTGCTCGAGTCTACGCTCGAGCAACATTAGTGACAATTAATAAGTCTTTTAAAGATTAATTCTGTAATTAAAAAATAAAGAAGTAAAAGAAAACAATACTGCTGACTATGATAGTCCGGTCCTCTACTGTTTTTCTTTTTTAATACGATTATACAGAAATTTCCTACTTATTATAATTACCGTTGCTTATAAATTGTCCTATTTGAAAGAAAAGAATATTTTCATCAAAATCCAAATAAATCACTCTTCGCAAAAAAATTAATTACAATGAAAATTTTTCATTCGCGAATGATGTATCGTTCATTAAATCACTAAATAGTTATAATTTAATCTCACAAATTAATACGACTTACTTTATGTACAAAGCAAGGTATGAAATAGTATCCAAAATTAATTGGCTTGTAAATTTGTTAATCGTTAACTTATACATTTATGTATTAGGATCCTGCAAAAGCTGCCTATTAAAAAAAAGACATGATATAATTGCTCGAGGTGCATTTAAATATTTGCAATTGGTGAATGTTGACGAAAAAAAAATTATATACAATCGTTAATTTTTCAGGACTTAAATTCAAAAATAATTTACAAGATATAACGTTTAAATACAAATTTACAAATTTCGATCTACATACTACTCTATAATATATAGATTTAAAATCATATATAATTTTTTTTCCACGTTAAGATTTTTGTGTTATAAACCTGTGATGTTAAAATGTCATGAACCATACAAAAGTTGTATGGTCTTTTAAATAGTTTACATGTTTCTGTGTCTATTTTTTTTTTTACAATATCATGATCGAGCATTATTTTGGAATTTCCATAATGATCTTTCGGATTTATAATATTTGCGTCGTATCCAATCTGCAATCCTACAGGTACATAAAAACGCTCTTGACGAATGTTTCGTTTTGCGACTATGCCATAGCGGTCTATAATAATAATCATTAATAAAAAGCCATTAACGTTATTTGTTTTTTTTATACTTAAGGATAAAGCTTTCGATTCTTTTTTTCAACGATTTTTTAATAAATTTTTTTTATCTAAAGATATTCAATTACCTTCTCAATACCTAATTTTGTTCTATATAGATTAATTTAATATTTACAAATTGTAAAATTGACTATAATCATATTGACATAATTTAAAATTTTTTCTTTCAACCAAATAAGATTAAAAATATAAATAATATAAAAACGTTAACAGCATTCGGTCTTTCAATCAAAGATGTCACACCATATCACCAATAGAACCTTTTCACGTGGAAATCTTTAATTTTGATAAAACTAATTATCGATTATCTTCATAAAATTATTTTACAAATCAATGCCTTAGTCGATAAAGCTTAGAAGATTCAAAGAATTTGATATTTTTTATCATTAAGACGTACAATAAAAAACTAATTATATCAAAAAAACGATATACTTAAAATTGTTAAAAATCACATTGACAGTCCTCGACGTATACTTAATATAATTTACGTAAAAAGGATTTAAAAAGTTGTATGAATTACGAGAAATCGATCAATATTACTAATAAAAGTAATAAACCTCGTTGATACATGCTTTAAAACTATTAAATTTATCAAAAATTAAAAAATCTATCCATGTGAAAAAGTTGTCTATCGGTAAAAAATAGCACTTAATCAATAAAAAAGGACTAAATTCAGGAAACAGATGAGTTGAATCTTTTCAAAGTGGCTGTTCGATTGGATGGGCAGCTTGTAGATGTGGAGGTGAAGATTCTGCGGTCTGTGTAACGGCTGATGTTCCACCTGTTGAATTGACGGCATCCTGGTGCGGAACAGCAATATTGGAGTTGTGATTTTGTTGTAGGTTGTTGGATTGATGGCCACCACCAGCTGCACCGCTGCCGTTGTTGTTTTGGCCATTAAGAAACGAGGCCATTTCCATTGACGATTGTTGTCCGCTCTGCGTTTAGAAACATGCGTGTTCTTTCGTTCGTTCGTTTCGCTTCTTTTGAGATCTACAGCGTAGTAGCAGAGTCTTTTCAGACCTACGTGCGTGTTTTTTGACAAAGGGGGCTTTGTTTTTTTTTTTTTTGACAGTTTGTGTAACGAAGGGATAATAGCCATAGAAATAAGTAGGCAGAGCGAGACAGAGAGCAGCGAAGATCGAAAGGATAGTTTGCTAGAAAATGTATAAACAGTCTTCATCTTTATAATTTAAGAATTTTAATTAAAATTAATTTACTTGATATCTAATGGAATACAATAAATCTATTGACTATAAACAATGTTTAAATAAAAGATGAATTATGACTATACAGTAGCTAACGAACTCCCGTTAGAGTTTGAAGCTGCAACTATGTATATGCGAGAACACCTATGTATACTTTGAGCTAAGATGGCGAGAGAATGACAGCAGCATAAAGCTACACAGAGTGTAGAGTTTTTGGCCAATTGGAGAGGCAAAAGATGAAATTAGAAAAAATAAAGGAAGGGATGACAGAAGTAGTAGAAAGACATAACGTCGTTGTGATTTCTCCAATCAACCGGAAAAAAGCATCAATCGCAAGTTTTTATAGCACTGACCTTAGGCTGCATTGGGTCCTCGGTAGATTCGAGACCAGCCAACGGATTAGACGTTATGTTTATTTTGGAATCTGTGATTCCACCGTTCATTACCCTTCCGTTCGTTATTGGTTTACCTAAGAAATATAAATTAACTTGATATAAAATTTTTCAAAATTATTTAGTTTTATTGTTAATGAATCTGAACGATTATTGATTACCTTGATCCTGGGATGATTCGCGATTCTGTTTATGCTTGCTTCTTTTGTAAGCGACACCTACAGCGGCAAGCCCAACCAAGAGAATAGCACCACCCAGTACACCGCCTATTATAGCGTACATGTTGGAACTCCTAGCACTCTCAACTGGATTCGGATTATTTTCAGCTAAAACTTGAGGTACTGGCGGTTCGGTTACTACTCTCTTCGTTTTCTGTCGCAAAATCTGCGAGAACTCCGAGGCAGCACCTACTGAGAAACTTTGTACTTTGAACTCGTACGTTGTATCTGGTTGTAAATGAGATATCGTGATATTCGTTGAATCTTTGCCTTCGACAGTGGTTTTAATGTAATCACCAGCGTAAGTTGAAGCTCGATGATAAACGTAAAAGCCATCAATGAAAGCAGATCTATTTGTATTTTGCCACAGTAGCAACACTTCAGTTGGACTCAAGGCTTCTGAATGCGTAAGCAGAGGAATTGGCATATTGTTACTCTCAAAATCACCTCTTCGCGATAAGTGGAAACGTACCTGTACAATAATAATGTTAATTATATTACTTATTAAAAATTATTTTTATTACTTTGATATTTTATGTTTTTAATAAATACAGCTCATATTAAATTTCAATTAAAAAAGAGAAATGAATTTTTGAAGTTACTTACTGAGATTGGACTGACAGCATTATCATTGTTAGAATAAACAGCAGCTATGCGAAACCGATACGTATGATCGGGTTGCAAATCCGTGACCTCAAAGGATCTTATGTGACTTGGTATCTCCGTATTAGCAGTCATCCACTTGGCTTGTTTACTATTAGGTTTTTGACCTAATTCACGGTACTGCACTTTGAAGAACAAAATCGGCAGACCATGATTTTCAGGTACTGACCATCTTACCATTACTGAAACATCTGATAACCTAGTAATGTTTGGCTGATTCGGAGGAACCATGACATCTGAAATATACATATTTATTGTATTCAATATAATTGCTTCAATTTCGATATATTAAATTACGATTAATTTAAACGGATATACCTGGCATACCCGAATCCTTACGTTTGCCATTCTTTCCTCTTCTTCGACCACCACCTCTTGTATGTTTGTGTCCATTGTTCGGCATACCAAAATTGTCTCTAGGTTTGGTTCCACCACCAACGTGTTGCTTAGGACTTACCCTTAAATAATTGTATCCAGAGTGTGACCCATATTCATTACTAGCTACACACTGTACTATTCCTGCGTGTCTTTTTTCCACTGGAGAAATGAAAAGATTAGAACCCTTGATCTGAAGATTCTTGGTAGATCTGAGAGTTTCGCCATTAATAAGCCATTCAATGTGTGGTGCTGGATAACCAGTTGCATTACAGGATAATTCAAGTTCACCACCTTCTGGGAATGTGGATAGTTTCGGAGGACGTAAGACAGTTGGAGGTTCGACAACCGTCAGAATAATGACAGACTTGACGCGACCTGCGCGATTTGTCCACAAGCAGTCATATTCACCTCGATCTGCAGGCTGTACGTTAATCAGTTTTAAACCCGTAGGAGAATAAGTTGATCTTGTTGGTAGGGTGCTACCAAGTTTAGTCCATGTCACCTAAAATTTTTTTAATTTTAGAGACTTCTATGAAAAAATTGATTTTCACATTTTACATTATTTTTTAATTTTGATTTTTTCAATATTATTACATTTATTTACTGTAAATGCATTTAAAAATTTTATTGAGAAATATAATAAGTTAAAAACTCTATAAACTACTTATTTATAACTTAACCAAACAAAATACGCAATCATTGAAAAGAAATTAAATGTCATCTATTCTCACCTGGGGTATGGGATAGCCAACAGCAAAGCATTCCAACGTGACATTCTTGCCGCGCTGTACCTTGTACTCGTTCTGGGGCTGCTTTATAAAGTACGGCGTCTGTTCTGTCGTATTTTCGTCGATGCTTAGCACGGTATTGTGATTGCTGGTGTAAGTTTCAAAAGTTATGTAATTGTTAGCTTGGCAATGATAGGTTCCGGAGTCTGAAGGCCTTGCTTTCTCGATAAGCATTACCTTACTACCAGTCAAACTAGCATTTTGGATGGGAGCATCATCTTTGAAAAATTGAATTACAGCTTCGGGTATCGAAAAGGGTACTGGACAGGTTATGGGTACATTGTTACCAGCTGCTATCCGTAAATAAGAGTTACTCTTATCGGTAAACTTGTCTATTCGTGCCTGAGTTAATCGAGCCGGATCAGAAGCTAAACCGCTCGTACCTAAAATAAATAAAATTTACATAATTATGATAAACCACCAATAAATTTATATTCTTTTAAATTTATATTAATAAAAAATAGCCATTAAACTAATGAAATAGATGAAGAAAATTTATTTAATAAAAAATAATATATAAGTTTACCTACTAAAGCAAATAAAATTATTTGAGTATAAATAAGAATAATATACTTACCATAAAAAGCTATACATCGATAATCACCAGCTTTGGACTCATCGTCGAAATATACAACATATCTGGATGATTTACCAGTAACGCTACTTGTCGAATCCAGAAGTATCCATTCGTTTGAACCAAGTGGCCTGTGCCTCCAAGCAAATTTTTCTGCTGCTAAATTCAAACTGCACTCAAAGTATAACTCATCTCCCAATGGTGCAATGAACGGCTGTGGATGCCTTGTGAATACCATTCCTGGCTCCGACGATTTTTGTCCTATTTTATAAGCAAATAAAGATATATTTATTTGCGTGATAAAATAATCATAAATTGATAAATTTAACTATTTAATTAATTGTACGACTATTTTTCGTTTTTTGAATGTGAAAATTAATTTTTTATATAAATTATAAATTTTAAAAAATATTTTGTACGCAAATAAACTAAGAAATTAATATTTGCTTATTTAGTAAATTAAATAAAAAAAACATCAATTGATTTAAAATAAAATATGGCTCACCAGAAGCACAGCATCCCAGTGCACAAAGCAAAACCGCGGCTATGCCGCACAACGTGGACGCTGGTTGCATCTTGACTCATTCTGCAACAAAAAAAAAAAACAAAAATTTATAACGCATCTTCAGGATTAAATAGTACTTTTAATTAAATATCAAAAATTTTTTTTCCTATCAATATAAAACTTCACCTGACCGACTTTTTGCACTTTTTTTTTTAAACCATTCAAACTTTGTCCCTGTTGGCAAAGTAAGCAAGTGCACACAAGTTGCCTAAATTTAACGACAAGCGACAAGAGGCTTTTAAGTTTAGTATAGGAAGAGTTTTTAGTGGGCTGACGCGTTGCGAGTTCATCGTTAAAATAGAATGCATTCTTGCAAGCCACGCATAGTGCGAAAGCCAGCATCCATCTTACTCGATGGTATGTCATTTGTCTTGGTTCTTTTATTTCTTTCTTCTCTCGAGACAAGCTTTTTCCTAAATTTTCATTAAGCTTGTATCTTATAAAATAGCATTTATTTATTTTTGTTTTTTAATTAATTATTCTACTGTCGTATATTTAGGTGCTCTATGGCATACTTTGAATTATAGATTCAACTAAAAATACACGTGTGCTTGAACATGCTAATTTATCGATGTTATTATTTATGCTATAAACACCTAAAAAATTTCTCAAGTTTTCTTTTGTGATGAAAATGTTAATTAAAACTACGAAAATCTTTGAAAAATTTTCAAAAAATTAATATATTAAATTTCATCTTTAATAGAAACGATTTAAAAAGAATTCATCAAAGGATTTCTTCATATTAAGGATTTATTTAAAATTTATGTTTCAAAGGATTCAACTCAACTCTTTTTTATGTCTATAAATAAAAAATATACCAAAAGTATTTTTATTGCCTCTCGGTATTCATTTAAATTTCTGAAATTCTTTGAAATTCTTTTTTTCAAAATAAATCTATTCAAAAGCCCACATATTTATTTTGGATTTCTTTATTTTATTATTCAAGCCAATAACTTTCTATGTTTAAAATATCTGCCTACACGTGCAAAAAAATAACTAATTAAAAAATTAAAATATCTCAAAAAGTGCTTAAAAAATAAAAATCTATATATGGACTATTATGATCCTTGCTGATAAAGTTATTGAATAATTATCGTAATTGCATTGATTAAACGCCATTGCTTAATGAAAAAAAAAACGTTAAAACATCCATTAGCGTCAGTTTGAAAAATAAAAAATTTGTATTTTAAATAAACCGACCACACACGCAAGGCTAACACATCGTATCAACTAATACCTCGAGCCATAAGCATATACATTTTCCAGAATCATTGAGAATCAGTGACTGTTAATTATACACTCTCTCTGGGTATATGAGAACCACACGCGTGTATCCTCTCTGTGTATATCCTAATCAAGTTATAATCATAAGTGTGTATACGCTTGATTTCACTTCCACATCAATTTAGTGCCACGCGCCTCTATTATATAGAAAGTATCTCCTTTTCTCTATTTTTTTCCCTTCTCTCTCTCTCTTCTCCTCATCTATCTATCCGAGAAAACGAGAGAAAGAGAGAGAGAGGAAACTTTATATACACCTCACTTATAAGAGAAGTGAACGCGAGGAGACAACCATATACGGTTGCGAAAAGTGCACACGGGACTCTCTTGGCTATACTACATACATACGTACACATACATACACACACATACACACCCACTCGTTTTATAAAGTCAAGTCGGGAGATGTTATTGTACGTTTTATAAACGCGTGAAAAAAAAGCACACAACAATATAATTAATAAAAAATAAACGACTACGAGAGCCGCGAGTTAATCGTGAATGGTGAAAACTTTGCAGATTGGGAAGAAAGTTTTTTTAGTCAATGAAACGCGAGAGCGAGTATATACGCGTACATAAAGTATGAATGGGTTATACGCCGGGAAAGTTTTCGTTGATTTTAGAATTGGATTGACGGTGATGGAGAGAGAGAAAAGAGAGCAATATTTGCAAGGTTTGTTTTGCGTTTTGCTCACGTTACAGTTTCTAGAGGACTTTCTCGATTAATTGAGCGCAGGGGAACTTTATTAAAGTGAAAATTTACTGAAAAGAAGTACTATGTACTTTTTTCATCGAAATCGGTCAAAGTTGTATTTTCTCGTGTATTTTTTCATGCTAAAATATTTATTAAGATGGAATTGTTCAAAACGTTTGCAGCATTGTTTGATGTAAACGGGGACAAAGTCGTAATTTTCTTTGGCAGAATTTGTCGTTGTTTTTCAAATGGCATGTGTTTTATGATTTTATTTTACGCAAACATCGTAAAGCATATTGAAATTTATTTATTATACAAAACAAAACTCGTTTACCCAACGCCAAACAATATTTTCAAAATTACGGCAAACTTAACGAACATCTTTTGAAAATAATACATCACGTGATGAGAAGCATTAAAAAAAAGACTCTCCAGACATTTTTCTATATCACCTTTGAAACATTGGAAAAAAAAAGAAAAAAACAAACCGTAACATCTCATTCATATTTTCCTTTTCTATATTTGGACCAGCAACACGTCAAAATCGTTACGAAAGCTTCTCTCTCTCTCTTTTTCTCTCTCGAGAGAGGTAAACGCGTTCGTTTTATCAAGCGACATCGGTAAGCGTGGGTGGACCCATTCATAGATACCGTAAAGCATAAAGCTTTCCATCTCTCTCTCTCTCTTTATTTCTTTCTCACTCTCGCACTTACATAGCGTAGGCGCAAGTATATAAGTTGAGTTTGAGTTTTAAGACCCTTCTACACCTGAATCATTTTGAACTATTGCTTATGATGTACGCAAATGTTGTGTGTATAGGGTTTTGATTTATTTAAAAATTTTTTCTGAAATTCAAAGGTTGTTTTCTTTTGAATAATGTTTCAAATTTGGAAATATTTATGCGGTTGGTTATTTTACGCTTATAAACGTGTTTCTTTGATTGCTATATCTTATTATTGTATATGACCGCAATCATTTTAATTCAAATCACAATTAAACTTCGATATTGATTTTTAAATAACATCATTTCCATTTATGAAAATTAAAAAACTGTTAATTTGAAACTTCCATTAAAAATTTATTTATCTTCTTTTTACACATTAAAATAAATGCGTCTCTAGAACATATCAGAAATCAGGTTCTCTTACAAAAAATGTATAAAGATAACATGGATTTTATTATTTAAACAAAGTTGCAAAATAACATAAACGATAAAAATAAAGAATTAAAATAAAATATAAAGTTTATTAATACGAAAGTTTAAATTCATAAACGAATGTGTACATACTATTCGAGAACTGTATACAAAGTACGTAGTACGAGCGTTCTACAACACTTTTCTGCCTATTAAACCGATAAGTTTATTACTCTTGAAAAAGTACTATACATTCATATACTCCGTCCTAACAAACTCCATGCACAGCCGGTAGTTCGCAGTCAAACACGCTTAAAAAGATCAAGTTGAAAAATAAAATGTTGAAAAGAAAAAAAAAATGAAATAAACTACCTATAAGTTAAAAAAAGAAGAAGAAGAAGCAGAATGTTGCTCGTGAAAAGTTGGCGTAAAATGTTAATCCACGCGCTTCTCTTATATACACTGTCAGGTGTAGAAGGGGCCACAACTTATATACAGAACCGACGAATGCATATAATAATATTTTTCAGCTTGTTCTTCTCTCTTTTCTCTTTCGCTCATCTTTTCTTCTCTTCTTCTTTTTCTTAGCTTTAATAAGAGACTCGAAGCCCCTATATATGCAGATATATATATTATATTATAATGTACGTCTTTTCTACGCCCGTATATGCATGAAAAGGCGCGATTTCGAATTATGTATATTGTAGAGTAGAGTATGTTTATTCTCTTAGTGTGTGCGGAATATAAAAGGAGATTTTGCATTTTTTTTATCTTATTTTTATTCTATTATATTTTTTAAACTAAGCTTGGTTGTGGGTTGGATTTAGTTATAGGTTTAGGAGACGTTGCGTTGGTTTAGTTTGTTGTTTAGTTTCAATGATGACTTTAAAAGCAGAGCTTTCGGTGCAGCTTGGAATTGCATAATTTCAAGGTATTAATTTTATTCTGCTTTTAAAATATCCGTATTTTAAAAGAAATTGCACGGAGGAAGTTGTCCGGGAAAATATTTAGATTGTATTAAAGTGTTGCAAACGTACAGTTTTGCACACTTATGAGTAGGAATTGTATGTTTTTCAGATTACTAGCAATAAATGAAACTCGAAAATAAAAATTCTAAAAGGTAAAGCAATAATAAAAATAAGCTTGTTTTTTAAAATATTTTTTGAATATAGAAATAAATATTATAAAACATTTAAAAAAGGTATGATAAAATAAACAATTTTGTTTATGGGCTGGAAACTGAGCAACGTGGTTAACAAGCTGAAAATATTATATTTGATTCGAATCCGATGATTTATTATAAATGTAAAAAATTTTATTGTTGCCTTATTTTCGATTTCAAAAGATTGCCTTTGCTAGCTTCTTTCTTTTATTTTTTATTAGCAAATATTTATCGAAAAAAGTTGCCGGAGTGTGACTTTGGCAAATTGGCTACCGCTGAGAGAGAGGACGCTCAGGGGATAACCATAAAATTTAATGTCTTTCGATTTCTGGACCTCTTATTTTTTTTTTATTTTTTTTTAACATTTTTATGGTGTGCCGTGGTGTGGTATGGTGCATATTTTTATGGTGTTACGTGCCTTTTGTTTTTATGATTCTTCAGAGAAATTCCAGAATTAATTATTATTTGTAGATTAAATAAACTGTAAGATTAAGAAAGTATACACGATATTTTTTCTTTTCATATATAGAACAGAATTTGCAGAAATCAGAAATACGCTTTTTGACACGGCGTGCGTAAAATTGCATTTTATGTAACGTAACTTCTTTATGTGCAATTTCACGCACTCGGGGTCAAAAAGTGTTTTCCGGTATAAATGCAAATATAAATACTCGTGTACATCAATCGCACGACTATTTATAATTTAATGTACATACTAGTATCGAAAAGTACTATTATAAAATTTAATATTCTTCATATAATCTACAAGTTGTTGATTAAAATTTATTAATTCAAATCAATTTTCTCAATTTTACAAAATTTAAATAGTCTCTCATTTGAATTTTCTAAATTCATTCGAATCGATTACGGTATTTATAAAGCTGATATATATATATATTTCTCTCATTAAAATAAATATAAATGAAATTTAAGTAACACAATAAACACGCCTGTGGATATGTACATAAATACCAAAGAGTCTATTAAGTAATAGAAAACCGCGTTAAATATGCAGATCAATTTATATAATAATAAGTCAAACGGAAGTAGTAACGCAATGGAATCTAGTTCTAATTGATTAATATAAAGTAATAAGCTGTGCGCACTGCTCGCTGGACTATATTAAAAGATTAGACTTGGCGTTAGCTTTCACGTTTATATACATCTCGTTTAGCATGCAAAGTCTTTCTCTGTACGCTCAAGCTTATACTGTGACTCTGTGTATGAAATGAATTATTTAGCGTTAAGCGTTGCTTTAATTATGTTTGTGAAATTCCTAGATCCTCTTACTTCTTCTCTTTTTTTTTTTCTTATTTACTGTTATAATCGAATATTCGAGATATTTTGAGATTATGTTAACAGAATTTACAGCTCGCGATTTCCACACTTTGGAATGCGGATGAATAATTCATATATTGAAAGAAATCTAAAATCAACAGGACTATTATATAAGGAAACTTAATATTTCGATATTTTATCATTTTGTTTGTTATTTCCAATCGAACGATAATGAGTTTGGTAGAAATTTTTATTTGCCAGTAAACTAAAAATAAAATGTTATTAATGTAATTAAAATATAGTGCAGCATAATCCAAATGTAAAATATTAGAAAAAAAGATCAACAGTGATCAAATCATTACCAAGACACAAAATTCAAATGAATCGATGAATATTCAAAATAAAAATGTATCTAATAACTTTTTTGAATTAAAAAAAATAATTTTTAACGCTTGACAACAACGTGAACATTCTTTTGAAAAAAAATGACTCACCAGCGAGATGTTCCCAAGCATATTTCGATTCGCGATAATATCTTTCGCTCCGCAGAGGTATAAATCTCAAAGACGTAAAGTCCTCGAAACGGCTAATAATTCAAATCATCGCGACAGTAACACTAGGAAATTTATCATGTTATAGAAAAAAAAAGAACCGGTAATATCGCAAAAAATTCGAAAAAATAAAAAAGGAATCATTCGAATCGCAACTGTAAGATTAAGAGGTCGCTTCTTTCGAGTTTAATCCAGTAGAAAAAAAGAAGTCAAAAATATATATATCGTATGATATACCTGCATATATATACAAAATCCATAAACAAAAAAAAAAAAGAGAGAAACGAATAAAGTTTGGACGTAGAAGAAGAAGTAGGAGCACGACGAGAGCAAAAAAAAAAAGAAGAAAAGAAAGAAAATGAAAGAACCCGTTCCTGCAGAAATCGCGCGAGCCCAAGAGCGAGCAGCAGTGAGCGATAAAAATCAACAGGTGGGATGTTCGACAAGTCGCGCGCGGGCATTTTGTTGCTGCGCTCTCTCGCGCGATGCTTTTTCGACATTCGTATTTTATATATACACACACACAGACAGAGAGACAGACAGTAACATATACGTATATACACACGTATATAAATAGGTATATAACAACTGCAATTTTGTATGCAATCCTTTGCAGGATTGCAAGCTTAAATGCCGATGGCTTGTAACAGGTGAATGGAAGCTAAAAAATGCAGGATGAGACTATAAGAAGCTTCCTTTTAGCGACATTTTTTATTCCCAGAGACTCCACAATCCAGCCTCTTTTAATCTCATTCCTTTCTCCGGATTTATATATAGATATACGTACAGCGAGAGAAGAAGTCAAGCATGTTTCGTGGGCTGCAATTTTTTATATATGTATATATTTCTTCGGAGATTTATGTCCTTAGTGGAATCATATTTTTAATAAATGACCAGTTAGGTCTAGGAATCGTTTTACCTAATCTCACTTTTTATAGGATAACTGGATACTAAATAACGAGAAGAATTCTCTACTTCTTTTTTTAATATTTTGAAACTCTACAAAAAATTTTTATTTTAAATTTTTAATGTTCAAAACTCGTTGCTTAATTATACATTTTTTTAATGTTTCTTGTAAACGTTTGAAGGTTGAAGAGACTTTTATTTTCAATGTATGCATTCTTTTTTTTTTAAATTAAAAAAGCCCAATGTCAAACGACTATAGTATCACTTCTCATTAAGTCAAACATTTGCCAATATTTTCTATTTGCAAGCTTAGAATGATATTTCGAAGAGAGAAAAGGTATTTTAAGCATTTTATATATATATGTAGCCAATGCACAGATAAACGTGTGCACGGTACAAGACTGAGAAACGCAGAGCGTATACCTTTCTCCCTTAAACGAAGCGCGAAAATAAAGAAGTCAAATTCCGTGCAGGCTCCAGGGGCACATATATATATATATATATATATATATATATATATATATACACACAGCGACTGTCAACCTGTGCTTACAACACACACAGAGTACATATATGCCGCTCCCGTTTCGCCGCTTTTATTCTCTCTTCTATCGCTTTTATCCTCGAATCGCAAGCAAAAGAAGGAAGAAAATAAAAATAAAAATGAAAAAAAAAAAGCTAAAATAAAAAGGTAAAAAAAGAAAAGATCTTTTCTGAAGATTCGTGCGCGATGCGACGCTTTTGCTGTGGTTTGCCGGTCGGTAGCATTTACACGCGTTATCGAGCCAGGAATATCGTCATCGTCTGGAATTTCGGGCTACCGTGCGAGTTTATATGGTGAATGTAATTTAAGAGAGATTTTATGGTAGATTTCATGTTTGTGGTGAGAACGCATGATAGATTATTAAATGAGGTGACAACAAATTCGTCGCCTTTTTATTTTACATTAAAATTTAAAGGCTCTTGTAATTGCAGTGAAATACAAATTTTTTGAATTTTCTACCAACCACGTACCAAGATATACAGATATTAATAATTTTAATTTTGAAAAATTTCAACTCACATATTGATACGATCACGAAATATCAATTTTCCGTAGTCAACTTCTAGAGTCATTTAGAACCATAGGAATATTGGATTAAGAGGCGCGATCGTGACTCTACGGCAAGTTTTCAATATAACATTCTCTTTCCCATCAATTTATATACAAAATATTATTATAAATCTTGTATTTGCAGCACAGTCGGTAAAACAGAGCATCGGTAATTTAAAATATTCTCGAATCTCTTCTGTCCTTTCCAGAATGAAAAAAATTCGAAAAGAAACAGAAGAGAAAAGATGTCTCACAGACGAAAGGATCGGCGCCAGGCTATCGAAGAGGATTTCTCGGAGCTGCTTTCAGTATATATGACCTTCCGCATAATATGTTTCACGGTATACTTGGGCGACTCTCACGGCGCAGCAGCTCTCCTCTCTCTCGGGGTAAATGCACCGCGCACTATTAAAACGGAAAAAATATTAAAGAACAATGAAAGCAAAACGGAAAAAGAGAGAATGAGAATTAAGATGAATCTTATGTGTTTTTAAAAGACGACGAAAAACAAGAAAATTACGTTGAATTTAAATGCACCTTATATTGTAATTATTGTTAAGAATTTTATGTGCAACGCCAAGTCAAAACCGTTAGCTAAATGAAAAATAATAGCGATGTGAAGTTGAATCTTAATTTGAATTTGTTATTATTGATGTTTCGTAATTTAAATGAATTTCTGCATTGTTAATTGAAGAGATTCTAAATCAATTTATCTTGAGCTGTTTTACCGATCACAACGATATGGATGTTAATAATACATTTCAATAAATTATTTTGTAATAACTGCACCAACAATGAAGTTTTTAAACTAGTATAACTAGTATTTTAATAAGTGCATTGAAATTGGTCATCTGTAGAAACATTGAAAAAAAATGTTGGTTTACAAAACAATAATTTTTTTATAACAAGTTTTTTTTTACGAGCGATGCTGTTTTACGTTAAACTATAACACTGTTAAAAGTAAAGAGATAAAAAAGGATATTTATAACTAGAAATAAATCTTAAAAATCCACCTCTTTTTTAGCTTGAAGCAAACGATGCGTAAATAACAGTTCAACGAAAAATTTCCTCTTAACATTGGGTCCTTTACCCATCGCAAAGCGAAAGGAGAACAGGAGAGCCAAAAAAAAAAGAAGATACGAAAGAATAAAAAGGTAAAGAGAGAAGAGAAGAAGAGGACGTCGCGAAAATGCGAGCGGAACCAACGAACGAGTTCTTATACTCTTTCTCTTCAGGTCTTCGGAGCTAAGCTCGACAATTGCACGCGCGCACACAGACAGACGCAAGCACACATACACGAAGACACATAGACATATATCTACACGTGAAAAAAAAAAGATCGTGGGGTCGGCAGAAAAAGAAGAAGAAGAAGTAAAGAGAGGAACAGACGAGAGAGAGAGTGCGGAAAGAAAAACACTTGTTCGGCAAGACTGCAAGCGCGCCCTCTTCTCTTCAACGACGCGGTTTTATGTATTACAGGTTGGTTGCTTCTGCAATTGGTTATGTATACGAAGGATTTATATATCCTATAAAAATAAATCAGCGACATTCGCTGAATTTTACTAACCTTTTTTTATTACTTACTAGGAAAAGTTACTAATTTTAATGTATTCATTTATAGATACGAGCGTACTACTTGACACTTATCACTGACTCATTTTTACACTCGAATATTGAGGTGTTCGTACGCGTGTGAACACTCAAAGATTAAAAAAATTCCAAAATTTATATTTGAAAGTCAGTACAAATTCAATATATTACCGCTGATAAGATACGTTTAGAAAATTAGTATAATTTTTGAGGTTATATTTAAATTATTGGTTACTCAAGACGCTTTGCTTTGTCGTATTATACGAGTAAAATGTTATTCCTTATATTCAAATGATAACAACTTAAACAATAGATGTAAACAAATGTTTTTGTCGTCTATTGATATAAATCATTGACTCAATGTTTACCGACACTTATCCCCATGCCTTATTCATCGATGTTTTTTCCAAAAGCGATTACCTTAAGATGCTTTAAATAGCATTGCTCCTTATGAATTATTTAACTTTTAAAAAACAATAATAATAAGACTCACGATAAACAATATTAATATTCTCAAAGCATTTGCGAATAATTACGCTAAAAGAGTTTACAAATCGATTGGGTTTCCAAATAAAAATTAATATTCTCAATCCATTCATAATTAAAAATTTGTCAGTATATATCTTTATTTCTAAGCCATCAATCTTAGGATGTCTGTTAAAAAAGAATTAATTCTGATTTGACATCTGAAAAGATTCAAAATGCATGTATATCCCAACACACTTGAAGTAAACTTGTACACGTCTTCTTTTATACAACTCTTTTAAGAATATAGGGAGCGAAAAGAAGAAGAAAAAAAAAGCGAAGAGAACCTCTCCACGTAATATAATAGCTTCGACGTAGTTTATATATGCATTCGTTCGTTACCCAGTGAATTTAACGCACGGATTACGTGTTCTTGCCGCTGACTCGAGATTATACGTATATTTTTTTTTCATTCTCAAGAGCTAACGGCGTCGTTGTTGAAACGAAGCTTATAGGGCACTCTATATACGCGAACCACCCTTGTAAAGTGAAGGGATGTTTTTGTGAGTGCCGGGTTTTTAAAACTTTTAAAAGTTGCCTGAGCTTTCGAGATGTTTGAGGTAATTTTGCCTTTTCGTAGAGCAAGTTTAGTAGAATTTTTTTTTTCTTTAAATATGAAATTTTTTAAAAATAAAGTTAAGTTTATTCAACTTTAATTGCAAAATTATCCATGCAAATTTTCAAATTTAGTTTTTTTTGCTGAAGAAAAAGTTTATGAATAGTACTTTTAGACTCAAATGTTTATTTGTTTGAAATTTTCATTTCAAATATTTCTCGTTTTACAAACCATATTTACAACGGTATTTAACTGTATTTACAAACAAGTTGTAAAGAAGCATTTTTAAAAGTTATGGCCTGAATATAGTTTGCAATAAACGCGTATTGACAAATTCTTGCTCCACATGATAAATGAATAGCTGCTGACTATTTAACGAAAATGTCTTTAAATAATGTTAAGCTAATATTAACTTGACAGCAATACTCAAACTCCACTATACATTCCGAGACGTCAGTCTCGTATAATCATAAAAATTAAAACTTTCAAAAATCGTTTTTTAAACTTCCCATAAAAAAAAGCTAATTTCCTTTTAAATAACGCGTTAAAATCACAAATAGAAATCTTTTGATAATACAATTTTTAAAAAAAATGAAATCTCAACAATAAAGCTTCACTAATTTATTTCGGAAGTGAAAACTTTTCTCTCTCTCACCCACGCTGAAATGTTATTGCTCAACGCAAAAATCCCAAGAAGACGAAAAAGAAGCTGCGGGAGAGTTGCAGTAAAAGCCTTAGAGGCATCCTATATATATGTGACGCAACGGACCAAGCATGTTTTTACGAGCGGAAACAGCAAACAGCCAACAGAGAGAGAGAGAGTGAGATATGAAATCGGATGTCGTTGTTGTCATGTAAGCAAATCACGGGCGTAAAGGCAATAATAATCTCCTTTAGCTCGCCTCAGCGCATATCAATTAAGGAGAGTTCCATCCAGAGTGAAAAAAATAAAATAAAAATTAAAGAGCAACAGCGTATCTGTTTTTTTTTTCTTCTTCTTTCTTTCAACGTACACATAACGCGTGTATTAGAGCTACGTCACGATTAATAGTTCAGTCGATGCCGTATATGGAAACTAAAATGAAATGAGTTTTTCAAAGAGAGGTGGGATGATGTTGAAAAGAGAGAGAAGGAAAAAAATAATTTTATAGTTTCCGATCCAGCTTTTCAAGGTATACAACATTTGATGTGTCTCTTGCTCAAAGTGTTTTATGAATAACTGATCGTGCGTAACGTAGTAATGCTACTGAGCTAACAATTTTTACTTTGATTATGATTGCTCAATGAAAGGTTATATAATAAAGTGTTAAATATTCAAAGTATTATTTATCCTTTATCATTTTCGTTGGAAAGTTCATAATGTTTATTTTCGATATTGTAGTAAACAAATAAACTTTTTTTCTTAATTCTTATTCTATTTTAAGAGTGACCTTACTTTTTGGCGAATTCTAAATTTATTGATCATTAGGCTAATATGTCTTTTCCTTATTTCTTTAATAAATGGCTAGCGACGTATTGTTGACAATTCTCAAAACTACATATGATTGGACTCAATTAAAATATTTTTTTAGAAATAAAGAAATGGAAAAAAAAGAAATTTCTTTTTGAATATCTTTCTTATCTCAATAAATCATTTTTTACTTGATTCACTATCTGTATAATTTATAGGTTATCTAATACATATAATAAATACAATTTCCTAAGTACCAATGTTTCGACTATAAAATTTGAAATAATTTATTGTCAGTACAGAAATTCCGCGTGTAAATTACAACATATCGTATAATAAAATGTGACTTTATATCATCGTGCAACAACCACTTTGAAAAAAAAAAGAAAGAGAAGAGACCATCGGCAAACATTAAAATTTCACATAAATTCTCTTTGCAAAACCCTAGCTCTAAAACTATATAAACATATACACACATCCAATTTGCCCCGAAGCCTAAAATAATAATAAAAAAAGCATCTCGTAAAAAATCCTGATTAATCCGAAACTCCAATTAATAAAGAAATCCAATCAATCGCAAAGAAATCACATTTCGCGACTGGAGAAGAAAAAAAAAAATTAAAAATGAATAATATGACGAAAGCTTAACACAATGACAAAAATAAACGTGTACGTATTATAAAACATATATTTACATGCCTCGAAGCGATCGAACAACATATACACACACACAGAGGGGATGACGAACGATGATTCGTCGGTGCAACGCGTGTTGTATTGAAATCGGAGAGCATCAGCCAGCCGTTCTTATATCTACATGTATATATATGCTATATACATACACAACAGGTGATCATGCACATGCACATACAGAATACACACAAACACATGTATAAAGGCATGAAGGTGCTTCCCCCTGCTTCCTGTGGTCCGGTTTTTGCCCTCCGGGGATTTTTCTTTCTCTTTCCCCCTTTTTAGTTTATTTTTTTTTTATATTCTCTCTATAGCTTTCTGGATTTTTCGCGCGCGCACCTGCTATTATATACGAACGACAACTTTATAGATGGTACTATTTATATACGGATGTGTACAACTAGTTTTTGATATATTAGGGTTGAATATGCTTATGTTCTAGGAATAAAATTTTTTTCTAAACCTCGAAATGATGGATATTGACAGGCTAAATGGATGATGGGGTTAGCGTGAACATAATAATTTGTAAGTCAAAAGGGATGCTGAAAAATTGGATTGGACTATGGGTTATTCAGTTGACGGCTTGGAAAATAAGTATAATAATAAAGTTAATTGCTTCGGGTTAGCTAGAATATTTTCTATCTGACAAGATTTAGCCTTTGCAAAACTGCATTATGCATAAATTAAGAAAAAATTAAACAGTTCTCTTCTTATTTTTTATGGCACACATTTACATTTTCTTTCATATTGGATGAGCAAGGAGAATTAATAAGAATTTCATGCGCTCTGTAATTCCTTAATAATTAAGTAATGCAAACATTGTAATATTTATAAGCTCGCTTAATGTTAAAATGCAACTGTTATTGACCATAAAAAGCATCATGCTCGTTATTTCAGCTCTTCGAGTTGAGAAGAAAAAAATATGTATGTATAAACGGTATAATGAACGCTGTCGGAAGGTAAAAAAAACCGTTGAGAAATATCACCGTTTAATGATTTTATAATTATAACTTTAAGAGAAATTTTTTACATTTCTCAACGCGAGTGATATACGTATATCATAACTTTGAATCCTAACGTGTAAACAATTTTTTTCCTTTTCTTTTTCAACGAGCACAGCTAAAAATGGAATTGGCTTCGTTAGCTTATGCTGTTTGCGCTTAATGGAAATTAAGCCATAAAGACAAAGGTTTTTAAATTAGAAATTATTGTTTAATGAAAAAACAAGTGCCACGGGGACTATTGAGTTGGATTTCCTATTATGTGAACACTTTCTTTTACTTAAAATAAAAGAATAAGCTAATTTTCCGCTGTCGGAATAGACATTCCAATAATTGCAAAATTCATTTTTCTTCTTGATTAGTCAAGCCCGAATTCTTTTAAAGTTTTTAAAATATTAAGTTTGTTTTTGTTACTTTATTTGCTGCGAATATCGGAGAAAGTATTAATTTAACGCTACGATGAATGTTGAAAAATTTTCTCGAAAAAAATTTATTATTAATAACAAAAGTCACGTTTCTTTGTTAAATTAATTAAGAGAAATTTTCAATGAAATTTTTACGACACTCAACGCATTATATTCGACAATCGCAGCGAAGCATTGAAATATTAGTTTTTAAAAAGCGCAGCTAATCTAGCCATCAGAGCTTCTTTTCATAAATCAACGCCCACCGACTCCCAAATATATTTCAATGAACAAAAAGCATTCGAGGCTCTGTATATGGAAAAATGTTTGAAAATTTAAAGTCGCCTTTGAAAATCTCTGCATAAGCCTGTGGAGTGTGCGTGTGGCCTTCTTGCCAACCATCTCCCTGAAAACATATGCGCGCTTGAAAAATTTTAAGGGTCGGCGCTAGCACGTAGATCTCTTTCTTTCCTTTTTGCTTCACAATATATATATATATGATCCCTCTTTATTTTTACCCCCGTGAAAAATTCACAAGACGATTTTTTTCCTTTCTTTCTCTCTTTAGTTTTCGGGGAGGTCTGAAAAGAATCTGTATCGGAAGTTGGGATGCACTTGATGGTTACAAGTAGAAGAAATTACATTTTAAAGCGTACATGTACATGTTCTTCCGGTATTAAACGTTACTATTATCGCGATGTCGAATCAAAAACACGTTTTATTTTCGACCATGTCCGGTGTGCATCGCATACTTTAGCTTATAGGTGCTATCGTTTCTATTACCGATTCTTTTTTTTTTTACGATGGGACTCACGTAACGGAAGGACACGAAGGATAATCAGATGCGTAGCGAAGATTCTTTTCTTTTATTTCTTCCTTTGGCTTTCAGAACAGAAGATATTGTGCGTTTTGTTTGTGAATCGGTTATGTCGAAGGGATAAATATCAGAACTATGCTTCCTTTTTTTTTTCTTTGGAATCGGATGTTGCGGATAGAAATAGACATGAATAATTGATGAGAAGAAGTGTTATATTGAAAAAGTATTGAAATCATATTGAAAAACGTATTATACTATTTTTCATTTTATTTTTAATGTAATAATCTTGTAATGTACATTTTAATTTGATAAAAAGGCATTCATTATTTTGTAAATTATTATTCGGATATTTTACAATTTTATGTTTATTTTAATGATTAAGATTTTCGAATAAATTTTTTTATCTTACAAGATATTTAATTTTACTTCACAAGATCTTCATAAATTTCCTCGGATTAATTATTCTTAAAACACCTACGTTAGGTTTCAAATTTTCGCTTTATATTTTCTTTTACAGTCACCAGTCCGAAGTACGATACCGAAGATTCCTTGTAAGAAATATAAATTCGAGTCCTGTCTATCTCTCTTAACGCGTATTGTAATACGCACATTAACTCTTTTGAATAATGACGACGATGACGATGATGTACACTGCTATACAAGCGCCCAAGCGGCTGTGTATAAGCTTCCTTTTTCTTTTTTTTTCTTTCTTTCTTTCTTTTATTTTTCTTCAAGTTCCTGATAAGATACGCGCAGGCCATATGAAGAAGAAGCATGTTTCTAGAGGATAAAGGCATTGATTTCATGTTCAACCTTACTGGATTTGCGTAGTATCTTATTCTTTTTATTTTTTTATTCATTCAGTACTGCGTAAAGTTTAAAATTAGAAGTACTTTTTAAATAAAAGTTTAATTCCTTCTTTTTATTTGAATAGACTGTTACAGGTTAAAGTTATGGTAAATTCCACTTTCATTAATATGATATTTAATTATTTATTCAACAAATAAGTTCATATGAGTTGTTAATTTAGTAATTTTTAAATTCTAACAATATTGATAAAATATTAAATTCAACAATATCGATAAAATATATTAGATAGAATAAAACGTAAACTTTAAAAAATATTTTGAAATAAACGCTTCATTCAGAAACAAAAAGCAAGATCTACTGAACACAAAGTTTTCGATTGAAATAATCTAACAAAATGGATAAACGACCGGATATCTTCATCAAATCTTCCAGACTTAGGCGACAAGATACGCGATGCATAGAAATTTATCACTTTAAAAACTGCGTAAAACCAACCAAAAGAGAAATGAAGAAAGAGAAGTTAAAAAAAAAAGCAATAATTCTAGCTAAATCGACTAGAAATTTTTATCGTTCGTGTCACGTCGTATATACATTCGGAAGGTCGATGAGAAACGGAAGAAAGAGAGAAGTTAGAAAAAAAAGCAGAGAAGTCGTGAAAAAAAAGCGGCAAAACAACAGAGGGAAGGGCATCGAATTTCATAGAGCAAAATTGTACGTTCAATAATCGATAGATACACATAATACAAGGTCTACGTGGTTGTATATCGCGGGTAACGTGAGATCCTAAACAAACGATTCCTCTTCTTCTTTCTTTCTTTCTTCTTCTCTCAATTAAGGTTTCGCCCAATGCGAAGAACTTTTTAAATTTCGAGTGTTTTCTCAGCAAACAAGAATCTCGCGATAATCCAAGCGTGTCCGCAAACAGAGGCGCTAATCTCCGTGGAGTTGAAGAAATAAAATAAAAAAACTGCATCGCAGTTCTTTTTTTTTATATTTCGGTTAAAAGGAGGAAGGAAACTGAGAATAAGACGTTTTTTATATAGTTAGATTTATGAGGGTGATTTAGATTAGAAGACAAACCTAAATTGATACACTAAACGTGGATCATTGTTAGGCGGGTCAAAAATGGTGACTAAAGAATTTTGTGTTCCTTATTTTTTTGCTCTTCTTGTTAATTTTGGTGTTTGTATAGTTTTGATAAGGGAGGTTAACTTTGAATTTCATGCTTGTAAAGATTATGTTAAAAAAACATGCCGTTGAGTTAAGCAAAGATAGCGCATCGCTACGTCTTTATTTAACTTTAACATGTCACTAAATTGCTCTGAGCAAAGTGTAATAAATATTTTAATGATAAAATGGTTATTTTTTTATTGTAGGTTATGTTTAAATGTTATTTGCATTAATAATGTATACTGTTTGAAATTTTTATTTGTGCGAGAGAAAAAAAGAACACGTAACACAGTAATTTATTTCATTTTAAAAGAGTATAATAAAATTTTAAATATTTTAAGAATTTTTTTTTCAACGTCACAGCTAATATACATAAAACGAACAAAACATATTTAAATTATATTTAGTCGCTCTCTCGTTTAGTTATTTTTTAAGTGATGAAAACGAGGCTACTACACGTTGAAAGATAATATTCAAATTATTTTTGTTATTCTACAGTAACAAAGCTGAACTTATGCATTGATTCTAAAGAAAAAAGTTGTAATAAAAAAATCATAAATTATTTTTAAAAATATGCTAATTTTTATTAAGAATAATTTTTATCAAAATTAACGAGATAAATTTTGATTGTTGATATTGAGGCTTTAACTAAAGTTTTAATTTAGTAGATGAATTAAATATTTTGCATTTATTTTAATACAGATCACTAAAAATTTTATTTCATTTAACTTTATTCCTGCAGATTACTTTCGCAATTATTCAACTATATCTACCGTACCACAATACTAATAATCACAATCTTTTAGCTTAATGTAATAAAAATACCTCCATATTTTGCACTCTTTTGATTCTCCGAATATCATTCAAGTTGCCCCCTTAGAATCTAAGCCTCTCATGTTTCTTCGCATCCATTATAAAGAAAAGACATTTCTGTCAATCGCAAAATGCAACGCGTATACATACACACAACGTTTATCCATTTGCGACATTTTTCGGGGGTATATATTCGTCGTTGTTTTTTATTTTTTACATTTCTCTTTTTTTCTCTCCCTCGCTTGTACCTCTATTCTCTTGAAGACAGAAACGGCGACAAAAAAATTGACAATGGCGAAAATATCCCATTCCCTCCTCCTCCTCCCCTTTTCTCTTCCTCTATACGCTCAGGACAAAACCCATAAAACTCGATAAACTCGTTTCTCAACAAAAAGACGTAAAAACGCATATAGCAGAAGACGCGCTAAAGGCTCGATGAAGAATAAAAGAGAAAATAAAAAAAAAAAGGCCAAGAAGAAGAAGATAGAAACAGAGAAACGCTTCTTGAAATTGCGTATAGTGCAAAAAAAAAGAATAAAACAGAAATGCGAGATAAAGGAATGAAAACGTCAGTGGAATATGCGACATGGAATGATTTTTCAGTTCCAGCAGCCGAAAATGCACGTAATGCAAGGAATACAACGACCCCCCTTGATGTTTGGTATTCAAGTTTAAGTATATTGTCATTGCAAGAAAGTTTAACAGAATTTTCAATGGCTCGAAAATACGACAATCCGGAGCATTTTTGCTTTTTTTTTTATTTTATTTCTTTTTATTTCTTTTCGTTTTGTGATGGTGTGCGGCTCAGTGGGAAATCATGATTTCGTATAATACGGTTACGTGGAAGCGAATACAAGCTCATTGTGGCATTTTAAGGCAGATTACGTACCTAAGGATATTTTTGCTTGTTATGTCTTTCTCTATTTTAAGGATGATTTTCTTTGATTGTTCGATTCGGCTGCATTTGGGGTAGTTTTAACGTTCGACCGAGGATGAAAGGTTCTTAGTTTTGTTTAGTTTAAACAAAATTGTTTTCCTTTGAGAACTCAGTGACGTGAATTAGTGACGATTACTGGAATTCGGATGACTTTAAATGCTGATATTTGAAATATGTAGTTAGCATTGCTTATTGAATTGTATAGTGTAAGTAAATATTGTGTGACAATAAAACGAATGAATGAAAACGTAAATATACTAATATCTTTAAAATTTCGTTTCTTACAAGTTCAGTCATATTAGTAAATCAAGAATCATAGTCGATTATTGACCCTCTTCAACGGCATACAAATCGCATGGGAATCTTACAAAATTTTTTCTAAATTTAGTCATTTTCTTTAATCGTTTTTTTTTTACAATTTGCGAAATTTGGTAAAGGCTAAGATTGATATATTATATATAAAACTCGAAAATGAAGAAATTAAGTTTAAATTCCCAGAATATTATGCCAAACTTCAGAAATTTTTTTGGATTTCTTTTTTTTTCTGAAATTTCACGAATACTTAAATTTGCAAACCTCGTATTAGTTAATTTGAAAATAACTTTTCTAATAGCTGCAAGCTTAAAATATTCCGTGTAGTTTTGGCTTTTCTTAAGCTACTCTCCCCGTAATAACCACGTTTATTTTACCCGCGTATACACGAGTAAATTTTTTCGACACGTTCATAATACACAAGATTACCATAATATTATATACATCTTCGACGTTTGAGTAATAGAAGTCATTACGAAGCCAACAGGTAGTAGCGAAGAAGCAGAAATCGACATTTGCTACCTGTAGTTCTTTCTTTTCATTATTTTCTTCTTTTTTTTCGAAGCTCACGGCTATTGGAACGAGAAAAGATTTCTGCTGCTTTTTTTTTTCTCGGAAACTAATTTGGTAGTACTAATTTATGCTTCCTACGGAGTATTTATTTTGAAATTTCTAAATGGCTTTTTTAACACCGTTAATTCGAAATTTTACTGTTCATATATATTTTTTCACCAAATACGGTAATGACAATTTCAAATTATGACAGCAGTTTTACATCAACGCTAATTCTTGAAATCAGGCGATCAATTCGGCTTTTCATTGAAACTTTAAATATACATTTTTATTACAATTTTTATAGAACCGTATTTATTTGTAGGACATTTGATTTTTTATTTTGATTCTTAAAAATAAATATAATTTAGTAAAATTTATAACGGATTTATGAACATTCGTACATAAATTGTAATTATTAAAATTTCTTTTAGATTTTTTTAAAAAGTAAAAAACTTTGATTCAAAAGTAAAACTACTGTGCACCATAACTCTCTTCCCTTTTTACTCTAATCCCTGCTTTTTTTTTTTAATTTTCCCAATCCCAAGGCCATCATGCACTTAATCTCTACTATTCTTGCTTTCTAAAAAGGCTCATCGCCACCGTCGTCGTCGTCGTCCTTTTCCTCGAAAGCGCTGGCTGCTGCTGTCTGCTCGCATTCCTTCATCGCGTGCCGAAATGGCATAGCACGCGGCGGAAACAAATGTCGGACTCTCTCTTAAGAATAAATAAAATGAGAAAAGAAAAAAAAAAAAATAGGGAAGAAGAAAAAAAAGGCATGGAAAGAGCGCAAAAGAAGAGAGAAAAAAGGGAAGTAAAATTGCATGGCTTGGTGGCGGGTACTTCCCATGTCGCACGCTTTTGCTTGCTTGGTTAGTGGTGGTTTTATTTACGGTCTTATGCATCAGTGAACAAGCATGGCGCTGACGTTGTTGCTTGTTTTTTTTTTTCTTCATTTTTTTTTTGCGCGCGATTGTAGGGTAAAGGGTTTTGTAGAATTTCGCTATTATTTACTTGGTAGAAATACGGTTTTTTTTTGTTATTTGTTTACTTTATATGGTAATTTTGAATAAAATAAATTTCACTCTTGTAATTATATTAATTCATTGGGATTCGTTTACTACGAGTAAATAAATTATCTATTATTAACTTGTTTTTCTTAAGCTTTAATATTAACTTGAAAAATAAAGGTTAACTTTAAAATTAAAATATCCGAAATGAGTATCAACAATTACTCTACAGTTATTACTTCTTTAAAGTTAATATTTTCCGTTATTTATTTGAAAATAATGAACTTCAATTTAGACATTAATTTTAAGCAAGCAAGATTAAAATTTGATTTATATTTTGCTTCAGTTGAATGAAATAAAAAATAAACGTTTCATCGTGCGCAAATGTAAATTTTTATTATTATCAGCGTTAATCAATCAAGCGCGTCAATTATCCAATAAAAATACGAGCTGACTATAATAAACACTACAACTCGAGTTAATTTTAATGTTAATAAACAAGCCGTACACCATAAGCTTTAACCTTTCTCGAGCAACCTATACCCATGGCGCATATTACAAGCTAAGCTTATGCTCTTTAAGATTTTCATTGCTGAAAAAAGGTGAGCGTTCTAAAAGTTAACGTTTTATCTTCTCCCGCGTACGCAGGTGTTTTATAACAAGAGTTTGCCATCAAGAGCTGTTAAATTAAAAAAAAAAAAGGAAAAGTATAAAGGCGCAAATAAAAGACGCTTTTGACGAGCTATATAGACTCTGTTGCTTTGCTTTGGCATATTTGCGCGTGCCTCAATTATCCATTTATTTTTAGAAACTCAATGCACTTGCAGCCAACAGGAGTGTATAAAAGCGCGCGTGTATAAACTTTTTCAAAGTGCCATTAAACGGCGCCAAACGAAGAGCGCAAAGTGCATTATCCTTATGCCCAGCCAGAGAGAGAGAGAGAGAGGCGCCGTATATAGTACCAAAAGAGCGTGTTGTACATGTATATTAACAAAATAAAACAACATGTGCTCATCTCCTCTTCCTCTTTGAAGCTCTGGGACGCGATTTATGGAGTCGATGAAAATTTAAAGTTGGAAATTTAGTAAATATACTTTTTAACTTAGTAAAGAGATGATCTAATGTGCGATTTTAAACGGGTTTATAGATGTTTAAAGGCGCTGACATGCTTATGGCTTTGAGGAAGTATCTACGAGTATTAGCTGTTCTTTTGAGATTTTTATTGTTAGCCAGATTGACGTCGTTGAAGTTTGCAATTACTTTCTTTAAAATTAAAATAAAGTAACTAAAATGACAACAGACATTTTTTTATTTAAAAAGTAATAAATAATCATCGAAAACGTCATTTTCATTTTAAAAAATAATAAAAGATCACCTTCCATTGCAAAACTAATCTTTTAAAATATTGCTGTAAAAATTTAAATAATCTTTGAATTATGAAACTATATAAAAATTAATAAATTTATGCGTATAAAAATGCATGCATTAAAAATAAATGACAGCATCGAGCAGAACCCAATGACAGCACCTTAACGAGGATCAATTGATAACGAGACACGACGAGTCAAATAAACGCGCGAAATCGAAACAAAATAAAAGCCAAACAAAACAAATCCCCTCGCGCAAAAAGTTTTATACGTGCGTAATGTCAATCATTGGTAACCGATTTGCGCGACCGTTTATTCGCGTCCTCGCTTTATACGTTCGCGCGTCCTTACGTACTACGCGATCATCTTTGCTTTTAAAAGAAAAAAACAAACCCAAGAACAGCGTGTAAGTACGCGCGAACGTATTTAAAAAGAAAAAAAAAAAGGTTAACCAAACTCACCCTTTTTCAATGAGCGTTGAAATCTTTGTCGCCGTGTACCAGCATATCCAGATATGAATGATTTCTGGCGACGCTCTTCCAGCAGTTCCTCTCTCTCTCTCTCTCGCTTTTGCCAATATCTCACACCTTTAAAATCGCGCACATCTCCGACAGCGTCTTTTTTTTTCAATTCGATGAACTCAAGTAAGTACCGTGCACTCTTTCGATGATCGATCGATGAATTCAATGAAAATGTACGAAAGATCAAAAGTTCATTGAAGAAAGAAGAGTTAACATTGAAGTACCAAGGGCTTGTTGTTTTTTTTTTACTTCTTCTTCTTTTCTCAAATGAAGAAGTACACTGTACACGCGAGAATTGAAGAAATGTGTGTATATAAACCCAACCGATACGCTTGGCGTCCGGCGAAAGACTGGAATGCAGACCGACGGGTTTTACGAAGGCAGCCTATAAGCTAAGCTACAGCAGCAGAGTAGCAGGCAAGGCAAGAACGGCGGCCGGCCGCCAGACGCGTTCAGAAAAGAAAAAGATGGAGGGGAAAAAGAAGGCAAAGTTGTGTATTGCCCTCAGTTTTATAAATGTATATACATACACGTGGCTGTATGCGTGTGAGAGTACACTTTCCTATATACCTTTAAGTTTCGTTCGGATGCTCCTTCGTCTTCTTATTCTTCTTCTTCTTCTTCTTCCTCTTCTTATTCGTCTTGATCTTGGTCTTCTTGAGAGAGCCCAGGGCCGTATGGCTCTTGTGGAGTACTTGGTGATTGTATAGATTACTGTGGGCCAACTGAGATTTTTTATTTTTTTAAAATTGTTTATAGGATAGTGTTCTTTTTATCTATTAAAAATAAAGAATTTTTTTATTCTAATGAGTCATTGAGCGTGTAAAAGAAATTATTTTTTACTTGATTTGATTTATTTGAAGTTCGGTGAACTTGGTTAAATTTTAGATAATTGGTAAAGTTTATTAAAGCTAAACAAAATTATTGAAAAAAAATTTGATCATAATGTTTGGATTAAAGTTTAATTTTACCATAAATATTTTTAAAACCAAAATTCTTAACTATTTCTTCGCTATTTCTATCAATCTATTATATAAAATTGATCATAAAAAATCTTTATTGAATATGACAGAGAAATTCCCATGAAAGCCATTTTTTAAAAAAACAATGCTTTTTCATAAATTTTAAAATCTTTATGAAGATATTTTCTTGCAGTCACTGGTCCCCATGCAATAGCTTAAGAAAACATAAGATTTAATCGTATACTGTGAAGATGTTTTGAAACTGGAGCACGTATTAGCTAAAAAGATAAGCGTGACATTAAAATGAGAGTTTAACTATTGTGGAAGCCAGATTATTGTCTAGTACACCGGAAAATCTTGTTACGGTGTCATACCGATGGGTCGCTTTGATATAGAGATCAAAATGTTTGGCTTTTCAAAAAAGCTTATGGAAAATCTTAATTTTTAGGGGTTTACCAAGTCCGGTTTTTAGGATGAAAAAAGGTAGAAGACGTTAAGTATTCCGATGAACTGATATAAATTATTGAAATATCAAGGAAAACTCGTTTTACCAAACGCAATAAATTTTAAAAATATATTTCTTGTTCCGTTTGTAAAGTAACTGCTCAATGAATTTAATATCTTTATTTAGGTTTTAATAAATATATTTTAATAATGATTCTTCTTTTTTAAAACCTTTAATAGTTTTATGAAAATCAAAGTTTTATTAGCAATTTATTTATTTAATTTTGAATTTTTTAAACCATTATTTGTTTATATAAAATTGCAAAATGATTTTTAAATTTTTAAGACAATTACAATTTTTTTATATTTGTTTTGAAAATTTAGGTGTTTTTTCTGTAATGTTTCACACATTATTTTAAAAGCTGTTGACTAGTATTTAGTAAAATCTTAACAAGAAATATTTAAAATCAAAAAAAAGAACTGACAATAGAAGTTTTTTATTTGCAAAACCATCTACGACGACGCTCCTGACGAAACGAACGCAAAAGAGAAAGGGAAAAAGGGTTAAAGTTAGTATATACCTTAGTCAGAAAGAAGTTAGAAGAAGAAGGCATCTAAAAAAGAGGAAGAAGGAAAAAAGAGAAAGAGACGGAGGGAAACATACAAGTATATACCATTTCTTATAACAAGAAAAAGTGAGACAAACCTATATATCGTTTATTCTTCATCTTCTTCCTTCACCTCCGCCTCCTCCTCCTCCTCCTCGTTCTCATCTTCTTATTGCAAAGCTTGAAAAGCAAAAGGGTACATATACTTGCTGCTACACCTCAGAACTTAAACAGACTCAGGCGATCCTAGAAGAAAAAAAAGGGATAAAAGGATACTATACATATATACATGTACCTTATCCAGAATACAAGAGAAAGAGAAAGAGAGAAGAAAATTGAAGAGACGAAAAAGGGCCGACAGATTCAACACGCGCTTATATATCGGTATACTTCTTTTTTTTTCTTCTTCTTCATAAAGAGAAAGAAAGAAGAAACGGAAAGGTGTCTTTAAGAGGGCGCCTCTCCCCCACCTCTTTTTTTGGTTTTTTCGATGCTTTTTTACTTATCTTTTTCTTTATTTTTTTCTTCGTCTCTCTCTCTCGTTTTCTTCTTCATTGTGCGAAGAGAAGAGGATGCGAGTTAGCGCAACTCGGCACAAAAGTGCGAGAGGGATAATTTATGGTTGGCGGGCCGGCAAACCGATAAAGAGAATGAGAAAAGAATGTAATAAGAAAGTATATACGGGCTCTGCTTCTGCTGATGCTAGAAGGTGAATGATAAAGATAGTTGGCAAGTATATGTTAATGTGGATTTCAGGAGAAAAACAAAAAAAATAACACAAGACTTTGTTAAAGCGGAATATAAACCTCTTGAAATTCATTTCGACCGAGTTATTTTAACGAGAGCTCCAAAAAAGTCGGATACTTTTTCTTCTAATCCTCGATTTCATTGAATTTTTTTTCTATTTAATTATTAAATATTCATTACTGATGTTTAAATAATCTTGTTATTTTTCAACCCTCTTTAATTTACCGGATTGAGATTTCATATATATGATTGATCGCGGCGCCTGCGAGCTTCAAAAACTTTTATGTATCAGATCTCAATCGAAAATAGTTGCTTCTCTATAAAGATCCGTTTGCCGATTAAAATAATGAAGTTGTTATACTACTGCAATTAAAATTGTAAAAATGCTCTGAGAAAATAATTAAAAATTGATTTATAGCTGAAAAATTATTTTCAGTTCTGCTAATTAATTGATATAACAAATTAGGTTTAAAAAAAACAATAAATTTATTAAATAAATTAAAATATTTTACAAGCTTAACACAAAAGTATTCTCTACTATGTTAAAAATCTAAAAAAGAAGTAAGCCTATATAAAATAAACCTTAATCATCATCGTATATATAAGTAGTCAACTTGTTCCCAACTATCCTTTCCTCGCCCGGTCTCGATCCCATTTAAAATTCGAAAAATCCAAAAACAAAAATAAAAAAAAAGGGGAACGAAAGAGAAAAAAAAAAAAGAGAACGAACTCAGCAAGGAGCAATGCAGAGCGCAGTGCTATGGTATTTGGCCTTATATACCTCTTATTCTTCAGCTCCGAAAAACGCGTGTTCTCCTTTTCTCTCTCCCTCTTTATCTTCTTTCGTTATTTCTATGTGTTGCCTGTCTCTCCTTCCCACACTTGTTTCTTACCCGTATATATACAGATTGGCATGCTGTGTTGATGTTCATTGGTCAATCCACAAATACTCTCCTTCCTTTTCTTTCTTTTATGCTCTCTCTCTCCCTTGCTTCTTATTCTTCATACTTGTTTCCTTCTTTTTTTATACCTGCAAGGCTTGGCTCTTTTACTCACCTACATACGATTTCCTCTGGATCTCTTTTTTAAAGACTTTTCTTCAATTTTCTTTGCTTCATTAGTTTCAGGTATGTATACACTTTCTTTTAACGGTAGGGTCACGGTGCATTCGTTTTGTGGTTTAGAAATTAACTTTGCTTCACCGATTTATATTTATTGACTGTTTTTGCCAAAGTTCCAAAGAGTAATAATGACAGAAATTTTCGAGTAATTAGTGAAACTTCATTATTGCAATTTTTAATGAAATATAGCTACAAAAGAAAATAAAATTTATTGCAAATTTACGATCCATTAAAATTTAATATATCAATTCTATTGTAAAAATAAATACGATTTATCTAAAGCTCTAATAGTAGCAAATTAATTTAACGAAGCTCAAAACATATTCTGGATGATTGATTGAATTCGATTAGCTTAGATAAAGCAAACACAAAAAGGAACTAGTAGCCATAGTCATATTATCGTCCAAATGGTCGAGATTAATATACACCCATATTTTTTCCGCTACCATTTCATCCTTTTAAAAATGGATAAGTCAATAGATTATTTTTTTTTCCTTTTTTTTTCGTATCGCGCAAGAAAAGGTGCATTGTTTATATTACGGCCGTTAAAAAGCCCGGGCCCTCCTCTCATTTTTCACAGGCCTCTTAAATGGTGTTTGAAGAATCAAGCCGTGAACGTATTGTAACTTATACACATACTTAAATGCCAATGATTTGTTTGTTAAAACTTGAGAAAACGTCCTCTTAACGAGACTCACGTGTATACGTATGGATACTCGACGTTTTAGAAGACATGTTTACACTCAACAGCTGTGTTTAAATTTAAAATTCGCGCTTCAAAATATTTAGCGCGCTTGAGTTTACTAATGAAACTATATGAAATTCAAATTTCACATATGGTAGCTTTAAGAGATGATCGATTTATTGTGATTTTTTAATCTTGATTTTGATTAATATTGTTTGTTTTAATTTATCGTCTCATTTGTTAATTAAATAGTTTAAGAAAAACGCGTAAGTTTTTTGTAATTAATTTTATACAAGTTGCGTTTTCCTTAACGGCGTGAAAATAAATTTATCCTTTTATCCAAGCTTAAAAACGTATAAATAATTTTTTTTTAAATCCAAAAAATTTGAAAAAAATTTTTAGATATTCAAATGAAAAAAATTATAATTACTAGAGATACTATCAAGTAATCTTGATTAATAGAGTAATTTCTTATCAGTAACCTCATTTACTTTCGATTTCATTGAAAAGATATAAAAAAAAGTTTAAGACGTAAAAATAAACTATAAACATAATAGAATCCAAAAGAATTTATGATAAACACTTGTTGCCATAAATGAATGATATATTAGGAATGGGAAAAACAGAAATAAAATACACGAGTAATATAAATTTTACATTTTTCATTAGGTAAAGTTTTGTCGTGGTTACAGCCTAAAAGTATTATACTTAAAATTATATAAGCAAGGCCACAAACTTAACAAACATTTTACACTAATAATAATATTAATATATATGTATGTATATAATAATGTAGTAATAATAAAATCAATACCATAATAATAGTTATAATAATAATAATAGTCATTATGTCAATAATAGTCAGTATCTAAAAAGGTATCGTATTTATACAAGATTCGCTCCATGAGCACAAAAACCTTGCGTCTTAATTCACTCTCCCATATATATCGTCAACAATCATCAACAATATTACAATTTATATTTCACATCCAAACTAAAATAGGTAAAATAAAAATATATATATATATATATTATATTAAAATAATCATTAAATCGCCGCACGGATGTCATTTACATATACAAATGTTATAAATTCTTTTACCAATGAGACGAACGGATCAACAAGCTATAAGCAAAAATATAAAAAGTGCGACCCTAGGAAGCAAAATTATATACAAATTACATAATTCAACTATATATACACTTATGTAATCTTTTCATTTAAAATTTTCTTAATTTAATTAAAACTATCTCAACGAATTATTAATTTTAATTTCATCTGCTTGGTTAAAAAGAAGAGACTTTTGACAATTTTTATTTACGAAGATTCATGATTTGGCCTACGTGATGCTAATTAATAATCGTCAATGTCGAAACACTTAATTTTTTTTCGTAAACATGATTCATATTGTTTTTTTCCAAGGAAACGCACTAAATATAATAAAAAGAGTTTCAAATTTAAATTAAAAAAAACTCCATATATTTTTTTCTCTTAATTAATAAAATGATGGATGTGTTTGGCACAAATTTAAAAAACGCAGCGGAAGCGAGTTATCGTTTTGTTTGTGATACAGATTTTCATTTTTTCTTTGTATTTATAAGATTCTAAAAGCTTTCTATGCTATTGTTTATAACACCTGAATAAAAGTCGTAGGCTTTTTTTCTAACTATATTATATTCGCTTTTAATTAGAATGTTTTTTTTATTATTTGCAAAAAAGCCATGCGACAATGCGCTTTAAAAGACAATTTAATTTTCCTTTTGATTGTCCGTGCAGGCTACTTTGTTGAATACGTTGATATTTAGTGTTGGATATCTTGATAAGGGCATATTCTACTTGTAAACAAAGTAACTACATTCATTAAATTCTTAAAATTCTTTGAAAGTTTAGTTTTGAAAATGTATTATATAATAAAAATATATTGTTTTTAAAAACTTCTGATACTGTTCAGAAATTTAAATACTTCTGAATTGACATTTTTATTATTGTATCAGATATTTTCATCCATTTTTAAAAGCTTAGTGATAATAATCATATAGTCATATTTTAAAAACGTTAAACATTAAAAAAAATATTGCAACATTTTTATACTATATAAAACATGCTTCATAAGAAAATATCACACTAATAATTGATTAACACCTTAAAGCCAAAGTAAAATGCCCAACACTAATTATTTGATCCTGCGATAATGTGATGTGATACATGTGCTTACAAGTACATTTGTTTTGTTTTTCTTTTAATAGACTTAAAAATATTATATACGTAAATATTCAAAATGTTGGAGGCTTTTGTTTTTTCAACACGATATTATTTATATATATGTTAGAGTTGTTTTATCTGTCAGTCGGTTAACAATTTTTTTTTAAACATTTTTCTTCTTTTTCTTTATCTTCTCATACATATGTCATTAATGTAAAATGCATGACTTCTTTCACCGTTTTTAGAAAAAGTATAATTGTATATATATAACATATAACTTCATTCATAGCAAAGCCGACTGACCGAGAGTATTTTTTATTTGATATCAGGTGTTGCTGGTATATTGCTTTTTACAATTACTTATGAGCTAAATATTATATGACACAGCTTAACTACTGTTTCAGTTATAATCTATATTAGCTACAAAAATGACTGCAGTTAAATACATTTAAAATCACTTTATTTATTTATTTATTCATTTCAACCTTATTCAAAGTTTTTTATATTTTTTTATTTATTTTATAAATATTTTAATATTAAACAAAATTTTGTATAAAACGTCTTTTAATAAAATAAATATCTATCCTATTTTGAAAGTATTAAACAGCAATCATCTTTGTTTAAGTAATTTTTTTACATTTATAGTAGAAAGTAAAATTTAATTTTATTAGTTTAGGATTAAACTACATGGAAGAACAGACCTTCAGTCACAGCGAAACGAACATAATTTTCTCACAAATTTATTAAAATGAAGTTTATGTATGTGCTATATTGCCCTAATAAATTATTTTTTAACCAGCTTTTATCAATCAATTACTTTTGTTAATAATTTGGATCTAAATTTCGATGTAGATTATTATGAATAATTAAACATTTGTTCTTATTAAAATATTTTAAATGAATAATCTTATTTGTAAGCATTACGTGAACACGTGCATGTTATGAACATTTAAAATGTCACATTATTAAGAACACATGTAAATATAAAACGTTACATGATAAAGCGCATGTAAATTAAAATCGTAATTATGAAAATTCATAAATAAAAGTTACAATTATGCACACGCAAATCTAAATTTTTTAATTCACTGGTGTTTATAAATTTGTTATTAATTCACGCCTTTTTATTAAGAAATTCCAACCTGATTTTAAGTTATTTATTAATAACTTTTTTATAGTTCAAATTTTTAATCTTTGAATCATTAGGGCAATAAGTAATGATAGATTTAGAAATTTTGCCGAAAATTATCAATGTTTACTAGATTTAAGAACGCGGATGAGAATGCCATTAAAAGTATATTTATTTTATATTTTTAATGTGATAATTCAAAGGATGTACATAATATTTCTTTTCTGTGTCTTTATCGTAACTATTTTTATGAACACACTTTAACTATATCACAGATAAATCTACATTTAATATAATTTAAAAAAATAATATTTTTTAACATAAATAATCAAACTTATTTATTAATATTATTCGAATTTTCATGTTACAAGTAAATATATGGCATTCTTTTCTACATTCATTTTTCCATATATTCGCGATTGTTTATGCAAATAATAATAGAAATACAAATCCAAAAAATATATAGAATTTTATCAACACGCCTGACTTTTAGATCCGTTCGCTCCTATTTTTCACTAATCAAATACGTTCAATGTTAAAAAACCATGAAATAATTTTTTTAATAAAAAAATTTTTAAAAAACTGAATTATTTTGAGTAATTATTAGAAATATATGACAAAATTTTCTTCATGAAGCCATTATTTTGAATTGTATGAAATTCATATGTGTATAGGTTTAAGTTACTAAAGACTAGAAATTACGTGGGCTAAAAAGTTTAATATTTTGAAATTTTATTAAAGTTTTTGGAATAAACTTTTCGAAGTAACAAGGCAACATTAGTAAGACCGTAAAAAATAAAAATTTTTCAACCGAAAAATCCTTATAGTCATAATTATACAGTAGAAGAAAATTTAAAACTTATCATTTTTACGCATTAAATTAATGATTATTTAATAATCCATTCTATTTAAAATTGTACAATTACTAATCGAGTCATTTAAGTTTCTTAACTTTCAATGAACTTCCTATGATATAACACCAACATATAATATTTACATTTATACAAAATGATCTTTTTATGAATTCTGGGATTCTTTTCCTGCTACATGTGAATCGTTTTTCGTTAATAAAGTAATAAAGTCAATTAAGTTGATAGATATAAACTACAAATTTAAATTTTGTTTGACATTATAAAAGATTCAAAAATATTTTAATAAAAATTTATTCAACGTACATTTTTACGTTGTAATTTTAATTATAAAACAAAAATGATTAAAAAATAAAGCTACATTCAATATATGTATACTTTGCATGAATTGTATGCATTATCTCTAACTTCCAATATAATATTGATTACAGATCAATTTTTAAATATAAAAAAATATTTATCAACGAGATTTTTATTCAATTTAACAATCAACGACACTTATTCAACAAATTATTTTAATTCTTAACAATATAAAAACACAAAAAATATTATGTTATTTTAAGTAATAGCATACTTAATAGTATATTTACTCTACACGATAATTTTGGCTTTTTAACAGAAAGCGATTCACACATACAATAAAGAAAAATAATAAAGCACCAATGTTTTATATGTATTATGTGATTTCATGCGTGTAATTGTCAGTATTGAAAAATGGAAAAATTAAAAAAATATTAATAGAAAATCAAAATAATAATAGTAACAACGTTTTATAATTAATATATGTGTCAGTGTGTGAGAAAATATTAGGAAGAGCTATTATTACGCAGACAAACATTATGTAAAAATATACTTTTCACGTTTTTCTTTTGCCCAACGCATTTATATGCTCTGATGTCTAAAGATATAAGTTCTTTTGCTTTCAATTTTGCAGCATTAGTTTTTTATACGTATTTACTCTTTAACCATAAAAAATAATAAATACAGTGCTGATTAAATTTAAAATTTGTTTAAATCATTATTTTCTTTATTTTTAGTATATATTGCATTATTTTGATTTATGTTTTATTTTTGATTTTTTATATTTTATGAAACAGTTTTTAAATTATTTCATAATCTTTTTTATAAAGTTAGCCCATATGTAATAATTCGTGAGATTTTGCTAACACTTTAAATATTTGCTATAGATCTTAAAGTATGTGCTTGAAAGCATAAAAGCTTGTATTTTCAGAGTTCATAAATGCGTAATTTGCAAAATTATTTTTTATAAATTTCTCGTTTTTTTTCTTTGAATTATTTATGTACAACATATGCACAAAAATTGATTTTTTGAAAAAGCCACATTTAGAGTAGAAAAAGGTGAGAAATACTTGATATTTTTTTTGCTAAAAAATCTCTGTACGACACATATACCTAACCATCTTTCGTAATTCATATACTACTCAAATTTTTCCTTTTTTTCATTACTTATTGTTCACATGATGCTGGTAAGATGCTGAGGGTGCCTCATCTTTGGTAACTTTATGGTTGCTCTGCTTAGAAACATTATAATATAGTAGTTTGAACATAATTATTTTTTTAAACGTTATAAATTAAAAATTTGCACTAACTGATTTATATATACGAGGTGTAATATGACATTACATGTATCTTATATACATTTAAATTGTAAAGATGTATGAATGTCTGGCTGAAAATAAATGTAATAGTTTGAAGGATGAGACAAACTCAGCATTAACATTTTTCTCTTATAGTTGCACTCTATTTATATATATGTACGCGTGTGTTATGAATTTTTATATATAATATATAATATGTATATTCTTTTTAAATATATTATAAACTTTTCTAATGAATAATTATCAGTTTTCTTTTTTTATCTCTATACAATATCTACAAGAAAAAGTCTAATAAAGATCTGTTATTGTTATTTAAACTCTATATGAATCAATATTTTTATATATGATCGCTCGCAACGTTTCGCTAAAAGTTTGCCGATACTCCATGTCTCTATCTCTCCTCGCTTCACATTTTATTTTATTACTTCTCAGCAGCTATTAACAAGCGCCGATACTATCTTCTAAAATTTAATTCTTTCATCCAATTTATATACATATATATTTATATGTACGCTCGTGTATAGTTTCTATATATATGTAAATTTACGTTAATAAATTTACAGACTTTCCTCACCATCATTCACTTTTTTTTTATTATTGCTTGACGTTTACTGTTACTGCATTTTTTTGGCATTACACAAGTTTTAAAAACTTTGAGCAATTGCCAACACATACGTACGCGCGTGTATATATATGAATACGTTAGAAAATGGTAAAATAAGGGAATATCTAATAGCTTTCACACAAAGTATGTTCGATTATATATCCTATTCAGTCAGAAAATTTAACTGAAAAAACAGTCGTAATCATTCATTAAAGTAAAAAATTTTTTTTGTACATTTTACGGTTTTAATTTAAATTTTGAAAATAAAATATAACTTCACATCAACTTTTATTGATGAGTATATAAAAAATATTGTATATATATAAACATATGAAAAATTAGTCATTTATATAACAATAAAATATATCAGTATAAAACTATTTATCAAAATTAAATCGGCTATCGTTCAACGATTCGAAATAGCGAATGAAAAAATTACGAATTATTAAATTTTCAATAAAATTTTCCAACAAGACCATTTGCTTTTGTCATTGGGTAGAAGGGAGGAGGACTTTGGTATCTTTCTATAAATGTGCCCCATTCGCACTCTATTTTACGCTAATTATTATAATTTCTTTTGTTATTAACCTCGCACTTGTTTGAGATACCTGCCATTCTCGTTCCATGCATCTCTCCAAGGGCGTTTGCGCCGTTTATTAGGCACATCACCGTTTGAAGAAGCCGAGGAACGTCGCTTTGACACTGGTTTTATTTCTAGTGGATCACTACCTGGTATATAGGGAGGCACATTCTTATAATTGCCATATAAATGACTGTTTTCGTCCTCATCTTCCTCCTCTTCTTCATCAGGAGCTAAAGGATCTTTATCTATGGACATTGTAGTAACACCTGCCAAATTTAACAAGGCATCTGCTCCTTCTGCGATTTTACGCTGTTCGTCCACGTCGTCAATTGCTTCCTCAACGTTTGGATACCGCCTATAATAAACAAAATTTTTCCATTGCATCAAATCAAATAATTTAATATCTTATCATTCAACTAATATTTGGTATTCAAATAATTTAAAAGTCTATGCTTTTAGTTGAATCAAATGTTAAAATTTTCAATAATATAAAGATAATTTTTTAGTTTTTTATATTTATGTAATAAAAAATATTATATTTTTAGAAACGTTTTCAAATAGATATGAATGTCTACGTAAAATTACACATATTTAAATTCCAAATACTATACGTAAATTAAAAATTTTCTTAATGTTTTCAATGATTATAAAATATTGCGCATTTGAATCATTACCACTTTAATAAATGCAAATAAAAATAAATTTATTTACATACCTCTCGAGTCTTACTGAAGTGATTAAACTATAAGTATGATCTTCAGTGGAACTCCTTGTGATAACAGGAACCATTTTTTCAGATTCTTGACTCTTCTTTTTCCGATCTAAGGTAAGATAATTTTCTATTAGAAAAAGTATAACATAAAATTAAAATTATGATTCTTTTAAATTGTGGTTTAAATTTTATAAATCTAATATTTTCCTTACATCATTACTTACTAACATACATTTCATATAAACTCTACCTTTGTTGTGATTAAGAATGATCGGCCCATGCTTAAAGGAAAGCATTGCAGCAGCCGCAGCATCTACATCACTGTCAAATTCTTCCGTACTGTCTGCGATATTACTTGAAGCCAGTCGTTTTGATAGATAAGGAAAAAGTACAGGATCTGGCAACCGAGTGCTAACAACTTTACGTCCAGCTTTTTCTGGCGATGCAATATTAGCGGATGTCGGTGGCGGAAATGGTGAACGCGATAAAGCTTGTAACAGATTTGGTCGGTATTGTGCATCAACCATCCATAATGACCCTTTGCCTAAATTCTGAAAATTGATGGATCACATTATTATATGTTTAGAAACACAAAAACATTATTATTTCGAAATTTAACAAATAAATGAAGATCAAAATATTTACTATTAAAATTTCCAAAAACCCCAAAAATTTTTGCGTGCTTATGCTGTGATTTTTGTGAAATTAATGTACATGCAATAAATGCTACTGTAATGTAGTGTGATTAAAAATGAACGATGAAAATTCAAGCTTTACCTTAAAATTATAATAAATTTTTAAAACATAAATAACTAATATTTTATTTTTTAGTGAAGGAAGGTAGGACGCATGAAATACTTATTTGGTTCTGAATTTTACATTACAAAAATTATGAGTTCAGTGCAAATTACAATGATTAATTTTTTTTCATAGATGTTGTATTATAAATTTTGAATCATATTAAAAATAAAAGATGTTTTATGTATTCTTTACTAATTTACTATTATGTAATTTTTTAAATAAAAAATTTGTTTAAATATCGAACTAACGATAAATATTTAAAAATATTACTTGTATTCCACTATACTACCAACCTCACCGTCATTTAATAATTTTTGCAAAAAAAATAAAAGAATAAATTCAGCAGCGTGAAAAAGCCCAAACTCGTTAAATCAAAATTTTAAAAAATATATTGTGCAAATATAGATCTAGTGATTGCTAATAATTTCAAAAATTATAACTTAAAGAAAATGTTACCAACTTTGCTATGCATAAAACAAAAAAAAAAATAATTTACTTATAGTTTTATGTAAAACAGTAGTCGGAACCTCTTTGAAAAAAAATTGTTAAAAAAAAAAAAAACATACATAAATAATCGCATCTCGAGTATAACTCACTGGAGACTTCTCGACCTTGCGAAAACATTTGTTCAGGCTAAGATTATGCCTGACCGAGTTTTTCCAACCAGTAGGTGCATTCCTGAAGTACGGGAAGTGTTCGAGGATCCATGCGTAAACCTCCTTGACTGGTAAAGCCTTGACCGGACTGTCCTCGATTGCCATGAAGATCAAACAAGAAAACGAGTATGGCGGCTTACTGTTTTTGTGCAGATAAGGATCGTAGGGTATGTGGGTCGGGTGCTTGTTGCGATTCGGCACTGGCAGATTAAAGTTGGCGCTGTTGCTGCTATTGTTATTATTATTATTGTGGTTATGTTTTGTATGATTGTTTTGTGCTGTACCATTTAGAGTTTTGGTGTTGTCGTTGACTGTTTTTGTTGCTGATTTACCATTTATTACTACGTCCTCGTAATTCACAACGTTCGAGCTTATACTACTAGTTTTTCCATTGCTTTCTGTTAAAAACAAAAATACATACTCATAAAAAAAATTCTATAAAAATATTTAAAAAAAAGACTTTTAATCAATTACCAGGTGAATAACTTTCGTCAAGGCTTGATATAGAATTTGTATTTTCAGATATGTCAAGACTGTCCTCACAAATAACATTATTGTTGATTATGTTTTCTTCCTTGATATTTTTGCTAGGATTCTCTGTAATTTCGAGTCCCTTCAATAGATTCTGTTGATGCAACCAACTGAGCGAGGTAAGATCGTCGTCGGATTGACTGCTACTCTTATCGTCGCTTGGCTCCGACTTGATCATCGGCACTTCTTCTTCCTCGATGATAACTTCATCGCCGGCTACCGTTGTCTCCTCGACAAAATGCTCAGTTGGATTATCTCCTTCTTTGGCGCTGAACGCTTCGCAAAAACCAAAGACTCGAGTTACCACAGGTCCAATCACACCGCCGTCGGTCACTACGTCGGATGCGTCCGGCCTGTCTGGTGCCATCTTATCGCTTTCTCCACTATTGTGATACTTAACTCACTGAAAACAACATCAAACGTTAATTTATCTTTATTTTAAATATTTTTATTTAAAAAAATTTTATGACAATAATATAAAAGTATAAAATTTATTGTTCATCATGTCATACGTGATTCTAAAATCGAAACATTTTTACTAGTCGCAAAATAAATTTATAGCCAAAACAAGCATCATAACATCATAAATGGCCAATTTCCAGTCTAAAATCGTTTTAAATTTCCGCGAGCTAAATAATTCTACTTTATTATAATTAGATTTTTTTTAAAAACTAGATATATACTATTTCTAAAGAACTATTGGTTTTTAAGTAGGTTAAGCAAACATTGTACTTCATGGTCATTTTTATTTCAAGTCATTTCAGTACCATGAGTCAACTGCACTCGATATATTGTGCTATAATTGTAAATTTTTTTAGACTTTTTTTTAGTTTTTGCGTTAGAAACATTTACTAAAGTGATTCGTTAAAAAAAATACTCGAAATAAAATATTAGGAAGATGCAAGTATTATATTAGAAAAATTTTTCTAATTTCGAATGTTAGTTTTAGTACCCAGTAATATCAACTTTTCATTTTAACGCGTAATAAAATGCCATAAAAGTGTACCGTAAGAATTTCAATTTTCGAAATATCCGGTTATCGAAAAAGAAAAAAAAATTCATTAAACGGTCACCCATTGGTCTTAACGGTTTATCTGAAATCGAGATACTTTGAATTAAAATATTATTGTTGTGATGTGAAGCCTCATTAAATCTCAAAGCAGACAATTTTTATCTGTGTCTCTATTACCGAAGTTCGCTATCTCAAAGATTATACGTGAAATAAAAAAAAAAGCAAAACAAATTCGCGGTGGCTATTCTTCACGAAAATAAGAGTTGCGTATCATAATGTTTTCATCGCTAGAAAAAAGATGAATCGCTCACAACATGTTACAAAAATTAATGTAATTAAGTAACAAAGATTATCAATGTAAACATTGTATTTAGCTTCCAACAGAGAAGTTATTTATAAGCACAATTTACAATTTACGCTTATTTTTCTAGACGATTAAAAAAATATAAAATAATTGTAATTTATGTATTTTACATTATTGACAAATTTATTTACATTTAAACAAACAAAACAAAACAACCAAACGGCAAGGTATACATAAAAAGGCTTGCGTGCTCGGTGAATTTTTCGAGTTCATCGACATTTCGAGCAGCAAAAAAAAACCGAGCTGTACAAGTCATGTAGAAAAAAAAAGAGAGAGAAAAAGTAAAGAAGAAGTGTAGGCAGAAAATTTGGAATAAGTATAGTCTCTTGCGGTGCGCGTCCAATTCGTTCGAGAAAATAAATCGCAGCATTATAGGGAAAAAGCATCAACGCACGACTATACTCGCAAGACAATGTTTGGCCCGGAGACAATGAATTATTCAATAAATTTTAAAAACTTCTTAAATGTTTAAAGCTATATGATTCATGGATTATTGTCGTTTACTTGTTGCATTGTTAAAAATCATAAGATTTATTGACAAAAATATATATTATTTTACGTCATATTAATAATTAATTTTTAAACTTAAAAAAAATTCATCCAAATGGTTTCGCATATTCTTCTACAGATATAAAAACGGCTATAAATAAGTTTTTATTTTTAAACATTGTTATTTAGTGTCATTTAATATTAATTATTCGAACTATTAAGTAGAGTGTAAATACAACTTTGTCATTTGCATTAGTATAATAAATTTATTAATTGTATTAATAGAGCGATTTAAAAATGATTAGAATAATATACGAACACAACGTAGTAAATATGTCTTTAGCATGGCCTACTTTACATGACGCGCATTTACATAACCTCATAGTTTAAAGTTTCACAGATGATGTTTTCCAATATACCCAACACAACGAACACCGTGTTCGAAAATTTGATTTTTCAATTATTCGAATGTACCCCGGAGCAAGAGTTAAACATGTTAAATTTAACGTTAATGCAAATTTTGAATCGAAAATTAATTAAACTCTATGTGGAACACATATATAATCATTCGAGTATAATGTCAATTCTCAACAATACTATGGATTATCGAGTAAATACTATGCATGCAAAAACTAGTAATCAAAACATTAATCACTGTATACTTTATTAAAATCGTTTATTACACTTCCACCTATACTGATCTAACCTATATAAAAGTGCATATACACCGACGCGATCTACACATGCTTGCTCCGATAAAAAGATTAACTAAAACATCAACAACAATTGCTTCTCTTCTAAATACTCGCCGCATTGTCATGAATAAATAATTCATGTTCTCGGCAAAAAAGAGAAAAAATGATAAGATTTGATAAGTATAAGAGAAGGAAATACTTCGAACTTAAAACACACGTAGATGTACATAACAAATTTTTGTTAATCACAACAAACAACAACAACATGAACATTCTTTCGAAAATTATACATTACTTGTTGAAAAAAAAAAGGAGCGACGAAAGTTGTTACGGAATAATGCGTATATGTCGTGGAACGGATATATAAAACGCCAATCGAGAGAGTCGCAAAAGAAAGAAGAAGTAAAAAAAAAAGAAGCGAAGAAGAGAGAGATATAGCGACAAAAGTAACATAGGCGAATGGTTTAGCGAGATGCTGTTGCCAAGCAACACGCCGTTACCCCGGCAACACGCGCTAAAGGCGAAACTATAGCATCGCCGCCGCCGCCGCCGCACTTGGCATTCCTAATAGCATGTGCGGGTATATACCTTCTTATTATATACGTTTTATCGAAGATCGAAAAATCAACACTTTAGGGACACACACATGCAATGTAAAGAGGAACCTACAGTAAATAGAACATTCAGAAATTTTCGTTTATTTAAGCAATATCTAATCTAAGGAGAGATATCGTTTTTAAGAAAATTTAAATTTAAATATTGTCCACTGGCCAATCTTCCAAACATTTCTCAGATTAATACTGTATACAAGAATATGTACAAAAATTCAAAACTTTAAACTTTTTTAATAATTAAAAAATAGCAGATTATCGTAAACATAAAATTTGTCAAATGAAATTTTGTAAAATAATGTCAGATAAAAAATAAAACTCAATATTGATCTCTTACTTTTACCCAAATACAAAATGTAAATATGTAACTAATTAAAAGACAATACTATAAAATTTTTGTATAGTTAAAAAAAAGTTATTGATTTAATCAACATTTTAAGTACAGTTATTACATCGCAGCAAATAAAACTAACGCGCAAAGCGGGTACTTGTTTATGTTCGATTAATTGGGAACTAGAAAAAAATTTAATGGTCACGTGTTAGAGAAAAGCAGCAATATGGCAACCGTTCACTAAACCTCTGTAAACATAACCTTTTTTTTGGTCGCAGCATTATGTAAAGTAAGAATAAAAAAAACGTGCTGGGCATTTTGAGCGTTCAATGAATATTTATGCGAAATTTGTTCTTGATCAATTTTCTTTAATCGATATAGTTATAGAAAATATTTTGATGCTTTTAAAAAAGTTTTTAAAATTTAGAGAACTATTTTCATTCTAATCTCTCGCTCCGATCATAAAATATGAGTAAGCAGGTTTTGTCGATACTTCGTGAATATTGTAACTCGCTTCTCGAGAAGCTATTTCAAACCTATTGGTTTATTTTCATACCTTACTTTAAGACAATTATACTCTTTTGTAAAAAAATTTATAAAAGGTGATAAGAGATTAATGAGCTCCAGTTAAGAATTTTTGATAATTAAAAAACTATTAAAAATTTATTTATAATTTTAAGTGACACAGATTTTTTAATTATCTTACTAACATTATAATAAGATTTAACTAATTAAAATGATTGTGTCAACATAATTTTCAATTAAACAAAAATAGAATATAATACAAAAATAAAAATTCAAACAATATATAGTTATGTTTTTTCAAAAATAAAATAGATATTCATTGATACCTTATTTTACAAAAAAGAGTAAAAAGTATCATTATAAAAAAACAAATCAAATTTTTTATTTAAATAAATATCATAGTAAATAACAATTAATAACATCAATTATAATACATTCAATTACAATTAATATCTATTTACGAATAATTTAATAATTTTATACGTACAAATCTAAAAAATTATGATCAATATTTTAAAAATATACAACTCTAAATAACACCAAATATAAGAAAAGATAAAAAATGCAAAGAGAAAAAGAGAGCGCGATCAGACTCTTTACATTTCCCTCTCGAGAGGCTTTCAAAAATTTATTTTACCTGCTAATATACAACCTACACGTTAATGCACATAGTTCTATCCTTTACTTTTCTGCGCAACCCCGTATGTACTTTTATTTTGTTCGTGCTAATTTTCGATTTGAAAAATTTTTTTCTTCTCCTTGATCCCCGGAGACTGAAAATTTCTGAGACTACGTTAATTGGCTCGACGCGTTTGCGTAGGAGGCAGCCGTACGATTCAGCTTTTGGGATTCACGATTTTAATTGATGGATTAATTTGTTATGAGGCGTTTCAATTGTTTGAATTACGGTGATACACGAAAAGTGATGGTGTACTTTTATATGAAGTAAAAATGCAATAAAATTGATACAACTGCTCCATTTTTCTTGTAAAGGTTTTAAAGCATTTATTATTGTTTATGAAAAAAATTAATTGTTGTTTTAATTAATTTAATATGATTAATTAAATGTCAACATTTTTTTAGATAAGATTTTTATTATTTTATTTTTTTATGCTGGTTTTATATTTCTAAAATTTTAGTCGAATTGACAGCAAGTTTTTTCTTTAAAAAAATATAAATACAAAAAAAAACTAAAAAAAAAACTCTCCAAAAAACTGATCTTACTTGAAGAATTTGGTAGAATTCTTTAAATTTCCGCGCACTCTCTTTAGCGTAGACATAATCTCGCGCACACTCCGTCACATATATTATATACCTATCTTTTTCTCTCTCCACGATTTTATTTCAGCGACGAGTTAGCGTTGTTTATACGAACTTCCCGTTTACTCCATTCGTTCTTATAAAAAGTGACAAAATGGCGTCACTTGCATACAATTCCGAAAGTGTGTACATATATGTGTGAGCATGCATCCTCATAAAATATGTACAGGACCCCTTCGGCTCTAATTTCATGTGTGCATCTAATGCGTCTCCCCTACATTTAACATTGTTACGACCCACAAAATCTAACAATTGTTGCATTTTTTCTATCATCTTCAATGCGGTTTTTATTTAAAACAACGATTACCTAATGTTTTTTTAATTCTTTTTTTAAAGAATTTAGAACGAAAAAATTTGTTTTTTAGGTTAAGATTGCAAAATAAGGCTTTATTTTTATGAAAATATTTTCACAAACTAATTTATTCTAACCTCAAATGTATAAACGGCAATCCTATAAATAAGAACACAGTATGTTTACGATTTTCCGTCTTACCTTTTTGGTTAGTAAAATTCAATCAAATGATTTTCCAATATATCAATAATCAATAATAAAGTAACGTTTATAAATAATCACAATAATCGGCACTAAGTTTATCAAAAATAAGGCACAAAATAATGCTGCAAAAAAGTCAATATTTCCTATTAAGTAAACTTCAATATCTTCCACCGCGTGGCAAGAAAAACGTTCTAAAGGCACTGGTGTACGAGCATGGAAAATTACACGCTTTTCCATAAAGCACGTGGATAGAAATGAGGAGCCCTTTTTTGATCTATTGAAATAAAAGGCACCACATAGCCCCTTTTGAGAATAAGAGTCTCGCGTTCTCGAAAAGAAAAATATAAAAAGATATCCAACGGCACGTGTCGTCTGCTATGTGCGCGAGAAACGACGCATCCTGTATATATATGTACATCCATACATACGTACGTACCAGCACAACACAACAGCCTAACCAAACACACATCTTTTGGTACTTCGGCGCTGCCTATCGTGTTACATAAAAGCACGCTACAGAGAGAGAGCGCGTGTAAATAAACGCGACTCTAACCCTCTCCATTTTTTTTATTAATCTTTATGTACATTACACGGGCTTTAAAGTAATAGAAAAAATAAATTAAAATATTTATAATAAAATGTAGATGTTTGAATTTTGATTTAACGAAGACACTTTTGAAATAGTCGAATCATGCTGCTCAAAATTTATAAAAACAATTACAAAAACAAAATGAAAAATGGGCTAAAATAATTTTTTCAGAAGGCAAAATCGTAGCTTGTATACTTGTTGAATTCAAATATGGTGAGCCGATAATGATTACGAAACCTGCGGCTCGCAGCAGTGCACACATACACTACACCGCGAGGAGTTGCGAACACGAAAAATGGCCACGGCATCACCTTGCACACGGCATCAACATGGTTGTTATGCATTTTAACTTTTTCGTCAACAACTCACAATTCACATATCAAAACATTTTATTTAAAAAAAAAAATTTAACAACACAATAACAACATGAATTTGAGAAAATATTTTAAGGTTATTTTAAAGGAAGGACAAATAAAGAACATTAGATGTGCTAGGTAGGGTTAGAGTCGCCGCGTATAACACCGCAGACGAAAAACATAGAAGAAAAATTCGAACTATAGAATGTTTTAAATGACGCGCCGTTAGAGCCAATTGTTGACGTTATTTATGAAGGCATTGATTTAATAAAAAATCTATGGAAACGAAAAACTGCATTGTCAAAAATGTTTCTACGTCTTTGGCATGTCTTTGGCTTTTCTTTGCGGTTAAGTACGTTCTTAAAAAAAAAGTTTTTCTCCCTTTAATGTTTTTACTAATGCACGCACACTTTTTTTACATGTCATTTTAAACTAAAAACAAACGTTCGAAACGATGATAGTACAGATAAAAGTTATGGAATAATTTGTAGAGAAAAATTAAAAAAAACTTACATGCTTAATAAGGCAAACGTTGTCCTCGGCAGATATTCTAAAGACGAGCATCTCAAGACTCACAGGCAATACTCTACTACACAACACCCAGCTGATCACGCTGCCATATTTTGACGTCACCACGCGCTCCAGAAAAACAGTCATGAGGTCTGCTCCTACCATTACAAATCTACTAATCGAAATATCGAATGTAAAATTGCAATAATGCAATGCAATGTATCGATGAGTCGAAGTGCATGTTTTGGATTGGTAAAGTTATATCGATCGCGGAGATTTAAATTTCAATATCTGGATCTGGATTTTATATTTGTTGGAAATTTCAATAACTGGATCTGAATTTTATATTTGTTGAAATTAAAAAATGATTAGAAAATATTTTATTGATATTTCATTTAATTTTTACGTCTATTCTTTAAATCTATTTTATTAATTATTATCAGTTGATCTATTAATATGCACACTATTAATATTTAATAATTGCTACATATACTTTCTATTTTAGATTATATGAAAAGTTTTTTTCTAAATATATTCTAAATTGTTTGAATCACATGTAACTATAATTTTAATTATTCCATATCTATTATTTCATTTTTATTGAAAAGTATTATATATTATAAACTATCAAAAAGTAATCAAAACCGACGTGATTAATTAAAGAATTTTTTATTTAAAAATAACAGTTTAATTAAAATAAATTTCATTCTTTAAATAATTTGCTTTAGTCTAAAAAGCCAAAATATTACTGATTGATATAATTATTTTTTTGTTTTATAATCAAATCTATAATAAAATAAAAATTATTATACATTTTTTAACATACAATAAAAACATAATTATTCTTATATCGAAAAAACTTAATTTTTTTTTCTTTTTCTAGAAGTTGATATATAAATTAAAATAAAATTGTCAGATATTCATTTCACAAAAAGTATTTTCATTGAGAAAACGCAATGGTGGATGTTTGATGGCGTTTTACTCCAAAATCAAGAAAATTTCTTTGGAAATGAGGGGTGAGCGTATAATCAATAACATCTCGTATGACTTTTTTAATGCAAGGGTATTAAATAAAATCAGAAAATAATTAAAAAAAGACAATCTATTCATAAAAAAGAAAAGTATATTTTTATCCATAATATGTATATTTGTTGCATTTATACTGTGTATTGTACTGTAAAAAAAATTAAAATGCCATATTTTATAAAAATAAAAAAAAGAATTTACAATATTATTATGGATTTCGAATGCTTTTAAAATAAATCACTTTTTGTTTAAAAGAAACGTAGTTTCCTTATAATTAACTTGTTATCTTAAATTTTTTATGTTCTGTTCTGTTCAACCAATCTACAAATTAGTTGTTTACATAGGTGGCACCACCAATTTGCCCTTCACACTGCCTATGCCTATGACCTATACCTGAAAAAATTATTTTTTTCAAATCTTATACATTTTTACAATTATTTATTTTATATTTTTACAATAAAAAATTTTAAAAATAATCATTTAGAAAAACGAATTTCCATTGTAGTTTTTCAATTGTCAGTTTGAGGCATTTAAAGATGGCGCTCATATGAATTTTTCGAAGACAACAGACAACAGTAGTAATCCTAATATGGGAACATAGTGGGGGGGCTATAGCACCACACAGTGTTTGAGGCTATTGAGGATCGAATGGCTGTGGCTTTAGAAAGCGTAGTTTATCGTCTTCCGGCTTGGTCTTACATGCAGTCGGGACAATCCCTTAGATACTGTTGTACCTTTAAGTAAGCAAAAAAATTACGTTTTACTAAATATAATAAAATATCATCTGTGTGTGCATAGTTCATAAACTTCAATGTTTTTGCGCAGTTTTATTGTTGTATATACATATATATTTTGACAGTTCCTCTCCCCTCTTTTATATTTATACTTATATTATCGTTCTGTCTCTCTTTCTCTCTCTCTTAAGCAAGTTTCAGCTGTGCCGATCTGATTGTTAACTGTCAGTTTATATTTTTTTTTCGCTTTTACAGATACTAGTTTGCATTGTGTACATTATGATATTGTAATTCTTTGATTGTTTAAAATTTTAACGTTATCAAGATATGACTAATAGTAAAAGAAACGATAATAATTATTTTTAATAATGTGCTTTTCGTTTGTTTTGACAATTATAGGCATAGTTGTATTTTTTGTTTTTTTAGGTAGTTAAAGACTAGCTGAGAGAGAGGAAAGGATATGCAATACATTTTTTTAATGACAAAAGTAAAAGTCACTCACTGCATCGGCAAAGAACACTTTGGTGAGTGCTTCACTTTGATCTCAATTTTTTTTCTGTACTCAAGGTTTCATATGATGTGCATTTAAATTATTATACGAATCGTTATGGTTATTATTTGGAAATAAATTTAACTCGTATAAAGTATTTTATATTTATCTAGATAAATTTAAAATAAAAAATTTTATGAGATTAATATGATGTACAGTAAAGTTTAATACTTTTGATACAAAATTTTTGAATATTTAATTTCGATCTTCATTTAAATATATTTTTATTCAAAATTTTTTATTTAATAATAAAATTAAATTGTACAGAAAAATCTATTGGTTAGGAAAAATGATGTTTATAATTATAATTGTATAGTTTTATCGAAAACAAATAATAACTTTTATAATTTCTGGTTGAGTTCAATATACTATTACAATATACTTTTCCACTTGTGATTTCATAATTTGATGTCATTAACATAGCTCTTCTGCTGAATATTTATGCACTTAAACTCAAATATAATTAAAAATCAGTTTTGGTATCAAAATAAATCATGACTAATGTAATACAATAAGATAAATAAACTAACTGCAATCTTGTTCGATATACAAAAATTGTTTATTATTTTATTTTCTTATTAGACGTTTCACCTTATTCATTAAAGACCTTTTCAAGCACAAAATTCTTCAAAACAGTATACAAAATATATAATTTTAAACAAATATAATATAGTTTCATTTTATTAATTTTTTTTCTTTTTTGAGTTGTTAAAATAAGTTTAAATGAAAAGGCATAATAATACTCGAATATATCTCACAACAACTTATAGTATCTTATAATTATTAATTTATATTTAATGTAGAATGCTAATAACTCGTTTAAAAACATTTATCTATTAAAAAAAAACTATTCAATTATTTATTTAATTTGATAATAAACTTGTTTAATAAACAATTTTAAATTACTTAAATTTAATTAAATTATTAATAGATTTTGATTTACATAAATTTATAATATATTTAAATATTTGTTTATAAACAGATAAAGGCTTCATAAATCATACTATATTAAATGATAGACTAATTATGTATTTTTCTCTAATTTTAATTTCGCAATTCATGCAATCACATCATTATTAATTGCCATTTCATTATTGATAATATTTAGTTTCAAGTTTGAGTTTAAATGTACGTCATAAATGGAGATTAGGATCTGCACCCAAATAAAACTTTTTGATTAGTATTTTTTTACAAACTTTCAAATATCAAGCTCATTAACGTTAATTAGTAGTAAATTGTTATATACAAAAATAATTGTGTATTGAATTTTTTACTATAATTTTATCTAAAAAAATGTTGATTTTCTTACAGAATCTAGTAAACCTACTTTGCAAATAAAAAAATGAGCGCCTTGGATCGGCATGTTAGTAATAGTCACTATACATGGAAAACAGAGATGACAAGTCCAGCTATTATGGAAAGCTTAGATAGTTTGTCAGCCTTTAGCAATCGTGGGGGAAATCCATCTCTTAACGACACTTCCCTTCAAAGCAATGTATCCCTCCATGCTGGACTTAATTTCTCAATAGATCATGGTGTTAAACTTATGAAAGTTAATGATGATCAACAAAGCTTCCTATTAATTGATGGCAATGAATACCTAAAGGTAGAATAATTTTTTATAAAAATATATTATATATAAAATAAGCTTTTTAAATAAATTTCTTCAATTATATTTATTTATATACTTCTATTATTCTTATAGGTTTCAAATGAAGATCAATTTATTGAAAAATTACGATGTACAAGTAAAAACCTAAAAGTAAAAGTTGTATCAATTTTTGGTAATACAGGTGATGGTAAAAGCCATACTTTAAATCAAACTTTCTTTAGTGGTTATGAAGTTTTTCACACCTCCAATGAGCAGGGTTCATGTACTTTGGGTGTTTGGGCTGCATTTGATCCAAAACTTAATGTCATTTGCTTGGACACCGAAGGTCTACTCGGTATTACTACTCATGAGAATGCAAGAACTCGTCTACTATTAAAAGTTTTAGCCATCTCGGATATTGTTGTTTATAGAACACGCTCAGATAGACTTCACAAAGATATGTTCACGTTTTTGGGAGCAGCATCAAGAGCTTACAGTCATTATTTTCAAGCTGCTTTACAAGCTGTTGGACAAAGGGAAGGTGTTCTCAATTCTGTCAATGCTCTTGGACCAAGTGTTATTATTTTTCATGAGACTCTACATACCATACCTTTGACAAAAAGTAAAAAGTTTTTTATTAATAATTTACAGTTTGAAAATATATGAAAAGCATCACAGCATAAATAATTAAATTTTTTTTGTTTTTTAGATGAATTAGAAAGTCCTGAAGACATATTACGAGATCGTTTTGCACAAACTAAACTTGAAATTGAAGCTTTTAGTTCTATAAAATATGTTGGAGTTCAAACTATAAATCCTCCTACAAATTATGAACCTCTCCGATCAGCTATTAAAAAAGAACTCCGCAATACCACTGTACGTTCTGCCAGAAAACCACACTTAGTATATAATACTTTGAAAATTCTTAATGACAAATTCTCTGGAGAAATTGAGAATATTTCAACCGTATTATTTCCTGATCAATATTTCACATGTCCAGTCAAATGTATTAGCTGCGATTGTAGGTGTCAAAATAGTATGGGACATATTCGTGAAGGAAAGCCTCATGCATCTGATTCTAGGTTAATATAATCAACAATAATAAATTATTATTTTTAGATTTTATAATAAGACTAACATTAATGTAATAATTTTAGATGCCGTTATCAACATCAGTATGAAAATTTAGTCTTAATCTGTAAAAAGTGTCACAACAATGGCAATGAAGTTGTTGTTACAAAACGCATTCAAACAAATGAAAATACTTGGACTGACTATGCGATGTATTTGTGGTCTGGTTACGTTATAGAGTGCCCTAATTGTGGAGAAATTTATCGCAGTCGAAAAAATTGGTTCAATAACAAAAATCCTGAAGACTCAGCAGTCAGGACAGAAATTACACATGTTTGGAATTTAGTAAGTTCTAAAAATAAAAATTTTTTAGAGGTAATATCGTTTTCCTTCTTGTTGATTTTTTTATGTACATAATTAAATATTTCTTATAATAACAATTATAACAATATAATCATAAAAAATTAATTTTTGTAATTCAGACTCACCTTTCAATATCGACACAAAATGCGGCACAACGAGTTGTGGATGGCGTGTCTTACCTTACAGAGGCTGTAGCGAGTGTATCCTTACAACCAACAAAAGCCTTGATGGCTATGGTAGCTGACCAGGTTGCTCCAACATATTGGCGTCCAAATAATGAGATCTATCACTGCCACAAGTGCAAGACGCCTTTCTTGCCAATAGATACAAAACACCATTGTCGTGCTTGTGGTGAAGGTTTTTGTGATCCATGCTCATCAAAAACCAAGTGTGTTCCAGAACGAAATTGGCATACTCCAGTACGAGTTTGTGATGATTGTTATGAACACGATGCCAATTCCAATGAAGAAATAAGAGACATCACTGATGATGTTAGCGTAAGAAAAGTATCTGAACATGTTGTTTCTACGTTCAGTGCTGTAGGATCAATTTTAAACTATTCCAAAAGTAAGTAATTTAAAAAAAAATCTTTTGTTTTTTCCTAATTTTGATGGTTAAATAATTATTTTTTTTACTAATTTAAAAATAAAATTCCTATTTACTTGCTATAAACATAATTTTTTACTACAAAAATATTAAATATATTATTAAAAATTTTACTGTCAAAAATAAAAACTAATTTTTAATCTTTAATAAAAATATTATACTAATTGTAATAAATTTTACAGCATTAATAAAAGACACAGCAAGACCAACATATTGGGTGCCAGATTCAGAAGTCAATTGTTGCTGTGTATGCGAGGTAAAATTTAATGATGCTATAACCTTGCATCATTGCAGAGATTGTGGTCGTGGAGTTTGTCATGATTGCTCACAACATCGCAAACCTGTACCTCGTCGTGGTTGGGATAACCCAGTAAGAGTCTGTGATAGTTGTATTAAAATTGATTAACATTGCCGAGATTAATTTTCTTAACAAAGAAATAATAATAGTCTCGTTGTAAGGACCGATACTGGAATTTTATTATTTTATAAAATTATCTTCTTTTTAAGAATTTTTATATAATTTTTACATAATCATTCAAAACTTAATGAATATAAACTTGACTGTGTGTTGCACCTCGACGTAATTTTTTAACAAAAGTTTGAGTAAATGAAGTATTTATTTGAAAGAAATTATGATAGATTAGTAAAGAAAATTTGTTTTTTTTTTTTTTTGTTAAATCAAAAATGTTTGGTTATTTGGGGTCTTAAATTAACAGATTTTCTATCAAAATTTTAATTATTATTTATTCAATTATTAAATTATATGGGTATTTAAAACATTTTTATAATTCAGTTTCCTTTTAATTTATAAATAGAATATTTTTCATCTATAGTAATTGTACTGCTAAAGAAATTAGTAAAACAATAATATTGACTAATTTTATAAAAATGTTAAAATAAATTTCATCAATATTCATTTTTTAGATTGTACAAAATTTATTTCCTATTACTTTTTATTTATAAAATTAACAAATTTTTTATATATTCTTATGTAACAAAGATATGAGAAAAAAAGGAATTATTAAAGATGCGCATACTGTAAATAAATGAAAATGTCGCTTTAGTGATGTGAATCAGTTCTGTACAGATTATATCCCAAAACCAGTATGGGTCCTTGATTTGGTTTCACATTTCCCAAAAGTTTTTAAATTACTTTTTTAACAAAAAAGATGCTCCCGGAGAAAATGAATTGAATAACAGAGAAAGCTTGAATATTTTTTTACTAAAAGTGTATTTATATTATATTTTTTTAATGTGCATTCAACATTTGGAAAAATATTGAGCAAACTGAAACGTTGAAAGGATCTTAACATATTAAAAAAAGTATTTCAATATTAAGGGGTTATACTACCCAGGCGCACTGAAAGCTTTTTTCGGGAATCTTCTTTCTCGATTCCTAAATAATGATATAAAATAAAGTTTCAAAACTCTAAAATATATATTTATACATTAAAGTTTACAAACACATTTTTTATTTAAGTTAAAGCTACAAAATGAAGTCATGGTACTAAGTAATTTGAAAAAATATTTTTTCGGAAAAAAAAAACGATATCAGGGTAACAATCTGCAGGTGCTGCTTAATGGAAATTTTTTTTTTACATTTAATTCAATTTGTTTATTTTTAAAAGTATCCAAGATTTTTTATTTTTTTTAATTCACAAATTGGCATTAATATTAATTTTTTCTTTTTAATAAAAAAATCGACCTTATATTATTTATTGTATCTGTAATTATTTATGAATCATAAAAATCGTATATGTTTTGATAGATGATCTATCTAATAAGCTGAAATTGAAATTTCTAGTCTATTGGATGAAAATTCAGCAAGCTACGGTGTACTCAAATTTGAAATACGTATTTAAAAAAAAATCCAAACCTTTTTACTATATGAAGTATTCAAAATATAGGTATGCTAATTTTTTAATCTTTACTATGATACTCTAAGCAGCATTTGCACGATTCCGTAAAAGTAACACTAGCGCGAATTTCAATATCATCTTCGGATGTTGTTGATTTCATATATTTTGCATCTAGAAGCAGGTGTCCAGAAAATAAATTATAAAAATTATATAAAATATGGTAGTACAATCCCTTAAGAAAAAGAATAATTAAGTATAAAAAAAAATAAACTTGCGGCCATAGAATTGTAATAATAGTCAGTTTTAATAATTTTTTTTTAGACCAAAGTTTACTTTGTGTATTATTAAGATTTATTATAAATATTAGTTTAATATTTCTAAACAAATTGCGTTAGCGTTTAATAAGTAAATAAACTTTGTTTTTCTTTGCATTTTTAAATAAAATATTAGTATAATAGATAACAATTATCAAAAATTCTATTAATTCTTCGTTAAAGTCATTTTAAGAATGTATTCAAAAGCGTTGCATTTGGCGCGCTTTCTTCTGTACATAAGAAATAGATTATGCAATATTGTTATTTACTTATAATAGAATAAAAAATAATAATAATATAAAGTTTGTTCAGGACTGGATTAAAAAAGTGCAAAAACAACTATAAGGCTGTGAAAAAAAATGTCAGATATTGAAATTGTATTTTAAGATAAAGATATCGAGAAAGGATTTTCAGGTCCTTACTATTCCTATTGTCCTTCCTAACGTTTTCATGTTTGTAATAGATGTTTTAGCTGTTACATTCCACAAGTGAGCGTTGGCCTTAATTGGTAAAGAATTAATAGAAAATTTTCAATAAATTCTTTGGATCGCCAAAAAAAAATGTAAAAAAGAATTATGTCTTTTACTAATTATTTGTCTTTCTTACAATAAAATAAAAAATCATATTATTTGTTCTTTTTTTATTCCTGAATTTCCCTATCCTAATCATGGAAGCATTCTTAGCAATTTGTTAATCTTATCTTTTAAGGCTCGAAGTATCGCGTGCGAAAATTTAGATGGTTCTGAACAATACTAGGCTGCCATCCTTAGCTTAGCTTATTTATAAATGTTATAATTTTATATGAAGTCTTTAATATTAAAATCGAATTTCAATTAATATGGAGTGCTTGGGTGATATTTAACTATCAATAAAACTAAGTAAACACAAAAAATTTATGTTTTTATACGTTTGAAATCTACGTAAATAAAGACTAATAACACACTCAATACTCTGTAAAGAAGTTCAACTTAAAGGTTTTTGTGATAGTTGTATGTATTAAAAGTTCATTTTAAAGAATCAATTTTTATATTATTTTGTAGTTGTGATTATGGTGAATAATTTTTGTATTGGGTATTTTTCTGCATCGCTCATATTAATTGAAATAAAATTGAAGTATTACATTTTTAGTACTAAAAGATAAGCAAATTTTTGTCTGATGCTAATGCTCATTTCTGATCTACTGAATAGGGTTATTAGAAAAAAGATTATGTAAGAATTTTTCTCGTTTATTTTTTCACATATTTTCCTTTTCGTTTTACAATCTTATAATTTGTTATTAAACTAATAGAGGAAAAAATGAAATTGGCAAATAAAGAAAGAGAAAAATACACAGTAATAATCGAGTAGAGATATGAAGTGCGATGCGGGATGACCAGGCTTCTGTTCTATTTTTTGTTTTTTTTTAATTATAATAATTGTACAATTATAACGTAAATTAAATTTAAAATTAAAATTAAATATATATTGCTCTCTTGCGTGCATAAATGTGGTGCCAAGCGAAAGTGTCAACCGTGAGTTTCAAGACATTCGCTGAGATGGTTTTTTTTTATTTTTATATATTTATATATTATGACGACGTGTGACGCGATGACAGTCGATCTTCCTCTATTCGATGATTCTACCATCGTAGAAAATGTACTTTTAAATTATGCATTTTATGTACAGATATTATAAAGCGCAGAATATTGCTTAACGAACTCCTCCAAATTAACGTGAGCTCGATCGATCGTTTTCCATTTGATTATTTTAATTAATGTCGTTTTTTATTCGTCGTTTCGAAGAGAAAAAAGAAATTTAAAATACAGTGAAAAAAATGCTATAAGTAATCAAGAGAGTGACAAAAAGCAACGTTAAAGACGGGTTCTCATATAAGAGAAAACAAAAGAAACAAAAAAAGAAAATAACAATTCAAAAGCATTAAAACTCTAAGCCAAACGAAAAACTCATTTCGATGCCTGTAAATTTGCGTTTCTATTTTTACACACATTAATTCTTTTTGATATACTTTAAAATTAATCGAAGACACAATTTCATCGTATGATTATGTAGTAGCTGCTTTTATAAAACGATTTACTCCGTTTCATTCACAATGATTAATTTTTTTAAGATCTCTCGTAGCTTCGAAAAATATTTATAAAAATAAATACTTTGAAAGTTCACTTCGTTTCACTACAGTATATATTGGTATATATAATATATATAATATTCATAATAAATAAGTAATAAATCAAATAAATAAATAATTTTTATATTCATTATTTTATAGCTTCGCGTTTAATCTTTTATTAATATAGGATTTACGTTAAATACGGCCATCTTTTGTCGTTGCGAGTTGATTTCGCCGTATTCATCTTTTTTCTCTCTCTCTCTCTCTTTCTCTTTACTTCGTCGCTTTTTATTTTTTATATTTTTTTTCTTAAAAAAATAGGCATGTAACATGCAATTTCGAGTACGAGTACTTGCCGGATGTTACTCTTTTCAAAAAAATCACACTCTTTTTGTCTGTAAATTGCGAACACGACCGTCGCAAATTTAAAAATGCTTACGCGAAAGTATTAAAAAAATGATTTTTCGCGATGATGATTTTTCAATATTTTTTTTTACGACGATTTTTAAAAATTTATTAGCTATTATCGTCGAAATAGGATATGGCAAAATACTCTGTATTTGGCATACGAATCATTATAGCGTGTAAAATTCACTTTGTTGATTCGTTAAAAAGCTCATTAAATTCTAGTTGATTACAAGAGGATGCTAAAATTTATAATTTTAGATATGTTTTAAATTTTATATTGTTTCTTTAAGTCTTTTCAATATTAAATAAAATAATACGGATAACCTTTTTAATTTCAAAAATTTGTATATTTGTCGAAAAGACTAAAAGATACTATATTAGGCGAAAGATTTTAATTTTAAAAGTGTATATATTTTTATCAAAAAACAGATTCATTTCTTTTTTTTAGTTGTACTCCGGTTTGTGCGTTTGTTAAATTAGGCATCCTTATGTTTAATTTTCACCAATGCATTATTTATCTCTTTTTTTTTTAATTATTTTTATATAAAGTACTCTGATCGCAGTTGTTATTTTGACTCTTATGAGCCTCAATTGACTGGCGAGCAGAGAAAAGCTTAGACGAATCGCTCTTGAGAGATCCTAAAACGTATATTTTATTTGCGTTTTGCGAGTGTGTTTGTGTGTGTGTGAATTTTTTTGTTTTATTTTATAAATCCGACTCTCCGTAAAGGGCGGTTGAGAACGAGCGGTAATCCAGGGCTCCGGGAGTGGCGTTCGGTCCCTTGTATGGTGGCATTCGCAGAATGCAATATTCAGCCTGATCTGGTGGCAATTCTCTCCTTAGCTCATCTGCTAAAATGTAGGGCTGCAAAATAACATATAGAATTAGAAATGAACACGTTTCACAAAAGTATAATTATTTTTTACTTTTAAAGAGACAAATCTGTAATACAAAAATGAAAATTATACCTTGTCACCAGCCAAGATGCGGAAACTGTCAATAACTTGTTCAGCGGTATCAGTGTCCGTCGACTCACGGGTCATAAAGTCGAGGAAGGCATCGAACTGCACATAACCAGAGTTGTTAGGATCGACAATGGCAAGAATACGTTGGAAGTCGATGTCACCCTGTCTGTCTTTACCAATAGAATAACCAAGTGACACCAAACAAGATTTGAATTCTTCTGGTGCAAGTCTGCCTGTTCGGTTTTTGTCAAAGTGGTTAAAGCTGCTGCGGAATTCGCTTAACTGTTCTTGTGTGATACCCTAAAATACAAATAAAATCATTTTTATTAAATTACATTTATATTAAGTAAATTTATTTTTTACAAATTTAGAAAATAATGTAGAGCTTTAAAATTTTTAACCAAAAGAACTAAGGAATGTTGCATGGGAAATAAAATCATATTATTTTACAAATGTAAATTAATTGATAAAAAAGATAATTTAATAAAATGCTTAAATTGGTCTGTTACGCAAACTATTATTCAACCAATAATAATATTAATTTAGAAACACATATGCTAAATAATCCAAGAAATTTTCCTCATATTTCGATGCTACAAATAAATACAACAAAGACGTGTTGTTGCAAAATAACCTACATACATAAATATAAAAACCACATATTAACTTTCGAATAGAACTGGTTTTTGGATGTCATCCAATTCTCTCGATTTTTCAAATATTCGTGTACACATAGTAGCGTCTTTATTACCTTGGAATCACGCGTGAGGATCTGGTTTTCAACCTCATTGATATTACGATTAATGGAGGTCAGCAGCTGTTCCCAACCAACGCGCAGCGTTTCCATGGTGTATTGAGTGTAACGATTTTCGAATATCATACCCTCTTGTACGGCTTGGTGAATCTTCTCAAGCTCTTCAAGATGTGCTTTGTATGCGTATACAGCTTGCTCGTATTCTTTCAACCGATGTAATTGATCCTCAAGTGTACCCTGTTCAAGTTGAAAGTTAAGGTTATTGATTCATTTTAAAAACGGTTATTTATATATAAATTACCTGTAGACCGAGACCAATGGCAGTAACAGCATCCAATTGTCGCTCGATCCATGGTCCAACTGCATTTGCTTTTTCAGCAAATTGTCTGCGCAGCAACTCATTGTCTATTTATCGTGTTAGGAAAATAATTGATGATAAAATAATAACAATAATAAATTATTAAATTCGATGAATACGTATTTGGTTGTTAGTTTTCTATATTATTACGTAATATAATAAAATATAAATGTTTAAAATATAAAGGATACTCTGTTGCTTGCGTAATTCTGCAGCCAAAGTACCATCACGCTGTGGTACTAATTGTCTAACATCGCTCCATTTCTTGGTAAGATCCTAAGATATACAATCAATTAAAAGTTGATCCTTACGAGAAATATAAATCACGAGCATGTTTTAAAGTCAATTTACCAAAGCTGTTAGAGTAGTGTAGGGATTCTCTAATCCTCCAGGGATTTGGAATTGCTTGACTATAGATTCAACTTCACGAACCAATCCGACAATAGAATTGTATTCCTTGTCGGCCTCTCCAAGAGTCGCCTTGAATGCAGCATGAGCATCCATTAAACCCTGAATCTCTTCCATTGTGTGAACGATGAACATGTCCACGAGATCTTCTCGCGTTCCGTCCAACCAGTTGTTGAATGGCTACAAAAATTAATTACACATTAATTTTTCAATTAAATTATATTTTTTTGAATGTATTTTCATTTTTTTTTTTAATTAAATTAGAAACTTTTTGTTTATTAAAGTACGTATAGCATACCGCAGCACGTTTGGCGAATTCCAAGTGCAAAACATCAATCTTCTCCAAAATGCGCTCAGCTTCATCAAGAGCTTGACGCCTACGTTGGGTCAATGTACCAAGACGATCCCATTGATCGCAGATTCGTTGACATCTTGCATTCACAGAAGCACTATCGTGATATTCCAGAGTGCTAAAAGTAAAGGAAAGCATTTTCAAAATTTGGTACAGATTAAAAATAATTATTCGATACGATTACACATTTTAGAGTTCGATGTATCAAAAAATTTATAGAACGTACTTGAAAATAAATATGTGACAAACATTAACTTAGATTAACATAATATTTTATGTAAAATTGAATTATTGATTTTCTTAAATAGAATTTTAATAGTTAACAATTATTCATTTATTTCGGGTATAATAAATTATATCCGTGACTCATTCAATTTCATGAACTTTTAATTCAGAGGGAATTAGTTACTATTTTATTCCCGCTAATTTTAGAAATACAAAATGTCTCAACTTCGGTCCGCTTTTTGAGTTAATAAAGTGGTTATTATTATTAAAGTAGGAATAAAAGTTTTTTTCAATACTTACTTAAGTTCTTGAGCGATGGCAGCAATTTGTTCAACACGATCCTGGTGAGCAGCCAAATCGGATTCGAAAGCTTCGTGCTTTTTCTTAAGAGCTTTGAGCTCGTTAAGCTTGCACTGCCTGAAATGTTGGGAAGTGAGCATTTCTTCTTTACCAGCGGTCCAATCTTCATGGGCATCAGCCTTATGCTTGAACTTCTGGGCAAGATGTTCGAGTCTTTCAAGTCTCATCATTTCTGAGAGAAGCCAATCTTCAAAGGCTTTCTCAGCCATTTCCAAACCTTTCCAGGCTTTATTGATATCTGATACCATTTTACCTTCGGTTGGCATGTAAGCTGGTCTGTTGCTCAACCTTAGCTTTGTTTGAAGTGTATTGAAGTTCGTTTCAAGTTTGGCTTTTTGCTCTACACGTGGTGGTTTATGCTTGCGACGATACGTACGGTATTCTTCCAATTTCTTTTGACAACCTGCAAGTGAGTTGTCAGTTTGACGACTGTTCAACCAGGGCATAGTACGTCTAATCCATTCCAGTAAATCTGATGCAAGTCGTTCGTATTCTTCCATGAGACGCTCATTCTCTTGGTTGACCTTTAGTACCTTGCAGATCCTATTCGCTGCTGTCTCAGCCTAAAGTTTATCAGATTATTTTAGATTACGTAAAAATTAACAGAAATAAAATAAGTTTGTTGAATTTTGATATTCTATTATACCAATTAAACAGTAGTATAAATCAATTTCTGATTTTGAATTAAAACCTCCACGTTTGGAAACAGTGCTAAATCGGCAGTCTAGAAAGCGGAAAGTCGTTAATTTGAGACCAACCTGGGGTCCTTTTTTTCTTTCTAGTTTTTTCATGCAATGATTGACAACTTAACTCTGTTTCTAAGATGTGGAGGTTTTAATTCAAAATAAAATATTACGCATTAATAAGTTTAATCTATTATTGTATCAATTTCTACTATCTTGAGCAATTTCATGAATTGACATTTTTAACAACTATTGACAATAAGCAGAAATTTATAAAAAAAATTTACAATTTATTGAAAAATAAACATTATATATTATGCATCATCACATAATATAATTAATTAATGGAAATGTTTAAACTAATACCAATTCTTAATTATTTTTATCCATATTCATTATTATATCAATAGATATGAATAATTGTAATAATAATTATCAACAAATAATTTTTATTAAAATAAATTCAATAATTTATAAATGTTAAAATAAAACAAACAATCAAAGCATGGATAATGTCATAAATTAGTATTAAAAAAAAACTTCACACACCTTTTGAGCACCACTGAAACAATGATAGTACGACGACACGTACGTCATAACGGCTCGCTCGTCGGGCATAGCTGTGTTACGCATGTCTAGAAAAACACAGTCAGAAAAAAAACTCAAACCCATGCATTGGTTAGCGCATACCATTGTCGATGCGTATTGCGATACGCTTTTTTTCAAACAAAAAAAATATATATGTAAAAGAATAATGAGACACTTATCAAATATTGTTATGTTAAAAATCAGTCAATTGTCAAGAAAATGAGGAATTGTTGGAAATGAAAATATCAAAACAAAAAGGAAAGGAGGAAGTTATTACGACAGAGTAAACTGATTACTTATTGAGTCTAAAATAAATATTTTCAAATTATTAAATTGTATACCGTTACTCATTTGCAATAAGTAAAATTATACTGTTCGTATTACTCTGTCGACAATAAATTATAACGAAATTTTCGAATAACTTTCTTTTACCAATATAAGAATTTATAATTCAAAATTTATATTCATTTTTAAAATTTTAAAACTTTATCAAAAGTAAAGTACAATAAAAAAGAACGTTGATCGTATCAAAAAATAATACCCTACTATTATAAAACATAAAACAAAAAGAAAGTTAATTATTATTTAAATAAACTCATCAATAAGGCTGATTATGTTGGTAAAAGAGATATTCCAAAAATTATCATCATATTTTTCTTATGTTTACTTGAAAGGATTAGGAGGAGCAAAACACAAGCAGTTCACGCAGTTAACTGCTGCTGACCTGCTGAGCGCCCTGGAAGGCATGGTAGTAGCAGGATACGTATGTCATGATTGCCCTTTCGTCCGGTTTTGGAGTGTTGATCAGATCTATTGAATTATAATAATCAGCATTCTAAAGTATCAATTGAACACTATTTCAAAGAAATAATGAAGTTTTTAAGAATATACACGAAAATTTAGTGAAATATCGCGAATTATAATGAAATTTTATGAATCGAATTGCTGAAAAATTAAAAATTTTATTTTACTATTTCATTAGTACGCTATCAAAAACCATTTCAATGACAATCGATTTTAAATAAATTTTATGAACAAGACATAATACAAAAATACAAGCATCATCGTTTAAATATGTTGAACGAGTTTTTATAATCACGAAACAATATAAACGAAATTCTTCACTTAAAGTGCATTGCCCCATAAATTACGATTATACTAACAACTCGTAAAACTGTTTTATCAATCCGAACGTTTAATCAAAGACCGTAACGTGATAATCGTTATTATCACTAAAATCAAACGAAGTGTTTTTCTGAAATAAATAATTTGTGGATATTTAAATAAATATTTCATTAAAAAAGTATACTTGGACTCAATCGAGAATTCATATGTAAATTTTAAACCAAGTAAAACATAAATATGAAAATGATAAAAATAAATAAACTGCAAAACAAAACAAATCACACAGCTTACCATCAGGATCCAACATGCGTGGAATATCGAGATACTTTTCGGCAACGTCGAACGCTGTGTTAAGATTTTCCAATGGATTATCCTTGCTGAGCTTGTGATAATCAATGAGATCAGGTCTATGACGATGGATAAGGGCGCAGAATGCCAAACCGTCCTTGAATGACAGATGGAAGTTTTGAACATTGACATTCTTGTACGGGGCAGTTTTACGTTGACACCACAATAACAGACCCTCTTTCGCTGTCATTTCTTCAACTGAGATGTCCTGGATGGCGAAACGAAGAATTATCGTCCATATCATACCGAGGGTCATCTTCAAGTTGCCATCAACGATTTCTAGATTTTAGATGTATATTGAGAATCGTTGTTAGATCGTTTTCAATGTTTTTTTTTTTCATTTTATTTCTACTCGTTATTATCACTTTCGATGTGTTTACTTTTGTCGTCGTAATTTTTTAAACCCTTAAACTGCACGCCTCAAAAAGCGTGTTTTATACAGCCGGTATTCAATACTTATTACAAAAAAATATCAGATATAGAATATATATCATCATCTTTAAAATACAATTGGCCTTATAAGGATATATATTATTTAATCGTGTTATCAAGAGATCATATGGCCATTGGCTCTGAGTGTTTAACTCATAGTGCAGTTTAAGGGTCAAAAGAATTTTCAAAATTGATTTTTTCATCTACAATTTGCCGTTAATGATTAATAACTACAATAAATTTTGAGTATATTAATGAACTCACCTTCGGCACCAATGGACACAAGTTTAACGCCCTTACTGGCTATATAATCGAGAGCTTTGTTGACGTTAGCAATTTTGTGGAACCTCATTTTGCCGCGGTCGGGTTTTGGTAAAGTTTCACCGGAGATTACTTCGAGTAGGAGCATAAGTTTTAAGCCGTTCCTGAAGTCCTCCTCGATCGATTCGATGGCAGTGCCTGCCTTTCGTAGATGCGAATTGCACCATGCTGTGAAGGTCTGAACAAAAATAAATTATTCTTTGTTAATTGAGATCAATCAAAATTGTCAGTATGAATAGTTTTTTATTTTATATTTTATCAAATTCAATGATTTGTTTATAATATTCAACTTCTTTGGTTATGATAGAATGAAGATTTTACTTCGAGAAATGAATTTTAGTTAACCCTTTCAAAACTAATGCACATCAAAATATACAGTAATAACTTTCGGTTTATTTCCAATTTTTAACACTTTATAATGGTTCTAAGTTATTGTAAAGGTGATAGAAATGGAGAAAATTCGAAAAATAAAGTAAAAATTTTTTTGTTACAAAAATTTATTTAAAAATTAACAGAAATCATCTTAAACTTGTTATCAGAATATTTTCTAATGAAAAATTCAGTTCTGAAAAGGTTAAAATATAAGCATGCATTTACTATAATTTCTCATAAAGAAATTACAATATTAAATTAAGCAAAAATCATTTTATTCAGGAGTAAAATGAACTTTTCATTGAAGAATTCGCTCTACTTCCTTCCTATACCCTTCTACATTATTCGATATGAACTATTTCTTTTTTAAAATTCGAATAAATCCATGTAACATTAGAAAATAGACTTTGCGCCTTCATAAAACAAAAGTAGAATAAATACCATCAAATGATATTTCGATTTCTCTGCATATCTCGAACTTTAAGGAATTCGCAAGTTTCACTTATAAAAAAAAAAAGATAAAAGAACTGAAACTCTTACACATGTACATATTTACGTGCACATATATGCACACAATAGATCGAGCAAAGCTGCTGATCGCTGTGAAAGAGGAAACTGATTCAACAAAGAGCGATGATGAGCCACCGGCTTTTATGAATTCTTCGCGCGCTTTGGTCTATTATCCGACTGTTACTTTTTTTTATCGTCGAGATTCTCGCTGGAAAAGTCTGCACTTCATGAATTATTAACCCATTAACCTTGGCTTACAGAAAATAATGTACTTTTACAGTGAATAACTAATACTTTTTATCTCAGTTTTTAATTGTTAGCATAATGTAAAATTGCACGCTAAACATTTACAATGTAGAAAAAATATGATATATTTATATACATTTTTTAATCTTTTCTGAAAATTTCTAACGTTATAAAATATTTATTTATTACATCATTAAAATTTTATTTTTCCATTTTATAATTTGTATTTATTCATTTGATATTCATAAGTTTAGAAAAGTCCTTCAGCTACCAAAAAGGTGCGTCCGTCAAAATTTTTGAAAATTTTTTTTAAAACTCAATGACAGATTGTGTTGACGAAACGTTTGGTTAAAATTATCTTGTTACAAATTGCGCCTAAGCCGAGTAACAGCTGGTTTCTGCTATAACGAATGACCTGCGAATTCAACTGATTTGGAAAGTTACAACCGTGTTTTACGAAGAAAAACATTTTTATTTTTTTTTTCATAGCTATAATCGATGCACCTGCATTTGCAAGAGAACTTGTTGAATGTTTAAAAATTTTAAATTGTAAAATTGCTAATAGTGCTAATATTGCGAGGATTTATTTTAACGATTTTTCAGTGATGAAAAATAAAAGAAGATAATTTTAAGATGTATTTTTAGAATTTAAATATACAAACGAATTTTTCGTTTATGTAATGTAAAACATGAAACGAAAAAATCCCAATGAAAACTTCAAATAAAATATTTTTTGCTTTTATATTGTTGAATTTCATTAATAAACAACCTTTAAATTTAATAATAACAAAATTTCTTTTGGAATTTCATGAATATACTTTAAAATTTAATAACAAAATTTCTTTTCATGTTCTTAAGTTATGATTATTAAAGTGGTTAAAATGATCGTGTTATTTTTAAATAAATTAGTCCTTAAAATTGTTTGATACTACAAGAATTAAAAATAAATGAAATTTAAAGTTTTTCTCAGCGTAACATATGTAGAACTTGTGGAAGAGCTGAGTAACAAAGCTCGCACTAAAAAAAAACTTTTGCTCAAGAAAAATACACATCCAACCTTTGCTATCAATCATTTCCCACAATAATTAAACATAATCTCGTAAACATATATATTCTGGAAATCTCTAAATTCCGTCCTAAAAATAAATCGGGAAAGGCATGTAAAATCCATTGTAAAAGAATGAAATTCCAAGTCAAACGATTTCCCCTCTTACATATTATTTTTTTTTTCTTCTTCCCAGAGAGTCGGAAGAATGACATAGCTTATAAGAAGTTTAAACTTTTTAATTCTTCGCTCTCTATATATCGTCCAAAGCGCGAATTCATAAGATGAAATCGTGTTCGACTAGTATATAAGCGTTTCTCTCTCTCTCTATGCTTTGTGTATATTTTAGTAACGACCCCGATCCCTCCATCTCTATATATATCTAGTGTCCTGGTTCTCTCTCTGTATACCGAACTCCCTGAGACTTTTCGCTTTATGCCGAGAGAGCAAAATGTTGTTTAAGCGAGCTAGGCGCGTGCTTCCCTCCCAACGACTTTAATAAAGTCCCGATCTTTTATTCATCGCCGAGGATATATATTTTGCTTAAGAAATCGTTACATATACACCATGGGCTCGTATACTTTTACTGAACACTTTCATTATTATCGTTTTTTTCGTTGGGTGGTTCATTGGTAAGTTGCATGGATCGGTTACTCGAGCTCTCATGTTTTTTTATCGTTAAGAATACAGTGTTAGCGAATTTAGGAAAAAATATCACGCGTTCAAATGATATTAGTTTTAAAAATATTTCAATAAATTTATTTAATTTATCATTATTTTGTTAGATAGATAGATGGATATTTCATTTCGCAATATATGTACAAAAATAGCGAGTAAAACAATAATAAGTTAGCGTTACAACACAGTGTTTTAAAAAAATTGCATAAAAAAATTATATCAGAGTATAAATTTTGTATAGTCAGTTCAATTACTATCCATATTTTTCATTCTTTAATTAATATTTTAAATTTCAAAACATCAAAAGTAATATAAAAATAAAATGTTAAGTAAAATAATTAATCAATTAATATTAATGAAAATCATATGCGCAGCATCATTTATCATATCTTGAAGTAATGCATTAATTTTTCATAACAACTTTTTAACATTGAAAATTAACAGCTGCTAAATGTAATAAACGTTAACTGTCTTAATGTTTCAATGGCGCCAAGCATTCATTTAAGGGTCAGCTTCTTGTGTTCTATAAATAAAGATTGTCGCACAACAAACTAATATACTTTTTTTTTAAGAAAACTCTTCGATAAATTAACATCATTTTAATCATCTGCATTTTTTCTAATCTTAGATTTTTTTATGATTAATTAAATTTTCGTCTGTTGTTATGTAATCAATATAATATTTTAGCATTTTTAATGTAAATTTTTAAATAAACCAAATATTTAAGAATTAAGTGAATGTAAATTAATAAATTTGTTGAATTTCGAAAAGAAAGAAAATTTAAATGTTATAAATGAAGTCTAGAAAACCGACATTGACATTGCAGACCTATTTATTTCAGCAACAATATTACATAATTTCACTTGTATAACGTTAAGGTTCCGTTTCATGCCCATTCATTCTATATAAAACAATGCTAATTTATAGGACAGTAAAAAACTTCAAAATTTTTCAATTTTTAAATGCAGTAGCAAGGAATATGTGTAAACAATTGACTATACCAATCATAATCTTCACATCGGAAGAATATCAAATTACGACCTAATAACGAGCATGATCTAATAAAATCTTCATCCACATTGAAGAGAAAACTTTTTTTCTTTTGACCAAAGAAAAAAGATTATTTGTCCAAAGTGAAGAAAATTTTCTTGCGCGGTTCGCGCGCAAAAAAAAAAAGAAAAAAATTGTCAAAAGAAAGATACAAGTCTTTTCTGCTTTTAAACCTGGGTGGTGCTAAAAATGGATTTTTTCTACGGCGTGTTCAGAGGCGAAAAATATTGAGTGAAACTTAATACGACCAGGGCGTCAAAGCCTATATATTTCTTTCTCTCTCTTATTCTTACACTCGCGGTGCTACTGTACGTTTGTATGTATGTGTATGCGTGTGTATATGTGTTGTACAGCTCAGCGCAAGCCAAAATTGGACATGAGCCACCCCCCCAACAACTTCTCTCTCTGTCTCAATCTCTCTCTCTTTCTCTCTCTCTTTAGGAAGCTTTAACACGTCTCGCGCTCTTTTCTCTCTTCTACGATCTATTTGTAAGACATCGGTTATATACCAGCAGAACTAACACCCGCGAGAAGAGGAGAGACGCTAAATGCCGTATCTGCATAACGCTTCGAATAATCTATACATCTTTGAGAGAAAACATTTCTTTCATGGGGTGAATTAAAAAATTTCATCACTTCTTTCTTACGTAAAATCTTCATTTTTCTCAAAATATATATGCATTTAATGAAGCTCAATTACTTGTTTGTCATTTGAAGAAAAAGAATTTATTTATCAATGAACTGGTTACAAACGGTGAACAGTTGGCCTGACTAATAGCACTCAAACTGTTAAATAAAAATAACTTTCTAAATATTTATATCTCTGACTTTTTGAAACATTGAACGATTATTAAAATTTTATTTTAGAACGTTATGGAATAAAATACGTGATATCTCTTTAATCTAAAAAATTTCATATTATCGTATGATAACGAATATTACCGAATCTAATATAAACACGATTTTATCAACGTTATCGTATTGTTAATTTTAACTTTTTGAAAGAGGGATATTTATTTTGAAATTTTGTTGTTATTACAAAATGAACTTTTTGAAAACCAAAGCAATTCTTTTTATTTTATACTATTCATATAAACATTAAAAAAAAATAATTATCAAAAAATCTCAATTAAAAGTTTGATAGTTTACTTTTGCATGAAAGACCTTTAGAATAAGTTTTGAAAAGAAAATAAAAGAGATCTTTTAATCGCAGCATGTGAAGATGGTGAAGAAGAGAAAAAAATTGCGGCACGTGCCACGCTACGTATATATATATAAAAAAAAAAGCATAACAGCCCCACGGAAAAAAAAGTAGCCAAACATCTGCTATATGTGCGTAAGAATAAAAAAAAAATAAGGGGGGAATTATTCAAGGCATACCATCTATTAGCAGCAGTCAAGCCGAACAGAATGAAAAAGAAAGTAATTGCTGGTACAGAGAAGGTTTTTTTCCTACGCCGAAGATTGAAGGTTACGTTAGCCCAATGATTTTTTGTTACTTGATTTTAATATCACGCTGAAATTAAGTGATTTAATCTGAACCCATTTTTTTTGGTTTTTTAAGTAATTAATGCGTTATTAAATGTCTTTTTTTAACGGTATTCTATTATCTCAAAAATCAAAATAAATTAATTTCTTTTAATTAATTCTTTGAACGTTCCATTATTATTATAACTTTAATTGAAAAATCCCATCAAGAAATATTATTTAAGAGAAGTCAGCAAAAATTCACAAATTATCAATTTCAAACTTTGACACTGCAAAATAGAGAAACGATTCTTTGACTAATCAAACCTCGATTAAAAAGTCAATTTTCTATTCTCCTTCTTAAAAAAGTGTCTGAAAAGCCGATTATCAAAGAGAAGCATAAAATCCATTGCTGTATATTAACGATTAATGACGCACACGCATGTAACAAAAAGATATCATCTTCAGTAGCAGCAGTAGCCTATGGAAATAGTCGCAGCCACACATGTGGTGTATACGCAAGAATAATCGTGAATAATTGATGCTGGTTTTCAATTGCACGCGCGCTCGAAGACACTGACCGTGTCATCATTACATCGAGAGAAGAAAAATATGTGCATACAGAGGTCTTGGCTTTTAGGTTAGTGGAATGATTAATTCAACGTTCAACAGAACGACATGTGCGAATATGACTTTTTAATTTCTTTAATTTAACCGTTAAACTTCATTTTCTAAGATTTTTTTCTCAAAGCTGGTTTTGCAAATTGAAAATTAAAATTTTTTTTCATCTCGAAAAGCTGCGTGCAATGTGCATTGTCACGTTTTTTAATGGGGAAATAATTTTCATATTATATTGGTTAAAAGTTAGAAACTAGTATGATCGAGCTATCATATGGAGGTAACAGGTGGGTAGCCCTTTCATGTGGAGACTAATGATATGAAAATTTACAAGATTTTTATTTATTCTCAAGTCACTTGATTTATACGATGACACGATGATGTACAAAATCTAATCTATATTTAAGTATCCTAAATACTCTTGTGATTGTGTTTACTAGGCCAAGAAACTTGGAAATCAACCGATTCCGAGACAGACTTTCAAAGGTTGAAGATATGACTAATACGAATACATTAAAAACTTAAATATATGCAGAGGCACGAAACGTGCAAAAGGCATTGATATTTAAAAAAGCTCAAATACATCGCATTCAATGAAATATTCTAAATGTAAAACGAAAATAGTAGCATTAAAACATCAAAGTATCGAAAGTTTGACACAAACCTACGAAAGTTTAATCAGTCAACACGAGCAATATACCACGAAAACTACTTAAGAGCACAACTGTTCAGGCAATAATTTAACTCAACAGGCAAAATACATGGTCTAGCAATAGTTCATTTCTTTAAAAATAGCCATCGAAACTTCCGCGATAAGTTTCAAAATTTTCTTTTTTTCTTCTCAAACAGCCACTATTCGATATAATAAATCTATCGTGTTTATAAGTGTATACGTGTAAAGCTACTTCCGCGCAAGCTAACGAAAATTTATTTTTCAAGACATAACGGCAGGTGTTGCTTATATATATAGACCGAGAGGAACGAAAACAGAGAGAAAGAGGAAGCAGGTGATTTTTCGGGTATATATGTGCCGGACATGCGATGAATGGCTCGGTGAATTGAGCATAAGTGCGTATAAAATGTATAAACGAATGTAAATACGTCCGAGTGCTATTGTATTCATGATTTTCATAAAAATACTGTTACTCGAGGAGGTATTATTTTTATTTTTCATTTAGTTACTTTGGTAACTAATGTAAACATTCTATAAATAGTAATATTTATTTTATCAAATTATAGAAATTAAATAGATTTTTTAAGCTATTTTAGTTTGTTATTATGAAAAAAAGATTTCTTAATCATGTAATAACAAATGATTTTTTAAATGAGACTTTTAATTTTGAAAAATTAACGATTATCCACACACTTTTGATGTAATGTATACATATAAAAATATTTTAATTCATTTTTAGAAAAGAAATAATGATTTTTAAGTTCATAGAAATAGATACTAAATCAAACCATTTTTTTAATATTCAAAGCAATATACCATCCCGAAAACATTACGTGAAAAATCGAAATGATATTAGGAAAGTACCAAGCCGAAAAAACGTAACAGCAGTCATAAAAAAACAAGTTAAATGACAAATTGAACAAACATATGTCTTTTGCGATTTGGCGAACGCTGAATAAACATATATACGTATATTTACTAATACTCATCGCGAAAAATACATTCACTAGCTTCTTATCTTATCTCAGTTTTAACCGCGTACGTGTGTGCAATAAAATGAAAGAGAAAGAGGAGGAAGGGAAAAAAAGTAAATGAATACACACTAATTTCAACGCTCATAAACTTCCTGCGCAAGTCTTTCGATTCTTTTGTATACCAAGTTTTCGCTGCATGCAGAGAAAAATATTCGCGTTTGAACTTTTTTACATTTTTTTATTTATTCTATAAAATTAAAAGTCGGTTATCTCGTATGGACTAACAATATTTGATGATTAAAGTTTATTAATACTTTTAGTTACAAATTGTTTGAAACATAATTAAATAGTATTTAGCGATATGAGCAAGGAAAATGTTTCCGCATTAAAGTTTCGAATATTTAAAACAGTTGTTGGCTATTTTTTTCAAATTTTGAAAGTTTGTAAAAAAAATTGCACAAGCTTTCAGGTTGAACAGTTTTTTAAACAAATTATTTCAGAAAATTTATATAATAAAAATTAAATTTAGAGATCATATTAATTTTTGTATAAATTTAACTCTCAAACAAATTGAGGGGCTGGAAACGAAAAGGGCACATAGCGCCGATCGCGCGTATAAGTATTGTCCAACTATACTAAATTTCAAAGTTGTTCATAATTAAATTTTTATGATTTAAATTCATAAAGAATATAATTTCGCAACCTTTTTATGTTGGAATCATGTTAAAATATTTTTTAATTTTTCAGTTACTAGCCAAAAACACGATTTTTTTAAATTTATTATTTCAATGTTTTTTTCACTTCAACTCGTCGCGGTTTTTTTTCTATTGAATATTTAGCCTTGAAAATTTTTTTACATATTCTGCAATATCTTCTGCAAGTTTTAGTCAAAGAACGAGGTCTTAATATTTATTTATTTACAAATGGCGAATTTTTAAACAAATAAGCCATGTAATCATGAACTGTTATTTTCAAAGACAAAAGTTGAGTGACGAACTTTTGAAAATGGCAAATCTGCTAACACAGTATTAAAATATAATAGTTTAAGAAGTTTTTTGGAAAGTTTTAGATCTTTAACTATTATAGTTATTAAATGAGAGCATTTTTAGATTTACAATGTCTTGCGCGCAGACCGCGGAGTCAGCTGTCTGTTGCCCCACGATTCTTCACCTGACTCCGCGATCTGCGCGCAAGACATTGTAAATCTAAAAATGCTCTCATTTAATAATTATAATAGTTAAAGATCTAAAACTTTCCAAAAACTTCTTAAACTATTATATTTTAATACTGTGTTAGCAGATTTGCCATTTTCAAAAGTTCGTCACTCAACTTTTGTCTTTGAAAATAACAGTTCATGATTACATGGCTTATTTGTTTAAAAATTCGCCATTTGTAAATAAATAAATATTAAGACCTCGTTCTTTGACTAAAACTTGCGGAAGATATTGCAGAATATGTAAAAAATTTTCAAGGCTAAATATTCAATAGAAAAAACCGCGACGAGTTGAAGTGAAAAAAACATTGAAATAATAAATTTAAAAAATCGTGTTTTTGGCTAGTAACTGAAAAATTAAAAAATATTTTAACATGGTTCCAACATAAAAAAGTTGCGAAATTATATTCTTTATAAATTTAAATCATAAAAATTTAATTATGAACAACTTTGAAATTTAGTATAGTTGGACAATACTTATACGCGCGATCGGCGCTATGTGCCCTTTTCGTTTCCAGCCCCTCAATTGAGCATCATGGGCTAAAATCTTTTTGTGATTAGAAGACTTATACTTTCAGAAATCTTAAAATAATTAGTTTAAAAATAGTATGACTTCATGCAAATGCAGATTTTTTCAAATCATCAAAATATAAATAAAATAGCTCATAACTTTAAAAGCATCGAGAGCACGAAATAGTCACATTTTTTTTCATACTTTTACTTAGATGGAAATGGAATACATTTTTAGACAAATTTATAGCAAGTTGGAATGTGCAACAATGAAAAAAATGAAGAAAATTTTTTGTTCATCATATAACGCTTTCTCTAAAAGTTTACGAGCATAAAAACGCTTTATGCTATTTTACGTGCATTTTGAACGTATATAATTATTACACCATTTTTACTACTTACGAACTAGATAGTAATGTACAGCAACTTATTTAAGTCAATGAGAGAGATAGCTGATAAAATGAACTTTTTATGTATCAAAAAGTTACTATGAATGCATTAAAATAAAATATTTTTTTTTTAAGTTTTGTTAAACTATTCAATTTTTTACTAATTAACGGTTATATCATTCTAGTAAAAAATAGACATAAAATATCCAAAAACGTTACATTTCAATTAAGAAACTAGCCATTCCTTCTGGCCTTTTTTTAGCTCGCTGAACATTTTCAATCTTGTAATTTCTACCAGAGTACATAAGAAAAAATGCCCAAAAGTCCCAAGAGATTGATTTTAGTACATAAAGCGATAGCAAGATAACTTTTTCTTACTCGACGCTACTCTATTTAATGCCGCATTGGCCAGAGTGATTGATTCGATACCGGTTCTTTAATATCAAATCAGCTTTATATATCTATTATTACCTACATCGGTAAATTAATAGTCTTCATAGGATTCCGTATCAAATTATTGGCTTCGATATGAATGATTTACGCTTTTCGCAGAATCCAATGATAATCTAATTTTTGTTTTATAATGATGAAACAATAATACCGTAAGTTAATCGGATGTATAACAATTTTTTTTCATCTCAATAATAACATAATATAAAAAATGTAATATTGTGAAAAAATATTACTGTGAAATTCTAAAAGATTATTAAAGTTAATATTGTATAATTTATAATTTTACAACTTTATTTTGCTGCAAACTCCAGCGCTAAACAAACTTTGATGCTGTATATAAAATTTCAAAGTATTTCAACGACGTAAAAAACATATACGAATCAATTACTGCGTGCATTCCTTATTAATCTATACAGGCAAAATCCGCCACAGATCCAGTATGACAGTATTATTAAAAAAAAGTCCTTTTAATAATCCATAAATATCAAAGTCAAACGAAGCGTAAAACGAGCGTCATCGCTTATGATAAAATAGATTTAGGTCGAGGAGCAGTTATGATATTCCTCCATTGAGATATCTATATATATTCATAAACATATATATAAGTAGAAAAAGTCCATGGTTGGTTTTATAAAAGAGTCGCGTGCAAGTCTCTTTGGGTCGACTGTCAATGCAGTGCTGGCTGCTGTTACTCTATACACAGCCACTGAGGTTTAACGACCTCCTCTTTCTCTCTCTCTCTCTCTTTTTTCTCTCGTTTCGGAGAGCGAATGAACGCACGACTTTCCGTTAATTTGCTCTCTGTAAAACGCTAACTGGATTTTCGCTTATCTCAGCAAGTTCTGCTCATGTTTACATCTTAAGGAGGAGCTGGGCTTGTACCTTTTGCATTGGTCAAGGTATGAACTGATAATGATTTTATTTAATTTGAAAATTAATGATATTTGAAAATTGATTCTTTAGAAGATTCAAAATCAATTATTGGATTTCTCATCTCAATGATCATGCAGTGATTTAGAAAATAATTTGCTTAACGTTGACTGAATAAAATTTTGAACTTTTCACGTTGTGTTTCAGTATACGTGAATGACCAAAAGAAGATATTATTAAAAAAGATAATAAAAATCAAGTTCCATCGTGAAATTCTTACTATTTATTAGAATATTTATGGGTTGGACGAATGATAAGAGAGTTCGTACCGAGTCATTGTAAAAAATTGACGTAGTTTAAATAGCGAGAAAAAATAATTAGATAAGATCATTCCATGAATCAATTTGAACGCTATCAAAGTGAAATTATGCGTTGATTGACCATTGATTTCTAAGTATTGTATAAAGTTTTCTCGAAAAATTTTTTGTAAAATAATCAAAAGGAAGAGAGAAAAATTAATAGATTCGTACGCACAAACTCGTAAATTCTTATTAAAACTTTAAAACTCCCTAGCGCATATTGCAATGTGGAATTTCTATTTCTGGAAACTGGAATTTCCAATATACTTTTCTCCAACAGTGAAAGGAATTACATCCAGACATAACAAGTCTCTTTTCATTTTTTTTTTCAAACTCCACAATATAATTTTCATCAGTTTCAAAATCAACGTGCATTTTATAAAATTACTGTATAAACATTGGACATCGATTGTTTTATTTCCTAGTTCTTTAAGCACAGCGATTTTCTAGTTTTGTTTTCTTACAAGTCCTCGATGCCGCGTATCGATAAGAAAAAGAGAGAAAAAGGGCAGGATAAAGGAGTGGGAAAACAAGTCACGTTAGTATAAATGTCACGGACGGTTTAAACGATTAATTAATGGGATATATCATGACGACTTTATGTATCTTTGAGCATACGGCTGATTTTTCTTTTATTTAACTTCGGCCATTCTTATGATTTTATCGGCAGGTAATGATCAGTCGTTTAGATTTTAGATAACGATGTTTAAGGATGTATCTTTACTTTTGATGAAAATGCATTTTAATAATGATTTTCTATTCGTATATAGGATATTTTGCAATTTTGCGAAACGCCTTTAATTTAATGCTGAAAAATTAAACAATTTCATTGTTTCCTGCAAGCGAGCGTTAATGAGCTAATGAATTCATTAAGATTTACTTAACTTTGTAAATTTAATTTTTAGATGTATTGCGAGATTGTTAGTTTTATTGTAAGGATTCGATAAATTAAATTAAAGCTAAAGCCAAACATCTTCTCTCTCTCGCCATGCAACGCATTCGTAAAAAGATTAAGATGTAATGACTTTGTTTTTACATTTGTAATGTTTCAGGGTAGGTCATCGACCAAACAAGAAACAAATATTTAAGAGCCATGCTTATTATTTGAAAAATGAAAAAAAATGTGTATAGTAATTTAAACAAAATAGTATATAAAATAAAAAAGAATTAAAAATTGCATGTTTTTGCGTAAATTATGAAATTTCTACAATTAAACGTTTAATTTACGTATAATATATTAATCACTATAATTAATTTCATAATCGATGAAATTAAATCCCAATTTCTCATTTTATTTTTTTCTATCTATCTAATAATCTCAATAAAATGTCGGAAATCATGGAGAACGCCAGGGTCAAAGATAAGATGGATAAACGGCTTACACGCCGCTAATTGCATTGCTATGCTTTAATCGACGGCTTTCATGCAGGGGTAATTAATTTTCTTTGTTTACTCAAAAAAAAAATCCGTGGAAAGTCAAATAAGAAAATCGTACAAAGAAGAGCTTTTTTATTATTTTATCCAACGATTGTTTGAAAACTATTCGAGATAAAAATAATCGTTGAATTGTTTCCCCTTTTCAGGAGATTGCAACATTGTTTTATTGATAGTGAATCATTAAATATTTTTTTTTCTATTTAAAAATAGAGTTTGTAACTTATATGAAAAAAAAAACATTTTTATAGAATACGTTATGGGTTTCTAAAATAATAAAAATTTTAAAAAATTTTAAAATTTTAACTTTTTGGTATTTAGTAGAAAAATTATTAAGGTATTTATTGACGAAATTTTTACGACTTTCTAACGATTAATAAGTAGCAAGCAAAATTAATAAAATTAATTTTTTAATCGGTATTTATATTAATGTTGGTAATAAATTAAAATTTATAGATGCATAAATATTTTGTTATAAAATAATTTTACAAATATTTTTTAGATAAATTTTGCATTTTATGAAATCTTATCGACCTAATCTTCGAAATTTTCAACATTAATATTTTATAGAGATAAAAAATAAATGTAATGAAAAAAATAAATAAAACAATTATTCTTTGAAAGAATAATCATTAAAACATCCTCTTGAATATATCTTATCTAAATTTTTATCAACGGTGCTAAATTTCGTACCGTTTGTTTACTCGCGAAACGAAAGGAAAGAAAAGAGAAAAAAAAAACGAAAGAAAGAAAAAGGCGCGTCGGGCCATTTGCGCCGGAGTATATTTTTGACACAGCGTCGCTTTTAGAGTTGTAAGCCGATGATGCAACGACGACGGCTGAGAGCAAGCGTACAAAAACTAACTTTGTCTCTTTCTCTCCTTCTTTCTCTATTTTTCTCTCTCATGAAAGAAAGAGACTCGAGAAATGATTTTACGAGGCAGACAGTGAATTAGAATTTGGTCGAGAAAATAATTTCCTATTAAATTATTCAATATTGGAAATTGAATTTTTATAAAAATAAATTTTTAATAATTTAATAATTGTAAAAATTTCAATTTTTATTAAAATTTTTTATGATTTTTTATAAACGTATTAATTTATTTTAAAAGTTTTAAGTTTTTTTAAGTTTTTTTGTGGTATCTGAAATTGTGAAATATTTTGTGAAAATGTAAAGACTAATAATTTATCAAAAACTTGGAGTTTTATGTTCAAATTTTAGTAAATATATTGAAAAACTTCAAATTTATACAACATTTAAATTAATTAAAAATCTAAACAGCTGTGTTTGTTGATAAAATAATTAGTTATTATTAGAGAAATAATTTTGAGCGCAAGCTTGTAAAAGTGTAAGAGCGTGAAAGTTTAATGTTTCTTTTCTACTACTCGGAAGCGATTTTATATATTTACTTTAAACGCGAAAATGTTGCAAAATGACACATTTAACAACAATTTAATTAATATATAGCGCGTAGCCTCTGACTCATAAACAATAAACAAGCTTTCAATGTTATGCAAATCTGACATTCTATTAAGACCATTAAGTCTAATTACAGTCCGAGAAGAAGAAGCGTCAAATAAATAGTCACCCGATAAACGTTTTCTTCTTTAAACTCGTACACACACACACACTTTGCCAGCAAAATATTTTGTTTGAAAAACCCAGAATATAATTTATTGGCAACGGGGAAAAGCGAGAAAATATTTTCCAATTATTACATAAAACTTTCATGAAGTACAAGGAAGTAGCGTTTCGAGGCATACCGGCACGTGAAAAATAATGGAGCGAGAACGTATGAATCACACATACGCAAAATATATAACTTTTGATATCCTGTATCTTATTATAACACATCCTAACGGTCTAAGAATAAAATTTTATTTTTAAAGGAAACGAATTAGAAATAGCATATTCAGCGAATGTAGACACGCTGCTGTGTTGTACGCGTCATAAAAGTCAAAAATACAAAGCAGAGATTCACGAAACGCAGAGACAAGTGTCGCTGGGTGCGTCATATGATTATGATTGCAGAGCTTCAAAAAATCGAAAATTATTTTTAATCAACCTTTTTTTTTTTAAAGAACGGATATTACTAGTGTGAATAGAAAAAATGATTTATCGAACAAATTGTTTTTAATATACTAACGAATTTTCGTACATTAATAATCTGATATCATTCATCATGTAAATCAAGACAACTGGATGTCTTTAAAACATATTAGATTGTCTTTAGCAATGATATTTTCTACTCGTTAATTTAAAATGGTAATTTAATACATGGTGTCAAGACTGGTAATAGGAAAACAAATTGTAGTAGTTTCTAAACGATGATGGAAAAGAAATCAATAATTGAAAAATTTCTTATGACGAATATTAAATATTATTCTTGTAGTTATCCTTACTTAATAGTACTCTAAATTATCTTTTCTTTGGGTATTTATTTTGTTCTCTAATTGTTTTGTTGAAAAATTTTAAAAGTTACAAATCATAAACATTTATAGTTGTTATTAAATCATATCCATGGTATAAAAATTGCTGTTATAGTTTTACTTTCAACTCTTTTATTTTACGAAAAATTTCTTTAAAATTATTATCAACTATCATTGTCTTCTTCTTTCTTTCTTCTTTATTATTTTTCATTGGCCATGACAAGCACTTTTGGCTTTTGGTCATTCGGCCATTACCAGGTAAATCTTTTATATTTTATATCCAGTTGTGCCCAGTGGGACTTTTTTAACAACACAATTTTTGCCCAATGGGACTTTGTAAATAAGTTTTTCGTGGTCTCCGGGTTCTACTCCCCGCAGAAAAATTCGAAAAAATTTTTCCGAAATTTTCCCGGGGAATCGAACCCCGGTCCACTAGAGCGCGAGCCAAGAGCCTTAGCCCCTGCGCTACCGCCGCTCCTAACTATCATTGTCACTTATTGGATAAATTTTTTACAACACCATAACGAATTTAACTAATTTTTATCATTTTCGTTCATATCATCATAATCAATTCATTAAATTCCTATACTTATCAATGCGAATGTTCATATTGCAGATGAAGCTGAAGCTACCCGCTGAACCTATCCGCCGTACATAGGCGTAGAAGCATGAGGGACCCGAAACTTTTTATACTCTCATTTCTACCAAATATCACTCAAATAATGTTAAATAATAATGAATCATGTATTTTTAGCAATACATAGAACTAAGTAATCAATTATCTTTAATAATAAAAGTTTAAACAATAAAATAACCAAACTTTAGAAAATCGCAGATTACCACACTTAATAAATATTAATACTTTATCAATGATTGGATTAGCACAAAAATCAATAGAATTAATCCCTTAATAATTTCTAAAGATCATCGCGTCGTATAATTGCTGGCCCAAAAGTAATGACTATAATTATTTTGTTTATTAACCTCAAAATTTTCAAGATTTTATCAATTTTTCGGAATTATTGATTTGTAACTATTTAATAAATTGTAACTTTAATATAAAAATCATGCAAACAGATTCTCAAGACTTTCCTTGAGTCAAATGCATTCCGAATCAGCTGGTCCAAAAGTTATTATATAGTAAATTTAAAGAGAAATGTTGGGAAGTTATCTAATTTTTTCAATTTTTTGAATTTTTAATGGATAATTATTATACTGATTATAACTTTGATATAAAAATCATGCAGAATGATCCTCTAGAGTTTTCTTAAAACAATCGCATTCAGAATCAGCTGGCCCAAAAGTTATTAGACCGGCAATTTAAAGAAAAATGTTGGAAATTTATCTAATTTCTCAATTTTTTGAATTTTGAACATATAATTATTTTACTAATTATAACTTTGATATGAAAATCATGCAAATTGATTCTCTACAGTATCCTCGAGACAAATGCATTCCGAAACAGCTGGCCCAAAAGTTATTATATAGGAAATTTAAAGAGAAATGTTGGAAATTTATCTAATTTTCTGAATTTTTTTGAATTTTTTGTGTATAATCATTATACCGATTATAACCTTGATATGAAAATCATGCGAATTGATTCTCTAGAGTATCCTTCAGACAAATGCATTCCGAAACAGCTGGCCCAAAAGTTATTATATCGGAAATTTGAAGAAAAATGTTGAAAATTTATCTGAATTTTTCAATTTTTTTGAATTTTTTATGTATAATTACTATACTGATTATAACTTTGATATAAAAATCATGCAGAATGATCCTCTAGAGTTTTCTTAAAACAATCTCGTTCTAAATCAGCTGGCCCAAAAGTTATTATATCGGAAATTTAAAAAAAAATGTTAAAAATTTATCTAATTTTCTCAATTTTTTTGAATTTTTTATGTATAATTACTATACTGATTATAACTTTGATATAAAAATCATGCAGAATGATCCTCTAGAGTTTTCTTAAAACAATCTCGTTCTAAATCAGCTGGCCCAAAAGTTATTAGACCGACAATTTAAAGAGAAATATTGGAAATTTATCTAATTTTCTGAATTTTTTTGAATTTTTTGTGTATAATCATTATACCGATTATAACTTTGATATGAAAATCATGCGAATTGATTCTCTAGAGTATCCTTCAGACCAATGCATTCCGAAACAGCTGGCCCAAAAGTTATTATATCGGAAATTTAAAGAAAAATGTTGAAAATTTATCTAATTTTCTCAATTTTTTGAATTTTTAATGGATAATTATTATACTGATTATAACTTTGATATAAAAATCATGCAGAATGATCCTCTAGAGTTTTCTTAAAACAATCGCATTCAGAATCAGCTGGCCCAAAAGTTATTAGACCGGCAATTTAAAGAAAAATGTTGGAAATTTATCTAATTTCTCAATTTTTTGAATTTTGAACATATAATTATTTTACTAATTATAACTTTGATATGAAAATCATGCAAATTGATTCTCTACAGTATCCTCGAGACAAATGCATTCCGAAACAGCTGGCCCAAAAGTTATTATATAGGAAATTTAAAGAGAAATGTTGGAAATTTATCTAATTTTCTGAATTTTTTTGAATTTTTTGTGTATAATCATTATACCGATTATAACCTTGATATGAAAATCATGCGAATTGATTCTCTAGAGTATCCTTCAGACAAATGCATTCCGAAACAGCTGGCCCAAAAGTTATTATATCGGAAATTTGAAGAAAAATGTTGAAAATTTATCTGAATTTTTCAATTTTTTTGAATTTTTTATGTATAATTACTATACTGATTATAACTTTGATATAAAAATCATGCAGAATGATCCTCTAGAGTTTTCTTAAAACAATCTCGTTCTAAATCAGCTGGCCCAAAAGTTATTATATCGGAAATTTAAAAAAAAATGTTAAAAATTTATCTAATTTTCTCAATTTTTTTGAATTTTTTATGTATAATTACTATACTGATTATAACTTTGATATAAAAATCATGCAGAATGATCCTCTAGAGTTTTCTTAAAACAATCTCGTTCTAAATCAGCTGGCCCAAAAGTTATTAGACCGACAATTTAAAGAGAAATATTGGAAATTTATCTAATTTTCTGAATTTTTTTGAATTTTTTGTGTATAATCATTATACCGATTATAACTTTGATATGAAAATCATGCGAATTGATTCTCTAGAGTATCCTTCAGACCAATGCATTCCGAAACAGCTGGCCCAAAAGTTATTATATCGGAAATTTAAAGAAAAATGTTGAAAATTTATCTAATTTTCTCAATTTTTTGAATTTTTAATGGATAATTATTATACTGATTATAACTTTGATATAAAAATCATGCAGAATGATCCTCTAGAGTTTTCTTAAAACAATCGCATTCAGAATCAGCTGGCCCAAAAGTTATTAGACCGGCAATTTAAAGAAAAATGTTGGAAATTTATCTAATTTCTCAATTTTTTGAATTTTGAACATATAATTATTTTACTAATTATAACTTTGATATGAAAATCATGCAAATTGATTCTCTACAGTATCCTCGAGACAAATGCATTCCGAAACAGCTGGCCCAAAAGTTATTATATAGGAAATTTAAAGAGAAATGTTGGAAATTTATCTAATTTTCTGAATTTTTTTGAATTTTTTGTGTATAATCATTATACCGATTATAACTTTGATATGAAAATCATGCGAATTGATTCTCTAGAGTATCCTTCAGACAAATGCATTCCGAAACAGCTGGCCCAAAAGTTATTATATCGGAAATTTAAAGAAAAATGTTGAAAATTTATCTGAATTTTTCAATTTTTTTGAATTTTTTATGTATAATTACTATACTGATTATAACTTTGATATAAAAATCATGCAGAATGATCCTCTAGAGTTTTCTTAAAACAATCTCGTTCTAAATCAGCTGGCCCAAAAGTTATTATATCGGAAATTTAAAGAAAAATGTTGAAAATTTATCTAATTTTCTCAATTTTTTTGAATTTTTTATGTATAATTACTATACTGATTATAACTTTGATATAAAAATCATGCAGAATGATCCTCTAGAGTTTTCTTAAAACAATCTCGTTCTAAATCAGCTGGCCCAAAAGTTATTAGACCGGCAATTTAAAGAGAAATGTTGGAAATTTATCTAATTTTCTGATTTTTTTTTGAATTTTTTGTGTATAATCATTATACCGATTATAACTTTGATATGAAAATCATGCGAATTGATTCTCTAGAGTATCCTTCAGACAAATGCATTCCGAAACAGCTGGCCAAAAAGTTATTATATCGGAAATTTAAAGAAAAATGTTGAAAATTTATCTAATTTTCTCAATTTTTTTAATTTTTTATGTATAATTACTATACTGATTATAACTTTGATATAAAAATCATGCAGAATGATCCTCTAGAGTTTTCTTAAAACAATCTCGTTCTAAATCAGCTGGCCCAAAAGTTATTAGACCGGCAATTTAAAGAGAAATATTGGAAATTTATCTAATTTTCTGAATTTTTTTGAATTTTTTGTGTATAATCATTATACCGATTATAACTTTGATATGAAAATCATGCGAATTGATTCTCTAGAGTATCCTTCAGACCAATGCATTCCGAAACAGCTGGCCCAAAAGTTATTATATCGGAAATTTAAAGAAAAATGTTGAAAATTTATCTAATTTTCTCAATTTTTTTGAATTTTTTATGTATAATTACTATACTGATTATAACTTTGATATAAAAATCATGCAGAATGATCCTCTACAGTTTTCTTAAAACAATCTCGTTCTAAATCAGCTGGCCCAAAAGTTATTAGACCGGCAATTTAAAGAGAAATGTTGGAAATTTATCTAATTTTCTCAATTTTTTGAATTTTGAACATATAATTATTTTACTAATTATAACTTTGATATGAAAATCATGCAAATTGATTCTCTACAGTATCCTCGAGACAAATGCATTCCGAAACAGCTGGCCCAAAAGTTATTATATAGGAAATTTAAAGAGAAATGTTGGAAATTTATCTAATTTTCTGAATTTTTTTGAATTTTTTGTGTATAATTATTATACCGATTATAACTTTGATATGAAAATCATGCGAATTGATTCTCTAGAGTATCCTTCAGACAAATGCAGTCCGAAACACCTGGCCCAAAAGTTATTAGACCGGCAATTTGAAGAAAAATGTTGAAAATTTATCTAATTTTCTCAATTTTTTGAATTTTTTATGTATGATTACTATACTGATTATAACTTTGATATAAAAATCATGCAGAATGATCCTCTAGAGTTTTCTTAAAACAATTTCGTTCTAAATCAGCTGGCCCAAAAGTTATTAGACCGGCAATTTAAAGAGAAATGTTGGAAATTTATCTAATTTTCTGAATTTTTTGAATTTTGAACATATAATTATTTTACTAATTATAACTTTGATATGAAAATCATGCAGAATGATCCTCTAGAGTTTTCTTAAAACAATCGCATTCAGAATCAGCTGGCCCAAAAGTTATTAGACCGGCAATTTAAAGAAAAATGTTGGAAATTTATCTAATTTCTCAATTTTTTGAATTTTGAACATATAATTATTTTACTAATTATAACTTTGATATGAAAATCATGCAAATTGATTCTCTACAGTATCCTCGAGACAAATGCATTCCGAAACAGCTGGCCCAAAAGTTATTATATAGGAAATTTAAAGAGAAATGTTGGAAATTTATCTAATTTTCTGAATTTTTTTGAATTTTTGTGTATAATCATTATACCGATTATAACTTTGATATGAAAATCATGCAGAATGATCCTCTAGAGTTTTCTTAAAACAATCGCATTCAGAATCAGCTGGCCCAAAAGTTATTAGACCGGCAATTTAAAGAAAAATGTTGGAAATTTATCTAATTTCTCAATTTTTTGAATTTTGAACATATAATTATTTTACTAATTATAACTTTGATATGAAAATCATGCGAATTGATTCTCTAGAGTATCCTTCAGACAAATGCATTCCGAAACAGCTGGCCCAAAAGTTATTATATCGGAAAATTAAAGAAAAATGTTGAAAATTTATCTGATTTTTTCAATTTTTTTGAATTTTTTATGTATAATTACTATACTGATTATAACTTTGATATAAAAATCATGCAGAATGATCCTCTAGAATTTTCTTAAAACAATCTCGTTCTAAATCAGCTGGCCCAAAAGTTATTATATCGGAAATTTAAAAAAAAATGTTGAAAATTTATCTAATTTTCTCAATTTTTTTGAATTTTTTATGTATAATTACTATACTGATTATAACTTTGATATAAAAATCATGCAGAATGATCCTCTAGAGTTTTCTTAAAACAATCTCGTTCTAAATCAGCTGGCCCAAAAGTTATTAGACCGGCAATTTAAAGAGAAATATTGGAAATTTATCTAATTTTCTGAATTTTTTTGAATTTTTTGTGTATAATCATTATACCGATTATAACTTTGATATGAAAATCATGCGAATTGATTCTCTAGAGTATCCTTCAGACCAATGCATTCCGAAACAGCTGGCCCAAAAGTTATTATATCGGAAATTTAAAGAAAAATGTTGAAAATTTATCTAATTTTCTCAATTTTTTTGAATTTTTTATGTATAATTACTATACCGATTATAACTTTGATATAAAAATCATGCAGAATGATCCTCTACAGTTTTCTTAAAACAATCTCGTTCTAAATCAGCTGGCCCAAAAGTTATTAGACCGGCAATTTAAAGAGAAATGTTGGAAATTTATCTAATTTTCTGATTTTTTTTGAATTTGTGTATAATCATTATACCGATTATAACTTTGATATGAAAATCATGCGAATTGATTCTCTAGAGTATCCTTCAGACAATAGCATTCCGAAACAGCTGGCCAAAAAGTTATTATATCGGAAATTTAAAGAAAAATGTTGAAAATTTATCTAATTTTCTCAATTTTTTTGAATTTTTTATGTATAATTACTATACTGATTATAACTTTGATATAAAAATCATGCAGAATGATCCTCTAGAGTTTTCTTAAAACAATCTCGTTCTAAATCAGCTGGCCCAAAAGTTATTAGACCGGCAATTTAAAGAGAAATATTGGAAATTTATCTAATTTTCTGAATTTTTTTGAATTTTTTGTGTATAATCATTATACCGATTATAACTTTGATATGAAAGTCATGCAAATTGATTTTCTAGAGTATCCTTCGGACAAATGCATTCCGAAACAGCTGGCCCAAAAGTTATTATATCGGAAATTTAAAGAGAAATGTTGGAAATTTATCTAATTTTCTCAATTTTTTTGAATTATTTATGTATAATTACTATACTGATTATAACTTTGATATAAAAATCATGCAGAATGATCCTCTACAGTTTTCTTAAACCAATCTCCTTCAAAATCAGCTGGCCCAAAAGTTATTATATCGGAAATTCAAAGAGAAATGTTGGAAATTTATCTAATTTTCTGAATTTTTTTGAATTTTTGTGTATAAACATTATACCAATTATAACTTTGATATGAAAATCATGCCAATTGATTCTCTAGAGTATCCTTGAGACAAATGCAGTCCGAAACACCTGGCCCAAAAGTTATTAGACCGGCAATTTGAAGAGAAATGTTGAAAATTTATCTAATTTTCTCAATTTTTTGAATATTTTATGTATAATTACTATACTGATTATAACTTTGATATAAAAATCATGCAGAATGATTCTCTAGAGTTTTCTTAAAACAATCGCATTTCAAATCAGCTGGCCCAAAAGTTATTAGACCGGCAATTTAAAGAAAAATGTTGGAAATTTATCTAATTTTCTCAATTTTTTGAATTTTGAACATATAATTATTTTACTAATTATAACTTTGATATGAAAATCATGCAAATTGATTCTCTACAGTATCCTCGAGACAAATGCATTCCGAAACAGCTGGCCCAAAAGTTATTATATAGGAAATTTAAAGAGAAATGTTGGAAATTTATCTAATTTTCTGAATTTTTTTGAATTTTTTGTGTATAATTATTATACCGATTATAACTTTGATATGAAAATCATGCGAATTGATTCTCTAGAGTATCCTTCAGACAAATGCAGTCCGAAACACCTGGCCCAAAAGTTATTAGACCGGCAATTTGAAGAAAAATGTTGAAAATTTATCTAATTTTCTCAATTTTTTGAATTTTTTATGTATGATTACTATACTGATTATAACTTTGATATAAAAATCATGCAGAATGATCCTCTAGAGTTTTCTTAAAACAATTTCGTTCTAAATCAGCTGGCCCAAAAGTTATTAGACCAGCAATTTAAAGAGAAATGTTGGAAATTTATCTAATTTTCTGAATTTTTTTGAATTTTGAACATATAATTATTTTACTAATTATAACTTTGATATGAAAATCATGCAGAATGATCCTCTAGAGTTTTCTTAAAACAATCGCATTCAGAATCAGCTGGCCCAAAAGTTATTAGACCGGCAATTTAAAGAAAAATGTTGGAAATTTATCTAATTTCTCAATTTTTTGAATTTTGAATATATAATTATTTTACTAATTATAACTTTGATATGAAAATCATGCAAATTGATTCTCTACAGTATCCTCGAGACAAATGCATTCCGAAACAGCTGGCCCAAAAGTTATTATATAGGAAATTTAAAGAGAAATGTTGGAAATTTATCTAATTTTCTGAATTTTTTTTGAATTTTTTGTGTATAATCATTATACCGATTATAACTTTGATATGAAAATCATGCGAATTGATTCTCTAGAGTATCCTTCAGACAAATGCATTCCGAAACAGCTGGCCCAAAAGTTATTATATCGGGAATTTAAAGAAAAATGTTGAAAATTTATCTGATTTTTTCAATTTTTTTTGAATTTTTTATGTATAATTACTATACTGATTATAACTTTGATATAAAAATCATGCAGAATGATCCTCTAGAGTTTTCTTAAAACAATCTCGTTCTAAATCAGCTGGCCCAAAAGTTATTATATCGGAAATTTAAAAAAAAATGTTGAAAATTTATCTAATTTTCTCAATTTTTTTGAATTTTTATGTATAATTACTATACTGATTATAACTTTGATATAAAAATCATGCAGAATGATCCTCTAGAGTTTTCTTAAAACAATCTCGTTCTAAATAAGCTGGCCCAAAAGTTATTAGACCGGCAATTTAAAGAGAAATATTGGAAATTTATCTAATTTTCTGAATTTTTTTGAATTTTTTGTGTATAATCATTATACCGATTATAACTTTGATATGAAAATCATGCGAATTGATTCTCTAGAGTATCCTTCAGACCAATGCATTCCGAAACAGCTGGCCCAAAAGTTATTATATCGGAAATTTAAAGAAAAATGTTGAAAATTTATCTAATTTTCTCAATTTTTTTGAATTTTTTATGTATAATTACTATACTGATTATAACTTTGATATAAAAATCATGCAGAATGATCCTCTAGAGTTTTCTTAAAACAATCTCGTTCTAAATCAGCTGGCCCAAAAGTTATTAGACCGGCAATTTAAAGAGAAATATTGGAAATTTATCTAATTTTCTGAATTTTTTTGAATTTTTTGTGTATAATCATTATACCGATTATAACTTTAATATGAAAATCATGCGAATTGATTCTCTAGAGTATCCTTCAGACCAATGCATTCCGAAACAGCTGGCCCAAAAGTTATTATATCGGAAATTTAAAGAAAAATGTTGAAAATTTATCTAATTTTCTAAATTTTTTTGAATTTTTTATGTATAATTACTATACTGATTATAACTTTGATATAAAAATCATGCAGAATGATCCTCTACAGTTTTCTTAAAACAATCTCGTTCTAAATCAGCTGGCCCAAAAGTTATTAGACCGGCAATTTAAAGAGAAATGTTGGAAATTTATCTAATTTTCTGATTTTTTTTGAATTTGTGTATAATCATTATACCGATTATAACTTTGATATGAAAATCATGCGAATTGATTCTCTAGAGTATCCTTCAGACAAATGCATTCCGAAACAGCTGGCCCAAAAGTTATTATATCGGAAATTTAAAGAGAAATGTTGGAAATTTATCTAATTTTCTCAATTTTTTTGAATTATTTATGTATAATTACTATACTGATTATAACTTTGATATAAAAATCATGCAGAATGATCCTCTACAGTTTTTTTAAAACAATCTCGTTCTAAATCAGCTGGCCCAAAAGTTATTAGACCGGCAATTTAAAGAGAAATGTTGGAAATTTATCTAATTTTCTGATTTTTTTTGAATTTGTGTATAATCATTATACCGATTATAACTTTGATATGAAAATCATGCGAATTGATTCTCTAGAGTATCCTTCAGACAAATGCATTCCGAAACAGCTGGCCCAAAAGTTATTATATCGGAAATTTAAAGAGAAATGTTGGAAATTTATCTAATTTTCTCAATTTTTCTGAATTATTTATGTATAATTACTATACTGATTATAACTTTGATATAAAAATCATGCAGAATGATCCTCTACAGTTTTCTTAAACCAATCTCGTTCTAAATCAGCTGGCCCAAAAGTTATTAGACCGGCAATTTAAAGAGAAATGTTGGAAATTTATCTAATTTTCTGATTTTTTTTGAATTTTTTGTGTATAATCATTATACCGATTATAACTTTGATATGAAAATCATGCGAATTGATTCTCTAGAGTATCCTTCAGACAAATCCATTCCGAAACAGCTGGCCAAAAAGTTATTATATCGGAAATTTAAAGAAAAATGTTGAAAATTTATCTAATTTTCTCAATTTTTTTGAATTTTTTATGTATAATTACTATACTGATTATAACTTTGATATAAAAATCATGCAGAATGATCCTCTACAGTTTTCTTAAAACAATCTCGTTCTAAATCAGCTGGCCCAAAAGTTATTAGACCGACAATTTAAAGAGAAATGTTGGAAATTTATCTAATTTTCTGATTTTTTTTGAATTTGTGTATAATCATTATACCGATTATAACTTTGATATGAAAATCATGCGAATTGATTCTCTAGAGTATCCTCGAGACAAATGCATTCCGAAACAGCTGGCCCAAAAGTTATTATATAGGAAATTTAAAGAGAAATGTTGGAAATTTATCTAATTTTCTGAATTTTTTTGAATTTTTTGTGTATAATCATTATACCGATTATAACTTTGATATGAAAATCATGCGAATTGATTCTCTAGAGTATCCTTCAGACAAATGCATTCCGAAACAGCTGGCCCAAAAGTTATTATATCGGAAATTTAAAGAAAAATGTTGAAAATTTATCTGATTTTTTCAATTTTTTTGAATTTTTTATGTATAATTACTATACTGATTATAACTTTGATATAAAAATCATGCAGAATGATCCTCTAGAGTTTTGTTAAAACAATCTCGTTCTAAATTAGCTGGCCCAAAAGTTATTATATCGGAAATTTAAAAAAAAATGTTGAAAATTTATCTAATTTTCTCAATTTTTTTGAATTTTTTATGTATAATTACTATACTGATCATAACTTTGATATAAAAATCATGCAGAATGATCCTCTAGAGTTTTCTTAAAACAATCTCGTTCTAAATCAGCTGGCCCAAAAGTTATTAGACCGGCAATTTAAAGAGAAATATTGGAAATTTATCTAATTTTCTGAATTTTTTTGAATTTTTTGTGTATAATCATTATACCGATTATAACTTTGATATGAAAATCATGCGAATTGATTCTCTAGAGTATCCTTCAGACCAATGCATTCCGAAACAGCTGGCCCAAAAGTTATTATATCGGAAATTTAAAGAAAAATGTTGAAAATTTATCTAATTTTCTCAATTTTTTTGAATTTTTTATGTATAATTACTATACTGATTATAACTTTGATATAAAAATCATGCAGAATCATCCTCTACAGTTTCCTTAAAACAATCTCGTTCTAAATCAGCTGGCCCAAAAGTTATTAGACCGGCAATTTAAAGAGAAATATTGGAAATTTATCTAATTTTCTGAATTTTTTTGAATTTTTTGTGTATAATCATTATACCGATTATAACTTTGATATGAAAATCATGCGAATTGATTCTCTAGAGTATCCTTCAGACCAATGCATTCCAAAACAGCTGGCCCAAAAGTTATTATATCGGAAATTTAAAGAAAAATGTTGAAAATTTATCTAATTTTCTCAATTTTTTTGAATTTTTTATGTATAATTACTATACTGATTATAACTTTGATATAAAAATCATGCAGAATGATCCTCTAGAGTTTTCTTAAAACAATCTCGTTCTAAATCAGCTGGCCCAAAAGTTATTAGACCGGCAATTTAAAGAGAAATATTGGAAATTTATCTAATTTTCTGAATTTTTTTGAATTTTTTATGTATAATCATTATACCGATTATAACTTTGATATGAAAATCATGCGAATTGATTCTCTAGAGTATCCTTCAGACCAATGCATTCCGAAAAAGCTGGCCCAAAAGTTATTATATCGGAAATTTAAAGAAAAATGTTGAAAATTTATCTAATTTTCTCAATTTTTTTAAATTTTTTATGTATAATCATTATACCGATTATAACTTTGATATGAAAATCATGCGAATTGATTCTCTAGAGTATCCTTCAGACAAATGCATTCCGAAACAGCTGGCCCAAAAGTTATTATATCGGAAATTTAAAGAAAAATGTTGAAAATTTATCTGATTTTTTCAATTTTTTTGAATTTTTTATGTATAATTACTATACTGATTATAACTTTGATATAAAAATCATGCAGAATGATCCTCTAGAGTTTTCTTAAAACAATTTCGTTCTAAATCAGCTGGCCCAAAAGTTATTAGACCGGCAATTTAAAGAGAAATGTTGGAAATTTATCTAATTTTCTGATTTTTTTGAATTTGTGTATAATCATTATACCGATTATAACTTTGATATGAAAATCATGCGAATTGATTCTCTAGAGTATCCTTCAGACAAATGCATTCCGAAACAGCTGGCCCGAAAGTTATTATATCGGAAATTTAAAGAGAAATGTTGGAAATTTATCTAATTTTCTCAATTTTTTTGAATTATTTATGTATAATTACTATACTGATTATAACTTTGATATAAAAATCATGCAGAATGATCCTCTACAGTTTTCTTAAACCAATCTCGTTCTAAATCAGCTGGCCCAAAAGTTATTAGACCGGCAATTTAAAGAGAAATGTTGGAAATTTATCTAATTTTCTGAATTTTTTTGAATTTTTTGTGTATAATCATTATACCGATTATAACTTTGATATGAAAATCATGCGAATTGATTCTCTAGAGTATCCTTCAGACAAATCTATTCCGAAACAGCTGGCCAAAAAGTTATTATATCGGAAATTTAAAGAAAAATGTTGAAAATTTATCTAATTTTCTCAATTTTTTTGAATTTTTTATGTATAATCATTATACCGATTATAACTTTGATATGAAAATCATGCGAATTGATTCTCTAGAGTATCCTTCAGACCAATGCATTCCGAAAAAGCTGGCCCAAAAGTTATTATATCGGAAATTTAAAGAAAAATGTTGAAAATTTATCTAATTTTCTCAATTTTTTTGAATTTTTTATGTATAATCATTATACCGATTATAACTTTGATATGAAAATCATGCGAATTGATTCTCTAGAGTATCCTTCAGACAAATGCATTCCGAAACAGCTGGCCCAAAAGTTATTATATCGGAAATTTAAAGAAAAATGTTGAAAATTTATCTGATTTTTTCAATTTTTTTGAATTTTTTATGTATAATCATTATACCGATTATAACTTTGATATGAAAATCATGCGAATTGATTCTCTAGAGTATCCTTCAGACAAATGCATTCCGAAACAGCTGGCCCGAAAGTTATTATATCGGAAATTTAAAGAGAAATGTTGGAAATTTATCTAATTTTCTCAATTTTTTTGAATTATTTATGTATAATCATTATACCGATTATAACTTTGATATAAAAATCATGCAGAATGATCCTCTAGAGTTTTATTAAAACAATCTCGTTCTAAATCAGCTGGCCCAAAAGTTATTAGACCGGCAATTAGAAGAGAAATATTGGAAATTTATCTAATTTTCTGAATTTTTTTGAATTTTTTGTGTATAATCATTATACCGATTATAACTTTGATATGAAAATCATGCGAATTGATTCTCTAGAGTATCCTTCAGACCAATGCATTCCGAAACAGCTGGCCCAAAAGTTATTATATCGGAAATTTAAAGAAAAATGTTGAAAATTTATCTAATTTTCTCAATTTTTTTGAATTTTTTATGTATAATTACTATACTGATTATAACTTTGATATAAAAATCATGCAGAATGATCCTCTACAGTTTTCTTAAAACAATCTCGTTCTAAATCAGCTGGCCCAAAAGTTATTAGACCGGCAATTTAAAGAGAAATGTTGGAAATTTATCTAATTTTCTGATTTTTTTTGAATTTGTGTATAATCATTATACCGATTATAACTTTGATATGAAAATCATGCGAATTGATTCTCTAGAGTATCCTTCAGACAAATGGATTCCGAAACAGCTGGCCAAAAAGTTATTATATCGGAAATTTAAAGAAAAATGTTGAAAATTTATCTAATTTTCTCAATTTTTTTGAATTTTTTATGTATAATTACTATACTGATTATAACTTTGATATAAAAATCATGCAGAATGATCCTCTAGAGTTTTCTTAAAACAATCTCGTTCTAAATCAGCTGGCCCAAAAGTTATTAGACCGGCAATTTAAAGAGAAATATTGGAAATTTATCTAATTTTCTGAATTTTTTTGAATTTTTTGTGTATAATCATTATACCGATTATAACTTTGATATGAAAATCATGCAAATTGATTTTCTAGAGTATCCTTCGGACAAATGCATTCCGAAACAGCTGGCCCAAAAGTTATTATATCGGAAATTTAAAGAGAAATGTTGGAAATTTATCTAATTTTCTCAATGTTTTTGAATTATTTATGTATAATTACTATACTGATTATAACTTTGATATAAAAATCATGCAGAATGATCCTCTACAGTTTTCTTAAACCAATCTCCTTCAAAATCAGCTGGCCCAAAAGTTATTATATCGGAAATTCAAAGAGAAATGTTGGAAATTTATCTAATTTTCTGAATTTTTTTGAATTTTTTGTGTATAAACATTATACCAATTATAACTTTGATATGAAAATCATGCCAATTGATTCTCTAGAGTATCCTTCAGAAAAATGCAGTCCGAAACACCTGGCCCAAAAGTTATTAGACCGGCAATTTAAAGAGAAATGTTGAAAATTTATCTAATTTTCTCAATTTGTTGAATATTTTATGTATAATTACTATACTGATTATAACTTTGATATAAAAATCATGCAGAATGATTCTCTAGAGTTTTCTTAAAACAATCGCATTTTAAATCAGCTGGCCCAAAAGTTATTAGACCGGCAATTTAAAGAAAAATGTTGGAAATTTATCTAATTTTCTCAATTTTTTGAATTTTGAACATATAATTATTTTACTAATTATAACTTTAATATGAAAATCATGCAAATTGATTTTCTAGAGTATCCTTCGGACAAATGCATTCCGAAACAGCTGGCCCAAAAGTTATTATATAGGAAATTTAAAGAGAAATGTTGGAAATTTATCTGATTTTCTGAATTTTTTTGAATTTTTTGTGTATAATTATTATACCGATTATAACTTTGATATGAAAATCATGCGAATTGATTCTCTAGAGTATCCTTCAGACAAATGCAGTCCGAAACACCTGGCCCAAAAGTTATTAGACCGGCAATTTGAAGAAAAATGTTGAAAATTTATCTAATTTTCTCAATTTTTTGAATTTTTTATGTATAATTACTATACTGATTATAACTTTGATATAAAAATCATGCAGAATGATCCTCTAGAGTTTTCTTAAAACAATCTCGTTCTAAATCAGCTGGCCCAAAAGTTATTAGACCGGCAATTTAAAGAGAAATGTTGGAAATTTATCTAATTTTCTTAATTTTTTTGAATTTTGAACATATAATTATTTTACTAATTATAACTTTGATATGAAAATCATGCAGAATGATTCTCTAGAGTTTTCTTAAAACAATCGCATTCAGAATCAGCTGGCTCAAAAGTTATTAGACCGGCAATTTAAAGGAAAATGTTGAAAATTTATCTAATTTCTCAATTTTTTGAATTTTGAACATATAATTATTTTACTAATTATAACTTTAATATGAAAATCATGCAAATTGATTCTCTACAGTATCCTCGAGACAAATGCATTCCGAAACAGCTGGCCCAAAAGTTATTATATAGGAAATTTAAAGAGAAATGTTGGAAATTTATCTAATTTTCTGAATTTTTTTGAATTTTTTGTGTATAATCATTATACCGATTATAACTTTGATATGAAAATCATGCGAATTGATTCTCTAGAGTATCCTTCAGACAAATGCATTCCGAAACAGCTGGCCCAAAAGTTATTATATCGGAAATTTAAAGAAAAATGTTGAAAATTTATCTGATTTTTTCAATTTTTTTGAATTTTTTATGTATAATTACTATACTGATTATAACTTTGATATAAAAATCATGCAGAATGATCCTCTAGAGTTTTCTTAAAACAATTTCGTTCTAAATCAGCTGGCCCAAAAGTTATTAGACCGGCAATTTAAAGGGAAATATTGGAAATTTATCTAATTTTCTGAATTTTTTTGAATTTTTTGTGTATAATCATTATACCGATTATAACTTTGATATGAAAATCATGCGAATTGGTTCTCTAGAGTATCCTTCAGACCAATGCATTCCGAAACAGCTGGCCCAAAAGTTATTATATCGGAAATTTAAAGAAAAATGTTGAAAATTTATCTAATTTTCTCAATTTTTTTGAATTTTTTAAGTATAATTACTATACTGATTATAACTTTGATATAAAAATCATGCAGAATGATCCTCTAGAGTTTTCTTAAAACAATCTCGTTCTAAATCAGCTGGCCCAAAAGTTATTAGACCGGCAATTTAAAGAGAAATATTGGAAATTTATCTAATTTTCTGAATTTTTTTGAATTTTTTGTGTATAATCATTATACCGATTATAACTTTGATATGAAAATCATGCGAATTGATTCTCTAGAGTATCCTTCAGACCAATGCATTCCGAAACAGCTGGCCCAAAAGTTATTATATCGGAAATTTAAAGAAAAATGTTGAAAATTTATCTGAATTTTTCAATTTTTTTGAATTTTTTATGTATAATTACTATACTGATTATAACTTTGATATAAAAATCATGCAGAATGATCCTCTAGAGTTTTCTTAAAACAATCTCGTTCTAAATCAGCTGGCCCAAAAGTTATTATATCGGAAATTTAAAGAAAAATGTTGAAAATTTATCTAATTTTCTCAATTTTTTTGAATTTTTTATGTATAATTACTATACTGATTATAACTTTGATATAAAAATCATGCAGAATGATCCTCTAGAGTTTTCTTAAAACAATCTCGTTCTAAATCAGCTGGCCCAAAAGTTATTAGACCGGCAATTTAAAGAGAAATGTTGGAAATTTATCTAATTTTCTGATTTTTTTTTGAATTTTTTGTGTATAATCATTATACCGATTATAACTTTGATATGAAAATCACGCGAATTGATTCTCTAGAGTATCCTTCAGACAAATGCATTCCGAAACAGCTGGCCAAAAAGTTATTATATCGGAAATTTAAAGAAAAATGTTGAAAATTTATCTAATTTTCTCAATTTTTTAATTTTTTATGTATAATTACTATACTGATTATAACTTTGATATAAAAATCATGCAGAATGATCCTCTAGAGTTTTCTTAAAACAATCTCGTTCTAAATCAGCTGGCCCAAAAGTTATTAGACCGGCAATTTAAAGAGAAATATTGGAAATTTATCTAATTTTCTGAATTTTTTTGAATTTTTTGTGTATAATCATTATACCGATTATAACTTTGATATGAAAATCATGCGAATTGATTCTCTAGAGTATCCTTCAGACCAATGCATTCCGAAACAGCTGGCCCAAAAGTTATTATATCGGAAATTTAAAGAAAAATGTTGAAAATTTATCTAATTTTCTCAATTTTTTTGAATTTTTATGTATAATTACTATACTGATTATAACTTTGATATAAAAATCATGCAGAATGATCCTCTACAGTTTTCTTAAAACAATCTCGTTCTAAATCAGCTGGCCCCAAAAGTTATTAGACCGGCAATTTAAAGAGAAATGTTGGAAATTTATCTAATTTTCTCAATTTTTTGAATTTTGAACATATAATTATTTTACTAATTATAACTTTGATATGAAAATCATGCAAATTGATTCTCTACAGTATCCTCGAGACAAATGCATTCCGAAACAGCTGGCCCAAAAGTTATTATATAGGAAATTTAAAGAGAAATGTTGGAAATTTATCTAATTTTCTGAATTTTTTTGAATTTTTTGTGTATAATTATTATACCGATTATAACTTTGATATGAAAATCATGCGAATTGATTCTCTAGAGTATCCTTCAGACAAATGCAGTCCGAAACACCTGGCCCAAAAGTTATTAGACCGGCAATTTGAAGAAAAATGTTGAAAATTTATCTAATTTTCTCAATTTTTTGAATTTTTTATGTATGATTACTATACTGATTATAACTTTGATATAAAAATCATGCAGAATGATCCTCTAGAGTTTTCTTAAAACAATTTCGTTCTAAATCAGCTGGCCCAAAAGTTATTAGACCGGCAATTTAAAGAGAAATGTTGGAAATTTATCTAATTTTCTGAATTTTTTTGAATTTTGAACATATAATTATTTTACTAATTATAACTTTGATATGAAAATCATGCAGAATGATCCTCTAGAGTTTTCTTAAAACAATCGCATTCAGAATCAGCTGGCCCAAAAGTTATTAGACCGGCAATTTAAAGAAAAATGTTGGAAATTTATCTAATTTCTCAATTTTTTGAATTTTGAACATATAATTATTTTACTAATTATAACTTTGATATGAAAATCATGCAAATTGATTCTCTACAGTATCCTCGAGACAAATGCATTCCGAAACAGCTGGCCCAAAAGTTATTATATAGGAAATTTAAAGAGAAATGTTGGAAATTTATCTAATTTTCTGAATTTTTTTGAATTTTTTGTGTATAATCATTATACCGATTATAACTTTGATATGAAAATCATGCAGAATGATCCTCTAGAGTTTTCTTAAAACAATCGCATTCAGAATCAGCTGGCCCAAAAGTTATTAGACCGGCAATTTAAAGAAAAATGTTGGAAATTTATCTAATTTCTCAATTTTTTGAATTTTGAACATATAATTATTTTACTAATTATAACTTTGATATGAAAATCATGCGAATTGATTCTCTAGAGTATCCTTCAGACAAATGCATTCCGAAACAGCTGGCCCAAAAGTTATTATATCGGAAAATTAAAGAAAAATGTTGAAAATTTATCTGATTTTTTCAATTTTTTTGAATTTTTTATGTATAATTACTATACTGATTATAACTTTGATATAAAAATCATGCAGAATGATCCTCTAGAATTTTCTTAAAACAATCTCGTTCTAAATCAGCTGGCCCAAAAGTTATTATATCGGAAATTTAAAAAAAATGTTGAAAATTTATCTAATTTTCTCAATTTTTTTGAATTTTTATGTATAATTACTATACTGATTATAACTTTGATATAAAAATCATGCAGAATGATCCTCTAGAGTTTTCTTAAAACAATCTCGTTCTAAATCAGCTGGCCCAAAAGTTATTAGACCGGCAATTTAAAGAGAAATATTGGAAATTTATCTAATTTTCTGAATTTTTTTGAATTTTTTGTGTATAATCATTATACCGATTATAACTTTGATATGAAAATCATGCGAATTGATTCTCTAGAGTATCCTTCAGACCAATGCATTCCGAAACAGCTGGCCCAAAAGTTATTATATCGGAAATTTAAAGAAAAATGTTGAAAATTTATCTAATTTTCTCAATTTTTTTGAATTTTTTATGTATAATTACTATACCGATTATAACTTTGATATAAAAATCATGCAGAATGATCCTCTACAGTTTTCTTAAAACAATCTCGTTCTAAATCAGCTGGCCCAAAAGTTATTAGACCGGCAATTTAAAGAGAAATGTTGGAAATTTATCTAATTTTCTGATTTTTTTTGAATTTGTGTATAATCATTATACCGATTATAACTTTGATATGAAAATCATGCGAATTGATTCTCTAGAGTATCCTTCAGACAATAGCATTCCGAAACAGCTGGCCAAAAAGTTATTATATCGGAAATTTAAAGAAAAATGTTGAAAATTTATCTAATTTTCTCAATTTTTTTGAATTTTTTATGTATAATTACTATACTGATTATAACTTTGATATAAAAATCATGCAGAATGATCCTCTAGAGTTTTCTTAAAACAATCTCGTTCTAAATCAGCTGGCCCAAAAGTTATTAGACCGGCAATTTAAAGAGAAATATTGGAAATTTATCTAATTTTCTGAATTTTTTTGAATTTTTTGTGTATAATCATTATACCGATTATAACTTTGATATGAAAGTCATGCAAATTGATTTTCTAGAGTATCCTTCGGACAAATGCATTCCGAAACAGCTGGCCCAAAAGTTATTATATCGGAAATTTAAAGAGAAATGTTGGAAATTTATCTAATTTTCTCAATTTTTTGAATTATTTATGTATAATTACTATACTGATTATAACTTTGATATAAAAATCATGCAGAATGATCCTCTACAGTTTTCTTAAACCAATCTCCTTCAAAATCAGCTGGCCCAAAAGTTATTATATCGGAAATTCAAAGAGAAATGTTGGAAATTTATCTAATTTTCTGAATTTTTTTGAATTTTTTGTGTATAAACATTATACCAATTATAACTTTGATATGAAAATCATGCCAATTGATTCTCTAGAGTATCCTTGAGACAAATGCAGTCCGAAACACCTGGCCCAAAAGTTATTAGACCGGCAATTTGAAGAGAAATGTTGAAAATTTATCTAATTTTCTCAATTTTTTGAATATTTTATGTATAATTACTATACTGATTATAACTTTGATATAAAAATCATGCAGAATGATTCTCTAGAGTTTTCTTAAAACAATCGCATTTCAAATCAGCTGGCCCAAAAGTTATTAGACCGGCAATTTAAAGAAAAATGTTGGAAATTTATCTAATTTTCTCAATTTTTTGAATTTTGAACATATAATTATTTTACTAATTATAACTTTGATATGAAAATCATGCAAATTGATTCTCTACAGTATCCTCGAGACAAATGCATTCCGAAACAGCTGGCCCAAAAGTTATTATATAGGAAATTTAAAGAGAAATGTTGGAAATTTATCTAATTTTCTGAATTTTTTTGAATTTTTTGTGTATAATTATTATACCGATTATAACTTTGATATGAAAATCATGCGAATTGATTCTCTAGAGTATCCTTCAGACAAATGCAGTCCGAAACACCTGGCCCAAAAGTTATTAGACCGGCAATTTGAAGAAAAATGTTGAAAATTTATCTAATTTTCTCAATTTTTTGAATTTTTTATGTATGATTACTATACTGATTATAACTTTGATATAAAAATCATGCAGAATGATCCTCTAGAGTTTTCTTAAAACAATTTCGTTCTAAATCAGCTGGCCCAAAAGTTATTAGACCAGCAATTTAAAGAGAAATGTTGGAAATTTATCTAATTTTCTGAATTTTTTTGAATTTTGAACATATAATTATTTTACTAATTATAACTTTGATATGAAAATCATGCAGAATGATCCTCTAGAGTTTTCTTAAAACAATCGCATTCAGAATCAGCTGGCCCAAAAGTTATTAGACCGGCAATTTAAAGAAAAATGTTGGAAATTTATCTAATTTCTCAATTTTTTGAATTTTGAATATATAATTATTTTACTAATTATAACTTTGATATGAAAATCATGCAAATTGATTCTCTACAGTATCCTCGAGACAAATGCATTCCGAAACAGCTGGCCCAAAAGTTATTATATAGGAAATTTAAAGAGAAATGTTGGAAATTTATCTAATTTTCTGAATTTTTTTGAATTTTTTGTGTATAATCATTATACCGATTATAACTTTGATATGAAAATCATGCGAATTGATTCTCTAGAGTATCCTTCAGACAAATGCATTCCGAAACAGCTGGCCCAAAAGTTATTATATCGGGAATTTAAAGAAAAATGTTGAAAATTTATCTGATTTTTTCAATTTTTTTGAATTTTTTATGTATAATTACTATACTGATTATAACTTTGATATAAAAATCATGCAGAATGATCCTCTAGAGTTTTCTTAAAACAATCTCGTTCTAAATCAGCTGGCCCAAAAGTTATTATATCGGAAATTTAAAAAAAAATGTTGAAAATTTATCTAATTTTCTCAATTTTTTTGAATTTTTTATGTATAATTACTATACTGATTATAACTTTGATATAAAAATCATGCAGAATGATCCTCTAGAGTTTTCTTAAAACAATCTCGTTCTAAATAAGCTGGCCCAAAAGTTATTAGACCGGCAATTTAAAGAGAAATATTGGAAATTTATCTAATTTTCTGAATTTTTTTGAATTTTTTGTGTATAATCATTATACCGATTATAACTTTGATATGAAAATCATGCGAATTGATTCTCTAGAGTATCCTTCAGACCAATGCATTCCGAAACAGCTGGCCCAAAAGTTATTATATCGGAAATTTAAAGAAAAATGTTGAAAATTTATCTAATTTTCTCAATTTTTTTGAATTTTTTATGTATAATTACTATACTGATTATAACTTTGATATAAAAATCATGCAGAATGATCCTCTAGAGTTTTCTTAAAACAATCTCGTTCTAAATCAGCTGGCCCAAAAGTTATTAGACCGGCAATTTAAAGAGAAATATTGGAAATTTATCTAATTTTCTGAATTTTTTTGAATTTTTTGTGTATAATCATTATACCGATTATAACTTTAATATGAAAATCATGCGAATTGATTCTCTAGAGTATCCTTCAGACCAATGCATTCCGAAACAGCTGGCCCAAAAGTTATTATATCGGAAATTTAAAGAAAAATGTTGAAAATTTATCTAATTTTCTAAATTTTTTTGAATTTTTTATGTATAATTACTATACTGATTATAACTTTGATATAAAAATCATGCAGAATGATCCTCTACAGTTTTCTTAAAACAATCTCGTTCTAAATCAGCTGGCCCAAAAGTTATTAGACCGGCAATTTAAAGAGAAATGTTGGAAATTTATCTAATTTTCTGATTTTTTTTGAATTTGTGTATAATCATTATACCGATTATAACTTTGATATGAAAATCATGCGAATTGATTCTCTAGAGTATCCTTCAGACAAATGCATTCCGAAACAGCTGGCCCAAAAGTTATTATATCGGAAATTTAAAGAGAAATGTTGGAAATTTATCTAATTTTCTCAATTTTTTTGAATTATTTATGTATAATTACTATACTGATTATAACTTTGATATAAAAATCATGCAGAATGATCCTCTACAGTTTTTTTAAAACAATCTCGTTCTAAATCAGCTGGCCCAAAAGTTATTAGACCGGCAATTTAAAGAGAAATGTTGGAAATTTATCTAATTTTCTGATTTTTTTTGAATTTGTGTATAATCATTATACCGATTATAACTTTGATATGAAAATCATGCGAATTGATTCTCTAGAGTATCCTTCAGACAAATGCATTCCGAAACAGCTGGCCCAAAAGTTATTATATCGGAAATTTAAAGAGAAATGTTGGAAATTTATCTAATTTTCTCAATTTTTCTGAATTATTTATGTATAATTACTATACTGATTATAACTTTGATATAAAAATCATGCAGAATGATCCTCTACAGTTTTCTTAAACCAATCTCGTTCTAAATCAGCTGGCCCAAAAGTTATTAGACCGGCAATTTAAAGAGAAATGTTGGAAATTTATCTAATTTTCTGATTTTTTTTGAATTTTTTGTGTATAATCATTATACCGATTATAACTTTGATATGAAAATCATGCGAATTGATTCTCTAGAGTATCCTTCAGACAAATCCATTCCGAAACAGCTGGCCAAAAAGTTATTATATCGGAAATTTAAAGAAAAATGTTGAAAATTTATCTAATTTTCTCAATTTTTTTGAATTTTTTATGTATAATTACTATACTGATTATAACTTTGATATAAAAATCATGCAGAATGATCCTCTACAGTTTTCTTAAAACAATCTCGTTCTAAATCAGCTGGCCCAAAAGTTATTAGACCGACAATTTAAAGAGAAATGTTGGAAATTTATCTAATTTTCTGATTTTTTTGAATTTGTGTATAATCATTATACCGATTATAACTTTGATATGAAAATCATGCGAATTGATTCTCTAGAGTATCCTCGAGACAAATGCATTCCGAAACAGCTGGCCCAAAAGTTATTATATAGGAAATTTAAAGAGAAATGTTGGAAATTTATCTAATTTTCTGAATTTTTTTGAATTTTTTGTGTATAATCATTATACCGATTATAACTTTGATATGAAAATCATGCGAATTGATTCTCTAGAGTATCCTTCAGACAAATGCATTCCGAAACAGCTGGCCCAAAAGTTATTATATCGGAAATTTAAAGAAAAATGTTGAAAATTTATCTGATTTTTTCAATTTTTTTGAATTTTTTATGTATAATTACTATACTGATTATAACTTTGATATAAAAATCATGCAGAATGATCCTCTAGAGTTTTGTTAAAACAATCTCGTTCTAAATTAGCTGGCCCAAAAGTTATTATATCGGAAATTTAAAAAAAAATGTTGAAAATTTATCTAATTTTCTCAATTTTTTTGAATTTTTTATGTATAATTACTATACTGATCATAACTTTGATATAAAAATCATGCAGAATGATCCTCTAGAGTTTTCTTAAAACAATCTCGTTCTAAATCAGCTGGCCCAAAAGTTATTAGACCGGCAATTTAAAGAGAAATATTGGAAATTTATCTAATTTTCTGAATTTTTTTGAATTTTTTGTGTATAATCATTATACCGATTATAACTTTGATATGAAAATCATGCGAATTGATTCTCTAGAGTATCCTTCAGACCAATGCATTCCGAAACAGCTGGCCCAAAAGTTATTATATCGGAAATTTAAAGAAAAATGTTGAAAATTTATCTAATTTTCTCAATTTTTTTGAATTTTTTATGTATAATTACTATACTGATTATAACTTTGATATAAAAATCATGCAGAATCATCCTCTACAGTTTCCTTAAAACAATCTCGTTCTAAATCAGCTGGCCCAAAAGTTATTAGACCGGCAATTTAAAGAGAAATATTGGAAATTTATCTAATTTTCTGAATTTTTTTGAATTTTTTGTGTATAATCATTATACCGATTATAACTTTGATATGAAAATCATGCGAATTGATTCTCTAGAGTATCCTTCAGACCAATGCATTCCAAAACAGCTGGCCCAAAAGTTATTATATCGGAAATTTAAAGAAAAATGTTGAAAATTTATCTAATTTTCTCAATTTTTTTGAATTTTTTATGTATAATTACTATACTGATTATAACTTTGATATAAAAATCATGCAGAATGATCCTCTAGAGTTTTCTTAAAACAATCTCGTTCTAAATCAGCTGGCCCAAAAGTTATTAGACCGGCAATTTAAAGAGAAATATTGGAAATTTATCTAATTTTCTGAATTTTTTTGAATTTTTTATGTATAATCATTATACCGATTATAACTTTGATATGAAAATCATGCGAATTGATTCTCTAGAGTATCCTTCAGACCAATGCATTCCGAAAAAGCTGGCCCAAAAGTTATTATATCGGAAATTTAAAGAAAAATGTTGAAAATTTATCTAATTTTCTCAATTTTTTTAAATTTTTTATGTATAATCATTATACCGATTATAACTTTGATATGAAAATCATGCGAATTGATTCTCTAGAGTATCCTTCAGACAAATGCATTCCGAAACAGCTGGCCCAAAAGTTATTATATCGGAAATTTAAAGAAAAATGTTGAAAATTTATCTGATTTTTTCAATTTTTTTGAATTTTTTATGTATAATTACTATACTGATTATAACTTTGATATAAAAATCATGCAGAATGATCCTCTAGAGTTTTCTTAAAACAATTTCGTTCTAAATCAGCTGGCCCAAAAGTTATTAGACCGGCAATTTAAAGAGAAATGTTGGAAATTTATCTAATTTTCTGATTTTTTTGAATTTGTGTATAATCATTATACCGATTATAACTTTGATATGAAAATCATGCGAATTGATTCTCTAGAGTATCCTTCAGACAAATGCATTCCGAAACAGCTGGCCCGAAAGTTATTATATCGGAAATTTAAAGAGAAATGTTGGAAATTTATCTAATTTTCTCAATTTTTTTGAATTATTTATGTATAATTACTATACTGATTATAACTTTGATATAAAAATCATGCAGAATGATCCTCTACAGTTTTCTTAAACCAATCTCGTTCTAAATCAGCTGGCCCAAAAGTTATTAGACCGGCAATTTAAAGAGAAATGTTGGAAATTTATCTAATTTTCTGAATTTTTTTGAATTTTTGTGTATAATCATTATACCGATTATAACTTTGATATGAAAATCATGCGAATTGATTCTCTAGAGTATCCTTCAGACAAATCTATTCCGAAACAGCTGGCCAAAAAGTTATTATATCGGAAATTTAAAGAAAAATGTTGAAAATTTATCTAATTTTCTCAATTTTTTTGAATTTTTTATGTATAATCATTATACCGATTATAACTTTGATATGAAAATCATGCGAATTGATTCTCTAGAGTATCCTTCAGACCAATGCATTCCGAAAAAGCTGGCCCAAAAGTTATTATATCGGAAATTTAAAGAAAAATGTTGAAAATTTATCTAATTTTCTCAATTTTTTTGAATTTTTTATGTATAATCATTATACCGATTATAACTTTGATATGAAAATCATGCGAATTGATTCTCTAGAGTATCCTTCAGACAAATGCATTCCGAAACAGCTGGCCCAAAAGTTATTATATCGGAAATTTAAAGAAAAATGTTGAAAATTTATCTGATTTTTTCAATTTTTTTGAATTTTTTATGTATAATCATTATACCGATTATAACTTTGATATGAAAATCATGCGAATTGATTCTCTAGAGTATCCTTCAGACAAATGCATTCCGAAACAGCTGGCCCGAAAGTTATTATATCGGAAATTTAAAGAGAAATGTTGGAAATTTATCTAATTTTCTCAATTTTTTTGAATTATTTATGTATAATCATTATACCGATTATAACTTTGATATAAAAATCATGCAGAATGATCCTCTAGAGTTTTATTAAAACAATCTCGTTCTAAATCAGCTGGCCCAAAAGTTATTAGACCGGCAATTAGAAGAGAAATATTGGAAATTTATCTAATTTTCTGAATTTTTTTGAATTTTTTGTGTATAATCATTATACCGATTATAACTTTGATATGAAAATCATGCGAATTGATTCTCTAGAGTATCCTTCAGACCAATGCATTCCGAAACAGCTGGCCCAAAAGTTATTATATCGGAAATTTAAAGAAAAATGTTGAAAATTTATCTAATTTTCTCAATTTTTTTGAATTTTTATGTATAATTACTATACTGATTATAACTTTGATATAAAAATCATGCAGAATGATCCTCTACAGTTTTCTTAAAACAATCTCGTTCTAAATCAGCTGGCCCAAAAGTTATTAGACCGGCAATTTAAAGAGAAATGTTGGAAATTTATCTAATTTTCTGATTTTTTTTGAATTTGTGTATAATCATTATACCGATTATAACTTTGATATGAAAATCATGCGAATTGATTCTCTAGAGTATCCTTCAGACAAATGGATTCCGAAACAGCTGGCCAAAAAGTTATTATATCGGAAATTTAAAGAAAAATGTTGAAAATTTATCTAATTTTCTCAATTTTTTTGAATTTTTTATGTATAATTACTATACTGATTATAACTTTGATATAAAAATCATGCAGAATGATCCTCTAGAGTTTTCTTAAAACAATCTCGTTCTAAATCAGCTGGCCCAAAAGTTATTAGACCGGCAATTTAAAGAGAAATATTGGAAATTTATCTAATTTTCTGAATTTTTTTGAATTTTTTGTGTATAATCATTATACCGATTATAACTTTGATATGAAAATCATGCAAATTGATTTTCTAGAGTATCCTTCGGACAAATGCATTCCGAAACAGCTGGCCCAAAAGTTATTATATCGGAAATTTAAAGAGAAATGTTGGAAATTTATCTAATTTTCTCAATGTTTTTGAATTATTTATGTATAATTACTATACTGATTATAACTTTGATATAAAAATCATGCAGAATGATCCTCTACAGTTTTCTTAAACCAATCTCCTTCAAAATCAGCTGGCCCAAAAGTTATTATATCGGAAATTCAAAGAGAAATGTTGGAAATTTATCTAATTTTCTGAATTTTTTTGAATTTTTTGTGTATAAACATTATACCAATTATAACTTTGATATGAAAATCATGCCAATTGATTCTCTAGAGTATCCTTCAGAAAAATGCAGTCCGAAACACCTGGCCCAAAAGTTATTAGACCGGCAATTTAAAGAGAAATGTTGAAAATTTATCTAATTTTCTCAATTTGTTGAATATTTTATGTATAATTACTATACTGATTATAACTTTGATATAAAAATCATGCAGAATGATTCTCTAGAGTTTTCTTAAAACAATCGCATTTTAAATCAGCTGGCCCAAAAGTTATTAGACCGGCAATTTAAAGAAAAATGTTGGAAATTTATCTAATTTTCTCAATTTTTTGAATTTTGAACATATAATTATTTTACTAATTATAACTTTAATATGAAAATCATGCAAATTGATTTTCTAGAGTATCCTTCGGACAAATGCATTCCGAAACAGCTGGCCCAAAAGTTATTATATAGGAAATTTAAAGAGAAATGTTGGAAATTTATCTGATTTTCTGAATTTTTTTGAATTTTTTGTGTATAATTATTATACCGATTATAACTTTGATATGAAAATCATGCGAATTGATTCTCTAGAGTATCCTTCAGACAAATGCAGTCCGAAACACCTGGCCCAAAAGTTATTAGACCGGCAATTTGAAGAAAAATGTTGAAAATTTATCTAATTTTCTCAATTTTTTGAATTTTTTATGTATAATTACTATACTGATTATAACTTTGATATAAAAATCATGCAGAATGATCCTCTAGAGTTTTCTTAAAACAATCTCGTTCTAAATCAGCTGGCCCAAAAGTTATTAGACCGGCAATTTAAAGAGAAATGTTGGAAATTTATCTAATTTTCTTAATTTTTTTGAATTTTGAACATATAATTATTTTACTAATTATAACTTTGATATGAAAATCATGCAGAATGATTCTCTAGAGTTTTCTTAAAACAATCGCATTCAGAATCAGCTGGCTCAAAAGTTATTAGACCGGCAATTTAAAGGAAAATGTTGAAAATTTATCTAATTTCTCAATTTTTTGAATTTTGAACATATAATTATTTTACTAATTATAACTTTAATATGAAAATCATGCAAATTGATTCTCTACAGTATCCTCGAGACAAATGCATTCCGAAACAGCTGGCCCAAAAGTTATTATATAGGAAATTTAAAGAGAAATGTTGGAAATTTATCTAATTTTCTGAATTTTTTGAATTTTTTGTGTATAATCATTATACCGATTATAACTTTGATATGAAAATCATGCGAATTGATTCTCTAGAGTATCCTTCAGACAAATGCATTCCGAAACAGCTGGCCCAAAAGTTATTATATCGGAAATTTAAAGAAAAATGTTGAAAATTTATCTGATTTTTTCAATTTTTTTGAATTTTTTATGTATAATTACTATACTGATTATAACTTTGATATAAAAATCATGCAGAATGATCCTCTAGAGTTTTCTTAAAACAATTTCGTTCTAAATCAGCTGGCCCAAAAGTTATTAGACCGGCAATTTAAAGAGAAATATTGGAAATTTATCTAATTTTCTGAATTTTTTTGAATTTTTTGTGTATAATCATTATACCGATTATAACTTTGATATGAAAATCATGCGAATTGGTTCTCTAGAGTATCCTTCAGACCAATGCATTCCGAAACAGCTGGCCCAAAAGTTATTATATCGGAAATTTAAAGAAAAATGTTGAAAATTTATCTAATTTTCTCAATTTTTTTGAATTTTTTAAGTATAATTACTATACTGATTATAACTTTGATATAAAAATCATGCAGAATGATCCTCTAGAGTTTTCTTAAAACAATCTCGTTCTAAATCAGCTGGCCCAAAAGTTATTAGACCGGCAATTTAAAGAGAAATATTGGAAATTTATCTAATTTTCTGAATTTTTTTGAATTTTTTGTGTATAATCATTATACCGATTATAACTTTGATATGAAAATCATGCGAATTGATTCTCTAGAGTATCCTTCAGACCAATGCATTCCGAAACAGCTGGCCCAAAAGTTATTATATCGGAAATTTAAAGAAAAATGTTGGAAATTTATCTAATTTTCTCAATTTTTTTGAATTATTTATGTATAATTACTATACTGATTATGACTTTGATATAAAAATCATGCAGAATGATCCTCTAGAGTTTTCTTAAAACAATCTCGTTCTAAATCAGCTGGCCCAAAAGTTATTAGACCGGCAATTTAAAGAGAAATGTTGGAAATTTATCTAATTTTCTGATTTTTTTTGAATTTGTGTATAATCATTATACCGATTATAACTTTGATATGAAAATCATGCGAATTGATTCTCTAGAGTATCCTTCAGACAAATGCATTCTGAAACAGCTGGCCCAAAAGTTATTATATCGGAAATTTAAAGAGAAATGTTGGAAATTTATCTAATTTTCTTAATTTTTTTGAATTATTTATGTATAATTACTATACTGATTATAACTTTGATATAAAAATCATGCAGAATGATCCTCTACAGTTTTCTTAAACCAATCTCGTTCTAAATCAGCTGGCCCAAAAGTTATTAGACCGGCAATTTAAAGAGAAATGTTGGAAATTTATCTAATTTTCTGATTTTTTTTGAATTTGTGTATAATCATTATACCGATTATAACTTTGATATGAAAATCATGCGAATTGATTCTCTAGAGTATCCTTCAGACAAATGCATTCCGAAACAGCTGGCCAAAAAGTTATTATATCGGAAATTTAAAGAAAAATGTTGAAAATTTATCTAATTTTCTCAATTTTTTTGAATTTTTTATGTATAATTACTATACTGATTATAACTTTGATATAAAAATCATGCAGAATGATCCTCTACAGTTTTCTTAAAACAATCTCGTTCTAAATCAGCTGGCCCAAAAGTTATTAGACCGACAATTTAAAGAGAAATGTTGGAAATTTATCCAATTTTCTGATTTTTTTTGAATTTGTGTATAATCATTATACCGATTATAACTTTGATATGAAAATCATGCGAATTGATTCTCTAGAGTATCCTTCAGACAAATGCATTCCGAAACAGCTGGCCAAAAAGTTATTATATTGGAAATTTAAAGAAAAATGTTGAAAATTTATCTAATTTTCTCAATTTTTTTGAATTTTTTATGTATAATTACTATACTGATTATAACTTTGATATAAAAATCATGCAGAATGATCCTCTAGAGTTTTCTTAAAACAATCTCGTTCTAAATCAGCTGGCCCAAAAGTTATTAGACCGGCAATTTAAAGAGAAATATTGGAAATTTATCTAATTTTCTGAATTTTTTTGAATTTTTTATGTATAATCATTATACCGATTATAACTTTGATATGAAAATCATGCGAATTGATTCTCTAGAGTATCCTTCAGACCAATGCATTCCGAAAAAGCTGGCCCAAAAGTTATTATATCGGAAATTTAAAGAAAAATGTTGAAAATTTATCTAATTTTCTCAATTTTTTTGAATTTTTTATGTATAATTACTATACTGATAATAACTTTGATATAAAAATCATGCAGAATGATCCTCTACAGTTTTCTTAAAACAATCTCGTTCTAAATCAGCTGGCCCAAAAGTTATTAGACCGGCAATTTAAAGAGAAATGTTGGAAATTTATCTAATTTTCTGATTTTTTTTGAATTTGTGTATAATCATTATACCGATTATAACTTTGATATGAAAATCATGCGAATTGATTCTCTAGAGTATCCTTCAGACAAATGCATTCCGAAACAGCTGGCCCGAAAGTTATTATATCGGAAATTTAAAGAAAAATGTTGGAAATTTATCTAATTTTCTCAATTTTTTTGAATTATTTATGTATAATTACTATACTGATTATAACTTTGATATAAAAATCATGCAGAATGATCCTCTACAGTTTTCTTAAACCAATCTCGTTCTAAATCAGCTGGCCCAAAAGTTATTAGACCGGCAATTTAAAGAGAAATGTTGGAAATTTATCTAATTTTCTGATTTTTTTTGAATTTTTTGTGTATAATCATTATACCGATTATAACTTTGATATGAAAATCATGCGAATTAATTCTCAAGAGTATCCTTCAGACAAATCTATTCCGAAACAGCTGGCCAAAAAGTTATTATATCGGAAATTTAAAGAAAAATGTTGAAAATTTATCTAATTTTCTCAATTTTTTTGAATTTTTTATGTATAATTACTATACTGATTATAACTTTGATATAAAAATCATGCAGAATGATCCTCTAGAGTTTTATTAAAACAATCTCGTTCTAAATCAGCTGGCCCAAAAGTTATTAGACCGGCAATTTAAAGAGAAATATTAAAAATTTATCTAATTTTCTGAATTTTTTTGAATTTTTTGTGTATAATCATTATACAGATTATAACTTTGATATGAAAATCATGCGAATTGATTCTCTAGAGTATCCTTCAGACCAATGCATTCCGAAACAGCTGGCCCAAAAGTTATTATATCGGAAATTTAAAGCAAAATGTTGAAAATTTATCTAATTTTCTCAATTTTTTTGAATTTTTTATGTATAATTACTATACTGATTATAACTTTGATATAAAAATCATGCAGAATGATCCTCTACAGTTTTCTTAAAACAATCTCGTTCTAAATCAGCTGGCCCAAAAGTTATTAGACCGACAATTTAAAGAGAAATGTTGGAAATTTATCTAATTTTCTGATTTTTTTTGAATTAGTGTATAATCATTATACCGATTATAACTTTGATATGAAAATCATGCGAATTGATTCTCTAGAGTATCCTTCAGACAAATGGATTCCGAAACAGCTGGCCAAAAAGTTATTATATCGGAAATTTAAAGAAAAATGTTGAAAATTTATCTAATTTTCTCAATTTTTTTGAATTTTTTATGTATAATTACTATACTGATTATAACTTTAATATAAAAATCATGCAGAATGATCCTCTAGAGTTTTCTTAAAACAATCTCGTTCTAAATCAGCTGGCCCAAAAGTTATTAGACCGGCAATTTAAAGAGAAATATTGGAAATTTATCTAATTTTCTGAATTTTTTTGAATTTTTTGTGTATAATCATTATACCGATTATAACTTTGATATGAAAATCATGCAAATTGATTTTCTAGAGTATCCTTCGGACAAATGCATTCCGAAACAGCTGGCCCAAAAGTTATTATATCGGAAATTTAAAGAGAAATGTTGGAAATTTATCTAATTTTCTCAATGTTTTTGAATTATTTATGTATAATTACTATACTGATTATAACTTTGATATAAAAATCATGCAGAATGATCCTCTACAGTTTTCTTAAACCAATCTCCTTCAAAATCAGCTGGCCCAAAAGTTATTATATCGGAAATTCAAAGAGAAATGTTGGAAATTTATCTAATTTTCTGAATTTTTTTGAATTTTTTGTGTATAAACATTATACCAATTATAACTTTGATATGAAAATCATGCCAATTGATTCTCTAGAGTATCCTTCAGAAAAATGCAGTCCGAAACATCTGGCCCAAAAGTTATTAGACCGGCAATTTAAAGAGAAATGTTGAAAATTTATCTAATTTTCTCAATTTGTTTAATATTTTATGTATAATTACTATACTGATTATAACTTTGATATAAAAATCATGCAGAATGATCCTCTAGAGTTTTCTTAAAACAATCTCGTTCTAAATCAGCTGGCTCAAAAGTTATTAGACCGGCAATTTAAAGAAAAATGTTGGAAATTTATCTAATTTCTTAATTTTTTGAATTTTGAACATATAATTATTTTACTAATTATAACTTTGATATGAAAATCATGCAAATTGATTCTCTACAGTATCCTCGAGACAAATGCATTCCGAAACAGCTGGCCCAAAAGTTATTATATAGATAATTTAAAGAGAAATGTTGGAAATTTATCTAATTTTCTGAATTTTTTTGAATTTTTTGTGTATAATCATTATACCGATTATAACTTTGATATGAAAATCATGCGAATTGATTCTCTAGAGTATCCTTCAGACAAATGCATTCCGAAACAGCTGGCCCAAAAGTTATTATATCGGAAATTTAAAGAAAAATGTTGAAAATTTATCTAATTTTCTCAATTTTTTTGAATTTTTTATGTATAATTACTATACTGATTATAACTTTGATATAAAAATCATGCAGAATGATCCTCTAGAGTTTTCTTAAAACAATCTCGTTCTAAATCAGCAGGCCCAAAAGTTATTAGACCGGCAATTTAAAGAGAAATATTGGAAATTTATCTAATTTTCTGAATTTTTTTGAATTTTTTGTGTATAATCATTATACCGATTATAACTTTGATATGAAAATCATGCGAATTGATTCTCTAGAGTATCCTTCAGACCAATGCATTCCGAAACAGCTGGCCCAAAAGTTATTATATCGGAAATTTAAAGAAAAATGTTGAAAATTTATCTAATTTTCTCAATTTTTTTGAATTTTTCATGTATAATTACTATACTGATTATAACTTTGATATAAAAATCATGCAGAATGATCCTCTACAGTTTTCTTAAAACAATCTCGTTCTAAATCAGCTGGCCCAAAAGTTATTAGACCGGCAATTTAAAGAGAAATGTTGGAAATTTATCTAATTTTCTGATTTTTTTTGAATTTTTTGTGTATAATCATTATACTGATTATAACTTTGATATGAAAATCATGCGAATTGATTCTCTAGAGTATCCTTCAGGCAAATGCATTCCGAAACAGCTGGCCAAAAAGTTATTATATCGGAAATTTAAAGAAAAATGTTGAAAATTTATCTAATTTTCTCAATTTTTTTGAATTTTTTATGTATAATTACTATACTGATTATAACTTTGATATAAAAATCATGCAGAATGATCCTCTAGAGTTTTCTTAAAACAATCTCGTTCTAAATCAGCTGGCCCAAAAGTTATTAGACCGGCAATTTAAAGAGAAATATTGGAAATTTATCTAATTTTCTGAATTTTTTTGAATTTTTTGTGTATAATCATTATACCGATTATAACTTTGATATGAAAATCATGCGAATTGATTCTCTACAGTATCCTCGAGACAAATGCATTCCGAAACAGCTGGCCCAAAAGTTATTATATAGGAAATTTAAAGAGAAATGTTGGAAATTTATCTAATTTTCTGAATTTTTTTGAATTTTTTGTGTATAATTATTATACCGATTATAACTTTGATATGAAAATCATGCAGAATGATCCTCTAGAGTTTTCTTAAAACAATCGCATTCCAAATCAGCTGGCCCAAAAGTTATTAGACCGGCAATTTAAAGAGAAATGTTGGAAATTTATCTAATTTTCTCAATTTTTTGAATCTTTAATGTATAATTATTTTACTAATTATTACTTTGATATGAAAATCATGCAAATTGATTCTCTCGAGTATCCTCGAGACAAATGCATTCTGAAACAGCTGGCCCAAAAGTTATTATATCGGAAATTTAAAGAAAAATGTTAAAAATTTATCTAATTATCTCAATTTTTTTGAATTTTTTATGTATAATTATTATACCGATTATAACTTTGATATAAAAATCATGCAGAATGATTCTCTAGAGTTTCCTCAAAACAATCGCATTCCAAATCAGCTGGCCCAAAAGTTATTAGACCGGCAATTGAAAGAGAAATGTTGGAAATTTATCTAATTTTCTTAATTTTTTGAATATTTAATGTATAATTATTTTACTAATTATAACTTCGATATGAAAATCATGCAAATTGATCCTCTCGAGTATCCTCGAGACAAATGCATTCTAAAACAGCTGGCCCGAAAGTTATTATATCTGAAATTTAAAGAGAAATGTTGGAAATTTATCTGATTATCTCAATTTTTTTGATTTTTTATTGTATAATTATTTTACTAATTATAACTTTGATATGAAAATCATGCAAATTGATTCTCTCGAGTATCCTTGAGACAAATGCATGCCGAAACAGCTGGCCCAAAAGTTATTATATCGGAAATTTAAAGAAAAATGTTGAAAATTTATCTAATTATCTCAATTTTTTTGAATTTTTTATGTATCATTATTATACTGATTATAACTTTGATATAAAAATCATGCAGAATGATTCTCTAGAGTTTCCTTAAAACAATCGCATTCCAAATCAGCTGGCCTAAAAGTTATTAGACCGGCAATTTAAAGAGAAATGTAATAGATGGTCAGCTTATTGGGAATGCAATTATTTCAAGCTATATCCGGAGAATCATTCTGAATGATTTTTATATCAAAGTTATAATAAATATAATAGTTTTACATTCAAAATTCAAAAAAAATTAGAAAATTCGATAATTTTCAAACATTTTTTTTCTAATAGCCGGTCTAATAACTTTTGGGTTAGCTGATTCGGAATGCATTTGCCTCAAGGAAACTCTAGAGAATCTTTTCGCATGATTCTTATATCAAAGTTATAATTGATAAAATGATTATATAATCAAATTTTAAAAAAATTAAGAAGATTAGATAAATTTCAAACACTTTTCTTATAATAGCCGGTCTTATAACTTTTGGGCCAGCTGTTTTGGAATGCAGTTGTCTGAAGGATACTCTAGAGAATCAATTCGCATGATTTTCATATCAAAGTTATAATCGGTATAATGATTATACACAAAAAATTCAAAAAAATTCAGATAATTAGATAAATTTCCATTATTCCTCTTTGAATTTCCGATATAATAACTTTTGGGCCAGCTGATTTGGAATGCGATTGTTTCAAGGAAACTCTAGGGAATCCTTCTGCATGATTCTTATATCAAAGTTATAATCAGTATAATAAGTATACATAAAAAATTAAAAAAAATTGAGAAAATTAGATAAATTTTCAACATTTTTCTTTAAATTGTCGGTCTAATAACTTTTGGGCCAGCTGATTTGGAATGCGATTGTTTTAAGGAAACTCTAGAGAATGATTCTGCATGATTTCTATATCAAAGTTATATTCAGTATAATAATTATACATAAAAAAAAAAAAGGAGAAAATTAGATAAATTTCCAACATTTCTCTTTAAATTTCCGATATAATAACTTTTGGGCCAGCTGATTTAGAATGCGATTGTTTTAAGAAAACTCTAGAAAATCATTCTGCATGATTTTCATATCAAAGCTATAATCAGTATAATAATTATACATAAAAAATTCAAGAAAATTGAGAAAATTCGATAAATTTCCAACATTTTTCTTTAAATTTCCTATATAATAACTCTTGGGCCAGCTGTTTCGGAATGCATTTTTCTCGAGGATACGCGAAAGAATTAATTTGCATGATTTTCATATCAAAGTTATAATTAGTAAAATAATTATACATTAAAAATTCAAAAAATTGAGAAAATTAAATAAATTTTCAACATTTCTTTTTAAATTACCGGTATAATAACTTTTGGGCCAGCTGATTTGGAATGCGATTGTTTCAAGGAAACTCTAGAGAATCTTTCTGCATGATTTTTATATCAAAGTTATAATCAGTATAATAATTATACATAAAAAATTCAAAAAATTGAGAAAATTAGATAAATTTTCAACATTTTTCTTTAAATTGCCGGTCTAATAACTTTTGGGCCAGCTGATTTAGAATGCGATTGTTTTAAGAAAACTCTAGAAAATCATTCTGCATGATTTTCATATCAAAGTTATAATCAGTATAATAATTATACATAAAAAATTCAAAAAAATTGAGAAAATTCGATAAATTTTTAACATTTTTCTTCAAATTTCCTATATAATAACTCTTGGGCCAGCTGTTTCGGAATGCATTTTTCTCGAGGATACTCGGAAGAATCAATTTGCATGATTTTCATATCAAAGTTATAATTAGTAAAATAATTATACATTAAAAATTCAAAAAATTGAGAAAATTAGATAAATTTTCAACATTTCTCTTTAAATTTCCGGTATAATAACTTTTGGGCCAGCTGATTTGGAATGCGATTGTTTCAAGGAAACTCTAGAGAATCTTTCTGCATGATTTTTATATCAAAGTTATAATCAGTATAATAATTATACATAAAAAATTCAAAAAAATTGAGAAAATTAGATAAATTTTCAACATTTTTCTTTAAATTGTCGGTCTAATAACTTTTGGGCCAGCTGATTTGGAATACGATTGTTTTAAGGAAACTCTAGAGAATCATTCTGCATGATTTTCATATCGAATTTATAATCAGTATAATAATCATACATAAGAATGTCAAAAAAATTGAGAAGATCAGATAAATTTCCAACATTCCTCTATAAATTTTCGATATAGAAACTTTTGGGCCAGCTGCTTCGGACTGCATTTGTCTGGAGGATACTCTAGAGAATAAATTCGCATGATTTTCATATCAAAGTCATAATCAATTTAATAGTTATACATTCAAAATTCAAAAAAAATTGAGGAAATTCGATAATTTTCAACATTTCTTTTTAAATTTCCGATATAATAACTGTTGGGCCAGCTGTTTCGGAATGCATTTGTCTCGAGGATACTCGAGAGAATCAATTTGCATGATTTTTATCTTAAAGTTATAATTAGTAAAATAATTATACATTAAAAATTCAAAAAATTGAGAAAATTAGATAAATTTCCAACATTCCTCTTTAAATTGCCGGTCTAATAACTTTTGGGCCAGCTGATTTGGAATGCGATTGTTTTAAGGAAACTCTAGAGAATCATTCTGCATGATTTTTATATCAAAGTTATAATGAGTATAATAATTATACATAAAAAATTCAAAAATTTGAGATAATTAGATAAATTTTCAACATTTTTCTTTAAATTTCCGATATAATAACTTTTGGGCCAGCTGTTTTGGAATGCATTTGTCTCGAGGAAACTCTTGAGAATCTGTTTGCATGATTTTTATATTAAAGTTACAATTTATTAAATAGTTACAAATCAATAATTCCGAAAAATTGATAAAATCTTAAAAATTTTGAGGTTAATAAACAAAATAATTATAGTCATTACTTTTGGGCCAGCAATTATACGACGCGATGATCTTTAGAAATTATTAAGGGATTAATTCTATTGATTTTTGTGCTAATCCAATCATTGATAAAGTATTAATATTTATTAAGTGTGGTAATCTGCGATTTTCTAAAGTTTGGTTATTTTATTGTTTAAACTTTTATTATTAAAGATAATTGATTACTTAGTTCTATGTATTGCTAAAAATACATGATTCATTATTATTTAACATTATTTGAGTGATATTTGGTAGAAATGAGAGTATAAAAAGTATCGGGTCCCTCATGCTTCTACGCCTATGTACGGCGGATAGGTTCAGCGGGTAGCTTCAGCTTCATATATTGCAGAAGATATCAAATTTCCGAAATCTGAAAATACCTAAAACGTAAACATTCATTTATTCTTTTGGCCAACCAAATTTACATCAATGAACGTTTAACGTTTAGTCATCGTAATAAGCTGGGTATTATCTAATGGCTTTTTGAACGGGCGCCCAAAGTGGTATATAAGACTGTTTAACGTAATAATACATTACGGAACGGATCATGCGAGAGCGGAATGCGTGTTAAAAGCATATGTGTGGGATGACGAAGGTAAATCGGAAGTTATGCATAAGTTATACACATGAAAGGGCATAAACCCGAGAGAGAGAGAGACCCAAGAAAGTGCGCTTTTAAAAATAATAACTGGCAACCAGTTGCACTGCAGCAGTTTATATACTCCTGAATGAAAACCGCCGTAAAAGTGAGGAAGTTGAACGGTTAATGGTGGTAAGAAAAAAAAAAGAAAAAAAGATTGGGGCGAGGAGTGAGTTGTGGTTATGAGGTTAGCAATCGAGTAATGATTCATGATTCTACTTTACCGGTAGAGTTACCGGTTGGTGCAGTATCTACCTTTTTTTTGAGGTTATGATTGAAAAAAAAATTGGTATATTTATTCTTATAAGCTTTGAAATGATTTATATGATCTATTTATGCTGAAAAAATTCATATTTACAATTCTATCTATAAGGAAACGTGGAATTAAGTTTCAAATTTACATAAATCTGAGTTTCTTTCATTTAAATATTGCGTTTCAGTTTATGAAAAAAGAGATCATTAAACGTGCAAAAAGAAAAACATAAAAAAATTGTTAAAAAGTTGAAGAATAACTTATTTATTTATTAAATATTTGAGTTTTTGAGAAAAAACTGTTTCCTTCCATTCATTTAGTCAAAAATAATCTTCTTCAAACCGGAAGTAAAATGCAATAAAAATAATTAAGAAGTTATTTAATAATTAAAAAATAATAATATAACGTTAGTAGAAAACGTATTTTGGACAATAAATATAACCGAGACGAGAAATGCATAAAAATAATCCAAATACCAGCAATACATTCTGCGTGTATCATCAAAACACATCATAGAGAAATTTTTCCTCTTAATATTTTATCCAATTAATTAAAACGAAAAATTAATTAAAAACGAATAACGAAGGTTACTTGAATAAAGGAAAACTCTTAAAAACAATGTGTACAAAGTATGAAAACCAAATTTAATCAGAAACTAATTGACATAATTACTTTAAACTTGGCAATGCAACTATTTTCCATTAAGTGGAGGATACTTGAATTAAGGAATAATACAGCAATTAGAAGAAAACTAAAATTATCGAGTAAAACCTTGTCTTTTTTTACAAACTCTAGTAATTGGATTATAATTGCTTCCAATATATATTACCGTTTGAAATAAAAAAAAAAACCAAGTTAAATATCAATTCTGCAGTTAACTATTCTTTTTTGTTACTTTGTAAATGGTCCAATGAAATTGAAAGGCACAAATACCAAGCTGTGACAATGTTCCAACAACTGACATTATAATTTATCTGATTCTAAAATTAAGTAAGCATCTTCTTAACAATAAATAGTTGAGCTTGCTGCATAAGTAATGCAAAATATACAATTTCTTATTCTTACATCATGAACGATTCGGAATTTAGAAGTATAACCTTGTTAACAGTAATATTGGATATTCATTTATGAAATTCAGTTTAAAATACTTTGATCAAAAGACTAACATACATTGTTTCTATGAATCACAAATATTTCAATATATTGGTTTAATAACAATGATTCATTGAAAAGACACGCAAGAAACTGGTCCAATTGTAATACAAATGTATTTGGGATTATCAGCTTACATGTGAAATATTTCAAAGTAATAATTTGTACCGGATTTTCATTGAAATATTTTCTTGTTTCGTGAAATAAAAGAGTAAAGTGAGAAATTTAAAAATTATTTCGTTTCTGTAAATTTGACAAATGTTGCAAAAACGGAAAAATTTAACAAAAGCATAAGTCGTTTAAATAATAGTCGAAATTATTTATATACTTATTTTGGAATCATTTCATTTGAATACTTAAATTATTTTATAATCCTAGAAAATACTTCGTGCGCAACAAATAAAAAAACTACTTTTAAGATTTGACTTGAATAATTAAAAAAGAAATGATCGATTTTCTATACAGAAAAAGAATAATCAGCCTAGATACTCTTGCATGAAGACAACTACCCAATATCACGAGATGCAGAGAGAACGAGTGAGGGAGAGAGAGAGAGAGTCAAAGCAAAAGTATAAAACGTACACTCTCTCGAGTCGAGTGGGTCACCCCGAATCCAATCTAAGATTTGGCTCTACGCCTGGAGGCCTCCGCAAAGGTTAACGATCCTACTTTGCTGTTAACTCCGTCGAAAAATTGGACGATCGCGAACTGGTCTATATGTATATGCACGTTCTGATATATACTATGTCACTATCTCTCTAATGTTATGTTATGCTACCACTGCAACTCCACTGCTCTCTCTCTCTCTCTCTCTCTTTCATTCTGTGATCACCTTGACTTGAATTATCTAATCTCAAATCGAGATTCCTCAAAGCGCAATCCGGAGCGGAACAACCAGTTTTCGCGGAATCTGACCTCTTGGGTTTGTCTTTTAATTCTCTTTTTTTTCTTTTTCTTTTTGTTTGCTGCCTCGTGTACTTTCTTTTGGGATTTCTTAATCAATGACCAATGAAATGTGAAGCAGGTTTGTTATTTTTACGAGACATGCTATACGATTTTCTAGTCTACCGTTGAATTTATTTGATCGCTCAAGAAATATGGTTCTATGCTAAGTTTTAACGGTAGTTCTGGTTATTCTTTTTTAAATTTTAAAGAATCGTTTAATCTTCATTAAGTATATGCACGTTCAAATAATATAGGCATTACTTCTATAATTGTAAAATGTATTTTCATAAATGGAATAACTTTAGAAATATTTAATTTTACGAAGATCGTAAGATGAAAATTTTATTATAACCGATGCGGTACCATTCAATTGATATTTACGGTACAATTTTATTATAACTTTGTCAGTAAATATTAAAAAGGACAAATGAAACAAAGGTTTATTAATTATAAAATTAGCTTGTCGAAGAGAGAATCGACAGTTTAATTTTTTATGTTTATAAATCGTTTTTATATTGTTCCAATTAAATGATATTGCGAAATTAATGATATTTTTGATGAGACAACAGGCGACTTGGTGTGCACATTTAAAAGCAAAGTTTTCACAAGATTTTACGAATTAATCATACGATTTAAATTGTCAACCGATCCATTCATCTTCTACGAGAAGATAATTTTGTAAAAGATAATGAAAAATCAGCTGTCATTTATATATCGATCGAGCACGAAAATGCAAAGTGGTATTTCACATAAATTAATGTTATTGTTTGAAACATATGTTTGCACATTTGTTTTGGCTCTTTGTATAAGCTGATTTAAACAGCTGCATCGATTTTTGATGATTCAGATATTGTCTTGGCCGTGAATGGATGTATTCGTGAAAAACAATGAAACAACTTTTCATTTGTTGATATTTTTTTGTTTCAAGACAATTTTTTTTCGTTGACAAACGAGGTGTTCCGGATATTTAAAGCTGATACATTTCCTTCATCCTTGAATATCCAGAGCCTCAAATTTAATTAAATATTTAAATTTTAAAAATAAAGAAATGTTTCATTGAATGTTAATTGCAATAAATTTTAGTTCATATCTTACTTTTATTAGATTGTACTTTAATATGATAATGACAGAAAAATGATGAATCACAAAAACATTTTTAAATACATATGAAAATAATAAAAACCTTTGATTTTGAAACCTAAGCAAGAAAAAAAGATTCTAATAAAAAGTAATCTGAATCCTTCATACAAAAGCTATTCTCTTTGGTCGATTTATAAGTCGTTGCGTGACGATGTTCCAGAACGAAAATCGGCCCGACAATATAAAATTTCCTGGGCAAGAGAGAAAAACAAGAGAGAAGAATTTTTCAAGCACTGTCGCGTCTCTCTTTCGCATCATCAATTTAATAGTAAGGTTTATTTCTGAAAACGTATACAGTGTTCTCCTCTATTTTCTTCTTCTTCGTCTTCCCGCGACCTATATTTTCCCTCGCACGCACCGAAAAACTAAGAAATAATATACAACGCAGTTATAGGAACGCATCGAGTTATAAACCAAAGAGAGAGAGCAACATTTAAGACGATTTCCGGTGACGATGCCGATGACGATGTAGAGAGATGGGTGACTAATGGCTTAGGAAAAAGTATTTTCGTGCTACTAATTGTTAAGGCGACATTTCTCGATGCATGTATGTTTTTATCGTAATTAGCGTAATTACGCGTTGTTAAGTATGACCATGCTTAAGTTTTAATTTTAAAAAAATATATTGAAATTCAGCTGAAATTAAGTATATATTTTAAAATGTTAACATTGTTTTTTTTTTTTATTTTGTTTAAAGGAGAAACACAAGTATTTGTAAATATTATGCAAGTGTCAGAAGTCAAGTCCTACAATAACGTGACGAAAACACTAATTTGTTTTTCAAGATATTCACTGTATACTTATATTGTAATTAGAAATACATTAAGTTGAAAATTTTTTAAATAAATATTTCAATAATATTATTTGTAAAAACTTTTTTATGCGTTTGATATTGTAATGAAAAACTTTTTATCGAATAAATTGATATAAATCAAAATTTTTATTTATAAAAAACTTTTTAGATGCCAATAATGTAATTAAAGTTAATAATGTATTCGTATATTTGCAAAGCACAAAAATAAAACAATAAATCAAAAATTTTGATAAATAGATTATTGGTATGATCACGAGGAATGTTGCCAAATGAAGAATTAAAAAGCATTTTTAATGTTGAGCAATCAAAATGTCAACATGGGGACGAATGTGAATCAGTGAAAAAGTATGTTATAAACATTCTTACAAGTGCCAACCAGTGACTAAAGTGCAAAAAACTTTATGCACTTACAGTCGGATGACATTAATTGAACTAACGACAGAATCAATAGATATGAAAACAATAACTATATATAAACATTTAATTTATTATAAGTTAATTGTGTAACCATTAGTTAAATAACATTGATTAGATCAACGATTGATCTAACACAGGATTAATACTATTTATCAATTTCTTATATCAATATTTATTCACTGTAAATCAATTTCTTGTAGATTTAAACAATCACATGTAAAAATGGAAATAATCAAAGTGCAACTTGATGAGTGAAATTTTCTCTTCTTGGAAAAGTAAGAGTGAAAGTTCATCGATATTCAAATATCAACTTTGATATGAGTCATCATTCAATTATTTTAAGTCATAAAGTTTCCAAAAATATAACTCGAAGGGCCATTGCAGGCGCCCAAGAAAGAGCCTTGAATCCCAGCCAACAATTGGGAAAACGTCAAGTCACATACTCTACAGACAGTCGACAAAAAAGATTTTAGAAAAATAAGAGAAAACCTTCGCTAACACTTTCTATCTTTTTCTACCTATGTAATAGTTGGATTATACAAAAGACTCTGACACAACACTAGCTTATCGATGAACGTCTATGTACACAATGTTGAACTAATAAGAAAGATTTACTTGTGAAACTTTATCTCTTATTTCATCTAAGACAAACGCACAGAAGAAAAAATTGTAACAGCTTGTGCAACAAAGTAAAGTACCACTTATCAGAAATAAAAATCAGTATATGTTTAAATTTTATCAGACAAAAATTCTTCTTATCTCTACTATGATATACTAATAATAAACTAAGAATTTGATATTTAATGTACCCTACTCTAATTCAAAAACAAACTTTAATTGTCTATGAAAATGGCTCTTTAGGACAAGGATGACTGTTATCTGTATGTACTAATAATAAATTTTATATTTTTGAAAAGTTATAGCCTCTCAGCCAATTGAAATTTAAGATGAAACTTGAACCAAAACAAGACACTAAAATAACTCTGCTATCTATTTTTTCTTATAAAGAGAGTTCATTAAAATACTGTGTTCAACTGTACCAAACTAAAAATAAACCTCAACTGATAGAATTAAAATCATCATTTGACAAATATTTCAAATAAATATTAAAATTAAGACATGATTTTAAAAAATAAAATAATATTTATAATCAAATTTGGATTTATGAATTTATATTTTAACACTTGGCTTTATTTTAGAAAGAATTTAAACCAATTTTTTAAATAAACCAAATGACACGAGCATATCTTACGTAAAAATTTAAAAAAAGCTTTAATGATTTTTATATAAGAAGCCAAGAAATGGAAAAAAATTTATTCATGTTTTAATTCAATGTAAAATTTCTTTCAACCAATCTAAAAATTCTCTACACGAAGAGTATGTTACCTATGTCTGTACTAATAATAAAATATTACTTCGGAGTCCAAAAAAAAATTGTATCGTCTTTCCACTAAACACATAAATTCATGCTGAAGTTTTGTGTATACCCACAATGTCAAACTAATATTAAATCAACAATGAAAAATTCTCACACAAAAAAATTGAAATATTTCTTCAACTCGATCAACAATTAAAAAAAGATTAAGCAAAGATTTTAAAATAATCTTTGCACAAGAAACCAACATCTATTTGCACTCAGCGAATACTTTATATTTGCACTTCTCTTTGAAAACCAAGATTATATTTTAAAATATTTGCAATGACCTTCGAACTCCACTACACATAGTAAAAAAAACAGCACAAGTACCACCCACTGTATTGTTTGTTCTTCCAAGAAAAAAGCATAAACTTTTTTTTTGTGTGTGTTTTTTTTTAAAGAGACTTCATCAGCACTCACTTTTTTCTGCTGTTTCTCCCAGGCGGGATCGAGAAGACCTTCGCGCTCCCATTCTTCTTCTGGCTCCATGTAGCCATCACCATAAGCTTCCATGTCGTTCATCCTGATTCCTTGTTTTTCAGTTCTTTAAATATCGTTTTTAAAACAATCACTTTTTATTTTTTCAAATGTTCGTATCCTTTTTCCGTTGTATATGTTACTTGCTCCAGTTGGTCGTTCGCTCGTTCGATTCCTTCAAAAATTGGAGAACAGAAAAACACTTTTTTATCACATTTTTTCGCGTTCACCAAAAAAAAATATAATTATTAAACCTCATTTATCAAATATATTTAAAATTCCTAAGAGAATAGAAAAAAAAACGTAAAGAAACAAGAGCAGGAGAAAGAAAAAGAGACGCGCGGTACACGCTTGTATATATATATTTATATGTATATATACATGTATACTATTGTATATATACTATACTCCTTTCACTACTATAAAGGCGTGTGTATATAGCGGTACCGGAGTTGACCTAACCTTTCCGCTTCGTTTTTTTTTATTTTTTTTAATCGCTCCGTTTTTTTTTCTGTATTGTTGGGCTCTTAAAGGTTATAGAGAAAAACAAGGAGCGCGACCGTTTAAAGTCCGCAATGCATTTACCTTATCAACACTTTGCGTACTTTATTTGCTACAATATAAAAAAAAATAAACTGTTCGTACGTGTAACGAATGATAGAAAAGGAAACAAAGAAAGAAAGTAAATTATATTTTTAAATAAAAAGGGCGTGTATATAAACGTACCAAAAATTTAAAAAAAAAAAAAAATTAAAAATCCGTTAAACTTGTTATTTTAACAATGTCGTTATTTTCGTTGAGAAAAAAAAAGATTCTAGAGAAGGGCGATTTAAAATGTTGGAGTTTAAAAAAAAAAAGAACTATATAATGTGTGGCCGGCGAGTTTATACGGTGTATGTTCTGTCGTTAGCGCTCGCGCCGTCTCTAAAATCTGCGCTTGCTCTGTAGAAGCGCGAGAGCTCTTACCAAGCGAGGTTTAGTATATATTTTGTTAAAGTAAAAAAAAAGGAAGAAGAACGAATCAGAATAAAAAAAAGAGAAAAAAAAATAAAGAAGCAAGAAGAAGAAGAAATAAACGTTTTTCTCTGTCTGTCTCTGTGCGGTGCTCACCCAACCAACGAGAAAATTTTTCGTGAGTGGCCGGAGTGTTATATTATAATAAAACGACGTCGCGCGGCGGGCAACCCGCAGAGGCACACGACCCGATAGAAACACACGACGGCTTCTATAACTTTAAACTTCTGGCAGGCTCGTTGTTGTATGTATGTATGACTTTCCTCTCTTTTAGCCTTTTAGCCTCTATCTCTCTCTTTCTATAAAGTTCCTACTGCGCAGGCTTAGCATTAAAGCTTTACCCCTTCTCTGTGTACCATATCATTTTTCTCTTTACTTACGGGCTTCCCCCCTTTTTTTCCCCATCTTTATTACTATTATTCCCCTTCTACATTATACTACCTTCTATATACCTTTATCCATGTTGAATTTTGTATATGTGTATAATGTTCAAAAGAGAGAGAGAAAACGCGCTTAAATTTGCGAATAAAGGAGCGCGGTTAGCGAATTATTTTTCGACTGGAGGGTATATACATTAAGGGTAATGTCTAGTTGCTCGATGTACACTTTCGATTAATTTGAATTCTCAAAGTTCAGGTAGAACTCACGTTCAGACAAATAGTTCAGAATTACTTTCTTAAAACTTTAAATTTGGATTTTTCTTAATATTTAAAGAAATGAAGATTAAAATGAATAAAAAAAAAACAAATTTTGAATTTCTTGCATTCTTTTCGTTTGATTATATGTAATTACTTTTACAATTTACTTTTGTTTCCGCGAGAAAAAATATTTTATTTTTAAATTTATTTTACAATTATAATTTCATTTCCCGTTACGAATTTCCAGTTATTTTCAAATAAATCAATAATGCACAATCGTTAAAACAAGCAATTGATTAACGTTCAATGCTCTAAAATAAAAAAAAAGAAATAATAAGTTTCCATTTGTCCTAAGAATAGAAAATTTTTCAGAATTTAAAATTTCTAATTCTTTTTTTAGAAGATTTTAACGGCTGATTAATTGAGTAGAGGAAATAAAAAAAGATTAGAAAAAGACTTTTTTTAGTTCTTATATAAAAAAATTGACGATTTTCTACATGATTTATCATACTGTATTTATAATTTTTGAATTTATGACCATCAAATTTAACTTGAATAATAAAATTTATTATATTCTTTCGTTTTTGTACTTTTTTTATTAAAATTTCTATAAAAAGGATGTATATTATAAAATAATAATGATAAAAAAAATATTAATATTTCCTTTTCTTTTTCATAAAAATCTGTTTGTTTATTTTAAATTTTGAGTGCCAGCTACATTGCTACAAAAGAATTTTGAAAAAAATAAAAAGATATTTTTAAGAATACGAGAAAAACATTTAAAATTACAAAATTATTTAGAGAAAGATTAAAAAGTCGTATAAAGTATAGAAGTGAAAAATTGCTCACTTGTTTTATATTAACATAAAAAAAGTTGATCTTTGCGTAATAACAACCATAAACCAGTATTTAATCTTTATTTCAGTAGAAAAAAGATAAGTTCATAAATTATTTATCCATCAAGTAAAAATATATTTTCTATTCTTTTTATTATTTATATCATACATCATTACGAAATCCAATTTATAATTTTATTATAAATACATTTAAAATTAATAATAAAAAATAAAAGTGATAAAACTTACGTTAAAATTAACAAATAATAAAACCGAATACCAAAAATTCAGCTACAGCAAAAAGTGTATGTAAGTCAGTAAGCCTATGAGAAACGGTACGTGCAAACCGATCTATTTCGGCCTGAAAACTACTCTGTACAACATGGTTTACGGTGTAACTTTAACTTTTAGCGATAGAATCTAATGGCTCGCTACGTGTATCATTTGTAACGATCTTTCTTTAGAATAGTATTAAATTTTCTTTTTTCCAACGAAAGCTCTTTAGCTAATCGCTGAAAAACTACTTCTCTCGTTTATTTTTCTTTGACACTTTTGCGCCACGTTCAATTATTAATTTAATAATCTTTAGAAAATCATTTTCTTCGACTAGAAAGTCTCGAGTAGGCCATTATGCGCAATTTTAAATGTAAAGCAGTCGGAGTTGTAATGGAAAACGGTGAAACATGAACATCTGCTATCTTGAATAATTAAATTCATGATTGAAAGTTTAGCAGGTGATTTATTCATTAAATATCGCAGGTAGAAAAAAGAGCGGAACATGTGACTTTTAAAAACCAGATTAAACGTGACCTATATATCAATCGTGTGATTGATAATAGTCTACGAATGGAAGTGTGCATACAATTTGTTGTAAACGTTACTTTACTCTTTTATTTTATGAAAAACTAAAAAAAAAAAACTTGTTCGTAGATAATTTTTTTTAAATTTTAAGCTTTAGAAAAATTTTTTTTCTTTTTATTCAATAACACATGTACATATTGGTTGGAGAGCAAAGCAGATGAGCAAATTCGTCGTCTACGTAGTCAGACAAACGACGACGACGACGTCGAGCCTCTCTCGACGATTTTCCTTTTCTTTTTCTTTCTCCTTCATCTTCTTCTTCTTCTCGTGTACTTAATGTACATCACACGTTCATGTGCTCTCTAAAGTAGTCTCTACGCACGCCTCGCTAATGATGACGCGAAAGAAGCTTTTTTTTCTTTTCATTTTGCTTCAAAATTTTTACTCTCTTTTTTCACAAGAGCTTAAAATTTTCGTAGACAGAAAGGGTTGATTCCTTTTTTTTCATCTTGTGTATATTTTTTTTTGTCTTGGGTAGAATAAAAAGAAAGTTTGTTGTGGGTACTTTTTGGATTTGATGAAAGTGTTGCATAAAACAAATTTACATCTTCCTAGCTTGAGATTTTTTTTTTTAAACTAACGTACACTTCAAATTCAAGAGTACAAAATTTGAAAGTAAAAAGTTTTAAATCTGCAATTAAACTTTTCACTTCCAAATTTTCAATTTTTGAGTCCAAAGTTAAATAAAAGCATCATAATGATTTTTGTTAACAAACGGATTTGCTTTAATTACATTTAACGTAAAATGAGAACAAAATATTGAGAAATTTTAATTTTATAAGTTTTATATTCAATGTTTGTTACTATTTTCTTTTATAAAAATATCCATTATGTAGATACAATAATAAACTCTTACATCCTACCACTAATTGAAACTTATGTTAATACCAATTGAAATTATTTTAATTTATTTTTCAACCTTTGAGAAAATATTAAAACTTATTTTCAAAATATTTTCGAAGGCTGAAAATTTTGTTAAAGGTCATTAATAATAAATCCGAGCAGAGTTAAAAAATAATTTCATTTAATAATCATTCCAACAAATCGTCGAGCTTTAACATTGAAAATCAAAATCATCGTATCTCGCGTGCCTGAAAAATATACTCAAAAAATGAAAATATAAAAACCTTCGTTCTGACTAACGCAATGAAAAAGCCCTTGCTAATGCATACACGTGGATGAAAATATACGAAAAGAGGAAAGATTTGTCTCTAGCACGCGTATCAAAAAAATCGTGTCTCATTTTTTCTTTTCTCATCTTATTTATTCTCGAAACGCTTTGAAAAAGCGAATAAATACGAAAGAGTAAAAGACGGCGCGCCAGTAAAGCGTTTTGAAAACCCGGGAATCGAGCAAGTGTTGGAATAATATATATCGGAGGCAAGGGAATATACGCGTATCGAAAATAGTTAGCGAGGCTGCTCCGACCGTGGACCTCTTTCACCCACGCGCGATTAAAATAGCAACGAGCCACGCACCACATCACCACACTGATCTCTCTCGCCTATAAGCTAAGCGGGATCTATCGAATCTATATATTTTACCATTTTTAAATCATCGGGAAAATATCTTTGCGTTAGCTGAACGTTACATTTTGTTTTTTATTGTTATTTTAGCGAAAATTTAGCTAGGCTATGTAGATTCTTTGAGTTTTTCTTTATATTTTATAATTCAGTAGAAAGGAATACATTTTTTAAATATTTTCAAGCTTGAGAACGAATCAATTTTTGATTGTCGATTATTTTTCAATGCTTTAAAGATCTGAAAATAAGCTTAGGAAATTGGCGCGATAATTTAAATTTCGCGCGTTTTTTCGAAAGTTCGAAATATATCGAAGGTCAGCAAGGTTCAACTGTCGATATACATCGAGGTATTGATGCGCGTTTGGTCTATGCGCACCGGTGCGGTAAATTTAAACACGAAAGAGATGTAATTTTTCGATTGTATATTAAAAAAGAAAAGATATTACATAAAGGAAGTTTATTTTGAAACGCCAAACTTATATAAAAACTTGAGACGTGCATGAAAAAGTAATATGTTTTTACAAACGTCTGCTTATTTTTTAATTAGATTTAACTCTTTGTAAAGTAAGCTTATAGATTTTTTATTTACATAATTTTTTCAATTATTTTACCGAAATCATTGATTTTACAAATAAATTTGTTTCTGATTTCATCATTTCACTAATTTTTGAGAGTTAAAAAAGTGGATTTCTGACAATGAATGAATGATATCTTTAGAATATTATATATTGAGTCATTATCTAAAATCAATATTCTATGTTTATAAAGCTACAGTTTGAACGTTTAAGACCTACGCTCGTCTACATTAATTTCAAATCTATAAGTGAAACATTTATTTATTGCTAATGTATTTAAATGTTTTGAAAATTTATTCAAAAAGAAAAGACAAGATTTGAGTAAATGAAAACCTTACAATTTCTTTCAATACTATTGATTACAAAACAAAGAAAAAAAACCACAAAAATGTCACCTGAGACTATTGTCTTACAAAATCAGTGACGTATCTACTTACGCGCACTTAAAATTTTGCATTCTCGCGTAATATTTGTATTATCCTTCATCTCAAAGTCTGGACTTTGAAAAATTTTTCGAAAGCTTCAAAACAAAAACGATAGTCGCGAAATGTTTCTTGATGTAAAATAATCTCGCATTGCGTATGGATTATATTTTTGGATTTGGCCTTAGTGACCTTCTTTAAAAAGTCTGAAGAATCTGGTTCAGTGGAATGTGGCCACTTTAGGTCACGGTCATTTCTAATGCACACACGTACGTACACTCCGCCGGGCTATAAAACTTCTGCAAAATAGACAAATGGTTAAATTACCGCGTGCGTTGAATCGCTTCTTAATTTCGTCGAAGACTTTGCTGCTTTTTGGACTGATTTATTAATTACATCTTTACGGATTATATTGATATTCGATACCGATATGTTTATTAACTTTTAGGATGTATTTTCGATTCGTTTGGTAGTTTAATCGAAATTTTATTCTTACGTTTCATATTGTTTCGTATGAAATTTTTTCATGTATGAAAATAAAAATACGTTAATGAATAAAATAAAATTTTTTTTCCAGAACTTTATTCGCCTTGGACATTAGAATTTGATTTTGAAAAAAAAAGTCGAAATGGAAAGATTTTGACGGCTATACGACAGAAATTACACGTTTATAATTGTATTTTTATTTGAAGAATCAGTAAAAATGCCGGCGGAAACCTTTCCAGTGCCTGGGCGTCATGACGTTGACAGACAGAGCTGTAAAATTACATTGCAAAAGTCGCGAATCATCGAAGCGACGTTCTGTTCGAAATATCGATAATATTACCCTCTATAAATTTCTAAATAATAAATCATCGAGATTTTCTCTTATTTAAAAAATGATTGTCTAAGAATGATCGAAAAAATGAACAGAAAGAAAGCTAAAAAATACGACGGAGAAGAGACGATCCATTCCGCTGTCAGAGGCGGAGACGTCGAAGTAGTTCGAGAGCTTTTGAAAAAGTGAGTGTTAATAAAAACCAGTAGCGTATTATATACCATTAATAAAGAACGTTTCACAATCAATTAGAAAAAAACAAACTAATCTAAAAAATCATTCGATACTTCTGTCTATATGTGTATACAGCGAGGTCTCGGCAAATCTTCAGAACCATGTTACCGAAACACCTTTACACGTGGCTTGTCAGATCGACGATTGTGTCAGAGTTGAATTACCGGATAGATTGTCGATATTGCAATCGCTATGGGAAAGCGGCGCCAAAATGAATGCTAAGGGTGGATTGCGCAAGGAGACGCCGTTACACTTCGCCGTTAAATCGCAACAGGTATGATTTTTTTAATTTTTTACAGCTTTAAAATGTCAGTTTAAGGAAAACGTTTGTATTTAAAAATAAATCAATATCGATGGGTTACATTTAAAACGTACACTGTTATAAAAGACGAGATATTTAATGCACTCACTTTAACTTTTGAAGAAATTTTTACATAAAATCAAGAATGGAAATTAATGTTTATCTGTATAAATTTAATGTAAAATTTTCGTTTTAACTATCATAGTGAAATGTATTATTTTTAGTCACTTTAATGATCAAAATTCATTACATTCCGTGTAAAAATATCGTTGCAAATTAAAATGCATGCATTTAATTTCATGTCTTTTACACTACATAGTAGCCAAAATTTATTATTTAAAACTTTTAATTGAGATTCTCTGATTTTTCATGCTTTTATACAAAGAACCATTGATGAAATAAACGTAATTAATTTATTATTCTTTTATCAACAATTTAATATCAATGTTATCACGGACAGGTGGATGTTGTGAATTTCTTATTAAATCATGGCGCAAGCGCAAATTCACGCGATAAGGATAATCGAACCCCGTTGCATCTTGTTGCTTCTGCAGTTTCAAAGGATCATGGCAAAAATGAGGCTATCTTTAAACTACTTATACAACACGGAGCTAACTTTCATGCACAAGATTCTAGATATAGAAGCCCATTGATCGAATCCGTTTGCAGCGGTAATGCTGATATTGTGAAATTGCTTTTGGAAGTTGGGTAAGAATTCAAAATTTCAAAATATAATATTTCTTTTCTCTTATAATATCAATAAGTTAAGATAACGCTTTATTAATTTTCGCCTTTATACGCAAATATTTTGATCCTAAATAAAATAATCTTTATTTTAATTTAACCATTTGAATCTTTGGTTCATCATTGTTCTTTCAGCGCGCAGATGGATTTTATGAACAGGCTGGGCTTGAGCGCGCTATTTTACGCCTGTGAAATGCAAAATGTTGAGATGACAAAAGTATTACTCGAGCGTCATGCGAGTGTCAACATGCGAGACCAACGCAAACGATCAACCCCTTTGCATTATGTCGCTGGCAGTGGTAGGCATTATACTTTCGGTGACGATGCGGCTAATCGTTCGCATCTCATAGCTCAATTGCTTATTGAAAATGGTGCGGATATCGATGCAGAAGACATCGATGGTTCGACTGCTTTGCACATTGCGGTGGATACCAAAGATGAACAATTGGTTAAGGTATTGTTGGAAGCTAAAGCTGGAGTCAATGCTAAAGATGATTATGGAAATACACCGTTGCACGTGTTACTCTTGACGGCACAAGCAAACACTTGCAATGAAGGAAGACTTGAGAGGATTGCAAGATTACTTGTTGCTAAAGGTACATATTAAATACTCGTCATCTAAACAATAATTTTAGAAATAAAATTTAAATTTAAACCTTTAGATTAAAAAAATTTGTTTACTTAAAAGTTATAAAGAAATAAAATACGTAACATTCATTATTAATTTTTTTTGCATACTGCAAGCAATAATTCTGCATAATTTTTGTTTGTTCGTAACTTTCAAAAACTATATATGTAAACCAGCCGTAATTTCAGCTTATTTCATAATTTAATTAACTCGTACTTTACTTCCTTAAGGTGCCAGTGTCAATGAACAAAATAATAACCTTGAGACACCATTCCATTACTCTTTATGGCGAGGCAATTCTAACGTTGTATCTAATCTTTTGGATAATGGTGCAGATATGAATACCCTTTGGCATGCTCAAAAAGGTAGTTTACAATTTCTTCACGAATCGCCTTCTTGCAACACACCAGAAATTTGTGGAGACAATGTCGAAGAAGCTTTTGTACCGTTAAATGTTGCTTCAGCTTTGGGACATACTCAAATTGTAGATTTTTTATTGGATCATAAAGATAGTATTAATATTGAAACCGGCAACTATACCGGTAACCATGATGTTTCAAAGACACCACTTTATTTTGCTGTTAAAAATGGCCACTATGAAGTTGCTAAATTATTATTAGACGCTGGCTGTAATATTAACAGGTATACAAATTTTAAAAATTACTATTTTTAAAGATATTTAAATTGTGTAAAAGAATTCGATAAAAAATTTAATTTATACTTATCAATTTTTGTAAACTCAGTTCAAGATTATAATTTTGCATCAAATTTACTGATATTTTGATTGAAGCTTACTTTTACTTTAGATTCTATTTATTTGTTGTAATAAAAAATATTAATTGGTATACATTTTTTATCACCTTAGAAAATTTCAAATACATTTAAAAAAACATCAATTTTACTTTGATGTTACAGGTACGTTCTACATAACACAACTGTCCTACATGTTGCTGTATCAAAAGGAAATGCAGCTCTTACATATTTGCTATTAGAATACGGTGCTGATTCGGAAATTAAGGATGTTTATGAAAGAACCGCACTCTCATGTGCAGTTGAATATGACAGAGAATCACTGGAGAGAATCGCAAAAATACTCATAATGTATCGTGCAATAAGAGAATTTCAGAATTTTAAAACGAACGAAGCTGATTTGGAAATTATACGCTTAAGGAAACGATTAGATGATTTTTATTTAGACTGTTTGTGCGAATTGACGAAAATGAAAGAAGAAATTCTTTATGATAATATATCAATGTTTTCTATTGTTAGTAAAAATATTGATTCTTTAGCTGTATGCTTAGGTAATGAAAATGTTATTAATTCATTTGTTTCAAAGAATATTGAAGATGACTATCCAATTTACTGTGATATGTTAAGGATACATTTTGATTTAGCTTTAGAGAGGAAAGGACTTTTTGATAGTGCAATAATAAGTTTAAATACACTTTTTAAAAATGTATTAGAAGCGTTAGGGTATGAGACCATGCCAGAAATAATTATGCAAAAAATAGTATATTTTTTTAATTTAAGAGATTTACGAAAGATTATATTTCTTTAAATTTTTAAAAGTTACGATTTAAAGTATATAATGTCAAAATTATACATGGATCGTATAAACGAATGGTAAAGTAAATAAAAGAATAGAATTTTTTTGTATTTTTTTAATTTATCTCTGTCAGTAATAAAGTGCACAATTTCACTGTTTCTTATAATAAATAAACAATAGACTTATAACTATGTCTTTGCTTTCATAACTATCGAAATAACTTTCGGTCGGCATAACACGTAATAATAACGGCTTATAAAATAAGATCCAAAAATTTTTTTCTGCAAAACATCAACGTTGATATTTACTTTTCAAAGATAAAAGTAAATTTTTCGAAAAAATTGTCATTTATTACAGTCTATTTTATCATCGGCTTATCGCATGTACTTCAAATTAATTTTACATTGTCATTGAGCTTAATAAATAAAAATACAATGTTAGTAAATTGTTATTTTTTTAAAACTAATTATAAAGTTGAAATTTTTTTATTATATTTAAAATTACAATATAAAATTTTAATAAATTTCATTTAAAGTAAAAATATTCAAATCGTTAAATTCGGCATGATATTTTACAGAGACTTGTAGCTTAACTTTTACAACTTTCATATATGACAGAAATGTCATAATATTTTTTTAAAATTATTTGATAAGAAATTATTTCGTGAAAAGTTGCATAAAAATATGACTATCACAATGTATTGTTCATTGTAATTGCCTTCAACTACTTTTAATATAACATTAGAAAAATATTATAATTAAATAATAAATTATAAAATTCCAATATCAAAAGTTTAAGACTTTATTTGTTTATCAAAAAGAAATTTCAATAAGGTTACACAATCAAAATTTTTATATAAATGCAGCGCAAATTACATTACAGCAAATGTATTCACTATTGATTTTTAATTTAAAAAATAATACTTATATGGTTAAACTTCACTGTAATAAACTGGTTAAACACTAGTTAAAAAATATGTTGTTATTTATAATGAAATAATACTTTAATCTTAAAACAGTTTTATCATGACAATTTATGCAACTTCTCAGTTGTATCACTCAACTTGAACAAACACGACTATAATACACTATAAATTTTTTAAAATTCTTGTGATATGGAATGACAGTTTCATTCTTCCGTTCGTACAATTAGTTTTTTGAAACACGTTACGAAAGAATCAAATCATTTTTTTTTTTTTTTTTTTTCAAGAATATAATATATATTGTCGTTGGTTTGCGAAGCCAACGAACAAATTTACATTGGCTCCTGTCGAAATTGACATGCCCTCTATAAAAATCTCTGTTTACAATTTAAAACTTGTGAAATAGTATATTATTCACCTAGGGAGTAAAAACGAAAAATGTCTGAAATCGTATGTAAATTGTCACCCGAGCCGGAGGCGAGGGTGACAAACATACGATTTAAGGCATTTTTCATTTACTCCCATGGTGAATATACGATTTTTTTACACAGGCAGCGTACAGTGGGTACTTTACTTTTCGCTGGGAGGGAGTAAAGTATCCACTGTACGCGCCCTGTGTAAAAAAATAATAATCAACCATACGTATGACCTCTCGCATTTAAAACGAATAACTTTACTTGTAGTAAGGTTATTCGGTAGTTTTTAAATTTATCTTTCATGAAAAACAAAAAAAAAATTGTAAATGCAATATATAATTTTTAATATATAATAATTATCGCTCAGCAAGATGTTTACGGTTCATACTTTTATCAATTTACTATTTTCATTTATTTACAAATTTACCGCAAGCATCTTGTCTACATCAATACTGCTCGCTAAACTGCAAAATACTTGATTTTATATAATCGTTAGTTTTTTTTTATATTGTTGTGGAATTGTATTTTTTTTCTTTTGGAATCAGCTAAATAAAACGTGGCTCGTTTCAAATGTACGAGCTATTTACACGTCGGAATGTCATGAATTAATTTCTTTTTTATCAACTAAATATACTTATTTAGTTATTTACAAACTTTTAAAATACAATTTGATAAAATGTAGAAATAGAAAAAAAAAATTTATCTTTTTGTTTTTTTATAAATTTTTTTAAATACGTGACTAACATATCTAATCGAACCTAAATCATGATTACTTATGGCTTCAAGAAACTTAAATTGAAATAAAATGGCAACGCATATACTCTTAATTAATCTAAAAACTTAAAATAAATGGGTATCAATTATCAAGAATAAAATAAGTATTCGCCTTTTGAATTACAGGCAGATTACTTATTCTTCTTGAAAATTCTAAAATACGAGGAATATCGCAAATCAATCAAGAAGATAAAATAATTCCGTTTTACCGACTATACAGTAATACATTTGAATTTTATCATTTATATATGTACATTAATTTTAAAATTGACATTTTTAAATAATTATTTATACATTGGAAATATTTAATGTACTTGTCAAAAAATACTAATATTAGAAAGTTTTAAATGAATTTTAAAATGACAAATACATATAAACTTTTTTTCTTTCAATTAAAATACAAACTGTAATGTGCAAAATTGCAAGTATTTAAAAACACTTGAAACATTCATAAAATAGTTATGAAATATGAAACTAAAAAAATCAATAAAGTCAGTCGGTAAAATCGCAATCTATTGTCTTCTTTAAAATCACAATCATCTAAAGTTAAAACCACGAAGAATCTTTCCTCGCGAACTCATAAGCGCATTGTCGCGCATGCATACGCTTTGAAACAAAAGAAAAAAGTTCTTCGTACGCAGAAATCTTTCTTTTTCTTCACTTTTTAGGTAACGATGATAAATTAACTATCATACGCGTCAGATCATCTGAATACGAATAGAAAAGCAATGAGGATAACAAGGGTCGAAATGCTTATACTGCAGTTCGCCGTTGAGTCACAGTCGAGCTTGTCGCGATGATAAAAGGTTGCTGGTGGATGCTCATCGCCTGGCTTACACTGCTCGTTACGCTGTGCGAATTCCTCCTGAAAATAAATGTAAATATGAATTTTATTAATGCAAAGATATCTTAATAAGTAATTGCAGATTCCTTCACAAGATTTTATGATAAATTAATTTTGCAAAATGATAAAAAATTTTTAATTCACATTTTTCACATAATTTTATCCAATTTTGAAATTTTAATTCAACTTGTATTAAAGTATTCATAATTTTACTAATTAAACGTGAATAAAACTTCTTTAATTAAAAATATCAAGGCAAAAGAAAAATTAATAAATTTCAAGCTTTTATTACAATCATATTTTAAAAATTTATAAGAAAATTTAAATTTTTAAGAGAATTTATAATTTTAAATAAACTATTAAACATCTTAAAATCGCTTTAAACATAAAAATGTAAAAACGATTTTGTGAATAAATGATATCTTTCAACTTCCTAGCATAAGTAAAATAAATTGGCTAATTGAATTTAATCAAATTACAAATATAAATCATACGTAAAAGAAATTTCATCTCTTTGATAGCGCATTATTCATCAGTGCATGTATTAATGAAATTAATAAATACTATATCGCGCTTGAAAGACAAGAACGAGCGACGCGCGAAGGTGATATTAAATCAGAACAATAGGAGATACAGTTACGATTAATAAAATCTCTTATAAAATGATGAATTTTAAAAATCTTATAAATTAAAAAGTGCGAGTGCCATTAACGTAACTAAAATCCTTAATTAAATAAGTAATTAAACCGGTAGGAAAATCCGTATTTGCCTTTACGACTACTCATTAAACCGAAGCGTCAGTATAACGTCAACCGCACTAAAGAGAACAAAAAAAAATTGCCAACTAAAAAAAGGGAATAAAAGAAAAGACAAAAAAAAGAACGTATAATGTCAAACGTTACCCAATCGAACGGTAAAAGGGACATAAAAAAAGGTAAAATAGAAGAGCTCGTATATATACAGCTCTGAAAAGCAAAACGGCTCGTAAAAAAGTTTTTAGTTCTCTCGCTCGCTCGCTCGCTCAGTCAGTAGTAGTAGTAGTAGTAGTGTGGAAGTTTTATTACCTGACAGAGGTCTCGGCAGGGAGGACAAATCAGGGCACCCTTGTGAAGCCACTCGTTCTGCATTATCCTTATGGCGATCTCTTGGCCGGCATGGTAACACGTGTACGTATAATTCGTGACCTGTGAGCATACAGAATGAGTATAAATGAGAGAGAGAAAATTAAAGATACGCGTTAAGATGAATGTTATTTATTTTAACGTGTTAGCTTTACTCTTCTGGTTAGGATAAGACTGTGTAAGGATATATATTTTATTTCTGGATGTGACACGCGACACGTGCGCTCTAGATAATGTAATCAACACTGGCGTTATATAAATTTAATTGCCATCGCGATCAATGAGCTTTAGCTTAACAAATTGGCTCAATCGTATATGATGGTCTGGAACGATGTTTTCTATATTGGTTAAAAAAAAATTTTCTTAGACTTTATATGACTACATTCGATTTGGTGAAATCTTTAATTAAATGAAAAATAGTATGATGGAAAAATTTTATTGATCTACATTAATCAATTCATTTGTTTTTTTATTAAAAAAAAGTTTTATGATCAAAAGGTTTTAGAATATCATAAAGAGTAGTTTACATTTTAGAATTTTTATTTCATCTTTTTTTTACTTTTAATATTATTCTGTTTTTCCATTAAAGTGAATATTTGAAAACGACAATTATTATAAAAAAAGTAATATGAAAAAACTATAAATTTAAAAATTCTTTTCAAAAAGTTTTTAATTTTATTTCAAACTAGAATTACAAAGAAAAAAAAACAAAAATTTGAAATTCAAATTCTTTGAAAGTAAAATTACTATCAAAACGCAATTTTTCAATTTCATTTCCTATTTCAGATTAATTAAAAAAATTCGACGAATGAAAAATAATTCATTATTCGCACAAGCTGAAACTCCAACTTGTAAATCTCAACTTGAGAATATACATGAAAATGATAATTAGACTAGTTAAGGTATAGACACGCGTGTGATATATACAGTCGAGCATATACTTTCAGTCGTATACCAACCATAATGTGAAGTCGTCCAGCTTCGCACTTGTACTGATAACAACCGGAGCCCCAATGCTGCCATTGTCGTACTTGCTTGCATGTTCTCTCTTCCCACATCTGGTTGGTGTGGTCGAAGCAACGTGAATTTATCCCGTATTTCTCTAAAGCAAAGTTCTTCTTCGGATCTGTTGAGAATAAAGAATTTGATTTTTAGTCTTGAAGCGAAGAAATCCAATGATGTAGTTGAAGAAATAAATAAGTTGAGAATATACACGAATACTTAGAAATTTTTAATGATTTCTGATATTGTAGTTTTATATACACGTTTTGATGAAAAACTGTATAAATCGTTAAAAGCAATTAGTTTGATGTGATATTAAAATTTCATTTTATTAAATTTTATGAATCCAATTCGATAATTGTTTTCAATTTAATTTGAAAAAATGTCGAGGACAAAGGAAAATTCTAAATAAATCCGTCCGCGGTTGTCGGAGCAATTTCATTCTTTTCCATTACAACATTTTTTTTTCTTTTTTTTCAACGAACAATGCATAACGTAAATCAATTTTCTATCCCAGCGTCATTATCGGTTTCTCAGTTAGTGAATTATAAAATAAAATATGGAATTATTAAATTTTTATAAAATACTTTGGTATTATTTTTTCAAAACGTTTTTAGAACCTTTATTGAATTTCGCTGGATTCGCGTAAGAATAAATAATTCTTTTGAATATTTTATCATCGATAGGGAATTCTTTTAATTAAATTTAATGCACATGCATGTGAGCATTAACAAAGTCATTCCAATATTAAATCCGTCAAGAGTTATCTGCATTTTGCATTTTCATTCGTTAAGAATTCACACGAAATTTTCGGTAATTTAAAAAACTTTTAAAGATTCAAAATTCAGACATTGAAAAAATATAAATTTATGTTCATACAAGAGTTTTTGTTTATTTTTAACATCCACATATTATGTACTACACTTATGACGAAAAAAAGATATTTGTAGAAAGCATATCCACATAATCCGTCCTATTATGAAAACCATTTGTATTGAAGTACTCTTTAAACGTACGTTTGCGTAACGGTGAAATCAATAACAATAGTTTTCGAGTAGTTAGAAACTTTCATGCATATATCTTTCAATAAGAAACGGACGAACGTTTGTACGCAAAATCTCATGAAAAAAAGTATATCGGAAGTAACAAATTAAAATCCATTCGGATAAATTTCTCTGCAACAACTTCCCAGGCGTAATAAGTAAAATAAAATATTTGCTCTTATACAAACGCATGCAAAAAAGTAAAAGAAAAAAGGAAACAAAACTTTTTTCGCAAGAGAGTTTGCGAGAGAGAAGAGCCTAGAGATCGACGAGCAGGTGTGCAGTAAAGTTGTAAAGCATTGGAGAAAAAGAAAAAAAATAAAAGAGAGAGAGCAGCTCGTAAATGTAATCGTAAAGTGGTGCGCGAGAGACCAAGTGCTCGTCTCGGCAAGAGTATATAGTGGCTCTAAGATATGCGCAAGTTTTAGGTGTTACGCAGTCGATATATGCTTAGTCGGTTTATTTTTTAAGTTCGTATTTTTATTTCATTGCAAGGTGTACGTAACTTCGGGAAAATTGTTATTGATATACAGAATATTATTATGGCACGTATGAGGAAATCTCGAATTTTTCTGCATTGTTGATGATTTACAGGTTTGAAACTGATTTCCATTTTCAATTTATATTGCTTTTACAATATCAATATTTGGACTTTCTTATTATTAATTGAAATCAGATGAAAAACTTAAATTTTAAAACTTTACCATTTCATCCAAATGAAAAACTTTTGTAAATTGATATTAATCTATTTAAAAAGTGATAAAGTTAATCCGATACTTACGTGGATTGTTATCTTCATAGAGACAATGAGAGCCGCGTACAATAGTATTATTGGCACGCCATGTGAATTCTTGATTATAAGGACAGTAATCGGCTAATGCAACTGAACCGCCGTAATATTCTTCACGTCCTCGTGGAACATTTGGTATCCAGTCGAAATTCTAGAGGACGTACGGTTAATCATTAAAAATTCATAAGATTGTTTGTATTTTATTATTAATTAATTATCAGACGTGACTGCTGAAAGGAAATGGATTGCTTTAAGAGTTAATTAATTATCTAGCTGTGTAATCAATTATTCAAGGATTTTAATATTTAAATGGATTTTTGTGCCAATATTCATTGAATAACGTTTCTAAATTAATTAATTTATTATTCGTGTACTTGTATACAGGAAATTGATAAAATATTCAATGAAAAGAAAACATTATACAAGTTAATTCACTTTCAACGTTTATTTAGATTTTAAAAAATAAACTATTTTTTAACCTTTATTTAAATTGATTAACTATTTCCTTTCATAAAATTACTAGTTTCATATTAATAAAAAAAAAAAAAAAACAATTTTTGATTTGATAATGATAAAATTACCAAGAAATAATATTGTAATTCAATGATTAAAAGAAGAAATAGTAACCTGATACTGTTTGGGCAGTGGTTGAGGATATTCGATAAGGTTGCAAAGTGCAACGGAGCTGCGGTCGTCGGTGCATTCTGTTTGAAGGGGATCACGCTTCACTTTATTACAGAACGGATGAATAGATCGGCCCCTGTGATATATAAGTCATGGCTTTTAAAAATTAAAACGATGCTTTTGACGGTAAGAATAACAATTATTTGAACAAATTATTTACATTTATTATTTTTTTCTAATGTTTTGCACGTTTTTTAATTATTTGATAAAATGAGCAATACGTTTGTTAATATTGCGGTTTTGCATACTTACGGCTCTTCATCATCGTCTCTCCTTTAGAGCGGCAAATAAAAAATAAAGTCGGTCAAACTGTTAGTATACAGAGCATTGAGAATGAGATATTAAGAAAGTTTTAAAAAACAGAGCAAATGCCAGTAAATCATACGAGTATGTAAAACAAGTAGTTTGGGTGAAACGAGAGATATGGTACAATCAGTATGAGTACTCATTTAAAAATTTTTTCAGATGAATTTTAGTATGATTAGGATGATAGAAATTAGGTTTTTTATAGCACTAAATATTTCTAATTTATAAAATTTTTTACTTTGAAAATAAAAGAAATAAATACTTGTTGTGCACGAAAAAAATAAAAGAAATACATACGAAAATTTTGAAGATTTGGAGACGATCCATTCCTTGCAAGATTTCATGGCAAAGTCACAGCCGAGATTATGGCCCCAACCAAGTTCCTGAGCCATTGAAAAGTTGGCACTGTACCAGCCTGTATCTTCCATAAGAGCAAGGGTTATACGGGAATAAACTGGATTTTGTGTATGAGTACCAGTCATGGCTTCGTTCTGAAAAAAAAACACGCACAATCAATGCATTTCCAGATTTTTTATTCGACTAGCAATTGATCAGATAGTTATTGTGCTGATTTTATTAGGAATTCAATTAAAATTTTAAGGGAATAATATATACGTAAATATAATATTTTATGAAAGAAATCGAAAAGTTGTATTTTTTCATTATTGTTTATTAATCATTTTAATGAATATAAATCTAAATGAAATATTTTCCAAAAATTAAAAAAAATTTTAAATAAATACGTATTTTTTGTTGCTCTAACAAAATAAAATTTTTCACGTGTAAATGAAAAATGCGCTTCCTTTAAAATATCACTAATAAAAAAATTTTCAAAGCAAATTCATTTATATCCCGTACATAAATATGTGGTTTATTTTTAAAAAACTTTGTAAAAGATTCTAAAGCTCTTTGAAATTAAAAAAAAAGCGAACATTCACAATAATTCGTGAAAAGATAATTGGAAAACTATAGAGTTATTTTCTATTTATTTTTATGTACTCCATATTATTCGTTTCATGTTGTTTTTATTATATCACTTTTATTCAGTTTTCGCAAACTCATTTTTTTTCATTTCATTACAAGAAAGTTATTTTTCACATACAAAGATTAATACGTAAAAACAATGAGTAATTGTCAATTATTTTCTTGAAAACAATTTTATTTTACAAAATAACTGCATGGACGTTGATAATTTTATCGAATTACTCGAATTGTTTTCCATTAATAATATTATTCGATAATTAATATTGACGACTTGATGAAAATTAGCCGGTGTGTTATTATTCTAACATATATACACCGAGTTTATTGAAATCACATTAAAAATTTATGAAATTTCTCTGTAATAACTTGAAATCCATTAGCAATCAACGTAATGCAAACTCTCTCGTATGCACGTTATTTTGCATATGCAACGCCTGTTTATATACTTACGCGTAAACATTACATTTAATTATAGTAATTTTTTAAGCATTTCTTTTATTTTTCAAGCTCGCATTGTACAGTTAATGCTAATAAAACGTTTTTACTATAGGAGGAGAAAAATTGTTTGTTTTGAACGAGCGCAAATGGATATTTACTCGATTACACGTAAATGGATGAAATCGACGAGTGATACTTGATATTATATGGAAAGTACATCAATTTAATGGGTTTCGCCGGTTTAACGACCATTTTTCGAATGATGAAAATCCGAAACAGAAGTATTAATATTCATTGCGAAACGTGTTTTTTTTTTAACTTTTTAGAACAAATATCGGATTTTTATTGTTTTCTTTCTAATCGGATAAAAATAAAATAAATAAATATCCATCACGCTCGTGCATTTCAATTTAATGGCGTGAAACAACGCTCGCGCGATTTATTTAGAAAATTTGAATTTTGCATTTGCACGCATAAAGTGTACGGGAATTTGAATTTTGCAAAATAAATTGTGTTTTCGGTTATATGTCTCCGGGGAAATTCATGAAAAACACGATGAAATTTGATTAAATAACTGAGAAATGTATCTACATAAACATTTTCTTGCAGCATAGGTGAGATACTTTGTGAAAACGAACTAACAAAGGTGTTGGTACGATAATATTCTCTCTTTTTTTGGCAAGTGAATTTTATTAATGTTGGCAAAAGTATTTTTTATATTTCGTGTACAATAAATTGCAAAGCGTTAAAGAAGAGCGCTTTTTTTGTGTACGCGGAAATTTAATAGCTTTAAAAATTCACATTATGAAACAATTTTGAAAGGGGAAGCTTGAAAAATAAATGCAATTTTGTAATGATTAAAAATTCTTTTACTATAAACTGCTAAACTTTGTTTGTCTTTTTTTTTGAATAATTTTAAAATTTACGCCAAGAGATTAAAAATTTCAACGTGTACAAAATAAAATTAAAAAGAATTTTATTTTATACAACCAAAGCCTTTCACGGAATACAAATTAGTTAATCAATTTTTAAATTTTAATTTTCGCATGCTAAGTACGCATGAAATGAAATTTTTAAAAACTATTAAATATAAAAAGCAAAGTCGAGGTCTTTAGTGGCCCACTCGGTATATAGAACGTTGGGTTCAGAATTCGAGTTAAAATCCCGGCCTCACCCGATTATATGCTGTATGTGTTTTTTTACAAACACACTGAAAACCTTCGATGTTAATAATTGGATAAATCCAGAAAACTTATATAAATAAAAATAAGAAAAGAAAGCTTATAATATTACCTCAAAAACACGTTTCTCCCAATGCGTCAAAGCCGTGCCATCTTCGCCTTGATCCTCGAGCTCAGCGCCTTCCAGATCACGGCAATCGAAATGAGCCCTTACTTCTTCTCGTACACGTGGTGTCACGATCATCTGCATAGCACGGCGCACACTACCACCGTGCACTTGCCAGCTATGCCTGATGACTGTTCGTATCGTATTTTCGCTCCACTGATGTGTTTGTAGTCTGTTTTTAAGTAAAACGAAAAAAATTCAATGTTGAATTATGATCGGTCTTATTATAGTCGTTCTTTATCTACTTGATTTCTAATTTTTTTCATGTTTATTCTGAAGAAGGGTTTTCATCGTTTTCGCTTACATTTCAATGGGTTTCGTGTAATTTTGTATTATTTTACGGCAGTGTATCAGAACATTTTAATGACAAATAAATTAAAAGCTAGGTGGTATAATAGCCATAATTTAATGAAATGCTTTAATTTAAACTTTGTTGTGTTATTTTGGCTTGTGAATTATCTTTTGAAAATGTGTTAATTTTTATTATATTAGTGATCCAGATTATTTAATGGTTAGTTAAAGTGAAACTTTATTTTGTTTTATTTATTTTATTGAAATGAATATTTTAAATCTTATAAAAATTTGTATAGCTTAATTTATTTCTGGCTTCAATGCTTGTTTATAAAAATACTCAACAAATTTTTCCTGAAAAAGAATTCAAGTGCAAACAAAATTCGTCTTAATATTAAAAAATGATATTTCATATCCATAAAACCGAGAAAACCTTTTCAAAGCTTTTATTTCACAAAATAAAGTTTATACTGAAAAATTTGAAGTGCAGAAGACAAAAATATAATCTTGAAGAAATGAGAGAATTTCCACGCGACAAGAAAATCGCAGCTACAGTAGCAAATGTGAATCCCCGCGTGAAATCCGCGAAACGGAGTTCATTTCCTGGGTGAAAAAAGGAAGAAAAGACGGAAAACGAAGTAACCAACAGAAAAAAAGTAAGTATAAAAAGGTATACGACGTACCTACTTTCGCGTCATTTGCTCGGTTCTCTTTTTTTTTATTCTTGAAAAAAAAGTAAGGGCAAAAGAAATCGGCACGTGCTGCCAGGGCTCATTCATCATTCGATGGATGAAGGAGAGGAACGTGGATCATAACGCAGATGGCGCAAAGAAAATTATTCCAAAAGAAGTTACAACGAGATATCGTTTCTCAACAAGTACCTTTTTTACTTTTTTTTTCAACAAAATGTCAGTTATTGTCGGATTAAAGTAAAACGAGTCTTTAAACTCTTTGAAGTGAAAACGATTTACTTTTCGGACAATGAATCTTGTTTTAAAATCGTTCCTCAATTGTACTTTAATACCACTTTAGTAAAGATGGGAATTATCTTGCGTTAAAAAGAAGTGAATAAAAATATTTCACAAATGTACATAAATATAAACAGCTTTTTTAAAGGTATCATAATGGAAATGAATGAAAAACACTTTTTCTTAGATAAGAAATAAGATATTCTTAAGAAATAATAAAATGAAAAAGCTTTAGACAATAACAAATATATATATATATATATATCAATGGCATGACTAAACTAAATAAATTATGAAAATCAAATCAACTTATTTTCATAAAGATAATTCATTTTTTGCGCTAAAATGAAAAAAGAATAAAGATTTTATAATAAAGCAGCAATATAAAACGTCACGATTCGCTGCATTAACAAAACTTTATTAGAAACGTAAAGCTGACGGCATGAACAAAAGAAAGCAAAGCAAAAAAAAGAAAGGCAAAAAAGAAGAAAAAAGAAAATAAAAAAAAAAAAAAAGAAAACAAATAGAGAGATGGCCTCGTACGAAGCAAGCCAAGGGATGAAAAGAAAGTGAGAAAGTAGAGAGGGAGAGAAAAAGAAGAAGAGGCTTGTGCGCGAAGACGTGTCGACGCGCGTATTTGCTTTTGAAATTGGAAAATTCCTACGGACCAAGGGAGAAAAGACGTGATAAACCTTCTGTCTGATGCTGCTGGTGTTTTTACGCTCTCTTCCTCTCTCTCTCTCTCTCTCTCGTCTTCTCTTTGAAGAAAAGAAAGAAAAGAAGAAGAAGGAAGGAAGCTAGAGAGAGAAAAAAGAGAGTAGAAGATTCATGGAGCTCAGCGTGGCGCGTAATTTTGATTCGCGCTCTCGGCCGCGTGTCGGAGAATTTAAAAAAAAAAGAAAAAAGGAATAAAAAAAAAGGGAGAAAAGCTCGAGCGATATATTTGCGCGAAGAATCTCTAGCGACGATGTTATTTTTTAACGGTGATAGAGTGTTCTGCGAATGCCTTGAGGGAAGGACGGAAAATCCAGAGGAGAAAATAATGCCTGGATAATGAAATCGTGAATAACATGATGCTATGTCAAATGATACGAATTTACAATCGAATGTAGACGGTATTATTGAATATTTCTATTAAATATAATACTTAGATACGCGTGCGATGAATGTCTGGAATTCAGAGAAAACAATTTAAGCTTATTAAAATCGATGATTGATGCGATATCGAATTTTTTCATGTAACAGAATAGTGAATGTAAAAATATTTTAGTTTACATTATTGACATTATCTAAATAACTAAAATAATTATTATTAAAAAAAAAAAATAAATAAATAAATAAATAAAAACAAACAATATTTAGCATTAATGTGGGACATATTGTAATTCGAATTGTGTATACATACACACCGAATAAATTTTTAAGCCAGAAATAACACATGTAATAGGATACATAATTTAATAAAAAATTTCTTGAAATGTTTCTTATGTTTTATATTTTTTATTAGTTAAAATAGAAGGGTATAATATAGACATTTTTTTAAAACTTTTATGAATAAAAAATTTGAAAAACTATAATATCAGTATTTTACATCCTTTTAAACATTAAATTACATAATAACAATGTAACGTACTTATACATCTGCACCAAAAAAAAATAGTGTAAGTAATGGTATTAAATACGTACGTTTTGTTAAGAGGTGGTTTTCCAGTCTCGGTGCGCCTTGTTCTCGGCTCGCCTTTTTCATCCCTGTAGAAAGCGTAGAGACTTACGGAGAAACCGAGTGCATGGAGGATCTCGTGTTTAACGGTACTCAGCAAAGTCTCAAGCTCTTGCGGTTTCGTGCTTATACTTTCTGGACAGAGGTTCGCGTGACCTGCTATTGGCCTAAGAAGTAAAGGTGGATGCACATTGTTAATCACATTTTTCTTTTATTTTTTTTTATATTAACGTTATTTATTTTATACATTTTTTTGTATTTATGAAAGTGCACATCAGTTTCTTTAAAATTTTGATCATATTTTATTCTTTTTTTTTAAAAGTTAAAAAATAAATTTCCATCAGGTATACTAATTTCAATTTCATTTCCTCTTTTTATTTGGCGATTTCGACGTTTTGGCTACTTATTTGTACCCTTTTCCAAGCATAATGCTTTTTTATATAATTATAAAAAAATATTCATGAAATTTTTTCTAATGGATTTAACATTTTTTGCGAAGTGAGATTTGTAATTTTAAAGACTTGATAATCATAAAAATATTGATTTTTTTGGCGCCCATAAAGCCACACGAAAACAGTTCATTAAGTTATAAAATTTAATAATCGTACAAAAAAAAAAAAAAAACTAAAGCAACATGAAATATTATAATTTTTCATGAGAATTACATGACAAAGGGTATCTAATAATAGAATTTCAAATCGAAAAAGCTTTACGACTATACCGAGCCCTTTAATAAAACATTTAATATGAATAGTTTTTCAGTCGAGTAGAAGAAGAAGAAGAAGCGTAGCACAGTTTTCTTTTTTTTTTTATTCTTTCTTTTGGAATGTCAAAGGGTTTTAAGAGATCTGGCGAATTTCAATTTCGTCCGCCGGCAATTTCTTTTATTATTTTAATGAAACTTTTCAATTTGAAGAACTGGAGGATATAGTTTCCTTTTTTTTCTGCATTCATAACTATTTTAATTTTAAGCTATCTCGTTGTGTTTATTAAGTCACGTGGAAAAAAATATCTATGGGGATTTTATAATAAAATTTACGTTTTTCTGAATATAATTTTGATTATAAACCAAAATTTGTAAATAAAAAAATTTAAATTCTTGTAATTTCATAAAAATGTTCGATTGGAAAAAGACAAATATAAATAAATCTTAAGTGTATACTTTAAAAATTGTCTATGACAAAATTTTTTGAAATTTTAAAAATTTAAAAGAAATCCTAAAAATACCATGTTACAAAATATCTTTATTAGCAGAATTTTAAATTGGGTTACTTCAAGATATTTGATTATTGCTGCTAAAAACGATCTCAAAAATATCAATTTTTAGACTCATGACTAATTTTTTAAAAGGAAGAAAATAATTCAATTTTGTAATATCATCACAGATCCAATTTTTTTATCACGAGAACTTATATTATCTGTTATTTTAAACATATCGATAAAAAAAAGAAATCTAATTGGTTTTCTCTATTTTTCCACTTTGGGATCGATTTTCAATAAAATAAAATAAAAATACAACCAATTTTAATTTACATTTAAAAGTGTGCAGTCCAAAAAAAGATATTTTAATATTACAAAAAAACTTTCAATGTTTTTAAAATTGCCTAAAATAAAAAGTTACTCAAAATAATAAGTGTATAGGCGAAGTTGATGGAGTAAACGAAATTTAAAACTAGAGTTAAGAAACTGTTATGACAATCAAACTAATATGATAAAATATTCTAGAAAAAAATATTTATAATAATGGAATAATTTTCGAAAGATTGACATACCATTTAAATAAAAAAAAAACAAATGAAAACTAATAAATAATGAGCTTACCGATCAAGTGCAGCCTCTTGTTGACAGTGTGCCGCGTAAGCAACAGTCAAACTTTTGTTGCAACGTTCTGTAGACATTGCCGAGACATAGAATACAAAGTCAGCACCATTAATACCTTCACCAGGTTCGCTACCTGGCTCAACTCGGCAATCACGTCCGGCTTTATTGCATATCCGACATGCCTGCATTAGAAATAATGTTAAATTTGTTTTTTTTTTTGTCAAATTCATTTGATTTTTTAAAATTTATAGCTGAATGTTCTATTTCTGGGAAATTTTAAATACGAATTACAGATTTAAACAGTATCAAAAGCTCAAGTATAAAAATATTAAAATTTTAATTCACAAAATTATTTGTAAGCTCTATTAACATTTATATTTCGTAGAAATCGGAATCCTGACTTGATTTATAATTATAATACTTGCATAACAGTCGAAATTTATGAATTAATTAAATTTTTCATTTTTTATTTAAAAACTCATTAATATTCATAAATAATTTTAATGGCGTTATTGAATTTCCTGCAATTTCACGCACCACAAACATTATAAATATTGATAAAAAAAATTTTTATATATTTGAAATTTCTAAAATATAAATGCAAAACTTACGTCAAGATGTTTTTCAGGCACTACAACTTCACCGCACATGGTCTCCGATTTACAAGTGTCGATACAATGCGTCAGATTATCTTTAACGAATACTTGCGTGCTCTCGCATTTTCTGAAACACAAAAATACAGAAAAACATTAATCAATAATCATTACTTGTTTTTTCACTAATTATTTATTTCTGTAAAATCATAGTAATCCCAATAAACCACTGGATTTGTAATTATAAAATAAAAATAAAATAACGGGAAAAAAGAGAGGATTTAACGAAATGCATTCGATTAAAAAGAACGGGAGGAAAAGTCCCGACGTCCATTATTCTGCACAATGGTAGATAAATCTCGTGCTCAACGAAATCGAGATTATCAATCGTCTCTAGAGGAGAAAATCACCCCTCTTTTTCTTATTCCTCCCTTCTACTACCTCTCTTTTTTATTATCTTTTTTCCTTTTTTTCCCCGTAGATACGCGCGATTTCGTCGAACTGCGCGCACACCGGGCAATAACCATTAACAATGAATCCTCTCTCTCTCTGGCCCTTCTTTTCTTTCTACTTTTGCACACACAAACGAGAGATGAAAATCCCAAGATTCTTATCCTTTTCTCTTTCTCTCGAAGATAGGAAATTTCTTTTTTACTAGTTTTTCTTCGTCATTTCTTTGATTTTTTTCTTCTACTTTTCTTTATAGCAGCAAAAAAAAAAAAAGGAATGACTTAATAACGGTGGATTGCTTTAAAAAGAATTTTATTGATATTACCGATTCTAGATAAGCTAAAATGAAGTGCTTTTAATTTTGTATTTTTCTTTTTATAGTCCTGCAATTGGAATCGATAAATCGATTAATGATTTCATGGTTAAATAAGATATTTTTAAATACATTCAAGTCGATACAAAGATATTTTATTTTGTATCGGCTATTAAACAATTTATAGTTATTCAATTAATTATTTAAGATTTTTTTATTTTGATCGATCGATTCATCATTATTAAATCATATATTTTTTTTGTTTCTATTGTTCATACTACAGTATAAATTTGTTATAGTCTTTTTTTTTAATTGAAATCCAATCAATAGAGCTATTCCTCAAAAATATCTCAATTTTTACAAATAGCTCGGAACATAGTTCATAATCTTTAGATGGAAAAATTTTCAACAACTGAAAAATTCCAACATTCATTTGAATACCGATATTTCTTATATTTCCAATAAAGCGAAAAATTCCTTTTTCTATATAATTTGATTTCTCGTCCGTTATTTTTTTCCTCAATTATTTTTTTATTTTTATTTAATAAATGTATATCTATTTCGATTGGTTCAGCCTTTATCGGTCAAAATCTCTTGGGGTTATATTCGCAATATAAAGCGTTACTTTAGCCCCATACATACACAAAGTACAAAGCGATTCTTAATGGAATGTTTATAGATTGTAGAAAAATAAGTGTACAATGAAAAATTGAGGGGGAGAAGGAGAGGCAAAAGTAATGTTTGTTGATAAAAAGACTTTCTTTTTCCTTGTTTTTTTACTACTCCGGAGCTCTTATTTGGCTTCGCGTAGACATACAACGATATAAAAATACTTTGAGGGTAATATTGTTTCTCTTACAATATGTGAGATTCAAAGAAAAATTTTTATTGTTTTATTTTAATATTATTGTTACTATTAGAGACGTTTAGACTTTTTATTATGAATTACTATTTCTTGGAAACTTTTCAAACTTTTATTTGATTTTTATACATTTTTTTTCATTTTTCATAGAAAATTGTTTAATATTGCCATTTTATATTCGATTTTTTACATTCAATAACAATTTATCATCCAATGTCTGACAAAGAATAAACATTATTTATTAAAATTCTAATTACGAATTAGAATAACATAAATTTCCGGATCGGAAATATAGTATTAACATCATAAATACATAAAATAATCAGCTATTATAACAATAGCCTTAGATCCATTAAAAAGGCATACTTAATGAACTTGTCGATCCATAACGCTGCTAGTAAGCGAATGCGGTAAACAGATGCAGAAGACGACACGATTTCTCCATTTACCGGAAAAGCCGTATTGGCGTTCCGATGACGACGACGACAACAAGAGCAAGGCGTGTATAATACTTGTCGACGCTTTACCACACGTGTCTCGCGTTTATAATACTATTCTCATGCTTAAACTGTGCGACAAAATGTTATAGCGCACTCGTGACTTGTTCGCAAGGGGAGTACTACGAGTATTATTAAGAAACGTTACAAGTTTGAGGTTACGTTGCGTGATAAGGGCTGAAGAATTTTTCGAAAATTAAAGTAAGAAAGATCAAAATTGAAAAAAAAATTTATTTTTGGTCATAAAATGTTAAGTTTTAATACAGTTTACAATATTGTAAATGCTTTAGAATTTAACTAAATATGGAACATCTTTAAAATTAACTACAATTTACAAATAGAAAAAATTTCATTTACGCAAAAAAGAATTTTTTTAAATTTTATGTAGAAAATGTTTGAATGAAGAAGAATATTCAATTACGTATAACAAAGGTTTCTTTAAACGCGTAATTCAAGTTGTAAATTGAAATTTTCAACAGTGAAACCAAAAAATATTTTCTATGGGAAAATATATATTCTATTTTTGGAAAAAAAAAATGAAAAATGAATTTGAAAAAAAAGTAATGAAATAAAAAATAAAAAAAATTTGTTTGATCATCAATTTTTCTACGTTCTACAAATAAACGTTAAAAAAAAAGTTCAAATAAAATACTTTGAAAATCTAATAAGAATTGGTTTCACAAAAAAAAGAACCGTTGTAAAATTAATTTGTCCATTAAAGTCGTATAAAGAAAAACCATAAAACGTTGTAGAATGATATAGATCTTTTAGTAATTGGACGTATCCAGTAATCCGTGTAAGAGCAATAGAATGGATTAGTACTGATAAAGTACGTGCATTATAGCCATTTCCAATATTGGTGTCATTACTGAAGTAATACTAGCTTCGGTATTAGAATAATAACGTCGAGTTTCTATCCCCTTTTCCTCCCTCCTCTCTCTCCATACTCAATATAATCGTTTTCAAGTGATTTATAATTCAGGGATATAACAGTCCTGATTTTGTCCCATTTATAATTTTAACGGCAGTAACGTTTATTCAATAGGAAATTTATGAAAATTTTTCCTCAATGTAATAAATTTTTCATTTTCAGAGAATAGATTCGTATATTTTATATATTTTAATAAATCCTCGGATTGTCGAATGAAATTATTTCAGTTTAATATTCTATTGTTATGGATTTTTAAAAGATTTTTATTACTTTTTATGAAATAACGCGAAAAAGTTATCATTAATTTTATAAAAAAAACAACGATTTATACGTTATTTGATGACCATTAGAGTATTTATGATTCCGTTTTATAAAAAATAACGTATTTTATTAATTTATAAAATTTTATTCAAATTTCGAATGTTAAAATAATTATTTTTCATGTATTAAACAAAAAAATATTCAAATTGCAATTTAAAAACCTTAGAGAAGCGATACTTTTATTTTTGAAAAAAATTTATTCCATTTTACCTTTTGACGCGTTAGATGGAAAACGACAAAAAAAAGAGGTTTGAAAGTACACATGCAAACGGTTGATATTTGACGCTTTTTCAACAAAAGCTCTTTTACTTTTTTTTTAAAGGGTTGTAATAAACGAATATTGGATAGGGATATGTACAAACACGTGCAACGCACTCGTTTTGAGAATATTGAGAAAGCAAGATTCGTAACGTATGGAGGAGATATTTTGAAAATACATTGGTTTAATAATTAAAGTAAGAATCATTATTTTGTAATTTTGTTGAATATTTATGTTTATATTTTGTTTATTCTGAGATAAAACAGTTATAATTATAAACATTAATGATTCAATAAAAAGCTTGCTTTTGTAAAGAAAACCGATCAAAATTATTAAACTGAATAATGAAGTTTTTACACAATAAAAAATAAGCAAGAACAGCTCGACAGGAAATTGAAAATTTGATTTTTTTTTCATTTAACGTCCTTGTATTTTAGCTATCATTGCGATGCTGATTAGCGACGGAGCTCGTCAATGTGTTTATGAACAAAGCACATGTAGTGTACAGTGGTGCTTGTATAAATCAGCCGAGAGCGGGATTCGAACTCGGAACCTCGAGATTACGAATCCATCGCTCTACTGACTGAGCCACTAACGACCTCAACTATACAATTTAAGAAATACACATTAATAGAAGAACCAAACAGACATTTTCTAAAATAAATAATTATTTATTGATTTATTTTTAATTTATTCTAAAACAAATGTTTTTAAAATGATACCTTTGGCAATTTGTAATATATTAAGCCTGCCAAGAAAGAAATTAAAAACAGATAAATATAACGAGGGAAAAGATAAATTGTTTGCGATAAGAAACCAACAGTATCTCCGCGTTTACTTTATAAATAACAAACAAATTTAGAAGTTTGATTAAAAACAGAGACAAAATTAAATGGGGGATGGAAAATAAAAGAAAATTCCGCAAATTAATTTAGTATGTGTTGCGCAATTTTCTTTCTTCATACAACCTTTTATTAAAAATATATAGAGAGCAATACAAAGTTTTAATTAAAATTTCGCCCAAATATTAATTATTAAAAACAACATTCGATATTTTCATATTTTTTTTTTATTAAAATTCAAATGTTATCTCTTAATATTTTGCTGTTCCAATATATTTATCTTATTTCTATTTTTACATGTCATAAATTTTTTGATAAACGAAAAAAATTCGAGAAAATAAAATATCCCATAAGAAAAACGCATTTTTGTACGAGGCGTGTGAATATCGCAACCAAGAAAGGTTCATTACTCTCGCAAGCTTCCGATTTAGCCTTCGGCGTCAAGAAGAAGAAAAAAAAAATAAGAAAAAAAAATATAAGAAGTAGGTGTGAGACATTTTCATGCAAGAATCGATATGCCACTTCGACAAAAGGAAGAAAAAAAATGTATAAAAGTAACCGAACTTTTGCGCATTTTCTTCTCTCTCTCTCTCTCTTCTCACCTTTTGCTCTAGCGTATATATTTTCGATTTCCATTGCGTCGCGTTTCAGACGAATTTCTTCTTTTCGGCTGTGCGCCTGATTTCGTGGCAAAAATGAAAAACATATAGAAAAAGTTTATGTAGCTAGGGAACTTTTTCGGCGAATATGGAAATCCGCTGTTGGTTTCTTTTACTTTTTTTTTTTTCGTTCACTTTTGATACACTGAAAAATGTGTTACTTCAAATATTCAAGATGAAAAAAAGAGTAAAATATAAATATATCAAATTTTTAAAAATAAAATATTTCCAAATTTTTCGATTGAACAAAAAATAATGTCATAGATTATTAACGCTTTTTTTATATTAAATAAATAATGAATCAAAATGTTTGATCGTTTATTTTTCGTGTTTCGAATGAAATACCACGTAGATATAAATAAACCATGTTAATCTGATACATTAACATAATATACATTTTTAGAAGCTTAATTTTTTTCGTGTCTATATGAAATAGCCATTATAAATTTAAAAATAAAAAAGAAAGAAAAATAAACTTCGAATAATGATCCATTCTTCGCCGAGTGCTTAATAATAGATCCTCTCTTCTTGTAGCAACACTTTATACACGACACGAGAGAACAAACTTGATTAATGACTCGAGTCAAGAACAGTGGGGTATAAGGTCCAGTTTTAGCGTAGACGACGAAGACAACGACGACGACTACGGGGGTTAACTCTTGAATTATGAGCGGGTATACCATATATGAGATCGCGTGTGTTATTACCAAAACGTATATATATATACATTGAGACTGAGATATCCAGCTCTAATTTTCGACGAATTAGACCTATTATTAAAATCTTGCGGTGTAATACGTTTGCGGTGATGAATTCTAATGTTTGAGGTACAGAAGTAGTTTTTGGCTCGTCATTTAATATGTTAATCGTGAAGGAATATGTATTTTAAATTGTAAATTGTGAGATTTTTTTATATCATGGGAGGATTAAGTGGGACAAGAAAGCTTTAATTCTTAAATAATTCTAAATTAAAACCTCCACGTCTCAAAAGCTAAGTTTAATATGATCTTAAAAATTTTTTAACATAACATTAAAATAACGAAACTTTTATGCAACGATTGACAACTCAGCCCTGTTTTCAAAATGTGGAGATTCAAAATTGAAAATTTATTTTCATCGACATGAAATCAATAAAATTTAATACTTGATATTTAATTATTAATTCAAAAATTTTACAAGTAATATGCAGTTTCGCGAAAACTTATTAAAATTATATTTAAATTAAAGAAAGCTAAAAGTATATCAGTACATAAAAACTAATATGTTAAAAATTGATAAAAAAAAAGTAAACGAGTAAACATATTTCAACTTGGAAGTCGTCCCAGTCTGTCTTATACTTTCCCAGCGAAAGCGAATAAGTCTACCGTGAAAAGCGAGATTATCAGATACTCTTTTCCTTTTTTTCCTCTTTTCTATTTTCTCTCTGTCTTTCATCCTGTATCTTTATCCCTTTGCACGAAGCTTTGCACGTTGAGCCATTTTTTTTTTCTTATTCTGCCTTCAGCTATATATGCCCTCTCTCTCGAGGTCTATATTACTTGATAGCAACATTAAAAGCAAGACTTTTTCTCTCTCTCTCTTTAGCTACCCTTTTATTTCAACCACTAAATATATCACAATGTGTACTTTTGTAAGATAAATTAAAACAGTATGTACGTTTATTTTTTTTAAGTACTCGCGTGGATGAATCTTGATGCTTGATGTGCGGTAAAAACGTATATAGAAAAGAATAAATGAATAAAATTACGCATATATATGTATAGGCATGCAGCTACATAATCTGATAAGAATTACAGTTGATTCGCAGGTATGTTAATAAACATACCTGTACAAATACTCAGGCGCGCGAGTATAAATGAAAATAATTACGAGGAAGTAAACATATATTTGTACGTGTGCATGCTTGCGCACATATTTGTATTATAAAATTAAGTTTTAAATTAGCATTAATGAAACGCTAACTATATGCACAGAAAAATATATATATATATGCGATAAAAAAACCTAAAAGTTTTTCATTTAAATCTTGAAATATAATATGCGGATGATAAGTTTCTAAAAGTGTATATAAATTTATGAATTTATGCGCAAATATGCGTATATATGTCCGCAAATTAATTAAGAATATAAATAATTATTATGTATGCATCCGTGTACACGTCTGCAGCATGTGCGTATATATATATATATATATATATATATATATATATGTCGGTATAAATTAATCAGGCCTTATATACGCGGGCTTCCATTAGGCAAATTAAGTAAATACTCAAGTTTTGCTTTACTTCGCTGTACAGTTATAAAGGAATGATCGAGGAAATTAGAAATCACTTCGAAGGAAGTGTGTAAGAGCACTGACAAATAAACTCTGATATATGACGGAAACAGGAGAACTTGTAAGAGTTACGAAGAAGCTTTAAAAGTTTACAACGCTCGTTTCCAAATGCTGCTGTGAATTAAAAGAAAATTAATACATTTTAATTGAAAGTATTACGAAAACTTAATTGAGTTTAACTGTTAAAATTAAAATTAAAAATAAAGTACATGGAAAATTGTTCAAATCATAGTATATAGTCAATTGGAAAAATGATTTTCATTACGAATTTGAAAAATGTTCATGAATCAAACTATATTAATTAAAAAGAATAATCAGTATATATAGACGTCAAGATAAATTATACGCTAAATGATTAAAAATCCTTCCGTAAATAAACCATAAAATAAATATTGAAATAAAGTAAATTTTTCAAAGCTCGTAAATCGCTAAGATAAATTAAAAATAATACTTAATTTTCAATCGCGAGCCAAATGCTAAATCGAATTAAATATACTGTAATTGCGCGCGGCTTTCTCTATACCTATATTATTGATTTAAAGTAACAACATTTATCAAATAGGCAACGAGAAGAAAGGAAAAAAAAATAACCGAGCTTTGATTAACTTTTAATTAAAATCCAATAGTCCTAATAAAACTTTAATTTACCCCGCTCCTTATTTGCATTTTGCTTCATTATTGCTTGGAATTAAACTTGTTAAAAATTTTAAACACACATGCACGTTTGGCACACACAGAATCCGCTAGTTTGCCAAATATTCAATTTCAAATATAGTGGACCTCTCTTTGAGCGAGCGTATAAACAATAAAACGGATAATTCAATTAAAAGTTCTTTATAAATATATTTTCGAGCAAAATCCAAGATTATCTAATAGATTATTTAACCTGGATGGAAGAGAAAAAAAAACTTTTTCTTTTTTCTATCTTCTTCCTCTCCCTCTCTCTCTCTCTCCAATGAGTCCCAGTCAAATTAATGAACTTTTTTAATTGCATTCATGAAGCGAGCGGGGTAAAAGAGCTTACGATGGTTAAAAAATAAAAGTATGGTTTATCCTTGCCTCTAATGGCTTGCGTCAATTACGTAAATGTTCTCCTTTACCAGCAAACGTTTCTTCTTCTTCTTCTCTCTGCTTCTTTTATTTTTTAATTGTCTTTGTCTTAACAAGAACTAATTTTTTTTTTCTTTCTTATTTTTTAAGCTGCCTTCAAAAAAGAAGGTTAGACTTTGAGACGTTACATTAAATAAAAAGGCGTAAGTTGAGAAAAAAAAATTATCCATGAGCTAATGAGTCGCGTTTATTAGCTCACGCTTATATTTGACTTTTTCTTTCTTTCTTGGAGTAGAGTGAACAAAAATTTTAGCCTCTAATTGCGCTTTTTATTACGTAATTATCTTCGTAATCCAGCAAAGTGTTTCAGGTTCTTCAAGTTTTCTTGATGTATTCCTTTTTTTTCACTTTGCTTCACAATTTCTTCTGGTGAATAGAATATCTTGTACAGCATTTTATTTTGGCAATTGCATTAAGAAATAAAGCTGTGATGGAGAAATTTTTAATTTATTTTAATCGAATGATTTAGAATAAAAATATAAAACTAATTTTTATTAGAAATTTTATGTTTCAATATTTTTTTTATTAATCGTTTAAAAAGCATTTAAATTTTCGTTCTATATCATAGATTCAATGTTGTATTACTTGAGCCTTCAATAAAATTTTTATGAGTTTACATTTTTTTTTTTCTAAATTATATTTTCTTTTTTACGATACACGTAGTTTTATGCAAAATCATGAGATTTTATTACGTTCAGGAAGCGTCCTTACTGTATTAATAAAAAATTTTTTTTATCAAGCCCTTTCGCTATAACATATAATATCTTTAAAAATTTTATCTTCACTAAAAGAAAAAAATAATCAAATTTTATGTACATTTGATAATCAAAACGCGAATTACGAAATATTTCGTGTAACCTGGTTATAAATTAAAGATATACATGTACACGTTAAAGTAAGAGACTCTCGAAAAACGAAAAAAAAAAAAAAAAAATAGTTAAAAACGGATAAAAGAAAAGAAAGGGGGCGAGGCAATATTTCGTGCCGGCAAAAGCTTCGAAAGCTCTATGACACGCGAAAACGCCGTAAAAGTTTCTTAGGAACGACAGAAAACACAAAACACATCGTTTATGCATATAAATATATAACGTGTATACAAAAAGGCCTTTCCATCTCTCTCTCTTCGAAAACGGCTTCTGCTGTTTCTTTTACTCCAACCATATACTATATAGCAAATTATTAATTTTAAGTAGCTATTATCCTATTTTGTTACATTTTGTTGTTCGCCGTATACGAAGTTAAAGGCGTTTTATTTTGAATAATGACATCATTATATTTCGTGCTCATTAAAATTAGCTTTACCTTATTTTTTTTCGCGATTCTTATTATTAAGTAAAATAACATTTTACGATGATTATTAATTTATTTATCAGTAAAAGCTTATTACGCAAATTGCGATATTATTATATACTTACTTAACTAGGAGACTTGTTATGTTCATAATGTACATTGAAAATATATTTATCTTTAAGATGTTTTTAATGAACGTAAATCACGTAATTAGCCAATTATATTCTTAATAATTTAAAGAAACTGTCGATCTTACCACTTATTCAATGAAATATTATACCTGCACTTGAAATTATGTGTACTTTATTGAAATTATAAAAAATAATTACTGTTACTAGTTCTGATAATGGATATTAATAATATAAATAATAAATTTTTTCTTTAATTATTTAAGGTCGCTGTATTTCAGCTATCATTGCGATGCTAATTAGCGCCGGAGGTCGTCAGTGTGTTTATGAACAAAGCACATGTAGCTTACAGTGGTGCTTGTATAAACCAGCCATGAGCGGGATTCGAACTCGGGACCCTGAGATTCCAGACCCCGCGAATCCATCACTCTACCGCATGAGCCACTGACGACCTTATAAGAATTCTTTTTCATATAAAGAAAATATTTTATTTTATTTAATGTAATTTTTTACAATTTTTAAAAACTAGCGAGATTTTTGAAAAGAATTATATTGTTATTGAGGCTATACAAAATCCATTACGATTTTCTTAAACAGATAGAATTATAGAATTAATTTTTGAAAATGATTTGAAAATGTTGGTTTTAGTAATAATAAGATAGGTCCACCTAAAAACTGCAAATAAATTTGGAAAAACAGAATATGAAAGTAAGAATTTCATACTTCCCATTTATCAGAAGAAAAGTATAGATAATCAAACGTTTAAAAAAATATATTTTATATAGAATGGATGAAATGTAATTTGCAAAGTATGTTTTGAAGATTTAGTAACGTGATATCACGTCAATTGACAATAAGCAATATTTCATTTTTCAAATCACAATCTAATGATAAAACTGAATTGAACTGAACCGAATTGAAGTTAAGATTAAAACGAATATTATTTATGCGCAGAGGAAATATTTCACCGTCGGAATTAATAGGTCATTTAAAATTTATAAAAAAAATTCAATAAACATCATGAATATTTTTTGGGAACAAATCCGTAAAGTTTTTTATTCGCGTGACATTGACTCCGGAGTCCGTAAAGAACTACCTTATATATTACAGAGGCATTTAATTCAACTGCATGCTGTAAAATTAAAATTTTTTCCATGTAAATAAATTATTGTGTAAAATTAATATTCACTAAAGGCCGAGCCTTATGTACTATTAAAGACCTGGATGAATTTTCAGGACGTTCAACGAGAATTTTAATGCCTAATTAGCGCGCTTGGGAGTATACGAAAAAGAAAATGTAATATAAGTAGAAGTGTATTAATTACTTTCTTTTTGTCAAACTCATTAAAATTTAGGAGCTTTTTTTTCTGTTGTCGTTGACCTCAAAGAATTAGAAAATTTTTTACATTTGAACATTTTCTTCTTTTTTCCCCCCTTTTTTTTTACTTTTGCTCGGACAAAAAAGGGCGCGAGAAAAACAAAACGTTTTCTATATCGTGCGCAAAAAAAAGAGACCACTTAATTTTTTACCGCTCACTTTTTTTTTCTTCTTTTGCTACTGCTGCTGCTGTTGTATAGAATGTTTTATCTCGCTTATACGGTTGCCAGCGTCCCTTTGATCCTTTGAGGTTGAAAAGCCCCCAAGAGTCGAGAGACGGAAAGCAACAAAGAGCAAAGGTAACAAAAGGCAAAAAAAAAAAAATGATTATTGTCATTTTGTATAGTCTAATTTGCGTAAATGATGAATAGAAAATTAAATGTTAATGAAAAAAAAGCTTCGTACGCTTTTTAATTTACGAATTTAATAATAAAAATATTTACACCAATAATTATTGTCTCCACTCTGAAATTTAATAAACGCAGAACATGTTGTCTTTGTTTTTGAACTTCCCCATTTAAATTGTATATATGTAAAAGCAGAAAGTTGGATTCAGGTACAGAAACCAGGACGTATAATATATCTTGTTATTATTCCGTTCGTATATTCCAAAACAATATCGTAATTAAAAAAATTAATTTATGTATATTTTTAATATAAAAAATTGAAAAAAAATAATGTTTAATACGTAATATAAAAGTTGTATTTCGTACATACTTTGGTGGTAAATGGATATAAAACATTATTAGATTCTTCGTAATTTAAAACTGTAGCTAAATTTTAACTTCCATTAAAAAACTCGAAAAAAAATTACTTTTTCCATGAAAAAATGTAATTACAAGATAGAGTGTAGCTACTAAAAGCATTTTAATGTACAATAAAGCACTTTTTTTCCCTCTCTCTTTCAAAACTGTTGGAAATACATATTTTGTTTTTTATTTTTAAAGATTAAATTATATAAAATAACTATTGATTCAATTATTGATAAAATAACAATGATAATCAATCATTGTTACGAGCAGTTATTAAACTTTGTTAATAAACGGCAATTTAAACTTTTATATTTATTTAGCTCATGAATAATCAAAATTATTAGTATTTCCGCTTGAATGGTATAGCCGTTTCATGAAACTAGCAATGAATTTTTAACGAGTTTATCAACTTTAATATAAACAAAAACACCGGGTAGTTAATTGAAATTTCAAATAACGCATCAACGCTTATAAACAAAAAAAAAGAGAAGAATAGACGAGACAATATGAAAATGATAAATAAAAAGAAAAAGAAGGAGCAAAGGTCAAGAAGAGAAGCGTGAACTTATAGCTACGACAAATAATTAATTTTCTCATAATACTTGCTCGTCCCCTTTTAGTGTCACATGGTATCTTCAAGCTGAAGGAAAAAGAAGAAGAAAAAAAAAAGGAGAAACTTTCTTCCGAGAGCGTAAAAGTTGGCAAACGAGGCCAGCTTTCGTGGCGATCTCTTCACCTTCGCCAAGGTATTAATAGCCCACTCTTTTTTTTTCACATTCTTTTTTTTTTCGGCTGACTCTTCTTATATAATTCTGGACTTGGAGCCACCCAGCACTCTTTGAAAACACTAGAAGAGTTTTTAGTGAATAGGTCGTTGAACTAAAGGATAGGGGTGAAAAAAGTTTTTTTTTTTTTTCGTTTTTTTTTTCTCTCTTTTTTCGGCAGAGTTTTGTTATTACGCTAAGACTTTGCACCTTGGCTTGAATGGTTTGTTAGAAGAGTGTATGGTTTGAAAGTTTCTTTTGTTTTTAGATTGAAATTTTTGACGTACTTTTATCCATAGCCTCGGATAACGAAAGTTCGCAATGAAATATTCATGAACTTAAGTCATTATTTTAGATCATATGAATATTTGATATCATATTATATTTTAAAATAAAAAAAAAAATTAATTCAGATTACGAATTTAATAAAAATTGATGAAAAAGAATAATAAGATTAAATGGATAATGGGTTTCAAACAAACTCGCTTAATTAGATAATTAAATTAAAGTATTATAGATTAAAAAAAATATTTTTATATTAATAATATCGATTTCTAATAAAATAAAATAAAAAAAAAAGATTAAAAAAATGTTAACCGGTTATTCATCTTTTAACACAGAAAATACAAACTCTTTGTAGTTCATTGGTCTGTAACAATAGCATTATATTCATACTGATTTCCTACAATAAATTTCTTTCTCCGATTCAACAAAAGCCACAATAAAACACGACCGTATAACAAAAAAAATAAAAAAAATAAATAACCCAAATCTCAACTTTCCACGATATATATTTTCTCCTCTTTCGTTTTTATGAAATTTCCCTTCACATCACAAGTCAAACGATTAACTTGCGGGGGTTTTGGTTTACTGCTTTTATTAATCCGGCGATTAATGGAAAATATTTGAATTTTAATACATCGTACAATTTAAAATACACAAAGCATGAAAAAAAAAAAAATCAATCCGCATAGTTCTTTTGAAAAGCGAGCTGGCCTACAAAAAGCCATTGGCTCGAAATATGCAAATCGGATACGTTGTGTGTGTGTGTATGGGGGGGAGAAGGGGTGAAACGGTTGGATGAGAGGAGAAGTATATACATAAAGAATTGAGCGTAACAGTCGGCAACGAAATCGACGGTAATAGCTTATCGATCAGCTCGAGGCCATGATTCTCTTTTTACCTCTCTATGAAAACGATTATTCTTTGATAGTCCGGCTTTTATAAAGAGGAATGCCGCTAAAGTTGAATATAAACCCCCTGATGAATTTCTAAGAGCTTGGGATTTTTCGAGGGGGGGGGGGTTGAGGTTTTTGTCGATCCAATTTTTTTTTCTTCCTTTTTTTGTTTCAAATAAAACTGCTTTTGATTAAATGAAATGCATTTTCGAGGTACGTTTTTGTTAATAATTGATACTTGATTAATGATTAAAATATCCCGATTCATTTGGAAAAAGTAATGCTTCCGTTGGGATTTAAAAATTTGTTAAACTTTTACGCAACAAAGGATTGTCTGATAAAACTTTGATCAGAACGAAAATTAATGATTATCAAAACGTCAAATATAACGTTAGGGAATAAAAATATACAATTCAAATACATAAATTATTCAAGCCTTAGAACGTGGTTATCAGGAAATAAAATATTGTATCTGAAATTTCTGTGATCGTTAAATCTCCAATGCAATTTGAAAAAACCATATAGAATTTTCTTGAATAGCTCCGTTCGTTGATTTTATAACAATAATGTTCAGTAATATCAATAAAGTGAAAAATTTTCTATCCATAAGTTTTTCCTTTTCGTTTATATACAAAGGTGAATGTACAGGTTAACACACGTGTACTTTGGAGCGTCTTATTTTAGGGGATTCTAAAGGATGGCAAGGAGAACGCTGCTTTTCTCTCCTATCCGCTAGCGTTCCATCCTTTATCAAGAAAGAGCACCCTCCTTCCTTCCATTTTCTTCAGCTCCTATTTCTCCAGCTTCTTAGCTGGGGGTATAGAAGATTCAATGGGGATTATGGCTGTACGCTTGCCGAGATATCGGATATATAGAGAGAGCGAAGCATATGGGATAAGACGTACAGACATATATGAACCTAAAGGAGATACCTAAGACTTAAAGTTGTAAAGAGCAGGAAAAAAAGATGTATGGCGTACGTGTCTGTGTGCACGCGTGATAGGGAGTAAGTAAAGAAAAAAAGATATGAGGTTATAAAAGTGGTTTAATTAATAAATGGATATAGTGGAGAGTTGGATTTTTAAACTTTGGGAGTTAAAAAATTAAATCGGAAAATAAAATAACAAAATTACAATATGTGAACTCTCAATACAAAGACTAAGGTAATATTTTAATACAATTAAATATTCGATAATAACAATGATGAATATACTAAAAACAATCTTTAATAAGTTTAAATTATCAATTATTTATAAAATAAATATTGATCGTCATGTATAAGTTAATGTAATGGATCAATAATATTACATTCCAAAGATTCTTCATTTAAGATTTTTCTGTTGAAACTTTTATCCCACTGTAATCTGACAACATAAAAAACATCAAATCAAAAAGCCAAGGAAGGAGAATTCAACATTAAAATCTCTTTAAGCCAGAGAATTTTCGGGCTATTTTTCTACGCTATCGTGCATATTTAAAAAGATACCCGCCGAAGGGTTTTAATTTTTAAACACGTCTGTACAACGAAATGATAACAAAATCTTGGCGACAAACAATGTTAAAATTTAATTCACTCTTAGTTTCAATAGTTTTTTCTCCTTATACATTGAATTAATAACATAAGAGATATTAAATTTAGACATTATTCTATTTTAAAAATACTTTCAATTTTAAATAAAGCTCGGCTTCTTGGAAAAATGGATTACTCGAGCTTATATGTGCAGTATTAATGCACAAGCGGTATGAATTATTAAAATTCTTTACGGTATTATTATAATACTATGCATCCGTTATTGAAATATTCACGGTATGATGATAATAGCTTTAGACGAAACTAAATTAAAAAAGCATTAATAGCATTTAATTGAATAATGAAATTGATGTGAAATATTTATCGCCCCGTATGCTATTTCTCTTTCCGAATAGTTATGTTAATCCTATTTGAAAACTAGCGAGCCTCTTAAACATTCTTATTTTATTATGTATTCGAGAAAAAAAAAAACAACATTTCTAACTTAAAACCAGTTCGCATGAAACAAAACAGAAGAACATCGAATAAGTCTGAAGGGGGGGTTGAAAAAAAAAGAAAAACAAGGGAAAAAAAAAGAGTAAAAGAATACAAACGAGAGAACAGGTTAGAGTATCTACGGAAGACTGCAGCGACAATCGGATTAAAAGTTGTTCGAAGCAGGTGGCCTATGTGTATATTTCCTACTACGTGTATATACACGCGCGCACATCTCGTCACAGATAATACACACGAACAAAAGGATCAAACAGAGACGGAGCGAGAAAAAAGAAAAAGAGAAAGAATCGAAATCTACCACTACGATGACTATGCAACTACGTATTTTCGTAATGGATTTTAGAGTACCAAAAGAGAGAGAAGGGAGGACTATGTGTAGAGGCTCGTCAATTTTTACAGCGACAAACCACGTTATATAATTCGCTTATATTCAAAAGCTTTTCAACAAAGAAGAGAGAGGAGAGGAAGTTTAGAGTTTGTGACGATGTGTCGGTGGGTAACCACCATAGTTTTGCGCTTCTAGCTGTCTCACGGTTCCTTTTTTTTCTCTATTTTTTTCTTTTTTTTTTGCACAATGTTTATATATCTTTTTTCCTATTGGGCGAATCAATACTCTTTTCATATTGTTCTTTTCATCATAGTCGTATGGATAGATATACCAAACGATTTTTTTTCCCTTTTTTTTATGGTACGCTTCTAGTGCTTTTCAAAGCGTAAAGATGGTTTCACCCATCGAATCCTGTTTCATTCCCCGCTTTTTTTAAAGAATTTTTTTCTCTGTTGGTAAATTTTTTTGTGATATCTGTAGATTTGGGTTTCTATTAATTTTTCAATATACACACAACAATAGAAATTTTGGAAAAACGATGCCATACTTGTTTTAGAAAAACGGTTCACAGGATACCTAATTCCGAAAGTTATTATTACTCTTTGTAGATTAAATTTTTCACTTTAAGATTTTAGTTTTCGAAGCTCAATAATGGACTCGATCTCGACGATTGCTCGGAGAAGCTGAAATTATATTGACGTTCAAGAACAAGCCGTAATAGAAAAATTATTAAAATATATTCAAAGAATTATTAAAGCTCATGGAAAATTCTAAAAAGAAATGCGTATAATTTCGACGAACCTTATAATTTCGACATTTATCAAAAACAATATTACTTCCTAATATATCACCATATATTTTTTATTCATGGATTATGACACGTGGTTTAATAAACCATCAATTTTATGGTTCTAGAGTTTAAAAATTTACTATTTTTTTGAATAATTAATCCTATACTGAAATAACAAATTTCCCAAGTTATCCCCAACGTTATTTAATAATAAAGTTAATTTTTGAATCGAAAGAAAAGCTTGAATGATTGAATTTTAAAAAAGTCGAAGAGAGAGAAAAAAAAGCGCGGCTTATGTCGGTATTACTTTAGCAAGCTTTGCAACATCGTATAAATCATGTTTATCTTCCTCCCCGAGTTACGATATAATAAAACAAGCAGGGCTTGATAAATGACTGATACTCATATTGTTATTGCATACATATATACGCGTACAGATGTGTATATATTTACTAGCACAATTGCAGTAAATATACTTTGTGCTGGGTAAAAGCTTGCAAGCATTTATGCCTCGTACGTATATGTATATAATAAAGGAAAAAAAAGGCGCGCGTAACCTTTTTTAATGACTGCAACAGTATTATTGAGCAGCTGTGCGTGCGACATTAAAACTTCACTTTCATTACCTAATCTCTTTTTTTTTCTCTTTTTTTTCCTTTAGGAAGATAAAATAAATATTCAAGAAATTAATTTTAATGCATTAACGTTAAAATAATATCGATTTTTCGATCACAGAGTTTATTGTATACCTCGTCCGAAATTGATATTATGTAAAAATTATATAAACATGTTACTGTACAGTTTTTCGGTTTATTATTTTCATAATGTGCATTAAAATAATAAACATTTTAATAGCTTGTACATTATCGATTCCGCAATTTAGAAGATAATAAAAGTTTTATAATGCAATTTGAATTTAATAAACAATTTTAACTATATCCCTATAAAGCTTTATCATTAATAATGTTTTACTAAATTTTCGACTTTATTAAATGAAACAATTGTTTATTACTTTATCTAATATTGTTTGTCTGTTTCTGTTTGAAAATAATGAAAAAATTTGTTTTCCCTTTTTTTTGTTAATGTTTATTTGAACATTTTTATGCGATTTAAAAAAGATAAAAGCTTCAAATAATATTTGTCTATGTCGTTGTTTGTGATTTTAAGTCATTAACTCATCTCAAGCGTCCTTAAATTTTTTTTTAATTAAAAGTCAACACGAACGATGTATTCTTTACATTAATCTCTCACCCATTCTCTCTTGAAAAAAAAAAATTTTTTCTTTTTTTTTTATCTCGTTGTTCTTTTTTTTTTATTTCACACTGTTTATACTTTCCTAATGGTTCTTTTCCCCTCTTCATATTGTCCTACACATTTCCATTTTCATCATTTTTTCATATACATTCTTTCTTTGTTTGCCTTTTTTTCTACATTCGCGCAAACTCGGGATTCCCCTCCTTTTGTATCGTCTAATTTTCAATATTTTACTCTGGACTTTTTCAATATTTCTCTGGCTATATATATTTTTTCTCTTTTATTTTTTTTCTCTCTCCCTCTATTTTTTTCTCATTTCTTTTCTTTGGCACTCAGGTCTCCTAAGCCCATCTGTAATATTCATCGATGCTTTTCAATTATTTCGGCGTGTCGCCAAAGTTACCTTTTTACATTTTCTCAACTATATATATTTTTTCTTTAATTTTTTTGTTAGAAATTAGTTTTAATAATTTTTAGAGTAAAGCCAAATGTGATATGTGCAGTCGTAGGGTATCATAAAATTGTGGTAAAAAGTTTGGTCATATGAATGAAAAATTTTTCTGCTAACGTAAAAACATGCATGCCATGTCTGGATGAAGATTACGTTGCGTTGTTGAGTCGGAAAAAAGGGTATGATATATTAGTTTGGTTCATTACAACAATGGCATGCTTTCATAACTTTTTTTGTTCATCAACTTTGCAACTTTTTTTTAATATATGGATAAAAATTTTCTTGTGTTCGCATTTCTTGTTTTATAATAGATCGAGCAAATATATTTAAGATAATATTTTTTAATCTTTTTGAAAGTTTTTCAAACAAAATATAACATTATAGTATAATTAAAATAAGAGGTCGTCAGTGGCTCAGTTGGTAGAGCCATGGATTCGTAATCTTGAGGTCTCGAGTTCAAATCCCGCTCTCGGCTGATTTATACAAGCACCGCTGTTCGTTACATGTGTTTTGTTCGCAAATACATTAATAACCTCCGTCGTTTATTAGCATCGCAATGATAGCTGAAATGTAACGACGTTAAATAAAATTAGAAAAAAATAGCATAATTACATCAAAATCAAATATTAATGAATTAAAATTTTTTTTCAAAAAAGAGAAGTAATTTTTTAAATCTTGTTCTTACAACATTTTTTGTTAATGTAATATTAATGTTCAAGTACATTAGATTTCAAACATTATTAATAAAATAAAAAATTAATTCGACTATATTTGTTTCTTTTTGGATAGTAAAAAATTTTACATAGTCGAAAATTTTATCACTCTAGTTGCTGTGAATCATCGAATGAATAAAAAATTTTATTTGGATCGCAACTTTTTTATTGGACATTAAAAAATTGTTCAAATAGCCTGTTTACTACGAAAAAAAAATAATTTAAGCTGCAAAACGAAAGAACAATTCATCCAAATTTATAATAAACCGCGAGTTACGTTTTTCTCCGCGCACCCATCTATAAATATTTACAGTAAAAATATGATAAATGATGAAAAATAAGCCGGCGCGGTTCAAGCGTGAACCAAATGTTATTCCTAAGGGAGATTTTGCGCAAAACGATGTATACAATGTATCGGTAAGGGATGTAGTAGTGTGTGTGAGAGAGAGAGAGAGAGAGTGAGAGTCGAAAGTCCCCAGACTGGGGAATAATACGACTGTTATTCCCAGGGTATAACGATATTTAATGGCAAATGATAAAGACGAATAGGATGGAGTTTAAAAAGAGAAATGAACGATAAGATGAAATATGAAGAGGAAAAATTTATAGATTAAATCGTTTAATAATCATATTTGGTGCTCAAATAATTTAAATGCTCGTGTTATACATATTTTAAATATATGAATTTCGCGTGAAATTAAAATTTTTCGGTGTTGCAAAATTTTAATGTAAAATATATATATACACGTCCCATGGGTGAAATACACAATTACGTATTTAATTAGTTTTCGTAACCGCTGAAGAGCTGTCTGCTTGAACAAATTTGCATTTTGTATAATCTCTTTAAATGTTAAACGTTTTATTAATTTATTTGGTTACAAGATATGTTATTAGCTGCAGCGCCTATAATTATAATATTAATTAAATAAAATAGGGATACGATTAAATAATATTAATTTTCATTGCTTTATTTGAGTTTTCATCTTTTGACGGAATTATTTTTCATTGAAATACGTTTGGAAATTCCGAAAATTATTGAGTTGTTTGTTTAAATTTATTTTATTCTGAAAAATGTGTAAATAAATAATGAAGATATTAATGATATGTTGAATAAGGTAAAATTAATCTTTTTTTAATAAAATAAATTTTATCCTCAGTTACAGAACATCGTGTGTTCGCGCTACACATTTCAGAATATGTATACATAAGAATAATAATAAATACACAAGAGATTTAAATTATTTTACATAATAATTTATCGTGAATATTTTATATTTCACATGAATAATAAACGTGTGAATAGTAGTAATAATATTTTCGAATTTTAAATATTTATTTGTTTTTGTAATGAATTCGATATTATTTGAAATAACCATTGTCTAAGCATTTATTAACAAATATTTGATTTTTCTTGACAAAACGTATTTAAAACTTAATAAAAAGGTATTTTATAAGTTAAAAATTTGAGCAAACACGTTACATAATAAAGAGTAGAAAAATCTCAGTTAAGTCAGCCCTATCTCATAGGTCATCAAAGATACTTTAATCCCGCACTGTGTATCACACACAAACATAGAAAGAAAAAAAAAGAGAATAAGAGAAGAGGAGGAAGCCGAAGATAAACGAGCCTCACCGGAGATACCTTTAGAAAAGCTTTGGCCTTACTATACGCTACAAGATTTGTTGGTGGCGCAGCAAAAGCATTGCCCCTACTGTAATTTCAAAGAAGAGTAAGAGAGAGAAAGAGAGAGAAAGATGCTGTCTCTGCATTAGTGAAGCGAGCACACGTGGAGAGAAAGAGTAAGGAAAGTGGGTATATAACCCATGCCAAGCTATAATGTTTTATGGTCCTTTATTGGCTCGAAAGATGCTTAGAAGTGCTGTAAATAAAGGAGCACATACTAGGCTTTTACTATTATGTTTTTTTACTTTCTTTTTTTTTTCTTTTCTTTCGGAAAATCAAGTTTTGTTACTAACTGGTTGGGTATAGAAAAAAATAATTATTAAAAATAATTTTAATATAAAATAATCATGATATTATAAGATAACTTTATTATGATATTGTTTATAACATCAAATGATGCACGAAGAATATCTTTATAAAAATTACGATAAAAAGTCATTTTGTCCCAAGATTATCATAATTTTCAAGAGAATTATCATAGAAATATTTTCTACACGTGTAGTGCGTAAAATATCTAACAATAATTCAATATGATATTAAAATGATGTACTTATATTTCTAGACTAGATCATAATTTTCTAATAGTCTAGACGCCATTAACTTGTTTTAACTATTAATCAATAAAATCCTATCGCTACTATCATTAATTATGAATCTATGAACGAGTAGCAATTATTAATTATTTTAACAAGTTAATATTTGATCTACAATTTAATGTCAAATATTTCACGGCTCTGATATTTTGCACACTTCGCATACTTTTTAATATACTTTAATATTTACTGTCATTTTTTTCATTTATATTTAAAATTGTAGAAAAGCTAAATTTTTATTTAAACCGAGAGCTGCTCTGTTGAGCAAAAGTTTTCATCTTTATTTCAAACTTTTTAATAAGAATTTTCTCGTTTCTAATTGAAATTTATATAATTTTTTAATGAAAATAAGCATAAACTTTTGCGATTTATCTCGGTGAAAAAAAAACATTTTTCTCATATAAATTTCTGGAAAAAGAAGTTTTTTTAAAATTCGTCAATTTATTTCAATATTTAAGAGAGAATATACATTTACTTTTAATAAGTATATTCCTTAAAAAATTGAAGCTTTTCTTTAATATTATTAAAAGAAATTCTTTAAAATAAAGCGGAAAAGTACTTTGAAGAGAACAAGGAATATCTTAGCAGTATAAGTAAAGACGTGCGAAGAACGGAAACTCAGATTGTCTTTCGGGTGTGCACTTAGAGACAAAAGAAGAGGCTGTAAGAGCTATACTACCGTAGTATATACGTTTACAGTGAAAAGCGCGTAGTGTGACGAAACTGCTAGGAAAATCTAGAGAAACAGAGAGAGAAGTTGATCCATTATTCAAAGGACGCTGGCGCGACATCGGATGCATCCCCTATTTACTGGGCGAAATTTTATCTTCTCTTTCTCTCTTTTACTTTTTACACGTTGAATTTCTGGCTCGAAGGATACGTGCATACGTACACATCATTTTTCATTCACACGATGATTTTTTCATTTGCATCCTCTTGCTGCTGCTGCTACGCTGTACCAAATGCAGAGTTTGGATTTTTTAAAAGACAACTTTAATATTTAAATGATTATTGAACTTGTTTGAATTTTTCGAAAAACCAAGTCAAAAATAGAAGAAATCGTTGTTGCGTAATAAAAAGTTAGAACTTATTTGTTTTGTTGTAAAAAATAATGTTAAATTTTTAAAGGATTGAATAAAGAACGAGAAAAGATAAGAAATAATTGATCATAAATTTAATGTTGACTTGATATTGCAATAATGGACATGTACTGGCTTGAACATCGTCTTTATAAAAGTCGCAAAGGCATTATTCATCGTGTCTCTAAAAACAAGACATGAATTTCCTTTTTCCGAGAGATGTGTATTCCCTACATTTTCCATTTGTCAATACTAACATACTCACCTACTACACTCGGAACTCTGCTTATACACAGTCTCTTCCTCAAGTGCTCCGAAAAAAGAATCTTCTAAAGTAATCGAAATCCTGTTCTCTCTCGTGTCTTTTATTTTCTTTTTTTTTTTTTTTTTAAAAAAAAGATAGAAGAAAAAGAGAGAGAAAAAAGATGGCAAAATGACATACCACTAAAAGCTTGCTGTCACTTCTCTATAGGCAAGCGTCGTTTTACCTTTCTCAAACTACATCACTACCTTTAACCGTAATAACGTCACATTCCTGTTACGAAGCAAAGCATATACACACTGAAAAGTAGGAGGATGGAGGTAAGAAGAGAGAGAGGAGAGAGAAACAAGGTTTGACGTTGAGACGAGAAACAGTCTTTGCCAAGGGATCAATAACCAGTGAAAACTAGGGTGTCCTGTCTTACCTTTAAGACACGACGAAATTGAAGATGTTGAGAGGAGGTAAAAGGAAATAGATCATTGCAAGCATGGCATCTGGTGTCCTGGTAACATGGTCCTGGCGAGAATTAGCTAGTCGTGTAACTAAGAAATACCGTTAGGTAAATTGATAAGAAAATCATTTTTAAATAGTTTTGAGAAATTGTTTTATTATTTACATAAATGAAAAATTACTCTAAAATTGTATTAATTATACGACGTTAGTATAAAATTTTAAGAAAAAACTTAAAAATTTGTACTGATTAGTTGATATAAATTACTTGAACTAAAATTTGGAATCTAAAAATACAAAATTGGAAAAAAAAAGAAAGAGTTTAGCACTACTTTTAATGACATTACTCATAAATTCATTTTTAAATTTATCTCTTAGTGTGACTCTTTATTGATTTATTAATCTAATTGTTTTAAATTTAGATTTATCGTTAGAGAAAAAGGCGATTTTTGAAATCTAATTAATTTTTTGGCCCAGATTGTAGAGCTCATAAAAACTCAAATGAACTTATATGATAAGTGAAATTATAAATCATTTAATTTTATCGAGATTTATTTAAGGAAGAATGAAAAAAAATGCAAGCTTTTTCTCGCATGTTTTTCAAGATAAATTACTCTATTTGAAAAAAGCGTAGCTATTTATACATTATATAGAATTTTTCTAAAATTAAACTGCTTTTAAATTAAAAATAAAATTTTCCGTGAACTCAGCGGAGAAAAAAAGGGAGTGAGGGAGAGAAAGAGTTAAAGTAAAAAGTGTATATCTTGCGCTTGTAACTGTATTCAAACTTTATTTACGAAGGAAAAATTTTCAAAGGTTATAATATTTTGCAGTAATTTAAAACTTTCTTCCTTCTTACCAACTCGACAAAATAATGTCTCATACTAGAGTTAATTTTAAAGGGAAAAAAAAAGAACGAGGTAAACATTTACCTGAAAACAAGCTTTATTTTACTTGAAATTGTTGTCTTCAAACAAAGAAGAAACTTAATATTGTTGTATACTCATCCTTAACCTCAAGTTTATTAGAAAATTCTTTTCGTAAAAATAAAAAAAAAAGCAAAGTTGCTTATATACCTGAACTTATTCGCGTAGAGAAAAAAAAAGATCAAAAAACTCTTGTGTGGCTCAGTAACAAATACAGAAAAAAAAAGAAGGAAAATAAGAAACAAGTTTGAAAACAGGAGAAGTAAGGCGGGAAAAATATCAAAGTCAACTCTCTGAATGCAATGTATGCTCGAAATAACGAAACAAAAAGAAGCAGAAAAAAAAATAAACGTACATAAGCTTAGAGTCCACGGAAATAAAGTGTTTTTCAAGCATTTCGGGAAGTTCGCTACTTTTTCCTTCCTTCCTTCCTCCTTTCCTTTTTTTTCTTTCTTTATTTTATTTTTCAACGTCCTTCTGCGCACGCTGGATTCAGTTTTTATAACGCAAGTTGTATATATATAACACTCATCTGGCAAAAAGAGTAGGACGGAATAAGTTGATTTAACGATTCGACTGACGTGTAAAAAAGTAAAGGAAAAAGGCGCCCGAGGGTCCTTTCTATTTCTACTTTTCTCCAGTAGAAGATAAAGATTGACAAAAATTTTAATAATAAAAAGCAAAGTAGAGCGGAAGATATCAAAAAGAGGAGGAGGGGCTGCGAGGACACAAAGGGGGAAAATGATAGAATAAAACTGTATTATAGAATGGATTTCAAAAGGAGAATATAAATATACTGGAGAAAAAAGGGTATGGTACAATAAAGAAGAAAAGGGAACTGGATTTTTTTAATAAAGAAAATTATTGATTAGCAGAAAGCAAGAGAATTCTGTTATAAAAGAAATTTATAAAAATTTTATTATAATTTACGATACGTTAGCATTTATTTTGCTTACTTCAACCATGTTGAAAATTTGATATGCTGTTGAGTTCTTTAATTTGTAATTTAATAAATTTTCAAGTAATCTAAATGGTATATTAAATTCTGTTTTTTATAAAAGTATTGAAAAAATGTTAAAAATGAAAATTTTTAATATTAAAGTATCGAAAGAAAAATGAATCATAAAATTAGTTTCTAATTTCCGGCAAATAAAAGAGAAGAAATTTAGATTAAAAAAACAAATACGACATAAGAGGCAATAGAGAAACAGAGGAAAGTAAAAATAAAGTAAAAATAAGAAAAAAAAATAAAAGAAAAAAACTGAAACGAAGGAAAGAGAAAATCCTTACCTGGATAAAAGCAGACTCTGGAGTTTTCCACTACGACGAGAGCAAGAATCAAAGAACGAAAAAGTTTTGATGAAAAAGTTCAAAGCGCTCTCTCGCTCCGCGTATTTTTTTTTTCAAGGATAGAGTAGAGTGATAAACTTCGCGAGTTACACACAAAGCCCAAGCAAGCCAGCCAGCCGATTGGAATTTCACGGAAAACCAATCTTTAATGAAAAATACTAGGAGGAAAATAGGAGGAAAACGTTGCTACGTGATTAGGTTCAATTTTCTTATTTGTACTCCTAGACCTTGCTACCAAATAGTTATTTTACCTTAATTCATGGGAAAATCAAATTTACTATTTTAGAAAGTTTTTATTTTAAAATTCCATTACATAATATTATTGAATTCTTATCTTAATTATTATTATAAAAAATAATTAAATTTTAAAAAATTTGCAATTACAAAAATTAACATTGTAAACCTAACAAAAGCAAAAGTCGCATTTTTGTAATAAACTGTTTTTACAGAATTATCTCCAATGAAAAATTAGAAAAAACTTCTGATTAGAAATAACATTATCCCATTCCCTCTACAACGTTGAAAATTGAAATCTAGCAAGCCTCGAATAGCTACAAGCATGCAACGCTAATTCATTTCGCATTAGCGCGTCCTATTTCAGTTGGTATAACAGTAGAACCGGCTTAATGTTATTAGCGAAAAGTTATCGCATAAAATTTAGCCCCAGCGTAAAGCGTAAGGATAATTTCATATATGAGGAGGGTGCATGTGTGTCTGCGCGTATAAACATATCTTCTTTTAACCGAAAAATTGTCGCTGTAATCTTAAAGGGCTGCTTCTTTGTTTTACGAGAATGAAAGAAGTTTTTTTCGAGAAAAGTAAGATATAAATTTAGCAAAATTTTTCTCTTTTTTTTGGCAAAGAAAGGGAAAATGGTTAAAGTTAGTTTTATGGGGTACTTGAGGTAAGTTAATATAGGATCAGTGGCGTATGGTTTTATGAAAAAAAAAAAAAAATTGTATAATCAGAATTTTTTAATGTTTGCTATTTAAGTGAAAAATGGAATTTAATTCGAAAATAATTGCCAAGGAAAAAATATGAATAATAACTTTTTTTTCTTCAAGAGGTAAATAAATGGAACCAGAACTTGAAAAATAAAAATTATGAATTTGGAGAAAAAAAATTTTAGTGGTTTTAATTCTCAGAAAATGCGCAAAAAAAGAGTTAAAAATTACTGCGCCTGACGAATCTAGACCACTGCTACTGAAATCCAAGTTAAATTTTAAAGTTCTATTTATTGCTACTTCTTAAACTTTATGTTAATTAAATTCTATTTAATACTTTAATATTTTTCATGAAAAATATTTATTAATCTTTTGAGTAATACACAATGCCAAGAAATTCATTTTTTTTTTAAATTGTTGATAAGTCAACAGTTAAACTAATACAGCAATTCTCAAAGTTTAACTTGTCATGGATCGCAAAAAGGCTGAATGTCAGCGATGTACTTCTCCTAAATTGCATCTACCATCGCAAACAGAGAGAGAGAAGAGTAGAAGGAGGCGGAAATCGTCGATGTCGTGACGACGTTTGCTACTCCGCAAAAGCAGCAAATACATGGCGCCATGCTCACTAGCAAAAACAAACACGTTGAGCAGTGGAGTTTGCATCCAAATATGTATTATACGAAACGGACGAGAGAGAGAGAGAGAGTGAGAGATGAGAAGCAAAGGGAAAGCTTGTATGTTTGCCAGCCCGCGGCTTGACGCGCATTAATTTCAGTTATAACGTTACCTTATGCATCTCATGCGCATGCTCAATGTATACAGGCATGTTTTGCTCTCTGCTATGCACACATCAATCTGTATATACAACCCTTAAATATTCACTATCTAATACATCGTTAAATGTATGCAAGGTTTAGATCTTTTTTGTCTGTGGAAGAAAGAAATTATTTTGGCTTCTCTAATTGTTTCGTGGAACAAAATTCAATTTCTGGATTTTTCTAATGGAAACAATATTTTATATAGGCAGTATCATTCAAATGCTGCGTTATTGTTAAAATAAGAATTTTAATAAAGATTTGACTGATTTAAACATGTTTCAAAATATTTACAAAAAGTATAGAGTTAAAATTATGAAATTATTGTGTTTTTTTCTTTTGTTGGTACACAGTTTCTCATGATTATTTTCACATGAAAATATAATCAAAAGTTTTTCCGCAGTAAAGCTCCACCATATACCACAAATAATTCTATTGTGTCTATCCTTAACGAGCAAAAAGGTGACCCTAAAATATTTGTCTAAACGCTATTGTGTTTACATTCTCGATGAGCAGTGGCTTGGAATGTCCTTTTTGCGTTTGCTATGATGTTTATATGCTTCTCTGACACAATGTGTAGAATGTCCTATGTTTTTCTTGCGTTCCTCTCTCTCTCTATGTACATACAAGAAAAAAAACAAATAAGAGTTTGCGCGAATAAGCGACAAACTACTCATGAGAATACATAAATCTTCATGCTTGCTGGTTAGAAAAACATTCAGAGCCACATACTGACGACATCGTTGCATTATAAGAGAATAGTTTGTGATTTATGTTAAATAATAAATAGACGGAAGTTCGTGACTTATTATAAATAGGTCTTATATGAAACGTAAGTCTCATTATGAAATATATGCGTATTGTTAAGTGGATTGCATGTCATGCTTTATTGTTTAAGCTTCTTTCTTTTTTTTGGACATGAAATTTTAATGTGTACCCTTTTTCGTAAAATAATTCAAATTGTTAAATAACATGACATTTCTTGTTGTGAATGTGGTTGCTAAAACTAAATAAACTTTTTTACGTGTGCTTTGCGGTCATAACAAAAATGTGGTATTTACTATGAGGAACCTTTTAACGGAGATAAAAATGTAGTATCTATTGAACAAAAGAAGTCATTTTATTATATTATTTTTCAAATATTTTTCATTATTTGATTAATCTAAAAATATTTTCATTTACTTTTCGATTAATAATTGTTTACGTTGAACTAAAAAGAAATGCAAAATTGAAGAAAACCATTTTAAAAGTGATCTGATCAACGTCAAGTCAGACATGTATTTAGAACAACTAAAGTAAAAACTCGCGCAATATCTACAAGGTTATAAATATATTTTTTAGGTGGACAGTTTATTCGCACCGATATCGATATTTTTAAAATAATTTTCCATAATTTGTCAGTGTCAACATTCAATAAACCATATCTCATATTTATCATGAACATAATTTACCAAATAAAAAGCATTTTATCATAAGCTATTTTATTATTGTATGTATTAGCAATTGATAGTTGATATATATTTTTAAAATTGTCGAGATGATGCAATAATTTTTAGCCAACATAAAAAAATTTTTAATATTAGAACAATGAAGAAGAAAATGAGCGCAATAATCCAGTTTGTTTGACATTGTTCAGCAACAAATAACCAACACGTTGTTATCCAGTATCATAAACACAAGATTTTTATGTTTAATATTCGCGCGACTTTATTATGCCGCAAGAGACTTTCCATATATTTTCTTATCCTCTGGCGAAATATCGTTTGGCTCTCGCAATCTCTGCCGAGGCTTGGCTAGATGCATATTTCCCAGCTAACAGCCAACGGCAAGTACAACACGAGACGAGAGAGAGAGAGAGAGAGTACGTTGCTCTTCGCATATCCGTCAGGTATATCTACAAACTGAAAGCACGTCGGCGAGCTATCAAAGGAGAATAAGGCCTTTCTGCTATATGTATATACGAGAGAATGGAGAAAGACAGAGACAGAGAGAAAGACCTCATTACCACAAACGACGTAAGCGGAGATTTATGTACCACGCCCCCTTTTACCCCGTTAAGGTGGACTTCTCGTGCATGCATACAAATTAAGGCGCATAGGAGATGAGGGATTTCTTGATTAGATTATGTTTATATGAAATTGTTCAAGGGTATACAATGGCTCTTGTTACGGAGGTTCTCGCTTGATTTAAAACCTAAAACGAAAATTCATGAGATTGCTCAACTTTTTTTTAATCTTCAAGATGGAAAGTTATACTACGTGTTATTCAGAATGATAATGTGATGGATAATGTACGAACCTAATTTTATTTTTTTAATATTATTGTCTGGCTGAAATAAATTATTTTAAGCTTGGATTGAAATCAGATTTTCATCACAGTCTAATCGAATCATCACGAATCTAGGCCAAATGGTTAATTCATGTCTATAAAGCTTTTTATTTATAAACTATTCATATTGATTTCTCGAGATATTCGATAATTATTTATTTTACGATTCGACATTATTGTTCTAATTTTCTTATGCTGTGGATTATGCATAATCCATTTTAAAAATTCATTGCAGATCGAAAAATTAATTTATGTTTCTCGTAAGCTGACAATTTAATAAAAATTTTATTACACATTTATGTAAACATTTCGTAAAAATAAAATATTAAACATTTCCAAGCTGTCAATCAGAAGTATTTACTTTATTATAAATATTGAATAAGAATAAAATTTTCTTCTTATATTTGCGACGAAAGAAAAAATTCAAGTCATTTATCGATACCAATTGCGCTCAGGATTTCCGGCGTCCAACTATTAACGCATCAACATCTGCTAAATATTTAATTTTCAAATGTTCAATAATTGTTATAAAATATGCACCGTCTCTTTCCTGCAGTGCACGGTGGCGAGCTCGTTTAATAAACCAAACAATTTGCGTACTAAAATTTATGAACGTTTAATTAATTTAATAAATATTTAATAAACGTATTAAAAATGCCGTTAAAATTATAATTATAATTTACGTTCGCATTACTCGTTTATCAATTATTTTCGCAAAAGTATTCGCTCATTATGGTTGTAAAATTGGTAAGATACGACTTAATTAAATAATTCGCTGCTTATTTATTAAATAATCGTAATATTAGAATTTACATTAAATTTAAACAATTTGTAAGCGTTATTAAAATTAAGTAATCAATATTAATGTATTAATTGTTGTTTAAAATAAGCTACTTGTCAGACTAAAGTGGAACAATCATTTAACAATAACTTTTAACTTTGATAGTATTTCTTGACTTTTTTTCAAGTGCTTAATATTAAAATTAATTTTTTTATAAATTATTTTCCATATGGAAATGACGTATCATTTTTCCTTTGTGAAAAAAATTCTATAAAAAAAATATTACTCTTCTTTAGCTACGGTATATCAAAGAAGCGTCAAATGTACCACGAGAAAACTTTCTCTTATTGACCGTCGTTAAAATAGCCCCCCAGAGAGGAAGGAGGAGGAAGACATGAAAGGCATGTCCGTCCTGTCGGTGGCCTATTGTCATACATGAATCGCTTGCTTCGCAAGAGGAAACTTCGATACAAACTATATAAAGCAAGCTGGCGCATATAAGCCATTAACTTTGGAGAATTTAACAAATTTTCATTGTATATGCTTATCGAATGAAATAACTAGCTCGCTCCAACTGTATTCTGTTTTTGACACTTTTGCGGTCACAAAGTTAAATATCAAAGATTACATTTTTTTCTTGCAAATGACAAATATTCATCATGCGGGTTTGAAGATGAGTTATGGAATTGTTAAAGAGGAAACCATAATTTTCTTTATTTATGTTAAATATATATGTAGTGAAGAAATAAATTAATAAAATATTATTTTAAAAAATTTACTGCAACTTATTTATTAATAAGTAACAATCGATTTTCCGTAAAGCTTTTAGTTTAAAAAAATTTAATTTCGTCTTCAAGTATTGAATGATTAAAATTCATAATAATAATAATAATAGATTTTATTTTATTTAACGTCGCTGTATTTATTCTATCATTACGATACTAGTTAGCGACGGAGGTTTCTCAATATGTTTGTGAACAAAGCATGTGTAACGTATACAGTGATGCTTGTATCAATCGGTTGCCGCGAGCGGGATTCGAACTCGAGTCCTCGAGATTATGAATCCATCGCTCTACTGACTGAGCCACTGACGACCTCCTATAACTATATTGAATCATTCAATAATTTTATATTAGGTTAACTTACCGATTCAGTCGTATCGTTCCTTTCGTTTCACGCACCATTAAAGCTCTTTCCCAAAAATGAACGGCTTCGGGTAAAATGGTATTCTGAAAAATCAAAAGAATTGTTATGTTTTAATTTGAATATTTTTCCTGAAATTAAATGAATGTTTTGCACAATAAACATTAAAATTGACGAGAGGAAAGAAATTGAATTAGCGCGGAGTTTGATTTTACTAACTAACCTAATATTTGACGTCAATAAAACTTTTGCTCGGAATAAAATAAAAGTGATTGACAGAAGTGAATTAAATAATGAAAATCATCATATTTAATTTAAGCGAATCAAAAATTTAATCCGAATCACAAACTAGAATAATTTTAATTTTACCAATATATAAAAATTGCAAATTTAAAAAAAAAAGTGTTTTTCATTAATTTCCTCTTCACCTATTTTCGTGTTATCGTATAAATATTTATGAAAAAAAGCTACAAATCGAGAGGGAGGAGGATCGATTCCACTGAATGCGTTAGCCCGAAAAAAGGATTGACGGGAGAAAATCGGAGAATGTTTAGGGGGAGTATTTTACGTGTCGTTACGCACGATTGGAAGATTGTAGAGTTAGCTATACGCTCTCACGATTGAACGAAATAACAGGGAAAAGAACCGATATATACCGATGGCGGAGGAGGAAAAAATCGAATGATAGAGTAGAAATCGCTTTGATTTCGATGATGGTAAGATTTCGTTGAAATAAGAAAGTTATTTGTTAAAAAAAATTGAATCGTTCGTTTAACGAATCATTTCAAATCATCAAACTGAATTTAATAAAGTCGTAATTTAATTTATGAATATTTCTTGTATTCATATTTGTAATGAATTAATATTTACTCAAGTTAAATTCATAAAATGAAAAATGAAAATTTTTAATGAAAAGGTTCGCTTAAACAATAGGTCAGTGTTGTTGAAGGAATAAAACGCGACAGGGTATGATGACTAAAGTAACCCATGTCAAAAGTCTCGTTAAGCAAACGAGGGATGCATTTCGCATAAAAGAAAGGTATACACGACAGCAAACATCAGGGGACAAGAGAGAAAAGAGAGCTAAAGCTTTTAAGGTGAAAAGTAGTAAGTTTAACGGCGTGTCCCTAACGCGGTAATGCAAATTTGCATACGTGCAACTATAAACAAAGTTAGAGGTCTAAAAAAAAAAAGAAGAAAGGTAAAGTAGTGGGGAAATAGAGGAAAAAGCAAAAGTGGAGAGAGAGAGAGAAAAAAAGGAACTCTCTTCGTAATCCAGGTAAAATTACGGAGAAAAGAGTGCCTGCACGATAAAAAACAAGAGAGAAAGGAGTTACTCTGCTAACGAAAAAAAAGAAGAACGAGAAATAAAAAGGTCGCGCACGGAAGCACTTTGCGTTGGATAAACCGCAACGGTTCTTCTTTCCATTTTCCCAACGAGTAGTATATAGCAGTGTCTGTGCGTGGCTTTTTTTTGGAGCTATATGATGTTGACGGTTTGAAGTAGGAGTTAAAAAAAAAAAATAAATTGATGAAAAAGCCCATTTTTTTTTCATTCGGGATAATGCTCGCAAAAATTTGTAAGCGTCAAAAAACAAAAGGATTTTTCAATACTTTTTAGTTGAAAGGTTAAAAAGTTTTAATTAAAAAAGTTGGAGAGCTTCTATCTGAGATTATTTGAAAATTAATCATAGATAGATGCGCCTTTGAAAAATAAAAATTATCAACAATTTTTCCCGCGAACAAAAAAGTTCAATATAAAGAAGAAACAAATGTCATCGTTCATAAAAGATCTAAAGTGTTGGAGTAAGGAGCAAAAGGCGCTGAGAGCTCGTCGAAAATGAGAAAATAAACGGTTTAGTGAAGTCTCAAGTAAAAAAAAAGAAAAAAAAAATGATAGATCGAATCGCAGAAGGTCGAAAATAGAAAAAATAAAAGAACGAAGAAGAAGAAGAAGCCACAGGAAGTAGAAAGGAAGCAACGAAGAGTGGTCTAGCAAGAAAAAGAGAAACGACCAAGTTTTCAAATAAATCAAGCACTCACGCGTTATACCAAGACGAAACGAGCCTCGCTTAAGAATTTACTGTCTCGATAACCAGGGCTTTATTCATGGTATATACACTACGGTACACAGAAAGAGAGAGCCGCGCCTCCTCTTTCAAGCCAAAACAAGTATCGCTCGGAAGTTAAGTAATTTTAGAAAAAGAGAGAGAGAGAAAAAGAAAGGAAAGGTTAACTTCCGGTTTGCTTTCAATGTAAAGTATTTGTGGTAGTTTTCAGCAGTTGACTTTTTTTCGCGGTTTTATAGAAGTTAAAAGTTAACGTTTATATAGAATATTTTTAACACTAAAATTTTTATGATGCATTATTTTATAATGATATTGTTTATTTATATGGATAATTAAAATTATTAAATTACATCTAGAATGCAATTAAAAATAATTCTTTTTAATAAATGATATTCTAATTATCAAGTTGAAATCTCAGGAAAGTTTAATAAATTCATCGAACTTCTTGAATGGATAAGTTTACTTTTAAATGACTTCCAAAGAAGTTCATCGACGAATCCATCAATTCGGCAAAAAAGGAAGGAATGAAATTAAACGAGAAATTCAGCACATCAACCTTTAATGCTCTCAGATAAGATTATGTGTTTAGAGGATGAGAAAATGCTTTATCTACTTTTCTCGCGAGAGAAAGAGCGAGCTGGAGATAAACGTTATTCGCCAATAGAATTGCCGATCCGGAAGGAATTACGCTTGAGATTTTGGCACGAGTGGCCTATACGCGAGCTCAGCTTTACCAAAGTTAATTGGACTGCCATCCGCAGATATTCGTCTCTTTTTTCTTTATACTCGCCAAGGAGTTAGATTGTCTTTTCGAAAAAAAAAAATTGGTTCAATGAGGGCCAAAACTAAAATCTCTTCCATCGTGTATTATAAATCTCGTATTCTTTTTTCTGATCGAAATGGCTAGACTACTCGATTTTAATATTTCAACATTCTTTTAAAAATTATTTGGGATTTTATTTTAAATTCACAACAAAATTTTTATCATAATTACTTTTTTCAAGATAATACTTTTTTATATTTATTTGATACAGATTGTATTTTAATTATTGTGGAAACGATGATTTTTTTTAATATTTAATGAAAATTCGTTCAGTATGTAATTAAATAGTTATTTAAAATTTGTAATTAATGGGTACAGCATTGTAATTTACTTGATGTAATGAAAAGCTACTTATTACATGAATTTTTTATGCTAATTTTTGAAAATGTATTTTTAATATGGAAGTATTAAACATGTACGGAAATTAAAAACTAATCAACTTCATATCTAAATTATAACTATATAAAATTAAAAAAATTTTCGTAATATTACACGAGTACTCAAACTCACGAGATCATAAAACACGCGAAAGTATCAAACTCATGCAACGAACAAGACAAATAATAACAACCTAGTATTATTTTTTATATAATGAAATCTCGTGTATATCTGCTGGTTTGTAAATTCAAACAAATGCTAATGTTAAAAAAATGAACAATTTAAAATTCAAAACCAAATAAATTTGTACAAATAAAATCAAACTATACATGTAACAATTAAAAAGTAAAGCCACACGCTTAGATCTGTATGCATTCATATGCATATACATTGACCAAACTCATTCCCATATTCACAAGAGCAAACATTCGTAAATACGCATCTATAATGGAATTCATAGTCATATAGTTCTAATGTATACGCGTATACACATAGAAACATGTGCTCATACACAAAACGGGTGATATCGAGATATGGGAATTTCAAGCGCATATAGGAAAGAGACGAGAGTATTCCTTCTTTGCAGACTTCCGTCGAGACAGACAAGATAAATGCACGTCCGTCACGGAAACTTATTCTTATACGTTTAGTTATCGAATGAAACTGTTGGAGGTTGAAAACGTTGGCGTTCAACGTGCCGATAAACGCGAGCCCGCCCGCGCGCTTGTGCTATCGACGTGCATTGTTTGGCGAATGCCGTGGTAAGAAGAAAAGAATAGAAAAAAAAAAAAGAAACAAAATACAAGAATGAGAGAGAAATTCCACCTTAGCTGCAAGGCGTGAGGGAGAATTTTAAGTTAGTTTTATTTATGCCGTGAGCCTCCGCTACCTTCGAAACACGCGGGCACCATTTCAACTACGCCAACTATTATCATCGGAATACATATCGTATACACAAAGAAAAATGGTATAGACAAAGTTTCTAGCTTTTATTTTATATGGAATTTAGAATATGTGTTTTCTCAAACTTTTGTACTTGTTATTTCTTTGAATGTTACTTATTTTCTTGGACGTTTATAAAATTTACATATTGAAAAGTGATTAAATTTATTTGAATTTTATTTAAATAAAACATAAATATATCTCATTTAAAAACTCTAATTACAAATTTTTTACTCTTCGTGAATTTATTAATACACGAATGAATTAAAATTGTAATTGTTATAAAAAAAAAGTTTAATCCTGAATCATGACACGAACGTGTTTCATATTATCCGTATTATATCAATGTTTCTCCAAATCCAAAGCACACGAAGATTAAACAGTATCTATCCGATACATATCCCAAAGCATTTTGAGATCACAAGCAATGGTTACGTTGCTACTCGAGGGCAAGATTAAGAGAAATATTGACAGCCTAGTTGTGTAGTGAAATGGGATTTGATCCTCTCCATGTAACTAGAATACATACAATCGCAATCTATACAGCTTGATGTAGGGATTTGGACATTTGCAATTTCCAATTCGCCGTATAATTGGGCCCCACCTCAAGATGCAATTGATCATTAATTTATCGATGCTCACTAGAGTTGTGTTTATGAGTGCGTATACGAAAATCAGAAGTACAGATGAGCTTGTATGACCTTTCATAGCTTTTGATGTCCCGCTAATGAGTTCCATTTGATCTCTAACTTCCATTTGAGCACCTTTTTGGTTTCTAAATTAACGGGTTTCGCTTAAGTATCTCAATGTTTCAGATAAGTTTGCACAAAATATTAAGGTTTACTAGATGTAGTAAAAACCTATATTTTTGATATTTATTAACACTTCACTTTTAATATTTATTATAGATTTATTATTTTATTTTAGGTATTTATTAAATTCTTAGTTGAAAAAAATATCAATTATAATAGATTAAGTTTCAATATGAATTAGAATTCATTGTATATTGATAATATGTTACAAAATGGAAACTGATCTGTAATTCAAAATTAACAATATTTCAACAATTACCGATTCATAACAATGATTCATTAGTCAAATTCATCACAAATTATGATATCAACGTATAGCAATATTAACTTGAATGAAAAATATTATAAATGTAAATTTAAAAGAATAATAAACTTAAATACAGAAATTATGCAATGATGTGGCTCATAAAGAGAAAATCAAGAAAACCTAGATTCTTGATTGTTTTAACTGAATTTAAAAAGTAACGAAGAAAGATTTCTCGACGCACTCTGTAGCATCTATGCAGAAAGAGAGAGAGGGAACACAACGAGACCATGGAGAGAAAGAGATAGAAGAGGAATCTCATTACGAGACTCCCAGAAGGAAAGCACTAGCGTTGATAATTCACTAATAAGGCACCCCAGAGACGCACGTAGGTAACGCCTTCAGCAAAATGGATCCTCTCCTTTCCTCACTCATTCCTTCTCTCTCTCTCTCTTTCTCTTTAGTATCCCTTGGTACTTCTGGCAAATTTCTTGGGGCGCATCTTTCGCTAATCTGCACCCTTCTTACTTGGCGATGGAGATTAGGCCATTCTACTACGATAGCAACTTTCTTCTACGTCTTCTCTTCTCTTCGCCTTTCTTGGCTGCATCGCTGCGATAAACTAAGTGTCACGAGGGGGATTCTCCGGCAGAGAAATCGACGTGAGCGATTGTTATTATTTTCCAGAGCAAAGGAGGTCATTCACTTTTAGCGGAGATTGCCTTTCAGGCTTGATAAGTTGATGTCTTGGTTGTCTTGTGGATTTTTATCAGCAAATAAGTCGATGTAAATCTAATCTGAACCAGTGATTTTACTAATAATGATCTAACGTTTTGTTACTAAATTAATATGCTTTTTGACCATTCAAAATCAGAATTGATGGAAAATTCAAATTGAACTTCTGGAATGATATACACTCAGAGTATATGAGGTTTGCATTATATGGTTAAACAGATATTAAAAATCTAACTTTTACAATAACAAATAAAATACGGTTAATTAAAACTTGGTACAGACGTAATTTTAAATGGTAATAAACGTTTGTACAAGAGAATGCAGCATCTTCATCAACTAAAATGAAACTACTCTTGTGACATTTAAATTAGGAGCGACACAATTAGCTTCCGGCATACACGTTCTTCTCCCTCGTCGTTCCGACGACAACTGTGCAAGAGACAACATGACTAAACGAAAATTGCTCTTCGCAAGATCTCATACTTTATGGTGTCTATTCCTCTCTTTAAGTTTTCTTTTACTTTAAAGATTTTAAAGAGGCATGCCTTAACCTTCCACTCATTTAGTTTCTGTTGTGGTTTCTTTGAAAATTAGTATCTTTGGCAAGAGGGTTATGAGGCTTGCGTAAATATATACTAAACCCTCGATCATTCCACCTTAACGACCTTAGGCTTTTTGAAACTAAAATGCAATTACGAGATGGTTTATAGTATCTTACCGAGCTTTCGTCGCATCCTTCTAAAATCACCGTCAAAATAAACCACGAGAAAATGACTCATTCGCTTTTACAGAGACATTCAGTCAATGTTTTAAGAGCAAATCATCGCTTCATGGAAAGTAAATGGGCTTTTTATTTGGTAATAATTTTTTAAAGGGAAAAAATATGCGGGAAAGGCTTTTAGATTTTCGTTTTTGTTTTTTAACTTTATTATTTCTGGATTTAGTTTTTGCAAATCATTCGATAGAATTTACATTTTCACAGAGTTTTTTTTATATAAGCCGGGGTTAAAAAGGTCTTTTCATTTCAGATTATAAATGCATACTAAAAATTGTAAATTATGAATGACTTAGCGATAAATAACTCAGTTGAACTCAATCAATAATTTTTTATGTTGTTAATCTTGCTGTCAATTGATCTTCCTATGAATTCTATAATGTACTGCTATTCTACAAAAATATTTGTATGCAAGTGAAAAATAAAAATTCTGAATATTTTATCTGATAACATTTCTAATTAAACGGAAAGCTAGTCTAACAAATTTTTATCCAGTTTTGAATCTTTAAAAAGAATATTAATTGTGAATATTCAAAAAGACAATTTTATAAATTCAAAAATATTTATAAGTTTTTACATATAAAATTTTGATTAACAAAACCGAAATAGCTTTTTATAATTTTTAAATATTTCTGAAACTGCGAACAATATAAATGTGTATTTTAAACACTTTTTTTTAGAATTGAAAAAAAAATAAAACTACACCAGCACTGCAGACAAGTCAATCAAACTTCAATCAATTCCGCCGAGTCAAGCTGTACGAGTTTTTTTACGTTAGCTTGCAAAAAAAAACTCTTGTTCTGTAAAAGAAAAGTGTAGAAAAATAAAGCCGACAAACGTGCAATTACCCCTTTCATCAAAAGTAAGCGAAGAACACAAAAGTGACGATTTCAAGCTTTCAACATTCGTTCTTCATGCTTTTGTACGTTATATATATATATCAATGGTATAAAGCATTTTTCGTTTTTCAAATGGATTTTCGATTGAAACGTGACCAATAATTTCCAACAATTAGCATGTTTTATTTGACCGAAATTTCATTTTGTTTAGCATTAATAACAGTTGCTTTGGTTTTATTGACTATTTATTAGTTCATAACAATATCTCAACTTTTGTTTAAATAAACATTTGAATTTGTAATATAATAAAATCAAATATAATGAATTATTCAGAACTGAATATCACAATATAATGCAGATGTATACTAAAATATTATAATTATAAATTTTATACTAAAAAAATGAATAATAATACTTACATTAATGAGCTCGAATTTCTTGTCGTCCAATCTGAAACAGAAAAAGCAATAATGTAGAAAGGCTTTTAATTAAACAGCCAATCAATAAACTTCAAAGTCAAGCAAAATTGAATTTCATTAAGAATTAAAGTTAAAAGAATGTTTGAAGTTAAAGCGTTGAACGCTTTTAAACTTGATGTTGTTGCATGATTTTAATAGAAATAACGACATTTCACACGGGCAAAAGTTTCTAAATTTCATTTAGTCGAGTGTTAATTAGTAAAATTTTAATTGAAATTTGTAAATATATATGTAGTGTTTATAGTCGGTAAACTGAAATTGACTTTTCAAACTGACCTTTGCCAACACACCATTCAGTTGATTTTCCAAAAAACTTTTCACAATTTTCAAATGTTCAAATGATCAATCAAATAGGTAATGCGAAAAATTACTTTAATTACACATTACGTCATATGTCAAAAGCCTCATTCAATCATATAACCCAAATCAAATAATCATATTAGCAAATTGATTTCATATATATTTACTAATCTTCGTGACGGATGTTAGACGAGTTAATTAATATTGCACAAATGCGAATTTTGGTTATACCAACCATTATTATATTGTTAGATTAAACGTTACATCATTGTCATCATCATTCGTTGTACTATTGTGATTTTTAACACTAAATATTAAAATAGCCAAAGAAATAATTCAAATGGATGACTTTAATCTTATTCAGTTATTAATATTATGAATTCATATAATTTAACGATTAAAATTGATTGGCATTAAGGCATTAATGAATATTTAATAATCATTGTTCAATGTATGATTTCGTTTTATAATTATTTTGTCTCGATATTATTAAACCTATATTCATAATATTAATACATGAATGGATAATATAATATTTTTTTTATTTTATTTTTCATCGCAATTTAATTATGCATCGATAATGCATATTGATATGAATAATAGTTTCACGATATAACACAATATTGAGATTTAATTATTTTTTGTATCTTACATTTTTTATGTATAAAAAATATTTGGTGCAAAACAAATCAATTAAATCCATTAAAAAAAGTTCAGTTAAGTTCAGTTTTCCAGAAATATTAATAAGAATAGATCTGAAATTTAGTGTTACATTCTTTTACTTATTCCTTTTAGTGTATCAGTTTAGTAAGCGATGGATTCATTTAAATTTTAAATTATTAACAAAAATTGATAACAGATTAAAAAAAATCGACTCCGCTTATGATATTTTAAGAGAATGAAACATATTGTTATCACAAAGAGTCGTAAATTAACAATATGTATTTCATTAAAATTTTAGTAAAAGCAAAGAATGGAATACAAAAGAAAAAACTATGATGAAAAATTGTTTTGGTCTTTCTTCAGTATAGTGCCTGAAACTCCAATTATCTCTCCCTTTTCTCCCCCCATGGTGACTCTTCGATGAAGCACCATTTTATCTGGCTGATGGTGGTGTACATTGTTTGTGCTAAGCAAAATGTGTACATGAAAAATATACGTGTACAGCCTTATAACACGAAATGGAGAGAGGTAACAATGGCACGCTTCATTATTAACTGTATAATTGAACCGGAGTATCTTCGACATTGTTTTATGCGTCGTGCGCAAGCTCGCTACACTTTTTTTTTCTCTCTTTCTAACCCTCTTCACAATTTTTTTTTATTTTACCCTTTTATGAACTTTCGTGCTTACGCGAGAATTTTTCGCCCGCTGAGCGTCGTTAAAAAAAAGAAGAAAAAAAGAAGAAAAAAAAATAGAGAAAGACTGTGGTAATTACGTTCCATAATTCATCATTAATTAAAAAATATTTTTCGCGCCAAGAGTGGACGCTCCTCCTTCTCACACTTTCTCATTATTAGACAATTACTGGTAGCTCGGGGTTGAAAAAAAGTTTTTACATGCTCTCCCAGCCTCTCCTTTCCTTTGTATTTTGCAAATTCAATTTGCCTAGGTTATAAGCAGACTTGGATACTTTATTAAGGGGTAGTTTCGAATTTAATTGGAATAACTTCGATACGAAGCTTATTGGAGGTTTAATAGATAACGAGAAAAATATCACAAGTTGAAACATAAATTGGTGATATTTACTTATTCATTTTGAAATTTTCACTTAACATAATGGCAACGATATGATAGAATCTAGATTCAAGATATAAATTTCTATATTATTTTTATTTTAACAAAGCATTATTTTAGTTCAAAATTTTATAATAATCAATTCAATTTGAATATAATGATGTTTAAATTGAATATAAATGTTCAATTGAAAAAAAAACAGTATTTAATGAGGAAGCTCGCACAAAATTCAAGCACTTTCAGTATATTCTTATTTAGATGATATTTTATTTATTTTCTCTTTAAAAACTAATTCTCTCTGTGGGTTGTAATACTTTATGCGATTCATTATTTTAAAATTATTTCATTTAAACGAATAAGCATTATTACAACCATATAATAGTAATATTATGACGTAAAATTCCATCTCAATTGTATTCTATCAGTAACAGGAAATTTACTTTATCATAAATTACTGATAGAACTGGTAAACGATGTTCTGTAAAAGTAAGCATTTTCTTAAAGTAAACTCCTTTGAAATTTGAAAAACTAAGAAGATATTTATAAAAGGATTGCACTTTAAAATCCTGAGTTTTGTAGCTCCGGATTTTCATCAAACCGGAACAGCCCGGAATAGTCCTTCTTTTTAGTTTCCACAACGGACGATTAAGATACTCGATCTTCTTAAAGTATCGTCGGCTCTTATTGCCGACTTTTCACCTCAGTTTCTTTTCTTATCTCCTTACACACGTACTCACACACACACACACCCATAGACTTTTGCTACTTGCTTGTACATTGGCTACGATGCAGGATTTAAAAGTAAAGTTTTAGAAGAAGAAGTAAGCTCTCCTTCCTTGGGAATATCTCTACCCTTTTAACTTCATGCCTTGAGGCACTTAGTGTGGCGTATCAGAATTCAGATGAACGCCTTCTAGTTCTATTTTCTTTTTTTTTTCTCTCTCTTCTTTTTTTCCTGCATCTTGCAATTCTTTTTTCGAGCGCAAGTTCTAATAAAAGCTCCTGTTTTATAGAGCGGCAAAGGCTATTAAAGAAGCTTGAAAGGAGAGAAGAAGAACAATAATTGATGAGGTAATTTAAGTTCAGGCAGGCAAAGTCTTGTTTGCAAAACTCGATAGCTTTTAATAGGAAGAGGATAATAACGATTGAGAAAAGTCGATATCCCAGGCTTACAAAAACAATTTTGCAAGAGACAAAGGAGAGGGAAGGATGGATTTTCATTCGAACGAGGCCTCTCGTGTGTAACAATATTCGATAACGAGCACGTATTGATTGATAAATAATTACGTACGCTTGACGTACACATGTTGCGATGCCGGGTTTTACCTTTTTTTTTATATTTTCATTTGCTTCTTTAATTGGCTGCACGATTATTGATAATTAATACAGTGCGGAGAGCGACTTTTGGTTGATTGATTTCGTTTTCCATTGTGATCAATATAAAAACACGTGTTATTTTTGTAACGGGTCACTAAAATCGTTACAAAAATTTTAATGGAGTATCGCATTGATTTTCTCTTGGCTCAGATTTCATAGCTTTTTTATGGGGAAATAAATAAAGAATTTATTGTAAATACTTTAAAACTCATAAAAAAATTAAGATTGAATAGCTTTTCAATTGTTATGTCCTTTTTCAAGAGGTAATAAAGTGTTTTCACTAACTTATTAAACCTCTTTTCAAATTAATGCATTTTTAAAGAAGCTTCGAAGTAAATTTAACCAGATTTTCCATGAGATAATAGGATGAATCACGAGAAATCATCACCTCGAGACTTTTCAAAATTAGTTGAATTATTTTACGTAATCGAATGTAGGTCATTGTTGATATTACTTTTTTAATAGCGATTGCACCTTAAAGTTATGAATAAAATTTATAAGTTGAAAAAAAAAGATTAAATTCAACAGTTCTTTGTCCATTTGAAAACCGCTAAAACAATAAAGCTTAAATACACATTGTCTTGGAAGGCGTCGACTTGACAATCACCATAAATTTTGAATCTCTCATTTAGCTTTTCTCTAAAGCAGCAATCTTCATTCTCCTACCTTTCTTTCCTTTCTTTTTTTTTTATCGTACAACCAGCTGTTAGTTTTCATGAAGCTGCTAAGCCGTATTACTCTTCTTCTATTGTTCGTGTTTTCTCTCCTTCTTCTTCTTATTGCTACACACACACACACACACAGGTTGAACGACGAAACTGCCAACTCGAGGTGACATTATGGGTTTTATCGCGGTGCCGCTAATTGCCAACAGAAATTTATCTGCTGGCCCCTTCTATACTCCCTCTCCTCCCCTCGTTACGCTATACTTGAATATTGCTAAAGCGAGATAGAAGTTATATAACAACGTAAACTAACCCAACGCTCTAAATCAAGTGGCGTCGAGCTCTAATCGTTACACGCAGTCCTAGCATCGATTTTCTAGCTAGTCGTCGACACCCAACACTAATATTTAGCCACAAACCTCAATTATTCAATGGTTTATCTGCGTATCGGCTATCATAATCTAGATTTCCAAAAAAAAAACAGAAAAAAATTTTTATACGAGCGTCGTATCATATGTATAGGCATCTGTTTGTCATTGCTAAGCTTGGCAAATTGATTTTACTCTTGTGCTTCACTTGGTTATTTGTTTGAGTTTCGGATTCGGAGTACACACAGACGAATGAGCTGCATTATATATTTGGGATAATTTTGCGTGTATATTTGCGAAATATTTGCAAAATTTTAGCACGTGAAATTTTCATGATGTTCATTTTCGACGACGAATTGACGACTTTATCGAGCGAAAATTTTACAAATAATTAAAAGAAAAGTCGTGAACGTAAATTGCATTTGCAATTGTAATTTTCATTGTTACAATCCGTAGATTTTTTCAATTATAAGAAAATTTTACAAATTTAATGAATGGAATTCAAGTTATTTATCATTCATTAATTAATTTCAAAAACAACAATAATGAACAAAAAGTCAGATTACAAAATAATTTTAAAATAATTTCAAAAACAATATTGAATACAGTGGCATATATTCGATAAACAAAATTAATTCGTATTTATAAATTTAAGATACATAATGATCTATAAAGATCTTTTTAATATTATTAAATTTTACCAATTGCAAATGTAACAGTGAAATAAGTAAAATTTCGAGCCGATGTACACTCAAACTTGTAGCACTTGTGCACGTATCTCTCGAGACCCTCGAAAACCCCCGTATATACGAGGTCGTTTCGAAGCGAAATAAAAAAAAAAAAGCTAAAAAGTATATAGACGGTATACGAAAGCGTGTATCTGCGTTAGCGGTTTTCGCGCCAAATTTGCAGATTTTTTTTTCTCCTTTTTATACTTTGTACTCGGTTCTCTCTCACTTGACGACGAATTTTCTAACGAGAGACAAGCTCGAGAGAAAAACCAATATGAAGATATTGTTCGTTTTCGCTTGAAATTTATACAATAAATCATGCGAAATCAAATTTTGCAAATAATATAAAGATTTATTTTCAAAATAGATAAAATTTGATACTGCAAGGTGAGCATTATTTTTAGTGTGATTTATTGAACCAAATAGAAAGGCCGTAAATCAAATTTTTTTTAATTTATTGAAAAAGTCACAGTAATTCTTTTCATCTAAGAAGTTTAAAATAAATTTTAAACCCTCAAAAACCGATTGTGTCTAAACCGTCATAAAAAAAAAGAAAGAAAAAAAATACTTATTCAAATCATCAAAGGATTCTTTGATAAAGTATAATTCGGATTCTTCCCTTATACATCGAATGCAACAAGACTCTCAATGTCAAAGACCGAACTAAAGCTCTCAAAGAATTTCTCGCAAAAAAAAAGAGAAGCAGCCAGTGGCAACAAAAAAAAAAAGAAGCAAGTGAGAACAAACTTGAGCTTTCGTATCTGCATTCTCTAGCGTTCGAGAGTTAAAAAAAAAGGGAACAAGTGGAACAAAAGGAAAAAGAAAGAGAGAGATGAAGATAATCACTGAATATGCAATCGTGCAAGCTGCATAATTCAAAGTTACTCTGCCTTATACAAGGTAAAACTCATTCGGTTCTCTCTTCTCTCTCTCTCTCGCATTCCCTGTTTCACTCTTACCTTTTGTACGAAAGCCCAGGATGCATTCTCAATAGACACGTACATATGCACGAACATATGCGTTCACTTGTATAGGACTTTCTCTCTCTCTCTCATAAGAATGCATGTTATACACCCACATTTATACCTTTAAACATGTGCGCATACCTGTACATTCTAAGCTCATATAGTAGTAGAAAAGAGTGTAAGAAGAGAAAGAGAGAGAGGAATATAAAAGAAGAAAGCAACATCAGAGGAAAAATACAGTAAAAGCAGGCAGCAGCAGCTTTGTTGGACATGCATTTTTTCAAAAGTGTGTACATACTTGCTTGCATATATAAAGTTTCTAAAAATTTATTCACGAATTTTTTATGGAAAAAATAAAATTCATTTATGTAATATTGATTCTATATTAAATGATAATATAATATTTATAAAATAGCTACTTTATTTATTACAAATGATTCAATAATAAGTAATTAAATATAAAGTGACTTTTAAAAGTTTTATTTTAAATATTTTAATATGCATTAAATGGAGAAATCAATATTAATGAGAAGTTATCACGTGAAGCGAATGCTTTTAATTTGTTGTTCTAAACTCAAGAAATAATTAATGCTTATAATCACTTTATTCTGTCTACTTTTTCTTAATTTAATTAAACGAACAAGTTGAATTTCTTTATTCAATTGAATAAATACTGAAAATTCGAAAAATTATTTAGTCCAAGAGATCAACAAACACTTCTATATTCACTAATTTAGAGAACGAGTAATAGAATTTTAGCTGAGGAAATTTTTTAATAAAATAACCATAACTGTAAGAACAATTTTTGAGGTAAAATTTTCTTTGTGTCATAAGAATAAACGGCGATTATATTTATAAGAAATTATTGATGTATCGCACGTATGACAATTAAATTTTCAATAATTAAAATAATAAATAATGCATAAATTTGAAAAAAAGAATAATTGAATTGTTAGACTGACATTTATTGCGAAGCAGCTAATATGATAAGCATGAAATTGATGTCTGGATGACGATAATAAATTCAATTTTGCGCTTATTGAAGATGTCAAATGTGTAATCGATCGCTTTCCGTTTTTTTCTGTCATATTACTTAGAAATAATGTTGACTTCGTTATACCAACTATATCGACGTTTCACTTTCTTTTTTTTAAAAAAAAAAAAGGAAAATAAAAAATAGAAAAAAAATAATAAAAATAAAACGAGAACACTCGAGAGAGGGTTATCTGGCTGTGGTTAATTACACGCTAGGATTAACTTGGTCACAATAAACGAGCCAGCACAGCCTAACGCTATATGTATGCGCTCCTATAATTTTCTTCGGCGTTTAAATTCGAGAGAAAGCCATGCTGCTTTTATACAAAATCATCAGATTTACGTATCTTGCAGCTAAATTGCGTCTACTGTTGCTCTTTTAAACTCGTGATTTATTTAACATTATTGTTCGTATAAAAGTTTTCTTTTTCTAGGTGTAAGGGCTATTGCTAAGAAAATACTATTAAATTCATTTAGGGTAAAAGATAATAGATATCAAAAATAAAGGAAAAAAATGCATTGTAACAAATTGTCTAAATTTGCGATTGACGGGATTGACGTTTTCCTTGTATAAATTAAAAAGTGCGAATATTTTTATATTTTCGAACGTATAGATACTAATTTTTATTAGTAAATATATTTTTTTATAGATTCTTACATTTTATAATTATGAAAATATTACATTCTAGATTTATGAAAATAAATCATTCTTCATAATTCCACTTGAAAAAATTAAAAAAAATATATATAGTTTGACAAACAGTATATGAAAAACGTAAGAGTTGAAAAAAGGTAGGTAAAACTAAAGCTTAAATGATAAGGGAAGAAACATTCGAGAATAATACGAAAAATAAAAAAGAAAGTAAAGTTCACAGTTTTCAACGGCAATATTAAATTGCCCGAAAGTTCAATTTCGCTGTTGGCAAAGAACGGACGCATTACTTTTCCAGACTGGTGCATCAAAAGGCCTCGTCGACGATATTTTCTTTTTTTTTTTTACTTCTTTCAGTTTTCCTTGTATCATTCTATAGTTTTCTCCTCTTATTTTGCTTCTTTTCCTAAAGCTTGGGGTTTTGAATTTCTTGCCATTTTTGCTCCGCAAAGCGAAACAAGGATATTTCAGTAGACATCTCAATATGTCGGCTTCTTCTCTCTTTTTAAAATCTTTTCATATATGTACGTATATGTATACGGTGTGTGTACTTACTTTTTCGAGGAATCCATTTCAACTTCAATTATCGTAGGAGAAAATCTGCCGAGTTAGGGGAAAATAGCTGGCTTAACGTTTTTTCGTGAAAAATTCTTCGACAGTTCAGCGCCTCAAGCAAGACGTGATGTGGCTTTTTGATGAAGCTCAATGCGCACTACCAGGAATAAGCTTTCTTTTGCGGTATATTTACCATTTCGCGCGAATATTATTTATTTTGAGCTTTAATTTTTCACACCACCCGCACTTCCGTTTGCTGTTTATATTTCGGGGAAAAAGTAAATTATTTATTGAAATAAAAATACAACAGTTATTTAGATTAAATTGCTGTTTTGAAATTTTCGCGATCATATTATTAATAAAAATAATTTTTTATTTATATTAACAATAAAATAAACTGGAAAAGATGTTTATTTTTTGGCTGTGATCTAGTTAACAGAACCTGATTCTCTTTAATGTTCTTATTGTGTATGTATATTTACTTTGAGTTTAGGGTATAATAATAACGTTAACATTTTGTATTGATTATACATCAAAACGAAAATTGTAAGCTTCGAGAGAGCAATGAACCAGCTGTTGAGATTTCAACTGTCTGTTATAATGATCATCAGAATTTAACTAATTATTACGAAGCACATCATCTCCAACAATAAAATAACTAAAATAAGAGTAAAATTTATTATCAAAATAAATACAAGTTTATTTGAAAAATTTAATATAAATTAGTTTGTTAATCTCTTGAAACAATATGTTTTGTAAATTAATTTTTTTTTAGATTCTGTAACAATAAGATACGTACTTTAAATGCTTTTCGTTTATAAACAATTAAAATGTTACGAAGAGATGATATATCTTTTAATGGAAGTAAATGTACAATATTTACCGTCTAATTTCGCGTTATTATTGACGGATTGTTCTCGGCTTTCTCTCTCATATCAGCTAGTATGTAGGAAGAGCTCTGGTACTCTCGTATAATGCAAGCTCGTAACGTCCAACGTATGTATAACCACATACGAGCAGATATATACCTGATGTATACATATATGAAGGACCCGCGGGATTCTCTTGTTGGGGGGGCTTAATTACCCCAGATAGCTCATTACGAAAGCCGACACCAAACTCTCTCTTGCTTGGGCTTGCTTTTCTCTCTCTCTCTCTCGTACATTATAATTCCGAAAGTTTTCAACCTAGTTTCACAGATAGCATAGTTCATACTATAATATGCGGGTAGGTATACGTTATGCGTATACGCGTAAAAATATTTTCAAATTTGCCCCGGGTTGTGTTTAGGTGGAGATGGATATATTATACGGAAGAGGATGAGAAGTTTCTATTGTTGCGATGCTAAAAGAACTTAATGATAACATTTTTGATGCATTCTATACTCCACTGTGGCCTGTATAATGTTATGCCTTTATTTTTACCCCCTTTTTTTTCTATTTCCTCGTGAATTTTAGTCAGTGTATTCTATAGTCTGTTGTTTTGTTTTATGTTCGGCTTAAAAGGAGTGATAAAACATCATATTTTCATGTATTTTCGTACTTTAATTTTTTTTATTCTGTATTTAATGTCTTAAATTTTATTATTTCTTGTTAATCATTATGCATACAAATTTTATTTGATAAAAATTAAGTGTTTATAAATTTGTATCAATTAAATTTATAAAAACAAAATATAACTCAAGTTTTTATAAATTTTTTTGAAAATATTAGTTTTACCGAAACAAGTAATTTTATTTTTTTCAATAAAAAAGCAATCGATGAAGTTTACAGAGCTCACTCACGTTCGATCTTTTGAAAAATCAATTAAAAATTTAATTAATTTTTTTTAAATTATAAGGGGATAGAACAAATGTTTGGAAAAAAAAGATTGAAAATAAAGAAAACAATGTGCACTTCATTATGTCTGATCCACAAAATGATATTCTACTAGAAAATATAAGTCATTTTAATTAGTCGAACGAACTTCAATGAAGAGGGTAGGTAGGTAGACACTATATAATACGTACAAGAGTTTCAAAGAGATTCCATCCTTACCAAACTCTCTTACAGTTTCGTACTTCCTTTCTTGACAGCCAGCGATTTTAATTACGAATCTTTGCCAACAATGCGACTCGATTTTCTTCTTCTTCTTTCTCTTTTTTTCGTGTTCGATCAGTGTGAAAAGAAACGAGTTCAGCTGATAAAGTTCAAATACTTTAAAAGAAATTTTTCATTGATGACTTTTTAATTTTTTTTTTATAAACTTTGAGTTCATGAAATTTTTACGGTTAATGAAGATATTTATTATTCATATGCCATTTACGATCAAGCTCTTTTTATTTGCCATTATTTATTAATTAATAAATGATTATTTTTTAATAGTAAAAACTGTAACAACAATTGAAAATTGTAATAAAAACAAAATGTGCTGAGTGAAGTACTTTTTTTTAATTATCTTTTGACAATTTATTGATTGATGTGTATACGTTCAATTAAAAATTTAAATGGAACCGTTTTTGAAACATCTGTTACAAAATATTGGTCGAAAAAAATTTTTTACAAAAGTTTACATAACGGATGAGAATAATGGCATTATTTAAGGCCAACAATTTCATGAGTCAATTTTTGCTGTTTGTGGAATGTTGGAATAATCGAATTTACGTTACATACTTTTTTGTTTTCAGTTTTATGGGACAAATATTGATTTTTTCGGACTTTCTATTAAAATTTTCTATTTCGTTGGAAAAGAATTGATTTTTCAGAAGGCAAAAACTATAAGGTCACATTTAACATTTTCAACATATGATTTCCCTTCTAGCATATCAGAGTAAGCGTCATCGAACAAGCGAAATAAATTCAGTAAAGACCATATACCGATGCACGTATAGTCAACGTGTATCTTATTCTCTTGACTTTCATTCCACATACTCTTACGTATATATATATATGCACACAGAATTTTCTTTCTTCGGAGTCGTTGGGTTCAGCATTCGACGCTACGTAAATTCCCTCCGGCAGCAAAGGAAGACCTTATTACGATAAATCAGATTTATTGAGAGAGGGAGAGAGAGAGAGAAGAAGATATTTGACTTGCAAAAGCAGCATTGGACAACCCCGGGCTGATTTTCAGAGCAACGTAAAAAAAAGGAGATGGCAAAAAGATGCTACGAGATTTTCTTCTACCATCGCTATACTACGAGTCAGGTAAACATAATAATTCCGACAAAAATAAACATTTCTGATTGCGAGCACAAGGCAATTGTTGATTTTTCTTCAACAGAAACGAAACCTGTACATTGTTATTCGTTCGAATAAGTTGGATTCTATTGATAAACATTATATTATTCTCTATAAATACAAGTTTCGTTCAACGAATAAAAAATATACATTGTTAAAAAAAATTGAATTTTACTTCCAGTACATTTATGAAATTTCTATTTTTACTTTAAATTTCATGCAGTTGTACATTAAAATTATTAATTTTCATGTACACGCTTGAAGCAAGCTTCCAATTTTGTATTAAATTTGCATTAAATTTCATGTTTTTAAACTAATTATCATTGCATATTTCATTTTTTCTATCTCATGAAATAAAATAATTTATAGATTGATGAATACATGTTATATTACGAATTAATTATACATAAAATATGATAGATTGTGTCTAGACTGTGTGTATTCATTTCTAAACACTAATTATGTACAGCTTCCTATGCATAATATATCAATTTTTTCTTACACGAGATGTTTTGAAATTTATTTTGTCCGTTGTTAATATAACAACTATAGTGATGGATGACAATTTAAATATTGAATATTATCTAGTCTTTGCTCTGCTCATATTTTAGTAACGTTTATTTATTAAGATGTCTACGGCACTAGCTTTATTTAAACTAATAAATATTTACACTGCTGTACTTTAACAATATAATGAAAGATTGTTGAATGTTTAATTGTTTCTACAATACGTACTTTAAGTTTAATTTTTTAATTGCAGAATCATAAATAGAGTTAGAGTGAGTTACTAAATCAAGAAGATTTATTAAAACTGTACTCGTGTATATATGTATATAACAATAAAAAAAATGAAGCTATAAATAACTAAAAACATAGCATTAAAATGATTTACGTGTCTCGCTAATACAGCGTAAAAGGCATGCTTTACTTTTTAAAACCAAGATTATGCGCTCAGTCGTTGAAATATTTCTGTGGATGCACCTAGGAAGAGCGGCCAAAGCATTAGCAGCAGCTTTTCATTCTCTGTTCGGCTGCTCGCGTGGATAGGTTGGCGTAATTAATTATAAAAATTATGAGAGTTTTAAATACCAGCGCAGAGTATACTTACGACGTTTCTAAATAATTTAATGTTACACGATAGCGTTTATGAATTTCGAAGTTATTTGGGAATTTTTGTTCAAAGATGTGTTTAAGGATGCTTTATATTTTATTCTTTTTGTACGGTTGGGAATTTCATCAAATATTTAAGAGTGTCCACTTTAAGAATCTTATATTAAATGATGCCCACTTTCAAGTTGCTTTGCTTAAAATTCTGTTTTTAAAATGAAACACTTTTTTAAAATGCAGAAGTTTTGCTTAATGTAGGTATGTAGATGAAATTCAAATAAAACTCCATTTTTACATCTTATTTATTTTCTAAGGTAAACAATATTTTCTAAATTTTTTTTAAAGCTGAGTCTTAAATCAATCAAAATTTAAAATATCCCAGACGGCTTAGTTTTTTATTTTTCACGCGTTAACTTAAAAAATAAAAAAAATGCGTATTTGACAAAAAAAAAAGTAACGCGAGCCCACGTTAAAATTCACAGTATTCGTTTTGCATGAGTCAATGTGTCTGTCAAAGAAAGAGAGAGCAAGAGAGAAAGAGAAAGTGAGAGAATGCAAGCTAGAATGACAGGGTTGCATAGGTGACAAGCCCTCTCGACGGATGTTAAAGCGTCTGGAATTGTTAACGCGTACGTGCTCTCCCCTACTCCTTGATCCCTACAATATGTCCAGCATAAACCATATGTGTGTGTGTACGTGCTTGCGCACTTGTCACTTTTAGACTAGTACTAGGCAGTTGTGGCATTGGGGGTAGGTTAGCTATGGCTGCGCTAGCAGCATTCCCGCGACGATCCGTTTAACTAATTAGTGTCGAACGATCAAGCGAGTTGACGTGTCATGGATGTCGAAAACTCAGGGATTAGGTGATAGAAAACCAAAGAAAAATTTAACCCGATCAAGTTTAATGGGAATAGGAGAAAATTTTTGAACGATGGAAAAAAATTAATTGCTCGCTAGAAATAAATAAATTTGAGTAATGTAAAAGTGATGGATAGGTAAATAGATAGATAATTATTCTGCGATAAATATACAAAAATAGCGTGTAATAATAGAATAACGGATGGATAATATAATACTATTATTTGACAAAATATTGCGCTGAAAAATGATATACCAGTCAATAAACTGAAACTTATAACACTGTACGGATAAGTCACTTCAAAAGGGATGACTATAATACACGCAGTAAAGTTATAAATACAAAATGCTGTCAAGCCAATATCCAATAGTCGGGAAAATAAAATTAGCAAAAATACAATGAAATAGGTTGAATAAAAGTAATAAAAGCGTACAATACAATGGAATAAAAGTAAGTTATTAAAATAAAATCGGCCCAACTAATTCAATATCCATTGAAATCAATATTCGTGTCAATAAATAAGAACTTATTGACACTTTTATTTATAAACAGTAGGCCATGTGAAAAAAATGGAAAAATAGTTATAAGTTTTTAGTCTTAACAATCTGTCAACTGAAAACTACTTAGGAAAATATCAAGCTTTGTCGTAGGTCAGAAAAAAATCGCTGACACGATTCCCGAAATTGATGATCCTCGACCCACCAGTATAAAAATCATTCGTAAAACGATTACTGCCAAAGATGATCACCCTAATTTTTCCTGTATTCGAAGCAAAAGAAGCACCATTAATTTTAACACTGCTTAAACCCTCCACCGTGGAATAAAAATATTCCGATCCTAACTCTTCCACTTCCAAGGAATCTGCGTATAGATTTTCAAATCATCATATAACGTATGCTCGACACATCCAGAGTCAACAGAGTCACGTATGTTATTAATATATAGGCGAAATAACAAGGGTCCCGGCTCTGATCCCCGTGGGACACATAAGTATCTATTATGGATTTTGAAAAATGTATATTTATTGAAAATAAATTTCACGAATAAAGGATATAAACAGAATATAAAAGTGGAAATAAACGGAAAAAAAATATCTGATAAAGAATTTGATAACGAGACCAATATTATAAATTGGTTTATTTATCATCCACTGAAAATAGCGAACCAAAATCAATTCTCAGATGTCAATTTTCATCAATATCATCTAAATTTTCTATTTTCAAATACTTATCACTGTCATTTTTAATTATACTGCAGAAGATCAATTAAGGATCAATCGTCTAAATAATTCTAAGTATTTTTAGACGAACCTAATTGTAAATTTATAACAAATATTTCTATATTAGCGAATTCACTGGAATTTTCATGGAGAAAGTACCTAGACGGACGAAAATTTGGTAGTCGTCGCTAGGTTACGAATCTCCCTCATCGTTATCCGATCGCTAATTGGCAGACTTCCAGAGCGCGTCGCCCAATGTCCGAGGGATTCTCCGTCGATTTATCAGTACCGGAACATTGAGAGCATTACGAAAAGTTAGTATTAAGCTCTTTTATGCTATACCCATTGCCGATTTTTTTTTTTTTTTATTTTTGCAAAAAGCCTCCGCGTTTTTTATTCCCTTCGATTTCAGTGAATCCTGATGTTTTGGACGGAAAAATTAGCGGGATCGAAGTAATATGAATGTAAAACCAATGAAAATAAAAAGTATTGAATGTTTATGGTAATTGCAATCAGTATAAAAGCCGAGTTTTTTAAAATATAAAAAAATATTAATTAATCTAATTGAATAAGGATTAAATTTTTCATCGATGAATATGAAAAAAATGAAAAAGATTAATTTTCCCTAAGTATTTTACGTCAAACAAATATTAATTAATAAATGTAGTTAATAAAACTTTAGTTATAAAATGAATGGTATGCGGTTACATACCTTCTAGATGCATGAAATTTAATTATAACCTTTTTATGTAAATTAATTCCATATATAATTAAAAATTACGTAAATTTCTACGGAATAACTGAACACACAGGATTGAAACTTTCTTTTTTCTTAAAATTAACATTATTAATGGACGGAAGAAAAAAAAAGGCCGGAGGTAGGGATGGATAAAGCAAGTGGAAAAACGCACACATAGCAAAGCTTTTCTATGCCCTTTCCCGTGCGCTAAATCACGTCCAACGATACGATAAATACTTTCTAATGGAAATATCGGATTTTTTCAAGTAGAAAAAGCCTGGCTACGAGCAGACATATACACACAGCAGCCTAAAGCACGTTAAAGTCGTAAGTCATTCGCGTTCAGAAACAGAGTGCAAGGGGGGGGTATAACCATATAGCAGAAGAAGAAAAAAAAGAAAAAAAAAAAACGATAAGCTGAGACTCGAATAGGTTGTGGAAAAGGAAGAAAAAAAAGGAGGGAGGAGAGTATAACGAAGGCGAAGAGAAGCGGGAAAAAGTTTTGGTGAATGCTGGCGAAACTTGAAGCACTACGTCGATGCTTACTTGAGAAGTAGAATAGAAAGGATTTAGAACCTTAAATGAGGTTTATACCTTTTTTTTTCTATTTATTTTAGTGTAGTATTAAAAACAAAAGTTTACAGCAACAAAGTATTTTTGCTTTATTTACTTTCGATCTCCTAAATTGTTTCAAGTAACTACTGAAACTTATAAGGTGTATTTCTTAAACCAAATGACATCCAATTTTCAATTTATTTATTAATTATATTATTTTTGTCTTAAAAATAACAAATACTGAATGTATAGAAAATTATGTCATAAACCGGTTTTCATTGTATAAACAATTAAATCTAAACAATTCATCAAACCTCTCTGTTCGAAAAGAAAACAACAATTTTGCATTATTCAAGTAACAAAAGTCGCTAGATGTACAGTCGAAGACACGGTCTATATGAGAGGTCGATTTTCGAATTGTTTCTAAAGTATCAAAGCGGATTTGTTTCAATTTGTTGCTGTATACGAGTACTGCTTTAAGCCGCTTTAGGAGATGCAATGGATCTTAAGAGGACATTGTGCGCTCAGACATTAATTCAATTTCTGATGGAAACTTTCATGCAAAGCCGTTTTCTATTGAAAGTTTTATCATCAGCCCCCTTGTTTCTTGCTTATACTTTTATTCTTGTTAGGAATAAATTATTCATATACACTGTAAAATTTTTTTTTACAATTTTAAAACACATAAGTATTTTAAATGAGATTCAATTTTTTTGGATTGAAATTTATAAATAATTTTTGTGTAAATTAAAAAAAAAATTATTAATAATAAAATGAATAATTTTTAGTTATGAGAAAATTTGAAAAATAAGCGTGCATATTTCATATGTAAATTTAACAAAAATTTTTGTTGTTTAAAAGTACACAAAAATTTAAAATTTATAAATAATTTTACGACAATTTTACGCGCTCATGTGTAAAATTTTAACACAAAAATTTTTGATAATAAAAAATGTAGACGAATTACGCAAAATCTTTTACGGTGTAACGTGATCTAAAAGTAATTTAAAATTTTTCCATAAATTATAACTATTATTCAATTTACAAAATGCTAAGATTTAAAATAAAATAAAACAGTAAAATTTATATGATCAATAGCTCTAATCAGCCAAGCTAATGTTAAGTTTTAATTCGACGTGCATACATAAATTTATAAATTCAAAGCTATTGGAAAACTAATGAATGGCATGCCCATCAACGGGAGTTAAAACTACATAACATTTAATCAATACTATCGCGCATCTCTAACTCCTTCTCTTCATTTCCTCTCTAAAATGCTCTATCGATGTATGATTCGCGTGTAGATTCAAAAGAAAGAAAAAAAAAAACTACAGCATCACCCAACGCGTACATATACAAGCTTTTAAAAGCTCCTATCTCTGATTTAACTGCAAAATCGTATCGATAAAATTGAGCCATAAGCGAACGAGAGACTTCGTAGCTTATTTATAAAAGCATCGTTGAGCAATTTTTATTCCCGCTTTTTTCTATTTTTAAAGCCAATAGAAATGATGTGCTATGGAAAAAAAAGGAAGAAAGCAAAGGAGAGTAAATAATAATTTACTCTACTTTCGCGGGGTGCATTACGTTGGCAGCATATAATAGCAAGGTCATTTCCGGTCTCGGAAGAAGAAAAAAAAGATATATATCCCACCTCATCCCTGGCATTACTTTGGTTTATCGTTTCGAATAAAGATTTCACACTGATTCAATGGATAAGGATAAAAGAAAGGAATAAAAAAAAAAAGAGAGAAGCAAAGAAAGAGAAAAACGAGAAAGTGTGATGGAAGAAATCCACAAAGGACAATGGCCTATAGCTGAGGTGCTTAGAGCCTCGTTAAATTCTCTTGAAGGGTAAAAGAGAAAGAGAGAGAGAGAGAGAGTGCTGCTTTCTTCCGCTTGTAGGAGCGACGAGTAACGAACGTCGTTACGTTTTAACGATCAGTCGTACAGCTTTGTACGATCCAAGAACTCTTTTTCTTTTTTTTATTCAATAACGGGGCCAAGAGAAAAAGAGAGAGGATGAAAACAATGCGATATCGAGTTAAAACCTGATTTAATGAACTGATTGAACTTTTTATATATTGAGTAGATCGTTAGTTAGCAGAAAAGATTACCATAATCTTTTTTTCTCTTCTTTTTTACCAAGTATGAAAGTGTATACAAACAACTTTTTTTATGCTTTATCAATTTTAAAAGAAGATTAATGTTTAAACAAAGGCTCTATACTTTGATATTAAAAAATGCAAAGGTATTGGGATTCTGTAAAGTTCGTATATTAAATTACGATGGCATATTTAAGAGAAACTTGAAATTTCTTATCTTCAAATTGATGCAATATGTTTTTAATAAATTACCAGACACAAAGGCATCTGTAGCTTTTTCATTAATAAAATTATTCTTTCATAAACTTTAATGACGTCTAGCGAGTTAATTAAAATTAACATTGCACAAGAGCAATTAAAAAAATCAGCTCTCGTATAAACCATCTCCGATGATTTTCAAGTATATAGTGAAGAAAGAGGAAGAAAGCTCTTGAAAAATAAGAAGACGGAGACTATATCGTGGATAGCAATTACGATGGAGGTAAGTTATTTCCTCTGGTATGTTTTTAAGCTCCACTACAGCGTACATCATGGGAAAAAAAAGCGAAGAAGAAAATAATGTTCAGGAGAGGGGGGGGGAAAGAAAACGAGAAATACATTTTCTTATGAGAGTAGCGAAAAGACGACAAGTAAATTTTGCAAGAGGAAAAGCTGCTTACGCTTACGCTAGACAGGTCAAAGCAATAGCAAAGAGCTGAGAGAAGAGGTAAGGTAGCTTTAAGTTGTCACAAGTCAAAGGGTTTCTTTTTTTTCTTTCCATTTCTCTTTAGCCTATATATCCTTTTTTTTTTAAACCCCTCTTCTTTCAAGATGTAAGCTTTCTCTTTCTCACTTTTTTCTCATACCCTTCTGCGTCGACGACGGATGAATTTCTTAAAGTTCGCGTGAACGCTCGTAAAATTCTCATCGTCGACACGAACGAGTTACGACGTTTTCTACCTTCTTTTCACCTTGCGCTTTTCCGACTGTGTACCGAGGCTTTTAATGTTCATTATTATTCACCCTTTTTAACAATTTTTCTTTTTTTCTACTATTTTTCTTTTTTATTGAAAAGTTTAATTTCAAAATATTTTTACAACTAAAGTGTTTTTATTTAAATTAAGTTGAACAGTCAAATAAATTATTTATTTGAATCTATTTTTAAATTTGGAATTAGCCTAATTAGTCTTAGTTTTTAGAAGTAAGATGGTATAAAGTTAATTAGATAATTTAATAATTTGAATTATTCTAACAATGTGAATTATTCAACGTATAAACTATTACGCTTGGGTAAATAGTTATTTAAACTTCTCTTTACATTACCCAACAACGATGAATATAATCCGAACCAGATTTGCACATACCTGAAACAATAAAAAGAAAAAGAATGTTATTATAAATTATATGCAAACTTTGATATTTTATGTAACTAAATTAAATTATAAAAATGTTTATCAAAAGTGTCAAATTAAATCTTTTTTTAATTATCTCATGAACATAATATTAATTTTCTTGTTTCAACTTTGTGACAAACAAACAATGATTTTCCTTCTGTCTTCTTTCTTTTTTTCTTTCTTTTTATATCACAAAGGACTATGGAATTAGTAAAATGATCCAACATTTGCATTTACTCATTGTACCCTTTGTCACCTTTTACGGTGTAAATTTTCTTTCCCTTGTTCTCTCGCTCTTTTCTTTCCTCCTTCTAATTATACCAACATTTTTCTTTTCTTTTTCTTTTTTACATTATACCTTTTTATATAAAGCCCTTTTATTTTTTACAATTAAATGTTACATCGTTTTCAAGTTTGAATATCAAAAGTATTATATAACGCACAGATTAAGTTATATTTCATTTCGTAACTGAAGGCTTTTGTAGTAATAATTATTATTTTAGCTAATCAATCCGTATTAAGTTTACTTGGAAACTTACTAAATAAGCTAATTTAATTCATATTCCTTATAATTTTATATTTCAATCATAATTTTCAACTTCTCGTTAGTGTCTGTTAATTAAACAATTAAAAATTTTGAAATGATTTTGATTTATGATCCATCACAAGTTTGCAACTTATTAATAAATAAAATCAATCACTTTTATTAAACATTTTGACAATTTATTAAATTTCGCCAAAACTTTACTGAAGAACTTTGCGCGCTTTATTTTTCAGTATAATATTTTTTAATCTCCGTGCTTCATCTTCTTTATATTCAGTTGACAGTGACATAATAAGAAGAAAAAAGAAAAGAAAAACTTCATTTAAGATTATCCAACTAGCTTGATAAAGCAGAATATCAGTTAATCTAACTTTATCAAATCCGTCATCATAATTTTCATATTCCTTTTTCTCCCCGACACAATCCTTTCTCATAACATTTCATTCCTTGTTATATATTCTTTTGCACAGCTCATCCTTTTAATCTATCTCCGATTCAACTTTTCATCTTTCTCTCTCTCTCTCCCTCACTTATTCTCTTTTTCTCTTATCTATCTTCATCGTTTGACTATATATATACGCAGGAGAGAAAGAGAAATCATATCAATTCTCGAGAAGCATACGAGAGTAGCGCAAAGCTATTCGCGCTCAGCGACCTGAAACAAAGCTCTTAACTTCCGTAATTTCAATTCTAGATTACTCTCTCGACGATGACGTCAACGTCTACTACCTTTGCCCGCTTTCTCTTTTTACTTCTCTCCCTCTCTCTATCCTTCCCTAGAGCTGTGATTTTCGTGCTCATTGTCATCAACCACTGCGCAACGTCTTCTTCTCCGTCGACGTTGGAAATTTCCTACGTATCAAGAGAAAGAGAGCTGATACATGTTTCAGTTTAGCTGGAATAGATTTTGCTTTCGTATATTTCTCTCTCTCTCCTCATATCCATTGTACTTTGGATATGTACGAATATTTCTTCGAAGCTTATCAGTATATGAAAACTCGAGAGCTTCTATTTGAGATTTAGCTTTTACTTGCTTTGTTCGATTTTTATTTAGTTTTCTTTTTTTTTTTAACCTTAACGCGCCGATACAGAAGGATTTAAGAATGGGATTTATGAGGGATTTGAAAAAAGCATCATAAAGTATAATAAAATATTTTTCAACCGTAAAAGGGTGTTTGTATATTTAAACATTTCCATTTATAATGTATAATGTGAAAAAGCATTATAATAGGAAAATAAATAAATATTAAACATTACTTCCGTTGCGAAATCAGTCTAAATAAATTAAAAATCCATTACTTTAAAATTTTTATCTTCTGGACTAAAATAATAAATTTAACATTTCTTGCAAACTAAAATTATCTTGTAGACCAATATTATTAAATATAAAATGCCGAAAAGTTAATATTAAATAGTTTATCAATATATACATTATCTATTGATATTTGTCCATCGTCGGCGAGGGTTTTAACCCGAAGTTTGTCGCAGTTGAATTTTCTAAGCAGCGCGGAGAGAGCAACAGGTCTTACAAAGTGAGTGAATCGAACCTTTAAGAAAAGGTCAGGGAATTCAAGTGGCTCAACTTCCTTAATGAGATGCAATTAAGCACAAGACCTGCATTCGTTTTACTATTCAAGCGACGGGGGCAACACTGCCCGACGACGACGACCAACTTTTTAAGTATTAAAATAGTTTGATTTTTCTCCCTCTTTTTTTCTTCTTCTTTAGTTTTGATTTTCTTAAAGTAATTACTGTTCCAGAAAAGAATCTTGAATATTGATTAACATTTATTTTTTCTTATTATAATGAGTTTCCATTATGATTGTACTTGATTGAATTTAATATTCAAGAGACAAGAAAATATCGATTGATAGCGATTGTGTAAACACTATCTATTCTAATAAATGCTCGGTAACAATATATCCATCGAATGATTTTATATGTTTACACAACCATCTCGGCAATTAATGATGTCGGCTTGAATCAAACACGGGAATGACATTTACATTAGCGATAATTCATGCTTTATTTAGATTAACAAATGGCGCGCCTGCGATGCCGTTTTCAAATGCACGATCGTTCGGAGAAAAGAGAAAGAAAAAAAAAGTCAGTCGGCATCAATCGAAGAAAGGGCGGGAAAATTTTGAAAGAGCCGTTCTCAATGCGAGACTCGCGAGCATTTCTAATTTCGCAACGAAATAATGAATTAAGATCGCGCGAGCTAAACGCGTGCATAATTAAGCGTTTAGCTATAAATTTGTCCTTCTTCTCTGCTTTTCTAATTAATGCGACGGGAAAAGTGTAGCTACGAATTGCTCTGACTAAACGAAGATAATAAAAGCTTGCGAGCGACAAAGCAGGACTAATGCGCGCTACGTTCCTCCACCGAGAAAAGCTGTATAATTGCAAAGGTCATTCATTATCGGCGACGCGTTCGCACAATTATCTCGCGGCACAGGCGCTATCAAACACACGCGCATATACGTATAAATTTATGTATGTATAGGAGTGTTTCCGAGTAAATTTTGGATATAACGAGTTTTTTTGCAAACCTTTTTTGTCACGTGTGAAAATTATGCTGTTAGACTTATTGTGAGCGAAACAGTATAAAGCAAACAAGAAAATAAAAGTTGTATGGTGAATCTTAAAATTATCTTTTCTACTTTCTTACATCATAAAAGAATTTTCACATTATAAAATATTAAATTTTATTACTGATGCCATATTAAAAATCCACAAAAAGTTTAAAAAATTTTAAAAAATAGCTCTCAAATAAAATTTCTAATCGTAAACAATACTAGGAACAATACGCTAGTAGATGAAAATAAAAATTTTTTTTCCTAGCAATGGGCACGTTTGAAATATTGAATTTTGATTGGATCACTTTACGCATAGAGAATAATCGTACGTTGCATTTGCAATGTTAGCGATGATGAAAATGGATTTTCACATGAGAGTGCAACACACAGCCACAAGCGTTAACGGTTTTGGGCTTCCTTCTTCCTATCATATATACATATGCGTGTGTATATGTATATATATATATATATATATATATATATAGCAAAGAGAAAGAGAGCTTGAATTTCGCGCGCCACGGAATAATTGAAAGGGCAAAAACAATAGCAAGCGCGTTAGCTCTGATTGGATATGGGCGCAAATCCATGTTGATTTCATGTGGCATGATTAATCGTTGCTTCAAAATTTCAACTATGAGTGCTATATTCTTTTTTTTATATATATTTTTGAGCTTTACTATAAAATTTAATGCTTTTTTTTAATTTTGAAGATCTGAATATTTTTTTAACTTAGTAATGATAAATTATTTTTTCATACTAACTAAAAATCTCACTTGAATTTCAGTAAAAAAGCTTGTTTAACTGACCTGATGAAAGAATGAAAGAAAGCGTAAATTAAAAATTTTTATCAATTTTTTTCGAGAGCTAAAAGATATAGTTTTAAATATTAAATAAATTTTATTTTTAAAATAAAGTTAAAATACTTTAAAAAATTTTGATTGTTGTAAAAATAGAATTTAATAAAAAAACATTTCATGTACTAAAATATTTGTTAGATTAATTAATTTATAAAAATTTATTTAAAATTCAATGTTTTATTAAAAGCATCACCGGAATAAAATTATTAAATATGAAAAAATCTATTGAATGAAAAATTCAAGGAAACCGTTATTAAGTTATTCATGAAAAAATAATCAAATAAGAAGAAAAATTATTCATTTCACAATGTAAAAATAAAAAGTTTAATATAATTTAAAAATATACTAAATATTTTAAACTATTCAGAAAAATTAGCGATTTTTTATCAAAAAAATCATTTTTATCGTCAAGTTGACAACCATCTAGTATCGGAAATTTGATATAAATTTTTATAAACTATTGTATTCATAATAAAATAAAAAAATAATATACTATTCCCTCTCTTATTTTTATCGCTTCATCATTACGATAAAAAAAATTTTGTTAGATAAATATTACATTTTTCGTAACAGCTTATACTGAATTAACAAGATAACGAAAGATGACCGCATGCAACAGAAATTCTTGCATCTTAAATATAATAAAATTTATTTACCGCGACTACAATAATAATAAAAGCCTATTGAATTTCATAACGTTAATAAACAAGGATAAACAGTAGATATAATAACGTGAGTAATTACGTTTGGTAAAGAGAGATTAGCTTTTTAAAAATGTGCATCTAAATAAAGGATAATCGCTATTGAAATAAAGCACGTGAGAATGGATGCTTACTTCGAAGGCTTTTAAAAATCCATTCTTTTTAATATGTTTATTAATAATGAACTGATGGTGAAACCGATAATGGACATTATTTGTTGAGAAGACGAGAATTTATCGAGACATACTTGATAAAATGTATAAAAGTGTACTTTTAATTATAATACTATTATTAAATTTAATTTTTTTAACGATCTTTTAATAATAAATTTACATGAAGGTAATAATGAAGCCATTAATCGTTTTCTATTTTTATCGATTTTACGGGGAACAAGTAATACCTGCCAATTTCTTTAACGCGTATAGTTATTACTATAGTTTAGAAACTAAAAAAAAAAGAAACACTAAAAAAGTGACTTTGTTCACGAGCAATAATTATATTTACATATTTTAAAAAACGACACAACAAAGTCATTAACGGGTCTTAACAATGCCTCTCTCTCTCTTTCTCTCTCGAGATATATATAGCGTGCATTAACGAAACATACAAGAGAAAAAAAAAGAGAAGAAGGAATTGTTAATCTAAACCGCAACAGTAAGTGCAATTAAGTCACAGAAAAGATCTACATACATAAATATTAACGAGAAGGCACGCGCAACCGCAGACAATAAACACTCGGGTATCCAATTACGATTTCGCAAGTGTCGAGAGAAAAAGAGCGAGAGAGAGAGAGAGTGAGAGACTCCGAACAAAAAAAATATTCTCTTCTTTTTACCTTTTAACGAAATAATATCTATAATAAGACAAACGTAAAATTGCCACGCTTTATGAAGAGAAAAAAAAGCTACAGTATTAGAATAGATGAGTCGATTACGATGTTAAATAACAGAAGCGTGGAAAAAAAGTTTTTTTTTTCTTTCTTGGACTCTTTCGCTGTACGGCTTGGCGCATAGGATGTATATCTATTGTTACATGCGATTTTGCGCAAGTGCAATAGACCTTGTAACAGATAGCGCATAAATCCTCTCTTACTCTCTCACACTTGCGAGGAAGATACCTTTCACTTCGACTGTCACTCAATTCTTTATTTTTCTTACTTCTTTCATCGCGTGTAAACAGTTGGGATTGATCATCATAGCGGAGACAATTAATTTTTCAAAGATGTGCCAAGAATTTTTAGTGAATCATCGTTGCGCATCTATATGAGTTGAAAGAACTTTAGTTTTACAAGTATATTCTATATGTAAAACAGTTTTGTTTATTATTTGACTTTAAAATCCATAAATTAATTATTTAAATTATTTTTGAGTAAACTTGAAATTTTATAAAAATTCCGTATTAAACTTTTGGTTTTTCAACGTAGCAAAGATCAAACGACTAATTATAATTTTACACAAATGTTCATTCAAGATGGAAAATTAAAAATTTTTTTTGGATAGTTACTGAAGAAACAAATATTGTTAAATTAATGAATGAGTGTAAGCAACAAAATTAAAGTGCAATTTTCCTTGAATTGGAAAAAATAAAGCATTTCGGAATTTCATTACAATAACGAATTTTTAATTAATTTTAATAAAATTAAAATGCCAGGATATGTTTTTTTTTGTTTTTGACTTTAACTTTATTTGCATTTCTCTTGTATTTAATCTATAAATTTTTTAGTGTACTAAATGTCCAGGTTTAAAAATAAATACAGTTTATTTTAAAAGTTCCAAAGATAATTTCATTTTTGAATAAAAAATATAAAATTAGTGACAGCAAAAAAATTAGATAAAAAATTTTAACTTTTGTTATTTTGAACAAAACATTCGTATTATCAATAATTTAATATAAATTTTTAAATAGTTTTCACTATTTTTTAATTAAAAAGATTTCTCGACCTACATAAATAATATTAATTAAGCATCAGCAATCAGTATTATTGGTGAATTTTTTTTCTTTTTGTTTATTTTCCAACTCAATTCCATTCCATTCGGAAATAAAAAAAAGAAGAATTCTTATCGCAATATTCAACCACCTGTATCACTGTGAATCCGCTCTCTTCGATCGTACTCATCCTTTTCACACTCACTCTTTTCTCCCTTTCTCCCTTATACTTTCTTCCTATCCTGACTACTACTTCTACTACTACTGGCCTTCCCCTCTACCTTTTTAGTGATCCATTCGAGTGCCTCGCTTCTATTCCAATGCTGTATATACGTATACCACGAGAGATCTTTCTCTCTTGCATTCTGTAATAGCACTCGTCCTGCATACTCAAGTACACACTCGCCTAAAGTTGTATGTATGTAGATGTGTCTCCGCTGTACTACCACTACTACTGCTACTTAAAAAAAAACTTCGTGTGAATTCGAAAGAAGAGAGATATACGTGTTGATGTATGCATCAATATTACGCTGTGTGTGTACATGTGAATGTGCTTTTTTTTCTCTTTTTATCTCTATTTCTGTTTTTTTTTTCATTCTTTTCACATGGAAGAAGAGCGTGTTTTTGTTTTAAATTGTACGGGAATTTACACACATGATGAAATGCATTCCAAGTAAATCCATTGAAATGCAGGAAAAATAGAAGATAAATGACGTATTAAGATGATGAAAAATAAAGAAAATCATCTCATTGTTAGCTTTAGTTTTGTATGAATATTTGAAGATGTTTTGAAGTTTTATTTTAAAAGTTCTATTCAATAACTCATTTATTCATGAACAATTAAAAAAGTTATTGAACTACTAGAATCATTTCAATTATTTATAAAAATCATTGATGATCGACTTATGAAATTAATCATAATTATTTTTAAGATGTATTATAAATACTTATTTAAATGGGAATTTGATTTTAAGCTAATTGTTTTGGTTTGATTTTAATCAATTTGGATGATTAAAAAATTTTAAGTAAATATCAATCTTTATCTAATTTTGTTTCTAAATATTAGTAAATAATAATTTATAAACATTTCAATATTAACCAATATTAATTCAACTTGTTTAAAGAATGTAAACGTACTTAAAAATTAAAAAGATCTTTCTTTTAATTCACCTATTTAATCCTATTTCACTCGTAATCTCTCTTCCTTTCTCAATGTATTCCGACTTATCTGCTTCTCTCTTTTTCTCATCGATTCACCAAAGCACGTAGCATTGATTATAACGACGATGCATTCCTTTTGAGAGCGTCCGCAGCTGCATAATGCATTCGCTCAACAATGTTTTGAGCCTTTTGTAGGAGAGAGGGGGAGGAGCTTTTTGCTCCATCAATTTGGTGAAAATGTCTCCATTAAGCTTACCGCAGACGCGCACCTGAATTATTTCGTTAGAAACCTTGCGGTCGGAGGCTACCGGAGTTTTAAGAGTTTTCAAAATTAAAGAGAAAGCGGTTAATTGAGTAGAGGCTTTGGCACCTTTTAAATCACTAGCCGATTTATTTAGGATATGTACTGGTCCTTTTTAATTAAATACATTCACGAATCATTGAAGATTCTTGCGGATCTCATTTTTTAAACATATCACAGTATAAGTACAATATAAATGATTGAAATTTTTAAAAGCTTTTTTGTATTATTCAACTGTAATCGAAGCACAATTGTAATCTGTTTTGAATGTTATATTTGTTTTTGCAAATTATTATCGATATTACGTTTAATGAGTTTTATTGTGAGTATACGATGATTTGTAATAAAAATTTAAAAAAATTAAACGACTTTTTAAGTGAATGTCAATGATAATTTGTATAAGTGTCAATGAAAAGAGAAAAGTTAATTGAAAAAAAGTTTTTGAAAATTGGTTTGGCTTATATCGCGCTTTAATAACGATGCAATTAAATTGTTACATAAAGCATATCGTTAACTTAAAATTTATATTTGCAAATTGAAAAATTTTCCTTTTAAAGTGTAAAAATTCATTAAAAGTTTATTGATTTTTATGTTGAAATAGAAAAAAAGCAGTTTGACATTTTACTCACGTACGATTGGGTGACATTTATCTGCAAGTCGACATGTTACACCGCATTGCTAAAGAAGATTGCGTGTTTTACAAGTATAGTCGTCATGTGAATACCGTTAGATCTTATCTTGCTCTCACTTTTTTTAAAAAAAGAATAAAGAATGCAAGACATTTCATAATTCCAAATAAGTACATAAGTTTTTTCAGAATTTGCGAAACTTACAATTTCATTCGTTAACCAAACATGAAATATAATGCCTCGAAGGATGAAAAAATTTTTTTCTAAAAAAATTCATGTTTAAGATAATTATAGAAAAAATACATATAATCGAATTAGAGGAGTGGTTTGATACTCACATCGCACCTGCAATCCTACAAATAAAATATGTAATTAACGATTATAAAAATGGCTAATTGTGCAATTTCAAAATAGAAGCGTAATTTTTTTATAATTTTCAAAGAAAGACATAATAATGGCTTTTTAAAAATTTCATTCCCGACTTTCGAAAGAGGTCAAACTGGGAAAATTACAATATAGAAGTTTCATGAATTATAATTTCCAAGAATAATTCTTAAAGTTTAATGACTTCATCGTTAAATAATAACTTTAACAAAGCATCACGTGCAAGAAATAATTTTAACCGCGATACTTCATAATTAACATAACCTTAAAAAAAAAAAGAACGTTAAAAAATTTTTATAAAACTTAAAAGAAAATTCCATATATACTCAGCGTGTCTATCGTACGAAATTACAATACGCTTTGTGTAAGTTCACGTACCCAAGCGAACTTTCTTTTTAAAAAGAGAATGAATAAAAAAGGCAGCAGCAGCAGCAACAACAACGAGCAAATAAATAAATAATGCATCTAGGAAAGTCGAGCACTATATATGTATTTCACTCTTATTCTCTATACATATCTGGGAATCAGTTGCTCTTTCACCTCTCATAGAGACTCACTTTTATTTATTTATTTTTTTTATTTTCATACATATATATTTACTTGGATATCGAACAATGCCTTTGCAGAAGGGGCGCGGTACGCGAGTGTGTTTGTTCGCGTGTGCACATATGGAATTTTCTTGGAAGTGTAAAAGTTGCACGCCGTTCATAAATCCTAACATTCTCGATGTTTATATATATATGTGTATTTTACCAAGAGCTCACAATGTGAAGCTAAAGAAAAAAAAAACGAGATTAGATGATCAGATAGAAGCGCAATAGTGAGGTAACAGGTTAGCTCTTTTTTTTCCTGGATTCTTGTTTGTACAATAACGAGTGTATTGCATTCTCGCCGAGGAGCGAATGCATTGAATAGGATGTTGCTTTAATAACACGTTAGAGAGATTAAGATGTTGATAATGGAAGATCGGATATATTTAACGGAGGAATTATTTATCGAGAGTATGAGCATTTCATTGAATTTCTTTTTCTTTTGGATGTTGATGTACAATGGTACATTGTTATGTTATCTCATGAAGGCGCACTGAAAAATTTTTAAAGCTACAGGAAGTGTGCGGTGTTTATGTATTCAAGGAAATGTGTGTTATTATTTATTTCGGTTAATAAACAAGTTTACATTAATTGATCAAAAACAAAGCGAAATTGTTAAAACCTTTCATTTGTCATTTTTCTATTTTAATAAAAATTCCATCAGCTCTATTATGCGAATTGGATTTAGAATAAAAAATGAGATTTGCATTATTTAGATTTAAATGAATGAAAAATGTTTCATAAAAGTTTGTAAAAAATTTATAGATTACACGAATAACAATAAAAATGTAACGGGCAACGGCTCATAGACAAAGTAGAATTTATATTTTTTTTTACATATTTTATATAAAAACATTGGAAACTTTGCGCAAACCAAATACACGCACAATTTCAAATATATTCAAAACGAAGATTTATTGAATTTTTCACGAGAGAGTCCTATGTTTTTTATGCTTTTTTTAATCATAAATTTAATTTTTAACGAATACTTTTAGAATATTTCAATTGTTTTTGACAGCGATTTCATGTAAAAAAAAAGGATTTTAAAATGTAATCAAAGGCTGTGCGAGTTGAAAATAAATAGAGTAACGATAAAAATTAATAAAAAATAGTAGACTTAAAAATAACGGCGTAATGCAATTTTGTTTATTAAAAGTTAATCGTTATTTTAAATAGTTAATAACAATTTATCCTCTTAAATTTTGAAAAAAAAAAAATTTCGAAAAATTTTATTCCGGAAGTTCAAGTATGTCAATCAATACTTGCATCATACAATACTGTAGTCTATAGTGAATTTATATTAGTGCCATATATTTTACAAGGGGCTATAAAGGCTAAAACCACGCTAAACTTCGTAAAAGCCATGGGGGGAGAAATAGCCGTTGAGAATAAAGCCTTCCCCCCCCCCCCTTTTCGCGAAATGTCTCTAACGCCCGCGCATCATTCCTCCTCTCCAAAGTCGTGTCGGTGCGAAGTCCTCGTGGAAGCCGAACGGAAAATCAAAACATACGAGTATAGTAGCAGTGGTAGTAGTAGCCCTCTTGGATTAAAGCGGAAATCCTTTACAACGTTAAAGGATTAAAACTAAAGTAATTCCACTATTCCGCGCAACTTTGTATACGGGGGGTAAAAGAGAGATAAAGATAAAGGGTAAAAAGAAATTTTTGTAACTATCCTTGGGTACTGTTAGCTTAACTTTTGTGAGTCATAAGTCCACCGTTGCTGCTACTACTGCTTTACCAAGTTCCAACTCGGAGAGTAACTGACGGATTTCTCAAACTAAAGACATTGTTGGATGTTGGAATTGAAGTTTTCAAAGTACTCTTGTTGGGGGGGATTTCAAGAAGATTTTGATATTATACTTTAATGTTCAGGGTTTAGAGATACCCTTAACTTTGCCCGATACTTTCTAGTAAAATTATTTAAATTCATAGCGTTTTACTATCTTTCATTTGGAAATGACGATGATTTCTAGAAATTTAATTAAATAAATTGATTATGATTTGCATTTTCTAAATTTTGTTAAATAAATTTTTAGAAATTAGTAAATATATATTTTCGCCGCTGAAATATTAATCGATACTTTTGTAATACAAATTAAGTTAAAAAAAAAAAAAAAATTGTTGCTTGACATAATTTGAGTGGATCATAATCATAAAGTAGTTTATGGTCAATTTGCATTAACGTAAAATTTCTTTTTTTGTGATAAATTATTCAAAATCATTCCGAAACTTTTTTTCAAACCTTTCTCAACATAAAATAAAAACTACTCTGGGCTGGAATAAAATAATTTTTATGTTCTAGTGTTCAAAAACTGCTTTAGTTCGTCAGAATAATATAAGGTTTCTTCAGATACCAGGATTGTAATTAACGATTTTAGCAAATTTAGTAGCTACTTCGAGCTTTTAAAAGTTGTAAAACTTGATGGGAGAATTAATAAATAAAGTTTCGTGAGCTTACAAAAGAGATTTTTGAGATCTTCGTATTTCTTAATTTTGTAATATAACCTGAGCAATTCCGACTGTCTGATTCTGTCTTTCTTGTTTGGAATTCCGGGAAATTTCTACTTTATTTGTTTCTGTTATAATTTTAAACAATTTCTTTAGCGTGATTTCAAGAAATTTTCGTGAATTTTTGGTATTTGTTCTTATCATAAATTAATCCTTCGATTAATAAAAATCTTCTGATTTTTTTAAAGACCTGAATAAAATTTCGCGTATTTATTTTTATTTTCGAAGTGTATAATATACTATGAAAGCATGTAATATTGATATTTAATAAATTTTTAAATTATTTTTTGAAAAAATAAATACGTACTTTAAAAAAATCTTCTAACAATTTACTTAAGACGTATTTACTCAATCTAGAATTTTGTAATAATTTATTTTTTCCAATAATATTATAATAGATCTAAAGTATACAACTGATATAAAATAAACAATATAAAACGAAACAACCAAACTTTTGAATTTTATGCACTTTTTAATAAAAATAAATAGATGTTAAATAAAAACATAATCAATAGAAAATATATTGTTATGAGAAAACATTTCATTAACGATTACAAAATCATCATATTTTAAAAAACTTTTATATTCTCATAAGTTTCAGGAATCTCGATGTTTATATAAAAAAATTTTATAAATAACAATATATCCATAGAGTACATTAGTATATAAATATCAAATAAAAGTTTGGTTTTTAGAGTACTTTTGCAAATTTTATTTAATATTTATAAATCATTCTAAGCTTCTAAAATTATTAGCAAAAAGTTTTAGACCCTAATAAATATAACTAGAGAAGTCGTCAGTGGCTCAGTCGGTCGAGTGATGGATTCGTAATCTTGAGGTTTCGAGTTCGAACCCCGCTCTCGGCAGTCGATTGATATAAGCACCGCTGCATATTACATGTGCTTTGTTCACAAACACACTGATGACCTTTGTCGCTAATTAGCATCGCAATGATAGCATAAATAGATAGAATTTTATTTGTAATATATATATATATATATATTTTTAAAAAAGCGATGTAAATACAGCGACGTTAAATAAAATAAAAGAACAAAATTTCTTTTGATTTTTTCCATCACCCGCGTAAAAATTAAACCATTGCCAATATATTGCCAAGATAAGCAACTCTCTTGGCAATATATTGGCAATGGTTCAATTTTTACGCGGGCAACTTCTTTATTTTTATTAAATTTTAGAATAGCGTATCAGCTGCATCTATTGTTTGCGAGTATAACAGTACAGGTAAGATGACGAAATTGTCTTTTAATTTGTATTTCAAAATAAAAATAACAAAAAACGACCGTAGAAACTTGAAATTTCCACATTATTTTTAGTAAAAAAGAAAGTTTCGACGAAAGAAATAGTTTTTAATAACGTCAAAAATGAATATGTAACTATTGAAAATGCCAGGCATCGAAGTTGTAGAAACTTTATTCGATGATTCTTCGCGCACAAAACTTCCAATAGCATATATAGACAGGAATAATATTTCGAGGCATAACTTTTTCAGTTTTAAAATTCTAAAACTTTATAGAATATTATTCATACATGAAATTTTGTATATTCGAGTTATTGATAATGAGGACAGTACAAGGACGACATTATAAATTTTAAAAAATTGTCAGTTTAACTAAAAATATCTGTATGTTAAATTTTAAAGTCAAAGTAATTCTGTACATTGTACGAATTTAATTTTGTTCATTTAGGAAAAATCATGTACGTTACAATTCATTGAAATTAAAAATGTACGGTAAAGCTTTGTAACGTATACTTTTGATTATAATTAAATTTATCCGTACGTTAGATTTAATCAAAATAATTCTGAACATTGCATGAATTTAATTTTATTCATTTAGGAAGAATCATGTACTTTAAAATTTATTGAAAATAAAAGTACGATGTAAAGCTTTATAATATGTACTTTTGATTGATAAATAATATTCCTGAATATAAGGAAACGGGTTTGTACTATCAAAGTGTTTGAATAAGTAATTAATATTACTAAAAAAATACAGTGTATATTAAAATTTTGTTGATACTTCTACACTAGAAAAATATAATTTTATTTGACATCTTCTGAATGTCAATCAACTATTAAAGAAATTAGATTACTTTTATGATATCAAGTTGGATCTTTTTCTGTATCTTATGACATATAATATAATAAGGAAACATTGGATAATTCTGTAGGAACTAAAATTTTACCATCATGATTTGGTTTAATATTCAAATGACAGAGGTAGTCAGTGGCTCACTCGGTAGAGCGGTGGATTTGTAACATCGAGTTTCCGAGTTCGAATCCCGCTCTCGGCAGCCGAATGATACAAGCACCACTGTACACGATACATGTGCTTTGTTTACAAACACTGATGATCTCCGTCGCTAATTAGCATTGCAATGATAGCATAAATACGGCGACGTTAAATAAAATAAAAAAATAAAAAAATTTCTGAATGATTTATTCTATTAATTAATAAATATATTATATTTTATTTTTAAATTTTGATGATATGATTTAGTAAATAAATATATCTTTATTAACAAAATATTTTTTCACATCCCCCAGCCTAAAGTTCGTACTTCTTTCCCTCTGAACAGAGGAAAAAGTACTGCGTTCAGTCGTCGGTTTTATAAGCATGCGCATACGTGTTTCATATTCCATGATTCTCATGTGTACGCAACTATACTCTTGTGAACGATGTAAATCGTTAGAGATACGTAGAGTCGAAGAGTTTGCGTTAGCATTTTTACAATATACTTAGAATATTTTTATTAAAAGTTGTGTCTCATCAATAAATATTAATTACATTCAATAATTAATATAGTTTAGCTACAATTTCAAAAAACTTGTTAGTGAATCTAGATTGAGTTAAAATTGCGTCAATAACGCAATTACATTTCGACCTAACCTCTTCTTAAATGAAAATTACAAAACTAATTTTGAAAAACAAAACTCTAAGAAGAGAAAAATAAGCATTGAAAATAATATTGATAGTTCAAATGAACAAAAAACATGTGTATCATTTTCTAATTGTGAAATTCACAATTTAATAATAAATAATTGTAGTAACAAAACAGATAATAAATATCACGAATAATTGTTTAACGTTAAATTGAAAAATATATTTATATAAATAAATATATATTTTGTAATCAAAATAATCCTGAAAAATGTATTCATGTTGAATAAATATGTATTTTGTAAAAAATGTATTATCACATAAATATATGTAATTTTATTATTTTCTAAACGAACTTTAGGCTAGGGATGTGAAAAAAATGTATATTGCGCTCGAGGAAAAAGTATGCTCCTCGCCCCCGCGTAAGTGTCGCCCTCGCTACGCTCGGGCGACAACTATACGCGGGAGCGAACAGCATACTTTTTCCTCTTGGCGCATAATATACTATTAATTATCAATGAAAAAATTTATAGTTGAAATCATTTTATTACTGCGATTCCGAATAATTATTTATTTATTTAAAAATTAAATTTAAAATCAACTTTTTTTTATACAAAAATTTTTCTCTGTTCACATGAAATTTTCGGTTTTATTACTTTATTGTCCAGCTAAGCTGGACAGAATGTTTTTCCTCAACTTCTTATTCTTTTTTATCTGATCCAAACATTTAAGTGCTATCCTTACCAAGTATAAAACTGAACTTTCTGCATCTTCCACCCTTTATTTTACACTCGTTCGATTTAACTCGAGTTTTTCCCATTATCGTTCAGGTGAGAAAAGTTTTTAACAGTCTTGATAAAAAAATGTAGAAGAAAAAAGAAACTAAATCGTCTCCAGGATACAAAATCCTGAAGAACGATAAACAAAGATTGTCGTATTTTTATTTTATGGGACTGCTAAGATACTTCTCTGTTTTCTTTTTTATTATTCGCGTGACGATTTCTAGAGGTTTGTCGAGAGATATAGTGATATTACCACAACCAGTAGATTTTACTGCAAGCTAACATGTCAATTTCGCTAAAACATTTTACTTCTCTCGGTGCTATTCAAAATTTATATTTTTAGAATGTTTTTAGCTTCGTATTTGTAATTTTTTTAAAAATAAAATAAGTAATCATGATAACGTAACATTTATTTTTGTTATTCTGTTTGAAGTTGATATAAAAATTAATTTTTCGCAGGCAAAAAACTGAATTCAATGAAATTCTTGTACAAATAAAGTTATGAATTATAATTAACATGTTGGATTTTAAAAATAAATTACACGTAGCTTTTTTAAAAAATAAATAATATTTCCTTTAAAATGTAGCTCTTTGTTAACGAAATATAAATAACTCAACAATATTTCATTGCAAGCAAACAAAAGCCTACGTGAAATGCATTCACTAATTTTTTTATCAAATGGTAAAAAAGCAAAAAACAAAAAAAAAAAAAAATTCAAAAAAGAAAACACGAAAAAAAAAATTCCAAGCGCGACGATTTTGCCTGCAGCATTATTACAGCATGCTCAGTTGCACTGTGAGAAAAAAACGGGAGTTAGAAAAGCAAAAAAAAAAAAAATAGGTTAAAAGGTAGGGCATTAAGCGTTGCGCACTGTGCGGTTCCGGTCCATTACCGACAAACGAGGCATCCGGCGTGATATGAATGTGACGATAAGAGAGAGAAGAAGAGAGAGAGAGATAAATACTGCTGAAAGAGTGAGAGAAAGAGAAAGCGAATAAGAGAGAAATCCAAGGGAGCTTTATTGTTCGCTCCTAAACCGCGGCAATAAAAGGCCTGAGCGACGACGACAATGCAAGCGCGAACGCTTTCTTCAGTAGAAAAGAGAAAGCCATCTCGCGGCGAAGACCTAGAAAAAAAAATTTTTTAGAGGGGGGGCTTTAGCCCTTTTTATAGTTGCAGAAAAAAAAGAAGGAAAAAAAAGCAAATTCACCCAAGTGCATAAAGCGATAATCATTTCGAAATGACGAAGTTTTTATTTATTTAGGTCGATTGTTTTGTTGCAGATTCAATGCTTACCGGGGGCATTATCTTTTGTGTAAATAAATGATTTTTCAATTTATCTGATAAATAAATTATAATTTTCTATTTTGCGAGTTCACAAAAAGCTTTTGAATAACATGTAATGCAAACTTCATGATAATGCACCATTTGTAAAATAATATTTCGTAAAATTGTATTTCTCTTTTCTGAGCGGATATTGTAATTTCAAAAGTCATAAAAAATTAAATGCGTTGTGAAATATTTCAATTTTTTTCGTAAAAATTTTTTAAAATAACATTTTTTTAATTATTTTCTTATATTGTTACATTACTTCATATTATTTACATTCTCAAAATAATGTTCTAGAAAAAATTTTTTCCATCCGAATTAATTTTGCAAAATTAATTAAGTAAAAAGTTTTGTAACCATTTTTTTTTAGTACGTACTATTTAAAGCCGCTGTTCTAATCTCAAAATTTTAGTCTCGAAATTCTCCCCGAAAAGTCATCCTATAAAAATAAAGATTCAAAAAAATACATCTACTAAAAGTGCCACTCGTAAATAACCCGCGCGCCAAAACGTAGGGAGAAAAAAAAGGAGAATTTTTATAGCCAGGCTCACCCAAAAGAGATCTATAGAATGCGACAAACTAAAAAAAGAGAAAAAAAACGAAAAAAAGAAAGAAAAAAAAAATTGAAAAGATAGCGCTGACCGTTCTTAATGTATCCCCTGAGTTGTAAATTCGATCCGGAAGTATGGGTAAAGACGACGATGCAAATGATGCACTTTCCAGAATTAAAAGCATTCCTTAAAAGATAGAAGAAGGAAGAAGAGAAAAAAAAATAAAGAAAGAGAATCGGCATCTCTCTTACCTGCAGTAGTACCGGAAGCAACGACTTGGAAGGGACGCCGGAATCTCTTTTCGCTTGCCCATGTTTTCTTGGTCTGTATGTAGGAAAAAGCTTCTCATGATTTAAGGTGCTCTCTAAGAACGGAAAAGGGTAAGAGTTTCCGGATTCGTGCTTGGGAATTCGTGGCTACGAAAATTATTCCAAAAGTGATTGAAATTTAACTTTTTTTTTTCTTTATACAAATGGAAAAAGATGTTCGCTCTTTGGATATATTAAGAGATTAAATTGATTATACTCAATTTTTAATAATAAAAATTATTTTTATTTATCGAAACTTTGATGAAAAAATTTCATTAAATTCTTTTCGAGTAGATAGGACATATTTTCAAATTCAATCACGTTATCATAAAAAATTTCTTTGATAAGATTTCAAAGAGACATATTTTTGAACCAATAGAAGCCATCGGAAATGAAATGTATTGATTAAAGTCGTTAAATTTTCTTTTTAATAATAATTTAATATTCGTGAAACATTGCTGAGAGCACTGTTAATGTTTGTGTTATTTTAAAAATTATAAAAATTCATTTTTATTTCGCCGAGAACGTTTGAAAAAATCAATAAACAACGTATTTTTTCAGCGCTGCAAATGAAAATAAAATTAAAAAAAAAAACCTGGCTAAAAAAAGACTTATAAAAATATTTTATACGAAAGAATATTTCCCATTTATTCCAATAAACTGAAAATATAAAAGAATTTTGATCTCGTGTATACCGAAAATAAAGACTATTTTCCAATTTTGAAAAAGAAAAAATAAAAATTTATGCAATAAGCTCAGGAGTAAATTTTTAAATTGCACGCTATATTTTCTGAGATTATCCTCTCGCAACTATTTCTTTTATACATGTACATCCTCAGTTATGAATACGATTAGTTACTTTTCATCTTCTTTCCTTTCTACAAGACGCTGTCATGTCGTCTTCGCGCGAGTGCTCTGTATTTATATTCATGCATGCGCTTTCGTCTTTTTTTTTCTTCATCTTTACATGATACCATATGTATGTATATACGTGTGTATGTGGATACGAGTGGGTGTACATGTATGTATAGATTGTGCCGTGTGCCGTCGTCTTTCGTGAACACGCGCGTTCCAAGATGCCATTTCCATATCGGTCCTCGACCAGACTGACTTAAACGAGTTTGCACGTGCATGCGAAGAAAGGGAAAAAAAAGCCATTGCACTCGATCGATTCTATACCCTCCTTTTCCTGTCGCTCTTGAAAGTCTGAAACGTTTGTATCGTAAGTGCTGACATTTTTTTCCTTTTTTTTTTTGAACAAAGTTATTTTGAATATCCAGAAGGTTTTAGTTTCTGCATTGATAAGTAATGTTTGGTAAATTACATATTTTGCTTGCATAAACCTCTTAATTTTAATCACTTAAGTTATTCTGTGAATATTTTGCATTAAATAAATAAGGATAAATACATACATTATCAATAAAAAAATTTTTCGATGCCAGAATTAAGTTTTTGGAATTTGTTGCAAACGTTAATAAATTTAACTGGATTATGACGACTTTACCTTTAAAATTGATTATTCAGCTCAATACGTTCAAATATAAAAATGTTTGTCAACGTATTTCAATACTTAGAATAGCAGTTAGAATATTCGAATGTAGTTCTGAGGTTATAAAAGTTCTTCATTTAAAATTCGAAAATTAGCTAAACTAAAAAGCAACGCATCAAAGGGTCAAAATAGGTGAGAGGAAACCAACATACGGTATAAGCCCCCCCTGAAACAGAAACTTTGGGCAAATGGGAAAACCACAGTGCAAAATTATTCGCGGTCTAGAGTAATTTTAGAACTCGCGAACAAACTGTTTCAAGCCCTGGTTGCCCCCCATCAAACTTCTTTATTCCCTGTAGAGTGCGAACTCATTGCTATGTAAATAAGATGCCCTTTTTTTTTGGAGGATTGCACCAATCGATTTTGACGAAAACTAAATTCAAAATTCCAAATACCAAGTGAAATTTACGTGACTAATTGATTCTGTCAAAAGATCAAATGCCAGTGAGTTGTAACTGCAAGTGGAATAGCTAATTTTTGTGACGAAAAACTATCTAATTTAATCTTCTTCCTAAACGCTCACTCTACTCATAAATTACTGTACATTTTTTTATGTAATACTTACACGGAGAAAATATTTCTATAACCATGAAAACGATAGTAACCATGAGATAAAACGACTTTTGGAAATCTTTTACGGATTATTTAGGACAATTTTCACCATGATAATATTATAATTTTTATAATATATCTACGAAATATTCTATGACTACCACATCATTCTAAAGTTAATGATTATGTCTGGGTATTTCGTTAGTGTTTTTTATTGTGATTTTTATAAACATATTTTCTCCGTGTAAGATAAAAATCCATATTTATTTATAAAATATATTAAATCGATATCAATTAAATGGAACATAGCCTAGAATTGAATATATACTCCTATAAGGTTACCTTAAATCTACAATTTGCTTCATTGTCGACTTGGTTCACTAAACCTATTGTAGACTAAAGTTTGCCTCATTGTCAAGTCTACGGCTAAGCTTGTCGTCAAATTTACATAATAATATTATAGATACTAACGTCTTTCTCCCAAAGCTTGCAGTGTTCGCCGTTTACGTAATCAAAGGCTAAGCAAAATTTCAAGAAAATTATTATTCTCGCGAGACAATATAATGGAAAATTTCATATTTTATTGTAAATTTATATTCTATTGTATTTTAAAAGACAATCTGTTTGTTACATAACTAAACATTGTAACATGAAAAATTTTTAATATCCGCTTTATATTCTTTAATTTAATTCTAACCTTCTCAATTAATTGAACAAACATGTTGGGAAAATTTAACGTGAAAATTATAACGAACTTTCATGTAATTAAAATCAAATATTTTTGCAAAACAATTTAATAGAGCGATCAATTTATCTGCGCAAGAAACATACAATTGCTCGATCGCGTAAACAATAGATAACATATGGTGAATAATCTAAGATCGTTAAAACGAAATAATTGATTTCTAATCCGAAGGGCTCGAAAACAAAGATCCAAACAGTACTGGTTGCACATTCCATTTTACGATGGATGTAATCCATAATGGTTTTCGAGACCTAAAAGCCCGGAGAGAGGGAAGGAGGGGGGAACAATGGACTTGTTCCAATGCACTTCATTGTTTTAGGTCGTTCATGTGATGGGTTAGCGTTCAAACACTACTGACGTCACCGGCTTTTCATTGTAATGATCCGGCACCAACGTCAAAGTCAAAGCACACAGTGAGCATAGCTCTAAGGGCTTTGAAATCCTGTGTTGGATTGATAATAGTACATAGGCTTTTCCTATCTATATCTATTCGTATACATGTATAGGAACGAATAACCTCTTATATAGTATAGGCCTGTTAAGGTTACCTACGTTTTATCGAAGATAGAAGGAAAAGGGAACAATGACGTCTTTGTTGAAAGCTTTACCAAAAGGACAAGTAAGGGTCCTTTCGGCAGTTCTAGCTTTTCAAGACATTTCAATTGTTGTGGAGCATTAATATGGAAAAAAGTTAAACTTTAAAAAGAAGTACGGTTTTTTTGTTAAATTTCACATTTTAACAATACTTATTCATATTCATAAAATATGAAACTTTTTATTTGTATGAAGCGGGGGTAAAATTATTTGTTATGGAAAAATACACAACATTGTACATTACCCACATTGGATTTGAAAATTCTGTCACCTCGTTTGTACATACCTGAAACAAAAAATTAGTTCATTTATTAATAATTTTATCTAAACTGTAAAAAAATTTAATTATCTCTATAACAATATTAAATATTTTTCTTTATATGTTAAATATAAATAAGTTAAAATGAGAAGTTGATAATATCTAAATTAAGAATAAAATTTTTCTTTATGTTGCTTTCAACCACTGAAATATACGTATTATAACAACTGCAAATCACCAGAACATCGATATAATTTTTTTCACGTCACACATATTTTACCAACATAAAAATATCGAACAAAACAGCAAAACAAGAAAATATGAAATAAATCGTGTTGGCATAAACGTTGACTGAATATCTGTGACCTTAAAAATCTCCGGTAAACGCGGGGGAGAGAAGCAAGAGAGAGAGATGAGGTAGTAGTGCACATACATATAGACTCTCCGTCGATCGAGTGATAAATTCACGTCTAACGGTCATAAACCTCTCTCTCGGCTTGGTTGCTAGTAGGCGCCACACGACGGACTTTATAGTTTTGCGCGCTCACTCTTTTCCTTCTGTCCTGGGAATGCACCTATGCAATTGTAAATCACTGCTAGCGTGAAAGAGAGAAAGAGAGAGGGAGAGAGACGTTATACTGATTCATCGCACAGCATCCGAGTAGTATCCGGGAACTTCATCTCTTTTATAAATGAATCTTAATCTCTGTCTGTCTGTCTATCTCACGCTTTGTTATTATTGAGGATACACGTATTTGGATTTTTCAGTACAATCTGATGCTGATCGAGCGGAACAAAAATTTTCTTGCTTTTTGAAATAAATATTTTTCAAATTTTTTTTCCCACGTTTTTGTTTACGTCGCATATAGATGGGTTTTAGTTTTTGACATTTCGTTAGATTTTTAAAGTTATTTATTGAAAATGGAATAAAAAGTTTTTTAATAAATGTTTATAACAGTCGAGTAACGAGCCCAAAACTCAATCAAACAAAAAATAAATGACATAATTAAAAATAAATTATAAGAAATAGCAAGTGAACCAATGACTTTATCGAAATTAAATATTATTCAAAATAAAAAAGTTGAATTTCGATTTTTATGCAATTTTAATCTACCTACATTTTTAAAGTTAGATGAAAAAAATTTTTTCTTCTATATAGATATAGATATATATTTTTCTAGATCGAGTATTGCAGTAGCAATAATCGAATTTTTATTTTGTGGTGATGTTAATAACTGACTTTTGGCATTTAAAATGGATCATTTTGATAATCAAAAAATCAAAAAGAATTAAACCTTAAATCATTTAATTTCTGTCATATTTTTAAAATAAAAATTTTGAAATGAAATATATTTTAAAAGCTTAATATCGTGCATTATATTATATTTGAAAAAGTAAATTGAAACTAAAATAAATTTAAGAATTAAACAGTAAAGCCGATGAAAAAAGCAATTCAATTCTTTTTAGAGACATTATTTTATTCATAAATTTCTGGCGCTCTCTCGCTCGATTTTGTGAACTCGAGTGCTATTGAGTGGATTCGTAAATTTTTTATGGATCCGTAAATGATTTACGCATGGAAATACAAATCAAGCGTTTTTTTATTCAAATATTTTTTTTTCTTTTATTACACAGAGGAAGATTTTGTGTCTGTAAAAAAAAGAACTTTGACAGCCGGCTTCAAGCTAAAATCATGAAATATTTCATAATACAAATACGATAAACTATAAAGAATTCCAGATATATAATTGATGGTAGGTTTTAATTTTTCAATAAATTCGGATTACATCTAGCTTAATTTATATTCAAATTTTTATCTAGATTTGTTATCCTGTTTCTTTTATATTAAGATATTTTGAATATTTATTGTTTGTATACAAAAGCAAAATTTTTCATTTTAAAAATAGTACTCTCTTTATGTTCTAGAAATATTCGTGATAAAATTTTAAATATAAAATAAATCTTAAGTGAAAACATCGAAGCAAACAAAAGTGAAAAATCCAACAATCACTTAGCGTTGATGGTAGGAACAATAAAATGTGTGTTCTGATGGATTGTCGAAAATAGCTAGTTGTAAATTTCCGATTAATCGCTTGAGAGGAAAAATAATAATAGTATTTTCAATCACTACTTTTACGAAAAATTCATTTCATATTTTAATTTATAAAGAAAATAAAAATAGCCATAACTTATTGTTTCTTTGAATATAAAATTTAATGTTAGTTGTATTGTACAATATGAAATAAAGATAAAAAATATAGAAAAAGAAATATTGCATAATTCTATAAATTAAAATTTAATGATCGGTAAAACGTTTAGATAAAAACTCGAGACAGGCTGAAAACATTGACACGTGCAAAAATCTTTTGATCGCATTGAAAGCTAATGACATCCCAAGCACCATAACAAGCTGCGAATAGCCTTGGTTTTGGTGCAAAAGCATCATTATCGTCACTTGGAGGTAAAAGCGCGCGCGCCGCGTCAGCGTGGAAACTGTTATCGCGTCCACGCGCCGTTAACATAAACAATGAAGCTAGACGGAGGAAATTATATTTCGTGTACATGAGAGCTGCGCGCTTGTGTTGGTGTGTTCGATATTATCACTAAAACGAAACGTGGATGAAAGCTGAATGAATGAATGAATGCATTTTAGTAAAGAGATGGGATTTGGCACGCTTATGCTTCAGTAAATTATTGCAGTTGAATTTCAGACTGATTCTTCAATGCTTTCAATCAGTTGTGGATATTGATTCAGATGAAATTTTTCAATTAATGTACAAAATTAGAAAAGAATCTTTTTAAAATAATAAAAGTTATTATTTTAGTTACCACTGAAAAACTTTCAAAAATACTATTTATTATAAAATTAGCTTATTATTAATTAATTATTATCTAAGTATTAGCTAGTTATTAGCTAATAATTAGTTAAATATTATTCTATAACTAGCTAACTATTATATAGCTTGTCTAACTAGCTAACTCATTTTCCCAGTATATTATCAGAGGAGCGTATAATAACGTATTGGATTTGCAGAAATCTGATAAGCTAAATTTGAAAATTGCAAAATTTCAAAGAATGATGCTAATAGAATTCAATTTAAAGATTAACAGAATTTCAATTTTCTGTAGCGCGTGTGTTAAATTGAATATTAAATGAATCTTTTGATTTATAATTCTAGATGATAATATTAAGTATCACATTTGTTTAATAACATTTCAAGAAATTGTATTAATTTATTTTACTAATGAAAATCTATAATCAGAATATCCATCAATTTCATTATAATGCAAATTTGATGAATATCGATACATACACTGAGATTTGTTTGATTGAAACGCATGATTGAGTTACGATTTATATACATAAATGACGGTTTATTGAAAAGACTTTCATGTACGCTTTCAAACGCTTGTCGAATCAAAAGTTATTCTTTTTGCAAAATTTAATAGAGGATAAAGCAATATGTAATTGCGAGTTTGTAATTTAGATTATCGAACAGTAATTTGCAGTCATTAAAACTCATTAAAAATTTTATTTTATTCTTTCAGCTTCATTTTCTGAGGTTTATTTTATACTTTAATATCACAATATGTCTTTAATCTTTAAGAACAGTCATTACAATGGCCCATATTACATAATGTAAAAATAACAATGTGTTGTTCTAAATGAAAAGACGTGTATACAAGGGTTATCACATTTTACGTACTTCATCAAAGTCAATCCCTCGTGAATTCTTTTTTCAGCCTCTCGAGTAAAAAACTTTGAATGATTTTCTTCGAGTATTAAAAGCCTCTATGTCTTTCAAACAATTTCAAGAGAAAATTTCAAATGCTTGTCACACATTCTTTTTTGTATAATGATGCTCTTATTTTTGAATGCACTGCATCGTCTAGACAATACCGACTAAGACATTATCGAAATCGTGGAACACGAATTTTTTAAAAACTGTAGAAGACGTACAGTTTTATATAAATAAGAAAAAAAGTTTAATCTACTGGTGTGAGTATTTCAAATTTAAAAAGCAAAATAATAAATATAATAATGAGAAATTTGTATAGCTTATGAAAAAATAGTATCATTTCCAATTACTATAATTTAACATCTATTTTTACATAGTTCGTATTCAAACCTTCGGCGCAGGCGCGGCGAAGTTAGAATCGGTTCTTAAATTACTGGATTTCGTACACTTCCGTGCAAGGATTTTTTATGTAGGATCAATATTTTATTCCAATTATTGTGTGATATGAAAAAAAGTATATGCATTACGAAAATGAAGTAAGCATATACTACTGTACGCTTAACCTCACACAGTTTGTACTTTGCCTATTTTCCTCTCTCGGTGCATAATCTATCATTAATTCATTTTCAATTAATAAAAATTTTAAACAATTTTTGTATAATTCTATTTTAATAATCAACAAATTGTTTGAAAAAAAGTTATAAGATATTTTGGTTTAAGAGAAATAAACGTATTTAACTATTAGGATCACTTGATTTCAATTTTTTACCTTTACTGTTTAAATAACAAAATCAATATTTAAAGTATCGAATATTGAAAATAAAGTGATTCTAGGATATTTACTAACAAAATCATTATGTCCTTTATAACACCTTGAAAAATAATGACCCACTCAAAATGCTCTTTACATCATTTCTCCACTCTTCTGTCCAGTTCTCTAGTCCCTTGTATCTTTCTCCTCTTCTCTCCGAGCATTTTACGTTATGTACATTGGACGCTATGTTTCCAAGCGTAGAAGAGCTATATACACCTGTTGCATGCAAAGAGAAAGAGAGCGAGAGAGAAAGAGAATGCATTTGACGAGCTGCGGACGCGCTATTGTACAATGTATATACGTATATACCCGAGTAGCCGAGGAAAACGAAGCTGCCGAGCTTCCGGATATTGTCAAAGTTTTTGTTGAGAGAGGGTTAGCAGTTTTTTTTTATAGATTTAAAAGGAATAAAAAATTTAAAGAGAGGACATTGAGTAATTGATAGCTCGTTGATGAGTAGTTTCAAACTCTTTTTTAAGCTCCTTTATTCTAGTGAAAATAATCATTGAGAAAAATTATAATTTTTAATAGTACGAAATCGATAGCTTTAAATTAATATTTTTATTAAAAATAATATATTTCTTCATTCAATATCTATTTTTACTTAACAGCATTTCAATTGACATCAATATTAAAAAATTAACGAAACCTTTTTACAAGATTTCATAAAGAAATTCACTGTAAATAAAATATACTTATAAAAATGTATTCAATAATTTAATCCGATGTATTTTAATGGGTAAATTAATGAATAATTCAATAATACTAACCATTTTAAACTAATGAGCGGATATTTATTATTATTCATAAAAACATAAAATGTTTTTAAAAATTTTCTCCACGATTATTGAGTAGCAATATACGTAGGTATAATCTTTTGAAACATCATAATAACATGTAATATTATATGAAATAATAACATTTGAAAAATGGAATTCTTTAAAGTAGATTCCCTTTATCGCGATATGTACCTTTTCCACTTTTAGCGGGGGCTACTAAAAAATTCTATGCATGTCTAAGTATCCTACAATGTCTTTGGCTCTAAAAAGGAAGAAATGCAGTTTGTACGAATACTTTTACGTATTCGAGAAAATTAGTTTTTTTCCTTGCATTAAACTCTCCGATGTATTTGTAAAGCATTACACAATTTAAAAATAAAAAAAAAACAGAATTTAAAGTATGGATTTTATTAAAGTTGGAAACTTTTAGAAATAAACTTTGTTTTTCGATTCGATAGATATTTTATCGAACAAAAGTAATTTTAAAAATTATTTAATAGTTTAATGATTTATTTGATTGAACTTGGTTAATTTGAAATAGTTAATGCTTAAAAATGTTATATAAATAATATTGTTTTATGCATTTTTTATTAATTGTAATTAACAAAGTTTCTAAGTATCTACAAATATAATTTGCAATTCCATTTTCAATATCAGTTGAAAAGTAACAAAAAAAAATTACTCATTTTGTAAGATAATAAAGAAGAAGAAGATCAATTTCTTTATGAAGAAGAGCTCCAATGATTGATGGTGTACATATAGCAATGTCGCGATTTTCTTATCGAGTCGGGAAAGTTAATCAAATAGCTTCCTGAAAGCTTCCTTGAAATTTTCGCACAACTTTTTTCCAGATAAGCTGGGAGATTTATGAATTATTTATTCTCAATGTTTGAGATAATATTCAAGAAGATTACTACAATTATTAATTAATATCAATTAATTTGTATGATTTCAGAATTTTTTAAAATATTTATTTCATTTTTAACAAAATGAGAGTTATATTTTCATGTTAATTTAAAAAGCAAAACAATACCAGATATTGCAACTTTATAAATTTTATGTATTACTTATTTTTGTTTACAATAATATCCATTATATTCGTTAATTTATAAAGATTATTTTTCATTTCAATTACTGATATTAAAACAAACGAGAAGGCGCATATTTTTTTATGACTAAATGTAAATGAAAATTCAGATTATATTCTCGTATAAGCTTTAACCGTATGTTTCCATTTAATTACATTTTATATTATTTGATGTTTCAAGTTTTGTTGTATTTGTTAAAAACAACAAAAATTTCAGAAATGTATTCTATCCATTATTTGTATGAGTTTTAATATATGGCGTATACGTTATATTATTACTATTTTATAAATTTTGTAAATAAGATGATGAAAAATACAGTTGAAATCGTAAATATCTGATTTGATCTTCATAATTTGTAGGTGTTCATAAAGGATTTCAAGATTAAAAAACAAAAATTTCTAATACTATTACGCTGGAAAATTTGGAAAATCTACTGATCATCAGTTACTGCAAAGCTTTTGAAAATCAGAGCTTCAAAGCCAACGCAATCAGCATGCGTTGCAAAAAAAGTATAATTTTAATGTGAAATCAATCCTCGGAATATAAAATTTTTGACTTCATAATAATTTCGATTATCAAGGTGGCATAAATTTCTCGAAAATGACGAGTAATCTCTAATAACGAAGTTGGATGTCCTCTGTACTCTCTGTCTCTTATTCCGTTGGTTATATAGAATCCCATCATAAACGTGGCCTCGGGATTCAATCGGCTGCTGTAATTAATTAATCTCTGGCTCTGATCAAACGCAATCACCATTATACGATCCGAGCTTTCGTAAATGCGCTTTGCTTCACGGAAATATAATGTTCGCTTTTTTTTTTGGTATTATTTTTTAATGTTAAAAATTATTTTTAAAAAGGATTTCGATATATTTTGTTAATAAAAGAAGTTGAAATTTGTTTTTTATAACAAAGTTTGCAGCTTTTAAAACAATGAAATTTTGTTTACTGAATAACGTTATTATAGATAAAATCTAATATTATAAAAACATGAAATTAATATGAATTTTTTAAACAAGAGATTGTAGAAAAAAACTACATACTTCCTGCTATTAATTAAATAGATATTATGAAACGGTTAAAATAACATTTTTTGTTAAACATTAAAACTTAATATTTATTTAATGAAATGTATTATACTTTTCACCTACTTTTGAAAAGTAATTTTAAATTATTTAATTTGGAAAACCTTTTTTCATGTATGATCTTACGAGTTCAAAATATTATATAATTTATTTTGTAAAAGTAAATATAATATTATATTCATTTTATACAATTTATATAATTGCATTTCCTTTTGTTAAATGCACAATGGGAAATTTTTAAATGTTTCATTACATTTTAATAAAATAATTAAAATTTTTCTTACTGATAAAAATATTAAATTAAGAATCAAATTGTAGATGACAATTGAGCTGTAAAATATTATTGACTTTCTTTTCATTTTCATGCAATACTCTAATCCATAAAATTTATGAGAAAAGTCTAATTAATATAAGAAACATAAAAATACTACTATTGCATTTAACTCGGTCTTTTTCTTCTTTTTCCTTATTTTCATCATCATACCAGTTGACATTTGAATTTCATTTTTTGTTTCATTTTGTTACTCTAAAGGCGTTTTTTGTTTTCATTCGCAAACGAATTTCAAAATGAACCATTAACAGTGAAAGCTTGCCAAGGTTTTTTCCCCCTCCGTTTGCAACAATATACACTCACAGCAGGAGAACGACTAAACGAGCAAAAGCTTTTAAGGGAATACAAGCATCGCCGTTTCTGTCCTACTCACGTGTTTTGTCTTTTTTTTTGTTAGTTTTTTTGTTATTTTTCCATGAATCTTTTTAGTTTTTTTTTGTTTATTTTGCAAAGAGGAAAAATTAAACCGTGAAAGACCGTATGAGTTGTTTTATTGGATGTCTTACTAGAACGTTTTTACCGATATTTGTTAAAATTTTTGTCGGTCATTTATTTTGCACGTAATTAAACGGAAAGCTATTGGCAAAAAATACTTTTGAAAAAAGTTCATTTTTATTTATTTTATTATTTAACGTGAAAATACTTTTTAGCAACCTAAATAATAAATGAATACCGTTTGTATGAAATGCAATTTAAAATATTACTTATGCATCAATCTTATTTACGTATAATTTATGAAATCAGTAAAGCCAATTTATGCGACAAGAAAATTGTTTCAGTGATTTTATTAAATATGAATGTTGGAGATAAAAAGTTTTTAAATATTTATTCAGAAAGCTTTTGGTCCATTTGATGAAAAATTCAAGTAAAGTTATCTTTAAATAAAAAAAAATTTTATTAGAAAAATAATATAAGAGGTCAATTTAGCTTCATTTTGAGTGACATACTTTGCTAATATTATAAATGTTATCATCATTCTAATGTGAATATAAAATAATTTTTTGCAAAAAAATAGGAGAAATTGGTCGCTTAAGAAAGCTAAATTTAAAAAGAGTTTATCGATCGCATACATACCTTTAATTGATTTACTAGCATCTACATATACATTGTTATTAAATGAAGCTTAGAAAAGCGAGCAAATGTCTCGTTCATCTTTATTAACGTGCCGCAATTGAGGTTACGTATATAAAGTCGAGAGAGAGAGGGGGACTGGCTCTCCTATTTCTAGTTCACGTTTTCACAAAGTAATCTGGAGCGTAATTTATTTATCGCTATTTCTAAGCGAATTAAAATCTTATCAATTTTAAGAGGAGATGAGGTGTAAACCCAAAGCAACTAGGGCCACAAACCATTAAGTGCCTGTCCCAAGAGAGATTCGATTCTCAAGCTATATAAGGAGCTTAAGGAAAAACTTAAGATCAAGATAATGTTTATAAAAAACAAAAGTGCATTGCAAAATGTGGATTTTTAAAAAGCATTGATGTATACATTTATTATAATATATATTTTTTTAATATAAAAACATTACCATTGAAGGTCATATAATTTTTACATAGTTAGCTACATTGCAGTTTTCGAAATTTATGTGAAAGGGCATGGAGAATGTAATGTAGAGAAATTCTTGAAATTTTTGGATTAAGAATAAAAAATTTGGAAAACTCTGATATCGATATTTTACATTCCTTTTATAAATTTATGATCGTTTTGATATTCTAACGTAAATAAAAAAATTTCTATCTTAAAGAATTCATAAATAATTTTTACATGAAAAAAATAGCTATAAAAAATCAACTATTTATAATTAAATTTCATAGAAATTTCAATTTTATATTGAATACCAATGATTAAAATTAGATTACTATTTCTAAAAATTTGAAGAACAATGATTCAACAGTAAAAACATTTATTGATTATTCTCTACCACAGCACAACACACAGAGAGATAGGAAGAGAGAAATAGAAAGAAAGAGAGAGAGAGAGAGATAGTTTGGACTTAATCGTAAATTACAAGGTGTTCGCGGCTAGGCCGCGATGTTCATCTCTTAAGGGTTGGTGTGCTTGCAAGCGTATGACAAATGGTGTGGGATCGCCAGGTGTGCGCACTTCCGGCCAATTTACGCGACATTTATGCCCAACTTTATCTCACTTTCTCTCTCTCTCTCTCTTCCTCTCTTGTATGTTTTCTCTTGCACGCGGTGCTTCTATGTTGTACATTTTGGTGTTGACCAGTCCATATATATGCAGCTCGTTTGAATTAGTGTGAAATATCGCGCGATAATTACGCTTGTATCCGAGCGTACGGTTCGGTGCTTTCGGCTATTTAACATTTTTTTTTAGCTAAAGAATTGACTGTTCGACACACTTGCGCAGAGAATATGGTTTTGGATTTTATTCGATAAAATTAGAATGTGTTATATGAGACAATGTTTAAAATATTATGATTATTAATTGTTTCAATAATTTATCAAATTTAATAGTTTATTTATCTAGTTTTTTTATTCATTCATGATTGAACAAACTATAAATATGCAATTAATGATAATTTCATTATTTACGTTTGTTTGATGATCAATTTAATTTTTATTTTTGTTAAGGAGACGTAAAACGGACACTACAACTGTAATCATAAATATTAACTGTCTTTCTATTTTATTGCTGAATTTCCAGAAAAGAAATGCATTAGCTTGTAGTATGTACCATGATGATTATTTAGTTAAATATTCAAATAAATTCATTTATTAGTTTTGAAGATATTTGAATTTCTGGCACAATCAAAAAATTTTAATAAATAATATTAGAATTCAAAATTCTCAATAACTGATGAATGAATTTATTTAAAAATTTAACTGAATAATCTTTATGTTATATAAGACAAGCTAATGCATTTCTTTTCCAAAAAATTTTGGAATAAAATAAAAAGATAGGCAGTATTTGTTTGTACAGGTTTTGTGTCCATGTTACATCTCCTTAATTCTGTTTTTTAAAATTTTAGAAATGATGATAATCATATAAATTTTTCATAAACGTGAAAAATAATGTAATTAATTAAAGTACAAAAAAAGATTTTCATTAAAATCTAATAACTACTTTTAGAAAAAATTCTGAAAAATAAGAACAATTTCCAATATTCAATCTCTCGACTGCGAGCAGACAATATCTCATATAATGTTCATAAGATGATCTTGGCTGTATTGCTGCAGCGCTGCGCTAAATCCGTTTATACTCCACTGTCAAAGGCTAAGTTTTATCTGAAGAAAAACAATAAAGCTCTTTTCGTAAAACAGTGCCATGTTATACCTTGTCAAAGCGAAGTAGCAATCAAAAACTTTTTACCTTTCTCATACTAAAGGATTTCATTTCGAAATTGTTTTCTAACGTTCAATACATTTTGAGAATACAATTCAAACTTTAGATTACTTTTATTATATAAAAGTAAATTTAATAATACTATTATTTTAATGTTTTGAAAAAAATTTTTCCAAGAAAGTAACAAAAGAATCGAAATAGAACATTTTAGGAAAAGCTAAAAAATATATCATACAGTAAAAAGAGAAAATTTGATTTTTGTATTTTAAATTAGTTAATATATGAAAGCAAATTGACCTTTTCGAAACAATCCACCTCATCAACAATTTAAACCTAACATACGATTTGAAATTGCAATGAAAATTGTTTATTTCCGCAATCATCAGCATAAAATTCTTAAAAATTATTTTTAACATCCTCATCCTCTATCTCGCCACAAGTTTGATGATTAAGCTCTCTCTCTCTCTCTCTCTTTCTCTCTGCTGCTGCTCTGTATCTAAATTTTCGAACACATGGGGACGCTAAATTCGCGATTACCATTAATAAAGCAAACCTGACGGTGCGCTTCCTAATGGCTAGCTTTGTATAGTTCGCTGACGAACTCAACGCTAATGTACTACCACGGTGGTTTGCTGTGGCTTAGCTATATACGTATATATATACATATGCACGATACAACGGCAAGAGTTAGACAGAGATACAAGTTCTAGCCGCAACCGCGACTCTCACGTTTGCACGAGGCCGTGATATACAGTGTATGCATGTACCGCGGAATAGAGTGAAAAGCTATTCAGAAGATCTTTCTGCGGATGTGTACATATTCTATGCAATGATTTCAAGGAATTGAGAAGAAGCTGCTTTTGTGTGTTTATTAACTTTTTTAACTTGATAAGTTCATTAGTTTCTTTTTGAACTTTTTATAAAGCAAATCATAAATTTATTGTACTTTAAATAAATAATAGATTTTTCTTTTTAATTAAAAACTAAACAAGCAAAGAATAAATATGAAGCTTATTGTCACTTATAAATAAAAATATAAAACTTACATTTACCTTCAAATATTTTACTAATTTTGCTTTTTTTCTAACTTCATATAGAGAATTCATTGAAATTAAAGAAACCGATTAATAATACGATTCTTTATCTTTAGGAGTAAAAATAATTTTCTACAAAGTTGTAATGATTAATTTCATCCGATAAATTTCTACTGTTTAACCATTTGAATCTTTCTTTAGCGAGTATGACCGATAAAAAGTTTTTTCGCTAATTATGCTAAAAGACTTTTTTCGTAAGAAAAAAAAAAGGCGAAACGAGTGCAAGAATCTTATAACTTTTATGGTTACGATACCTTTACTGCTCTTCTTCCTTAAGTAGTATAAGTTAAACGGCAGTCAGACGCGGCGTACAAGCGTTTTCAAGCTTTGCCATAACAATCTCTTCCTCTTTAATTCTCCCTTATTTAAGACGGGGGAGCTATGATACTGTTGAAATTTGAATTTTAAGACGATTATTCAAATGTTTTACAATAATTTTTTTTCTTTCATTAAAAAAGTTACAACAACCTTGTACTTACAAAACTTTTCTACTAAATTTTTATTGCTAAAAAATGGGTCGATTTTTACTTTTACGTAAATCACTGATAAAAACTTTTCTTTTGTTGAATTATCTTTATCGTCAAATTAAAATGTATTTTCAGTTGAATATTATAAATGTATTTTATATGTTGTAATTATAAAAGTTTCGAATAATATTTAATTAAAATTATAATATATTGTAAGATTAATCGTAAAATTGAATAAAATTAAATATCGGTTTAATGTAATGTATAAATGTCTAATTAAAAATTTATTTATGCGAGTAATAAAAATAAAATGAATTTAACCGCAAAATATTCGAAAATTCTCTAACAGATATGTATATAAGTATAAAGCTTGTATTTTAAGCTTGGAAATATAGTTCGATACTCCAATAGGAATTTAACGACTTGCTTCGTGTTCGATAAAAGATACACACGGAGCGAGCATTACTTCAATAAACATAAACCCGCAGAGTTGTTGGCGTCGCGCGCGCGCTCGTTGAAAGCCTCGGGGAGAGAAAATAGGAGGTAGGGAGGGATGGAAAGGCTTTTCCCCATTAATGATTTCATTAGCGGTAACGAGGCGATTATGTTGGCCCGGCTAGTGGCAAAGAAGTTATCTCTTCAACGCCCACCCCTTTTTGCTATAGCGTGAAATTTCATGATGACGGCCAAAATATTAGGTGTTATTATGTATTAACTTCGAGAACCACTTTACTGCCTCGCTACTTTTACTAATGCACGAAAAACTTTTTTCCCTCGTTTGCAATTTTTTTTTGCTTTATTTTTTTTTCTTTTTCAAAGATAAGAGGTTTCGAGAAAATTGGCAGTTTGCCTTATGGAGTTTTCCGAGGACCTATAACATATTGAAAAAAGAGGAAAGTTGATAGATGAAATTGAAAAAAATGTAAAAAATATAATGTAATGAAAGAGAATTCAATTTTGAAATTTATTGTAGAAATTTTATGAAAATTTTTCTGGACAATAATAAAAAGTTATAGAATTGCTTTGCAAATAAAATATAAAATAATTCAATGATAAAATATAAGATTAATAAAATATCGAATGCTTTATAGTCCAATAATTTTAAATATAATAAAATAGATTTAAAATATAATATTTCATTGTTCTACTTTTTTATTTATTTCAGCGATATTAAATTTTCAGAATTATCGTCCAATATTTCAATTTAATACTTTTAAGAAAATTAAAAAACCGGAAAATATCTCTTTTTCATTTTTTAATAAACTAATACGCTTTTAGCTCAAAAAGCATCTTCTAATTTTGAAAAAATTTTTCTAAAAATATCTCTAAAAGTATTTCAGCGCTTGTACAAAGATAAAGAAAGCAAGCTTTAAGACTGAAGAAAACACTAAATCGAGAATAAAAAAAAAGACTTCCCCGAGTGATTTTGAAACTCCGTGTTGTGGGCTTGGGCTTCATTGAGTAGACGAAGTTTTCTCTCAGACGGATAATGCAATTGCCAATGGTGGTGTAGGCGATGGTTACGTGCAATGATTACTGAAAGTTAGGACCTCCGTGCAATTATGTCGTAGTAAGAGAGAAAGAGAGAGAGAGAGAGGAAAGCTGGAAATTGGATTCGACAAACTCTCTTGCGCCTTGCGCCCAATTTCAACGTTAAATTTACGGGCGGACAACTCGTTATGTACTTCGCGGTGCTGGGATGTTTGCTGTACGAATTGTTTTATGGAATCATTTAAAAATTTTTTTAATACACCGAGTTATTTCATGGTTTGAAAAGTTTTTTTATTGAGAAAATTTTTTTTTATGGAATTCAATTTGATTCACCTGATTTGAATGTGGCTGTAACTGTTATACAAGATAAGGTTTCTTACGGAGAAAACTTTGTAATGAAGAAAATTTTTTTTACAAAACATAATACAAACTTTATTTGCTACAACATCAATACATGCTGCTTTGTAAAAATGTTTGTGTGTGTAAATAGATAAATCAATTTTGAATTAAACACAGCTCATATTTTTCGATTTTATTGTTTAACAAATGATTTTTGTTTTAAATGAAATAATTCTATAGTGCAAACTATTTTTTCGACCCATTTATTACACTAAACAATATCAGTTTACATTCAATGTTTGCTATTCAAAACAAAAATTGTCTGTCCATATTAAATTTCATTAGTTTTTCTGACAACTTAACAGCTTAGTACCTTAAATTTGATAAAAAATATTGTTTAAATATCAATATTATTCAAATAGAGAAAAATATTTTCAATAAAAAAAATCATTTTTTATTATTTTTGATAAATCTTTATTACCGATTTTCAATTTCATAAAAATTTAATATTTTAATATAGTTTGGATGAGTTTGATGGACAGTTATAGGTTTTATCAGTTTTGAAGATATTTTTAACTTTTTACCGGGCTACTGAATTTCGTGGACAACTTCATTTTTTTTGTCTTTCATTACTATTGATTTTATTTATTTTTGGATTAAATTTTGAAATTTGAGAATTTTCAAAAACCATTGAATTACCCTGGTAGAAAATAAACCATTTTTTGGCCATTTTTGCTGGTTAACACATGTTAAAATGACACTTATCTAGAAATTCTGTACAAAGAGTTTCCAAAATTTCTAGATAAGTGCCATTTTAACATGCGTTGGCCAACAAAAATGGCCAAAAAATGGTTTATTTTCTACCAGGGTAGTTTCATATAGAAGCAATTATTATAAAAATTAAAGAGGTCGTCGTGGCTTAGTTGGTAGAGCGACGGATTCATAATCTCGAGGTCTCGAGTTCGAATCCCGCTCTCAGCCGATTGATAAAGCACCACTGTATGTTACATGTGCTCTCTTTATAAACACACTGAAACGACCTCCGTCGCTGATTAGCATCGCTACGATAGCTGAAATACAGCGACGTTAAATAAAATTATAAAAATTAAATTTTTCATTTATTATAATCGTGATTTAAAAAACTTTTTTTTAGACTTACGTTATTTTATCACAAACACATTCATCAAAAAGTATCTTGTTTATATATTAGAAACTCTCACATATTCTCTTATTATTTTACAAAATTAAGTTTCAAATAAATGTATTTGTTGATATTAACGAAATCTATTTTAATATAAATATTTGAATTATCAGCTCTAAATTATTATAGTTAATATAAATTAAATTTTGAGAAAGTTTTCATGTTAAAAATCGTGACATTTTTAAAAATAAATATATTAATTTATAGCTAAAATCAGCATCATAACATGATAAATTATTAACTTTCTAACTGAAACTATTTTCAGTTTCGATTAGAGTAAATCCAGATATATTGGTTGCGATTTTTATTACATATCAATAATTTTATCAATCATGTTAGTTTAATATAAAAAAAGTCTCTAAATTGTTTTACATCAACCATTTATCAATTCCTAAATAAATGAACTTCTTGAATAGATTTAAATTCAAATATTCTGTTAAAGAAAGTAAAAAAATAAGTTTTTAAACTTCGTGAATGATGAAGTAGCTCGAAGCCATTGAAGTACAGGACATATGTTCATTTCTAATAGAGTTTCATAGTGTACAAGCAATGTTGTTGAAAGTCACTGTGCATAGCCAATCGGTGTGTATTGCTTGACAAGCAAACACGTACACAGAAACGTACACACATGCAGACTTAGCCTGCCAGTCAAACAGTTCGTTGATCAAATAGTCTCTCTTATACTCTCGCTAGCTCGCTAGCGATCTCGCTTGCCTAGTATGCATTGATTCTACTTTACCTACGGTCTCAAGGGGATTTCATGTCTTTCCATTTTCCATTCCCTATATTTGTATCCAATAGCTACAAGTGAAACGGAAAAATAAACTTGCTTTACAAGATTCTCTCTTTTTTTATTAGAATAGATGAAAAATAAGATATCGTTCGATATATTGTTTACAGAAATTTTACAATATGCTTTTTAGTACTTCAAGAATACGCAGAGCGTATATTTTATAAAGCTAATAATTTCGAAATACGATTTTATAACTTGTTTGATTTTTAATGATTGCGTTAGAGAATCGATTTATTCTATTATGAATAATTTTAAAATGATTTCCATAGCAAATAATTTAATGATTATTATTTTGAAATTTGGGCCAAGAGATTAAAAATCAATTATTCTTATGAAATGGAGTTATGTAGTATGTTTAATAAAATAAATTAGTTATTTAAGTTTACTATTAGCTGAATTACGTAAGACAAAAGCCATTTATTATACACCCATCTAAAAAGAAAATTTCTGCAAATAATATATAACCCTTATAATTTCGAGAGAAATATAAACTTTTTGCTAGCTGATTTATAACGTTTTTTAATAACTTTTCAATTAGCCGCAGAGGCAAGCGAACAGAAATTAAAATGGTTTGTTATAAAATATTGAATGAAGTAAAAAAGTAAAAAAATGATCCTTTATTTTTGACCTTTAATCGTCCATTTCTGATATGTTCCGTTTTCCTATAGCCCTTCCCCCCAAGTCATAACGAAAAATCAATAAAGTTCTTCCGTTTCCATAAACTACAATGAAACAAAGCCTGGAAAAAAAAATCACTTTTAGTTTTTCCTCCCAACCCTTTTCACGTATGCTTTTGTTCATTGGGATCGGGGGAAGGTTCAATCGTCGAATGCGCAGCTTGCGTTAAGTATACGCTCGGACAAATTGGACGTTCGGTATATATATGAGTGGCCCAACGGTGAGGGTGTATATATATACGCTCCTATAATTAATTGCAGGACAAATAAATTGCACGCTTCTTCGTTCCTTCCCTTTTCATTTTGTTGCTTTCCCCATTGTTCACGGAGTAAGAACCGAGCGCGGAAATAAAAACACAACTAAATACGGCTCACTGAAATTATCAACTCCTCTGTTAATTTTCGAAAAATACGAAGCAGAGACCAGATAGAGAAATAGACGTTTTGATTTTGAGGTTCGATATTACATCGTAATAGATTTTTCTCTACATGATTTAATAAATTGCAAAATTTGAAAAAAAGTTTAAAGGAACGCTATGTATTATATTTAACAATAAAGAACTCTCTTTTATCTATTTCAAAGACAAGAAAAATATATATGACAAGAAAGTTTTTAATCGAAATATCTCTTTTACTAAATTTAATAACCATTTTTTTTTCTCTATATTTCATTATAAAGTATTTTCTCTATTTTTATTCGATTTTTTTAAAATCAATTAAAAAGTATATAAAGATTTAAAAATAGCTATAAAAGATAAGTTAAAATTGATGGAAAATTAAACTCGGTTAAACAAAAAGTTTTTACATAATTTTTATTCAGATAAATTTCAATATAAATCTTGATATACAATCTTCGAAAGGACTTTATAAGATTTTTGCATTGCGATAAAAAATATTTCCGTTTTAAAATTTTAAATATTTGTAATTACGTCCAGATAAAAATTTACGCGCTCGTGTAATTTTTCAAAGGTTATCTCTTATGCCATATGCAGATGCATACATAAAATTAAAAAAAAAAAAGGACCTTTTATCTTGCACGAGCCTTGATATGATATCCGCGGTGCATTGTTTCGTTTTTTTAAATATCAATGTTTGTTTTAATCTGGAAGGTACGTAGTCAGGATATAAGAAAAAATAATAGCTCTGAAAAAGAAAAGATAAACAGTGATCATAATAATACTCGTGCGCATTGCATAAATAGATTCTATATTGACTTTAAGTGTTTTCTTTTGTTTTCTTATTGAGACACTCTATAACGTTGCTTAACGAAAAGAATTTAGAATCCTATGATATTTTAAATTATTGTAGTAATTTTACTTTTTTTCTCTACAGAGTTGCATGGTGAAGTCAATTTTATTTTTCCACGTACGTTATATCCTCAGTGTTGCCTTATCGCTTTGAGAATATTTATAATATTTACAGTACCATAATTTACAAAAAAAATAGGACACATACTTAACATAATATCCCATATTGTATTCTTTTTGAATCGTAATTTTCAAAAGAAAAGCTTCTATTATCTCTCCGGTAATTCTAAATAAATTCTGCCTGGTATATTCTCCGTTCTCATAAAAAAAGTCTAAAAAGAGGAGAGAATTTATTATTCCCTTTGGCTAGGCAGCGTGTGTGCGCATTGTTTTTGCGTAACCATGAGAGACTACACATATGCACTCGCTGCGCTTGATAATTATTATCGTTACAACGTATACCAAGCGAGACAGATGCACGACAAAGCATACGTTATATGTATATATATATATATATATACTTGGCTTGTACATTTAAATGACAATCTCACGCCATAAAATTACGTGGCGATGTTGTTGTTGGCTGGCTGGCTGCGATGCATAAGCTCAAAAACAAATTCCTGTGTCAGCTGCAGCACGAGAGCACGTTTTTAAAATGTTTCTGACTATGCATAGTTTTTTTTTCTGCTCGGATATAACGTCATTCGAAAATAGTAATTCTTTTATTATCGTGCATGAGAATTTTCTATTATTTTTATATTGGCGTGTGTATCGTGGAACGATTTTCAATTTTATTTGCGCGCCTCGTTATCTTTGTGCTGAGCATGAGCTTAATTGAGAAAAATGTCGAATTGACAGATGTATTGCTTTCAATTATTAAAGCTTATTGTAAAAATTGATTTCGAGGGGCTGAAAAGCGTATTTACAATTTTTCAACAGAATGTCGAGTGGCGTATACAATGGAATTTTTATTCACTTATAATTGGTTATTATTTTGGTAATCTTGATCTTTTAATGTTTTTCTGGTTGGTAAAAAAAGCGTAAATAATAATTAATTTTCGTTGTTTAATTAATTTCATTTATTAAAATTTTAATTAATTGATCGATTTAAAACTTTTTTATTCAATTAAAATCGTGTATCAAAGATATATTTTATTCAGAATTCAATTTTTCTATGTAAAAAGTCTAATCTTACTTGATCAAATATGGTATCCTATGTATGTAGATGGACAATAATGAAAAAAAAATGTACATCGATAATTAAAAATATTGAAAAAAAAATTAATTCATCTAAAGCCCGTGTACTTTTATTTTTAATATATAAATTATTACTATCTCAATATTTTCTCAGTGCACAAATAGCTTTGTAATAAACAATCATAAAATAAGGACATAACTCAGGCTTGTCTCAAGCTTATAAAAATTAAATTTTCACGTAAATTCAACTTTGTTTTGATATTATATTCATTTTTGACTTGATAAGTTCGCAAAACGCCTCTTACCGATCTAAATAAATCGAGCGTTAAATTTTATCAATTCATATAATGCTCCGAATCTAAGCATTCTCAGAGACAAAAGTATATGCAGAAACGTTTGCAAATGTAACCAGGTCGCGTGAGAGCTGGATCGATGAGACGTGAGTCGAGTTTTGCCTTGTATACCAGGGGCGCCGCCGTCGGATTAATTAATCCCATTCAGCTTGTTATCGATAATTAATCCCCAGTGTGTTGTAGTGTTCGCGTCGGTTCGAAAAAAAAAGAAAATTTCTTTTTTATTTAGAATGCTTGCGTTTGCAATCAACTTTCATTGAGGAAAAAAGGTTTTTTTTCTAACACTGTACATCGCGAGCATTAAAATTATCGCAAATATTGAAATTTTAGAAAATTTAATTTCTCGTACATAACGCAACGCAACATAATTACGTGTAGCAGAAAATTTGCATAAATTACACGTGATAATCTCCTCGGAGTACACGAGAACTTGATAATTTTTTTTTTCTCCATGCTTACAAAATATAGGCATGTACAAGTGCGCGCAATAACACGGTTTACTAGACTTAGTACTTATCTACTTACCTTGTAAGATACCTCACTGAGAACTCGGCGGAGTATATATGCATTTACTTATGCAAGTATATTTTGAAATTCTCGCATAAGCTCGCCAACTTTTCGTCGTATTTCATTCGAGCTTCTTTTCGAAGCTTAAGATGTTCGATATTTTTAAGTCCTTAAATTAAGTTGAATTTATACGATTTTTTTTTGAAAATTTTTCATTTTTGAAATTTTTATGTTTTATTCTTTTCTTAAAGCGAGATAACTTTTCCTGAACATGAAGAGAAATGTTTGATTGAATTTCACTATGTTTTATAATCATGAGAAGACAAACTTGCGGTATTACAAAAATTATTATACTGAATAGTAAATTTTACTGCAATATAATAAAATTTAATAAAAAATTTATCTCCGTGTATTAATATCGTATAGTCATAAAACTTAAAAAAATGAAACAATCTACGATTACAATTAAGAATTTCAATCAGCTATACTCTAAAATCAATTCTAAAAGCAATTTTAAGTTCTCTATTTCCTCGTACGGAATTTCAACATTTCATGGTAAGAAAAATTCCATTAATCGCGCTATATATATATCTGGGGAACGGTAATAATTTTTACGGTGCATCCCTTCGAATCAATCGAGAGAAGCTTGTATCCGTCTCTCTCTCTATCGCTCTCTTTCGTAATTAACGTTAGCGCGCAAGGAATACACGTGAAATTCATTAGTCTTTCCCTACGCGTGTTCAATCTACCTTTTCTTCCTAACCCGTTCTTCTCGTTTTATTTCGCGATGCCATCCACGTCGCTCACTCACTTTTTGCCCTCGCTCGTTGAAGAAAGAGAACAAAAAAAAAAAGAAAAATAGAAATAAAAATAAAATACGAAAGGGAAAGAAAGCAACTAGAGCACATGGGGAGGATGAGAAAATCCAATAAATCGTTGGGCGAAATTGGCCCTCCCTTGAACTCTCTCTCTTTTTTTTTCCTTCTTTCGTTTTCTTTTTTTTTTAGTTTTACTGTGGAAAACGAACGCTGCACATACGAGAGACGTCCATTGTCTTTCGACCTTTGGTTTTCGTATTCGCTTCTCCCTTCCCTCTCGTTATTTATCTATTTATTTAGGAAGCTTTTTCTCTCTTTTAGTACAGATTGCTTTGGATGGGCCGTTCTTGCTGCTGTTGTTGTTTTGTCTTTAAGTCGAGCCATTATTATTGTATATATGCAATCGATATAAGCTTGATTTTATGAAATATTTAAATTGATCAATTGCCAGTGGAAGAAAAGGATAACATTCGTTCAATAATATTGAATTTTCTTTTATTATACAACATCAAGAAACTCGTATTTTAATGGCAATATAAGCAAATTGAAATGTTTCAATAAACAATTTTGAATGAAATTGAATAACATTGTGATTTTTAATGTATTTTTCTTTGTTATAACAATAACAATTGTTGGACAAATCTTGCAAATAATAAAAGTTTTATTATATTGCCATTCGAAGGAAAATGAAATAAAGAACAATCTGTAATAATTTAAAATAAAAGATTAACACTTAAGTAAATACGCCTGTGGGCGAGTAAACTGTTGAGTAAACATTTAAGAAAATTAAAATGGTGTACGTATTTGCAATACCTTACTGCGAAGGCTGTTTATATATATTTTTTAATATTTCAGTAGTAATGTTTTTCTTCGATAATTTTAAATTAAAAATTCGATATACAAATAAGAACGATATGAAATATTAATATATTTCGTACTGTTATTATTTAAATAAAGTATATGATGAAATATTGAAATTGAATCACAAACAATAGGGTCATGATGCAGAAAATTTATTTATTAAGATACGAATTTTGCAGTCCGTACTTTAAAATTTTATAATTTTTATTGGAATATACTTTTCGTTATTCTGGATTTTCTGATTGTTCTCATTTTGTCTTTCTTTCCGATGGATAAAATACCCAGATGAAGTTAATAAATACTTTAAATGAGTGTATTCAACAGAATAAATATTTACGGAGATTATACTAAATAGCTTGTTTATTCAATCTTCGATCATCCTTTGTACAAAAATTTGAAATTTTTCTCGTCACATAAATGAGTGTTCCCGGAAGCAGAAATAGGAAAAAAAATCTGCCTAAATTTCATATGTACGCAAACCAGACGGACAAAGAAAAAGTATATGAAAAAAAGAGAGAGAGAAAAAGAAATAGCATACACAGGAGGATTAATTACCGGGTATAGTACGGAGGCATCGCACAGTTTTCTCGGATCGTCGGAGAGAGAGAGAGAGATGATGGATGCAAAAATATGTCCTACGCGTTTCATAAACTGACTCATTCCTACTACTACTGAAATTTCTTCGCACACAACAGCCCTCTCTTTTTTTTCGACCATATAATATCGCCATGCACGTGTATATCCATCTTTCTCTCTGTTTTTCATTCGCGCGCGGGATTTTAGAGAGCCAAAAATGAAACGAGCGTTTGACTGACATTTTTGAAATGTAGGTTGCTTGTACAGTGTCGGTCCATAATACAACAGAGGGAAAATACGCACCCCAAGAACACGCGAAATGAACGTACAGCCAAATGGTAGACAGGCGTTTTTACAGACTGAGATTTACTATATACGCGTACGTTTCACAGTCGAGAGAATTTTACTACGAATTTTAATACAAGATTTATTTAAGGGATATAAGAACCTTTTTTAATGCGATAAAATGGAGGTGTTGATGAAGTTTTTTGTTCGTGTAAAGGTTGGTTGAATCTGAAAATTTATTATTTCTTTTTTAAGTGTTTTCGAGTCATCAATATAGAATTAGTATTAAAATAATAATTTGTTATGATACAATATTTTGAAAAACATCGATTCTAGTTATTATAATAGGAGTTGCATTGTATTTTAATTTTCGATATTTTTGCAATGAGCCATCAATTTTTATTATTGGAATTAAATATATTTGTATTATAGGTATGGTTTTAAAAACATTTCCATTATTTTTTACTTTTATTTTTGAATAAATACTTTAAAAACTGTTAATAATAGAAATCTTTAAATCCATATATTACAATCGCATCAACAATTTTACGATACAAAATTTTATTATTCGATTATTACATAATAAAAATATACATAAAAAAATTATTTTATAAAAGAAGTATAAGATTTATTAAAAATATCATAAATTCAAATTTAATTCTCTCCGTTTTCTATACTGAAATTTAAAAAAATCAATTAACAAAAAGAATAAATCTGCTTTTGATCAAAAGTTTTAATTCATCCATATAGAATTCATTGGAAAATAATATAAAATTTTCCGAACCACAAAATTTAAAACATTAAACGGAAAAAATATAACATTTTACAATGTTTTAAAGAGCGCCAATACGGTCTGGCTTTTTTGTTCGAAATTTAATAGTTCATGATACGACACAATGGTTTTAATTCGGCCGCGGCGCTCGGTCGCGCGGAGCCGGTTTTTAGAATGTTTTTATTACAGGCTGTGAATATTATGAGAAAATATTTTTTAAGCCGCTCTCTCTCTCTCTCTCTCTTCGCGTGGCGCATTATTTCGATTTATTGAATTTTTCATAACACCAAAACTGAAATAACTTTTTATGGCTGTTTCCCCAGTGTAAAAATTTAATATTTTGAATAAAACTTTAAAGCGAAAAGGTTGATGACAACAAAATCGTACATACATACACAAGGCCTTACGAGTAAAATGTTTTTAATAAAAGCTGTAAAAATGAAAAAAAGTATATATGGATAATAATTTTTCAATCACAACATCAAAAAATGCTTAAAATCTTTTTTTCCCAAAGTTAATAATACTTATGATTTTGATGACTTTTAAAATATTTTCAAACGCGTGCATCAAAATGTTTCAATATTTTTTTTTTATTTTTTATTTATACCACTGCAATATTTTTTTTTTATTTTTCACTCTATATAACTCCCAGTCATAAATACATAACGCAGCGAATATATTTTCTTCCGTATACACACAAAACAGTTTTATCATCACTATTTTAAAACAAACCGTATACCGAGTGTAAACAATCCGTTCTCAACCAATTCAATCACGCGCAAAAATAAAAAAAAAAAAAGCAACAAAACGAATTTACAACAAAAACGAATCACGTACTCGTCACGGTGGAAGAAAAAAAAAATCTGATTTCTCTCGTCACGTTATGCGCTACGCATATATAAAAAAAGTGTATTCGGTCTGCCTATATCAAATAATAAAACGAAAGTGAAACTCAGGTTAGAGAGTCATTATTTGTTGTAAGAGTGCTTGACACGTAAGAAAAGATGATTTTTAAAAATTCTTTGTCCATATAACGGATATATTTAAACAGATGGCTTAGAGAGAGTTGAAAATTTTTTTTAAGAGGTCGTTACAATCAGAAATTTATGAGAAGAAATATTAATGAATAGGAAAGGTTTGCTAAATACGATTGGACATCGCAAAAATTAAACAGTTTTAACAGTATTTAGAGAAAGTTAATAAAAAAATTATGTTTATCCAAACATAAAAATTATAATTCTATTTACAGAAATTCAAAGAAGTATCTTGATAAAATCTTATATTATTGATTTCAATCGAATTTTGACATTTTTGACATTATTGATTTAATTTCAATGAAAATATTTTTTTCCGTATAAACAATATAGAAATACAAGAATAAATGAACGTTTCGAATAAATACAGTTTTGTTCGAACTATATTCTATACAAATATGCACAGTAACGTTTTAGTATATAATAATTTCTTTTCTGAAGAAAAATTTGATATTAAAATGATATGAAATTCAATGTTTTCGTGCAATTTTCTTTGGCATTTGTAATATTACTATTTGAATGCATTGTTATTCATAGATTTTAATATCGTCTTATTATTTGATAATATGTATAAAAATAAGTTATTTTTTTATTGTTTAGTAAAAAATTCTATTAATTTGAAAGAATAATTAGAGTTAAGATTCTTAATAAAAATTTATTATTCTTAACAATTGTTCAACGTTTTAAATTATTCAAAAAGTTAAAAAAAATTGTATTTCTCTCATTTATCTAAAATTTAGAAACGATTTATTTCCATCACAATTACATACGGATTTTAATGGAAGTGCATTATTTCTCATTCTCCTCAAGCATAACACATTTGTCTTCTTTCTTGTCGTTCATATCAGCGCAACTCGAAGAATTTCCAAGCTTTGTTTAAAATAATTAATCTGAAAAACTTTGATAATACTCGCATTTGTTGTAAAGACCACGCTTTAAAAAAAAGTCAATACAACTATACAAGTCACTAGTAATGGCTTGCGACACACAGCAGATCGTTTTGCTCTCTCTCTTGAACGCATCGTGCGAGCGCAGCAGTCCATTACAAAACGGAGAAATTGCTCGGTGATTTGTCAACCGCACTTTGTACGGTTACGCGCTTTAGCACTCGATATAAATTACGAGAGAGAATGCCGCCGCCGCCGCTGTAGTGTGTATATACTCGATGAGTGAAATGTCGTTTTTCTCCTGTATACCTTTTTTTTTTTGCTTTGTTTTAGGCGAACGTGAATTGGTTTGCTTGACTAGTCAATGACGCACGGTACAAGCATGAGGAAGGTGTAATGCGTGTCGATGATATGAAGCTGTTTGGTAACTTATGCATTTGTCAATAAGATTATGTCATTTGTCAATTTACAGAGTTGTATAGTTTACATACAATAGGTATATATTTATATAGTATAGGTTGGTTTTAGATCTTTTGCGAAACTTTAATAGTATCATGCGGTAGTATAAGAAATTTGATTTATAAATATAATAGTGTACTTTTTAAATTATCAAATAATAAAATTTAACTAAAATTTCGTAATAATGCAATGAATAAAACAATTTATTTAAAAATAAATTTAACTTTGTGATAATTTTTTATACTTTTAAATTTTCTAACGATTTCCAATATAATTAAATGTATTTTTAATTTTACTTTTACTTTTTTCATCAGCGTGTTAAATAAAAGAAGAAAAAAAGCATCGCAATCATAAATACCGTTGGGCTCCAAAGAGAATAACAAATTTCCTCTCGTTTTAGTCTTTTATGGGACTGGGAATATGGCGAGGAATTATTTAGAGCATGTGAAAAATTAATGGACCCTTTTATTTAGGATATATTTCAAAAAGAGAAAAAAAGGTGGCCACTAGAATGTATATCGAATTTCTTGGTTTTATTTTCTGCAATTGATATTTAGCTATTAAATATTTCGTTTCTATTTATCGTTTGCTTATTTGACATAATATTTTTAATTTCGACATTAACTTATCATCAGTCATGATTTGAAAAAGTTTCGTTAAATAAGTCATGAAATTTCGCCTCCCAGAGCACAATGTGTCGCCTCAAAGTTTAAGCTTTCTTGAACGTTAGAAACAACAATAGACCTTCCAACTCAGCCCCACGAGGCTAATAACATATACGCGCGTTAGCGTAAAACGTTACTAAAGCCAAGGAAGCATATACACAGGCCGATGTAGACGTAGCGATAAGACGTATACCTTTACGCTTTTGCAAACCCGTAAAGCGTACCTTAATGTCTAATGAAAGCAACTTGCTTGGTATATATCCTTTTAAAAAGGAAAAAGTATGAAGGCTTTTAGAAAAAAAAAAAAATAAGAAGAGAGGATAAAGAAAAAGGAAGAATAAAGTAAAAGAGTGAAAAAAATGGATGATTTTTACAATGCAAATTCCTTGCATAACGCGAGTTTGATATGCACGTGCCGTAAAAGCGAGACGAAAGACGACATTCTGGATGTATATGTATATACGCGTGTGTTAGCTGTGAGAGAAGAGAATGTGGTCGAGAGTGCGGGCGGTGATAGCCGGAAACTATGGGTAGGGAAGAGAGAAGAGAGAAAAGCAAGCCGGCGTGTGGCATGGTACAAGAGGAATTTAAGGAGCTACATCGTTTGTTAAGGTCTCTTGCTTTTCTAGTGCAAACTAAACTTTACAAGAATTTTACGAATTAAAATATGTTAGTGCCAAGTTATATTTTAAATTGTACAACATAAATTTGCATTATCTTTGTTTATTTTTATTCGTAGAATATTAAGAAATTTTTTAGAAAAAAAAATTGCTTTTATAATAAAAAAGATTTGAAAATGATTTAAAATTTTAACGCTTGAAATAATTTTTTAAATAATCGAGCACGATTATTTGAAAATTGGAGCAAAATAATCTGTTAATTTTGTTCTTTATATTTTAGATTTTGACAAAGATGTAAGAACTAAACACAAAATGTGTAGCTCATGTTGAAGTTTGACTTTTTAAAAATTATTTTTAGTTTCCATGTTACTTTCTGTTTGGTGTACTATTTTTAAATACTTTTTTCATTATTAAAATAGACAATTTTTGTTACAGACCGTTAAAAAAAATTCCGAAACGTTGACTAATAAAATTTATTATTTTGTTTGATAATTTTATAAAATTTGTTTTTCAAACAAAAAAAATTAATCAGAGTAAACTGATGTTTACAAACAATTATTTACAAGTTTCAAAAGTTCACTTAATCTAGTTACCTCGTAAGTTTATCTTTTGGGACTAAATAATGATTTTCGTATTAGCGATATTTAAGAAAAAGTAAAAATTAATATCTAACTAATGTATGATGACACGTGATAAGTTATACGGAGAGATGGTTTTAGCATAAAGTTAGTCTTAAAACATTTAATGAACTTAAGCTAAACCTCGAAATTACTTTAACCAAAGTTTAACATTTAAACCCAAAATCGAATTACAAATAATTACTAACTTTCGACCGTCGCTCCTAATTTACTAAACTGTTTTTAACTAATACTAAATCATCCAGGTATATGGATCTACATTATTATTATGATAATCTTTATTATGCAGATACGACGTTCAAGAAAGCCATAACTGTCTTTATTTATTATTTTTACAAGAGAGCTTTTTTTAGTTCGAATAAAACTTTTTTATAATTTTACAAGCATAAAACATTCCGATGCATATAAAGCTAATGCAAACAATAAATTTTTCAAATTGCGCGTATGAATATAAAATACCTCGGTGAAGAAGATATATTAAAAAATAAAAAAATAAAAGTAATTTTGCGAAACATCACGAGATTGTACGAGATAAGAGGGTGTGGGGATGAAGCGGTAAGCGAAGGAACGAAAGTGGAGCTTTCGAAGTTTAGCTTTGGGTCTCAGTGGGGAAGGCATTTAGCAACTGTTAAACTTGCCGCACGATGTTGCATTTCCTTACTGATACGTGACTAGAGTTTCTCAACGTTCACCTTCTCTCGCACTTCGTTTAAAGTCAATCTTTTTTTTTTCACGTTATTCATTAACTCGAACTCAAAATTCTCTTTGAATTATTAATGATTTTATTTAAATTAATTTTTTACGGTATGATACAATTATACTTTATTAATTTTATTTATTAATTAACAAAATTTATATCCAAGTATTGAAATAATAATTAATAAATTAAATTCATGATTATGCGCGCACGATGTTTTATTTCAGATTCGTTTGAAAAATAAAACGAATGTTGACTTTGGTTTACCATTATTAAATGGTATGTAAATTTAATTCAACGTTTGCTTTAAATTATAAAATATTTTAAACAAATATTCTGTTTCAGATTTCTTTTTTTTTTCATTAAAACAAACTTTATTTTCGATTAAAATATCATATTAAATGGTGTAAATAATATATAAATAGACGCTGTTTACTTATGGTATTTATTAAGCTTATTTGCAATGCTGAATTTAATTAAACGTAAAATACGAACGTAAAAGTTTACGTCAGAAGCGTACAAGAATTTTTCTTCGGATAATAATGTTTACAGGTAAAACAAAACAAGCTTTTATATTATAAAAAACCGTGGTAATAATATTTTTTGCTGCGAATAATAATCAGAAAAAAAAATTTGATTAATTTTGTGCATCATATTTGAAAATGTTGTTATCTTTAATACGAAAACAACGGAGCCCCATTACCTTAATAAAAAATATTCAAACAAGATTAAAATAATGCAGAACATCCAATCTTTCAATATCCAATTTATATGTTTCCTCCATAAAAAAGAAAGAAAAAAAAAATATACATAAATCTTCCATCCTTTCTTTCATGATAGAACAAAAGCATTTTCATCATCGCTAAAAACAAGCTTGGCCACATATACGTGTATACGTATATACTAACAATGCCAGCTAAATCCTTGTTGTCGTAAATACGAAACGGCAATCGTTACCTTTCAACCTTTTTGCTGTTGCGCATTCTCAGCACAAAACACACATATCGAGGCTTGAGGTTGAGTCAGCGCGACGTTTTACACCAGCTAAAACTTTCGTCGCCGCTTATATATATACACCTTCACGTGTTTCCTCTCTCTCTTTTCTACTGGATGATGTGCTTCTACATTGCTCTTTGTATTAGTGGAGAAAGTAAAAAGAAAGCTTTTTATTGAGGGATTTTTACGAGCTTGATAGAACGTTTTGATTTGTTTCGAATTGAGAAAAAAGGATTTACTCGTGGACTGCAGGTCCTAATAGAAGAATTCAATTAAGATTTTTTTTTCATTTTTCTTATGAAGAGGATTAATGAAAGCTTTTTTCGTTATTAATATAATGTATTTTAATTAATTAAATATAGTTTTTTATCACTTTTTTTGTACGTACATTATAGAATAAATATTAGTTTTTGTATAGCAATACGAGAATCTTTCATCTCATAAATATCTTTATATATTGTAATAAACAAAAATATAACGTGAAATATATAAATAATATAAAAGTAACTTACGAAAAATAAAATTATTTTTTTTTTCAAAATTTTGTAACTTTAGAGAGCCGGTTTTTCTATATAATGAAGATTTAATACTGTAATAAACATACCGTAATTTTGTCCATATCAAATATTTACATTTTTGTAATAAAAAATGTTATTTTTAATATCATTTGTTTTTTTTCTCACATGCCGCACAGTATTTTTACTTGCTATAATAAAATTATAAACAAACCTGTAGACGCTGTCATCGTAATGAAGAAGGATCCGTAGCGGCTGACTAATGCTGCGCTTTTTCACTTCATGGGCTGGCTCTATATGAACGCCGTGTACCACCTGCACATTGTACAAACAAACAACGTCATATTATTTATTCAAATTTTTATATTTTTTTTTACTTTTATTTATGCAAATACATATATTATTATGAATATTTTAATTTTTAAACAAAATCTGTCATTTGAAATATGGTTTAATTATAATGATAAATTAGTTTTCTGACATTAATGTTTTATCAAGAGATTTTAAATAATTATAATTCTATCCTGAGAAATTTCAAAATGGTTTCAGATTTTGAATACTGAATGTATTTATAGATGAAGGTAAACGCATTTAAATGTCTGTTAAAAAGACTTTTGCGTATTTCATAAAACTGAAAATAACAGCACTTATTATCTTTCCAACATTACCAGTATAGTTTCATCTTATGATACTCAAGGTCTTAGTGTAATATAATTGATATCTCCGGGAAAACGTGAAGAGAAAGAGAGGGAAAGAGAATTGCATTGGGATTGAGGAAAATGGAGCGGCAAAAAGCCTAGTTCAAGTTAAAGACGCCTGGAGACTTGGAATAATAACGACGATTGCGACGAGGAGAGGCACAAGCCCGTTTGCCCTCCTCCACCTTTTGACTATTGGCCGTTTTCTCGGGGCAAGCGAGACTGATGAAGAAAATGGGAAACTCTGAGAGAAGTGAGAAGGAAATTTTATTTTTTGTTTCACTTGTTTTTCGGGAAGATCGTTTTCATTACTTTTAGGGTGGAAAGACATTGAAACTTGATATAGAAAATTTTTTCATTTCGTATTGAAACTTTTTACCATTTTCAAAAATAGTTTGACGAAAATTTAAAAAATTTGTTTTAGTGATCGATTGTTCTATATGGCTTGAACAATTTCTTTACAAATCACTTTAATAAATTATTTGAAAAAATCATTCTACCTTTAGAATATAACTTTGAATGACAAGATCTTGTTCTACTTTTTTTTTAATTTTAAGTGAAAGTAATTTAATTTAAATCCAATTTATGTAAGGAAAAATTATTCTAATAAAAATTATCTATAATATGATGGTTATCCTGGGACGTAACCTCGTCACTAGAAATATTATGCATACTTTTAATAATTCAAAATTTTTCAAATTTATTGGAATTTCACACTCTCACAACGAATATTTAAATAATTAAATAAGTTCGAGAAAGTAAAGATTAAAATCATAAAAGTAACTTGTATTTTTTCCTGCGATAATAAGAAGTCCTAGTTTATTTTCATATCATTTTTACACAACTTTATGCAATTTAAATTGATAAAATAAATGGTTATAACTTATTTATCATATAATAAAAAAGAAAGAAAGATTAATTAATGAAATCCATCAAAAAAATGCCAAACATTAAAATTCATTTATTCCATCGATCAATTTATTACTTTGAGTTAAACACGTCGAGCCAATTGCATTACATCTTTGAACACGGTTTGTTTATTTTCGAAAGACGGCGGAATATTAAGTTTGCGTTAGTAGCTACTCCGCTTTGAAAAATAAACGAAACGAGGGGGAGGCCCTGTATATATATATCAAGCGCATATCATACATATTACTATACATTATTTAAACAAAATTTGTATTCGGTTAAATCGATTTATGCAATAAGACGACAGGGAATACGTACTAGACGGCAGCGAACGTTATTGAAAGTCAATATTTCGCCGACTTTACTGAATATTGCAAGTGTGCGTGTATACCCTACGTATGTACATCCCTTTTCTGACTCATGTATTATGTAGTTTATATCAATATTTTTATGAATATTTTATAAACTTGTGCGTGTGTACTTCGGTGTGAGTTACATAAACCTTTTTACTGATCGACAGTAATGTTTATTCTTTAATATTACGAGAGATGTTTTAGATCTTGTCTCGTATATTTGTTTATTTATTAAGTATTTTAAAATAATAACTGCATCTCGTATTGACAATATAATTAGAGACATAATTTATGTAATGAAATCCGGCCAGTATAAAATATATACTTTAGTTTAAATATGAAAAAAGTCTAGAATATAATTTTTATAAATTTCCAATATGATTAGAATAATTCATTTGTAATTTTAAATCCATGTCTGCTTGTTTTGAATATTTCATTCTCATTCTACTTGGAGTTATTTTTATTGTTACTAATAATATTATAACCCATTTTACACTGAATAATGGTTTTAAATATTCAAAAGAATCGTCAAAAGAATATAATTCATAAAATGGACAAGTAGAAAATTGCTCTGTAAAAATATTGCTTTTTCAAAGAACTAAACTTTCCTCTAACACGACAATAATGACATTGTAACTATATTCTTTTTCCGCTATTTTTTTTTTCAAAATATATATTCACAAAGAAAAAATACTACTATGTTCAAAGTTGTATAACTAAAAGTTGTTATGCATGAAAAAAAAAGAGTTGAACTTTCTAAACCGTTAAACCTTTCGATTTCTTCTTTTTCTTTCCTTTTTTTTTATTTTCATTTTGCCACAGGGATCAAGTGCGTAAATAATGTTCAGAGGATGAAAGTGCAAAAAAGTGCCTGTTAAAGGAGTACCCTCGGTTTTATTTGAGTTAGAGACTTTTAGTTTCTCATAGAAAAGCTCGAATTTAAAGAAATTTAACATTTTAATGCACACAAAAAGGTGCTGAAATATAATGATACTATAATAACGTTCAAAGGCTCCAAGAAAAAGTTAATACTTCAATTAAGATGATTTTTAGTAAAATAAAACTAATGAGAAACATTTTTTTACATTCTTTTTTTTCATAATCATCAAAACTCTCGATTCCACATTTTTAAAACTGTATCAAAATTACGTAACGAAGAGAATCATAGAAAAGAATCTCCGAAATTCCAAGTTGCAACGAAGAAAGGTATAGCTTTAACCAAGCCGGAAAGAGAAACAGTTTCAATTACGAATTAATCGATCGGCGCATGCATACCGCCACCCGCGCGTACACCGTTACCGAGGCATTTACAATGCAATTATACTCTCTTCCTATTCTCCTCTCTTCCCCCCATTCCTACGATCTTTCTTGTAGTACGCGCAAGTTTTAATCCGCTATAGTTTTGAGGTACACACACCCCTTTCCCACCCCCTATACCCTCCTCCTTGGCGCTCTACGTTACGAGTTTATACTTTGCGTTCTGGCAAGCTGATTTCGTTCTTGTCTCTCTCTCTCTGTACGTTAGCTTTTGTTTCTCTATTCTCCTTGACGTCAGTCAACCTGATGCTCTTTTCTCTTTGTCTTGGTACTTGACGTTAACCTTTTCTTGCTCCCTTTCTCTCTCTCTCTCAGTTGAAGCTTTGGCTGATGAATGTTTGGAAAAGGAATGATTGTATTGTTGTTACAAACTTCTTGTTTGTTATTGCTGTTTAAATTTTAACGAGCAGAATCTTACCTTTCTCAAATGTTTCATAAAATATATCAGTTATTCATTAAGTTGCACTATTTGTCTTTCCAACAATAATAATTAAACATAGATTTACTTGCTTCTACTTCTTCTTCTTCGCCTTCTGATTATAATTAAAAATTTAAATTTTTCCATTAGACTTAAATGAAATAATAAAAGTGATACGTTTTTTTATTATTTTGTTTAAAGAAAAGTAATTCAGACTTTTAAAGAATTAAAAATTATATACTATCATCAGCTAATGCTTTTCTCGCGCTCGCAAGTGTTAATCTCCTTTCAAGTTTTATTTCTTAGTTTCTCTCCTCTCGTCACGACGAGTCGTTTTCCTTTTTTCATCGTTTTCTTTAACGTAAGGACGAAAAGCTTCTTAACGGTAATTTGATACCTCAAAAGTAGCTTCAATCCTTTCAGTTTTTCTTTTCTCTTCTTTTCTCCTTTCTGCCTTACTTCCTTTTCATTCGAAAATCGCCTAAAGTTATCCCTCACATCCTCGTGCTCGCCATGCAATCGTTAACTTGCTTTTAGAAAAGTTAAATTGGAGAAGAATAAGCGGAAGTTACTGATGCGATTGCATAAATTTTTTTATTTTTCAAGGATCTCGTGGAATAAGGTTTTCTTCGAGACTTGAAGTATATAAGTAATTAAACTTGCTTTTTGTTTAAAATTTATTGGTTATTATAATATGACATTGTTTTATCAATCTTTTTTTAAAAAGTAATTATCACTTTATCCTGTTAACTGCAAGAACTAGCCCCAAAAAGAATGCAAAATTTATTGATTATCTTTTAAGGTTTTCTTTGTGAATAAAGCAATATGTTTATTGTTTGTAAATGTCAAAACTATTTTTGACACTCTTTGAAATGATTTCATCAGTCTAAATGTTAATAAAAATAAAGAAATATAATAATTACTAAAACATAGAAGTAGTTAAATACACTAGCTTTGTATATGAAATACCATAATAAACAAATTCTAAATATTTCAGGGGCTTTGGTTTTGATCATGTTTAGTAAACACACGCATATTATTTTGATAGCAAGTACTACGGGATATGTTAATGTAAATAGATAATTGCCAGTTTTTCAACGAAAAAAAGATAAAAATCAATTTTTTCATACTGTAGTTTCACAAAGTTATTTTTTCCTAAAAGTTAAAATAAATAAATTTTTTTTTGCATTTATAAATGATCATAATTTTTTTAATGAGAAGATATAATAATAAATTGACCTTATATTTTTTCAATAAAATACATCGGAGTTCTCATAAAAGGTAATCAAAAGTACATTATATTTTTTTATATCAATTATTTGTAAATATTAAAATTAACTGTTATTTTTTATAATTACATATAATAATTTATACTACAGTAATTCGTAAATTAATGGTGGATAAAATAGCAACGTGTATAATTTTATTGTTAGAATAAAATGTATAAAATGTATTTTTAAATCGCTATTTTTAAACACATGTAAATTTATCGTAAGATTTTATTGCTTACAATATCAAATTAAGGACTGGAAGCATTACACGAAATTAATTTGATTAACGTACTCCGTGTAAAGTTCAATAAATTATTGTTTACTTTTTACCTTTAGCAGTGAATGCATTGTATGCTCATTATTTGAAAAAGTAATGATTAATTAAGCAGAGAGCCGGTTGTATCGGCAAAATCTACACGAAAATAAACGGGCAGTTTAAATATATTTCCCGGTTTTATAATTAAAATGGAAGATTTGCGTGCTTTATCAATCCAATTGCAAAATTTACTCAATTACACGGGCTTTGAGCAACTCGATCAGCCTGATTTAATATGTTTTTTGGATAGTTACAATTTTTACGTTTAATATCGCTATCGGGATTGTTTAAATTCATTATTCCTGAGACTATTTATTTCTTTAACGAGCCTTTAATGAAAATTTATGGTCAAAGACATTAAATTTAATAATAAGAAGTATGAAAATATTTTATTGGTTTTGAATAATGCAACTCACTAACATAATCAAATAATATATAACATACCTTTGATCATTTTTAAACATTTCATATGATCTCAAACTTCAAATTTAAATTAGTTTTTCCTCATTATAAAGTAATATTTACACGAATTGAGAAATAACTTTAAACTTTAGTAAAATTCATTTGATCTTAGAGTATTTAGGAAATATAATTAGATTAACGTGATTTCTGAACTATAGAAATTAAAAAGAAATATATTTTTATTTCTATTAAAGTAAGCAAATAATTGGAAATTCATAACTAATTTAGATTTCAAGTTAAGAGCAAGAAAACTATCCTCTATTTGGAAGTTTTTTATTTAAAAATAGTATTTTTTCTACATTCCGTAAATTTATTAACCTGTCAATTTTTCAGCAAATTAATCCACTCTACTTCGGTAACCGCTTTTGTGATACCCAGCAACATAAAGTGAGAGGGAGAGAGTGTGATTTGGAGCAGTTTAGTCAAGAGAGTTAAAAGTGTAGTAGCGACGAAACCGGAAGCCGCGGTGGCGTCCCTTGGAATTGTGGGCCATTTTAACGTTAGGAACAAGCTGTATACATATATACATTCACGGAAATCCCAGGTCACTCTAGAAAATCTAGATAGCTAGCTTGTGAAATAGAAGAAGCAAGAGGGGGATGGAGAATGGAGTGGTTGTGGTGAATCCAACTCTCAGGCTATACGCTGCCTAGTGGTCGCACTTATGGCGAACTTGTATAGCCAAGTGCAGTCCCGTGTGCGCTAGACGCAATTCCACGATAATCGGGACGAGCTTTTACTATTCGAGAAAGTAGAGAAGAGCTCGATTGATCCACAAGAGACCTTGCCGCGACATTGAGAAATTGGAAATTTAAAAAATATAAACATTAAATTGATGAAATTTTCCAACGGTTTGATTATTTTTAAAAATGATATTTTGCATAATGACTGAACCTCGAATATAGGTCATTATTTCATTTAAATAATCATTATTTCTTCTCGACTGCTCATTTCATTTTCACGAATGTTTATTTTTAAAGTTAAAAAGTCTTAATTTTTTTTTTGCATTTGGGTTCGTGGCTTATTATTCCGATAAATTTTAATTTATGCTTTATAATCTTGTTAAAAATGAAGAATTTTTAGTGCATATTTTCATCAATTAATTAAACAGGGTACTTTAAAGCTTTTAATACAATATACAGCTTTTTATTTTTATATTCTCAATTTTTTCATTTTTCATTGGTTGCTTTTATTCCCTGGTAATGGCTACGAAATTATATTTTAAGTATTAGCGAAGCAAAATTGATATTTAATGTGAATGTTAAAAATAACTAAAATCTTTCTAATTCTTGTTTCTTATATAATTTTAAAGAAATATCAGATTTTTAAAAACTGGAGAAAGTATTAACTATTACTTATACCAGTTGAGCTTCGGATGAAGACGAGAATTCATTTTTGAGTATTAGGATACTATTTTTGTTTACTTTTTATATACGTGTAGAAGAATTTTATTTATCCTTCTATATTTTTCTTTTTAAAAAAATTAAGTAGTTTTTTTGGAAGACAGGATAATAATCGATACTAATTTACATTTATATTTTATAATACTTATAGAATTTAATCGAACATATAACTGCAAAAGGCATTGAATGCATCTAATTTTAAAATTCAAATAAGAATCATATGAATTTTTAATTTCAACTAAATAATGCATAAATTAATTGTAATGTGTGTTGGGTTAATAAACCAAAAAAAAATACTTTAGAAAAAAAGAATAGCAAATAAAGTTACCATTGGATAACAAATAACATTTTGAGTTGAGGACCAGGGCTATCAATAATGCGTGTATATAAAAGAAATTTTAGGAAATCGAACGAAACCCATTCAAACTTTTTAGCATACGCAACAATATTCTTCACGAACATTAACAAACGGTGCATGAAAAGAGACTTTTGCATTCGCCATAGACACATGCGAAATCGAGCTTCGCGCACGTCGATTAAAAAAAACATTTCTAAAGCGCCACAAAAACCAAAAATAAAAATGCGTGTTTACAATTTTTTATTAAGCACGGTAAGCCAATTATTTGCATAAAATAAATAAAAAGGAGCTTGTGTTTGCTCTTTTTTACGTAATAACGAAGCTTTTGATTAAAAAGAGCTTTCAATTACTGAGAATCTACTGAAAGATTAAAAATAAAAGGAAGATTTTATTTAAATTTTAATTAATACATATCAAAGTACTAAAAACGATAAAAAAAAAGCTTTTAACGAGAGAACCACTTGCTTTCGTTTTACAAAATTCGCATATATATATATATGAAAAAAAAATCCATAATTATTCCAAAGTCATACAATTAATCTCGACATCAATTTTAAATTTAATGAATGGAATTTGAAACTCGCACATGACGATTCGTATTCAAAAGAAACCCTTTAAAAAAAGGTAAACTTGCAACAGTATTTTTAATTTACAAAAGCTTTATTATCTCAATGTTTAAATGAAAAAAAAAAAAAAACTAAAAGTTCATTTGACGTTCCGTATATCGTTGCGGTTGACTACTTTATTAAAAAGATCCCTTCAGCTCTTCTCTGGGTGCCTAAGAGGTGCAAAAATATTTATCATAGACACGCGAAAGAAGTAAAAGGGCGGAAGAAGCAAAGTGTCAAAGAGGCAAAGGAAACACGGCCCTCGTACTATGCATCGTATAATGTAAAAGCTGTTCCTCTCTTTTGAAGATCGTCAAGTTCATCATCAGACCGAAAACAAAGCTTACCTTCCTTCGTTTTACAAAGAAAATTTTCACTGGGAATAAGCGAGAGGAAAAGCATATACAATCGCTAACTTACCCCCCAAGGCTATCGTGTATATACATATACATAACATTGCACGAACGTTGAAAAGAGCCTCACGGTTCTCTCTTTTGGCGAGGAAAAAAAAGAAACGAGGTGCATTAAGAACTAGGAAAACTGACGTTACTGTTGTCGAGCTTTAGCTTTTTTAGTTCGCTCGTTTTAATATTTTTTGTACATTTTATTTCTTTTTTTAAAAAAAAAGGGCTGTAATAGTACTTTCATCGGATGACGGGCATGAAAAAAAGAGAGGGATTTTAAATTTTTCAGCCCGTGTATAATTTTGTAAAATTATGACGGAGAGTTGTACACTGAGAATTTTGCTCTTTGTTTATTAATGTGAGTTAAATTTATATTTTCAACGCGAGTAATTGCTGAGAATTTATGCTGATATGCGCGTAGTTAACGTGCAACGTCTAGCGTACTTGGAATGCGTTTTAGTGAAAAAAGAATTTTTTAAATAAAATACTCCGCTAAATTTATTTTTGCTGAATTGGAAATTCACTATTTTAATTAATCTAATTCAAGAGATGCTAAAACGTTCTTGTTAGTCCATTTATACCTTTCGAGACAATCCTATAATTCTCTCTTAAAGTCTAAACAGATTTTATTCTGTTTTCTTCTCTTTCCTGGGATTTGGAAAATCAGCTTTTGGAGAATCCTTCCGAAAAGCGTTCGATTTAACATTTATTTTCGTTTGGGTACCTTGCATTAATTCTTCCTTCCATAAAACAACAAAACAAAGAAATCTTGGTTGAGTTTAAAAATTGTTTGTTAATTAAAATTTAAAAGTTGGAAAACGTAATTAATGTTATTCAGAATTCAGTCTTCATTACACAAAAAGCTTCTGATTCTTTTGAATTGTCGGTAGAATTATAATAGCCAAAGCCTAGTATCAACCCTTTACGGTAAAATTTTAAAGTTTTCTGGGCTCTTCTTCAAAGAACTTTCGGTAACTCCTAAGGAATCGAGGCTGTACGACACTGGAGCGTTGTCTCTTGGCTCCTTATATCAGAATTAAGGAGCTCGAGTACAATGAATTCAAGGCCGAGTAGAAAAGCCTTGGTGAAGAAGGGAGAGAGAGAGAGAGAGAGTGGCGAAGCCCTGATGTACGATGAAAGTTCGTACCCGTGAGGATTTGAGGACATTATCTGTTCAGGCCATGCTTTGTAATTGATGGCGGTAATTTCGTCGAGGAAATAAATTTATTGCCTCAAACCAGGCTTGAGTTTTCTGTTCTTCTTTTCTTTTTCATCTTTTTTTTTTTCTTCTTTCTTTTGTACATTTTTCTACTGTCTAAAGTAAAGCTTCTTAATGCGACTGCTTTCTTTACTTTTGGTGGGAAAAAAGAGTTTGCCAGTTGTATTTATGTTTAGAAACATTTTTAGAGTAAAAAGTTATATATTTATACATTTATTTGAAGAATTTTTTAAAATTATAATAATGAACAATTAATTTTAGATTTCGACGATGCATAAAATTTTGTAGTTTAACATCGTGTAAAATTATTCACAACTTGAAGGATTCCATAAAAATTAATTTCGAAATTTCGAAATAAAATAATTAATTATTGTTATACGAAGTTAAAAGTTTAGTTTATATTTACCATAATACTCTATAGAAATTTAGAACAAAAATGAAAATTCTAATTGTTCATGGATACCATATAATGTCTACTAACTAATCAAAATTGGGCTTCTAGGAGAGTTTCAACTTTCCTAGTTATAACAACGAGAGAGCAACACAGACTCAGAACTATCCATTAATTGAACAGTTTATAATCAAACTAGAGTAGAAGTCCTCTTTAGATGAAATCACGTGCAGCATTAATTTTCAGAATAGTTTGCAAATCAAAATATGAACTAAATTCAATAAGCTCGACCGTAGGATCTTAATGAAATTTTTTTTTTTTAATGTAAAAACAAATAGTTTAACAAACAAACTTATATCATTAACTACGTAAACACGAATAATTAATCTTCTGCGTACAAAATTTATATATCATCTGAGAAAGCCAGTATACATCGGACGAATTTCTAATTTAGCGCAAATAGTAAATTACCAAATGCCCTACGAAATTTTGTTTTCGCTTAACCAGCAGTAAAAGGAATATAACATCCCCGAGGCTCGTACCCCGCCCCTCCCAAAAAGGCCAAATGGCTTTGTATTGTTACTGCGTAATTAGCGAGGCGAAAAGCAGGAATTGAAGACATTTAGCCTCCAGGGCTTGTTGTTGTTTTATCGCGCTTAGGTTAAATTAAACACTTCTTTATATTTAGACAAATTTTCTCACTTAGATAGTATCGTACAAATTTAATGCTATTTAAATGCATTTCTCGTTTTTGTTATCTTGTTTTAAACAATATGATTGTTTGTTATATTATGGAATATTTTTATTATTTTCTACATATTTATTTCAATTTATAGATTAAAAAAACCATATAATTAAACACTTGGTGAAATTTTTATTGTTGTAGTGACATACGAAAAAAAATTAAAATTAAAAAGATTGTCTTCCACGTGAGAAACTCAATTTCAATTGAGTTAAGTTAAGCGTTGCCCTAAAGCTGTTTTAAATTTGCTGGAAAAGGTAAAGTGAAGAATCTTAACGAGCGAGCAATTTCACCAATGTGACTTTTGTAACGAAAATAGCATCTCTTCATTGTTTATTTAAATATTTATTTATTGTTTATTTAAAGCTATAGAATTACAATTTGAATAATAACACTAAAACACCCCAGCATGCAAGCTCTAACAAAAAATAACATTCTACATAAGTAAATAGATTTAGAATCTGAAATGATAGTATCATTTCCGTCGTCTAAATTTCTCCTTAGTATATACATGCATATAGAGTCTCTCGGCTGTTTCCTTGCTATGCTATTATTATACAGATGTGTGCGCAAGCTTTACGTGCATATACACGAGCAACCATCAAAGCCTTTCTCTCTCTCTCGTTCTCTTTAGGAAGATGGTGTGCGGAAACAACTTTGTCTTGAACGTTAAGTGAGTGAAGGGGGGTAAGAGAGAGAGAAACATCTCTCCAGAACAAACGGGCAAACACACAAAGTGCATAACCTGACTTGCTCTCCTCCTCGTTCTGTCGCTATATACGCGTGTCTTTAGCACACGCATATATATATGTACAAAACGAGATAAGAAGAATGCGGAGTGAAGCTCAAAGTAAATGTGTATACGTATTTTCTAAGTTGTATATGTATGTGTGTATGTATGGCGGTAATAGCAAAGCCTCTGGGGTAAATACACCTGTGACCTGTACACTAGAAACAGCCAGCACGTTTAATTTCCTTCTCTTTCTCAAGAGAGAAAGTACGACTTACGCGTATAGTAGTCGTGTCGGTTTTCTCTTTTAGGTAAAAGCCCGTGTGCGGCTTGTCACTGGGTTGATTGTGCTCTTTTAGAGAACGTAGAAATTTCATCGTTCAGCGTAGAATAAGAGAGAGAAGGATGAAGTTTTCCGAGCGATTGAATGCGAATGGATTGATAACAGCGGTAAGGTAATGGAGGTGACTGTTTGAAAAGAGCTTTTGTATAGAACATATTTTCTTCTTAACTAGTTCTGTTTGACGAAATATACTTGTACTACTTACTATTGATTTTCTTACACTTATTTTTTCTTATCATTTCTATAACCACTGATATTTTTTTTTAATTATTTTTAATCATTGATGTTAAAATTTATTATTTTAAATATTTATTTATTGCCAAGAAGAATATCAATTATTTTTTCTTAGGCCGAATAAACATATAATTTTCTTCATAATTTGAAATAAGAGGAATCTTGTAAGTTCAGTATACAATAGTTTATAAATATTGTTTAATACTAATAAAATTAAAATTCAATTACTAAAATCACTGGCATACATCACTGTTGTTTGAAAAAAAAAATTATAATATTAGAACATTAAAGTGAAAAACGACACTTGAGAATATAAAATACTTCAATTCAGAGTTTTAGCATAATAAGAAAATATACGCTTGAAAAAGAAAAAGAAATTTTATTCACATACAGCAGCAAAAGCTTTAACGTTTTTTAGCCTCGAGAATCGTGAAAATTTTTTATTCCACTGCGGATCCCAGAAGCTTTGCTTTTATATGCCATTAAAAAAAAAAAGAAGAAGCAGGCAGCACTAAAAGCAATTAAATTTTTCACCGATTGAGAATTTTTCTTCAAGCGCGAGAGAAAATTCATTTAAGCAACTCCGAAAAATTATGAATACAACCGACAGTCATTCATTCTTAAATTGTGGGTTCTCTTTTTCGCGTTAGCAAAGAGAAAAAAAAACAAAGTATAGAGAGACTTTTTTAAAGAAGCTTTTATGGGTATATATGTGCGCAACTTTCTCGACATTGGCTCTACAATAATGCAAGAAAAGAAAAGAAAATGGAATGAAAAAAATAAAAAAATGTGAGTAGCCGCGAAAAAGCCCAGGAGGCCTTTTCATCCTTCTTTTTTACCTTTCTTTTCTAATAATTCAGTCTGGAAGAATATATATAAGAAAATACACGCGAGCGAGCATGATAAACTATACAGCACACTTTCTTTATTTTTTTCTTTTCTTTCTTTTTTTTCAAAAGTACGCTCTCTGTATGTAGATAGAATTTAAAATGATTACTCAAAGCCACGTAAATGCTATAAACGTGACGTCAAGATCTATTCAAATACAAAGAGACTTTAAAGGAAAAATATTGAAAAGCTTAATTTTTTATTACTGTCTTCAAGAATTCATAGTGATTTTGAGAATTTTTTTATTCGATACGCTTTTATCGAAATTAAAAAATTATTTTTGGTGAAATTACGCAATGTTTTAAATATGAAAAAGCAAAAAAACTCAAGTTTATTTAATAATGTTTGCGTTTCTAATTAAAGTTGCATAAACAACAAATACGATTAATAGAATTGACAAACATTTAAAAGATTAAAACTAATCAAACATTTGCAGTAACTTTTTTATTTAAGTAGCATCTCAAATTTGTATAAGATTAAAAAAAAATCAAAAGATATGATACCTGATCTGTGAAATGAAATAAAATTAAAAGAAATTGTTATAATCTGATAATTGATCAACATTGCAGAAAGCGTTATTAATTGTCTAAAATACGATTTTTTCATTGGTCTCTAATAAAAACAAAAACAATTCTATTATTTCCAATTATGGAAAAAACTGTAATAAAAAAATTAGTCCACGGTGTCAAAAAAGAGCTAAAAATCCTCGTTGGTGAAAAAAAAAAGATGGTTCGTTACGCGGTCGCTTGTTTTGAGAGAATTGCATATATATGGAAAAAGCCAGTAGTAGTTCTGGTAGGAGAGAGGCATAAGGGAATTGAATTAAAACGTCAACGTTCGCGCGATAATGGGATTTCTCTGCGCGCGAAATCGACGTAAAACAAAAAAAAAAAAAGAGAGAGAGAGAGAAGAGGAAGTGAGTTTGAACGTGTGAATTGGCAGTGGCGCAATGAAAAGAGCGCTGAAGCTCTTTCTCTCTATATCTCTTTACGTGTGAATTGCGTTTGATACGGATTTTCGAAGTGTCCGACTTATCGGGCGTTTTACTACTTAACGCTAACAGCATTTCGCGATTCCCTTGATTAAATGATACTTTGCTATTTTATTGTGATCGAAATAAACGTTCAACTTTTATATACGTATACACATCAAAATATTTATGCCTCGGGAAATTGTATTTTAAGTGCTTTAATTAATTTCATTTCAAAGAATTCAATAACGCTTTTTTAATATTTGATAAGATATGGATATTCGAGATATTAATTAAAACTTTCGTTTATGAGAACTGAATAACGTTTTAATCTTTAATAAGAAATGGACACTTTAGATATTAATTTAAACGTATATTGCTCTTATTTGTAAATAATATTTTTGATTTTTCATGCAATTTTTTTTTTATTTTTGCAAAATAAATTTTATAATTTTTTGCATTTTTTATCATTTAGTTTTATTTATAATATAATTAGCTGGATGAAATTCCTCGATAAATTACAAGTAAATTTATAAAATCAATATTTAAAACTCTGTGTAAAACACTTACTTATACTCTGATCTAGGTATTCTAAGAAATATCTTGGCAATTTACAAGAAAATTCCTGAAATCATTCACTCTTGAGAAAATTTTCATTTTCAATAATCCAGATAGCTAAAAGCCCCTATTTACCATCCTAACTTAGTGAGATGCGCTTTCTCAAGCTTTACGCGACAGCGAGAGAGAGAGAGAGGAGTGATCGCAATGGTTCGCCGAGAGTTGCATACTCAATCTTAGGGAAACGAGAGACGATGTCGCTATGAAGAAGAAGAAGAAGAGAAACACTCAGTGTAAGCTACGGGCTTTTCTGCTCTCTCTTTCCCCCTTTCTCACGTAGAAAGGCACGATCAGATTGACAGTAGACCGCACGCTTCTGAACTTAACGTCTCGAATACGTAATCAGCATTTATGCTATGCTTCTGCTATTGTAGGAAGAGAAGAAGGCCAGATGTGCACTGAATTCCTAAAATTTATAGAGCCTCGACCTCTACTATACTGACGTTTCTTTAGATATCTCAGATTCATTGAGATATTAGAGATTTCGGTTACATTAGCTTCATTTGACGAGGGCCCTTTTTTTACAATTGAATATTAATTTCAAGAAAAACTGAAGGATTGCATATAATATAGGAGTGTGAAAATTTCATTGAATTTACTGTAAAAAATTTTTTGTTATTCGTCAAAATTTTTTTTATGAAATTTTACACATGAATACGTAAAATCAACATCTCATACCTTAAAACTACACATTTTATTATTCAAAATTGTGTATTATTCTTAAATTTTTGTGTTGAAATTTTAACTTACAGATAAATTATTATTTGTAAATTGAAACGCAAAAAATTTGTACCTCACACAAAACATATTTGTCTTTTTGAATTACAAAAAATTCATTACAGTGTAATTTTACTGTATCTTAATGTGAATTCATTTTATTTAAATAAACAGTTCTATTAAGTTGAACAAAAAAATTATTTATTCTTGATATTTTTGATCTAAATGAATGAATTCCAGAAATGAAAAAGTCAAATATTACAAAAAGAAAAACATCAAGTTAGATAAATATTTTCCACAGCTGAGGAATTCGATAATAATTCACGTATATATATATATACGATGGTTTTACTCTGGGCTGTGCAAGCCAGCAAACGGAATTCAATTAGACGGACTGATATTGCGCGCTGTCTGTTTGTGCGTTTCGTCTGCTCATCCAATGAACGAAAAGTATATATATATACACGTCAACTTATATTCAACGTATTATTACTTCATCTTTTTTTGAACCTTTTTTTTCGTTTTTTTTCTTGCCTTTTAGAATCGTAATATTTGCGATGGCAGTGATTTCTATCTTACGTTTGGGTTAAAGTCTTTTATATACATATATATACCTTGCGTGGAAAATGAAGTTTATGAATCTAATTTTAGAAATGACGTGGGTTGAGAATTTTATACAGCGTTTCTCTTTTAAATCTCCAATTTAAATGTGTATCTATTTATGATTACTTTTTATTTGTACAACTTAAGAATATTGCGCTTGTTTCTTATTATAAGCTTGGAGATTGAAATTTAACGCAATAAAGTATTTTGAGCGCAGCGTTCATGATAATTCAAACGATTTTATGAAAATTAATAAATATTTTATTACCACTCTTTCTGAGCTATAAACAAAAGAAGGAGAGAGAGAGAGGAAGAAAAGATGGAAAAGCTTAAACTTAATACTTTAAAAGCCTATAACATTAATTCCGCGACCTTAACATTTCGCTTTCACGCCACGTCAAGCAGCTCTCTTTTACGTCTTCAAAGAACCTCATAAACCTCGAAACACAATAAATAACCTTAATGATATTCGTGCTTGCGCTTACGCGCAATTATGCAACGATTGCATGTGTATGCGTGTGTATGCGAGAGAGTGAGAAAGAGAGAAAGTGAATCTTTGAAGAGGCGTTTGTACACAAAATTCACAGCTGCAAGGACCTTTTAAAGGTCTTGCTTGCAAGCTCTCTCTCTCTCTCTCTCTCTCTGTGCAGCATATTAATGCGGTGTGTCGCCAAGGCGTCGCTTGATGTACGTCGTTGCAATATTGCAGCGCATGCCGTAGATTCTCTCTCTCACTCTCTCTCTTAGTTTCTCTAGACTACACAAGCCATTGCGTTTAATCGAGATACGAGAGCGTGGCTGTGGTATCTCTGCGTGCAGTGCAGTTAGATGCTCGTATACTGAAATGTCTAAATAGTGCTTTATGTTATTGATTAATTTAATGTATTCAGGAAATCCTTAGACGGGATAAATCACTTTTTAATAGAAAAATCAATTTTAACTAAATTAAGCCATACCATATATAACAGAATAAAATAGAACTTGATATTATAAATTGTAAATGAAGAACAAAAGGAATTAATGAAAAATAGTTTTGAAATTTGAAATAATTAAACCAAATCACAAGGAATCCCAAAGCTCTTTGCGTAAAATAAATGTATCATATATTGTATAAAAATTTTATATTACATTTCAGGAATTCTTGGAAAAAGTCATAATAACGTGAAATTTAACAATTAATTAAGGAAAATAAAGAAAAGGGAATGGCATAATGTAAAAAATGGTTTTTCTTTGTTGAATTACATTGCTAATATGCTGACATCAAATATCAGAACTTTTCTACTTTTCATCATTTTTTATTAGCTTCAGAACTTTTTCGAAGTTTTTGTCAGTGGTCTAAATGTTCTAATAAATACCATTGTATTTTTTGAAAAGTTTTTGAATAAAAGAAATTTTTTTACATCTAAAAATGTATGTTTAAATATTTGAAAATACAATCTATTTTAAACAATTAGGAAAAAAATGTTTTACATTAACATAAAAAGAAAGCTTTAAATGTATATTTCATAAAAAAATATTTCAGCTTAATATTAAGCTAAATGTAAAAGTAAGGATATGTACGTTTAAAATATTTCAGTATGTAAAAAGGGATTCATTTATACGCATATAAAAATGGTTATATTTTATAATTCATATTTTAAACGCGTTGTAGAATAAATTTAACGTTTCAGTGATTTAAACTTGAAAAAAGAATGAGATAAAGTGAGTGAAGTTAAAGAAAGATGTGGAAAGAAAAGATTTCTGTTAATACCATTCGGGAGACTAGTATAAGGATTTTAAAAGCTATAACGACGATAGAACGCTTTGCAAAGACGGAAAGTTGAGTTTGAAAAAAAAAGAAATTCTTAAAATGTAGAAATACTCCAGCACCTAACAATTTCAAGAGCGGAAAAATATTCATGTGAATTTCAGCAAATTACGATGTTGAGAAGCTTGCGTGAAGTGACTGTAAGAATCTGCTTTACGTTAAACTGTAAAATAATTAAAAAGTTTAAAATTAATGTATATTTGTAAAAGTTTAAATTTAATGAATTGCAATTAATTAAACGCAAAACTGCTTGTTCTGGATAAAATTAAATTTTACTGTTTAATTTGCAATTATATTGCAATCAAGAATTCAGTACGAGAAATGTTAAGAACTTTTTCTAAGCTCAAAGTTTTGCACAAGAAAAGTTAAGGAAGAAAAACCAACATGATCAAAATGCGAGGAATGTTATAATTCTACGTTTAGAATTGGGTTATTGGTTTACTTTTTTACTCGTTTTTTGGAATTCGTAGATAGACTTTGAATAATAATAATGTCGTAGTAAAAATGATTGAATATTGAACATAAAAAATGAAATGGTAAAATTCTATATTAAAAATAAATGTCGTCAAGATAATATTAAAAATTAATCTTCCTGAAGGATAACAAACAATAAAGACACAAATAAGTTGAGAACAGACAAAAAGACACAAAAAAGACAAAAAGGCACAAATAAAGACACAAGTAAGTAAAACAACAATATAAGTTATTTTGAAAATTTAGATAAATTTATAACTGAAATTGAATTTTCTAAAATAAAATGCAAGGCAAAGCATGTATTCGAGGCTTTGGATCATATCGAAGTATTAGATCATATAGAATATGATGATAGATATAAAGTTTTAATTACATTTCCACTGATTGATAATAATTGTAAAATAATAAATCACATAAATTTTTTAAATTAACTTTAATATGTGATAGCATTCTAGACTATATTCAGAAATGTAGTGAGCTGACCAAGGACTAACTCGTGTTTTAATCTTGTTTAATGTAGACAAAAGAAGTTTATTAAAAGACCAGAATCATTTTTGTTAACTATATTGGTACTATAAAAATAATTAACTTTTCACGTGAAACAATAATTACAATAGTTGAAATAATATTATTACAACAAGGAAACTCAAGAATAAAATTTAAAAAGCTTATGGACTGTTTCTAGAGTATTCTCAAATTAGTACTATACGGCATAAGTCTCGACATAGAGGAAGGGAAAGAGCTCTAAACTAAAGGTTCATCATCAAATACGTCCAGTTGAGCGGAGAGAGAAGCAGCAGCAGTAGCAGCACAAGAACCTGTCCGTTCAAAGTTCTCGCTTGAACGATCACAATCCTGCTCCTGAAATTGACCGCCATAAAGTAGCTTGCCGTTCTCTCTACGCTTGTACTGTTCGCATACTGCAAATGCACGGCTATTGCCTAGGCTCTCGCGTATTGTTAATCATTAGCAGCCGTACTCACGTACATATACATATACACGAGTAGAATGCGTTTACGGAAGTGCGTTAGGTCAAGCCAATCGCAATCCCTCATCCTACAACAACATCTACTACTACTACTGTTACTACTATTACTACTAGTAGGGCTAGTGCTAGTATAGGATGCTTGCATACATATTACGCGTCAGGTGGTAAGAGGATCAAGCTCGTATATAACTCGCATGAATTATGCACGTTATCGTAGGAACACGGAAGGGGTTGCGCGTTGCTGCCTTTAGCTTTGGTCGTAGCCATAATAAACCGTTCCCTGCTACCGCCCAAAATTATCATCATCATCATCGTGATCATCATCATCCTAGTAGTGCTTGCCCGTCATTACCATTAAAATTACGATGACCAATACCAAATGTGTGTATGTATGTATGTGCGTCTGTGGATGTTGCTATTGGTACACTTTCAGAGAATTCATCAACGATTTTATGATAAACGTGGAAAATTTGCTAAATTCTCCATCCCCATCCAGCAGTATATCGGAATAAAATTAGCGAACGGCTTTCATTGATAATCCCTTCGATTTGTTGTTCTTGATGATGACCATAGAATTTAACATCGGTATATAACGAAGGATTTTTCAAAAATATAAACTCCCAGCCTACATCTGTTTTAGATTGACCGAATAATTAATTTTCAAAATTAATTGCAATTTTGCATACGCTGAATCAGTGGATAAATTACATTGTATAACGAACCGGTAAAAGTGCAGGTAATGTATTCAACATTTGATAAAAGAATTATACGTGAATTTCAAATAGTATTTAATCAATGTTTTATCAAATTTTCTTTTACGTATTTTTAGAATATATAAAAAAACTGTGAAGAAAATAACAGACTGATTTTTAAAATAAAAATTCATCAATTTCAAAATAATAACAGATTATAAAGAATATTAAATTAAAAACTATAGAATTACAATTTTTCGTAATGAACATTGAAATCCGTAAATGAAAATTCAAAATTCATTGATGGGCTCATAATTGTACTCAAATTCCCCTCAAATTTACGGAAAAATCCAAAATCCGATTAAATACCTTTAAGCTCAATTATTGCCAATCCGATTCTTCTTTCCTAGTTTTCATCAATACCTAAAATGACGTATAAGCTTAGTATGCTCAATTAAGCGTGCGCTATTTGCCGAAGGATGTATATGCAATACGTTTTTTTCTGTGTAAATTCAAGCAATTTGCACGTTTCTATATCCCATGCTATTTCTGACTCACTTACCTTTACATATTTCACATGCATCGTTTCTCTCTGTATATAACACCAGTAATAGTGAGAGAGCATACCATTGTATACCTAGTGCTCGAGTATAAAGTAAGAGGAGGAAAGGGAGGGTGGGGGGATATAGAGTATACGACTAAAGTCGGATCATTAACTTGCTGATCAAACACATGCTGGCTCTCTCTCTCGCTCTCTATCCCTTTTCTCTCTTTCTATCCTTTGCTCTCTCAGGTTTCGTCTCTTGATGGGATTTTCATGATTTATAGGGCGCATACAACGAGACTCAGGTAGTAGTTTACTTCTCTAACAGTATGCATATATACGTGTATATACGCGTAATGGGAAATCGATTAATTGTAACACTGCAAGAGAGAGCTTCTGTTTGCAGTATGATTGCTAAATAAACACTTTTAAATTACGAACAAAGCAGCACGCGATGAGCTTTAAAATACGCTTTTTGTCCGATGATAAAAATGCAAAGGCTGGCAACTATTTTTCCAATGCAATTACTCTAATATTAACGTGAGATTTTTACTTGCGTTACACTTTTTTTTCAAATATGAAATTTTAAACAAAATTGCTTAACGTGTATGTAATTTGTGTAATCTTCTTAAGTTTTTATCTTCTAACAAGGTTTTATGCTCTCGTGAGAATAAATTGTTTAAAGCGAAACTCAGACGTAAATAATGGTTTTGCAAAATTCTAGTATTAACGTAGTTAACGCGATTGTAATAAATATTTAAATAAAATAAATTTAATTGAAAAAATATTTTTTTTAATATTTGAATACATGAGACTATATTTTCAAGATATTGTTTTTATATTTAAATTATTGATTTGTATATATCCAAGTAGCGCATGAAGAAATGTACAGATATAGAGTGACCTAAAATATTTAGGTATTTATACATTATTGTCAGCTTAAAATATTTAACTAATCTCCAAGAGTTACGTGTGCATAAAAACTTATGTACCAATATGTATGATTTATGAATTTTTTCTCACAATTTTTTGATCCAGTTTTTATCATCCTTGAACTTTTAGTCTACAACAGTCTTAATTGGTTTATTTGAAAAATAAGATAATCAACTTAATGAATTAAATTCAATTGATAGCCAACATTGTTATTGTACATGATAAAATTTAAAATCAATTATTTATTTTAAGGAAAGAATAGTTTTTAGAAAAATTTCTAAAAATATAATGATGACCTAGAAAATGTCATTATTACATTTCTTAGATAAAAAGGTAAAGGTAGAAATAGGAAATTCTTAAGAAAAAAAAATGAAACCTACTGACTAAAAAATGCATAAAGATCAAAATACCGTCGGACAACACAAAAAAAGGATAGTTATTAAATACTCCAATTAATCCCGCACTTCTAAATCTAGCCGCAAATATAGCCGTGTCAAAAAGCTCATTCAAAGAAACAAAAACATAGAAAGATCTTAGCGATAACAGCTGCATAAACCGAACATCGGCATAGCCTACTGAATACGCGGCATTGCCGGATACACGATATTCCCGTTCATTGGATTGGGTTAAACGAGTTGAATATTACTGGTGCGCACATATTTTTTTTGTCCTATACCAAAATTCAATCCCAGATATACGTATTAGCTTTTAAACACTCGATAACGGCTTTGTCTCCATTTATTTGCTTTTATACCTGAGTGCATTTCTCTACAATTTTTTTTCCACGTAAAAACGAAGTTTGCTCTGTTTTTTTAAACCGGTAGATCAATTTTTGTGTGGTTTTTTTCAGGGTTTTTTTTTATTTGTTTTAAAATATTGATTATGATGTTTTGGATGCCCGCTATTTTTAAAATTGAGAGAAAGGTAAATGTGATTCGCTCGAGTATTCTCAAAAGATCTTTTTCAGTTTGTTGATTCTTTTAGCATATTTTTTTTTAAATATTTATTTGTGATACTGTTTCAGAGAATTTAATGTTTTTTTCGTTAACTGTGGATCAAACGATATTTTTAATAATTCTAAATTATACACTTGTTGATTTTTCAGCGAATCTTCATTTATTATTTTATGAAATTTGTTTTTAACAAATGATAATGATCAGCAAAAAAATATTAACGACAGTGATTTATGGTTTCGTCATTAAAATAAAAAAAATCAATGAATATATAAATGAAATGAATCAATCAAATTAATATAATAAAAGAGATAAAGCTGTTCAAGAGATCTCAGTGGCTCAGTCGGTAGAGCGTTGGATTTGTATTCTCGAGGACTCGAGTTCGAATCCTGCTTACGGCTGATTCTTACAAGCACCGCTGTATATTACATGTACTTTGTTCACAAACACACTGACAATCTTCGTCGTTAATTAGCATCGTAATGATAGCATAAATACAGCGACGTTAAAAAAAAAGATTATGTAAGGTTTATTAGTTTAAGTTTATAGTTTTCATTTATAGCTTTGATACTTTTTTGCCTGTGTTACATGAAATTGACTGTGAAATTCAAAATAATTGAAGCATGTAATTTTTTAACATCGGTAAATTGATAAAAAGCAAAAATGTATTGAATAAAAGACATAAATGTAATTCTTTGGCTACCCTCTAGAAAAATAGAAATTTAGTTATATAGAAAAAAATCAATGAATTTGTTTTTAGGATAATTTAAAAAATAAATACTTTAATTCCCGTTCTCATTCGAAAAAAAGGATGTGACGTAAATAAACGCTTGAAATAATAGACAGATTAAATAAATTATTATCATGTAAATTTTTCGATTACGCTTATTTTAATATACTAAATATCATCCGCTGCTAATTAAATTTACAAGAAAACTTTGGTTTAAGTCGAATAAAAACTTTTTACTCATGAGGAAAGATCACCAGCTAATTAATTATTCTCTCTAATTATTCTCTATAATCACAAGCTCTCTCCAAATAAAATTTAAAAAAATTGGTTTTACTATTTAAATAAATATTTGTGTCATCAATAAAATTTTTGTTAAAACTTGAAATTCCATAAGCTGTATTAATTAAAAAAATCATTTAAAATAATTTTTATGAAAGTTTTCTATGAGAATAAAAAATGAAAGGAAACAGTAAAGAACAATTAAGGTTTTCGTTAAAACAGCTACTTTGAAAAACGCGTCATTTAATAATGAAAATTGGAAAATCTCCCTTCTTATTTAACGTCCTTCAGTCCATCCGTGCACGAAATTTTTAATGCAGTATTACAAGAGCAAAAACGACTTTTTGGAGTCATGCGAGAGAGAAAGAGAGACTATGTGCCCGGCTGTGGCAAATAATAATTAAAGCTAAAACGCAGAAAAGCCACGAAGATGCGCCACCGTGGAAAATTGTCGTTAGTGCAGAGAAAGTTGCCCTGCGCGCATTTTGCTTTGTCAGAAAATTGTTAGCACAAGAGTGTGCTCACCGAGCGAGCTTAATTGACGATTCGAATACGCTGCGCTTAAAATAGAAAGCTGAGGGAATAAAATAGTTAAAGAAAAAAATTAAGTAATTTGCAACAGACTGTACTTACCACGCATTTCACGCTCTGGAAATTTAAAATTTAGGCTGTTAATGTTTCTAATGGCATGGACAAAATTTTAAATATTATATTTAAAATAATACTTCTTGAGAAAAGACTAAATATTTTTTATAATTTTTAATATCAAAACTTTATATGTGGTAAATAATTATTATTTATTAATAATCATTAAAACTTTGTTGCAAACTCAGAATCTTCAAGTTCTGGAAATTTAACAAGTCAAAATTTCATAACGATTTAATTGAAAATTTATACGAAGAGATAATTAAATTTAGTAACTATGTGATTTAAAAAGTGTCATAACATCATTTAGTTATAAGTTTTCATAATCTTGAATGACAAAGTAACTGAAATTATGTGATTTTCTAAAAGTACAATATTATGAAATTTTCTTTAAAGCTTTAAATCTTGAGAATTTCGAAATTTAAAAGACTTATTGCAATAGTCTAAATTTAATATTCTTTATGATACTCGTAAAATCATAGCATAAGATTCTTCAAGCTATTTGTCTTTCAAAGCAAGATAAAATTTATTATATTTTAAAGTTTTAAAACACATTTGGCAGTTGAAAAGAAAAATGTTTATTTTCAATACAAATCGATCCGACGCACATAAATCCATTCGAAAGATAAAAAAAAGAAAGAATGAAAAAAAAAAAAAAATAATAAAAGAAGAAAGCGAAAAAACTATATCCTCATACGAAAAAAAAGCAAATGTTTCCGACTGTAGCGAAGCGAAAAGCGGCTTTTCTCTCCGCACACAGCAGCAGCAGTAGAAAAAGCGTATACTTTTTCGTGAGAGTACGAAAAAGCGTTTTCAATAAAGACAGACATCGAGGGCCGGATGCTCGCGGCGATAAAGCGTACAGTAGTATACTCTCTCTCTTTTTCGGAGGCTGTATATTTGTTCCGGACTCGCGCCCTGATTGCACCCGGAGAGAGAACAAGCGATACTACGAATGCATATTTCAGAGCTTGCGGACAGATTTATCGAGAGTGTTTCTCGCTCATTTTTTTTTCTCTTTTGCTTCTTTTTCTTTCACTTATTTTTCTACATAAGGACTACATCTGTTTTTCTTTCTCATAGTTTCGTCGGATTTTGAAAAACGTCGAAAAGCTTTAAATAAAGACTTAATTTTTAACTTTTTTTGGGCTTTTAAAATTTAATTTTTTTTCAATAAAATTGTTTTTTTAATTTATGAAAAAAGTTCATTATTTTTCACTTAGATTATTAAATTTTAAAAATTAGAGGCTTTTAGAATCAATAAACTTTTTGAATAGATAAAGATAATTTTTTAAATGATTAGAAATATTGGAATTCAATAAATTATTTAAAATAGTTTGAATCTTTGTTAAATCCTTTCTATTTTAAACATTTTTTATAATGATTCATAGACAATTTTTATTGAATAATTGAATGTATTAACATCGTAACAAATTCTAATCTTGCACAAAAATATTTTACAAAGTGTATAATTGAAAAATTTTAATTATAAAATTTTCAAACAATACTTAAAATAAAAAAAATTCAGAATAAACAAAATTAAAATTCTAAAGTACACAGTTCAATCAATACATTAATATTGCATTTTTTTAATTTTATTTAACGTCGCTATATTTATGTTATCATTGCGATACTAATTAGCGCCGGAGGTTTTCTATGTATTTTTGAAGAAAGCACATGTGACATACAGTGGTGCTTGTATAAATCGACCGAGAGCGGGATTCAAACTCGGGACCTCGAGATTATGAATCCATCGCTCTACCGAGTGAGCTACTGAGTCCTCATGAATATTGTTTTCTATTTAACAAATATGCGGATCATAATCATATTTTTTTAGCAGAGATGTCAAGTGAAGATGATGGTATAAAAAAGGAAGATCATATATTTTAAAATAGATAAAGTAATCACAGATTATATTTTTTAATTTCTTCTAACTAAAAATTATTATGTATGATTATTTAAAATTAAATTTGTTGAAATTTTTAATTTATTTTATAATTAAATAATATTTTCTTTATAGAGAAATTAATTAAAGATGTGATATGGAGTGAGAGGGCAGCGCGTTTTTAAGCTGGTAGAGTAATAACAGATTATATTTTTAAATTTCATCTAATTTAAAGAAACCTTATATGATTGACCAAAATTAAATTTGTTGAAATTTTAATTTCATGCATCCGTATGAACTGGATTAAAATTACTTTTATTAAAAAACAAATAAAAGGAAATAAAAACTAACTAAAATATGAATCTTGCCTTTCAGAGTGATATTCTAAAATAAATCGTTATGAAAATGGTGATAATTTATTCAAATTGTTTAAAAGCTTTTAATATCTTTGGACGAATACCAAATCTTATCTCCTCTATGTAATGTGTTTATAGATTATATTTACGTAATTTCAACCGCAAGCCCTGATCGATTAACCAATTAGTCAAATTAATGATCCATAATACCTAAAGCAATATTAGTATTAATTAATTGATTATGAGAAGCGATTTCCAAAACCATGTCTCTCATCACTATGATTTTAATAGAGAGAAACTATAACAGTCCGTACCGTGCGCAGCGTCTGATCAAAGGGAAACATTACCACTGATTATAAAGTCTACTAATTTCGTAATTATACGCCAATGAAAATCGAGAAAGAGATGTAAACTCCAATAATCTCTTGCCATTAGTAGCCGGTCGGCTCTGTGATGAAAAAAAAATGTCACCAGTTCGTTTCATTTTCATGAACCTTTTTGTTTTGACTAGCGTATATTTTTTTTAATGTCACAAAAGTACGTTATTAGCAGATAGGCTCGCGTTCCTTTGATTATCGTTTCATGTTACGCGTCAAATAAAGATGTGACTTGTACCGTATGTATTTTTCATTTTTTTTTACTATTTACTTTTCCAATTTCTACTTGTTACTCAAATTACAAAATGTTTTTATTTTTTGTTAAAAACCAATATTTCAATATTAACAGCGTTTGTTTAAAAATTTTACGCCATCAAGAGATTGGAATGCAGTTTTTTTTTCGTGTATTACGATTGAAAAAAAAAATATTTTTTTCCAATTTTGTAATTACAGTAGCTTCAAAGACGTATTATTTTAAAAAATTCATTTTTCGTGTGATTTTTTTTCAACAAATGAAAAGAAATATTCAAAACATTAAAAATGTCTAGGATAAAAATACCTTGCAAAAACCTGATAATAATTTTCATCCGAGGTCGCTAAAAAATTCGCCCTTATATTATTTTTTTCCTAGCCTTCCCAAGGGCTTGAATAATGCAAAGCAAAAATGTTACGTAACATAGTAGTGCAGCTACTACTCATAGCTTATTCCGTTTACTCAGGTTGATGCGTATCTGCGTATAAGCGCAAGCTGCTGCTGCTGCTTCGAGATGCGAATGGATTCTTCTTTAGCGAAAAAAAAAGAGAACGGCTTCGAGAGTTGTTGCACATTTTTATGAAAGCGCGAACATAAAAATACTTATATAGTCACCGGGATATAAAGAAAAGATTATATTGAATTGTTAATAAAGAAGAGATGTAAACGTTGAGTAAAATGCAAGATTTTTTTGTAATTTTATTATCCTCTTTATGTCAGTCAGAATTTTATTAAAATCTCCATAATTAATAGATTTTTAACGATCACAAATATCAGTGATAAATCGTTTTTATAAACGAAAAAGTGTACAATTCTTTTTTTTTTATGCGAATATAGAATAGTGAAAGTAAGCATTTATACCTTGTACAGAAAAACAATATTGCGGAAGATGATTATAGTCAATAAATTCGATCTTTTATTTTTGTTTTCAAGTACTTGTTATACCATATCCGATTTCTATTTTCATTTCTGCTCACCATTCCCATATTCGATTAATATTTTCACGAAATTCTCCATTTTAGTATGCAAAAAAAAAATTTAATGAGCGTAACTGTAAAAGATTTAGAAGGATGTAACTAAATTAGATTTTGCACATATAAATGTATGTGTATGTGCAGTTACCGTACTTATATACGTTTACTACGTATCCTGGGATTTAAAGTCAAATTTATAGTAGTAACGTTAAATCTTCATACAAAACGTAGAGAGATACAAATGCCAGGGATGTAGTAAGAGCGAGAGAGAGAGAGAGTTTCGCTCGTATTCCTTAATTATCATAGTACGCTAAATATTCTAATTTAGAGAAGGATCATAAAATAAAATTTAACAGCTCATGAAATCTAAGAAAAGTTCATTTGCTTAATAAAAGTCGATCCTTTATTTTTTCATTCTTATTTTATGTCGGTAACATCTTTTAAGCTATGCTTTAATGTCGGCGGTATTATTAGGATTATTAAATTGGAATATTTTTAAGGCGAATAAAATGTAATTAACCAAAAAACGTGTATTATAAAATGAAAATAAAATGCATTTGTAATACACGCGTAATGATTTGACGTTAAATCACGCACCCTTTTCTTTTTATATAAATAGCCTTTTTAACAAGGTAGAAGACATTGGCAAATTGTCTCTCGCAACGCGAAGGCGTGTACTCGTTTGTCACTTGCTTACTCGAGAGGGAGATATACTTCTTAGTCAGAATTATGTTAACCCTATCCATCGCTGTCAAGCTTTTCTTTATTTCATTAGCGCGATTTTGCTGTTTAGTATTAAAGTTAATTGGACTGAGTTGGGGGGAAACGTTGAAATTTAATCTTTTTTTTATTGCGATTTGATTGTTGTTGACGTTACTTTCATTTACATTTCACCCTTTATGTTATAGAAATATATAAATATACTTTGTGATTTTTTTTATGAAACTTTACTGCTTTTGTACCAGCATCGCGGTGCTAATTAACAATGGAGGTTCACGCTATGTTTGTGAACAAAGCATATATAATATACATGGATGTTTGCATCAATCGACGAACACTGGGACTCGAACCTAGGTCAATGGACTAAAAAATCTATTTTTTTATCGACGAATAATTCTAGACTTTACCTGTAGAATTATCATACATTTTTAATGAAGAATTAATGCTTTTTTAATATGAAATAAATTGAAGACTTTTTCTCTAATGATCAATTAATCTTGGGTGGAAAATTATAAAATCAATAATAATAAACATTATTATCTGGTATTTTTCTTCATATAACCTTTATTTTTTATTACCTTTCTATATAATAAGTAATATACAAACAATAAAAATAAATCATTGTAGTAAGTTTTTATTTGCTAATTAATTACTAAAAATTTTACTGTTGTTTCTTCAAGCTTAAAAATAAATAGAAAAATATATAAATAAAGTCATATGTATTTCAATTGAATTTAAAAATAAATAAAATGTAAAATACCATTTTAATTTTCTTGAATTCAATTAGAGCTGAAAATAAAGGCAAGGTTATTTTTGCCTTTTTCGCATACATATTAATAAGGGTAAAACGATACATACATACAAATGCAATAAGGGAAGGTTATATTTTGAAAATCAAGAACAAATATTACATCTCATCACATTTATTTGAATAAAACATTGTAACTGCTAGACCAAAAACTAGCCCCCGAAGTCTTTCAGAAAACAGAGCGCGCGTTAAATCTGCATATCAAACTTGTAAATTTTAAAAACCAGGCTACTGAGATTTTGTTATAAAAAAAAATATATTTTTTTTTTTCAAAATGTACCGCTGTAAAATTTATATCCTCTACCACTTTTTTTTTTATATGCAACTTTTATAACCATTGCAAGTTATAAATATTTCTTTTGAGTATTGGACAATTTATGGCTTTGCATTTTGAATTAAAATTGCAAATAATAAAAATAAATGTACGTGCGTCTAAACTCGATTTGGGGAACTCAACGTTTTTAATATTAACATAATGAAATGATGTAATGCACGAAGGATGATTAATTAATTAAGAATTATTGCAATAATTATAATACGTATTTTTTAAGCAAAAATTTATGCTACAAGCTTTTGTGAATATGGAGATTAAGCATGTAATGTTGGTGAAATATATTGCAAAATTAACATATTTTCCTTGTCACGTGTCCGTTCATAAAATTTAGTACCTCAATCCTTCTAAATTAAACATTCGTCGTGAAATCTTTTATTTTATTATTATTTAATGAATCGATATTAATTGAATTCTAAATTGTTTTGTTTGCTGTTTTTATTTAATAAAATTTTCAATTCTCAAAAACTAAAACAATATCTAATGAATCTCTAATTAAATTAGAAAAACGAATGTTCAACAATTCTAAAAATTCAGATAAAAGGTTTTCCATTTTAATATAAAATTTAACATTCGTTATTTCAGAGCGAAATAACAAGAAGACATTAAATGCGTTATTATATATGATATTTCTGCTTTAACAATGACATAATTCCACGTATACGCTTAATGTAATTTTGGTATATATGATATCATTAAAAATTTTTTGCGCATGCAACGTACGAATTTCAACGAAATTCAAGTAATAGATACTATTGGAAAATAAAAAGTTGTATCAATTTCATTGATTAGCGAATAAAGTTTTGGTACACGATAAAACATCGAATTCAGCGAATAAATAATAAGTTTTGCAAACAGGGTTCTAAATAATTATATCCGAAACATATTCGTCCGTACATAAGCTGCATAAGGTTACTTGGTAAACTTAATAAATAGATAGTGTGTATGCGCTAATGTCAATGATAAGCTCGTATACGTATAGCGAATTGCAAAAACATTTACATTAGCTTTCGTGCATTAATTATACAAAACGCAATTGTTGCACACGGTATACGTATATTTGATAATGCCGATGCTGAAAGTAATATTCTTGAATTATGCACATCTCTACACGCTCAACATTATTAATAATTGAATAGTGGAAAATTACAATTATTAGTTCTAATAATGAATAATTTCGTAACGATACTTCTAATATTGGCAATTCATTACAAGCTGATGATTTACTTGAAATTAGGATTAATGTTACGTTACACAAGCAAATTCTAAACGTGAAAGTGATAAAGACAATGGTAGTTGATGCAGGTATGATTTGCATTCTTAAAATTTGTAATTTTGAAACTTCAATTTTACAGATTACAATGTTTCAGATTATAATCATCAGAATATGAAATTCCCAGAATACTAATCAGTTTAAGCATCAATGCATTCACGAACCAATCAGAATCATTGTTACAAAGTACACAGAATGAAAATGGCTTACATTTAACTGTTTCTAAATTAATGAACTGCGTTTCGTTAATAAAGTATTATAATGATATAAGACCTATTGTGTTCGAGCTGCTGTAACATCAAATTTGCATGTTAAAAAAAATTCTAACATAAAAAAAAATTCTGATTGTAAGGTACGTGATGTAAAAATTACATAACTAATTTTATTTCATAAAAAAAATTGTTAAAAAATATTATTGAAAAAATTTTAAGTTTGTAAGCAAAAAAGTATAGAAATTTATGAATACACATGAATACACATGTATATAAGCTATCGCTTATTTTTTCATTCGAAACAGTTTGATGTTATTTAGAATTTAATGTTTGAAATGCAGCTCGTAAAATAATAATAGTAATTCGATCGTCAATTCAATATCGTACTGATTGACCTATTCTCTTTTCTCTATCTCTGTTTGACATCACTAAAATGAAGTCTCCTTTACAGTTTGAAACTATTCCCAAGCGCGGGATATACTGTACGTACGATAAACCTATTACCCGACTAGGCTCTCTCTCTCTCTCTCTCTCTCTCTCTCTCTTTCTCTCAATACTAAAATGTGCTTGCTGCATTTGCTCGGCCACAAAGTACCAAAAAGGTATACACACAGCATACACACAAATCCATACAAAAGGCTATACATGACCAAAGCATATAATATTGTAGCTGATATTCCAAAACGATAACGTTACCGGTGTATAACCTAGCGTATTCCAACGCAAATTACAAGAGCTGGAGGAGGAGTAGGAGGAGGGAACCTATCCTCGTTTTTCTACATATACAACTTTCTCTCTCTCTCTCTTATATTTTCTATTGTACATGAATTTCGATATGAGCCATCGTAAAACAAGCTCGTCGATTCGCTTTCGCATTATTGCACACACACAAACACACTCGGCAGTATGCAGAGATCCCCGCACGCACGGAATGTAAATTATATTTCTATCCTCTGCTCACTTTACGTTTTGTTACATACATATACAGTCGTATAATATATATATATAAACACAAGAGAAAGAGAAAAGCTTGATGCACACGCATAGGGTTTATACCCGTGTCGTTTCGTTTTCCTAACGCATTTTACGCGCGCGCTTTTACTTCGGACGCATATATATATATATATATATACATATACATATATGAATACGCAAACGTGAGCAGAGATGACGCATCCGCGACTCGCAATCGGAAATTTCACGAGAGAACTTGCCGCTTCGTGTGTGTACATGTGCATGTCAAGAATGTGTGTGAACGAACGAACGAAAAAATAAAAAAAAAAAAAAATAAAAGAAAATAAAACAACAAACCGTTTTTGTATTGAACGTGTAGGAAAATATATATCTGATTTGATATTTTTTTTTATTTTTATTTATATCGTTGGGACATCGTAAATAAATGTATTTCAGGCTGTGCGCACGCGAGAACGATTGTTTTAGATTTACATTGAAATATCATAGAGTACCTCGTCAACATTTTCGAATGGACAGGTTTAAGTGGATGACAGCTGCGACGAATAGCTGCTTGGATTTTTAATAAGATTTATTCGTCTGAATATTTATTATTTTTTTTTTTAATATACTAGAATGTAGAAGAGTGAAGTTTTCAAATTTATCAAAACAATTTGTACAGCGTATAATAAAAATAAAAAAAATATGAAACAATATAGTAAATATAAATTTTTAATAAAACTTTTATTCTTTTTTAATAAATTGACTTACAGTTGTAAAATAAAAATTGTTTCATCGATTCAGTAGCAAAGTTCGAAGTTGAAATGAAGAAAATAATAGAAAAATAAAAAATATAAACTACGAAATAAATTAAAAATTTATTTTTTCAATAATTAGATTATATTGCAAAGTTTTAAATTTTATCGTTAATTAGATTATCTTTCGAAAATATTGTTTTTGATTTTACATATATTCCATTGCATCGAGATAAAATATTTGCAATAACAGATAAAAAAAGAATCTAAAAATAAATTTGACTTTATCAAAAGCTGTTAAATAAAATGGAGCTTGGGTTTTATAGGCGATAATTAAGTATTATTAAAGAATTACAATATTTGTTCAGCGAGCAAATAAATTTTCGGGGGGGTACAAGAGCAGATAACGAAAATATCAGATGCAATTTTCGTGTCGGATGTCGTAAATAAAAGTTTTCTATATGTGCGGCCCCGTGCGAATGATATAAATATCAATACAATTTATCAATGTTTCTTTTTAAGCCCTAAAAACCAGGCGCAATAAAGATTTCAGTAGAGAACGCTGTTGCTCTATATTGGAATCGAAATTTTTTATTTTAACGATATATACGAATTGGTTATTGGTATTTTTTTAAATGTAAACTTTGCCTTTTTTTTTACTTTTTTTATACGAATATAAAAACAACGATATTATGCACTATTAAAAGCTGATGAATTTTTCAGCAAAACAAATATTATGACTTTGATGTTTTAACGCCTTAATTGCGATTATCAAAGACCCGCAAATTTGTTTTTAAATTAAAATTCTCGCATACTTTTTCATTTCTACAACTAAAATGAAAAAAAGGCCAGAGGCCTGCATTCGTAAACGATAAATTTCAAACGTTCGAAAGTTTTCCAACTTTTTTTTTATTCTCCGCACTATTCTCGTGAGAAATTGTATAAAGGAAAAACTAACAACTCGTTTGGCAAAGAGAGAGAGAGAAAGGAAGAAAAAGAGAGAGAACGTATAAATAAACGGTATATGCAGATTCGCGGTTAATGAAAATTTTCTCAGCTCTCAAAATCGTTGAAATTTTAATCCAGATGAACTTTAGCTATGAATGCCTGCGTACACTAAAAGTATAAAATAGTAGAAAGTCACAAAGGAACTGATGGGGTATATGTATATATATATATTTCAATGTAAATTTTGAATTCTCTAAAGCCCGGAAGAGCCAAAGTCTTAGCTTGCTTTGGGATTTTCGCTTCTCTGAGCTTTAGAGATATGGTTTCGAATTGTAGACGATAATTAAATGGGCTTACCATCTTTTCGTACGCTCATTGTAAAAATGTGCAATATTTTCTAAATTAACGTAGTTTTCTTAAAATAAAGCGTATGAAGCTATTTTATCTAAATATTTATTTTTCTGAAATATCAGATAGGGTAAACATTTTAAAATTCAAAAAATTCAAAAGTTGTAGTTTTGAATTCGTTAAATCTACATATGCAATATTTCACATAAAATTCCAGATTTACTGAATATGTATTTTGCATTACACGCTTTTTTTGTAAAATGCAAACAGAACAAATAAATATCTATCTATCTGGATCTTTGGTTAAGAGGCCTATACATTTATGATTATTTACATAAAGAACAAGCACGGTACATTGTGGATAAAGGGATGGACAGAATGACAAAGAGCAAAAGGGATTGTTCAATAAATTACTTACTCAAAGAGGCTTAAGTTAATCTCCATTTAATGTCGATTTGTACATACCTGGAACAGAAAAATTTTTTTAAATTCAAGTTATTTGGTATTGGAAAATTATTACGAATATTAAAGACTAAAGTAACATTATTTTTTCATTTTTTTATTTAATTTGTAACGTTATTTTTCCAATCCCAATATTAAGTAGACGTTCAATTCAATACATTTATTTAACCCGCTTATTGCATTTGGTCACTGTAGTAACCAAACCACTTTAAGCCTTAATTGATTATATTGAATTTAAAGTTAATCAGAAAAATTTGAAAAAGTTCATTTTTCATATAAAAAATTTTTTTTGAACATCATTAGTAACTCTAAGAAACAAAAAAAAAATGATAAATTTTCAAATTAGAGTGTTGTAATAAGCTATACGATTTATACATAGTTAACGACATTGCAATTTCCCGAATTTTTTATCTTTATTCAAAAATTTCTTGAAATAACCTTTTGCTTTTTGTTAATTAATGTGAAAAGTTATAACACGTATATACTTCAAATTTTTTTATCAAAAATCAAAAATTTTGAAAACTGTAATGTCGTTATTATAATATTGTTAAACGTTCAATCGATAATACTTAAATTTTATTTTGCTATCACCATTTTAAAAATACGTATTTATCAATTTGCAGATATAAATGATAGACTATTCAATGTTCTTTCCAAAAACAAACTCAAAACATACTTTTTCATGCCACATAAAGTTTGAAATCATAGTACAACGAAGAAAGAAAAAGAAAAATTGTGGGGAAACCACCAAAGAGAGAGCAACCCTCAAAAAGTTTAGTATCGAAATAAAAAGGAAACCGTAAAATGACGCACGCAGAAACGATAATCTAGCAAAAGAGGTTTATTGTTGGTTGAAGCTAATATTGAAAGCTTTGGTGAACAAACTATGACTGAGCGAATTATTCGTAATTTCTATTCAATTTTCCTTTTTTTCCGCTAGCAGTGTCCATCCACATCCTCTTTTGTAACGTTCGTCTTTTCAACAGCATAGTTTTGTTAAGTTTAATTACGTAAAACTATGCGTTCATCTATTATGCTGCTTTAATTAACAGCAAATGTCCGGGGCAAGATATTTGAATGATTGACAGTATTACAAGAGTTAACGTTCAACATTAATGGAATGTTTCATGCAAATTTCAAACAAAACTGTTCTATTGTCTTTTGAAATTTAATTGATTTTGTTTGTTCATTAATTAAAATAAAAAATTAAGGTTCATCTAATTATACATTTTTCAAAGCTATTTTAATTTAAACTTTATTTCATTAATATTGAAAGATTTTCCGTTGACAGAATATTTGTCTTTTGGACTTGATTGGTCAGTAGAAATAAAAGCAAACTTATAACGAATAAATTTCTGTGTACATTTATTGAAACATCAATGGTATCGAAGTTAAATTAAATTAATTGTTTGAAACAATCAATAGCATTATTTTTAAAAAGCACTTTACGCTGCGATTTTATTAAATAGATGCAAAATTGCTAAATGGATTCTAATTAAAAGCTGGAGGTCTATTTATACATCTATTCAACAAAAATTTTTAGTATAAGGAAATTTGATTAAATGTTTTTTTAGATTTTAATCAAAGACACTTGTATATTTTTACTATATAGTAGAGGTGATATATACTTTTGAATTTTTAATTATTCTTTTTCCACTCCAAAGATTCATTCTTAATCCAATTTTCATACTTTAATTGATTGCAATTATGATAATCGCAAAGTAAAAATATCTCGAACCGTGCGCAGTTTATACGTATATTATCTATTTATTATCAACGTTATTTTAGTTTTTTAAATCAAAATCAATTAAAATTTTTTATCTTTATAATTTTACTAAAATCCCGAAATATTATTGGAACATATATTCTTTATAATTTTTTATTAAAAGATCTAATCTTTCGTTGTTTGTTATAAGATATTTCATTTTTTAATACTATCTAGGTTACAATATAGTATTTCATTTGTAATTTCTAGTTTGAAATTATTTAAAGGATCCAATTTCAGACATTATGGAATAATTTCATGGAATGTTTAATTTGTTAAATGTTATTATTGGACGTTTATATGGAGTTAAAATTGTGTTTATATTAATTGTATTCATTAGAGTAATTAATTTCTATGGTGATCTAATTGATAAACATTTTCTATTAAAATAAATAATATTCTTTAAATTAATAAAAAGAAAATGATTTTAAAAAAAATTATTTGTTAAAATGAATTTTTTACTTCAATAACGGTAGAGTCAACTCAATGCAAAGCTAGGATTACATTTTTATCCCAGAAAATCCAAGCTTCTGTGCCTCGCTATTTCCAAATCTATGGAAAAAGACAACTGCTATATTCCTACGTGTCCTTCTTTTTTCTTTCCTCTCCGCCGTGTTGTCAAATACCTTGCTAATTCCCATATGTATTATTTGGGCATCGTCTAGGCCATCTCTTATTCAGCCTTATTCGGTTTGCCGCGTAAACATAAGCCGGTTCCTCGTCGTAGTCGTAGTCGTTGTCGTCGTGCCTCCTTTCTTCCGTGTATAATCCGCGGAATTCCGTCCATGCTGCAGTTTCGCATATTTGCATAACCTAAACCCTCACCTTTTCTCTCTCTCCTCTTCTCCTCCTCCTCTTCTATATGTATATTGCTTATATATATTCTTATGTCCCTGTATAGCGCCTTTTGCATGGCTGACTACCGAGCGATGTGAAAGTTAAAGCTCTCGTTCTCCTCTCCTTTGCTACTTATGCTTTGCTCTGAATCAACAATACTTCCAACTTAGGAAGCACCCCCTACTCCTTTGGACTTATGTTATAAGCAATTCAGAAAGCGGACGTTAGCACCTTATTCTATTCTTTTCTGCTGAAATTTTCGCAAGAGAAAAGCGCGTCTTTTTCAGGTAAAACTATCGTGCACCTTGTCTTGTAACAAAATTTATGGAGGATTCTTGAATAATATTTTCACCGAGAGAACGTGTTTTGGAACAAAAAAAATATCCGATAAATTTTTTAAAAGAACATCGCGTAATATAATAGCTATGATTTTCATACCATTCAAATCATTATTATCTAAAAAGAGAAGATCTTATATCTTATATCTATTCTTAACTTAAATTTACATTCATTTGACCTTGATGAAGTACTTTGTAATCTGCATATTTCCTATATAATTTGATTCATTTAATATTTTCAATTGCGAAGCAAGTACATCTAATATAAAATTAGAATTCAAACTAGAAATAATTTTAGTAGAATTTCAAACTAGACTTGATAACGTACAATGGCCATTCCTCGAACCATTATGCAAAATCATCAAATGCAAAGTAACCGGGCTAATAACGAAAAGTTAGAAAAAACTTGGACTTCTGTATAATATTTAAAGAAAGGTGATTAAGGAAATTTTTTAAGCAAATTTGTTCTTTCTCCTGTATATCTGTAAAACGTAATATACTGTATATACATTGTCGACGGGCGTGCATCCTTAAAATCATGTAGATAGAGTAGGGGGGTGGGGGGTTATATAGAGGTAGGAGGTACCTGAATTATTCATCGAAAACAACCGCTTCGTTTTTCGAAGTCGGAGGCTATATACGATGTGGGGGGGGGGGGGGGGTGGAAAAGGGGGTGTATAGGGAGAAAACGGACGGGGAAATATTCTTGTGGATTAACATTACACCGAATCGCAAATCTCCGGGCGCTTTTCTAAAATTCAAATTGCCCTTTCGCGAACCAAATTGGAGAGAAGAAGTATATAACACGCGACGTGAATGTGAATTAATGCAGTTTTATATGCGTTGTGTATTGAAAAAAAAGCAAAAATCATTCGTCTTTTATGAAACCTGCTAAAAAACTTTTCATCTTCAAGTAAGTATGTGTACTTTGATAAAATTGTATAAATTTCATATAAAGAACTTGGAATGAATTGATTGTGAGGATGTTTTACTTATTTCAAGCAAATCTATATCACGATTTTAATAAACGATGTTTGCAAATCAGGAAAAATTCTTTTCTGAATGATAAATTATGTAGATGAATAATAATCTTATTTATCCAGAAAATATAGGACGGATATGTATGAAACATGAGTCCGATCATTAAGGTTTTAGTAATGCAGATACTCGGAGAATGTGAAATTTAATTTCGATAATTTTTTTTCAGTTGATTATTAAACATTTCGCATAAACGAGTTCCTTCATTTTTTAGTAAGAATAATTAGGAAAGAAGAATAATAATAAGAAAATGTTTATTAATTTTATGTGCATTTAAAAATTTTTCTGTGCGTTCTGAGGAATAAAAAGTTGGTATTCATAAAATTTAATGAATTATTTATGACTCTTATTCATTCCTTATTTATATAAAAGATAAGAAAAGAACAATCAAACAAACTACGCTACGTTTACCCTCTCTATTTTTTTTCTTATTGAGTAAGAAATGGATTATTATTACAAGATTAAAGAGAAAAAGAATGGCATAATAAAAATTGCCAAGCAACGCGTAAGGTTCCATTTGCGGTTAGTGTCGTGTTAGAATCGGTGGGATTCTCGTAAAATTGGTACTACGTACGCTCGTGCGCGTATTTTTATGACGCCGTTGATTCTTCATTGGAGAAAAAAACACACACGACTTGTAAAATGTCACTGTTTTCAAGGAACATAGCATCAGAGGATTCAGGAAGAGCTGAAAGCCACGTTTTTCATTAGTCATTAAAGTTGGCCGGGAAAACAACGTCAAAATAAATAAATCTAATTAGGAATTCATTCCTTTAAAAATGGCATAAATCAATGCTTTTTAATTTCTACTATATATTCTAAACCAAACGATAAAAAATATAATTTATAAATATTTTTTTTGATAAAACAGACAATTTTTATCGTACGCGTTTCCACCGCCAAGATGAAAAAAAAAAAACCAAAATGTTTCCCTTTTTATTTTGCGTGTGTAATGTAGATGACTGGATGCATTTTTTATACGCACCACGTTCCATGAATTTAAACATAACACGTGTAGGGTACACATAAGCCGATATATAAATGTACGAAACGCCAGATGCATAAAAATGTATTTTCGAGAAGCATCAATATCACATATGCACATTTAACTCTATTTCGCATGATAGCCCCTTTTATTTCATATTTCAAATAATAATTTATTTAATTTCACCGTTATGTATCGCGCGATGGTAGAAAGAATGTGTACAAATGGTGTGGCTCTCGCTAAAATATTAATGGCTTTCTAAATTTTAACAATTTCAAACATTAACTACCTATGCTAGACAATTCGGATTAATCTATCAAAAATCTTGCATGTAATGTTGGAGAAAAAAGAAGCGTACACGTCAGCGTGAAAATACTTAACAAGTGCAAAATAATTCACGAATATCAAGTTTAGCCTGTCAACGCGAGGTTAATTAATAATAATTTTCTAGTTTCTTGCTGCAATCTATTCGCAAGTATAAAACGCCAAAATTTGTACTAAAACTTATCATTTATTCGCGGTGCGTATATACATGTATTTTGGATTCTCTGCTGCGGAGATAGCAATTAGCAAAAAGGAGAACATGTTTGAATTTGAAATTCTCTCTTGCATGTATATGTATAGAAAGAGAGTGAGAGGGAAAACGGGGGGTAAATAGCAAAGCAAGAGATGGGATGACAAGGTAAATGCTACAAGAGCAGTTCGTATAGCGATTCGTTTGATTTATGACTTTCATGAAACGAGCAAGTAGAAATTCGTCGCTATTTTCCTCTTTCTATTTCGCTCTAGTTTTCATGTCAACGTTATACTAATCTCTCGCTGAAACGCTTGATATGTCATGTCCGATAAGTCGTCAGACGACTGGACTGCGACTGGTGCATGCACGCGTAGTACTTCTATAAAGTTATTAACTTTATCGACGGGACCAATCAACGTTTCAGTCTTTTCAGATTGAATCTTTAAAATACTGAAATACCTTTCTTTCGCATGAATGCACAGTAGAGATTGTAGAAGGGTTATTTTCTTTAAAAAAAAAAAAAAGAAAGCTCGAGTATTTAATTACACAGAGGGTTCTCAGTAATTTTCAGAACAACGTTTTAATGGCGACGTAATGGGTAGGTGAGTCACTATAAAAAGAAATTTTATTCAACTAATCATTAAGTAACACTTGAGAAATATAAATTGTATTTTATTTTCTTTTATTAAATTTTAATTTTTCGATGAAAAGATTAAAAAAATGATTCATGACATTTCAAAAAAAACAGTAAAATACATTCTACTGTAAAAAAGATAATTATTTAGATAATACCAACAGTTATTTTTCATAGAAAAAAAATGTAAAACTTCGAAACGTTCTCTCTATTATCTAACAACATCTCGATAAATTTAAGCTCAGCTAGCAATAGCTATAATTGCGCTTGCATTTCTTGCACGAAATGCACATCCAATCTTTTTCATTCTCCAGACTCCATTCGAAAAACGACCCTTACTGTTTTTACTTGGCTTGGAACGAATGGAGTCCTAATAAGTGGTAAGCAATAACAGTTTAGCGCATAAGCCAGTATAGTTGCACTTAGAGGATCGAGAGAAAAGCGAAAACTCTTGCAACGTTTATACCGAGACACGATTGTAAGAGTCTGGCGCGCGCGCACACGAATCAAGTAGTAAAAGCCTTAGTATGGACCGGCAGCATTCGCTAGATTATACCGGCATTTTCTTTGTTACGGAATTTACGCTTACTCCATACAACTATGCCCTTTTCTTAACTATTAAACCTTTGAATTCTAAGATAAGAAAAGTGTTTCACAGCTAAACTTTTAATATCGTCGATTCGTTATTGCTAATAGCTCGAAACGGAATGACCTTGCAAATACATTTTTATTCTTTTTTTTCGAGTTTTTTTTTTCATTTTTGTTTTTTCTTCTTGCAAAAAAAATAATAGAATGACTAAAAAAATGGTAGTACATTTGTTGCGCCTGAGTCACTTTAAGTGGTGCGCCAATTTAAAGTTACTACCGAGCGTGCGCTGGTCATTCAGGCCTTCTCCCTTTCTCTCTCTCTCTGTGCAATGGACTTCTTTTATCAAAATTCCATTTCCGGGCGCTGGGTGAGAGCGTGCACTCTCGCATGCTATTGCATGAAAGCACGCGAGAGAAAGAGAGTTAGGTAGGAGAAATGGATGAGTATGGATCGATTTTAGACCACATTCAAGTAAAGGCTTTGTTCATTCGTTGCTGATTCTAGGGTTGCAAATAAAAAAAAAAAAATATGCCGAATGAGAATGCGGTTGCTCTCGGAGATATATACCCTGTAATTCCAAACCAATTAATTTTTTTAGCTCTATCTATCATTTAAAAATATACAAATTATAGAAACGCTGTTTGAACCTTACAAAAGTTAAGTCTATACGTAAATATACTTTTTTTACGTATCAACGTAACTCATATTCTTTTGTCATATTTTCAACGTTAAATCCGGAACACTTGAATTCTAGAGAATACTACAAGAGCGAGAATCGTTAGGTTCGACAAACAGTTAACGTTATATAGACACCACACAGCATGGTGTACAAGTGTTCATTCACACGTTACGCATATAACGAGAAATCGCTACCCGCATATGTATGAGAGGGAGACGACAGAGCGTTCGTTAACGTCGATACTGTAGAATATGTAAACCTAACGTTTAAGTTGTTTTTTTACTACGCACTTTAAAAGTTATGCTTTCTTTTTTTTGATGAATTCCTTTTTGTTCAATTTATTAATTTAACTCATCTAATTTTTTCTGGAGATGATCCTACATATTTCTAATCCGTTTAAAAGTGGAATATTATTACTGCATATAAACTTGAAATAAATTAATGAATTTATTTCCATGCGGTATACTCGTATGTAACTATAATGTTTTTCTAATGTTGGTTAATAAATGGTTTTACCGGATGAAGGTAAGTAAAAGATATATGGATTTACTGTGGATACAAAAAGTTTTCACAATTACGTAACTGATGAAAGAACAGATGGTTTTAAGGCTTAATAAAAAGTCCAATATAACGTAATAAGATTAAACTTCACTGATATATATTAACATATCATATTTCTTTAATCAGCTAAATATTAGGTTAAATTAATTTTAATATCATTAATTTTAGAATATGTATTCAAATTATCGTATAATATGTAATGAATAATTGAACGCTAAATTTAACATGCTAAAATATTAATTTATATTTAATTAAGTTTAGAATTTTTGTTAAAGTCAGAGTATTCTTCATAATTAATGATCCACGATATTAGATAACAAATCGTCATTTATAATATAAATTAAATTCTTATTCTATGTTTCACATATAATTAATACCTACATTTTATTTTAGTGTGTTAAATAAAAATATATTACATAGTGTAAAAGCTGAACTAGGAAAACAGTAAGTAAAGGCAAGTGAATCGATAGTTAAAGTCTCGTAATACAAACAGTCAGTCAATTTTCGGTGGATCAGAGAGTCGCGGCGGTTGCTTTAACTTGGTGGACTTTGATCGAACGATAAACGGGGGAGAGGTGAAGTGGTCGGTCGTAGAATACTCTAGAACTGTCCCATGCGTACAGTTTACGTCTCACAGTTGGTGGTCTCTATGTCGTTGGGTATCGGTCACGCGAGGCTAGAGAGAAGGGACCGAGCGAGAGAGAGAGAGAGAGAAAGCGAATACGCGTGGCTCGCCAATTAACGTCCTTAATCTCGTTGTTTAGATCGATTACGAGACGTGGTAGAAGCAAATACATACACACGTACAAATACACATAAACACGTACGCTTCTATATATATATATACATTTAGAGATGGAGAGAAAGCAAGGGATGGACTAGATAGAGGAAATGGATAGTGACGCGTCGCAGGACGTTTCATAGCGTAGCCAGTGTATAAAGACGGTGATTTATACTGTGAGAGTAAGTGTACCAATTACTGTCGGATTTTCCAAGTACTGCCATTTCGTTTTCATTTTGTTAACTTCCAGTCTGGCTCTCCTCTTCTCTCTGGCTTTGCTTTTACTTGTTCGTATTAGTGAAAATAAACTTGGGGGGGAAAAAAAGTAGAACGCTAAAACTTGTTAGACTTAGAAAAGAGTGGATTAATTTTTCAGATTTGTTGAATGGACTTTAACTAACTGCTTTTTTCTGTTAATGGGCCTAAAAGTTCGCCGAAAGTCTCAAGTAGCTATCGTTTTTTACATACTTCTAAAATAAACTGATATGTTGACGTAATTTTATAGCGTTCATGAAAATTCATACGATTAAAAACAGACTTTTAAATTAAATTGATTACAGAATTGATTCTTATCTTAAATATAAATATTTGAAAATAATGACTAAATTAAATGAATAACCATAATAAAATCTTTTTTGAAAATGTTATTCATTTTATTCACAAAGTAGTAAAAACATTCAAAATAAAAACAGTTCTGAGTTTAAATTTTTAAATTGAAATATAATAAATAATTAAATAAAATTTTAATTGAAATGTGAATTTATCAGATGATTTTGATGTAAACATGTATTACATTGTACTAGTTGTTAATCATATAGATTGCACTCAACAAAGTAGGTAAGGTAAGACTAAAGCTAGAAGACATTCTCTCTCTCATCGATTGGCATGTTCAACTCGATAGTGTTGAGTATCCTCTTCCCCAGTTTAACATGAGACAGCGAGTGAGATAGAGAGAGGTACAAAGAGGTAACGCACCTATGCCCATTGATCCACGATACAGTAAACTTGAACCCCGATAATGGATTCCTTGTGATTGCTGAGTACTAGATGGCGAGGAGTACGACGACTACGACGACGACGACGACGAGCGACGAGAGATCGTAATTGGAAATTGATGTATCCTGACGTGCAAGAGAACCTGGGCGTTAAAGATAGTGGATTCAAGTTCCATGGTGTCTGTGTGCGAGTCTGTGAGAAGCTATATATTGGATCGATGCCGTCTCAAATTGCTTACAGACAGTGTTCTTAAGTTATCTTCTGCCTTCAAACAGCACTGTGAGTGTCAAATGGTATATATAACTTTCATCTTAAGAGCCTGTGGGGCCAAAGTAACACCCTCGTGACGAAGCGAGAATTTACGAGATAGATGGATAATGTATTCAGTAGCTTTTTTGCCAATAAAAAGGTAAACTGTCGATTAAAAAGTCAGGAACATTATCGTTTGATCTTCTTCACATAATTTAGAACAATTTTTGTACTAAGTAATTTAGTTTAAGTAAATTTATATATATTCGTGTTTAATCTAGACATCGACCATTAAATTCCAATAAAATACTACATAAGAAAATTTTTAGAACATTATACGAAGTTTAATATCAATAAAATTATAAAATTTGATTTGTTCATAAAAAGTACAATTTACACATCCACGGTGGTGTAATAAAATTTATCTGTTTATTCAAAATGTTTGGAGCTCACTAAAACTGCTCTTTGCTTTTATTACTTGCTATATAAGCTGTTATCTCTTTTCCATTCGCTCTTTTCTTTTTAACTTTCTTTTACAATCGACTTCCACTATCGTTACGTCACTCGGTTTTACTCTCCCTTGTACCATTTCGCCAAGTATCACTGGACGAACATTACTGAATACCATTGTAGTTGGCATACGCAAAGGTAAGCGTATCTTCGTGCTGTTCACAGTGACTCAGATCTCAAGGAAAAATATGACGTTATTTTTTCTTCCTTATCACGTTCTGCTTTAAAAATTTAGATACGTGTTTTTGCAAAAAGTAATATTAAAAAATTTTAATACTGGGCGTTAGTAAAACTATTATTTTTATCAGTAGAATTTTAATTATTTGAATTTATACTTTGTTTTGTATTTACATTTTCCTTTTAAAGATTATTTTGAATAAAAATCATATAACAATTTTGGATCCATTAATATTTATAACAAATACATATTTTATTATATTTTGTTTACATTGTTTGAGTCGTGGTCCCTTGCTGTTTATTCTGTCGATTGAAATAAAATGATAATAAAAAAGTAAATACAAAAACGAAAATCGTTAAATAATCATTCAATAAACGTTAGATATTGTAGATAGTGCTTTTGTTCCATATACAATAAACAAATATATTTTTAAAATTTATTTTATTATTCATAAACCATTAATTTTCATTATTTTGCTGTTAAAAATAAAAAATAAATTTTTTGGATTGTAAATCATTTTTAGATATATTTATACATCATTTCTCAACTTATTTTTGTATTATATACATTACATAAACACACATACTTTTTGGAATAAACATTGATTTCAAATGAAGCGACATAAAATCAAATTGCATAGTAAAATAAAAATTCAAAGGTTAATGGTTAAAGCTTTTTATATAAGAGGTTAAATATATTGATCCGTAAGTTTAATAAAATATATTAAATATTTTCAGGAGATTCATATAAAAAATTAAATACTATAATAATAATTAACTTTTAAAAGTTTTAGTTTAAGCAAGAAGCTACATTCATGGAAACGAAGTTAATCCCAGGGGAACCAAGGGATTAGAATTCGATTCTCGAACTATTGAATCGTGCACGGTTGCTACCGCTCTACTCGGAAGCTTTGGAATTCGTCGTCTAAATTCTTTCTTAAATTTCTTCCTTTTTGCTGCTGACGATCGGTTATTGGATGATCTAAGTGCCGTTCGCGCCAGAAATTCGTCTCTCTAGTCGAAAAAAAGGAGAAGAACGAAACCGTTTCGAATTTTATTTTACCTTTTTGCGACTTTTTCAAGAGAATGTCTTTTTCTTCTTTCTTTCTTTTCCTTTTCCGAGTTTCGTAAAGTGCATGAAGATGGAACTGGAAAGTTAAAAATGACTGATAGAATTTCCGATATACTTCTAAAATTCCATTTCCAACATATTTTCGAAAAATAAGGGTAAAATCGAACAAACTTTTTTTTATCATATGCGAAAAACAATATTTTTACTCTTCGGGTTCATGTATATTGCTACAAACTATTCATGTTATTAACATCTTGTTTTTGATAAAACTAAAAAATATCAAAAACTTTACTATTTTCAGCTTAATAAAAATTGATACTTTATAAGATAAAAAATTGAGTAAAAAATGAGATTTACGTTTTAAGGAATAAATTTATATTTATAAATATATATTTACATATTTAATCATTTATGTGAAATATATTTGAATTCATCATGAATTCAAAAGTAAAACACAGTGTAAAATCATTCTAAAGGGCATCTTCAACGTACAAACATAAAAAAATAGCAAAAGTACATACAAACTACCAACAAATAAATTACATTCTCTATCCTAATTATAAATTGGCTAATAATAAACCGGGAGTAATGCAACATGGGAGTAAAATCAATTTCTCCCTCGAGTGATCATGACTTAAATTATCGAAAAAAATATGCAGCTTTATTTTCTTGTTACATAATGTACTATTTATCAACAAATAAAAAATATAAAATTCGATCTATACTATTTTCAAAAATTGATCGTCGAAAAAGATAAGAAATTGATGTATTTTTTACCCGCAAATAGGATTACTTCTAGAAAGACAAAACGTATCTTTCAAAGGACATAAGAAAAAAATGATCTTATATTAGAAAGAATACTGTGAACTTTAAATTTCAGAATTTCTATTAAGATAGTTTTCAGTGCAATGCGGTATATCTAATGTTGTAACTTGGTCGAAATTCCGAGAAGATCGAAAATACTTGAGCAGATTTTGCAAATTACACGGTGAAATTAATGTAAAATTTGCTCTCACCAGACTAATATTAGTTCAATGTTTAAATTCATAAAAATTGATTTTCAAAATGGGAATCCGATATCAATTGAATCTTATGTTTAATATGCGCAATGAAATAAGAATAATAAAAAAAATATTAAATATTTATTACAATAAATTTAGTTATCGTATTATTTATTTATAGAAAGAATCAAATATTTTATTTATTATAAATTAACTAATATATTTAGCAGCGTATATTTTATGATTATTAAATAATTCATTAGAAGAAAAGGAAATGTCATTTATTTCACAAATAAGTTTATGTACAAACAATCGATCCGCATAGTCTTAGCCGAATTGATGAAACTTCATCGGTCAAATGGCGTGAAAATAAAGCAAAAAATAAGGTATCGGATAAAAGAAAAATCGACAGTCAGAGAGAGGAGCTCAAGCGCGTGAAAAGATAGCCCCAAAAAAAAGAAAAAAAAAAAGATCTACAAGAAAAGGAGACTGAAACCGAAAAAAGAAGAAGAGAAAGAAAGTTGAATTGGTATGACTGCAGAAGCCGATGGAGCGGTCGGAAACGACTCGCGCTTCGTGATCAAGATCCCTGAGGTGTATAGCTTCCTTTTTTTTTTACTTGCTCTTCTTCTTTTCTCTTTAAATTCCTAAGAACGAATTGCGAAGCTCGACAGTTTCCGGTTGCTCGGTTCTCTAATCCAAGGTGCTCACGTACATAAACTGGACCCCCTCCGTATTCTGTTCGCTTGAAAGAAGTAGCAGCCGGAGAAAAGCTAAACTATCGCTGTGTTGGCTGGATATCGAGACAAAAGAGGGTAATGCTACTTTGAAAAAAGAGTGGACTTAAAAAATAAGTTAAAGAATAAGATTTGAAAAATTTGAACAAAATTTTATAAACATTTTTTGAATAAAATCCTTTTTTTAATGTTTTTTTGCATAGATTATTAGAATAAAAATAATTTTTTACAATTAATAAAAAGTATTTTATTTCAAATAAGAAATTAATTTAAAATATTTTTAATGTTAATAGTAAAATAAAAAAAATTACAAAAATCATATTGATTAAAGTATAGCATCTACTAATAACTTAAAACGTATTGGAAAAAATTTACAGCTACAGGGAAATTTAAGAAAAATCTTAATAATGTTTAATTGTTTAAAATAAAAAAGCGTAATTTTTGAATAAATTAAATAATGATTTAATAGAGTTTTTTCTGACCTCGCGCCATAACAAAAAAATTATGAAGTATACGCGAGGGGTACTTCGAAAGTTAACGTGGGGCATTTTAAAGAAGTATATAAAGGAGCTATTATCCAGCTGCTGAGGTACCCAAAGGAATCATTTCAGAAGAGAGATAGACAGCTAATCTTGAAAGAATGGTGACCTCATGCTTGCATCGATTAAGCTGTCCCAAGTTAGTTAGAACTTATTATTTAAAGTTTGATGGATGTGAAAATGGGTGGAAAGGTAAAACAAAAGGTGATAGTATAAAGATATTCTGATCGGTGTAAAAAAGCAAAAAAAACTTAACGCATATAAACGTCCAAAATGGATTATTTTTAAATAATAGATATCAAATTAAAATAGAAGTGAAATTATTTTCCCTCAGGAAAAATATGAGGTTTCAACTAAATTTTTATTCTTTTATTATTCAAGTTATTACTAAAAGAAAAAAGATATTTGAATAAAAGCCATTATAGAATATAATAAAAATCATCCTTGAATGCTAATACAATTTCCTGGCATTACGAATTCGACGAAGTTCAGTAGAAAAGTTAGGATACGTTCGGACATGATGTACGTTGAGGCATCGAGGACGATGAGTTCGCTCGTTTCGTTTCTTCCTCTAGTACAAAAACAAGAGGATGTCTCTTATCGATCGATGTTGCGGCTTTTGCGTGAAGAAAGGAAAAACTTGTTTTCTTCTCGAGTCCTCGTTCTCCTTTTTGTTGTTCTAACAGCTATGGGCTTTAGTTCGCTCTTTCTCTCTCTCATTCTCTTTCTTTTACTGTAATTCTTCTTTTGTTCGCTTGAAAATTTAACTAGAGAATCCCAAGCCGCAATGTTTATTTAGTTGTAAAATAAGTGCTTTGCTCATTGAATATTTCATTTCACTAAGAGTGGAAATAGAAAAAATACGAAAAAGACTTTGTTAAGAGTTTCATTAAGTAAGTTTGAAATAGATTAATCTTTTAACTTCATTTAAATTTTAGTTCAAGGCCAATATTTTTTTTTCTTAGTTTATTTCTTCGATATTAAGATCTAAACTAACTTCATGTATGAAATAAGGGCAAAGAACAAATGTAATAAGATTTCGCATGTACAACAGAACATGGAACTGTTTAATCAAAGGCAGTACGTTAAAATCATAAAATTTCTTTAAGCCTTTTTCTTTAACGAAAAACATAAGGCATATTACATTTCAACGAGCGAAACCCTCTAATTTATGAATCTTTATCGCTGTACTTTCCTAAATTACTTTCGCATTCATGCCTAAGTACACTTAATATAACCAACGAGATAAAGTGGCTGCACGTGCGAACGAAATCTCGACTACACTAACACGAATATATAAAGCAAAAAAAATAAAAACGGGGACTGCACAGCACGCGAACACTTTTCTCATTTTTGCCTCTTGTTTTCGTATTTTTCTTTAATTTCATCTTTGCTTTTTGATCGTACTTTTACTTCCCTTTTCTTACAATATATTAAGGGTGAAAGAATATATTTCTTTTATTACTAGTGCTATATAAATCAGAAAGATATTATCATTTACAAGTTACACAAAATCGATAAACGCTGACTCAATTTTTTTTAAGCTGGTGAAAAAAACTGAATTTACTTTCTTCGGTCTTTTTTACTTTAATCAATTTCAACAAATATAATAAATTCTGAATCTAAATTTTTAATAAAAATTAAATTTCATTCGAAACGTAAATACAAAAAGGTATCATTATATAATCAGAAAAGTTAAAGCGTGAAAGCTTCTATAACCCATTTGCAACTCGTTTCTTATCGGCCTTCATTTTGAATTTATAAAAGCTTCCAATAGGGTTTTGGCTACGCTTTGCAATAATACTAGACTGGGGCTACGCGTGAGATTTTGACGGGGAAAACGTGGCTTAGTAACCGTTTGTAGTAAATCCGGCGATTATGCTGTATAAACTTTTCGATCTCCGTTGTACGCCGATAAAGTGGTTTGGTTTATATTTTACGCTTTATTCGAACCGTAGAGAACAGGAAATAAAAAAAGATCTGACTGTGGAAAATGTTATAAATTTTTTATTAGTTAAAATTATTCTTATTACGACATAAAGACTTTTATAAATTTGAATCAATATGTTTATATTTTATTCGATCTCGTTTTCTTTATCTCACGTAAAGTTTTAAATTTTCAATTTAAAATCCATGACTTTGAAGGTTCTTGTATATTTTTCTTTTTAATAAATTCAGAAATGTTTGTATGGCTATAAAAAAATCATAAAAATTTTAAGATGTTACCTTGCAATTTTTAATAAAGTATCATTTTTGGTGAACCAGATTTAAGCACTAAAACAAAAATTCAAATAACTACCCTTTTTAATTTCTACTCACAGGACTCGCCTAATTTCAGTTTTAGCGCGTGGAACTGGCCACATCTGGATTTCTATATTTCCACAGTAATTTCCCATCGTATCTCACGCATATAGCGACCGTTACGAGAAACCCCCCCTCCACGAATTTTTACGACACCAGCGCCGCTAATTTCTACTCGTAAACTTGACTATTCCCAGAACGAACGTACAAAAGTACAAAGTAAAGCCTAAAGCAAATATATATATTATATATACGCCATTTTAGCTATTCGTATGAAATAAAGTTAATTCGTTTAATGTACATAATATTACAAATGCATTACTAATGGATTACATTAATAATACTAATGCTATGAACATTAGTAATTTAGTAATGTAATGCTAACATTATTATCAAATATCAAATTGTAATTCGAAGTATGTTAAACAATATTAGATAAATTTACAATTCAACTAGTGTTGTTAAGAATACATTTGATCTCTTTCTAAAATATAGCTAAAAAAAACACATAATTCCGTAAATTTAAAAATTCTGTTTTTATTTATTCAGAAAAGAATATAAAAAAGCTTTATTTTTTGTTCTGGAAACAAAATGCATTAAGAACAGTCGATCAAAAAATGACCCAGTGAAATAAGCAATGCATAACTGTAGGACTCAAAATCAGTCGTTCACAAAAAGGAACGTCTAACGTACAAATTGGCACACCCATACATCTCATGGTAATGTTAAGTTCTGACACCATCGCGTGTTACTAATGCCTCTTAGCATAATCCAGAACGAGACTGATAGTTTGTAACGAGGGGGCTTTTCTCTCTCTCTCTCTCTTCCTCTCTCATTCTAATCAACCATTGTGCGTTTAATATTCGTGTTCGTATTCTGACATGCTTTTTACTTCTCGGGTTTCTAATTTGAAAGGTATAGTCTCTTTTCAAACTTGAAACTCTAAAATCTCAGTTCTAAGTTGCGCCATTTATAATTACTGACAATAGTAATGATGCCTGGAAAACGGAAGAAGGCAAACTCTCTTTCTTGTGTAAGAAGAAACTAATGTCAACATTAATTTCAACCAAAGAAAGAGAAGAAGCTCATTATGTAAATTATAAATTTATTCAATTATGCCTTCCTTAGAATTTCATTTAAATTCAATTATTGAAAAATATTTGCTAACTTATAATGGTTCTATTTACGACTGTCATAAATAATTTTCAAAAATACCACATTTCAAAATAATTATTCTAGCTTTAAATCTTTTTGCTGAGTACAATAAGTACACAATAATTACAAACTACCTAAAATTTAGTCTGTAATTATAGGAAGACAAATAGGCTATGCAAACATTTCAAAAAGTTATATTACTCTTGTAAGATAAACAAGGCTCTTAGTTTAAACATTTTTATTTTTTTAAATTATAATTGTGATGATAAAGAAAATTTACAATGGTTTCATCAAATTGGTGTCAAAGGTGAGATTTAACAATTTTCAGGACATAATTTCGTCTTCTCAATTCATTTAATCCTATAATATCGAAACTATGAAAAAAATGAAAAATATTGATCAAATTACTTGGGAAATGTTCTACTGTCTAACTGATTGATTTCTGCAATTCATAATTATTTATTTTTTTAAGTTTTTTTGGTTTAAGAAAAAACTGTTTTAGGACCCCCTAACGAAATCGGAAACAGTCGGAATTATTGATCTAACTAACATATTTAATATGTCTTCTTTTGCTTATATTATGTGAAATATTAAAAAAACAAGCTTCAATGAATCATATTTGCTACACACGGTACAAAGGGGTAGTAAGTCAACCTAAAAGATGTTAATTTTTGAAATTAAAAATATTATTACGTAGATTATACAATTAAAATATCCGTAAATGCATGGTGACGGCTTGCTAAAAGTGTATAATTAAGTATCTAATCAAAATCCAACAATATAGCGTCACTTTAACGTACGAAAACGAGAGATAAAATTGTGGTAATTCGCGGAAGGACGAGGGGCACTTATCCTCCGAGGAAACGATGGCACACGCAAATGTTAGGCAATTATTCGCTCGCTCGCTCTTAAAGAATGCCCGAAACACAGGGAGACAGAAAAGAGAGCGAGAGAAATAGTCAAAGTGAAACGACGTAGCCACCACGTTTCTCCTTTCTAATTTGATGAGCATGTTATCATAATGTGACCGTAATACTCGTGAGATACCCGAGCAATGATGACAGACAATGGACGAGAATACAAAGTAGAAAAGAGTTTTTCATTCTCTTACCTTGTTTTATTTTAACATGTGAATAAGCTTTTAACGAAAATTTTCCTGCTGAGCAATTAACTTTATGGCGTGTAAATTAAATCACATTTTAAATGACATATGTTGCAATTTATTAATTAAACACAAAGCTTTATTGTCAAGAAAAAAAAATCAGTTTTCTCGGTTATAACTCCAGCAGCGTTTGTGTATACTTTTTATTAACGCATATTTTAAAATTTTAATTAAAACGATCTTTGTGCGATCTAAAGCAAACTATTTTATTCATCATAAAAAAAAACGAAGAAGAGGAAATGTACAAACGGACTTATCTGCGGAACGTGCTAAACACTGACTAAATTAGCATAATTAAAGAATCCGAATATGCAAACCCGCACACTTGGCTCTCTCCTCTAGTGCAGACGAAGCTCTTTAGTTCGATATTCTACGTAGGCTGCATTAAATATATAAGCTGAGAAGAAAAAAAAGTGCATAATACGTAAGTGATAGCATAATGAAATGCATTATACAACAAAATTAAAAGCTTTTTTCATAGCTCCATTCAAAAAACAATCTTTTGCTAAAAATAATTATTTGCTAATATATTTGACTTGAAAGAAGTAATTATGGAGATTTGTATGTTTTCTCGAACAATTTGTATAAGAAAATGCATAATTTAACTTTCAGCCATATTATATTAAAATAAACATTTTATTCCGTAATTGAAGAAGCGAATATAAGCGTAAATATTTAAGTTAGTAAAATGCATGATTAAAAGCTTTTTGAGTAATTATGCATGCTATAACCTTTTCTTTTAAAACAATCTGTATAGATAGCAATGGAAAACCTTACTCTCATTATCTTTCTTAGCGTTAATAGTAGATGTAAAAACTTTAATAGCTCAGAGAGACGCTGCAATAGCAGCAGCAGCAGTCGGAGTAAGGGTACGGAAATAAGTGAGATAGAAAAGGAAAAGAGAAAAGGAAAGACTTTATCTCTCTTTGTTTTACTTTACAGCTTCCCTTATATAACAATGCACTAGTCTATTTGCTATGCAGAGTAGATATGGTACGGCAAAAGAGAAGAGAAGAGAGATGGATATTCTCTTGCGGACTGGAACGTATATAAGCGTTGTACGCTCGCGCCAACTCTATATCATAAGTGGATTCGTTAAGGGTTGTTATACCTTATCTTTCGTTTCATCCTTAACTCAAGCTCTAAATGAAACTTCTCTCTATACCAGAGGATTATCCAAGTTTCAACGTCAGATAGCTGGCATATAGGTTGGATCAGAATCTACTCTGCATGCTTTCCATAAGTATTTATATATTGTATTTGATATGGATCGAGACAATTATTTATTCTGTCAAACTCTGTTGATTCTTTTGTTAAATAACTGAATTTATAGTTTTTATTCTTGATTTCAAGTTAACTTGTTTTGATCTAAATATTCATAATAAAGCTAAATTGGTCATTAAATTTGACTATTTGATATTTTATCAGAAACAATGTTAGATTAATATTTTATAAGTCACATATTAAAAAAGGTGTAATTAAAATATTTATCTTTTCCGTTTAATTAAAATAAATAAATCTAAAACTGTATATACACCATTAAAAGTAGTATAGAGAAAATTGAAAATGCTTTTGACAAGCTGCCGATGACAAGAAAATGGATTTTATTGATTAGCTTACTAATTAGTACGAATAAATGTAATCAAATAATGGAAACGGATTGTCAAGTGTCCATATATATATATATATATATATATATATATATATATATATATATATAAATAAACATAGTTTCATCAATGTAAATTGAAATATATTACCTTTTCGAACAAGTGTAATTATTAGTGCATATTTTAATTCCTCTTTTAAATTAGGCGCAATTTATTTTTAACAGTAAATGAAGTTTTTGTATTTGCAATTTACATCAACTTTCAATGTCATGATAATTTACATTTTCAAAAGATAAATAAAAAAAATATATACATTTGCATAATAATATAGTGTATTAAAAGATTTTTTATCGAAGATAAAGAAAAAAATATGAATACTAGAAAAGCAAAAGTTTTAATTTCTCTTCTCGGGTCTTTCAGTATTCATCGACTATTGTAGCGTTCTTTCCATTCACTCTTTTCGATATTTTAATGTTCCCATTGGCATACAACGACAAAGAGTCGCGTGCAAATATAAAAAGGAAGAAAAAAAAAATAAAAGCTTTGCACCAAGCGCATGACACAGAACACCGTTAAAACCTGTGAAATATTCATGACCAACACCCTCCTCCATCCGCTAGAGGGCGCAAAAAAAAGTACGAAAGCGAGAGAAAAAAAAAGAGAGTTGTAAAGGTTAAAACGAGCGTTCCACAACCCTACGGATGCACCTCGAGGTCTAAAAACAAGAGAAAGAGAAAGAGAAAAACTTCGCGCCTTGTTATGGAGCCAAATTTACACCTTTTACGGCCGAAAATTGCAGTAGCGAAAGGACACCTTTCAGGTTTATGATTCTGGTACGAGTTTTATTTTTTCAGTTGTTTTGTTTTTTCTTGTTTCTTTGTTTCCTGAGAATGAGAAAATATGGCTTCCGTATGTGATACTAAAATGAAGAACTTTAATGAGAATCCTGCAATAAACCTATTGATATGGAGTTCAGTTTATTAATCATTCGAAAATTTCACGTTTTTATTAATTAAAAATAATGTAAATCTTGAAATATAGTAATTAATAAAATTTAATTAAAATTCTATAAATTTCGTAATTATCTACACGTGTAATTAGAAAATAATTATTTGAAAATTCGTAAGCACAATAGGAGAAATTAAATTAATTTTGCTAAAAGCTAAATTAATTATGAAAATTACATATCATATCTAAAATATTCTGTAAAATACAACGAATATTTAAAACTTTAAAGTAAATTTCCTTTGTTTATACTGTCTACCATGTGTATAGAGTAAAACTGAAATTACAATGAAAAATAGAACGACATTTTTGTCGTAGCTGCGAAAATAAATCTGGCCAAATTCAACATTTGCTCAACTACTGCTCTGCTTGCAAAATCATGTCACAAATATTTGATCATCAGACAGTCGAACGTCTATTCACTCCTATATTTTTTTACTTTTTTATTCAAAGGGATTTTCATACTTGAAAGATCTGGTAAAACATAAAAATTTATTCAGCCATCTAAAATTTTATTTATCAAATGAAAAAAACAGGAAAGTAGTATTTATGAATTTTAGAAAAGTTTCGAAAGAATCAGATTATAAATTGATATATTTATAAAAATATTTACAATGAAATTATATATTTGAGTTTTATGATTAATATGTTTATATTAATGAGTATTTTCATTAAAATTTTTGGATCGTTCGATTTTATCTTTGTAAATTTACTATTACTAAATATTTGAAAATTTGTTATGACTGATATCGCAATAAGTTTGGTAAATTTTGAAAAACATAAAAGTAAATTCACCAATAAATACATGGTTGTATAAAAATAAACGTGGTCGAGACGGGAAAAAATGCAGGAAGAGAAAAGAATTGCCATCAAAAGCAAAGCGAACACATCGGTGAGCTTGAAAGCTTGGATTATTGAAAAAAAAGAACATAGAATTTCCGAATTATGTGAGTATAAAACGAGGGAGCAAAAATAAAACTATGTATAAACGAGGAGGACTCGTCGATGGCTCATTTTCCATTCGAAGCTTTACGTTTCTTTTCAGTTTTGGAATGAAAAGCTTCGTTTTTTTTTACCTAAAAATAAAAAAACTGCCCAGCACAGAATTCAATCCGCCAATTTCGAGAGCCCCGAAAGTTTGAAATTCTTTTTCGGTAGAACGCGTTTTGTGCGCGAGTACGAAATCAAAACTCGATGGATGAAAAAAAAAACATTGAGGATTGAATGTATGGGTTCCTTTTTTTGTTTCGTTTATTTTAATTTCTAGTTTGGAATTGAAAAAAACTAATTTAATTATGGATGAAATAGAGGAACGTTTGGTTTCTTATAAATTGATTGGAGAAATTGGAAATTATAAAACAGATTTTTTTAAATATTTGACTAAAAAATTATTTTCAATTTGAGGAACTCGATGTTATTCAAAATTCTGAAGTAATAAAAAATGTAAAAATTAAAATGATCAAATGATTAAAAAGTTTGTAGAGAAATTTTTTTCCTCTGGTTACGCACGTCATAGCACTAAATTACGCAGTGTCTCTTAGATATTCCATCATTGGTTGAAAATAGCAAAGTTTGTTTCCAAACTAGTGCCAAACTGTTGGTTGTAACTTCAGAATTATCTTCAGTCGGGTAGACTCGTACTTTATGCTTTCTACCCCCGGTAAAACTTGTCAGTAACCACTATTATCTACAAACTATTTTCTTCAAATAAAAAGTTCTTTCAACTTAAACATTTCAATGTAGTTTGAATGTCTACTTCGTTTGCGGAAAGTTAAATAAATTAAAAGATTTTAATTTTAGATTTTCTTATCAATTTATTTTCAATTTTACAAAATTACAAACAAATTGTAGAGAAGAGCAATTTTTTTTCAAACTGACGGTACAAATCAATAGTATATTTTTGAATTATTAAACCATCTAAAATAAGTCGAAATGAAATACTATTTTTCGATATTTTCAAAACTATCGACATGTTATTTTAATAAAAACTTTTATGGTCGAATAATAATTCGAACAGATTGTTGAGTTCGAGAGTCATACAGCGCTTTGAAATTCGTTGACAAATATTTTTAGAAAAATTCGATTGTACTATTAAAAAATATTTTTGATGAAAAAATTTTGTATGACTTGAAAAAAGAGCATACAAAATAGCACACAGAATAGTCGACATAGTTTAAAACTTTAAAGCTTATGGTAATCAAAATTTTACTAAATCATTTCAAAATATAAAATTTTGGTTGAACAATAAATTTCATAACATAGAATAACATTTTAGATACAAAAGTTAAAAAAAACGATAACTACTTTTTTTTGTTTTCAAATTGCATTCAAACCTCTACATGGTATAAAACGAAAAACTCAAAAAACCAAATTAAAAAAAAAGAGTAAAAAATCAAATTCAAAATAAAAACAAGAAAGTAAAAATACCGTAAAATCTATAAAATGAAAAATCATAAAATGTAAAGCAACGAATGAAAATTCAAAAAAAAGAGAAAAAAAATGGTATTGGAACGATTTTGATATTGGGGAAGCTCATCAAAAAGTTTATAACTGTTTGAATAAGTAGAGAAAAAACGAGAGAGCTATAATAAACCTCTGCTCGATATTCGGCGGATACGCGATTACGCATAAACGAACCTTTGAGACTCCTGAGTATTGGAATTATCCGTTTTCAAATAAGAAGAAAAAAAGTAGATTTATTATCTGTTTTCCAGCTTTTTCACGATAATCTTTCCTACGTTCTTTTACATTTCATATAAATTCAAATGAGGTAAAAGGAGCTTTGGGAAAAAATGCGCAGACTAATTAATTAAAACACGAATGTTATCATAATCTGATTGATTAGATTCAAAGAATAATGAAGTTTCATTATTTTTTATTATTTAAAGAGCTTTTACAATTAATCAGATTTTACTGCAAACTTTTTTTTACCTTAATTTATTAAAAAAGTCTACTTTTACTACATTTATAATTTTCTGATATTTATAGAATTTTATTAATTAGTAAACTATTTCATTATTTAACATTTTAGTATTTATAAAATTAATTATTATTTTCTTATTAATAATATTATGATAAAATAAATATATCCGTATATTTTCAAGCTAAATATACAGAAAATTAAAAAGTAAAAAAAGAGATGTAAATAATATTTTTAAAATATCGGAAAATCACAGAATTAATAATCTTTACATTTGATATTGATATTTATAATCACCACACTAGAGATTCTCAGTAATATTTCTTAATAATATTTTATTGAAGCAAAAATATATGTACAAATATTATCATTTATAGCGATTATTAAATTATTTTAATTGAAAAGAAATAAAATAGAATTTTATTTGTTAATCAATAATTCTAATTGTCAATAATCAATTAACTAATTGAAATTCTGTATTTTGAAATTATACTATTTTATTATGTAAGAGTTTTTAAACAATTATAAAATAATATTTATGAAATTGAAAATAAAATACCTTTACAAAATAAGAATAAATAAGTAATTGTAAAATATAAAAAAGTCTTCAATAAAAAAAAAATCTCTAAAAATAAGAGATCAAAACTCTGCAACGGCTACAGTTGTTAGCTGGAAAAGCTATAAAAGAACACGCGATAGCAGATATTACGAAAGAAGATATAGAAAAGGAAAAAAAAAGGAGAGACAATTTAGAGGAGAATCATATAACTCGTATACCTGACGCACTAACATACGTCATGTTAATACCATTGCATTATACAAACTAGTCGCGTATAGGATGAGTATTCTCGAGTTACCTTCAGGAGGGTGAAAATGTTAGAAAAGAGTAGACGTAAGAAAAAGAAAGAGAAAGAGCAAAGGCTACTTAGACGGCCGTAATTTTAGTTTTAGCACCCTCAACTTATATTCTCTCTGTCTCGACCTCTCTTTATTTCTTTCCTTTTTTTTCACTTATATGTGTTGGTTCGTATTCTTCTTTTGCCGCTGTAACTGACGCATATAACACTGCCTGCTTCGTATTCTTTTGGCTTTTCCTTTTTCCGTTCTGCACGTCGCACATCTGCTCACTTAAAGTTCGTATCCACTCGCTCATACCCACAAAGATCTTTTTTTTCTATTTTTTGCTTGCTTTAATCCTTTCGCCTCTTTTTTTTTCTTTGCCACCTCTATTCTTCTCCTTTTTTCCTTGTTTTTTTTTGTGCTCTTAAAGGGTATACGCCTTCTTTATCATTGCCTCTTGAGTTAGCTCTGGTATCTCTGTCTGTAATTTAACTGTGGAAATGGCGGATTTAACGCTATTTTCCAAGGCTTTTAACGATGAAATTACCTTTTGATAATGGTTCCCACCCCCTTTTTCTCCCACCACCGACGATCAAGGAAATAAGTGCTTTATCTTTTATGAACGTTGTTATTACCGTGATTGCGCGAACGAATTCATTTCTTGAATTTTTTTTTCTAATTCTATCGTGAAAAACTGATCATCTGGAAGATGTAGAGATAAAAAAAAGATCCAACGAGCCTTCGTTTTCTTTGGAGAAAAGCATTATATAAATTACATCTTTTTATTCCATAGAGGAAAGTATGAATGATTTCAAAGCATAATTTCTGTCTTTTTAGATAAAGATAATATAATCATAAAAAGCAAGTTTTGTTTTTAAATATTTAAATTCAAGAAAGCAAGATTTATTAAAAAGCATTTAAATTAAATCATAAAATTGTCACATTAAATTTGCTTGCTCAAATAACTGTTTCGAACGAAGAAGTGTCTAAGGATGAATAAGTGACGAGCTCCTTCAGACGCAATAAACAGTCAACTCGATTTCAACTCAACTGGCGCCAAGTGTTTCTGAACTTGTTTTAGGATGACAGTCTTATAAACGCCTCTGATAGCTTCATCCAACGTAAACGCACGTCATTTAATAAAAGATTCAGTAAAAACTGGATTACCTGATAAATTATAAGTTATCCATTAAAAGTAATTGAACATATAAATGGTATTATCTAGTAAAATAAAGTCTCATTTGCAAGTGTTCTATATAAAAGATCTAAATAAAGACTTTAATTGAGTTGATAAAAATAAATGAAAATATAAATGCAATGTATTTAACAGAATTTGTTCTGTCAGATAAGTGACAATAGCAAATTCTGTCAGATGAGTAACAATAGCAAATTCTGTCAGATGAGTGACAATAGCAAATTCTGTCATTTTAACAGTAATGGTGGAACTAACAGCTGGTTTATAAAAATAAAGAAATTTAAGTTTGTTCTATAAAATTGTATATATCAAAAATATGTCTCAAGCTTCTTACGTCACACCGCTAGGAGGATGCGTATTGAATGCGTGTTTTGTCCACAAGCGTCCGAAAAAATCTGATCACTTTGAAAGGGCATGTGTGCAGCGTCCATCTAATTATTGTAGAAATGCGACTTTATACATAGAAAAAAGTAAATCTCTTTTAGTCATGAGTGAAGAAAATATTGTTTTCTTTCTACAGCAGGACATTCTTAATAATAACAAATAATGTGCGCTCATCCCTTGGTTTTTAAGAAAGATTTGAAAAACTTTAAAATTAGAAGCTAGGGCAAACAATGTTGTTAGGTACTATTGATATACATTTCAAATGTAAACAAACGCCACTTTAAATTGAATCAATATTCTGTACTGTAAATTTGACCAAATTCGGTAGTATTTAATTGTATATATTCTGTTGATTCAATTAAAATTATTTCTCAGTGTATATAATTATAAAAATTGACTATTTTAAGATCAAAAAGACTTTTTTTTTTATTCAGAAATCGTTAAACAAAACTTAATAAGTATTCAGAAGCAATGAAAAGTGAATAAATAGCTCATTACGGTATTTATGTATGACAATTCATTCAGTCATTCGTATATACGTTTATCAAAAGGCTGCCTTTGTCAATACAATTCTAAGAGCGCTAAAATATAAACCCTCTCATCGTTGAAAAAAAGTGAATATAAAGCAATATATAAAAGACTTTTAAACATGTGTATTTTTCACGTTCGGAATAAAAGAAAAAGGAAAAAAAAAGAAAAGAAAGTCTCGTGGAACTCTTACAATTGCTCAACGAATGCACCAAGAGATGAGATAGCATGTTGAGATGGATATGAAAAAGAAAAAAAAGTACGAGCGACTACTATCGCGCAACTGAATGGAGTAACCAAGAGAGAAAAAGAGAGAGAGAGAGAAAGGTTGGAGGCTCATTAGCGACTTCAGCACTTTTTTATAATCAACTGCTCACCTCTTTCTCTTCTTCTACACTTTGCCATCTCTCGCACTTTCTGTATATCTACGTGCTCTTATTCAACGTTTTTCATCTCACTCGTACTCTTTTATTTCGCGCGTGTATATATATATTCCCAAGTGCATGGCTTCGTTAAAACTATATGCTTTCTTTCTTTCTACTACTGCTGCTTTTCAAACTTTTCTGTCCCCAACGCCGACTTATATATTTTTTTTCTTTTTTTTTTGTTCTTTAGGCTAAACTTTTTTTTTGTTGTTGCGCAAGCGCGCGTTTCCTTGTTGTAAAGGTCCGAACTATATGAAAAACTCGAAGTAAAAAGAAGAGCTTTTCTTTATTTCTTCTTCTTTTCTTCGTTCTATTCCTTTCTTTTTTTTTCGTTTGTTTTAAAAGTGTGTACGAGTTGTTTAAAGTTTAAGAGAAAGTCGGCTAAAACTTCGAGAGGTTAGGAGTATCAGAAAATAAGTTTTTTTTTTTTTTCAGACGATTAGATAACGAAATTTTTAAAAGAAATTGTATTTTCAAAAATTGCACTTTTTAATATTTATTAAAATGTTACTTTGCCATAGATAAGAAAGCTTTAATTTTGTAAGAAAAATTCTGTTATAACTCTGCAATATGGTTATAAAAGATTTTATCATTTAATTAATAAAATAAAGGGGTTCTAATCTAGTAATTCGACTTACAAAAGAGGGGCATCATTAATTTTTGATTTTGAAATGTAATTAAAAAACAGAGTATATATAATACATGAAATAATTAATGTTCCTTTGATAGTAAAAATTTTATTGAAATTATGAGAAATTTTATTCATGAAAATATTGTTTACAGAAGATAAATTCTTCTTGCTTTTAAAATAAAAGGTTAAAAAATAGATTGAAAATTAAGTAGCCGCACGAAAAAAAGGTCAGTTGAGTGCTCAGGTTCTCTTGGTCTTTCTTATATAAAATATATAAAGCTTTGTAAGTCTTCCCTTTCTCTCTCTCTCTTAGGAAAGTTCGTTAAGCCGGAAAATTGCCCAACGATGCAATTTTAAGTCGCAGGGGGTTTTAAGTTAACGTTGAGCCTCTATTTTACTATGGAAAATGCATGGGAATTTAAATCGTATTTTTGCTGAAAACTCTGTAATTAAACTTTACTTATCAAAGAATTATTAGTCGTTAAAGGGAAAATTAGATTAATTTTTTAAAAAGCTAGCCAGAGGAGGAGAAGAAGAAGAGCGAAGATGTTATCGGTATGAGAACCTATTAAGTTTTTCTAGAACAATAACCATCTGATATAATATTCATTTTATTATATTTACTTCTTTTAAAACTAGAAGCTTGGAAATAATTCCAAGATTATGAATTTATTTTATAGGAGTTTAAAAATAAACGATATTGCATCTAAATATTGCTCATGCACGCGCACTACGATTTACAAAACAAAGTTTTTATTCAAATTAAAATTAGTCGTGAATCTGAACGACCTGAGAACCAAATGCATTTTATATCAACACATGACATTACAATTCAATAAAAGTTAATTAAAACGATATGTCGGTTACCAGGACTGCAATAGATAGAATAGTACTAAGAATTTTCTTCAACGAGAATTTTACATGCCAACTGTGCAAACGAAAGATATTATTATCTGTAATTTTAATAATAAAATCTTCCAAGAAACCTCGCTTCAAATAATTTATACGAATTTTTATTAACCTAGATAGCATTAAACATAACCTTGTCTGAAGTGAAATAGTATTTGCGATTGTAATACAATCTTTGGCTACGTAAGCTCGAATGGTAAAGCGAGTGTATACTGTAGGAATGAAAGGGAAACGTGGTTAGCCGGCAAAACTTTTGCTACGTACAAAGCAAGCCTCGAACACAAGGACCTGCGTTTGTCGTAAACGTTGAGCAGAGAGAGCTTTGTACGTAAACCAGCATTTTCCGAATAGTATCCATCTATTTCAAACGCTTTGTATTATTTATTACAAGATATTTCACGGATTTTTGTTTCAGTCCAAAATAACTTCAAAATCATTTTTTTTTGTTTATATAAAGTTTTAATGATAGATGTGGAATAAAAATGAAAAAGCAATTGATAAAAAATATAAAATAATCTTTTTTGTAAAAAGTTGAAAGTTTTTTTCTGTTACTAGCATATTCAAGTCTTGATTTGTTTGTAAAATTTTCTTTTGTTTTTTGCAATTTAACAAGTTGGATATCGAACTTCAGCCAAGTTACCGCTACGAGTATAAAGCTTCATAAAAAATTCAAACAATAAATAATGTATAAGTTCTTATAAACAAATATATAAATGTATTAAAAGTGTTAGTTATAAACTATAAGGCTATCTCTTTTCTAAATAATTTTTAAATAATAATTCATCTTTTTTAAATAATTTTTATTATAAAAAGCAAAAATTAGAAAAAGTGTAATACCAAATACAAACAGAGAACTACATTGATTTCTGAAGTTTCCAGATGAATAAAAATGTATACCAGAGTAAAATCATTTCCAATATTATGAGTTCAAAATAACTTTTGCACTATAAGCAAGCGTGAAAATCGATTTATATGAATGTTGTTTGCAAACTTAACATCAATTTCATGGGTATACTTAATTTACGTTGCTCAACGGTATGAAATGAAATCATGTTATTCCTAGGACGGCTAGCCTGTTGTTGTTGTTTTTTTTTTTTGTCTTTATTCCTTTTACCTATTTTTCTCTTTCATTTTATACGTGTTCATAAAAATAAAGGATAAAATTACGAACAAAGAGCCGTTCCTATTTTATGAAGCAAACAAAAAGGTGTTTTTTCCATCGATGAAATTGTATATAAAAACATGGAGAAAAAAAAAATCAGTGATAAAAAATATCATTGGCTCGCTCAAAAATTGGGAAAACTGTTCAATTTTACGAAGCAATATCATTGTTTGGAATAGATTTTTTTGTGATTTTAGAAAAAATTATTATAAACTTATTTTTGTTCGTTTCATAATATTTACTCGTGTATTTCACAATATATTATTTAATCAAACATGAATATAAACATTGTATAAAAAGTTTCCAGCCATTTAATTTTTGTAGGTAACAAAAAAAGGTGTTCACTTTCAATTTAGGAAGTTTTTATCAGCAAAAGAGTGCCATTTTCTTGATAAAATAACGACCATTAAAAGCATTTTCAGCGCTCGAAAGAAGCGAGACAGCGAAAAAAAAAGTTCAGGATTCAACAATGACAAGGAAAAGAGAGACGAAGCTTTTTCCATTACACCATGAACAACGACGACATCAAAGAATAGCCGGCCTGAGAGAGAGCTTTGTTGAAAAAAAATAAATAGAGGAAAAAAATATAAAAAATAGTCAACGCACTCCGCGTGAAACCACTTCAGAGCTTGCTTTTCGTGTCTCATCGCTTTTTTCTTTGTTTTTTTTTTCTACTTTTTTTTCATTAGGTGTTTTGTCAAACGTACCGGAAGTAATTTTGACACGCGAGAGGTCAACTCGACCGGAACAAAATATCGATTTGAATATACAAAAGTAAAGGTTTAGACAACAATATGACCTTAGGTGATATAAAAAAAATTTGTAAACTAATTTTTTATGCGAAATTTTTCGTTTTCTACAAAATGCAATAAAACTGCAATATCTTTTCTACAATGTTGCTTTTTTGATATATTTTAAATATTAAAATTGAAATTCACATGGAAAAAATGTTACGGTTATTTACATACATTAAAATGTTATATTCGAAATTTTTAGAAAAAGTTATTAAAAGTTTATAAAAAAGTTTATAAAAAAGTTTATTCAGAATTTTTAAAAGTTTTTTATATTACATGTTAGAATAATATTTATAATTCATTTGAAATATCTGTTTTTAGAAAAAGAAAATTAAAAAAATAAAACTGTCGACGTCCATTCTGTAAAATGAAAAAGTAACTTTTAATAATAATTTATTGAAAATACGCTAGTAAAAACGTGGGTCAATAAAATTAACAAAAGCATACTTAAGATCATCATAAAAAACTCGGCACAACAAAATAAGCGTGCATAAAATTAGTTGAGTAAAAGTTTGTAAAAGCTATACCAGAGCTACTTGTGACGAATAACGGACGCGTAAAAGCTCGCGTGGCGTGTATATATATGTACGATCGATGCAAAGTGCGCGGCGGCGTCGTTTATACAACTTTATGCGCTGTCGCGGATTTTCGTTGAGAAGGAAGAGACTTGCGTTTGAATTCGTGAAAAGCGTCGTCGAGTATTCAAGAATTTCATCGAGCGTGATGTCATCGCCGTGCAAGCATAAGAAAGATTGAGATTGCTCTATGTGGATGACGACGACGACTATGTGAATAAAGTTAAAGATGTCGGAGTTAAATTTATTCCTTGTATTAGTACGTCGATTGAAGGGTACATCAAAGAGTTCGTTCTTATTCTGTTTTGAGGTTGCGAAATTCAATTATCGATATAAACGGAATTAATATTGAAATATTTAAATAAATAGTTTATAACATTTCAAATTTACAATCTAAACTTGCTCCTAAAGATTAATTACATAAGCAAAATTCATGTTAATCGATACTTTTATGATTCAATAATATGCGTTAATGAAGTAGAAATTACTATAAACTTTATGTTTCAAATAAAAGACTTATTTGTTTTGTTGTAAACACTGATCTTATTTCGTTTCTGTAATATAGTCTTAAAGCAGATATCACGTATCTCATTAGTACTTATAGTAATATGAAGACATGATGATATATTTCGATTATTATATAACGTTGTTAGACATGAAATTCAATTTTATCTTCATGTCTAAACTAAATACGAGAGAGGTATCAAATGTTTTCTTTTAAAAGCAAAAAAAAACTCAAAAAAGCATTATTTTATTAAATGAAAATTTTTTCTATCTTATTTTTTTAAAATTAATTAATAAGCGATAAAATTTTATTAAAAAATTAGAAAATTAAATTTTTGTAATAGTAATTTAAAAGCAGATTCATAGACAAGCACGCTTATTTGAATTAATTTCTAATCGTTAAATTCCATCACATCCATAATGCATCAATCAATTTCCTTACTCCCAAACTCCATCTCCTCTTCATTTACTTTGCTCCTTTTCTATATAGACTTGTTTATCTTGCGTCCGGGCGTCGACCGATAACGCAATTCCAATATCATCAGCCTGATCGTTCGTAACGGTAGACTCCCGACGTCGAACTATGCACGTTATACATGAAGAGCGAAGATAGCTGGTAGAGAAAAGAATAAATCCAAGCTTCACCTTTCTATACCTGAGAAGCTAGAAAGAGAGCGTCGAGAAGAGTGGGAGGATCGTTCCGGTGTCTAGTCCACAAGCGCATCATCGATCAGTTTGTCGAGCAAAGCAACTAAGCACGTGCTTCACACGGAAAACTCTCCAATATGCTATATACCGCCCAACCCATTCGAGGGTAAAAGCAATTGACTCATCGATAAAAACGAATGAATTTTCAATACTCGTTCTATTGCAAAAATTTGACCTTTGCCAGCATGATAAATATTGTTAATCTTTCCAATGAATTTCATATATTTTAATTGGGTTGTAAGATTTTAGATGGGTTCGTCACTTTTAAAAATTTGTCATTTTATCCTAAAATAAAAGATTGACTTTATTATTATAAAATTATATGAATTATTTTTACTTCATACGAATTTGAGATCCTATAATAATTTTTTCAATATCTTCAAAATTGAATAGTTAATGTCTAAAATGATTTTGCCATAAGCATGGCAAATTTTAAAAGGGGTAAGGAAGTAAGAACAAAAAGGAATTTCATTCAATTATAACTTTTACAAACTCAATCTTTCCAGAAAAGGATAAAAAAAATATCTAAAACGTTTGATGCCCTATAATAACTTTATTGATATTGGAAAATAAATGAAAGTCGCTCCGTTCTTAACATAAACTGTTAAAAACCAATTCATCATATTTAATTTTTTAACTAACCAAAACTAAAGGCATTTAACTTTCAAGAAATGAATAAAAATTTGTTAATTATCAGATGTTAATACATAAATCAAATAGAAGAAATAACGTAGTTTAGAGATACATTCTATCTTCTTATATAACGTTCAATATTTGATCGTATTTTAATTAAACTTTGCTATTTAATTTTCGATAAATATTCACTAAAATTCCATAAAACAAACGTTATTAGTTCGCTTATCCTGAAAATTTTCAAAGTAAAGAAACTATTCAAAGTTGGTGTAGATCGAAGCCGAAATTAGAATTCAATCCACATCCTCAATCTCCTTTAATCGAACCGAATGCTTCGCTATTTCTATAGTCCTTCTATGTCTATCTTCTCTTTCTCTCGTTGAAGGTGCAAACATCAGCTGTCTAATTACAACTCGTCAGCTATCCCCTTTCCAAATCCTCCAGCTACATGCTTCATTGTTCTCCATCTTGCTCTCGACAGCCAAACGAATCCTTTGGCTAGATGGAATAATAGTAATAGTAGTGGAAATTCTCCTTCTAGTCAAGGATTTTCTTCTTCTTGGGTCTGTCTTCGACAAGAAGACACGCTTTTTCAAGTGAAAAGAGCTTCGAAATCGAACTCGGAGAGCTTCCGATCTTACCTCTTTTCTTTTTCCGGACGTTCTACTATACTTTTTCATTCTGTTTTAGAACAAACGTACGTTCTTTCCTTCTCTCTTACTATGAGCAGTTCAAACAATGCTAGACGACGAGAAACTTTGGCTCTGCGAGTTACTGTGAAAGCTCGTTATCTCCGACGTCGTCGTCCTCGTCGTCGTTGTGCACGCAAGTCAACAGAGATCGACCAGACAATGAAACTGTGCGAAAGAGAAAAGAGAGATAAAGCTACGCGACTTTCAAGTGTACGAAAAAGAAAGAAATGGAGAAACCCTGCTGACAACTTGCACGCGAACTATTCTGATTTGTTAGAAAGAAACTTTAGAAAATATGCAGAAATCGTTTTTTCGTGGTTTCCTTGAATAAAGAAATATGCCGAATATGCCAAGTTGTATATCACTTAAGTTTTTCATAGATTTATGGATGTATCTGAAAATATTTTAAATTTCTATTAAAATTTTTTTCCTATAAATCGGAATTTCCGAAATTAAAAAATATAAATAAGTTGAAATCACTTTAATTGAAATTGTGCACTATATAGATACCTATTATCATAATTCAATTAACAATAGAATGATAATAATGGGTGCACATATAGTCAAGCTCAGAATAATGACGTCTCGTAATGATGACTTATAGGCGGTAATTAGTAACTGCAGAGAGTAAGAAGCGTATACACTCTAACTGGAAATAAATTGTAAACCGCAATTATTAGAGCCAACATTAAATTGGAAACTTACAAAGCTATATATGGCACAAATGTATGATAATTAATGTAGAGAAGATTAGTCGAGGGAGTTTCTTGAGCGCATAGCAATGTTGAGAGTTGTAATTATCCAAGAGTCATAATAGTGATGAAGACTGATAACGTAACAATCTACGTTACTGCCATCCACAAAGTTACTCTCTTCGGAGAGAAAGAGAGACACATACGTGAATTGAAACTTCAAATTCAAGAGGAGTTTGATATTCAGGTTTGTATTTTAGCTTCTCTATTGCATGATACTTGATAGTTGTAAGAAGATTTATTTTCAATACGATATTCAGTCTTATTGGAAACCGTTAAATTATTACGGCTGCAGAAGATATATTACTCCAATAAACAGAATCGATATTGATGAGTTGTATATATTATACAGTCTCTTACCGTAATTTGGATTTCTACTAATATTAAAATTTAAAGTCCATTTTGATGTTATCGATACTGATAATGAAAATTTATTTAGTGGTATTCAGAAACAGAATTCACATTATTTTACTTTATTATAAAGTTGCCTTATCAAACTTTATATTTTTACAATTAAAAATAAAATTATCATGATGGAATGTGGCAAATATTTACATCTCAGATTTTAAATTTAATTTTACTTGCTCTGGTACACATTCATATAACTTCTTTCATATTCGAACGAATCTTTTTTTGGGTAGAGCGGAGGATCGTTTTCGACGCAAAAATTTAATTACGTTCACAGTTGGATATGGATATAAAAATTTTTCTCATTAAACTTTCATTATCAAGCCATGTCGTCTCTCGATTTTTAGCATTGCTCCTAGTCCAACTTTTTTTTTTTAATTTTCCCACAGATACTAGCATGCGGTTTGTTGGGCTTTGAGTCGAAAGTGTTAGCGTTGCAGGGAGATAGAAACGAGCGTTCAACCATAGCAAAGGTTAGTAATTGGAACGGCGAAAAGCTGTAGTTGCATCGCTCTTTACGATACTCAATGCACTGCATCATGGACGTATAATGAAAAAAATTGAGAATGAGGTGAAGGAGGAAAAGTGGAGGAAATAAAGTAAAAAATAGCGAGTAAACTCCTATAGATGGAGAGAAAAAGTTTGCTGATTATGTACTAGTGAGTGAACTTCATCTAGGGAGTGTAAGGGTAAAATGAAAGAGAGAAACAGTTGGGAACCAGCCAGTAAAAATCCTGTGTTTTTTTTTCAAACTTGTTGACGGGGTGCGAGTTTTTTTCAAACCAAATTTTACTGGCCAGACAATGATATAAAAAAGTGGCTTCTTTCAACATTCATCTTATCTTGAACAAAAGCTAAAGTTTTGAAAAATCAGAAAATCAACAATGTAAAACAGAAAATTGTTTTTTCATTTTACATTAAATATCTATTTACGAATCAGATTATGTATATATCAACATCTTATCGTATAAATGGTAATTTTGTATAAAATTAAACTCTATTTCAAAATATAAATATTTCATTTATTTAAACAAACAGTTAAATAAATCGATGAATATTTCATACATTTAGGAATTTCCAAGAAAACAATAAAAATTCAGAAGACAAAGAACTAGATGAGCAAAAGAGGTTTATCTTTTCTTTCTTTTTTGCAATTAAGACGGCTACGAGAAGGAGTCGAAGTTATATTCATTGATTTTAACGAACGGTTCAACCAACGAAATGAAAATTTTATTGCATGCAGATGAAAAAAGCTTAGGTTCGTCTGTGAAAAAAAAGGCAAACTCATGAGAAAAGAAAGAAGCTAGACGAAGATAGTCTGAGTAACGACGATTTAAGGTTGTCTCGAGGACTCGTAAATGCGGAGAGTACCCTGCAGCCAGAGAAGAAGATTCTTGCAATATCGAAGAACTCGTAAAGCTTTGCCGCTTCTTCCTCTTACAAGAAAAAGAACGAGTATGTATATATACCTCTTGTACCTCAAATTATGCGCCAAGCAAAATGCTCGCAGTCTCTAGGCCCGTCTTGCTTATTTATTCCTAGCTGAATTACGTGGAAGCAAAAGTGTCCTCTTTCACGTTTTGCGCGAGTATGAAATATTGCTTGAATATATATACATGTATATATACGTAAACCGGACTAGAGAGAAGTACATCTCTACGGTGCTAAGTTGAATTTAATTGCAACAACGCTAGGTGACTTTATATTTTCTCTCATTGCAGAAAAGCAGGATGCAACATAGAGAAGCTTGGAAAATCCAGAGGTCTCTTCCTTTATCTTTTACTATGGCTCTTGAGGAAAGCTCTACCTTTTCATCCTTTTTCTCCTCTCTCTCGTTCCCCCTTGATTTATGGTAGTAATGTGGCAATTGCAAGCTTACTGCCTTGAAATTGCAATTTCGAATTAAGTCAGAGGATTACTACTTTGCTTTTGACAGAATTACATTTGAAATTGTGATATTACCTTCTGTAGTTCTTAGAGAGCTAATATTGACCTTATAAAAAGACATACATTTCTTTTATTTTAGACGCTCGACAAGATTTTTTATTGCGTTAACGAATAAACGTGTACTTTTCTTTGAATTATCTATTTTTAATTTTCAAACTCTTTTTCTGTATGTCAATTTACTTTTTTATACCAAAAATTAAATAGAAAATGCTTCATGTTTACATTAGCTTGACTAACGAAATTTCTTTTTTGTTTTATTTACATAAAACAGTTTTCTACTTTATGCAAATAAAAAATTCATGCACTATAAATTGTTTTGCTTGCAAACAGATATTTTATAAAATTTCATTTAATATTAAAACGTGATAACGAAAAATTATTAAGACCAAAACTTTTTCCAATAATGAACCTATGTTTCGTCGCCCTCAGAAACTCAAGTTTCTCTCTTTAATATACCTAATTCATTAAAAGCTTTGAAGTCTCGAAAACTTCAATTACACTAAATCTTCAGTTATTCGTAAGTTCTAGATTTTGTTAACCCGTACCTATTAAACTAGAAAAGTTTTGTTGCAAACTACCGTTAGAAAGAAGAAACTAATAGTTGTTTCTTTCATTATCAAGGAAAATATATGAAGAAGCTTTCTTCTTCTTTTTAGAAACTTCTTGAAGAACAGTCCTCTGGAGAAAAGTATTGGAAGTAACGAACTAGAAAAATTTTCAACCAGTCGAGAATTGAATTTATTGAGAGGCACGATTTGTTTAAGTTACGGATATATAAATTAACAAGAAGCATTTTAAACGCTTCAAAGCACCAAAACGTCACTGTTAATAGTTCAGAAGGGAAGGGTGAAGGAGAGGGTAAAAGAGAAAGATATAAACTTAAACGACTTTGAAGTTAAAACAAAGGCCCCCGAAGCATGGTTTGCACGAATTCCAGGGCGCGCTCGTATTTCCCTAACCCCCCCTACCACCGCCCCTTTTCACGTTCTCACCCTTTTCTTCCTCTACACCACAGCATATACATTCAACTGCCTTGGTGTATATCTGGATTCCCAGCATTGCCTGCGTAACGCTAGGCTGAAGAGCTTACCTTTGTTTCGTAAATCTATTTGCTGTATATGCGTAAAAGTACATTTTATAGGCGAAATAATTCGTAAGCGGTTTCTATTGGAATTCGCCTTGCTAATCTTTGAGATAATGAAATAAATTTAATTAATAGAATACGCTTATTTGTTTCCTTTGGAGATTTACAAGCAAATGTTGCAATTCATCAAGGTTTGAGAAATTTGTTAATTAAGAATTTCATTATAAATTTTCAAAATCCAATTTCTTCGTTAAAATTTCATCGAATTAATTATAAAAGTTGCTAGATTTAAAAAATTTAAAATATTCAACACTTTGTAGAAAATTTTGTTTGTGATATTTAATACACTGGTTTAATTAAGATTAAAATTTGACAATATATTTAATCTTTTTAAATATTACTTGAATAAAAACAATTTAGTTTCAGTAAATTTAACTTGAGGATGTCTGTTAACTCATCTCCGTCTAGTGTCTTTCAAACTATCATTTCCTTTCTTGTCTCCCCTATTTATTTTTGAGTTCGTAACATTCCAGGCAGCTTCATCTTTCCTTCAGCGTATACGCTAAAGTCTAGCAAGATACTCTATACTATACTGCATAAGTTCGCCGCCAGTTAAACCCCGCGTAACGAAACGAAAACGGATGTAGAACTAACTTAGCTACTCTCTCTCTCTCCAAGTTTTGATTTATGCGGCTAATGCTTGGTTGAGTTCTAGCTTGGAAAACGAGGCTTGAATGAGGATGAAGCCAGCCGATTGCTTCACTGCTTTCCCTTTTCTTCTCAGTGTTATATACTCATTCCGCTTTCCTCTAAAAGCAACTGAATTTGTCCAGCGATTAGACCAATTTCAAGAGGCGCCACCCGACTCTCGTACTACTCACGACGATTCTTAATGAGATTGCCGCCCCAAGGCAAGAGACTCGGGAAATTGAAAAGCCTTGTCGCCGCATGATTTACCTTTGCTAACAATTTACTTTGACGAATGCTTGTCTACTTTATTTTACTGTTTTAAAGATCCTTTTGTCTTAAAAGTAACGTTTAATCATGGCTTTAATTATGTTAAAACTTTTATCATTAATAAATAAATTTGATTAAAATTACTTTTGAAAAACATTTTTTAAAATAAAAGTAATTAGAACTGCTCTCTTGATAAATAAACAAAAAAGCAAGATTCAATAAATACAAGTACATTGCAAATAATATTTTCGTGTTGACAAGTATACGTGTTTTCAAAAGTTTAAAAATTTAAAATGTTATTAAACGAATCATTTCATAAATTCAAATCATGCATATAAATTTAAGTGACATTTCCTACCTTCTATTGGGTAACGTAACCTAAATATTAATATTGAAAAATTGAAGACCCTTTTACTAATAAATAAATTATAAAAATGTAAATACGCGGATATTTATCGTTGATTTTCATTAAATATAAATGTATTTTATTGTAAAATCAACGTTTAAACTTTTTTTTGTTCATTCATCTGTAGAAATAATTTATTTTACTTTTTTTTTAATGAATTCTTTTATTTTTTAATACAAAAATATTCTGCGAGTCAATAACTTAGATATTTATTATAACAAAAGTTTGCTTTATGCAATGAAGTTCAAAATATATATGTTTATTAATTATGAAATTACTTTTAACAATCAATAGAATTTAAAATTATTTCTCTACTGTTTGGTGTTCAAGTATAGAGTAATCCTTATCACTACTTGGTTAATCATTTTCGTTCCTTATCTTTTACGAATTCAAAAATTGACCTAACCTCAAAATACATAACCAAAAACTTAAATCGATATAAAAATTGTACAAATTGATAATTATTTAAAAGAACAATACTATAAATTTAAACGTGTAAATGCAATACTGTGATACCTTATAAATAGAAATTCTTGGGCAATTTTTCCCGAAATCAAAACTCTTTTCTCATCGGGTGATTAATCGAGGTGGAGGCCAAGCGAGGCAAGTTTCCGGCTGACCGAGCATGCGGCCAAAACATACGGCGTCGGCAAAAGAGAAAGAGGGAGAGAGAGAATGAGGGAGTGAAAGAGAGAGAATACGAGCATAGAAGATGCATTTCGCGTCTCTTCCTTCCGGGGGAGCCAACCTCTACTCTACTACCTCCGATAAAGCGTTGGGGGTTGCGCATCTGCAGTGCGTTTGCATGACCTCGATAAAATACCGCGGCTTGCCTTGACTCTTCGGCAAGGGTAATAATGAATGGGCGCTATTTTTAGTTGCGTTAAGGAATAAAGAAAATATACTACGAACATTTGTTCTTTATTATTATATTACTATATTTTTTATATAAAAATTAAAAGATTTAATTAATTTAAGTGTAAATTATTAATATAAAAATTGTATTAAGAATTTCTATTTTTAAGGAAAAAAAAATTTAATTAATATTCATTAACTTTATTGAGTCACAAATAGATAAATTTTCTTTTAATATGATGAGAAAATAATTAAAGATGCTTCTAGGATAAGTTTATATTTTTTAATAATTTAAAGACATGTTCTAGTTGCACAAAGTTCAGCAGTTTCTAATGAAAAACGAATGATATCACGAAGCCGTTTTTTCTTAATTATATTTTTCATTTGAAAGCCTTAATTAAATTAAATTCAAAATCTTCTTTGCTCGATAAGAAATACATCATTAACAATATTCTTGAAACGATTCAATATTAAAAATTAATTTAAAATTGTTTGTTTTAGTTATTAATATTTATTTGAAATATTAAGATTTGATTTCTATCAAGATATAAAACAACAGTTTTATTTTATTATGTATTGATCTCAAATAATAAATTAAATTTCAAATAACGAAAGAATATTTTTGAATGGACAGAAACAAATAGAAAATGTCATACATTTTATTTGATATTTACTATTTTAATTTCACGAGCATTCATAAACAATCCAACTTACAAGATATAGGAAAGGTCATCGAATTCTCAAGTTTCCGTTTTGTAGCCATCGCTTACACCTTGAACGTACATGCGTGACGCGCTTAATTGCTCTCGTCTCGTTCGTGCTGTGGAACATCGATCGAATAGATATACACACACATATGTACGTATACATCGAACTAGTATAAAATGACGACACGCTAGGGAAATCGAGAGAGAAATACAGTAGGAAATTTTGCAGGTTAAAATGGTTAAATTCTGGATGTGAAATTTTCGATAAAAGAAAAGAAAGAGTTACAGGCTCGATGAGTTGAATGATGGATCGGGTAAAAATACTATAACGGAATATCGGTTAAAATAAAAAGTGGATCCGATAACTTTTGCAATTTTTTTTTTCTACGCTTTTAATAGTAATTAATGACTGAAAACGTGGTTATTAAGGAATAGATTAAGAAAAATATTTCAAAAACATTGAAAATACTTTGCAATACTGAAATAAGTAAAGCCAAGTTATAACTTTAAATTGAAACATAAAAAGAATCATTGAATGTTAAAGAAATTCGCAATCTCTTTTTTTAAAATTCTGAATCGAAAGCAAGCATTCAAATTTATCAGATTATTAAATCAGTTATTATTATTTGTAAAAATGTGAAAAGAAGCTGTACAGTCTTTCCTTCGATGAATATACCAGGTGTGGTGAAACCCATTTTATAATACAAAAATGATTTATCGTTGGCATATTTCATTTGAATGGACTACAGTTAACATTCAATTCATTTCTCTCAGGAAACTGTCATTGAATAATGGTATGATTTAATATTTTCTAAACACGTGTGTCTCCTCTATATTATCTTTCAATAAAATTAATACAAAAGAGTAATTTACGTATAATGATCTGAAAAAAAAACAATGCAAATAGATGCCGATTACATCATGCTATTTTTTAAACGATCAAATGTACTCGTCAAGGAAAAAAGTGTTTCTTCGTTCATTTTAATATATTCTCATCATTAGTTGGCTTTCGATGAATGGGTTGGAGTGTACTTAGCAACTTATAAAAAGAATGAAATTACAACATAATTTTCTGATTTCTTCACTTAATAATACGACAGCTATTCTTAAGAAATAAAAACTAGTTTCATCTAAATTGAAAATTTTTCTATGTAAAAGTGATTCATAAAAGAATCTAATAGTTAATAATAATTTTAAATTTGCTACTTCAAGATGGTCTTTAATTTCATAAATTTGATTTAATAAATTCGAGCTAGAACACTAATTGCAATAACAAAGGCAGTAAGATTCTCTGGAGGAAAAAATATAAAAATGCTTTGTAGTCTACAAAAGGAGAACTTAGAGAGAAGTCTAAATCTTTGAGTATAATTAAACTCCAAGGAGTAATCTTAAGAAAAAGAAAATAAATTCAAGAGACTTTGAAAAGATGGTATTCAGCGTAAGATAAAATGCGATACAATGAACAAGAAAAGAATACTTCTACTTCTCAGTCCAAAGAAGAAGAAAAAAAAGTTGAAGAAAAAAATAAAAAAAATAAAGGAAGATAGAGAAAAGAAATTGCTCCATAATCCAGTTTATCACAGCGAAGTGCATATAAGATTACGTTAACCGACCTAAAGGAGAAAGAAAAAGGAAGGAGAGAAGAAGGTAAGTTAAGCAAAGCTTACCCCCTTGCCGGATAAACGATATTGTAGGTTACGCGAGTGCTCAAGAAAAGACGCACTCCGGATGCGGCACCTTCATAAAATTCACTACTTTATGAGAGAAAGAGAAAAGGAGAAAGAGAGAGAAAGAATTTAAGAGAAAAATGGCTTGATTCTATTTGGTCAAGGTCCCAAGTGCGTTGCTATGGAACTGATTTATGCGTCTTATTTTCATTCTATTTTATACAATGTTTTTAGTCCACGCGATATTTTCGTTGAAAAAATGGCTCATTAAAGAAAGTAATCAAAAGTAGTCTTTATTAATTAAGTGAATTTTGAGTTTTAATCCGGAGTAATTTCACGGAAACTTTTATTTGCTTGCTTGAGAATCATATTACTAAAGTAAATTTTATGATTTTTTTTTCATTTTAATGCTACTTTAAGAGTTCAATTTACTTTTGGAATAAAGGCATTATTATTGAAATAACGTTTTTTTCATATTATTTATAGGTTTTATGGCTACATTTATGTAATCTCTTTTTTCATTTTATTAGTTAATTAAAATATATAAAAATATAAAAAAAAAGTTTAATCGCAGAACTTAAAAATAAATTTATAGGCTCATTTATACCATTTATATACCAAACTGTTTTGTAAATTTTTAATTTTTGAAATTAAAGTATAAAATTTATGACTACGAAATTTTCCGTAGGCCAGAAATTATTGCATTAACCTATTGGTATTATGGTTCCTTTAGCTCTTATTTTTATTTCATTGTCTCGTTTAAAGTATGTTTTTTACAGAGTCGCAAATTTGAAAATAACCTAGCGTTAAACGCTTTAGCTCGTAAAACATGTTATACATTGGTTTACGAATCGATCGTTAGTCCCTTTAATTTACTGGGTTTAACAACGGCATCCACGATTAAGATATTAAGTCAAGCTAAAATTTGCTCTAAATGATTTTCGATATCGATTAGAAAGATCATTGACCGAAAAATAGGAAGTACTAAAAATAAAAAACGCCAAAAGATTTATAGGATATTCAAGTCACGAACCGTCATAACATGTTATTCCCGTGCGTGTGAAAGCGGCTCAAAAAAAAAACATAGGAAGAAATAAGTAAGCAAGGTGTACGAAAATAATGTAGGACACAAAAAGTTACGTTTACTGAATTGATAATAATGTAGGATGGATGGAGAGAATTAGGGGCATCATTTACACGATTTCATGGTAGATCGAATGCATAATACTAAGTCAAACTTTGGTGTTATTATTGAGGTGGTAGTTCGAAAACTATTGATGATAAAGCGAGGAAGCGCATATAACGTAAATAATGCAAATTCGTAGCTTGTTTAGAAATAGTTATGTCGATATAATTTAGTAAAACATATATTAAAACCATAATTGTTGAATTATTTGTTACCGACAAATTTTTCCAAACTTCTTAAGATGAATATGTCGAGATTTGTAAAATAAGTGCTGCAACTCACCTGTAACATAAAAATATTGTAATTAGATTATTGAACACAAGAATGAATATTTAAATTTAAAATGTTTATTACATGTATGATGATTTTAAAAAAATGTCTGTTCAACAATTTAAAAAGTATAAAAAAATATATATTTTTATAAAAGAGTAATATACGCTTGATTTTGCAAAATGCTGAACTAAAGTTAGACAAGAAATACAGTTCGCCTCTCTCAATATTAAATAACTCGAATCTCCAATGCAAATAATATTCCCCACAAATTTCTCGTATCCTTTCCAAAATAAACGCTTTAATAACTGCAAAATATGCTAAAATAACACAAATATTATTTTTACCACACCCAAAACTTCCCCCATTGTCTGGAAAAAAAGGATATAAAAAAAATAACATTTTTCATTTTTCCAGCTGAGAAAATATATATACTTGCTTTCACATCATTGTTTACGGTCAAAGAGGAAAAGATTCTTCTATAAAAAAAAATAAAAAAAAATAAAAAGATGACGAGAATCACGTATTGGATATTCGCTCCGAAACCAATCACGACACACAACGTTTGATGTCTCGGGATTGTGTTATAAAAATGATGATCGTTCCCTTTATGTTTATACCAGGACAAACGTTGTATATATACGTGTTTGTATACATTCAGAGCAAATGGCATGGAAAAGACAAGATAGGAGAAAGTGTGAACAATGAACTGCTGCTCTGTCCTCTCTTTCAATTCCAAACCTTTAACATGCATACAAACGTACGTATAAATGTATGTATATATGTGTGTGGGAGAGATTTTGGAACGCGAAAGTTTGCGACTTTGTTGAAATTATTAGAGAAGTGCAAGATTCGCGACTGAGATTAGCACCGAGTTCAATGCGACATTTTGGCTTTCCCAGAGCGAGAGAGGATGAATTTTCGTTTTAGAACTTTGCAATTTACGTTAGTTGCTATCGGTTTTTGGCTTGAGATTACGATTTATTACTTTTTAGATATAATATTAATTCAAGAGTAACTATAAAGAATTTAAATTTTAACATTTTATTACGTTGATAAATATCTTTTAACTAATTTCATAGGTCCAATAATTATAAAAAATTATTGTGATAAAAATTACAATACTAAAGTGAAATTATCTCAGACTGCCATTACAGTCAAAAATTACCATAGTTTATGAGCGAATTTACTAGAAACATAGAAGTTATTATATTTCTTGTAAATTTTGCCATAAAATATGGCAATTTTTGGCTATAATGTCAGCCTGTGACAATTTTACTTTCAACTACCGTAATTTTTACTGGAATATTTTCCTCCGAGTTTAATGCTTTTAAAATAGATTTATTTAAATAATATTTTTAAATCACTAAGAAAGATCTGCAGGGAATTTTTTCCATTTCAAACCCTTTCACTATTCACCTCTATGTAATTTAAGCACAATTCATACGTCAAAGAATTTAGGCACCACCCGAAAAATCCTATCACATGACTGTTAGTTTGAATTTTTAAAATCCCAAAATTTTGAAATTCAATGTGTTAGCTTTAGAAAATACCATTTACAAAAGAAAAGATCTCTGCAGAATTTCAAAATCCAAGATGCAGCTTTTGGATGTATGTAGGCAAAAGAAAGTCAAGAGAGCAACAGACATATATACAATAAGCGAAGCATAAGCGTGGGAGTAAAATACAAGGCCAAACCAGCAAGCCACGCCAGATGGAAGGTATCCACCTTTGTGTGTGTATATGTGTGTGTAGACTATTTGAACCTCTGGTTATATACGTATACGTACAGTATAGGCAAGAAATTTACTTTATGATAAGGTCAGGTGTGAGGATAATATAATAAGTAGCATGGGTCGGGGGGGATAATGGATTCCTTATTACGAGTTTCTTGAGTCAGGTGAAACAATATTAGATTGATACTATATCATTTAATGGAGAGATTAAATGAAAGAATAGATTAAAGCTATATGCACGTGCAATGTAATATCTGATTATGAAATAAACTCAATATGCGTCTACAGTTTGAAAAATTATTCAGTGCTAAGGTACTAAATTTAAGTTTAAAATATATGGATTAGATATTGTTTTAATTAAAGATGTTATTTGTTAAATAAAGACGTGTGGATACATTGAAAATAACTTGTTAAACAGGTAACATAGCCCATATGAAATTCTAAGCCTATTGAATTAGGTCAAATTGATAGATGGTATATCAAAATATTACACATGTATTTTACAGTAGCTGCATATTTGAAGATATATCGAGCACACACGTACACACCAGACTCACGGTCATTAATCATTTATCCAAGTAAGTCTTGTAACAAGACGTTTTTATGGCTTCTAGTGCAGTTGACTCGATCAATCGTTAAAATCAATTTATTGATTTAACTTTAGTTGTAGTTATGTTATTTCTAAGAAAATTCATTTTTACACTCAATTTATTATTTATTTAATCCTTACTAATTTTAATCACTTTAAATATTTAATTTATATAAGATAAATAACTCCACATTAATATCAAACAAGTTTTTTGTATCATAAACTATTTAATCCTTCCAGTATTTTCAAAGTGTGTTAATCATTTATAATCCACATGAAAATATAATTTTGAAAGCTTCGATTAAAAATTTTTTTTTCAACATTTGTAAATAGTATGTATTTTTTCTATTGACTATTACCTTTCACTTACCAAACATTAACAGTAAGCAAAATAGTATTAATTTTGAATAGTTATATTGACTACAAAACAAATCCACAGCCCAAGAGTTCCCATGATAATATAAAGAGCAATGAAAATTCAAAGAATCATAATAACAACCAAGGAGGTTATAAAAGTAATCGTTATAATGATCCTATAGGTAACTATTATTAGGTCATCCATTACATCTATACCGATGCTAAATAAAATCAAAGCCATTCTCAATACTGCAAAATTTACTATCACTCCTGGCAACGACTGTACATCCAAGAGAACAAATCTCTTGTACATATAGCATTGCTTCTAGTTATACTAGCTCAATTTCATATAACGGCGTATACACAAGGCGGCGGCTTGGAACAATAATCGACCTTTTTCGCGTAGTGTGTGGATCGACCTTTCTAAATACCAGCTTATAAAGGCTCCCACCAATCTGGGCTTCTCAACACATACACACACAAACATACATATGCAGCTTACAACAAAATGATCGATCACGAGTTGCACGTTTATTTAAAAGCGCCCGAATTCTCTTTCTCCCTTTCTTCCTCAAAGTCCTATTGTTTAGGAGAGAGACAAGTTTAAAAATGATATTAAAAAAAAAAAAATGAAAGAGGAGAAAAAAATTACCAAGCCAAAAGAGATATCATCTGACAAATAATCCCAGAGGAGCAACGTCTGCCAAAATATGACGAAATTTTCATGAAGGTTTGGCAAAAAAGTTTTTCGTTTTATTGAACGTGTTGCAAGGGACTTGAAGTTTTAAGAAAAATTATGCTCAAAGCACGTGTTACACCAGTTTTCTTTGTTTGGACGAAAATTAGGGAAGGTGTTGGGTAATGGTTCTGAGGAAAAAATTTCTATACGGGCGTGTATAGATCTTGAAGATTGATAATGAGAGAAGAGAAGAAATGAATATAATTCGTGTCTTGAAGATTGAGGAAAAAAAATTAAGATTGAATGGATTTTATTGTAACACAAGTTTTTAATTAATTGAACGAAATATTTGATTGATTAAGATAGAAAATGTGAATTAGTCATAATAAAAGATTTATTAACTACTCTCGGTGATATATGTGATTATCACAATAGAAATTAATAAACAAAAACTCTCATTTCACTTTGTATTATTGTAATACTATTACATCAAGTAAATGTAAGGTCGTGTAGTTTCTTAGCAATAGTCACGTGATCAGTTCTACAAGACATTCGCTGCACATTTTCTTCTGTTTTTATCGAAGATTTAAAATACAAACTTTTTAATTCATTAAAATACAATAAAAAAAAATTTGTACTATTTTGTATCACGTGCAATATTACGCGATGTCTTTATCTATTATATATTTTGAAAGCACTGAAAGAAGTATTTTCTTTTATACCTTCAACTTTATTTATTTTCTACTGAGGTTGAAACATCTTGAAGCCGTACAAAGTCATATATTCTATAAGGAAAATATATTTACAATTTTTCCCAGCTATATGATTAAATTTAACATAAATTTTTACATTTTGAAATAAGCATTGTTAGGTAAAAGTTCATTTTATCTATTTAATAGAAATCTCACTTTTATGTTGTAAAATAATAAACTTGGGAAAAAAGATAGAGCACTAAATAATTTTTTTTTTTTAGAAAAAAAATGTATATTTTAGAATTTTAAATGAAGCTACTATCATAATTGGTTTTTCTTTGTGTATGCAAAGTAATATCATTTTGTTTATGTAAAAGATAGCTTGATAATTTAATAATAACAATTTGTAATTGTATATTAAATTTTTAAGAATTATATTTTTAAGAATCAAAAAAAACAAATTAAAAAAAAGTATATCTACATTCTGTTAGCAAAAATTTGTTCAACAAAAAAAAAACAATTAGGTATTGAGCGAAGAGTCAAGTGGATTAAAAAGTTACAGAAAACATATAACCGTCAGACAGTGCATTATTGATGTACTATATTAAGAAGAAATCGAGTTTATATTGAGTGTGCAGACGCACTTAGCTGTTATCATCGATGCGCTACTTTGATTGCTACCCCAAGAGTAGTTTGAGAGTTTGTTAAAGTGGAAGGAGAAGCTAGTATAACACTGACTATTGTTCATCTCTAGTGGCTTCAAAGCTGCTTACAAGAGCCGGAGAATTAAATTGAAAATTCAAAGAAAAAAGTGAAATACACTTTTTTCCTTTTATCAAATGAGTTTGTATTTTTATTATTTATAAACTTTCAACAAACAGATTTTATATAGCGTAATTAAAAACAAATCGATCAAATTATAGATTACTGAAAATTTTTGCTTAAACGAACGGATATCTGTCGATTGAATTAATGGAAATCGATTCCTAATTATTATCTGATGTTGAAATAAATACTTTAAATTCTAATTCGATTTTGTAAGCAATGATTGAAACATTTATTGAATTACTAATCTAATTTTCTAAAAATTTAAACATTTATTTTCGTACACGTATGTGTCGATTTAAAATAAAAAAAGAAAAAAATTACCATCAAACGAAATCCTAAATATTACAAAGATCGTAAATTGAAAAAAAAGAAACTAATCTCCAGAGCAGACAAAAAAAGGTATTCAATACAGAAGTATTATTCGAGAGAAAAAAAGAACTATTCCGTTCAAAGTATTACTGGGCGTAATAGTAAGTTTGCTCCCCTTCCTCTTGGTAATACAAATGTGCGCATTATCGAAGCCCATCACTCTCTGCTCTTCTACGTATGTATACATATACACATACTTTAGCTTTTGTAGAACATCGAGAAAGTGATCCAAAGTTGATACACAGTCAATGGATGAAGAGCAAGAGGAAAAGAATGAGAGAAGAGCGCACGATAGATGAAACCAGGGAGTTGCCTTGCTGCTATCCTGAGGGATGTTAAAGGAAATGGCCTGCAGGCTAGAAAGAGAAAGAAAGAATAAACCGAGAAATTGCACACGCGAGCACGTGCGGTTTTTCACATATACGTACAACGAATACAGATCGCAGGGTTAAATTTAATGTTTTTTTTTTCCTTCAAGTAAGTAGTAGTAGTAGCAGTTTCGCTAACCATTCCGAAATTCGCTTCTTTTATTCTTTTTTTTTTGCTTCCTCAAAGCAATCCCCAGAACTTGTGTTTCGGTGAGGTTTAGTGCTTCTGCCTTCTTGAGGTTGGGTTCTATCGACAATTGTTAGAGGTCGTGTTTGTTTTTGTTGGTTTAATCAAAAAAAAAAGAAAAGATTAAGTTTTATCATTTGTTAAATTCGAAAGAAAATTTAATTTTTTTAATGAAAACCTTCGTGTAGAATGAAAAAATGAATTTTTTTTCTTCATTCTTTAAAATAATTATACACAATCATCTTTTTCTTTCCTTTTTATTCATACTTTTTATGCAAGATACATACTAATGTGTACTTCTTCGAAATTTGTTTTCTTGTAAACTCCTATGTTATATGCATTGTTTCAGAATAATAGCTACTCGAAATAATGTACCTTGGAAAATTGCTAACATTAAATATACTAAAGATTGTCAATGTGAAATTAAAAGGAGTAGAAAGCTAAAATTTTGTACGTTTTTTTTAAAATTATGCTCTTGATATTCATAAGCATGAATATTTAAAATTACCTAATGGAATGATTTCAGCTCTTAAATTACTTTTCTTTTCTTACATCAATTCTAAAAATTACGAGTTTCGATATATTTACTTTCACTAATCTTTTTCTTTATTGTATGCTAGTAAGGTTATGGTTTTTAATTAAAATTACTAATTACATAAACATTGTTACATTCGAAGCTCGAAATTACACATCAGTTGCGAAAATAGTTTAACATAGCATAATAGCGTGTGTACAGTTTTACAATGTGAGAAGTATGTCTTCTTGCCTGCGTATCTTCGATATACCATATTTGTTTACTATACTATAAAACAGAACTCTTGGCTTTTATGTACGATTCTTCTTTTGAAAGCGAGTTTAAAGTAGCTTTGAATCGAATAAAATTACACGGCTCATTAAACCAATTTTACACTTTCGTTATTTTTTAACTTTATTGCGTTGACTTTTATTCTTTTTCGATCTTTCGACGACATTATTGTAGTTTTATATCTGCTGAAGTTTATGTTTTTTAAAATACGTAGGTTAGTTTTATAGGTTATATGTTATAAAATTAGGTTAGGTAGTTCATGTTTTTTAAAGTATACAGGTCAGTTTGATAGGTTATGTACCAAAATTAGATAGTTTGTTAGGTTATGTATTAAAAGTTTATAAATTATAGAACCTTTTATTAATTTTGATCAAATTTAGAAATTTCTGTTCATCAAACGTTTAGAATTTTTATTGGAATATTTGATAGATAAACAATATTTTTTATCTGTTCATCTCTACAAATAAAGGTTATACCATTACATTCATATAACGAGTGCCATCTAACAGAGTAACAGATATTTTTGTCATATTGACATTTCGTTCATACTATTTATTTCATAAATAGAAATGCTAAAAACTGATTCGTAAAATTTTATGAAACTATGTTAATTGAATAAATAAAGGAACCCTGATAAAAATGTGAAGTTAAAAAGTGATTTATATAAAAATTTAAGGTTATTAGTAATAATAATGCCAAAGAAATAGCTATAAAATGTTAAAAAAAATTCAATTTTAATTGTTTCAATTCCTACCAGGGAAATATATCAAATAAACAATAAATTAACCCAAAATTTCATTTTAATAGATCTTATTCGATCATATTTCGTACTTCATTTAATTTACAATTGTTCCCAATATTAAAGAAAAAAATATAAAATTTCTTTATATTTTTTTGGTTTTTATTTTTGTTAATCGTACAAAATAATTTTGTGTACTTCATCATAAAACGGAATAAAAAATAAAATTTGTAAGCATGAAGATATTCTTCGCTAACAAGGAAATAAAAATATTGCAAGAATTGATAAATCACATTTTCATGTATCTTTGAAAAACGGCGTTCGAGACAGGCCATTCACAAATCCTGTTTTCATCTTAAAAATTGAATCAATTTAGAATCTATTCGACGCGAGAAGACGAATCATCGAGTCGTTTGCATCTTTGCGTCTTGGGAGAGGTGTTGGCAATCCTTCACTTGGGACGGGGCCCTGTCGCTCAAATTCTCACGACGACAGGGGAGAAAATTCGACTTGGAATAGAAAAAAAAATAAGCTCCAGGGAATCGAACGCTTAATCTTAACGACGTATCTATATATCGCCTTAAAAAGAGTTCTTCTTTTATTTTTTATTTTCGGGTGATGGATGGCTAAGGATTTCTGACCGCTTTTCTCCTTTCATTCTTTTATTTTTTCTCTCTCACTCTCTCGTTTTTATTATTTGCTGAAAGAAGTGGGATTTTCATTTTCCGCGCGTTCTCGAATTGTCTGCTTTTGCTGAAACGACATTCGTGTTGCGACGACGACGTCGACGCGTAGACCATTTCGAATGACCTCGATTTTCGTGTGGAAAGAAGAAAGAACGCGTCGTTTTATTAAGTTAGGAAAAAAACTAAAATTTATTTGCTCAAGGAATTTCTTTTTTTTTCGTTACTCGGTCCCGGAGTATTTTGAGGTCATTTACGACGAATAAAAAAGTTTCAGTGTATATTTGGGAATTAGAAAAACGGTAATTAGAGAAATGACATTTTTATTCACTGAAACTCGAAGTGTTTTTTTCTTTATGCTGTTTTTATATAACAATAATGATAAAGATAGATAGCTAAATTATAAAAAATCATAGTATTAAAATGTATAATTGACCGATGAAAATGGGATATAATTTAAAAACTTGAAAAATAAACAGAATGTGTTTTAATTGAAATGGTTTTCAATAAAAATTGCTAAATTAAAGGTTAAATAAATCTTTGAGGAAGTTTCACTTAGTATTTACGTTGCATAAATAAATTTGACTAATACACCTAAAGCAGTAATTTCTCAAAAACAACACAAAATTAATATACCTCATTTTGAAATTGCTTTAATTTATTTAACAAATTAATTTTTATGAATATTTTTGTATTTAATAAGAAAGAAATAACAACAAACTTTAGCAATAACCAATTAAAATTCATTGACTGTTTAATGAAAATAAAAGCGCATTAGAATGCAAAACGTAGTTTATATCTTTCTAACTCAAACACTATTATGCCTTTATGAAACATATATCCCATCGCATTTCCCGGCGTCCATCATAAGCCAATCAATACAACCAATTAAAAACACTCCGTACAAAACAAAACAAAAAAAATAAAAGCAACACGTTATCGCTGCGTATGCGAATAATCAGCGGTCCACATCTTCCAATTTTCCGATTGAGAAATTTCGCTCTCAAAAATTGTGAAAAAAAAAGAGAAGAAAAAAAACCAACAAAATAAAATAAAAAAAATACAACGTTAGCGTTAAAAAAAAAAAAAAGAATTCGAATCATCACGGCAAATCGCTTTTCCAGCAGCGCGTCAGAAGCAAATGTGTGCAATGCGTGTTATACGTGCGACACGTGTCAGAGAGAGCGGTGCTTTAAAGCTGAAAGCTTCAAAAGCACCAGCGAGAGAGAAAGAAAGTACAGCCAAGCTCTCATGGCCCATAAAGTGCATACATAAGCGATTTGTGCCAGTAGCAGGCATATTTATTCATTCGTTTGTGTTACTCTATAGCTTTCTTTCTCGCTTTGACCACTGCCATTGAGAGAAGCATTTTCATTCTTCTCTTTTACTGATTTGTAATTTACACTTTTGTTTCACGACGAGTTGCATCCTTTATCGTCTGTCATAATTGTCTAGAGGTTATTTATAAGTTTTATACAAATTAATGAATAGCAGAAGTATTCATCTATTTATATTTGTTATTCAAATTTTTTTTATCAAAGCTTTTAAATTAATTTAATTAAGTATAGAGGAAAGGTTTTATCATCATTGATTAAATTTTTTACAGGGTCTGAATGATACTGTCTGTTTCTACTTAAAATCTAAAAGTAACTCGGATACTTATATCATTTTGATGAGATAATAGGTATTCATTAATAATCAAAAAATCATTCCTAAAATGATTATTAATTTAATGAAATCTAAATTCATGCAACAATTTTTAAGTGATATAATTAATGGTTAAAGAGTCCACGATAATGTAGCAGTAAATTTACGAATAATTACTCTATATTCAGTCAAGTCATTAAGCAAATATCACTAGCAACATATCCAATCGTGTAACTCGCTCGTTTTCACTTACGGTATATTATATATATATATATATAGGTGGGTAGAAACCCATCAAACGGTGGTGCTCTGTGTTGCTTGTTCGCGTCGAAAAGGGTCGCGCAACAATTGCATAACTTTGGCAGAGGAATACATAAGCTCTAAGTTGTAATAAACTTTATAAGCGCATGCGCACTGGCCTGGCAAAATGCGAACATGCGTGAAAATAGGAGCCAAATATACATATATATATATATATATACGTTTATACGCAAGTGAGGTATGTAATGTACTTACATTTCACTTGAAAATTTACGCTATATTACTTTAATAAACTGTTTAGAATTTCATAATTAAAATTAGAGAAAATTAAGCTTAATTATAGTACACAAAAAATTTATTAAATTTATATAATGATAATTTGGATGGAAAATAACATTTTGAGAAAAAGAAAAGTTAAAAACGAAATTAAAAAAAAAGTGTCGAGTCTCATTTTGAAAGAATAAACAATGAAAAGTGAAAACGTAAAAAATATAAGACAATAAAGAATTGCATATGTTTTACGCATATACATATGCATAACGACTTTCCATTCATCATTTATATTCCACATATGAAGCTATACAACTAGCAAATTATTATGCACCACATAGTGGCAGCAATACTAATTACATTTCCACATAGAAATTTGAATTAATTACAATTATCCAGCACGTAGAGTCACAATGATACAAAAATATAAAGAGGAAAAAAATTAATAAAATACTTAAAATTGATAGCTATTATGCTCGCTAAACGTCCTGATAAATTAAAAATAATAATGAATTAACCAGTAATTCAGTTGATCAATAATTGTTTTACGTACAGTCTATTTCCTCCATCATTATACTTTGATTAAAAGTTTCAAAGTGTCATCTAGCGATTACTATTGTTATTAAAGTTTAATAAAAAGTTCAGATTCTTATTTGTAGCTGCTTTTATAAATTAAATGAAATAACAAACATTGCACGCTCGAATTTTAAGATTTGCAAAAGTTTCAAAGTTTCATCATTATTTGTTAAATATTATAATTTTGTTTAGTAATAAAGACAATAATTTTAAGATAATTTTAATCTCAAATATTCAAGTCATCTTTTTTAAGATGTTTTGAAGAATAATTATGTTAATATACGGTGATAGTTTTATTTAATTAATTAAAAAGGTATGCAATTAAGTAGAAATTTTTGAAATAATTAAAATAAAATTCTGTTTTACATATTTAATAAAGTTATTTGCAAAATGAAAATTAATTTTCAGCAATTATTAAAAGTTCATAAAAAATCAAATTCTAAAATACATTGGTCGACGAAAAATGTTTAGTTATCGGAATATTGAAAATGATTAGTTTTGAGTAAAGTCAAGAGATAGATAATGAGAAAGAAGAGAGAGACTTAAGGTTTTGGGTAAAGCCTTCGAGGTAAGCTAATCGGTATATCCGAAAGCGGCGAAGCGATATAGGTTAATGAGGTATGTCTAGTACGCTTCGAATAAGGGGCTACGAGTTAGAGCTTGAGGCGTAGATTCGCTTCGACGTTCGAATTTTGGCATGTATATATATATATACATATAAGCTCTTGAATGTCGTATGTGTGGTTTAGAGCCTCGCGGCGCAGAAGCTCTGCTTCTCTCGCTAACGAGATGAACTCAAATTTCAGATTCTGAATTTGCTATCCTAATCAGAATTAAGCCCATATACACTACTCTCTCCCTCTCTCTCTCATCTGTATTTCCACATAACTCTTACCATCTTTACTCCCTTTTGCGGTATATAGATATGTGTGTACATAAACGTCACATCCTCTCTCTTTTCCCTCTTGTTGCCCCCCACTTCCTCCGTATATGCTGGCTTTCAGATTTGTATATAGCTTTGGCATAAATTATAATTAAGCGCGGTATAATTTTCTGTAGAAGCCAGTTCCTCAAATTTAACTTTATTCCTTTTACGAAAATTTTGCAATTAATGTATAATTAAACGACTGGTATATGCTACTCTTAATTACTGTTGCTTGAGAATAACTCCGAATCAAATGTCTTTTGTAAATGAAAAAAAAAATTTTCTTTTTTTCGTGAAAATTTAAATATTTTAAATACCGTAACTGTTTGAACACTTTTTTTGAATAATTAAACGAAGAAAAAGTTTTCAGTACTTCTCTATTTACTACAAATAAAAAAATTTTAAAAATATTGTTTAAATATTTTTTATATCACAACTTTTTATACGAGCTTAAGTGATCGTTATTTTTTTAAGCATAACCAATTATAAGTTATGAAAGATTCATTACTAAATAGTAATAATAATAAAAATAAATTAAAACTTCATTAGGACAGAAATTCTCTAGGGAGCATATAATAATCAAGGGATTAATGATGTTCGATAATTTTGGCCGAAATTCTCAATCGACATCTAATTACCCAGGCTAAATTACAAGCTAAATATCGTTTTCGCATATACAAGTCCGGAAAGAGAGAGAGAGAGAGCTTCTCTTTCTCTGATCGTCGTCTCTCCTCCTCATGCCCGACTAATTTTCGTCGTTTCTCTGTCTTTTGGCAATCAAGTTTCCTGATGAGTTTGCAGGAATTGGTCAATTTTCCTCCAGCTCTAATGTACTCCAACGTTTGATTGCGGTGTGACGGATTTCCGTTTGATACGGGCAGAGAGATTTTTAGTAAAAAATGTTCGACCGCTATGACGTTACGTCATTATGGTTTAATGTAAACATTCGAGAGAATCCAGACGTTAAGCTGACATCTCTGGAGCCAGAGAATATAACAGTTTTATTTTCACGTGTAATTGAAAAGTCTGTTTAGCCATGGTTTACTTAGAATTTAAATTCAAACGACTACCTGCAGGAGGTCTGATTTTACATACATGGAGTCCATAAAGCTTGTTTTCTTTTCAGACCCTTCAAATTTGAACTAAATCAATTTTGGAGGAAGTTTAAAGTAAGTTTTGCAAACCCTTTCAGCTTTGTTTAAAATTTTAAATAATTATCTTAATAATATTGTTGTTTCAAATTCTTCGTCAAAGATTATTCAGATTATTTTTGAAGGGTAATTTATCAAAGTTATTTAATCAACCGTAATAAAATCTTTATTAAATTGGTGAAATTAAAACAGAAAATTTATTTTGATGAAAATCGCATCAATAAATTTACAGAACAACTTTGAAATCTTTGACATTGATTGAAAATATAAAAAACAAACATTGTAAATCACCGAGATTTACTATAAAAAATACATCATATAAAAAACACCTTGCTTCCGTGCATAATGCAAACTCAGCAAGACTATAAGATATTTTTCCTCGCCGATAAATTTACCATTTTTACGTCATTACTATAAAAATTTTAGCCGTCGTCGAATAACTTACAATCATTAAAATTCATGAGCGACAAGGGGGTACAACGCAGAAAAATACGACAGACGCGTATCAAGGAAAGGAGGAAAAAAAAATAAAGAATATCGAAGAGAAAAAGAGAGTAAGAAACAAATTTTACCGTCGAGATTTTTCACGATTCCCTCTAGTCCTTAATCCCATCCCTCGTTTGTTCTGGCTTCCGTAATTGGCACGCGGATACGAATAGAGGAAGGTTGTTATATGGATAAAAGAGAAGAAAACTGATTTTTCTCGTGGATTTTGATGCTTATAGTTTGACTTTGACAGACAATTACTCGGCTTTATCAGTCACATCAATTTATCATTATTCATCAAAAAGAAAATGCAACAAATAAGAAACAAAAAATTCAAATAATGATGCTTTAATTCAATATTTACGGAACTACGAGCAAAGTTATTTACTTGAAACAAGCGATTTTCTAAAAGCGAAATTTATTATAAAAATTAATTTTGAAGTTTAACTTTTAATGCGGAATATTATAAATGACTTTCTGATAACTTTAAAACTATTTAAATAACAATTGAGCAATTTAAAAGTTTTTCTTCGAGTAAATTTTTTTTTCTAGGCTATGGTAAAAGGTACACGTATTTGCATAAATTAAAAGTTCAAAAAAATACTTTTCTTGATTTACATAAAAATGAAATGTCATGAATCAAATTTTTAAACAAATTTTTTTCAACTAATGTAAAAGCCAAAAATTATACAACTTCAATTTTTTTTTATTATATGATTATTACGATATAAATTAAACTAGTTTTATTGGTCATAAAATTTCTGAATTTGTGATTGAAGTGTGCGTGTGCAAAGCATTTTTCGTTAGAAATGAATAAAAAATGCTTTGCAATTTTTTTAAAGAAATTGTTTAAAATTAAAAGCAAAATAAGCAGCCAAAAAATATTCAAAATATACTTATAACTTTAAAGTGGGAGAATAATTCATTATGTAACTAGGGAGTAAAGTGGCATATTTCTATCAAGGAAAAGTTTGCGAGTCGAGCAAGCGAAGCGAGGAGAGTAAATTCTCGAGAGGGAAATTAGATTTTACTCCCGAGTTGCATATTGTGCTTTATTCCTACCTCAACAGTGGCCAAATATTAATATTTAATGAAAAAATTTACCAATTTATTAAATTTTGTTTCTAATTTTAAATATACATTTCTCCCGCGAAATTCTAGAAATTGGAAATATCTTTCTTTCGGCTCGCTTTTCGAGATAATAATGTGGCCATTAATGTTGAGGTAAAAATAAATACAATTAATTGGCAGATATAGAAAAGCTTTTACGTTCTATATTCTAATTTAAAATCGCATTACTTTTCAGTCAGGACAATTTTAAAAGAATCAATAAATTCTTTTATTTACAGATACGAAGAAAGTCAATAAGCCTATTTTTAAAACAAATCTTTAAAAAGTCTTTCTTCGCCCAATTCCAAATAGTCTGTAGACGAGGGCGCTTGAAAGTTTAATTCAAGTTTTCGATGAAAATGGGGCATAAAATTATGTCTCTTTAGAGGAGAAAGAGAGAGAAAGAAAAGAGTGCCAAGCCACAGAAAGGAATAAATTTGTCGAAGACTATTAGATTCGTTACGCTGTGACTCTATAGTCTCGTGTTCTTTAGTTATTTAATAATGCAATAACATTGAAACGCGTGAAATGGTGAGAAATTATTACAATGGCTTTTCCGTGTAATGATCATTATGTAAGCGATGTTATTAATGCTAACCTAAATTAAATTTTGCAATGCAAAAGTGTAAAAGAATAATTAAATTTCAATATGTTTTTTTGAAATTTACCTTTTTCTTTATTAAATTTTAAATGAAACAACGGAAATTTCATTTCAAATTTAGTTCAATTATACAAATGAAATTAGAATTTTGATTTGTAAAATCTAGCAAATTAAACAACAAATGTAAACATATTTTAATGAAATAATTGCGTTAATATTAGTTATATTCCATATAATTTAATTAGCTATGTTGCAAAATATTTACGGGGAATATTTTACGAAAAATATGTTTCAATTATAATAAATTGTTTTTTGTTTTCGTTTTTTTCATTATTGTTTCTTTTAATTTGCTTCTATCATATCATTTCTTTTTTAATTCATAAACTTTTTTTGATAGAATTATTAATTTTGACATTTTCAACTGTAATATCGTTCTTGTTTATTTATTTTGCGAATACATCAATATTACTGTTTTTTAAAGTTTTTTGCATTATTAATAAGTAAAGTCCATATCTACCACTTCGAAAAAAATTCAGAATAAAAATGACAATATTCTAGTAAAACTTTTTGTCACTTATGATTTTTAAAACTTAAAAACAAGCGCACAATTCTATGTATTTTAAATATTTAAATTTGCCGATCAAATAAAAATGTGAATAATTGAAAAAGCATATTGTTTGTCTGTCGGTATGTGTAACAGTAATTTAAAATATCTATTATTTGTTTAGTGCATATAACAGTAACATATACGTAATGAAATAGTCATAGCTTTGGAAATTCAGTACACACGCGCTACAAGCATTCTCTTGAAGCCTCTAAAATCCCTACAAAGCAACATCCTTACACACAGGAAGAGAGCATCCCTTATATACCTAAAGCATTCAAGTTCTCGCTATACTAGGCAATCCAATTTCCGTTTTCAACACAGCTACCGCCGACGACGACTACAACGTGTCATCCTAGCATTTCTAATCCGTAGCCTCTCTCTGGACGAGCAAAGCGAATTTCGCACTCAATGTGTGGTACTGGCACTACTCTCGCGCTACTGCCACTGCTGCCACTGCGAAATTGGAAAGCAGAGAGCCTTTTATTTTATTTCAAACTCGAATAACCTTTCTTCTTTTGTTTTATACCTTTTACTGATTTTTTTTATTTTATTTTATTTTTTTGTTTCCGTAAACTTATGAGTAGAAACTGATGTTGAGATATGACAAAATAAGATGAGCTTTCTAAAGAAATTAATTATGTATAGAGTATGAAAAGATTTTAATGGAAAAATATACCTTCTCATAATATAAAAAGGATCTCTTCATAATCTAGATGAGTATTTTTTTTTTTTTAAATTTATTTTTCATGTGAAACGAGATAGCAACATCGCAGTTCTGCCAAGTTTTAAAATCTTATTTAAAAAAATTTTAAAATATTTTTGTGTGCTGTACCTTCATTTCATTTGCCGGAGGGCATCGCGTAAAAAAATGTTTACAAATTTTTAAATATTATTCGAAATTTGAAAACTTGCAATATTTGCATATGCTGTTACGTCTTCTTAACGAGAAGCTTACGTGTATATTAAAATGTAACAACCATTATATAACAATAAAAATAAAGATAGAGTATGAGTTATTTCAGTTAGTTTTGTTATTTTTAATGCAAAATTCAAAGATTAGTCCTGGTGGAAATCGGAGCATCTTAACTAATCAAAGTATTAATTTATGACCAAAACCAGTTGCATAATGGTAAAAATGACCTAGTTGTGGTCTAAAACTATTTTCAATTTCAACTGAGGATGCTACTGTAGGAATTTAATCTTACTGTAGTATACTCTAACCAGTACAGTGGTTATGGCTCGTTTCTGTTTACAAGTAATATTAATATTATAAATGAATTATATGAATCATGTTGTTTAATTTTAATAAAAATAATTTTATTGTTGCACAAAAATGGAAAAATGTTACTTAACAATTAAAAATAAATAAATATTTTATTCTTTATTTTTATAGATAAAAATAAAATTTAAGATATGAAAGTTTAAGCTTTTATATTAAATTAATACTTAATAACAATTAAATTTTATGAAATTTTTATGTAATTACTTAATATAAATAAACAGAATTTTTATTTTTCTCAGAATTGATTTTTCTTTAATGAGAAATCAGGTTATTTATTTTTACAACTTTTCCAAATGCGAAAAAAAGATCAATTTTCCCAGTCTCTCTGTGTCTCTTTCTTCGTAGAATTCATCATCGCTCAAAGCTTAAAAGTCAAACGAACTCCATCATTCGCAGACTTACAGCTTTCTGTTTTCTTTTTTTTTTTTCTTTATATTTTTTTATTCCTTTCGACTTCGATTTACCACGAGTATGTGAAATGAAAGAAACGTATTTTGCCTTTCTGAGAGTTAAAATTCGAGAAAGCAAGAAACGCTTGTATAAGCAAATTGAAAACTTGCTCATTAGCTTTTCAACTACGCTTTTTTTTTCACTCGCAAAGTATTTTTACGCGAGAGACGATACTGTTGATGAGGTTTGAAGGGCGAGAAGAAAAAGGAAAGAAAACAGAAAAAGAAACCGAGAATGAGATTGAGTTTTTGTGAAAGAGATTAACGTTTGATTCGAGATAAATTAGATCTTGGGGATTTCGTTTGATAAGTAAATAAATGGAATTCAGTTGAAAATAAACGATATATGTCTAGCGTGGATATAGAATGAATTTTACATCCAACGCTTTAAAGAGTATCGACGTTGCAGATTTTTATAAAAAATTTGAATTTTCATTTACATCACGTCTTTTAATTCATAATAAATTATGTTAATAAACATATTCAAATTTTAATTATAAAATGTTAAATAATACATTGTTTAAAGAAGGAGCTAATGAATATTTTATGATAAAATTTTAATTTTAAAGCTGGAAAATCCATTAATTATTGTTAAAAATCCATTTTGATATAATACTTATTTACCATCTATACAAAAAACTTACATGTTGATATTCAACAAAAGGGTTTATAAAAGAAAAAATAGAACATCAAAATGAAAAAAGAAAATGGGAGAATCGATGGGAAAAAAAAGAAAAGAAAAATTTTGAAATCTAACAATAGCATCACCGCATTTCCGTTTGAAATCCAATCACAGAGATACGTCAACAATCCACCAATTTTCTCCAATCACGCACGTACGCAACAGACGTGTCTGTCTGCTTTTTATTTTAACGTTTTATTCTTCTTTTGTTTGTTCTCTTTTTTTTTGGAATCGGACCATTTTTCCTGATATAATATTTTATGTTTTTTTGCTTTTAATTGTTTCTGTAGAATGTATAATGTATGTGGCAGGAGAAATCAAAATGGTTTTTTCATGTTATTTTTTTGGGATGGAAAAAGAAACTGATTTCAACTGATTTGATTGAAAATAAAATGCAAAAATAATGTAGCAGGAAGAGTAAGCTGGTAAAATAAAAAATTTGAATATGTAAACGACGAGTTTCCGTTTTTTTCTATCGGATAAAAATATTGTCAGGGTTTTTTTATTTTTTAATACCGTTGCATTTTCGTTGAGCTAGCAACGAATTTGCATCTTAAATTTATCTTCATAATTAGAATTTGTAATTAATTTTTTAGAATAAATAAAAAAAAAGGAAACAAATAATAATTTAGCCATGGTTACATTGATATGTAAAGTATTTTCTTTGCCGTTCAGCAAAGTTGATACCTTACTTGAAACTATCTCGCAAGTTTATTATTTAACTTTGAAAACATATCTTAATAATCATGAAAGCATCATTCTACATTTAAAAACTCTTTACCTGTAAAGCTCCCCAGACAAAGTTTAAAAGGTACTCAGCCGTAACTCGAAACATTTTGCACCGAAAAAAAAAAACATTTTGTTCGGGTGGAGAAAAGAAAACTTGTAGGTAAAGCTTTGAAAGCCTGGCTGAACACATTTAAGTCATTTGTTTAGCGCTGGGAGGGAAAGTTTTTTAAAATTCCGAAGCACGTACGTCACGAGGGGTACACAATATAACCCGGTGCGCACAACACACGCGACATGGATAAAAGAAACACGAGTATAATAAAAAAAAAGAGGAAAGAAACTGGGGGAGAGGTTAAAGGAAGGCGAGAGTGAAAAAAAAAGGTACTGTAAAGTAAAAGTGCGAAACGAAAGCTGCTATACGGTAATCCTGTACGTTACAAGGGTGTACGAGAAATGAAAAAAAAAAGGAAAAAAAAAAGATTGACATAAAGATTGATAGATTGTTTAATGGCGTGAACGTTAATTTTACAGACAGACGACTGGACAGAATTTATAGGAAGGCAATAATGAAGTTTAACAGAATTGCGCGTGACAACATTGACTGATGGTAATTAAATGTATTTACCATTAGGTCTACATGTAACTGTATAATGCATTTTCCTTTTTATTGGAGTAGAGGATAATAAAATGTAGAAAGAAAACATGTTTATTCTGGATTTGAAAATTTCGTTTTTTAAAGGTAGAAATTGTTGGAACATTAATTTTAAACGAATTTACACTTGGTTATTTTCACAGTCTGTTATTTTAAAATGGACATTCTAATTTTTTCCACTAACCTTAGCAGCAGCAACTAAAGAGATATTTCGAGAAACTAAAATACAGTTTTCGTAAAGAAGAAAATGCTCGAGGAGCGAACGAAATCTAAAGCGTTAGCAAGAAATCCAATCCTCTACAGGATTAAGTTCCGTCCGGGTAGGAAAATACTGTTTGAACAAGAAGTGGTAAACTCGGGAAAACTCTTCTTGCTGGTAAAAGTTTTGGGGGAAAAGCCCCCCCCAGCTACACTAGAGCCACCCACTTTAATGTAGCACCATCTAGAAATCAGTTGCGCTTTCGCGTATGTCAAAGGTTAACTTGCGTAGTTTACGCGATAAGCCAAGGAGCCAAAGACACTTCATTTAATCAAATTCCACCTTGGCTCTCCTTTGAAGAGGAATTTGATTAAATACGATGCTGGAAGCTACTTCGCGACACTACATGTTCAGTATACCCGAGACTCTTTATCTTTTAGAGTTCAAGATTTTGAAAAATGAAGCGACGAAATTCCATGTTGTAAGCAATGCTAACTTTATACTTAATATTACATTGAGGCCAAAGTTTCGATCACTTATGGTTTGAAGAAAATGAGATTGATATTATTATGATTATGTTTTTGCAGATTTTAGAAATGGAAATTAGTAATTCAAAATGTTTTCATAGTTTATAAAAGTATAGCTGTTTATTTTTAATTTAATTTTAACAGGAAGTAAAATTAATTATAGCATAAATTTTGTTTGAGAAAAATTTACTACAATTTTTTTTATTCTAATTAAAATTATTTTATTTTTATTAAATTTTTATATTATTAAAATAAAAATTGATTCAGTATTTATTGATCTCTTTTTTATCATTCAAACGTTGAATGATATATGTTTTAAATTTTTGTATTTATTTAATGTACTTAAAATTCTATTATTTTTTGAAAAAAAAAAAACTTTTTTTTTCGAAATTTGAAATAAAAACAAAAACGTAAAACATTTACAATCGTCACTAGGATCTAGAAAAGCAGTACTCGAAAATATACAGAGCGCTATACATATAACATATTCTTCGTACAAAGGCAGCAGCAGCACAAGCTGCGCGCGGTCGAGCGTGAAAAAGCATCGAAAAGGTAACGGTAGAGTAAACGTAAAGTATGAAAACAGAAAGTTTTGAGAACGGCATTGCGCAAAAGCTAGCATAAACGAGAAAGAGAGTACCTTTGACTTCTATATACATATAATAATGTTTTTATAGGCCAGCAGCAGTCGAGTGAAGATGCTTCTTTCTCTAGCGTAAGAGAATGACTCTCTTCTCTCTTCCTCGTGTAGTTGTAATCGACCGAATGACGTTGAATGTGAAGTGCTTTTATAATTTATAAAGTCAAAAGTAAGCGAACGAGTTCCTTTTTTTATTTCTTGTGGGCGAAAACGATTGAGATGTAACTCCTGATCGTCGAGGGCTTTTTGTACAAAGCCAAGTTTCACTTTTTAATTACGAAGGACGATAAGATTCTTGTTCGACGGATTACTTGAATTATTCCTTAGTCATCCTAGACCATTAGTCAGTTACAGATAAATTTAAAGTTAAGACATTCGATAAGTTAACTTTTAATAAGATACTTTAAAATCAAATTACAAAAAATTCGTTTCAATAGTCGGAAAAAAGGTATGGATAAATTACTCGTCTAAAAAGAAACTTAGAAATAATTGAGTCAATAATTTGATTGATGAAATTAAAGGCCACGTTAAAAATGAATACTGTAAAAAAAATTTTAAAGTCTATTAAAAGTAAAATGGTTTATTTATACATCTAAAGTATTCAGCGAAACGAGTTATAATTCGAGAAAAAAAAAACGAAGTAAATGGAACGACGTCATTAATAACGTTATTTCAAAGGCATTTTCCCATTTTGATATCCAACGAATGAATCTCGAGGAGGAGCGCGCGCCAGCGCAAAATGCGAGAACTTAATCTTCGGTTTGCCGACTTCGTTCTCGAAAAAGATCGACGTATCTACATTAGCAATCTCTTGCCTATCAATCACGAAATAGAGCGCGGGTGTAGCTACTGCTGCTTTTTATCAGGCACACATACACACACACCAAACCCGGCAAAGGCAAAAGAAGATAAAACCGGACCTTTTTTACGTCCGACATCTTGTTAAGAAAACAGTGGAACATAAAATTTACAGTGGGTTTTAAACAAAATTTACGGTTAATTTCTTGTTCTTTTTTTTCCAAGGTATATGGAGTCGCTAAAAGAGAAAATTTTTTTAATGAAATGTAGCTGGATAATAAAAGATACAATCTTTAAATCTTGAATTTATTTTTTAAAATATATATGATTTCAGTACAATTAAATAATACTGAAATTTCCTATCAATATATTAATTTATTTTATTAATCATGCGTAAGAAACTAATTTTTAATTTTATATAGTTGTATTTTTATTTTTTTTAATTTCTTCAAAGTCATACTTTGTTCCCAAAAAGTTGAAAATTACGCTACAAGTATTTCACGAAAAGATTATATTCTTGTTTTTCTTAATTTTTAATAAAAATAATCTTAAACTTCTAAGAGCAGTATTTTTCACTTATTTCGAAATTTAACTTTCATGAAAAAAAATCAATTAGACCGTCTTTCAATAAATGATAAATTAAAGTTAGTAACTGTCTGGGTCATGAGACATTTTTCGACAATTAAAAGCTTTTCTTTATTCATATAAGAATTGATAATGCTTACTAAAAAAATATTCGTAAATTTATATAAAAAAGTTTTCTCTTATGAGAGATGAAAAACATAGAAATGATTCTGTGATATTTTTGATAATTGGGAAAATGAACATAAAAGTTATACATTTAATATAATTTATCAACATAAAAAAAATCTTGAAAATTATCATGCGATAGATTCGGTTAATTTTAAATTTTTTGCTTGAAAAAATAAACTAATTTATATTTACCAAAATTTCTTTTTTATTTTTATTTTATTTAACGTCGCTGTATTTATACTATTATTACGATGCTAATTAACGACAGAGGTTTTCAGAATGATTGTGAACAAAGCACATGTATCGTACAGTGGTGCTTGTATAAATCAGTCGAGAGCGGGATTCGAACTCGAGTCCTCGAGATTACGAATTCATCGCTCTACCAGCTGAGCTACGACGACCTCTTCCAACCAGACCTGCAAAGCGATGAAACTGTGCCTAAAGAAACAAACGAAGGATTGCAAGAACCTACATTACATATATTTTACCCTGGAAGAAAATTGACCATATCTTAAGTATAATTGCTGGTCAACAAATGTTAAAATGACACTTATCTAGAAATTTTTTTTACATCATTTCTAGAATTTCTAGATAAGTGCCATTTTAACATTTGTTGACCAGCAATTATGCCTACAATATGGTCAATTTTCTTCCAGGGTATGTACTCATTAATAAATAAATGATGACTAATTTATTTATTTTAGATTTCTACAGGATAAGAGCCCATTTACTTAGTTTTTTTTTTAATTTTACTTCGACTAATGTATTGATCGATTCACAACTTCGATGCTAAACACCAAAAATCTGGAAAAATATTGTATAGCAAACAATGCTTCCACGAAATTCGACCTGACGGCAATTCAAATCCGCGCCCTTCGAGTTACGATTGTGTCAACCGGTAAGTCACTTCGATATAGCGCCTTAACCACTTATGCCAGTCGTTCCTCTTATTATTTGCTACCATTTTTTAAATCTATAGTACTATTCTCAAGCTGCTATTTTAAGATGGATCTTTAAAAAAGACAAAATAAAAAATTCAAGTTTTTCTTCGAAAAACATATTTTGATTATTTTAGCATTGATAATTGTGTTACCTACATAAATAAAAATTGTTTTAAAAAAACGCGATGGATTATTTTATTATTGTTATTCAAACCAATTAAAAATGTAAAAATAACTTTAAAACAGAGTACTAATAAAAATATTTTTTCTATAGGTCAAATATTAAAAGAATTGCGGATTCAGTTTTATAAGCCATATAAATTTTTAATATAGCCGAGATACAGATCAAATTCTATGTCAGAAATATAAAATTTAAGATGGCAAATTTAATATGAGCTAAGACGACAGATGTAATTTTTAAAATCATTCAAGTTTAAAGCGAATGCTAAAAGTAGATCTGTCATATCAGATATCCAATATTTTAAAAACTTTGTATTTTTAATAACAGATTTGCATTCGACTAACCTTCAAAGTACGTAGCATAAAGTTTTTAGTGCATTAAATTTTAAAAATCAAGTCACTCACATTCGTCAGCTTAAATTTTATACTTTTTAAATTTAGATTCTGAATGTAGAGCCATTAGATATACTAAAAAGTTATTTAATGGCTTAAAAAGAAAGTACGTTTGAAAAATCCCTTAAAATTAGTTTATATTATTTTGTAATTTGTGGTCTGAAGAAAAGTCTCCGTAAAATAAAAATAAGAAAAATATTCTATACGATTTTAGTCTCCTGATCCTCGAGGGTACGATCCTTTGTCAGAAAGGCGTCGAGGCGAAACGAAACGCTGGGGCACATCTTTCCTCTGAAACCAACGTGGCTTACTGAATTCCTGGACCAAGTAGCATCTAGAGAATTACGCAAGCATGCATAAGAGAGGGCAGAGAGAGAGAGAGAGAATGCGCAAGAAGGATAGACGGAGAAAGAGGAAGAGAGAGAGATGGCAGTATTCACTAATTACTGCCGTGTCGTCGCACATTACATGACCCTTTCTACAGCACATGTGTCTCTTTGTATTTTAAAGGGATCGTGCAGACCGGTAGCTTGTGGGGTCCATCTGGAACGTTGGAATTTCGGCGTTGTCGTCGTAACTTGGTGTCATATACCTGCATAATTTAGAGTGAAATTTCAAGGATCTGTGCGGTTGTTAGGTTAAATTTCGTGGAGTCATATTCTCCGCTAAAAAACATTATTTATACTTTGTTTTATTAATATTAATTCGCAAATCTTTTTGCTGAATGAAAATTAAGTGCGATTCAACAAACTAATATTAAATTTAAGCTAAACACAAGTCTATTGTTATGTGTAATCTGGTCAAAATTTTAATACAAGCTCAAATTTAATAAATGAATATGGAGATCAGAGTATGCGAAATGAATTTAATTTAAAAATAATTACTGCAATATATTAAAATGTAAGTAATAAATATATAAAGTCACGATATGTGAATTCCATTATTTCTGCCATAAAATTTTATAATTTCACCTTTGATTAAATATGTTTTAGAATAAAACATTTACATGCAATTTTCATCAGAATAATCAAATTTATCGGGATACAGTGAAATTATTGGAATAAATTTTGTTTTCGAGACAAGAATACTCAATCACGTCATGCAGAAATCATGTGACAAGTCAAATGAAAAAGTTTAAAAATTTTCTGGTTTCGATCATTTAGAATGTCATGAAATTGATATCTCTCCACTCACATGAATATGGATGAATCTCATTGGCAATGGTGCAACTAACTCCATCGATGTATGTATATATTTTTAAAAATACGCAAAATTTATGTAACTCAATGTGATAGACGTTATCATATTTATAACGAATAACGTATCATATTGATATTTTATTTTAATTTTAGTAGTGAAAAACATAACAAATATTTTTAAGATTATCATCAAAAAATGAAATATAATCCTTTTATAAAAACATTATATCAATTTAATGTCTTTTAAAAAACTCCTAAATATAAAAAAAACCTGAAACCATTAATGAAATGACGATTGCCATCAAAGATATTCAAATTAATTAAAGCAAGTAATTAAATTCTTATTCATAGTCAATTATAAGTTGCATCATAATTTTTCAGACAATATTACTAAAGTTTCATGAAATTAAAGCTCCTATTTTCATCAAAAGATGGTATTAACTATAAATTTATAACTTTTTCTTTTAATTACCCATGATCGATATTTAATTAAAATTTTTGCTCCACCACACATGCAGCTTTTTACTCGGACTTTAAGACAAGCACAAAAATGTCAATTTATTTCAGCTTCATTAGCAATCTCTTATTTTTTTTTTTCCATTCATCTCAGTTCTTCTATCGTCCTATATTTTTCCAACTATTTTACAGTTCATTCCATGTTTTCCTATCTTTTTTTCTAAAAGAAAAAGAAATAATACAAAGAGAAAAAGCGAGACGGAGAAAACAAGTACGGAAATTTTCTGGATTAATCACGGAAGAATTGTTTTCCGAGGACAATGGTGGTCAGATCCAATTCGTAGAGTGCCGTGAAAATGAGCGTAAGAGACCGAAGGGTATGTACAGAGAGATAGTGTGTTGTAAAGACAGTTTTTTATTTCAGAAAAGTCTCAGCTGAAAATCCCATCAGATTCTTGTTTGTTTACTTGTTTTAAAGCCATTGGATTAAGAGCCCTGTGCTCCGATAGGAAAAAACTTAATGATTTTTCTTTCCAACTATCGAAGAATTTCTTTGTTTTCATTAAAATGTAAATGTACGTTATTCAAGAAAAAAAATAAGCATGAAAAAATATTAAATGGATTATGCGCTTGTAATGCAGAAGGTTAATTATGCTTTTTTTGCTTTCTTTAAATCTTGTAATACGAGAAAGAAAATTAAGTTAGTAAGATAACTTTTTACGTGGGTTAAATAAAGCTTTCTAATATTTCTTCAAAGATGTTTTTCTACATTAAAAAAAGAATTTTTTGAAACTTAATAGCATTTACTTTTATTTTTCAAGTTTAATATTATTTCTTCAAGATAATTTAAATTTTTAATGGTAAAAGAATTCTTTTTTTTTGTTTATCAAAAATAAATGATTTGAATAACTTATTCTATATTTGTAAAGATAAACTGACAGTTTAAGAAATTTTAAAAGACAGTTATTGAACAAACGTCAATTAAAGTAAGAATCTCGAGTTCTATAAAAAAAATCGTATCATTCTTATTTTTTTTCAATAGACGTCAGTCGTCAATAATTTAGAAGGTCTCGTCGGAGGGTTAAACGCTTCTCGCAGTTACCTCCTCCATACATAATTGAAAACTGCATATTCCAATAAAATAAGAAAAGCCGAGAATAAAAAAGAACAAAATCACTCTGAAAGTCAAAAAAAAAAAAAAGAAGAGAAGATGGAGAAAACGAGAGCTTTGAAAAACTTTCCCACAGGGAGAAAGAGAGCAGCCAAGAAATGCAAGGTTCGCGGAAACTTTTTTTTTTCTTTTTTTATTCTAACTGTAGAAGGAGAAAGGGTCCAAGAGTAAGAAGAGGCAGTAAAGAGCCTTTGGCTTGTCGATAAAACACGTCTGCATCGATATATGGATTTTTTACACTGCCGTAAATACATCGAATGCAGACGAGCCTCTACGATGTCTCTCTTTCTTTTTTTTTTTCGTTTTCTTTCATGGCGTTGGTTTGTGGAAAAAGGTAAAAAAAAAGAGAAAGAGCTAGACGGACGGAAGAAGCGAGCAAAGCGAGGAAAATAAAGACGTCAAAGCGTCATAACGGATTATTAGTGTATGAAAGAGAAGAGAAAATGGAGGAAAAAATTATGGCAATAGTGGAGAGAGAGAGAGAGAGTAGGCAAGAGTATTACGATGGACCGAAAAAAAAGGGGAAAAAAAAATTGATGTGTACAAATGGGCGGTATTTTCGGGTGAAGAACGTTTTTTTACGCGGTAAAATTTTGATGCATAACCTTTTTACACTGAATCTCTTTGATCTATCAACCATGAGAGAATATTTTTAAATATACGCGCACCCGCTGGAGGTACGTTGAGTGTACGTGCAATAAATTCAGTGATAAAATACTCGAAATTTAGTATTAACGGGCAAAAAGAGCTAGAAATAAATTTTAGCAAAAAAGTTTTATTACATTCTTATTGAATAAATTATTATTACGACGTGTATTCGTCAAAAATGAAGTGACTTTTAAAATAATTTTACAATACATTAATTTTGAGTGAATTTAATGTTAAACTAAAGGTACAAAATAAAAAAATATAAACTTCTTTTGACGTGTAATAAATCGACGAATAATCGTTGAAATTTTTAAACAAAAACTCTGGAATAAAGCAAATAACAGCAGCAAAATTTTAAACAACAAAAAGAAATGAGTAAAAAAAAAGCAACGTGCCGAATCTAAAACAAAGGGCCAGAAAACAAAGACAAAAAATAGGCGTAAAGTTTTAGCTAACGCCAAGTTTTCTCTATATACCCGACTCCAACTCTGCATTTCATTTTTCGCGCTCTCACGCGTCCGAGAAAAAGTTGTGTCGTCTCTTTCCATGCTAGTGCGGGAATGAAAATGAAAAAAAAAAAGTAGATAAAAAAAAAGAAGCCGAAGCTTGAAGCAGCATCCGGCCACGAGACAAGAACAAAGGACAGAAAAGAGGTCGGACTTGGCAACTGAATTTTTATTTGGTAGAAAAGTTTTTGGTAAAAGCCAAGATCCATTTTTGCTTGCCTCTGTCGATTGTCGTCGTATTAAAGCGAAAGTTTTTCGCGCTTTCGTTCTCTTCCTTTTTTTTCCGCGGCGGCTTCGAACGATTTACGCTGGCTTTAGCTTTTGTGTAGATAAACTTGGAGAATTTCTGTGTTACTTTGTGATTTTATGCTCTTCTCTTTATATACGTATTTACGAACGGATAAATGCATTCTTATGCATTCCGTTTATGTATAGAAGAAACTAATTATTTATCGCTAATCGTAGATCTAGTTGAAAGGCTCCATACAATTTGTTTTTATTGGCAATAACTTTTTACAATATTAGCAATTTAAACCAAAAAACATATTGTTTTTTCTTGTGCATAACTGTCAACATATGTACAGACTGTATATATTTCATTAAAAATTATATTTTCTCTCTGTCAATTAACCTGCTGTATAACATTTATTTAACTTTTTTTATAAAGTATTTTCCATTACTTTAATTTTTTAATTCAACTGACAAAAATTAAATTTAGAATCAAACAGAATCCTCTAGATTTAAGGAGATATTCTTCCCACTAAACAAGACAATAGAATTTCTCTAGATTCAAAAATAAAAGTATCTCATGCTTGTCTGTTTTATTAAAATATATTGTAGCTGGATCCTAATGAAAATACGCTTAAATAAATAATTAAGTAAATTTGAAATTTTAATGAAATAATATAATATTATTAAAAGAAAACCCATTAAATTATAAAAGAATTCTTTTGGTATAGTTAAATATTTGATATAAATCTTAACTATTTTTATTTTGTTTAATATATCTTTAGCGAGAGCAAAAAAGATGGTGTTACAGGAATACATCGGTCGGTTATCATAAAAACCAATAAATAAGTCTACGTGCACGCGTGTGCGTATTCTAATCACTGTTAATGTTAATTAATTTTTAACGAAAGTCTTTAGACTTGATCTACAAGAACATTCTAGAAGTTATAATTAAATTCTTTCGATTATGAGTGTGTGAAAAGATTTAGGAGATTTTCACTTTATGGAAACGAAAATATCATGATGAAATTATAGCCAGAACTGGCGTCTTTTTTCTAAACATTAGAATTGAGAGTACAATATTTTTATTTTGTTAATAAATTTAGTTTGATGCAAATTTTTAATGCCAATTAATTTTAAAGATGAAAAAGATATTTTTTGATTCTTGTAAATTTTTTGAGGATTTAAAGAATTTGCTGTTAGAAATTATTGAACTTCTGGACCAAACAACCATCTTTTAAATAATTTTCTTCAATTTGATTATTGCGCAAGTAGATTTTTGCTCTTGATTCAAAATTTTATTTTTGTACATTCCAAATACAACCACGAAAAAAATCCGTGGAAAAAGTATAAAACCTTGAGGCGAACTCAGTGAGATAAATCCTGTCGGGAAAAAAGTCTCTCTCTCTCCGAAATTGGTTGATGTATTGGAAAGTTCGATTTTTCAGATGATTTTTGTCATGACCCAAAACACCGAAAACTGTCCTTCCTGGAGTGTGAAACTCACTCGAGCGATAGTTACATGAAGCCAGTAGTAACAATGAAAAATATAGTGTATATCCTTTCGACTATAGACAGCACTTTTTTGCTATCCGAAGTATGCTTACAATACCAGACCAGTGCATCTGTCATATAAACTCAGTGTTATTTTTCTCGACTTTTAACATTATACATTCTTTTTCACAAAAAAAGGTTAGATAAAATCATTAAGTAGAATCATTAAAATCAAATTATAAATCATTATCGTGAAAACAATGTAGGCACAATAATTGCATTGAAAGTCATATAAAACTATCGCGCTCATCATCTCCCAGTATCTTAAAAATCTAATCTCCTTCGCCGTGATATTACAACGACGACATGCGGTAGACGAGGAGGATGCAGCATTAGAAAGTCTTAAGAGATGCTATTACGGGTTTAACGTCAAAAGAGTACCGCACGTGTCCCGTCTGTTCTCAACACGATTAGTCTCTATATAGCAGGACTTTTCACCGGCAAGGTCAACGTCTTTTCTAAGGCTATATAACGCATAGCTGCATGTATACGTCTATTAACCGACTCTCATCTCTATGCAATTTCGTCGCGTTACCAGTAAGAATGTTAAGGAGTGGTTATCGCACGGATAATAAATGTCTCTTTAAGAATCTTTAATCTGATCGGTAAATGTTGTTATATTGAGCGTCGATCATAAATTCTCGTGCCGTATTTGCTGCTATTTCTAATTTTAAAAATAAAACATTCAGTTTTACTTCACGAAGTATATTCCCCTTAATTTAGATATTTTCTTATCAACTCTTTTTTTTATTACGCTTTTAAAAAATTAACAGGTAATTTTTATTATGGATGTTGAACTCGGCGATAATTATTTTTACATTTTGTGAAAGTACGACGAGGCGCTTTTCACTTTCAAAATGAATTTTGAAAATAAATTTAAGTATGACAAAGTACTTAAAGAAAAATATGGCATTAAAAAAAGTATCATACTAATTTTTATTTCCCTCGGTATGAAAATTGAACTCCGGTAAAAAGTCTAGTACGTACGTATAATTTCTAATATGCAAATCGAACGATAAATATGTCATATAATCCATTTTTTTCTCCTTTATTATTAACCATTAATTACGAAAGTAAAAGATAGAGCAAAGTTCATAGACGTCGTTTAACTAGTCATTAACCAAAGCATTAGTTTAACCATAAACTTGCATTTGGCTTTGCATTGTCTACTTACAATGTAAAGCTGCACGTGACGCACGATTCGAGTTTAAAGATAAAATGTTGCCACGAACAAAGTTTATAAAGTCGTACACGTATAGTACAGACCTTGTGTGTGTGTATAAGAAAGTACCTGTACCACAACATAACTATCACCTGTTTTACGTATAACGTATCTCGCTACCGCTCTATTCTAAATACCTGCACACTTTTACATATATATATATCCACAATAGACGGATGTGTATATGCTCCGAACACTTTCTAATTATTCTTATTATGCTTTGCTGCTTTTTAAGACGTAATGTCTTGGGTATTCCGTGGTTTTGCTTAAAGCATTATTATTGATTTTCGTACTTCCGGATAAGAGAGCGAGAGTTTGTTACGTATTGCGCGGTTTTCTGTTGACCTTGTCAAATGCAAAGAGAGATACGGGTATGCAAAATTATTGCTTTGTAATTGTCGATCATAACACTATGAGTAATTTTCTTGAAGTTGAATTTTTTCTTTAATTGTTTTTTTCTCATTTATAGTTTCTAGTTTCTAAATTCAAATAAAAAAAGGTCGAAACTGAATTTGTAATATTGATCATGCATTGTTATATAGCCTTACAAGAAACATGACGTTTTAAGGTTATATTATACAACTTGGAAAAAACAATAATGATACAACAATCCTAAAGAACATTTGACGCGACGGCCGTGATGATGCTACTTCCTAAGGTAAATTTAGAATGATAAAATATTTTTTGGCGAATAAATCATGGTAAAATTTTTAAAAATAAGTTGCAGCGATAATTTTAACGCGTCGGCTTTATTTATTAACCAGAGAAAAACAAAGGAGGTTGTATGAAACACGTAAACATTATTCAGTGATTTTTAAGTTTATGACATCATCAAGCGGCTTCGCCAACTCAAGCGAAACCTGAAACTCTAGCTAATAGATATACCTTTACCCTTCTCATTATTTTATACATGACATTTAAAAATTAGTCTAATAAGATTCTTACAAAATAATATTTTAACCTGAATTGAATGATTTTTTGTATGTTAAAAATTTGAACGTAATATTTATAGGCAAGGTTGAATAATTTGCGAATTAAAAATGATCATTGATCTTCCTTAGGTATGAAAAGAATACAGTTTAAACAAATAAAACAATACTCGATTCAACGAAAATCTATTTAGTCTAGAATTATTTAAAAAAATAAAAAAATTTTAAATGTGCATACACACACGCATTTACCTCGCATAGTTTACTGAAAAGTTAGTTTCGTTTCGTTCGCTTATACGTTAGCCAGTATAGTAATTAAAACGGTAACTGTAAACAGTAAAACAGTCCAGCGGCATAACTCGAGGCTAAAAAAATCCAGCATTTTTTCATCAACATTGTGCGCGTAAAAAAAAGACCAAGTCATATTTCGTTTCATGCCCGTATATACAAACAAAACGATTTTCCTCTCTCTCTCTCTTAATTGTAGTTTTTGAATATCGCCAGTTTGTCAGTGAAACTCAGAAAAACTAAATACAGTGCCGGAAGTTTACTTCGCTGATTTAATAAGCGCCCTCTGAGTGCATTTTGGTTGCGCAGATTAAGCAGTTCGTTAAATGGGAAAAAGTTTAAGTGTCGTCTAAAAATCAGAAAAACCAAAAGAGAACGAGGGAAAAAAAAACACACGTCAGCTTAACTACCGTCGCAACGAATTAGTCTGAGAGTGACCGAGTTTTCGAAAATTATTAGTTAGCTTTCGTTTCTATGTGGTTGGCACATTAAGGTACTTTCGGTTAAATAAAAGAAATTCAATAAACTTTTACTTCGACCTTGCTGGATCGTTTGTTGAAATATCAATAAAAGTTGGTTTAACTTACTACGTATAAATTTTTTTAGCAGCAGGAATAATGTAATGTTTATCTAACAATATAGTTTTAAAAAATTTGACTTCGCTAAAAAACGCTATTTAATGGAAATTTATTGGAAATGTTAGAAAAACAATATCGACAAAACAAATGTCTACTTTTTTACAATTTCATTTTATTTACTTTTCATTTAACGCAATAATTACCAATCAAATTTTTACCAACCAAATAGCTTGTTTTCGAAACAGAATGTTTAACGCTTAAATAAAATGAAGCTATTGTGTTTTCTGAACAAAATTAAAGTTGAACTAACTTTAGAAATAAAAATATCTAAAAATAAAAGTTTCAAAACTTAATAAACTACGTAAAACCAGATATTTTTCATATGGTTTCTTCCAAATTTTCTGAAAACTTGGTTATTTTATTTTTAGTTCACAGGTGAAATTATACGATTTCGTAGGTTTATTTCGTTACATAAAAAAACCAAATTAAGTTCCGTAGTTTTTCTTAGTTCAAGAGAGAGAAAAAAAAAGTAAGGAGACACGTTTACAAAGCCATAAAGTGTTTCGTTGTATTTATTTTGGTACGTTTTACTTTCCGTTTCAGTTTCTATTAAGTTTAGCAATCGAGCGAAACGAATTTCTGGCTCTAACCAAATCCGAACGGCGCTAAAATAGCGCAAACAATAGAAAACCTTCGAGAGTCATTCTGCTTTTTGGGTTTTCAATGGTGAACCACCTAATACCTTTTATGCAATGTTTTGCAAAACAGTTTATTGCTCAAAAAAAACTAAATTGAACTTTTTAAATTGAAAATATCCCATGGATAGAGAAAAATGTTAAATTAAAAAAAAACAAATCAAAATAAACTGTGAATATTTAAACGATTATTTTGATATGTAATAATGTATACACATATTGACATTTTTTGTATCAATAAATTTAGAGAAACAAGAAATGGAATGAATTCTTAACGGATCATTAATTATAAGCTAATCATCGGATTCGAAAGATACTAATTATGAATTTTTGAATAATCAACGAACTTTAGATTTGTTCATTAGTAGGTTAAACTTAACATTTTTAACGACGTCGAAAATGAAATAAAAAATTTATACCACTTTAAATTATGAGTGATGAGTCGTTTATTATGAATTGTTTATAATATTTAATTTGAGAAAAGGAGAAACATCAACTTTTAAGTATGTCAAGCATCAAAAATAACCTTTCTAAATGTTGAACGTTTGTGTTAATTATAAAAAAACTGGTTTCCGTTAAAATATTAAATTTTATATTTTTAACAGATATGGTAAAAGGTCATTAATCGAAAGTTATTGAAGAAAGCTAAACGAAGAAATTGACATTATTAACTATTTTATCAAATGCAATTTCAAATACTACATTCCAAAGCCTATGCTTCAGTATAATCAAGCTTTCAATAATATTATTTAAAAAAATAAATAAAATTTATAAGACTTGTACTTTGTTCAGCAATAACTGAATTTATTTTTCAGGGTATCAAACTTCAACATCCTCTTAATGTGAAGCTTATATAGATCAATATGATTGAAAAGTTTAAAATTTCAACGGGGAATGATAGACTTTAGTACTTCGATTAGTATTAATCCTTTAAATAAAAGTTCGAGGTAACGAAAGTTCTATTTGATTAAATAATAATATATAATAAAATTTATCCCTCATTTTGATTATTGTAACATTACAATTATGATAAAATAAAATAAAACTTGCACAATCAATGCATACACAGAATAAAAATTATACCATAAACATGCATTAATATTATACACATGACTGTTTAAATTTAATGGTTTAATACGTATGAAAACAGGCATGCAAATTTTTATTACAAACTCGATCGAGGAAATATTTTTCAATTTGCGAACTACCTACATTTTTAATTAATAAAAAATGTGCACGACTTAATTAAATATAATTGCGCAATATCATTAAAATGAAAAATGTATAAAATAATATTATGCTCAATAAATTTCAGGTTCGTTATTAATTATGCTACTTCAAAAGAGAGTGAATACCATCAATGACTTAGCTTTTGCAGTATGCATCTTCTGTAAGTCATACTCGCGCCACAGCCTCTGCAGCATTTAGGGCCTTTTCAGAAAGGGGTAAAAGGTAAAGGGTATCAGCGAGCCGGAAACACGATCGTTGGTTATTGTTATATTAAAGCCTGGAGGTTTCGCTTTTCCGGTTGCCCGAGCATAATAAGTACAGCGATACAACTAAGCACGAAACTAATCAGACGACAGACACTTTCGACTTTTTTTTTCAACCTTTAATTTCACACTTCTTTGAAATTGAGCTACATGCAATAATGCCTCGTTGTTTGCGTTTGCGCAAAAAAAGCAAAGTTTCTGGGATACCTTTTTTTTGGTTTTCATCCTATTGCAACTCTTTTACGGATAATGTTACATAATATAAGTTAAGAAATTGGGTTAGAACTGGAATTATGCATGAAATTGATACGATAAGTAGCTGTTCCATTGTTAATGAGATGCACGTAAAATCAATGCTTCTCAGAAAATATGAAAACTCTTGGCTATTGTTGTAAAAAGAATAAATGTCAATATTATTTTTTATCGTAATAAATCGACCACAAGACGTGCAACTAAAATAAAAAATTGCATGAGCTAATATAAATATTTTATTGCGCAATTTTTTACACAGATAGAAATTCGAATAAATAAATACAGAGTGCAATCTCGAACGGAGAAGCAATCGTACAAGTTTCAAACAGAAATTAAATTATATAAAAGAAGTCATAGAATGTGACGCGATAAATTTTCATGGGAATCGCGATTAACAATAGAATGTAAAAGTGAATTTAATAATCGCATTGTAAGCTTGGTAAATATAAATTTTTAATTATGGAATGGATTAATATGTAATTATAACTTAATTACGTAAGTGTATCAACAATAAATTTATAATGAAATTTCTTCTTAATAAATTATATGATTAGCTGTCATGTTTTTAATTAAGTCATGCGAAGATCATATGAATATGATACTAATTAATTTATTACTTCAATGAATAAAATATAAATATCGTTACACCAACCTAATTTTTATAATACTATAAAATCCTTAATAATTTTTTTTTGTTTGTCTACAATTTGCTAAACTTTATAGGTGTTAAGAATTATTTTTAAAGATACTTTTATTATTACAATAGTAGAGTATTAAATGATTATGTAATACTTCCAAGCTCACAATGATAAATAGTTGAAAATTACCACTGACTTTACTGATCATAAATACTTGTTAAGGATGATGGTTACGTTTATAGTTAACAATTTACAATTGTAAAAAAGATAAAATATTCCAAGAAGCCTCAAAAGTTTTTTTTTTTATTATCAATTTAAAAAAACAAATAATAATTATTTCATCAAAATTGATAATGGTTGTGTTTACATTTAAAAAGATCGTAAATTATAATAAGTTATTAAACAAATAAAGGATGACCCTGGCAAGAGTGTTTGTAGTCATAACATAATTGCTTTTTATTTTTAGATTTGCATGGACTGTTTAAATTAAAAGTTACATTATAATTTTTAGTTTAATTGTAGGTCATTGCATTTATACTTATGATATATTTTAAATGATTTTTTTAAAGTGTATTTTTTTTTAGAGTTCTGATGATTTTATATCAATTTAGATATGATCTGAAAGATTTTATATACATATAAAAAAATTTACATTGGACTGCATCAACCCAATTTTAATTTTTGAACAAGCTATTTCTGGATGTAAAATGAAAAAAAATATCTGAAAAAAGTAAATTTTTCGAAGTTTTACTCTTCTAAAGGTTTTTTTGGTTGAAGATTTCACAACTTTTCTAAAGTTAAAAGTTTTCATTTTTTCAATAAAAAAAGACATAAATCTTCTTTTAAAATTATTTTTTTCTTGCGAATAAAAGTCAAATTTCTTGGGTTACTTAGATAGATGAGATAAAAATAGAAAATATAATATTCGACTTCTATTAAATTAATAAACTAAATACCTATACTAGCAATTACTGGAAATAGAAATAAATAGTGGCCTAAACCACACTTTTGTTTTTTAATTCAGTTTTGTTTTTATATAATTTCTAAATCATCATTAATTAATTTATATTAAATTATATAAATGCATTAATTTCTGTAAATAATAATAATCATTATATTTTAACTAATGTTTAATTCTACAATTTATTTATTTAATTTTAATGATTTCAGGCTAAATTTACGTGTGCCAATGATTATTTATCTTGCAGTACTAAAACTAAATTACTCATAATTTCATTATAAATTGGAATATGATAAATAAACAAGAGTTATCTTTAATCTAAAATATAAACTACAATAATCATAAACAGAAATTTTTATTATTTAATATCAATATAAACTTCAACTGCAGAAATCCATGTAAATAAGAAATGGATTTTTTATGAACTTTAGTGCATTACACTTCAAAATATTTTGTTAATAAAATTTAAGTATTTATAGATCATTTATTTTTGTGAATATTAAAAGCGCCTGATTTCATTAAATGTCTGATTAATGTTATGAGATTTCTTTAATTATTAATATTAATTTTAAGTATTTTTAAAATACATTATCTGTTGACTGTTTAAAAAAAGCGTATATATTTGATTGAACAGACGTTTTATATGACATACTTTGATTTTATATAAATACTTTTATAAAATTGTAATCCTAAAAAAATTACAAAATAAGTAATATTTTATGTACAATATTTATAAAAAATTATTTACATTTTGTGAGTAGTCGCTATTTATGAAATAATAAGAAAATAAATCTGATGATTTTAAATAAAATTATTTATATTATTTCAAAATATTATATGTTTGCATATTAAAAATAGGAATGTGTCAACATCAATAAAGTGAGCCGGTGAGTGGTTCATTCGGTAGAGCGTTGGATTCGTAATTTCGAGGTTCCGAGTTCGAATCCCGCTCTCGACAGTCGATTGATAGAAGCACCACTGTGCGTTACATGTGCTTTGTTCACACGCTTACCAGCTCCGTAGCTGATTAGCATTACAAAATAGCATAAATGTAACGACGTTAAAAAAAGAATTAAAAAAAATTCCAAGTAGAGGCCGATAAACAGTTGATTTTATAAAAAGTAATATTGACTTTTTTGATTTTTGGCAAAAGTCGCAACTTTTATATTTCAATTTATTTTATTCATAAACTTTATAAAAACATAATTAATAGCACTTCATGTACCAAAAAAGGTATATGAATAAAATACTAATTATCTAATTTAAAAACTTCTATAATAATGATAATAATTATTAATTATTAATACTATCGTTCCTTAAATTTATGACACCTGCAATAATTAAATTACCAAAAAAAATAAAGAACTTTTTAATATAAAAATTACATAAAGTATCTTAAAAGAGAGAAAAAGGTTACCGTCACGAAAGCTACATTTCCCTTTCTTTCCAAGTCTCGTGATTCTGCAGAATCGTTCAAACTCCTCCCAAATTTTTCCTCTCTCTTTTTCTTTTCACTCTCCCTCTTTGCTCTTTGCTTTGATGAAAATTTATAGCATTTCATAAGACATAATGAAATGATGCACGCGTATAATTCGTAATCTTTTTTCGCCAAACGCTAATTTAAAGCAATTTTTTTTTCTTTTGCTTTCATAGAGCAGCATATTACGAAATGTTGCCCTGTAATTTGTCAACATCCGCGCTCGCGCGCTACATTTCATAAAAAGCGATATGCTTTCTGATACTCGAGAGCATCGATCTGTTACTACTCGAATGTGTCTGATGGAGGTTCTTGAGTATAGCGTTTTTTTTTCACCAGAAGAGCTATGCGGAGCGTAAAGAGCACAAGAGTGTCTCTTTATCGGTTTTTCTCGCATGTTGCATGGATTGATACGTCTGGGAGACAGGTTTTGAGAATTACCGACTTAATTTTGCATATAAGTATTTACGAGAAAGGTCACTGAACCGATCACGTATTATTTTCAGTGGTAAACATATACATTCATGTATTCATATCTTTATAATGACGGAAATAGAGTTATTATCAATTAGAGTTATTCATAATATATTTGAAATTGCAGAAATTTTTTTTTAAATTGAAGAAAAATATTTTTTGAATAAATCTGACGATGATGCAAAAAAATAGTTACATCGCCATTGAAAATAATCAAAGAAACTTTAAATAAAAAATCACTATTTTGTGGATTTTTTTTAATACTTTTATCAAAGTCTAATAAAAAGGTTTTCGAATAACTTCATATGCTTTATACGCATCTTTTTACTGAATATAATTTATTAATTAATGATAAATTTAAATAAATCATTTTTAAACCGAAAAATCGGAAGATTAAAATAAAAATTTATCGGAACCCCTTGATATAGAATCTGTCTGGATACGGCAGCAAACGTAAGAGATTCCTCAAATGTTTCATACGAACCGACATACTTTTCAATCAAAACTGATATAAAAGTTATATAAAATGTACGCGAAATTAATTAACACACAGCATCATTAAATTTCTTTGTTCATCATATTTTCATGCTGGCAGCCGTCGTATTCAGACGCGCGTTACGTGAACGTACTTTCGAACTCGTGTACACGACAACACGCGTATACAGAATTCATGCTCTCGACACTGCATGTATATACTGGTTACCAAAATTGTTTCTCCGCGCCTCCTTTTCCATCATTAAAGATGAAACTCAACTTTAAACAAACAATCTGACGAATACGTAGACGTACAACGTTGCTCTACGGTCATAATTATTCTACTAAAACATATAACTTGTTATAACTACTTCGGTTGCCTAAGATAAAAACCAATATTACTGTTATAAGTACCAATTTTCATTAAACATGAAAATACGTTAAATACGTCCTTGTACCGATTCGGAGAAGGTTAAGAATCTAATGAGATATTTTAAGAGTATATTGACTTGTTTAAGTATATCAAGGACTTTTAATAAATTTTATGTTTATTAACTATTAGAAAGATTTATCTCGGTAGTGAGTTATTTACTACAAATCGAATAATTTTTTATAGGATTTTTTTGTATATATAAACCTTAATCCCTTGACTGCGTTTGACTGCTGTATTAGCCAAACTACTTTTGGCTAATACAGCAGTCTTACTAATTCAAACATAATTTTCATGTGATATGTTTTTACCAAAAAAAAATTTCTTTTGTTTTCTTTTCCTTATAATTATATAAAAAAAACTTTTTATTATAAATTTTGGTTTAAAATGCTTATAAAAAAAGTTGCAATATATGGGTTAAAATATTGAATAAAAATGGTTACATAAGTATTCAATTCTTAAAAAAAAGATTGTAATCAGTCAAAAATAACCGTTATAGTTTCTGAAGCTCCGTTTAAAACTTGTCTTAAAAAGAAACAAATGAAAACTAATCTAGAAAAAATTGGAGCTTTGTGCTCCTCCGTTTAATGCTGAAAAATTTTCGCCCCATTTTCTTTATCATTACCTCTTTTAACGAGGGAGAGCCGTCTGTTTTTGGTTAAGTTCCGTGTTCTCTGTAGGACGGCGTGTATAGCGTACTAAAAGCACTAAAAAAAAAAGAAGGAAAAAAGAAAGAAGCAACAAAGACGAGTCGTGTTTTCCTCTTATATGTACTGGTATACGCGCTTACTAGCACATATAAGCTGATGGAAATGCGCATCAGAAAGTAGCTCAAGTTTAATGCTCTCAAAGCACGTGTTCTTCTTCTTCTTCCCCTCTACCGGGGCCGCTATATACCCGCAGCTTACTTTCCGCAAATTTTTAGTATACCCGTGCCTCTACTAAACTGAAAATTTACTTGGAAAGTAAATTCGCATAAGCGTTAGTATTAAAAAATTTTTTTTTCTCTTCCACGACGATTCACCGCTTTGCCGTGGAAATTTAAAATGATGAAACGAATGTAATCCAATTAATATTATCTTTGTATTTAGTTGGTTTTCGAATGCTCTCAACTTTGAATTATAAATGATCACGGAAATGTTACGCATTAATTTTTTTATTTCGAAGTGATACATCGTAAAATTTCATTTCCACTATATTTACATTTATACATTGTAACTTATACTAACGCAATAAAATATTATGCAGCTAAACTAACCAAGTATTATAGTATGTATCTTTTTATGTTATTAAAAAAGTCCATCAAACTATGTATGCAATTACGATTTGAGAATACAAACAATGAGCGAGGAGACTTTATTTTTCGAAAGCGAGGCGATTAGCCTTGATTGTAAATTGTAAAAATTAACAAGTGTAATTTAGGCTTAAATATATAATTTTTTACGATTATGAGGAAGTTGCGAATAGAGTTATTAAAACTTGTGTGCTTCGTGTTTTCTCTCTCTCTCTGAAAAAAAATGAAAAAAAAACTAGTGACTTACGCGGCAGCTAGTTTTAACTGACTTTGAGCTTTGATTGCTTAATAGACTTTGATGAACGTTAAATTATTTATCGAGTTATTTATGCTAATTTTTTAATTTATTAATTCCGCTTAAAAATTGCAGCCTGTGAAATATACTTAAAACTTCATTATGTAACGTTTTTTGCCTTTAAAAAACTGATAACTTGATTGCTTTCTGATTTATAGGAATGGAGAAGTTTTTGTAAACTTTCTTAGTACTTGTTCAAATGCGCTTATAAAATATTAAAGAATTTAAAACCCATTATTCCTCTTATATTTCATTTTAAATTTATAATGAAAATGGAATCGCGAGACAGTGAGAGAAAATTATTGAAAAATCAAATGATAATAAAGCTTGGGAGAATGAAGAAAAAGTTTAATATAAAAGAAATATATCTGAAAATTCTTCATAACTTTGAATTCCTTTATACATCCGAATGATATATACTGTCAGATCAATCAGGAATGAAATTTTCCTTCCATATCACTTGTCGATACATCCTGAAAAATTCTCTCTCTCGATTTGACCTTTGAATTCAATATGTCTATCATATTGTTTTAAGAGAAATCAGATATGAGAGATAGAAGTCATTGTCCGATTTGACGAGGTCAATGCGCGCGCACAGACCAGGGGAAAAGAAAAAGGGTCGGGAGATTTACAGGTGAATGGTAACGGTTAGTTTAAATACACCTTTTACTTCAATGAATTTATTTAGATCTGATTATTTCATCGATTGTTAGGAGAACAATATGCTAAGATCAATCGAATTTTCTTTATTTTCAATAAAAATATTCAAAATCCGATGAATTTACAAATATTATAATGAAAGTAATTTCTAAGCTCGAGATTTTTATCGGTAATTGTATTTAATTGACCTAAACTCGTTATTACATAAATATTTGATATAAAATTCTTTTCCAAGTGTAAATTTAACTTCAATGGAAAATTCACACGTGGATAAACAAGTTTTTCACACAGATATGTTACAAACAATTAACTACTCACTTTACGTTCATTGCAAACCAAGAACCAGTTTTCTACAAACAATATCAAAAACTTTCTAACAATGCCTCTATAACCAGTTTTGAACATTATTTAACTATTGATTTAATTATTGACGTTGCGCAATATATAAGTTATTAGTCGTTTTTCTTCGATAACAAATTTTAAAAGGTTACGAGACAAAGTAGGCCTTATTTTGACCTTTTTTTCAAAGTTTCGGTAATCTTCAGTATGAGGATATTCAAATAAATTTAAATTCGCCCACTCCAAGACCACACAAGTTCTGAAAAAATAAAAAGGAAAGTTCTGTCATGCTAGCGCAGTGTGCATCTAGAAAATCTTTGGCATAAAAATTCACTTGATTAACCTGAAGAGTCGAAAAGTTAACTTGAAAAATTTTTGTCGAGTAGGTCAAAAGTAAAAAAAAAAAGTGGAATTTATTCCATTGAAGTAATAGTAACGTTTTTATTCAAAACTTTTGAGTACGACACATGAAATAGAAGTCAAAGAGAAAAAAAAAGAATTCGTCATTATATCACGTACGAGTACTTTAGCTATGTGTATTAAATGCTCGATGAAATGACTATGCGCTCGTTTAATCAAAAGAATAGTTGGCAGAGAACTAGACGAATAAAAGAAAGTACAAAAGAGGCCAAGAAGAACAATTTTTTTCATTCAACATGATTCACGTTTATAATTAATGTTTGGAATATACGAGCGTTTGAAGATTGGTATGGTAATTATGCATTTCGGGAGTAAAGAGATGCCAAAATAAATAATTTTTCTAAGCTACCACGTTTATGAGGATTGTTTGTATGAGCTAAATCTTTATAAACGGTGATTCAGACTGAGCGATGATATAACGCGTTGTGTGCCATGGCACGATATCGGAAATTCCAAATTAAATGAATTAACGCTGGCAAGAAAATTTATGAAATTATTTTCCGAGGTTTTTAAGAGCCTTTGTTTTACTTTTAATTTTTTTATTGATTTTCTCTGGGTGATAAGAATAGTCTTGTGATATAATTTTAAATATTAGTTTCTACATTTCAGACTATTTTTGTTACAAAACTGATGTTTTTTTTCTGACAGCTATCACATCGTAAATTTTTCTAAGTTGATCATTTGCCATGAATTGTCTATAATTTAATCGAGTTGTAGCCATAAACTGATAATTTAACTTGGTTTTAAAATGATTAATTTTTGCAAGAATTAATATTTCGGAATAATTGTTTTCTTTGAGATTGTCAGTGGCTCAGTCGGTAGAACGATGAATTCATGATCTTGGGGCCTCGAGTTCGAATCTCGCTCTCGGCCGATTTTACAAGCACCACTGTACGTTACATGTGCTGAAGTTCACAAACACACTGACGATCTCCGTCGCTAATTAGCATCGCAATGATAGCTGAAATACAGGGACGTTAAATTAAAAAAAAAAATAATTGTTTAATCGCGCATAGGTTCAAGTATGATTTTTTTTTATTTTTATTCATCAATCAATTTAGACAAGCAAATAAATTACTATCTGAATAATGATAATTTCTATGATAATAATAATGATAAAAGAAATAAATAAAATTATTAAATTATAAGTATTTTCAAATGAAATGTAAAAAAACTATTTAATAAAAATTTATAAATATATATGTATTATCTTAAAAAAGAGGACTAACTACGAAGAATATTTAATATTGTTCTAGAATATAAATTATTAATTTAATTTCAAAATAGAAAATACTTATTAATCTAGCCATACGCAGGTCGATGACAAATAACTCAAAAGCTATTATAAACATCGATTAGAAATTTTTATCGATAAATTTTCATGCTCTACATCGAACGCATACAGTCTCGCAACTTTATTTTGATAAAAAATATTTCCAGCTAAAACCATAACGATACCCAGAGCCATATTTACAATCTTGTAACACAACATGCTATAATATTTTCTTTGAGTGAAAGTTGAACTATCTAAAATTTTTTTGTTTTTATTGTAATTTTGTTATTAAAGAAAGTTTCATATTAAATATTAACAATTAATCATAAATTTGTTAGACACGCGTGATCATTTTTACCAAGCATATTAACAATGAAACTTTAAAATTATTCTTTTCTTTCAATTTAATAAAAAGGTTCAATAAAGCATTAGTGCGTGTATGAAATATTGTTATAATCGTGCAATACTAAAATGTTAATAAAGCACTTGGATTCAATTTGAAACAACTTAAGTACCGGTTAAAACCAATGTCGCACAAAAATGACTCATGTCCTGTCTAGACCACGCGAGGCTAGTTTCTATCAAACTCCCAGGAACGTTATATATCATATCAATTTTATATTATAAAAAAAACTTTAAAAAAAAAGACTTAGAATTGTGTAAAATTTAACGCCAAGATCACGTTTGCTCGTTTTTAATAGCAAGTACGCGAGGAAAATTGAATATATACATATATACGCTTGACCGAGAAAATCGGAGTATGACGCGTTATAAGCATGCGACGTTTTTTTTTTACCAGTTTTAAAAACTCGCTTTCTGGCTGCATTGGCCGTTACGCTTCGGTTGACAAAACTAAACGTTTTAAATACTGACATATTAGGTATTTAACGTGTGCTTTTTTTTCCTACTAAAGTTAGTTGTTGCTTGAATTCAAGTTAACGACCGTTTAAAGCTAACAATACAACCTAATAAAAAGTTAATAATTGCATCATATTTTAGTATTTATCAATCGAAGTTTATTTTAATAAATGAATAAAATATTCGATAAATTTTAATAATAAAATTTCTTTTTATATGCTAACAACTATTGATCGCATAAGATCTTCAATTGATACAAAAATACTAAACTAAAAATAGTTCGTCTCAGACCTTAATTTAATTTTGTAACAAAGAGCAAAAAATATCAGCAATTTCTAATCGGAAAATTGATTTGTTTTTCCACGTGTGTATGTATAAAAAAATGTTCGCGTGTTTAATAAAAAAAAAAGTCATCAAGGACACATGTCTTTCTAGATGAAATATTAGTGGTATCATTACCAACACTGACCGTTCCACTTTCGAATTCTACTAACGACAAGTGTGAAAGTGAACGCTGCATACAGACGACAACATTAGTTTTGTGCTGTAAAAAAAACGTAAAGTGCTTTTTAACCTTTTCTTTTTTATGGACCTAACCAAAAAAAAAAAAGAAACTAGTAGGAAGAATCTATATATAGCATCCTTTTCTCGCGTCTTTTTCTTATTTCCTCTTATCGATTCTCAAGTACAGGCTTTACGAGGCGACGCGAGAGCTACGAGATGCGAAACATTGATAGGTTCTCTCTCGTTTATTTTTTTTTTCTTCTTATTCTTTTTTCTACTTTATCGACGCTGCACAGCAAGTTCGGTTCTCTTTTTATATTTATGTCTTGCTCTGATATTTGCTGTTTGTTCGATGCTTGGATATTTATGAGGCTTTAAAATTTAAGCCTTTAATTTTAATTTAATGCAAACATTAAATGTACAGTAAATTTAAGTGCATTTTCGTTATAACATTTCAATATTGTACAGCTTGAATTATAAAATTATAACTTTAGTGTTATTTCCTTAATGATAGCACTTGTGTTATTTCGTGTACTGGAAATTTATATTATTAATAATGGTAACGTTATGCAACTAAAGAGTCAAGTCGTAGATTTCTCCTCAAGGTGGGCTTTGCATCTTGAACGAGAAACAAACTAAACTGCCTCCATTTTGCATTTAGTGCTTTATTCTCATTTCATCTATGGACAATTTATGAATTAACTTTTTTAAAAACGAGATTTGAATTAAACCTTTTTTATAATTATTACTTGTTCAACTCTATTATTTTCAACTCCAGTGGTTGCACTAATTTTGAGTACTGTTATCATCAGGATGAAAATTAATAAATATATTCATCTTATAAAATAATTTTAGTTTAAAAATATGTTCACTTTTATATAAGAATAATAATGAAATAGAAAACATCTTCGAATTAAAAATATTTGTAATCTTATGTTCATTTACGTCATTCGCGATTGAATCTAGCAAAAAACTATCGATGATCCTATGCAAATAATCGTTCTTGTAAAATCAAGTGAGCATAAGACATAAAGACAGTTCTTACAAGATCTAGAGTAGATCTTGAGCAAAAATGCGTAAAAAATTGTGTTACGTAACAGTACGTAAATCAGATCCTTTCGCGAAATCTAAATAAAATTGCACGATCTTAAGGATTCTGCGAGATTCTGAAAAAAATTGTTAACTGCAGCAAGCTTATGCAAGTGCTTTACGCAAAATAGGCTTTTGCAAATAATGTTTTTGTTCTCAAATAATTTTTATTGCTCTGTTAAAGAAAATAAAAACTATTGCAAATACGTTATGAACGTATATTATTTCTTGTTACAAAGTTTACATGAATAAAAAATGAATAATGCATTCACTTTACGACCGATGATTCAGTCAAAAGTGGCGAGTTACAAAATGGTTAAGCGATTCCATAATTCAATAAGTTAACCATTAACAATGTTGAAGAAGAAGTAGCAGCCGCAGTAAGTTCTTCTTTAGTATTAAAAAAAACTTACAATCCTATACGAATTTCTTTTTGAAAATTATCGAAGAAAAAAAAATATTTTGTATTTCCTTTTATATGAAAGAAGAAATAGACATATCTTAGATTTACAAAATAAATATTATTTTGGCTATTAATATTGCTTTTGTTAAACTATTTTTTATTTATATAATTTGCTCAGCTGTATAAAATTATAAAAATATAATAAATAAAAAATAATTTTATACGCATGTCCATTTTACATCTGTAAGTATAGCGGTGTGTTCTAAAGTCGAATAATACACAGTTTTTTATTTTTTTTAAATTTTATTTAACGTCGCTACATTTCTGGTATCGTTGCGATGCTAATTAGCGACGGAGGTTCCCAGTGTGTTTATGAAGGAAGCACATGTAACGTACCAGTGGTGCTTGTGTAATTCGGCTGAGAGTGGGATTCGAACTCGAAACCTCGAGATTACAAATCCATTGCTCTACCGACTGAGCCACTGAAGGCCTCGATAGGTATTATATCATCTATAAATAAATATTATTTTAATTTAAATGCTCATCATATTTTCCATTAGTCTAAAGTAGTCACTTATGAAACTAATTTTAGAATGCAACCAAATTGTCCATTTTGACTGTGATCATTAATACCGATAATCATTTAGTTATTCATAAATATTTATTGTTCTATTTTATTATTGATTTATAATTTGTCAGAAATTACTATTTCAAATGGAATATTCATCGACTAGAATAAATTTGATATAAAAGTATTTGCCGCTTTTGTCCTATGACCTATTTAAAAAAGAAATAACTATTAATAGAATAAAAGCTCGTCTTTTATCAGACCATCTTTCGTTATTTTCATTAATTTTTTCTCAGCAAGCATACGTAAATTTAACTAGCAAACATAATTTCTAACAGTTATTACTTTCTTATTGAGAGCTTGGAAAAGAAATTATGCTCAACCTTTAGAACGAAGAAGCCCAGTAGCAGCAAGAGTAAAAGAGCATATCGATTGCGCCAGAGCGACGCGACAAGTAAACAAAAGCGACAGTTCAGAAGGGAGCAAAAGTGAGAGAAAGAGAGTAAAAAGAACACGTGACCAGAAGCTCGGTGCGGGACGAGTTTATATATATAAGAGCTGCAGTACACTGACGGAGAGGATATATATGTGTATAATACCGGCACGAGTCTGGCCTAATTTTCCGCGTCCTTCGTTGCACGCGCTCTGCACCCCAGAGAAGAACGAACATGTGATATCGAAGTAACGTTCCCCAGCTCACCTCGAATTTTCTTTGGGGAAAATCAATAGATTTCATCAATTTGCGTAATATCTATAAATTAATTGATGGATGGATATTATTTTATGACGGAATGATTTTTTTTTTAAATAATGAAGAATAATTATTGATCTTTCGGAAAACAAGGTTATTGGAGCGAAGACGAATGATTGTAAGGGATTAATAAATTACGATTAATTAATGTAAAAAGCTATCATTCATTCCAGCTATATCTCAAAATATGGAACAGTCTAGTACACATGGTAACGGTTAAAAATAAAAAATTACGCAATGTATATTTAGCACTTTCGACGATGATATAAAATTTAGTTTTGAAAATACGTATACAGACATCGAATTTTGCATTTTATGAAAATTTTACAAAAAATACACATAAATAAATCAATTTAAAATTACAATAAATGTTGCCCAATAAAAACTAATTTAAATCGTTCAATGAATAAATAAAATCAAATATAATATTATGACTAAAATTACGCTCAAAATAAATATATAGGCCATGAAAATACTCCGTAAGTATACCACTCAAAGGATAATAAAAACGACAATGATTATGATGACGTTTTGACGACTAGTTTGTCATTCGGTCAAAGTCTTAAAACCTTAATAATTGACTTAAAACTAATCTGTATGGACGAGCTAAAAACTAAGAGAACGATAAAAACAAAGAGATGTAAAGCTAGTAAATAACGTAAGAGCTTATTTTTAAATGAAAAGAAATTTATTTAAACTCATGTGCACTCAATTGTTTACATTGTTGAATGCTTTATCGCGCAAGAACGGATGGGCATTCAAATATAAACTTTTCATTGAACGTACTTCAAGTTGAACTATACTGAAAATTTCAACGTTAAATTATATTCAAAATTAGATTGAAAATAAATTTTTCATTCATTTTTCTACATTTATGATAGTGTTGTATTATTTATCGTTAAAATAACGTATAATCACAGTGAAATTGAGCACAGCAATTGAAAATTTTTTTTCGCAAGATATTAGAAACCAATTCCGCCGAGGATGTTAGTAATTGTAATGACAGTTCTGTTTTGTTGTTATTAGTCGCAGGTATTTACAGTTATTATCCGTCACTATGTCATTTTCATTAGAGAAAAAAAAGAGACGAGGTTTTTTTCAAGTAAACGCTCATTTATCTCAATGTGTGTCACCGAATCATTAATTATTTCCTGGCGAAGCTTTTTTTTTACTCGACAATTAAGTTATGGCAAAAAGAAAGAAATAGAAAAAAATGATCATTTTAAGCAAAAATGAGCTAGAAGACATTGACTCGAGCAATTTTTCAATTACTATTATTAACTCGCTCGTTGTATTTGGTTATTTTAGTAACCAAACAACTTTTGTGATAACGAATTATAATTAATTTAAAGTTAATCAGAAAATTTTGAAAAAATTCAAATTTTAGTGATGAGAAATTATAATTAATTTAAAATTAATCAGAAAATTTTGAAAAAAATCAAACTTAATTTCTAAATAATAGAGAATGTATTTATATTTAAAATAATTTTTTAAATATTGATTGTAATCCCAAAAAACAAAACAAGCGATAAATTTTCAAAATTCTTACAAAAAAAATTTGTAATTAATGGGTTAAATAAACTATTTGCAATGTGCTGTAAACGTTTAATTCACTACAAGTGGTTTTATTTATAAATACAATCGTACAATAGCGTTTCTTTAAAATAATTTTTTTCTTTTTATTTTATACAATTAATTATTCGCCACTCAACAAGGTAAACATTGCGTCAGTTTGCAGTTTGGTTCGTTAAAACTTTGAAGAAGAAAAACGCGATGGAACAAAAGCACCAAGGCGTATACGAAGAAAGCGAACAAACTGCATCAAAACACTAGACATAAATAATCGCAACAATTTTCCTCAAGAAAACTTTACAAAAACTTCTTTCCTCATGAAAATCATAAATAATTTATATATTTTCTTTCATACCAAGAACACGGCCAACAATTTTACACAAGAAAAAAAGAATTCAATTTTCTTAACGTTGATTTTATAATTAAAACACACGTAAGCAGAATCTTAGATAAGAAAGCAAAAAAGAAAAAAAGCGAAAGGACTGATTCCTTGGGGCATACGAAAAAACGCCAAATATCGTAGCCACGAAAAAAAGAAGAAGAAATAGGAAGAAAAAGTGATTTTGAAAGTAGGTTAAGTTGTCCCCGCGGAGTGGACGTCATCTGCTACGCAATGCGATTGGACAGCTCGGTAAATACGAAACGCTAAACACTGAATGTATCCTGCAAATACGTCTTAACAATAAATAATACATTTACTCGATTGTTTTGTTTGTTTTAATACATATATATAGAGTTTTAAGTGACACGTGGGACGCAGCTGATGAAAATAAAAATTCATTTAAAATGCTTTGTTTACTTTTTTACTTTAAAGATTCTAGGATTGTTTAGAAAATAATATTTATTTGGAGTAAAAAAATTTTATGTCAACAATAATATTTATTTTTCTTTACAAATCATACATTACTATTTATTAATCTTGATAGAAAAATAATCATTTAATTTATCGCCACATTCTGATGAAATTTATTTGATAAAATTTAATTTTATTACATCAAAGCGTCATGCGAGCAATATTTGATGAAGTTCAAATATAATCAGCATTAAATAAATGAAAATTTAGCCGACTTAATTGATTTTATCATGCCAATTATATATTTAAATCTAATGTAACATATTTCAAAGGGAATTTCATTTGACCGTTCTATATTCGATAATATGTAAAAATGTGAAAGTGATATTAGCTTTTAACTGGTTATATGTAACTGTCGTCTGCTACGGTAAAGAATGCTCACTATGTAATATTTTTACAGCACATTATATAGTGGTTTCCCTTTCAAAGCATACATTACCCTTGATAATTATGCACATCGAGGAAAGAATGTAAAAAACTTCCTGAGGCTTTTCTTTGATTATTTATAAAAAAATCTTACATATTATACGTACTCCAATAATTATACAAAAAAGTTAAATATTGAAGAATATACGGAGTAAATAATGAAATATTTATTATAAAATTCTTTATAGTATAAAATAGTGCATAATAAAAATTCAACGAAAATAAACAAGAAAATAAAGTCTTCTAGTATGCACATAAAAATAATCCACAAGTGAATAATTTCCAGCTTACCTTTCACCTACATTAAACTATTAATATTTTCCAAGGAATAATAAAAATTAAATCCACCTCGCAACAAGATCCCCGTCATGTTTATTTATGGCGTGCACCCTATTTATTTACTTTTTATATACAATCCTACATAAACATGAGCACAAACACAAACAAAATAACAGAGAATCTGACGTTTGTAGGTTATGTCTTAAAGCATACACGCTCAAAGAAGATTAAAGAATAAGAATCTATTGAAGAAGAGAAATGTAAGAAGAGAGATAGTAGAAAACTAACCTCATGTGCTCGTGGATGTCGATGACTGCAATGCCGGTGTTCAAGATGTTGCACAGCATCTCCTAACCTCAACTTCATCATAATCATAATAAGTATAAATGCCGTTGTACGGCATGTCACACGCCGCGACAACATCATCATTAATTTATTTTCCAATAAATGTTGTGTCTTTATTATCAATAGCGTTTTTAACGCGGCGTTAGCTGCTGCTTGTAAGCAGACAGCTGTGCTGTTAGCTCCGCGCGCCACGGAGTCATGACCCACACTGGCGGCGCGCGCCTGAGCGCGAACCTTAAATAGGCGGCGCCTCAGCTGCCACTGAACTAACGTTACTGATATTAGTGATGATCCTGGCGGTGGCGGCGGCGGCGACGGCGTCACCGCACACGTTGCTCCAGCGCCTGCGCTTCCAGGACCAAAACTCGCCTCCAATCTTCCTTATGGGGGGTCAATATAGTGGGGGATTACCAAAAACATGTAAGGGTTGATGCTATTCCCAACACTACTCAAAAGAGACATTGGATCTTCTCTGAAAACAAATCAAATATTCAATAATTAATAACTTCATTTTAATATTATTTAACATAAATATTAATGTAACTAAATTAAAATTTTATAAACTAAATTAAAAATTATATTTAATTAATTAATTCTTTTCCACGCTAAACAAAAAAATTAATTAATTTTCAAGCAAATTTTAAAATAATTATTTCGTTTTACAGGTAAAAAACAAAGTAAAATATTTAAAAAGTTTGTATATGTTTGATATTTTTATTAAATGAAATTGTAAACGTTTTAGTGTACTTTTTAAAAAATTTTTTTTACATTAAATATTAAATAATTTCGCAGACACTGTAAAAAACTTCTATGACTATTTCAAAAGCTCAGAAAAAGTGTTGTAGTGTGGAAATTTTAAGAAAATTTTTGGGAGATTGAAAAAAATTAATTAAAACGCAACTTTAAATTACATTTATAAATAACAAAAAGCGTCACATTTACTATTCACTATTGTTCTGAAAAAAAATAAGTAATTCAACATTTCCTTATTACGAAAGTAATCTCAAAATTCACTTTCGCCTAAATAAGAAAATTTGTTAATATTGCAATTTAAAAGCAGACAATGCTATGTAAATTGACAGCCTCTTGTTTCCGGGTCTTAAAAGCTTCGGCTGTATGTGTCTCCAGTGTTGAAAAAAAAACCTTTTTTTAACGAAAATATAAAAATTTGGTTTTGAGAATGTATATTAGATTTATATAACATCTTATAATGATGAAACAGATCCATTATTATGTGCGATTGGCAATTAAAATTTAACCATAGGATGCAACTGGGTGCAATAATTAGATAATAAAAGAAAAGTAGAACTTGAGTAACATTCAAAATTTATTCATTAAAAATTAAATTTTTAATGAGAAATTGATCTTTAAATTAATGCAAATATTATAAAAATTAATTTATCTAAAAAAATTTGTAAATGTTACTGTGACTTATAATAAATAAATAAAAAAGAAAGAGATATAATTTTTTGTTCATGATTAACATTTTAAATATTTTATAAACAATATGAAAATTATCCGTGAAAACAATTTGAACATGTTAAAAATAATAAAAATTCAAAATTGGATTTAAGGGGCTTCATTATAATCGCAAAGTGATACATATATGAAAACGAAGAGCTCGTAGTGAATATTTTATAAGTACTGCTTTTAGAAAAAAAAAGCTAACAAAAACTTGTAAATTTAAAAAGCACCTTTTTCGCATTAAAGGCGCGCGCACTCTCTCATGCAAATGTTGCAAAAAGCATCTTCTTTGTTTCGCGTGTTTTCTAAGCTCTGAATAATTTAACGAGAATCACAGATCGGTGTATATTCATTTCGGCGCTACTTAACTTTTGCAGATTAACAATCATTATGTTTGTCAAAGTGTCCTAATGCTATTATGGAACATTTTGTTAATTAAATTTTGTTTATGTAAGTGAATATCAACTTTATATTTTGTTTCAGAAAATTAATTTAACAAAAAGTTATATGAAATATAATACATACAATAGAAACTAAACATACCTTTATTAAACTTAATAACTAATTTTTTGCAATATCTGTTGAAAGAATAACTTTTTAACAATAACGTAGATGAATATAGTATTTTTTAATACTATTTAACTTTTTGTAGATGTTTGTACAATTAAATACGAATTAACAATCAAATCGATTATTATAACATTGTTTTTCGTAAACAGAAAATTATTTATTCAAATATTACTTCATAACAAATCATATTTAAATTCATAGAATGTGATTACGAAATAGGCTTTTTGAAAAACTAGCAGTTTAAAGCGCGCTGCGCGCGCCTTGTTTTATTTGTTTATTAGTTAACATAATTCATTGAATTTTAAAAATTTTATTCTAAAAATTTCAAATTTTCGTCACTTGTTTTATTTTAACCAATCAAAACTGTCTTATCGTGATGACAGAATTTATCCATCACTTTTTTAAAAGAGGATAATAAGAAATTAAAATTTTTCTTTTAAACAATGAAAGTATCATTCTAAAGCGAATTTCATTAAAATATCATGATGATGAAATAATAATTAAAATTACAAGAACAGTATTAAGTTTTAAATTTTATAAGAATTAAAATTTTGTTCTTAATTATATCAATTTACGTAGATCGATTTGAAGAAAAAGTTCTAAGTTAAAATTTTGGAGCAAATAATTAATAATGAAATTTAATTTACTAATGTCTAATTGATGATGTATATAATTTATAAACTATATATTATAAACTAATGAAATGTTATTAATGAAGTAGAAGTTCAATACAAATTATAAATGATGATAGAGCAAAGTAAATTAAAGATAGTTGAAGAAATGATTGATCTTCCTTCGTTTAAAATATTTAGTAAAATTGCTGATAAAAATTATAAAAATAAATTTTCCCCATGAAAAAAATTAATGTAATCTAATACAAAATTGTTTCTGATACTGAAAATGCAAAGCAATAAATATTCGATATTGTTGGTCGTCCATAATGGAATAAAGTTTTATTAAAGACTTTATCTTGCTGTTATTTAATAATGTTTAGTATCGAAAATTCACTCCGTTTTCGTATTATTTATTACTAATTTTTAATTAATATAAATTATGCATTTTAAAATTACTTAATAAACAAAGAGCCATACTGAAATAAGCAAACTTAATTTTGTTGTTCTACTTTCGATGCATGATCATTCCTATAATATATTTAATATATAACCATATTCAATTATTTCATCCATTATCAAGAAAGTCAATATGAAGCGCACGAAATTAATATGATCAAGGCTTTGAAATGCAAAATGCATCATTCTATTTGAATAATTGTAATATAATTTATAAAAAAAAATACAATATGAAAATAGCAATATTGGTAGTGACATTTAATTGTATCAAATTTATCTATATTATAAACATTAACTATTTATAAAGTTCTATATATGCATATAGAACATCAGATAGTTATAACAGATACATTTAATTGAATTAATAAATAAATTAATGTTTACATTAAGCATGCAAATTAAATTAACGTAATTACTTAATTAAAAATAATAATTTTTGTTTTATGCGGGATTCATGTTTATTAATGTATCTAATCATTGTTGTTGATATTAATATTAAAATATAATAAAAAAATTTTAATGTTGAAATCATTACAATAATAACTATATTAATGATATGAAAATAAGAGCTGGTGAGTGTCTCAGTCGGTAGAGTGATGGATTTGTAATCTCGTGATTCTGAGTTCGAATCCCGCTCTCGACAGCCGATTGATAGAAGCACCACTGTAAGTTATATGTGCTGCAGTTCACAAACACACTTACGAGCTCTGTCGCTAATTAGCATCACAAATAGCATAAATATAGCGACGTTAAAGAAGAATAAAATTTTAAAAAACTTGTAAAAGATATTATTTTTAATGAAATCATTAAAATGTATTTATAAATTTTCCATTAGGTAAGTCATTACATTTGTAATAAATAATGTCTTTTTGTATTCTATCACAAAATAAAAAATATCCATCTACATAAATTAAGTTTTTGTTTTTTTTCAATAAAGAATTATTGTTCTAAGAGATGAAATTTTCAATTACGTTACTAAACAATTTCCTTGTCTAAAAAAAATGAAAAAAAAAAGAATCTTTTCAAGGTAAAAATCTTTTTTATTTTTGTTAAACATTCTGATGTTTTTCATACTTTGAAATAATAAGAAATCTCCTTGATAATGTAACTCATCCAGAGCTAAAGAATTAATCCAAGAGCTTACACAAGTAGTTTGTAATTTGGAGGAAAAAAAGATATTACGATACAAGAAGTATCCAGTTTGCGATTGCTCGTTAACGGTTTGTTAGACGAGGCGATGAGTAACATGTCATTTGTAAATTGTCACAACGGAGTTTCTCGAACTTCTTAAATTGATTAAATAGTGCTTTTTAAATTCTAATTTGACAAAAAAATCACACGTTCATTTATAAATTTCAGCCTGATAATTTATACTCTACTCCGAAAATACATTCTTTAACATATTTTTTATTAGATTGCAAACATTGAATTTAAAATTAGGTATAATCAATAAAATACTATTGTCCAGGCGTAAACATATAAGATGAAATATAACTAAATTACGTTTCTAAAAATAATTCTTTTAAAAAATTAAAATTTTAATTAAGCTAATTATTATTTTTTACAGAATATTCAAATTAATAATTTGAATAATTAAAAATTCCCTTTACAGGTAAATTAAAATCATTTTAATTATATATTTTTAAAGTACTCTCTTGAGACAGTAGTATCAAAAGAGTAATTGTTGTAATTACACATATGCATATAATTTCATAAAATAACCGTTGGCAGTTGTCATTAAATTAATGAATTTCCACAAAATTACAAAAAGCTAAACAAAAAATTTTCAACAAAACCTAAGCATTTTTATATAATTAAATTTGAAAATCAAACGAAGAAGCAATATCTACCAATTTTTATATAATTCATTTAAAAATAGAAAATCATCGAGGATTCTGGAATGAGTTTGTTATAATTCTTTATCTGCCTTAATTGGTCTGACTACGTTGTAAGTAAAGAAGAACCACACGCACAGAAATTGAGTGGGAAGGCTTTTTCTAATGAGAATGTCGTCTATGCAAATGTCGAGGTCAATTCGTTTGACAAAACAGTTAACGAAAAAATACCAATCACCTAATCCAACTTAACTAAATCAGATGTCATTGGCTTTTCGTTTTGGTATTTTCACGCTTTAGTGTTTGTAAATTATTCAAATTCCGATTCTTTTTTTAAAGATTCAATCAATTAAACTAAAATTTATTAGAAAAATTGTCATTCACAATCAAATGTGTTGTTTTACATCATTGAATAACGAGATCTCAGTAGCTCACTTGTTAGAGCGTTGGTCCATCACTAATTAGTATCAAAATGAAAGCATAAATATAGCAACGTTAAAAAAAGAATACATTTAATAATTTGCACATCACAGATAAATAATAGTAAATTTTTTATTTGTATATAATAAAATAATTAATATTCTAATACATAAATAAGTTTAAAACCAACCAAAAGGTATTAAATTAAACTGTTTTACTAAACAATCACCTTTATTAACAATTCTATGATATATAATAAGCATTTGTTCAATACCTAAATTCTAATAAAATAAATAAAAAAATTATAGCTCTAGGTATAAATGTTTCTCCTTATCCTTATAGCGTTTCACGCTTTACATATTTGCGAAAACCATTTTTTACTTTCTGCGCAATTTGAATTAACGCAGTGTGGACATCTGTTTAAAAATTTCGGTGTGACATATCGATCCGATTTGAGATGAGTTACGACTATATCAGCAAGTGCTTCTATGAAGAGGGGATGATCATTAGGAGCTTTTGCCCTCCTAATATTATCAATTTTTAACTAGAAAAAAATATACATTTTTTATTTTTATTGCAATTTAATTTTAGTACACTGTAATTTTTATTTCAAAAAATCCTGAGCATTCAATACAAAATTTTCTGTACTTATTTCTAAAAATTATTTGAATTATTAAATTAAAAAAAAGAATTTTACAAACCTCTTTCATTAAATCATGACAATATTCAATATCCATTTCATGAAGAGTTTCAATATGTTCATTAACAAAAGCAATAGGGACTAGTATAAAATTATTCTTTCCTTGTTTTTTATAGCCTTTTAATGCCTCATCTGTAAATGGACCTAACCATGGCAGTGGTCCAACCTTTAAGCAAAATTATAAAAAATATATAAACATTTTTATTTAGTTCTATTGAAAAAACTTTTTATATAATTCAATAATTGATAAGTCAATGTGCTATATACACAGAAAGATTTATTGCAATTAAGCTTGTGACGTCACCAATTAGTTTATCCAATTATTTCAAACTAAATGAGAACACATGTATTCTGATAAAATCATGTGCTTTTGGTTAAAACTAACATTTTATAATTAAAAATACCTTTGATTGCCACACTAAATTGTAAGGGTTACAAAATTTCAGTTCTTCCATAACCAACTGCACAGTAGCACCAACTTCTCCAGGATATGGATCACCTCTATTCACTGCCTAAAATTCATTATATTAGTTAAAAAATGCAAGACTTTTTGTTAAAATATTATAAAGTGATGTAATATTATTAATTAATGTTTATCAATATTTATATACTTAATAAATGTTAGTTTACAAGAAAAAAATATCAGACTGCAATATTTGAGATGGTTAAACATCATAATTTATATAAAGTAGTAGTAACCTTTAATGGTAATGAATGGGCTGAGAATAATATGATAACATCTTTCCTAACATTTTCTGGAAATTGTTTTAATTCTTCTTTTATACGTTCAGCAAAAGTTTTAATTAATAATGGATGCGTAGCCCATCGATCAATAACACTCCATTGTGTGTTTTCTGGAAACTTTCTGATTACAATATTTAAGTATTAGAAAAATCGTAGAATAGCAATAAAAATATCAAACTAATGGTAAATAAAAATAAATAAAAAGTTACCTATTTTTATAAAACCTATGAATTGCATTAAAACTAGATCCAGAAGTTGCACAACTATACTGTGGATATTGAGAAAATAAAATTGTTCTTTGAACTCCATCTCTATTCAACAAAATAATTATAAATTGTTATTAATTTGTCCAACAAAGCTATAATTTATTTTACAATTTTCACGATTTAAAATTAAATAAAAAATATTTAAATTCTTTTACTCACTCTTCTATTTTTTGCAAAGTCTCTTCCGTCAATGGATCAGCATATCTAAAACCAACATAGTGCTTATGCGGTGCAGTTTCTGGTGATATTTGATCTAACTTTTGACAAAGCAATTCTCCTTGTTTATTTGTCCATTTAAGAATCGGAGAACCACCTCCAATTTCTTGATACTTTTTCTGTACATCTGCAGTACGTCGTTTAGCAATCCATGGTCCTAAACGACTGAAAAATATTATAACTTTAAGAAATAAGACTGTTTAAAACTTGTGAAAAACAAAACAAAATTTTATCCAAGAAATGACATACACTTTACTATATTTAAAACTCAATTAGTCTTAAGAAGACCTTTTTAGAAATGATTAATTAAAATAGTTCATAATTTATAAAAATTGATATTTATTAAAAAAAAATATTCTAACTCACATTATTTCATAGCAATATACCTTTGTACTGGTAGTTGGATCATATCCCGATCTGTCATAATTCTATGTAAATATTCGCCGACTTTATCTGTAGTGCTTGGACCACCCATATTTAACATCAAAATACCGGTTTTCGGCTTTGAGTTTTCTTGAACTTTTGGTTGAGCTGCTACAGACATTGCACGCAATGTTGAACCCGGCACTTTGAGGCATTGTTTTCCTACAATCATTTATAATACATTTCATAACTGTACGTAATTGAATAAAATGTAATACGGCACAAATATAATAATTTTATGACATAATAAAATCACGAAAATTATTTAAAATATTTACTCACCTACGTTCAAGAATCCTGATAAATTTATTGTGCTCATTTTTGCTACCTTAACGTTATTCAATGATAAAGATTAAAATTTAAAAAAAGTAACAAATATGCGTGAAAACGCGACAATGATACGCGAAAAAAAATTTTCTCTCACTCCTGGTCGTCGTCGACACACGCGATTTACGATTAGTGCAGGGTTAGGTTAGGTATACGCGAAGGTTAGTTTTGTATACACATGTTATAAGAGTACAGAATGTTTACAGTCAACATTTAAAAAAATATCAATCACAATGTTTAATAATAAATGTTGTTGAGTATTCAATAGCACTTGTAAATATTTTAAAAAATATTAATTAAAAATTGTAATATTAATACTGTATAATAAAATCTACGTAAAAATATAATGGAACAAGTAACTGAAGAATTGGCGCCGTCTAATTTAGGAACTTTAGAATAGTAAGTAGATAGAATAGTAAATAATTAAAATAAAAAATAAATTAAATTTCAAAAATTGTAATAAAAAAGAAAAAAAACGCGAATAAAAATATTATTTATAACCTTACAGTTGGGAGAGGACTTATTCCTTGGAAATTGAAAACTTCAAGGATCACGGTGATGTCGGCGAAGTCTGGTTTGGTGAAGACAGTTCAGAAAAAGTAGTCAAGTAATTTTATTGTTATTGTTACTTATTTATCTAACTACCCGGTTGCACATTCATTAAAAATACATTTGCGGCACGCTACATAAACATTGACAATATCGCAGAAAATACAGTAGATATGGAACGTAATTGGTAACAGTGTAGAGTGCTGCCATCGAATAGGCGCTTTCAAATATTTGAATTTGATTTTTTACCTATTTATTTAAAAATTTTTCTGTATTAAAAAAAATCGTGTTGATGAAAGTGTAGAGTAGCGTTAAATTCTTCTTAAGTAATTAATTATAATTTGATAACTGACACGAGAGCTTTAAATTATTAATTATCTATACAATTATGTAATTAATTATTGCTTAAAATTTCAAGTATTAAACTCAACTTTTAAGAAAATCAATCATTCTTTTAAAAGAAAAACAAAAAAACTCTATTATACGTTTAAAAGTTCTTATTTATCATATAATTTCCAGATTTATAACAACAAAATTGAACCTTTCAAAAGAATCGGATAAAATCATCGATTTAGGCTGCGGCAACGGCATGACACTTGTTCATCTATCTCAAGCTGGTTTCAAATGTTTAACTGGTGTGGATTATTCTCCGAAAGCCATAGATTTAGCTAAAAAAATATTGAACGAGGAAAATTTATCTGATATCGATTTGAGAGTATACGATATCGTTGAACCCAAAGACGAAAATGATTTTGTATTTCGTTTGGCACATGATAAGGGCACATACGATGCGATAAGTTTGCACCCGGATAATCCAAAACAAAAAAGAGAAAAGTACATCAGAAACGTTTACAGGATATTAGAAGATAAAGGATTTCTTGTACTGACATCTTGTAACTGGACGAAAGATGAATTAATTGAACATTTTAAAGGCTGTAAGTAAAAATATTAGAATTTTGAGAAATAATTATTAATAATATAGTGAAAATGTATAAATTTATTTTTATAGTTTTCGAATTTACGCATGAACTTCCAACAAAGAAATTTTCTTTTGGAGGACAAACGGGAAATACAATCACTCAGTTAGTATTTGTTAAGAAATGTCAAGTAAATGAGTAAGAGAAAGATTTTGGTTAATATAATTTCTTTATATTTATTATAATTAATAATAATAAATCCACTGTTGTAAAATATATTTTTTAAATTTATTTCTTTTAAAAAATTTATTTGAAATTATGTAATAATTTGATTACCAAAAAATAACTACAATTGATAATAAATTATTTTATTTATCATTGAAATAAAATGGTATAAGATTAAAGTCAGTTCTAGTATTGAGAAATAAAATATTGAAATTCTGAATACGTTTAATATAAATGTTTATACTTAAATTTGTTAAAGTAGTTATATCTCAGTTATATACCATAAAAATCCATTATTTCAAGAATATTTTCAAATTTTTATCACAATTCAAGAACTAGTGAATGATTCACTATTTCGATTTAGAAATGGTTTATGGTTATGAAATTTTTTATAAAAATTTCTAATTAAATTGGATTTTTATGATGTAACTGGGATACAAGATCAAGTAAATATATTGTAATCTGAATGCTCAGTTTATTGTAATATATGTCTCAGCCTGAATGAAATTTAAAAAATGTGGAAAATTGAACTAATTTCACTACTCAGAGCATTTTTTGCTATCCTTTAATTCAATTTTCCAAAAACTTTTTTTTTATTTTCAGTTTGAATGATATAGAATAAAATAAAAAGAAAAATTAAATAAACCAATATTATATTATAATAATCGAATAAAAGAAATAACTTGTATAATTTTTTTTATTTAGTTTATAATTTTATGTACAAACACGAATAATATGAATAATAATTTCTGTATACATTAATGATATTAATAATGACTTATATGTACATGAGTATTGTAGAAAAATAATTATCAACACAAAATTCAAAACTAGCTATAGTATTCTAACATTAAAGAAATTATCGGTTTATGGTAACTGAAATGAAATTCATATGTCTGTAAATCAATTTTTTTTAAATGTCTAGAAAAAATATAATTATAAGCCGTGGCATATCTCGTTATTGGTTCTGCTGAATTTAACTTTAACTCTAAATTAAATTCATTTTTAAGAAATGTTCTTAGTGACTGTGATTTTTTAATTCCAAAATTAGTGTTGAAGTCACCGGTTATTAAAATTGGGAGTTTATAAAAATTTGTACCAAGTAACAGAGAGCTCGTTATAGTATATTCTAACAATGCCTTGTGTATAAACGACGTAATATCTTCTATTTCTTGATCTTCTTGAATATAAATGAATACCATGACTATTTCAGTGCCGTTTTTCTTCTTGCACAAAGCTATACAAATTTCACCAACACTTCCATATTTAACACTTACATCTACAGTATCTCTTATAATTACATCCATATTTGGTGTAATAATATTAGCTACATCATTTGGATTTTGGTGAATTGCCATTCCACCTGACCTAACATTCTCTGGTTTTTTAAAATGGACTACACAATTGAAATTAGGTATATGAAATAGTTCATAGTTTCTTACATTTGTTTCATAAAGTAATAAAATACTGGCTTTTTGAATAACTGACTTTGTTGAAGCTACGCTATGGCTGTTTGAGTTTTGACAGTTGAAAATTTGATTACTAATGAACTCTATGATTGTTTTTACTTCAACGTTCAAATTAGTTGGCGGTAATGTTTCAGTTGTTTGTTGCTTTTCTGTGTTGTGATTCTGTGTTTGACACTCTTCCGGTGTTGCTTCTATTTTTATTGTACTAAAAATTATTAAAACCAAATTAATTTACTGAATGTTCAAAAAAATGTTATCTTCAGTTAAAATAAGAAATAATAAATTTAAATGTTATATACCTTAAAAAATTGTCAGAATCTGATGTTTCTATTTCATGACTTTCATTATTTTCTAGCTGCAAACACTTCTCTGCAGATGGTAGCTCACTTTTTATTTTTCTAAAAATTATAAGAATACCACTGATTTATTAAACTTTATTCTATTTTCATCTATAAGAAAAATCTATCTTTAATTAAAAGGAAAAATTATAAATTTTAATTTTATATACCTTAAAAAATCATCATGCTCTGATATTTCTATTTCATCACTTTCATTATTTTCCAACTGCAAACACTCCTCTACAGATGATGGTTCACTTTTGATTATACTAAAAATTATATAAACTTCATTAATTTATCAAATGTTATTTTTTTTTGTGAAATCTTTTTATATTTATATAAATTTTTATCTACAAGAATAATTTATCTTCAGTTAAAATGAGAAATAAATTTAAAAGTTATATTTCTGCTTCATTATTTTCATTATTTTCTGGCTGCAGACACTTCTCTGCAGATGTTGTTTCACTTTTAATCATACTAAAAATTATATGAACGTAATTATTTTATCAAATGCTATTTTTTTTTATTAAATCTTTTTGCATTTATATAAATTCTCATCCATAAGAATAATCTATTTTCAGTTAAAATTAGAAATAATAAATTAAAATGGTATATTATACCTTAAAATATTACTAGACTCTGATATTTCTGCTTCATTATTTTCATTATTTACTGACTGCAAACACTCTTCTTGTTGATGCTCCTCAGATATTGTCTCACTTTTTATTTTACTAAAAATTATAAGAATATCACAAATTTACTAAATATTATTCCTTTTTATGAAATCTTTTTGCTTTTATATAAATTTTTATCTCCAAAAAGAATCTATCTTCAGTTAAAATGAGAAATATTAAATTTAAATGTTATTATACCTTAAAATATAGTCAGACACCGATATCTCTGATTCATTATTTTTATTATTTTCAAACTGCAGACACTCCACTGCAGATGCTGTATCACTTTTGATTATACTAAAAATTATATGACCAACATTAATTTATCAAATATAATTTTTTATTATGAAATCTTTTAACATTTATACAAATTTTTATCTTCAGTTAAAATAAGAAACAATAAGTTTAAATGTTATATTATACCTTAAAATATTACCAGAGTTTGACATTTCTGCTACATTCTTTCCATTATTTTCCAACTGTAGACACTCCTCTGGAGATGATGGTTCACTTTTGATTATACTAAAAATTATATCATTAATTTATCAAATGTTATTTTTTTTGTGAAATCTTTTTACATATTTATAAAATTTCATCTACAACAATAATCTACCTTCAGTTAAAATAAGAAATAACGAACGTGAATGTCATATTATACCTTAATATATTGTTTGAGTTTGTAGTTTCCGTTTCAACTTTTTCTTTTTTTTTCTGCTGCCAATATTCTTTATGGTTCTCTGTAGGTGTTGTTTCATTTCTTATACTGAAAATTACAAAAAATTCACAACTTATTATATACTATTTCCATTGATAAAATTTATTTACATCTATATTTATTTCAATCCAAAGAAATAATAAATCATAAGCTACTGTAATAAATAATGGAATGTAAATGACACATCATACTCAACAAGATTTTCCAAGGCTGATGTTTCTGCTTCTTTTTTTTTCCGCTGTTTATGGTTTTTTTGATGCCCTATAACTACTGTTGGTGTTTTTCTCTTACTAAAAATGACAAAAATATCACTTATTTATTAAATGGTATTTCCTTTGATAATATTTGTGTACATTTATATTTACTTCATGTGAAATAAATGATTGACTTCAAGCTAAACTAATTAAGTAAATGTAATATTATACCTAATAAGATTTTTCAAGTTTGAGATTTTTGCTTCTGTTGTTTTAATTTTTTTCCGCAGTTGATATTGTTTTGAACGCTCTGCAGCTTTTCTTGGGGTTTTTTTTGTACTAAAATTTATAAAAATGTCATCAATTTATCAGGTTTTTTTTATGAAATATTTGAATTCTATATTTTATTTATATTTTAATATACTGAAATAAGTGATTTAAATTTAATTTAAGAAATAATAGATTTAAATGTCATATCGTACCTTTTCAGATTTTTCATTGTGTCTGTTTGTTTGATTATTATTTTCTGTCGATACTTTTTTGGATGCTGTGTAACTGTTCTCGTATCTTCCCTAAAATTGATTATAAATCATTAATTTATCATACAATTTTTGTATAAATTACAAATAATTTTTTACAATAAAATACAAATGTTTAAATATTATGCATTATATTAACAATCATTTGTTATGCTTTCAATTGTCGCATTATTTTTATATTTCTATTATAAACATGATTTTTCATTTTTTAAATTATAAAATAGTTATTTTTGTTAATTTACATAATAATAAAAAGATTTTTATCTAAAAATAAAGAAAATAAAATATTTGTTAATTGAAAATTTAATAATTTTAAATAATTCAAATAAAAAAGCCTATTATTATTATATTACAATATTAGTAAGGTTTTACTTACAGGGTTATTATCGGTTCTTCTTCATCTTCTTCTTCGTCACAGTAAACAACCTCAAAATTTGGTACTTCACCTTTGACTTTTTCCATAGTTTTAAAAAAATAATTATTCTAAATATCTTTTTACAATTGAAAAATTATAAACTTTTTTGGTAAGAATATTGGTTATGTTTTGTCTGCAAACAATAGTAACCATAAGAACGCGCACCGGTGTATACAGAGAGAAGCATATGCGCATCAATATTTGGAGTTTGGACATGCGCACGCAAACGCCATTAAAAGACGAAGAAAGAAAATGAGAAATATAAATGGTAAATGCCCGCGAACTTTAAATTTCTCATAAAACTTTTTATTTTATTGCAATTATTGTAATGAGTAAAAGCACCACTTAGTTGAATGAAAGTTTAAGCATCAAAAGAATTTATTTACCTATTACAGCTGAAAATATGATTTCTGTTTCGAATGATCTTTCTTTTCTATGTGAAGTTTCATAAAGATAAAATTTAACATAAAATTTAAACTTGAGATGCACTATTGAATAATTAAAATTTTTCAACTCATGAAAAATGTATAACCTTTTTTTCGCCCAGTTTTTAAAAAAATATTAAATAATAATAAAACGGAGATTGTAAAAGGAGTCATTATTCTTAGTTTAAAAAGTTATTGTAAAGAAGATGCATTGAAAGTTCAAACATATAACTAATATAAATTTTTTTCTTTATAAATGTTTTAAAATTTAGAATTTTTAAATTTCTAACTTGTAGAGTTCTTATTTAATATGAAGGCAAGTTCTTACTGAATATTTAAGTTAGCTGGTTGAATCTCTCTGTTGAGTAGCAAAATTAAAAAGAATTTGATTGATCATGTGAAATTCACATAATATACATCTAAATTTAAAATTATGTCAGTGCAAGTTTAGTCGCTTACATACCATCGGTCAATCCTGTTGTGCTGTTTCAACAGGATACCATATATAACACATCGAATTTCAAAAGCGGATATACATATCGCACTTCTAGTACAGATGTTCCTAAAAAAGCGATTAAAGAACAAGGGTTTTATTATATGCTTTTTACGAAGTACTTATATTGCTTAGGTATATTATAGACTTTAAAAGAGAAAAGAGCAAGCAGTTACATTTAGTCTTTAAAAGCGAAAACATCGACGAAGCATAACGCTTATAATTTTAATTGTATTGTATTTAAAATTATTTATGTATTATGAAAATTTATAAATTTTAAATTAATGAACGGTTTTTTATTAGTACATTATAATTAATAAATTTAACTTTTATAAGACATAAATATGAAATTATCGATTATGTATATTTAGTGAAAATATTGGTAAGTTCATGGAATTATTTTATTATTTTGGAAATTTTTAACTTTATATTACATAAAGTCAAAAAAAATTCAATATGTAAACCAAATATTTAAAAAAAATTGAAATATTTAAAAAATTTTAAATAAAATATATTTTATTATATTATTTTTAAAATATATTATTTATTGAAAGAAGGTTTATAAAACAAAAATATGAATACATTCAAAAATAAATTTATTTAACAAAAAAATAATTAAAAAAAAAGAGATGCCAACAGCACGCGGGGTTCCCAAGCGGTCACCCATCCAAGTACTAACCGCGCTCAATGCTGCTTAACTTCAGTGATCAGACGAGAACTGGTTTTTTCAGCGTGATGTGGCCGTTGACGTTAAGATTAATTTTATAGGTGAATCAAGTGTCACTTAATAATTTTTTTCACATCCCCCACCTTAAAGCTCGTACTTCTTTCCCGCTGAACAGAGAAAGAAACGCTACGTTCAGTCCTTGGTTTTAATGATAACTACTTAATGAAACATCAAAATCATTGTATGGGAGGAATTTATGTGCCATACAAATGCTACTCTTTTTAAATATATATCAAGACTAATAAATAATCTTGTGCAAAATTTCATGGAAGATAAAGGAGCTGGTGAAAAAACACTTAATTATGCGGACAAATATGACAAGTGCAATTTATCAAAAAATTCTAGAAGTAGCTTTTACACAAATATTGTTTTGCTGATTTTTTGTTACACGATATTTTGACATAAGATCTCATGCGTATATTATTAAAGATCGCAAAGAAAATTATGTCAAATGAAAATAATTCAATAAAAATTTATTAAATATTGGTTTCAAAAACGCTATAGCTTCTAAATACACCGATTAATTGTAATTAACATTGATGATTCATGCTTGTTACAATATTTTTCCATATATCAATGTGCTTTAATTATAATTACATTCAGTACGGTTTTTTAATAGATCCCAATCAGATCTAAGCGATCTAATTATTTTTTTATATGGCAAAAAATAAGAAAAAGGAAAATTCCACAGCATGTAATTTTTCATTAAATGTAATTTATTTTCTTAAAGAATTTATAAGTGCACGATTATCCAAGATAATCGAATTTTTACAAAAAATGGAATACGGTGATTTTTTTTATATCACTTAAGTGATATCCCACAAATTACAATAAATATAGGTACAAACGTTATAAATCTATAAATCTATATATCCATGATAATAATTGAATCAAATTATTTTTATATAATGTTCCTTTTTTTTAAGAATGATTTAAAAACATTAAATGTACATTTATCAATAATTTAACTAGAATATCGAAATGAGATTAACGTTAGAATTTTCTGAAAGATAAATACATGTATATTCACACACTCTGATTAACTACTACTTGTTTTTTGTGCAATCATCGTAAAGGCAATAATGGCGATATTTCAAAATCTTTATGAAAGTCGAAATCAATAGTTTTCGTTTGTTTTTTTTTTACAAATAACGATCCAATGAAAGTTAAACTTATAATTAATTTTGTAATAATATTATTATTTAGTATTTCATTTATCTATTATATATTATTCTAAATTTTTTCAAAAAGTATTTTCTGTTCTTTGTTCTCGATCTTTTCTTTAAACACTTCCAGCAATCAACAAACTGGCTACCAACGATAGTGCAGAAAATCCAAAGGCAACTGGGCTTCCTGTAAATAAATAATGTAAATATTAATAAAATAATAATGATAATGTTATTGTAATAATAAAAATTTTAAAAACAATATAATAGAATTTTTCATTTTATTGACGTTTCAAGCAGTATGTTTTATAAGTGCGCAAAAAGTAAACTAAGATCAAAGTGCCATATACGGCACGCGTATCGTATACTATTTTGTAGAATGTACGACTTCAATTTGCCAGATAATTATGATACTAATGTCTTTTATAATACATCGATTATAAAAGTTACTAAATTGTATCTGTTTAGAAAGTTCAATATAAGATTGTAATAAAATACAATATTTTGGTTCATAAAAAACTTAACTGATAATACAGATATATTCTTATCCATATATGTATACCATTATCTTACTTATACTACTTATTACTTCGCTAGAAGAATTTTTACAAGAATTTTCACTTAATATTTTAATTATATGATCAAATTTTCCTAATGTCTACTTGTTTGATTGGTTTGGATATCTCAAAACTTTTGGAGTACTTGACCAATTAAAAATAAGCGTGTTCGATTAACTAGAATTGTCATCTTTACCGTTGCAAAAAACGCTATATACGCCACGGATAAGTGTGCGGTATAAGCGAATTTAAGTCACGTATAGTGCTATAAACACTTTTGTTTATCGTAAAATTATAAACAATAAATAGATACGAAAAATCGTATTTTGTGGACTAAATAAAAAAAATCTTACCGCTACATTCCATATCTTCATCAACCACATAATCTTGCATACAATGACATCGTTTACCAGGAATCGATGTATCATTGCTGACAACACAGTGGGCCCCTGTTATGCATTCGTCATTGCTGTTGCATGGTACTTCGACATCTGAAATGCAGAGTTCATTCGTAAATATAAGGAATTATTTTCTTGCAAATTTATTTTTTCTCAACATTTATTTACAATGAATGATTACAAATCAATGAAAAATGCAACAGCTATAGCAATTTTATCAAATCTTTAATATCATCCCTAGAGAAATGTGAACATAAAAAATGGTGTATATAAAAATTTAAGGTTATTAGTAATAATTATGCCTAAGAATTGGCCATAAAATGTTAAAAGAAACGTTTCTATTTCTACTGGTCATAAAATGGTAAAAAAAACGTTTCAATTTCCACCAGGGATATAAAGACATTTATTTTTCCTTTTTATTTTATTAAATATTAATAAAGCCTTAATGGAATTATTATTAACTACTGCATTTTTCATTAATACTTGCTATCATTAGCAATCAAAATACAGCTTAAAGATTAAATAAAGTAATATGTATTTTTTACAAAGATTTATTAAAATATCATGCAAGTGTCTTTTATTACAGTTTCATAATTTATAATCCTCTTTTAAAATCAATAATATAATTTCTTTATACATGACTTTTTAAACTTTATATAAATTAAAAAAAAAAAAATAACCAAAACTCTGAGATTTTTCATCGATTAACTGCGAACACGAGAACGTTATTAACGCTAACGTGTTTACATGAAAATAACCACAAAGCCAATTGTTCTGTACCGTGTGCCGATCATTTATCACGACTCCTTATTTAAACGAGAATTTACACAAGAAGCCGTTAACAACTTCTAATTTGTCAATTTACACTCCAATACCTCTCTAATATGTCCCGAGTTTTATTCGTTCTGAAAGTATTTTTAACCCTTTATTTTAAAATTTCTATTTTTATATTTTTCCATGATTGGTTTTGTGTTTTCAACATTGATTTGTAATATGTTTTAGTAATTTTAAACTTCATTTTAATATTTTTAACTTATTCACTACATATAATAATTTCAGTAAAAAACTTTATCATTAATCTTAACATTCTGATAACAATGGTTCTTTATTCTATTTCCGTTTTTTTTTTCATTTTCCTGAGGCTGTCCTTAATCATAAAACAAAAAAATTATATTTTATAAAATTTTGTAAATGTGACATTTTGATAAAATTTGTTATTTGATTTTATAAATTTACATAACTGAAATATTTATTAAAAACGTAAAAAAGATAAATAAATGATAAAATTTTGGTGTAATACTGATTAAAAACTTGAATTTTTCAATCTACTTTTCGAACTCGAGATTATTCATTATACACTCGCACTATCTAATTCAAAATTCGAATTTTTCGTTCTACTTCCTTTTATTTGAAATTATACACTATTTCTACACTTTGCAAAGCTTTCATTCTCGCTCTACACACTTTTCGTATATCGCGGGCTCTAGTACAATTTTCTCACAAGCCTTCCTTTATACCTACGCGGTTTATGGTTGCCCAACATGCAAGCTTCCTGTCCGACTCGGCTTATCGCGTCTCACAATTTTCTTTCTCTTTATTTCTCTCTCTCTCTCTCTCTCTCTCGCGTTTCAAAATTATATATACGTTATAGGGTACAAATTGTGCTTTATAAACTTACGCGACTTCACGAAAACTCGGTTAGAAAGATAATGCTAAACTTTTTTTTTTGCTTATTAATATGAAGTGTTGGTATCAAGTGAGTTTGGAATTTTTGTATTTATGGATATCACCAATTTAGATTTACAAAAGATAGAATTTGGTCGTTTGAAAAAAAAGGTGAATGACTTAAGTTTAATTTTCTCATTATTAGGTATTTATTATTAAGTAGAATTTGACATCTTATCGAAAAAAATTGCCTCCGATTTTAGGGATCAATAATAATTAAGTACATTTTTATTAGGGAATTAGTAATAGCTTATTCAATTCTAACTTTTCTGGTAAAACATTAGTTATAAATTATTTAAGTTCATTACGAACGGAAATCATTTTTAGAACTAGATAAGAATTTCTATCAATGAAATATATTAGAATGAAAATTAGAATAAATGAATTAAAATATCTGTAGTTTTATGGAAATTTAAATTTTACTAAAACATTTAACAAAATATCTTGGATCAAAACAAATTAATTGTAATAAAAAATTTCTTTAGATTTTTATAAAACATTCTTACATGCCAAGTGAAAAATGCTTACAAAGAGAATATTACTTGTTCTATTATGAATTTTTCTATGACTATAAGGTAAGTTTCCATAATAAAATCATAAAGAAAACCACTTGCAAATTAGTCTAATATTTGTTTTTTCTAAAGTTGAGAGTTATTTTGTTTAAATTAAAAGATTTTCTTGAAAAAATTGCATTTTTTCAAAAGGCACACAGTTTTTAAATTAATTTTATAGAAAACTTTTACCACAATTTCATGAGCTTAAAAATTCAGTGAATAAATTTTGTAATAAATACATCGATAAAATAATATATAATTCTTGAGCTTTCAGAAAATTTTCAATGAATAATTCATGAATTTGTTTATTTGTAATAAAAATGTTGTTCCACCTATGTTATAATACATTTCATTGAAATCAAATACATATTTTTAGTTAAGGACACAATAACTTAAACCTCGAGTATGAATAACGTCCTTGCTCCCTTTTTTGTTTTATTATTAAAAATGCTTTATTCAATTTGTCAAAACAATATCAGCTTTCCGATGCATAAGGAATTATTTTCAAGGATTCGTTATATTTCATGAGCTTTTTATAGAAATACTGATTTACAATAAATACAAACGCGAATCACCTATTCTTATTATTTCTAATGTACAGATCTAACGAAAATCTTTTTCAAATCGGTTCTTCCACGTATGAATATGATTGTATTTTTATTAAACAGGTGTATATTTTTAGATGATAATATTATTTTATTCTTTCATTTTAACTATTAGATATACATAATTGCTAATAAATATTAATTTTAAGCAATGCTAATTAATGCGCATTATTTAATTCGACGAAATAAGGTTTATATAAACTATCGTCCAATTTTTCTGTAAAAAATCTGGTAAAATGAAAAATGTCCTTATACAATCAGCTGTCGTGTTCCAGAAAATTCTTCCACTTCCCTATAATACGTGCAGCACGAATAACGCACTTGACGATTATCCTCCACACGTCCGACCGTTTTTCACCCTTGTTCTTTAGATTTACGGCCAACTTTTTAAGATTTCCAAGTCGACGAGGTTATATATGCGGGATATTTCTCGTGTATTATATATGAAAAGAAAAAAAAAAAATATATATATATATAAAGAAAAAAATATTATCATAATGCGTGCACGCGATTTTACGTGTTTCCTCCCCACTTTTTTTTTCTTCAAGTGTTCCTCGTTAAATATCGACGTCCTTCTAGAATTTTAGCTGCTTGTACATATTTCTTTTTTATTTCATATATAAAAAAAAAATATTAAGAAAAAAGAAAGAAAGGAAGTACTTTTCCTTAATCAAAAATAATAAAGAGAGAGCAAAAATTAAGTTTAACATGCTAATTAAACAGTATTATCATAATTTATTTATATTGCTATTTTGTTATCGAGACACATTTAATTTACATATTTACTGCATCAACGATAAGTTAAATCTTGGTATCCGTAAATGTCAGGGAAATAAGTTAATAAACTAGGAGTTCCTTTGTCGGATTAATTCTTCAATGCTTCAATACATTTTTTAATAAAAACGATTTTCTACGATGACTTTATATCTAAAAAAAAATTGAATCCCGCAATGTCATCAATTATAAACAAAAATTTAAATATATAATAAAATGTAGGATTTCATAAAGTTTCATGAAAATGCAAAAGTTATCTTCAATAGGGTTTATACAAATTCAAATAATATTCAAAATAATAAGAAAACAATTTAATAATTTAAAAACCAGAATCATTAAAATTTTCAATAAATTAACAAAAACATCTCGCTAATAAATTGTAAATTCTCTCGGGCATTTGATTGCCAGTAGTTACTTAGAGCTATTATTTATTTGCAGGGTGGAGTTTTTAGTATACGAGCTAATCTAGGCTTTCTTATTTACCACCTGTCATTCATAAAGGCTTGCAATTTCATAAATGCAGTCGCCCACTTGTTACTTGGGTTATTACGCCACTTTCATTTGTGGCTTCATAAACCTTTTTATTTAAACGTTATATTGCTCTAATTGTATGATATTGATAGTTTTTCGTTGCGTTATTCTTTTGATTATTTAAAAAATTAATAACAAAATCTAAATTGTAGATAATTTAACAAATTGATTTTATTACAGTAATTAATGTAAGTTTGAATATTTTATCGGTCTCATTTCGGAATCAACTATAACGCAAATTAATATCTTTAATTTATATATAATTGGAAGAAAAACACGATTTATAAAATGCTTTATCGTTTATTATCTGAAAGGTACGTTTGCTCGTTAACCCGAGAAAAGCATAAAATTGTTCAAATTGTTCTTGCTTATTTATTTACCGAAATGAGTAGATGAAAAATTTAAAAACAACATGCGATTGTAATATTATCATTTTCGATCTATAAGAAAAAAAAAATAACAATTTTCTTTGATCGACGATAAAAATGCGTGTCAAGAGAAAAAAAATAAAATCAATAATTCGTGGTGATTATGTTCGAAAAAATCACATCGAAGTCAAAACTTTTTATTATATAAAGTCTACATTCACACTAATATCAATATGTATACTTACTTTTGAATTTATTATCGCAAAGGCCATTACGAGGATCCTTATAATCGCCGCATAAACATCTTAGTTTTTTATCCGATGTGAATATGCTTTTCAGACACGAAGCTTCCTTTATTCCTGCACACTCGGAATCCGACGCGCATTCCCTCGCTTGAGTACCTGATAAACAAAATTTTACATTTTAATAAATTTTTTATTGAATTTAAGAATCTTCTTTTATGATAATATGAAATACAAGAAAAAAATGTCTAGTATAAATTAGGGGAATATTTTAATAATATTGTAAACATATAAAATTCAGGGTAATATTTTAGTAATGTTGTAAATATTACTAAAAAATAGAAAAAGTTTCTAAAGGGAATTTCATAATTTTTCTCCATAACGCAAACTTGTGAAAACATTTTTCTCCGCATAATTAAAGAAATTTATTTTTAGATAAGAGTAATTATAAAATGATCGCGTGATTATTTTCGTGTTGTTTTCGAATAAAAACAATACTGAAACAATAGTTTTTTTTTTAAAGTTATGAAGATGTTTTGAAATTGATGTCAAGTGTATTATGAGTAGAGCTTATATACTTGTTTAAAGCACATTCAACTTTTATCTTCAATTTATCTCTAATAGAATAGAACAAATTAAAGTAGACCCGCGAGGAACAAACTTCAAGTAGATTTTAGCGTGTGTAAAAGTTTCTAAAATAAAACAATTTAACGTTTTACCGAAATACAGTGTTTAGTTTAATTTTTAAAATAAATCGGTATATATCTTTTTTTTCCTTTTTTTTACTTTTTTTTCAAGTTACAAAAAGAGTTGGATTGACGAGTGTAAAAAAAAAATAAAAATTCTTGTGCGTGCTGGTTATCCAAATTGGACTAAAAGGTATCGCAATAAGTAGCGTAGATTATAATCTCAAGTGATTCATGGAAGAAAAAAAGGTCTTTATTTTCACACCTTGGACTAAAAAATCTATTAGATACATAATTTAAAAATCATATTTGGAGTATTTAATAATTCATCATCAGTTAGTCCTTATGAAATTTAAAAATATAACAAATCGAAAGTTTAAGAGCATAAGTAGTATTGATCCCTCATTTGGTCAGACATTTTAAAATCTTTCTTTTTTTCAACGGTGAAATAGGGTTAATCGACATAGATCACTGCTTTTATTAAAATTATAATGTACGTAACCTAAAAAACATTACAATTTACACTACTTTAATGCCAAGTAACAAAAAGAAACAAAAAAAATAGAGCACTGCTTATCCAGATTTCTGCACTAAAATTGGAAAATTGATTTTCTATTAAAGGAGGAAAAAAACTAGCGCGAAGCATAAAAACTTTTGTAGCACTTTGTACTTTTAGTAACATATGATTTTAAAAAAAGAAGTAGGCGTTTCGCGGTTTAGCATACGTTTTTTTTCTATTAGTTTAATTGCTCCACCTACATATTAATAAACTGTGAAGTTTTAATAAATTCAGGCGATTTGTGAGTCATTTTAGAAACTAAAACAATTTTATGGAAAATTTATAAACGATCTAATGATTTCTACGTGAGAAAAAAAATTTATATTTTTTTTTATTTTTGAGTTTTAGTAATAAAAGTTCGAGAAAAAGTTGAGAACTCATGCTTTTGTTCGTATAACAATAACGCGTGATTGTAGATGATGGATTTTTAATTATAATGACCTTTTGAACATTAAATTTTTTTAATGCGATAATTATTATGTTTTTTTTTTCAAATTCTTTAAATTGGTGCGAAGCAATTACTTTTCAACTAATAAATTATATTTTATTCAAAAGAAAATGAAAAAAAGATTTCAGAAAAATATTTTTAAAAATTCGTATTATCAGTTTAAACAAAGTTTAGTACAATGTTCTTCAAAATACGGTTAAATATTATAAATCAGAACTTATCGACCGCCTAAGCGTTAAAATTATTTCAAATTCCGTTTGCAAATTGCACCCTCGTAAATTTTAACTTGTCTCATTCAAAGAAAACCACAAAATCTTTCACACTTTATTAAGTCCCTTTTGAAAAAATACTCATCGCGTTAAATTTTTCAAAACTATAACATCAATCAAATGGAAATGTTTTTAAAAATGATAAATAAGTTTATTCGCTAATATGAATTTCAATTAATTGTAATTTACATCTTTTTACATCATAATGTCAATTGAATCTGAAAGAAAAATTTTTATCAAATTAATAAATGAAAGTATAATACGACCTTTCATGTACAACTTTTGAAAATGTTGAATAATTTGTCTTGCTCTTAATCTGTTTATAATTTAAAAATAAAATAATGAAAATCGTTAAATGCTCAATAATTATTTTTCTTACTTGGAATTCAATGTTCATAAAAAAGATTAATTTTAACATTACCAGCAAACAGCAAATCGATGCTCTTAAATTAATACCCGTAATTTCATTCAATTGTAAAACTACCTTTACCAATCCTACTCAAGCTAATTTTTCTTCGGATATTTTATGTTTCTAAGGCGTGTACAATGTGTTTTCTCGGCCGTACATAGGACATTAGCATGCGTTAGCGTACATTCTCGAACGGCTTAAAAAGAACCTTGACACTCGGGAGTTTTCACGTCGAGATCTCTTCGCTCAGATTACGCAGGCAAGGTGAACCAAGAAAAAAAAAGCTCTCCTTCTATATGTATGCAAAGGCTTTTTCTTAAAGCCGCTATTTTAATGGTATACTTGCACGAAAATTTTTATAAAATTGATTTTTTTCTCTTTCACTAATCATCGTTCAATAAGGGCCAAATTAATAGGATTAATTTTTATTATAATTTTTCGATTGACCATGATTACTAAAGGATGGATTTTTAGAATAAAAATTTAGTTGAGAAAATTTACGAGGCAATCAAAGGTATTGATGTAGATCAGTAGTAAACTGTTAAAATAGTGCTCCACATTTTTTTACAAAACAAAACGTGTAAATTTTATTGCTAATTATTCATATGCTATTTTCAAAAAAAATAAAAAAATAATGGTTAAAAATAATTTTTTTTCATACTAATTTATTTATTTTTATAACAATATATTGGTGCATTCAAATGAATAAAGCTAATACTGCAATATAAGAACATTTAACGATCTTGTGAAGGCAAAAGAAGTTTTCTTTTTCAATGAAACCGAGCTTTTATTTTCTAGATAAATCATTTAGTACATAATGCAACTAATTTTTTCAATCTCACATAATAAAACGAGTTTATTGCACACAGCATTTTAATTACTCTCATAATGATTTATAATTACAAAATTCTTCCGATTCATTATTTTTTCGAAAAAATAATTATGTTGCGTAGAATTTGAAAACAGATTTTTCCAGTTTTTGCTTTCTTTCCATTTTTGTACATTTTATGTTTATGGCTTAATAAAATTTAGCAAAAGGGACTTTTAAATTGTTTAAATTAAAAATATTACAATTTTTGTCGTTGGAATGTAAAATAAATATTTCAAATAAAAATAACACAACCCTGGTAGAATATTAACCATTTTTTGGTCATAATTGTTGAGCTAAGAATGTTAAAATGACACCTATCTAGAAATTCTGTTTTAAGTATTTCCAGAATTTCTAGATATGTGTCATTTTAACATGCTTAGCTCAACAATTATGACCAAAAAATGGTTAATTTTCTACCAGGGAAAAGACCCGCTTTAAATGTTTGGAAGAAACATAACTTTATAAAGTTAAAAAAAAAGCCCTAAAAATCGAGACGTGTGATTCTAACCAATTTGACATGAATTCTACATAATAAATATTCTCCGACACAATCACGCATTTTTCAACGTATCAGAATCTTTAAAAACGTTCGAGAAATAAAAAAAGCTCCCTCAACGTCCGCTGCTTTTAAAAAGAATGATGCTAAGACATGCGAGTATCTAATTCAGGCCTTACGCGTTTCATATACACGTATATACACGTCATACCTTCGAGCAAGCATCTTTAATAAGGAGCCAAGAAAACAAAGAAAAATCGATCCGAGAAATTAAACTTCCGTCGCTATGACGTTGCTCTAATCATCGATCTTAAGCGTCGTTCTTTGTCCGAGGCATAATGATTCTAGCTTTTTTTTTTTAATACGAGGGTGTAAACGACGTTGGCATGCTACTTTTTTTTTAGTATCAGAAGTTTTTTCTTCAGTAAAGAATTATACGTTTGTTTACTCATTAAACATTGCGATTTGTTGATATGGCACACTTTAACTAAAGTTCACAACTTAAATTTGTTCAAAGAACAACGATGTTTGTTTAATTGCATGAAAATACTATGGGTAAACATTTAACAATAGTAGAGTGTAAATATAATAGAAAAATTTTTTAAAGTTTTAAAAATAAAGTTTAAAAATTTAAAGCTTTATTTTTAAACTAACTTATTAGCGTAATATTGAACTTATTGTTGAAATTTATGTGAGGATACTGACCTAATATCGAGCTGTTTGAATTTGCATGTGTTTGATAGTCAAATTTTCAGTATAATAAATCATATTAAGATACTTTTTTTCCCTTTTTCTTTTATGTACTGTGAAAAAGTATCGTGTTTATTATGACTATCATTTGCGGTTCAAATTTTTGTAATTTCAAGTGGAATTATTTAGATTTTTTTCATACTGCAAAAAGAATTTATGTTATAAAAAATATTGCTATACAGCAAATTTTTTACTATTTTTGAAATTATTTGTGTAATGGATTTATCAAGTTGTAAAATGATTGATTCGTTGCTAAATTTAATATACAATTTCTTCGATTACATATAAATTATTTTTTGACAATAAATAAGTGATAATGTAGATGATTCTAATACAGAAATTTGTATTTCATCCGTAGAAATGATTTATTGCAAACCATAAGTTTTTACAAACTAAAATATTAAGCCGATATGTATTTTGATGTACCAATACTTTTTTTGTTTTTTATTTTTGTATTGAACTTGCTACACAGTCAGGCAAAACAAAAAAAAATTTTTTTATTTAATGTGATTCTTGTATCATGGTGATATATGTATGATATTTATAATTTGCCTGCCTGAACTCATCTATTTCTATTACATCATGGGTTTTACCTATCGAGAAAAATAAAATAAGTAAGATGAAAACAAAATAAAATCTATTATAAATCAGATTTTTTAGATCGAGATTTCGAGATAATATTGTGAAACCGATTGGTAACAAAAAAAAAGTTATTACATACACATTAGGATGACTAGAGAAATCAAAACTATTTACGTTCTAAATTTACCGTTATAACCGGTAGTTACAAGGACCGGTAATGCGGCAAAAATTATGATGTATTATTTCTTTTAACCCAATGCTTATTTATTCATAATAAAATAACGATAAAAAAAAATCTACAAAATTTATAATATCTTTTCGTGAACTGAGCGATCCTATTGTAAAAGCTACTTACGATCTCCATTCTGTTTTTCGTCCTTTTGATTATAATTTTGTGAGCTCGATTTTCCAAAGGTAGTAAGCGCCAAGGGCCAACATGGTGTGATCAGAGCCATGACTAACAATCCAATCAAAAGACTATGGTTCTTCATTCGTGCTTTCATTTTGTTCTCAAAACACCTTTACGATCTCTTTAAAAAAAAAAAGTTGTCTATATACTACAGTTATTACACCCACTCACTTTATTCGAATAAGTCAATCCTTATAAGTCACTTATCTAATGGAATGGGAGAAAAAAATTTCGCATTATGCGGTCAAGAAAGGTTCCTTCAGACTATAGGTATGTATTTTAAAAATAAGCTCCTTGTACGCGTGCTTGAATCGTACTGCGCGCGAACAAATGGCCGACCAGGCTTTTTAAGACCTCGCTACCTAACTCCCTCCCTTTGATATATTTTTTTTTTCCTTTACTCACTTATCCTTATAGTACTCCACACGAAAAGGAAAGCTTTCGAGGGAGTATGTGTGTGTGGGTGGGTACGCGTGTGAATGTGTGCTTGCTTACTTTCTTGCTTGCGATCGGTTGGCGTGCTTGCGGTTCAAACGAATTCTTTAAAAGGGTCATTCGTTCATATGGCAGAATATATGTTTTTTATTAATATATGTTTATTATTTATATGTTTATTATTTGCTTTGGCTAAGGGTAATATTTAATTAACGATCTCCGAAATTATTTATTTTCGTGACGAGTAGATTTATTAATTACAAACATGGAAATAATTTTTCCTTTTTAATTTACTGAATGGAAATATTTTAAAATAATTAAATAAAGCATGTTGCATAATGATTTCTTTAAAGTTAATTTTAATTCTTTTAGATCAACATCGCTTTAGATTTATTTTATTTAATACAATATTATAAAAGTTGAGACCGTCAGTGGCTCAGTCGATTGAACGATGGATTCATAATCTCGAGGATCCGAGTTCGAATCCCGTTACATGTGCTTTTTTAACAAACGCACTGACTATCTCCGTCGCTAATTAGTATCGCAATGATAGTTGAAACACAGCGACGTTAAATAAAATTTAAAAAACAAAGTTTCAATTTTTCAGATTTATTAGATGAAAATTACTTTTGTAGTATACAATGTAAATTTAAATTTAATAAAAATCAGAAAATTTACAATGTAATAATTTTTTATTTTATTAATTTAGATATTCTAGAAAAACGTTGATGATAAAAAATGTCGTTCAAATATGCATCCTATTAGATTAATTGTTTTCCTTTAATTTCATTAAAATTATACTTTAATCTATTTTATTTATCTATTCCTGTATAGAAAAGTTAACGGATATGTCGGAGCTGTTGGAGCACAAATTGTGCTTTGTTTTTTTTTTATTGATATCTTTTGAAATTCATAATTTAGATAAATATTATGAATTGCCTGCTATAAAGCTCTATGAAAAAATTATTTAAATAAAATCAGAAAGAATATTGGATTTTTCATTTTAATTTTATAACTTCTAATATATTGCTGTGCTTAAATTTTGTGTTGTAAAGTTTTATGCATAAAATTTCAGTAACGTAATAATATATAAGTAGAGTCAAGTTTATAAAAGTTCTTACAATAAAAAATGTCATTTTAATATATCGTTTACTTAAAACTTAAATTACTTAACTTTAGATTAAAAGATAATTGATATAATATTAAGAGACAAATGGTAGTTCTGACATTCTTTTAAAACAGGACTAAAAAAGAAAAATCCTTGGCGAATCTGCTGCTTTAGCAAAATAGGAGACTTAAACGAGCGCAATTCATGAACTTCTCAATAAACTAAACATTTCTTTTTTTATTTAACGTCACTGTATTTATGCTATAATTACGATGCTAATTAGTGACGGAAGTCGTTTCAGTATGTTGTGAACAAAGCACATGTAGCGTACAGTGGCGCTTGTATCAATCGGCCGCCGAAAGCGGGATTCAAACTCGGAACCTCGAGATCACGAATCCATCGCTCTACCGACTAACTAGGAGAGTATCACATCTCCGGATCACGGATTTTGCTCTAACTTTGAGATAGGTTTTCAGATGTCAAAATATGGAAAAAGATAGAGTTATAGACCCCAACGCTCAATATTTCTCTAGTTGCAGGCAATTAAAGAAAATCACTAAAAAAGTTACTAGATTTTTAAACGCTTGTAATTCTTTAGCATTAATAGCTAGACGCTTGTTACTGTTTTTAAACGAAAGCTACGTTCCAATCCTTTTAAAAAAGCACCTATAGCATATCAAAATATTATTTTTTCCCAAAGTTACAGCGTTATGAAAATTGTACTACATTTTAACATTTATCATTAATTAATATTTTTAAAAGGAAATTAAGCTCAAATTCTTATAACGCTGTAACTTTGAGAAAAAATAATATTTTGATATGCTATAGGTGCTTTTTTTAAATGATTTGAACGTAGCTTCCATTTAAAAAGAGTTACAAGCGTCTAGCTATCAATGCTAAAGAATTATAAGTGTTTAAAAATATTGTAACTTTTTTAGTGATTTTCTTTAATTGCCTGCAACTAGAGAAATATTGAGCGTTGGGGTCTATAACTCTGGCTTTTTCCATATTTTGACATCTGAAAACCTATCTCAAAGTTAGAGCAAAATCCGTGATCCGGAGATGTGATACTCTCCTAGTAAGCCATTGACGACTTCAAAAACTAAACATTTTATAGAAATATATTTTTCCAAGTGTTATAATAATAAATATGTTTTACTAAAAAAAAGAATAATAATACGCATAAAAGATATTGACTTTATATTTATTAATATTTTAATTTAGCAATTAACGTAAAAAGTTATCAATTTATGACGACATGCTTTGAGTTTAATTGAATTACAATTGTAGCAAGCCAAGAGGATTAAATACGTAAAATACTGAAAATATTGACTCTTTACGATTTTAATTAAATTAAAGTCTAGTTATGTCATATTATAAGTTTGTAATTTTTTCTATCAATAGAGCGCAATAATAACCCAAGTTAATCGAAATGATGATTATTAAAAAATTTTTTCAATAATAAAAATTCTTTAAATATATTTGTACATTTGTGTTTATGGATTTATGTTATTTTATAAATTTGGGTTTAAATTTTTTGGAAATAATTGTTATGCACATGACAAAAAGAATAAATACTTTATTATACAAATTAGGTCTATTTTGTTTATAAATACAAAATATTTTCAAATATTTATTTCTTATAATCATCACCTTATAAAACGAAAAAATTCAACATTGTTAATTTTAGTTTTTTATCTGATAACATAAAATTAATAAATTTGATATAAAAAGTAATATTGATAACTATTTGCATGTTTCCAACTTTATGAAATTATAGTTTTGAAAACTTCATAATTTAGATATAATTAACATCAAGGTTAAATTTTATATAAATTATATGTTGATTTATTATTAATTGTGCGATCAAAAGTAAATATATTTTAAGCCAGCGTACATTGAGATACTTTTTTTAATTATAATCATTTTGAAACTCAACGGAAATCAAATTACATCGTAGTTCAGAACAAATACTCTTCGTACCAAGGCGCAATCTTTTAGATTTAAATTTAGATTATTTTTTTTTTCGTTTTCTTAAGTATTCGTGAGATTAAACGATTATAATAATGATTTTTTTGTAAAATTTAACTCTCAACATCAATATTTCAACCCGAACTTTAAAGAAAAAATTGCAACTTAGCTTATCTGATTAAATTTTTTTTGTTTAAGATATCACAATCTTAATTCACAATCAAAAGTGTAATAAAGTAATTAGAAATTCATTAAATCGTATTTATAATTTCTCTTAATACAATGTAATTTGCAATGTTTTTTTCTTCATATCGTACTAATATCGCCTGACTTTAAGACCTAATTTTAGCTTATTAATTTTTATCCATTTTTTTTCATTCAGCACGTAAACTAACGGTATTTCAAAATAATATTCGATACGTTAAATGATTTTATGATAAAGGAGCGTGATTAACGCAAAATATGAAACAGGTTGAAAGAACTGGCAACCCTTGAAGCAGGCAACGTTATGTACTTGTCTGCAATGAAGTGTTTGGGTAAGTCAACGTAAAGGCAGCTTTTGTTTATTTAGAACAAAATTTATGTGCAGAATCTGGTAATCGAAATTTTTTGAATTATATCCAATAAATTTATAGTATATAGAGTTCAAACTATTTACTTAAAGTTTTTGAAATTTATTTTTGGTTATATTTTATACAAACACGAGATTTGGTTTCTTTATTGAAAATAACTTTTGGATGAATTTTTGACAAAGAAATTTAATTTATCGAAAAATAGTTTTTGAATATAAAGCGAATGTAATAAAAATAAAAATATAACAAATTAAAAGAAATACTATGTCATGGAAAAAGCATTTATAATCTAATCCAATATCAAATGGAAATAAATTAAACCGTTTAAGAAAATTACTATAGTTTGTATGAATTTTTAAAAATCCCAATGCCATAATATAAAAATTACTTATAATAAGAAGTTCCGCTTGATTAAACGTGAGCTCCAAGCTCGGCGATTAAGACGGTAATTTTCACGATGATTTATAAATGACAAAATATCACGTGTTACACAGTCGTATTTCCAATTTTAGTTGGCGTGAATTTCTAAAAATAATACCACCTTTCGTGGGGGGGGCTATACCTTTTGCCTTGTTTTATTGTAGTCAAAAATGGTCTAGAGAAATTGTTTGAGAAAAAGAGCGAGATTTCTCGCTTTTAAATCGGTTTATATTTAATGCCAGAAACACGAAAGTCATCCTGCGTTCGGCACGAATTTTACATTTTTTTTATTAAAATATTTCCTGACCTTCATGTTTATAGTTTAATGTTGAATATGAATATGGATAATGTACAGAAAAACGTGTTAAAATGACATGAATTGAGAATAAAGAATATATATTATTTAACAGAGATTTTAAAAAATTTTATAGGATTAAAGTTTTTGCTTGACATTTCGAGGCTAAAAAAGTGTTTAGAAAACAAAATTTTCTTAAAAAATGTTATAACTTTTATTCTTCTAAATAATATCAAAATATCTATATAAAAATAAATATTTTTCTCCAAATTTGTAAAAAAAAATCCTTGTTACATTAGCATGTCAATTTAGTATATTTTGGCCAGATTATGGTTAATTTTCTATCATAAAAACAACGCGTGTTATGAAAGAAAAGGCTAATTCATTACATTAAAAAATTTAGCCCCTCAAATAATGAAAACATTTTCATGGTATGGGATGTAAATATATGAGAAGATACATATCAAATAAAACGAGACTAATAAAGAACTATTTTATTAATTTTAATATATATTCATATCAAGTTTAGTATGAAGAAATTATAATTAAAAAAAGAGTAAAATTATAAAAAATGAAAAATCAAAGTCATAACTATTTAGTTAAGTGAAATAACTTGACACTATCTCCAACACACGTGCCATATACTTTTATCCAAAATTTTGAATGAATAGAATATTTAAATAAGATTAGAATTAATCTATAAATATTCCTGAAATAGAAAATCAATAAAATAAATTTCTTTTAAAAAAAAGCTTACTGTTAAAGGCTGGATCACGCTTAAAATAAATGACAATTTGAATATTAAAAGTTTTGAAGGATTCCATAAGGTTAAAGGGCATCGAATGAATTAAGACGCCATTATCCCGTCAACGTATTCAATTATTTAACTTGCTTTTCTTATAAAACGTAAAGGATTGGCATGGCAATTTGGTTAACCTTCGTTTTTCGATTGTTCATGATACTGATTGAGTAAACATCGATTGGCCATGAAAATGCAATTCTAAGACATGCAAGACACTCCTACATACGTATCCTCAAAAAAAAAATTTTTTTCTTTTTCGGTTAAATTAATTTAAGGGATAGGCGCTGATTGTTCATAGTAAAGCAGAAATAATAATGTTCTCTTTTAATAAAAGATTTAAAAATGAAGGTCGATTAAATGAGTTTCACGAATTTCGTCTTTTAAAATCTAAAAATATAGTTTTAGTGAATTATTTTCTAAAAATATATTAAGAATAATAAATTATTTAATAACCTGGTAGAAATTGAAACGTTTTTTTTACCATTTTATGACCAGTAGAAATGGAAACGATTTTTTTTTACTATTTTATGATCATTTTTTTGAGATTATTATTAATTGCTATAAATTTTTATATACACCATTTTTCATGTTCACATTCATGATATAAATGTTTTATTCAATAAAAAATTTTTTTATTTTTATAACAATCATCGAATTTAAATCTTTATCAATATAAACAAAGTATAGAAAAAACTTTTATTAAAATCAAAATTTAGTCTTTTAAAGCACTGTGAAGCAATAAATGAAAAAAAAACTTTTAGTAGCTATAAAATATTACAAAAAATGAGATGAGGATAAGATAAATAAAAGTTTCAGATAATCAGTGTTCAAAAACTTTTCCTCTGCCTCTATCTACTAAAAACAAATACATATAGTGATTCTGTCTATCAATGTGTACAATTTAATTGTGATAGTAAGAAAATTACTTTTTTGACACTCCGTGCGAGAAGCTCGATTTCACGCACGCTGTGCAAAGTGACACGTGCGAAAATGGAGCTTCTCACACGTCGTGTCAAAAAATAGTGTTCGATACTCGTGCGAGAAAGTGATTTCTTACTCGTGTGACCTTTTCACCCTCGCTTTGCTCGGGCGCAAACCGCCACACGAGTAAAAAATCACTTTATCGCACTAGTACCGAAATATACTATATTGAAAGAATTTTTGATAATCAAAGTTCAAGACGTTGTGTTTTTTTATACATTTTCTGTATCCACAAGTTTAAATCAATAAAAATTTCATAAAAATGTTGTATAAAAAAGAAAATTTATTTGTTAATAAAGTAACTAATATACAGTATTAAAAGTAACTAATATACAGTATATATCTATAAGTCTATCTTGTAAAATATTAAAACCCAGATAAAAATATTAAAGATCACATGATAAGTAACGAGCTAGTTACTATTCTTTGGCGTCGTAAAGCTGTAGTTTACAATTTCAGACTTCATAAACAGATTTGAAAATTTGATTTTGCGAAGCATCCGCATTTTCCTTCATCGTTCGATAAATTAAATCGATTTTAGCTTTGTCTACCTTTTCCGAGGATTTTGAAGATTTTGAAGATTGAGAAGAATCCGAAGATTCATCACTTGATTTCTTCTTTTTTATGTATGAGTATTTACCGTAACCTTTGTAATATGGGTCATAAATTTTGTTGTACTTTTTATGTTTCAATTTGTGTTTCTCCTCCGAAGAATCTTCACTGTTTTTATCAGTTGACCTATTTTTCCTTACTAACTCTTCGTTTGACAAATTTTCATAGCTATCATCAGCGTGTTGGATTATCTTGGCTTGTTCCTCCAAAGAGTCTTTATCGTTTTTGCTTACTTTATTGTTTTGCTCGTCTGAAATATTTTCAATACTTTCTTCGATTGATCTTTTAGTTTTTGGTTTATTTTCCTCGGACGATCCATTGCTGCTTTTATCAACTTCGCTCTTTTGTTTTGGCTTCTTTTCTTCAGACGATTCTTCACTACTCTTTTTGGCTTCTCTCTTTTGTTTTGGCTTCTTTTCTTCAGACGATTCTTCACTACTCTTTTTGACTTCTCTCTTTTGTTTTGGCTTTTTCTCTTCGGATGATTCTTCACTGCTCTTGTCGGTTTTGTTCTTTTGCTTCTTTTCTTCGGATGATTCATCACTTTTGTCTGCCTCCCTTTTTTGGATTGGTTTCTTCTTCTCTTCGGACGATTCCTCGCTACTTTTTATCGCAGATCTAGTGTTCCTACTTTCTTCATTACCTATCGTTTCGTGTGGAAGCAAAGCATCAAAAACTGGGAACCAAGCTTGGAAAAGAGCTTTCATGTTCTTATCCAAATGACCTCTGTCTGTATCATCGTGCATGGTCTTAATTTTATCGAACAACGAATTAACCAATAAGTCAAATTCTTCTTTATTTACCACTTTTCTTTTAGGTACATGACCTTCGTTCTTTGCCGTTAACATCGAACCCTTAGGCAATTCTTTACCCATATCAAACATATTCTGATCCGTTAAACCATCGGTTGATCTTGTACTACGTAAAAGGAAAGCGTTGCCATTATGTTCTCCAGTGTGGTTACGGAGCTTCATATTACTTTCGATGATTGATCTTGTAAGATTTGCCAACCTATCCCGAGCGATTAGGTTTGATTCGATAACGTGAATACGCCATAATGAATAGCTGAGCAGAACAAGGACAACAACGTAGCCGATGAATCGAAGAGCCCTGAAGACGACATAACCTGTACCACCATATTGATTGTCATCAACGCATTCTGGTAATTCCATTTTTATGAGGGCTGAACGATGGTCGTTTTCATCGTTGTAGCTTTTACCTGAAATTAAAAAAAAGATTTTTTTAAATTTTGCTTGGTAAATTTTTTTTATTTTTTAAAATCCATTTTTGATTATGCCATGTTGTTAAGAGTAATAATTAAAATTACAATTTTAATAAAACAATCTGCGCATTAGTTTATGATACCAAAGTGAAATGCTTAGATAATATGTGTAGTTTTTAAATAAACAGACATCTGGAACTACGTGGTTAAACTCATTTGTTGACACTTGCTATATTTATACTTGCTGATAATATTTCAGACACAATTTCATTATCGGAACTAAGTTTACCTAACATAGCAACTAAAAATCCGAACTGTTTATTACTAAAGATGATAATTTATTTAATAAACTAGAACATCCACATTTTTTATGATCCTACTACGTAAAAATTAATAATATATAATTTTTTATTTTTTTTTATAGAGACATTAGAATAAACGTAATACGTGATAAATATTTTGCTAGTATATGCGAATTTGTTATAGTGCGTGTTTGAAATATTTGCATTATTTAATGTAAAAAATATATAATTAATAAATGGATTAAATTACGAAAGGTTAAACGTTATATTTGCATTACGTGAAATATGTACTAAGAAAACTTACAGTCGCACTTTTCGTATAGCCGATTCATTGTTTCACAACCTTCTTCGCTTTGATCTTGCTGCTATACTGACCTTTTGTTGACTCTGGCTTGAGTGCTGATGTTCTTTCCCCTTTTTTGGTATCTCAGATATGTTATTATAAAAGATTTGTACTCTCTTGAAGCTTTTTTTTTATTTTTTCTCATTCGGCTTATCATCTTTAGAAGCTTCTCTTTTACTTTGTATAGTTAATACATATGCATGCTTTAGTCTCCGGACAGACTGACGCTTTGGTTGCATTAGATTTTTCATTTGTTTGCGTATCGAATGTACTTGATTTTTATTATGCGCTTGTTTAAACCGCGTCACGTTGTTGCAAATTTCAAGATGTATCGATGCATTTATATATATCAGGGTTATCTAGCTTTATTAAAACTTTACGGGCTATACAGTCTGACTGAAAAGTTAGAACTATTTTAAGAATGGTAATTTCTTGCAGCGAATTTTTGAACGTTTTATCAAATGAATTTATTAAGAGTATTCATATAAATAATTTTTAGTTGTCAAAATAGTGCAGAATATTTTTTTATAATTTTGGAAAACAATCGGTTTACCCTATTCCCAATAATACCGAAATTTTTATTTTGTTTTCCTATTTGATTTTTTTTAAGTTGAATATTTTGATCCGTTCTTTATTAGTTTACTAATTTTGATAAAAAAACACATATTTAATTTATTATAAAAACAAGAAATTTTGTTAAATTATAAAAAAAACTTTAAAAAATCATGCTTAATCAAAAATGTTAAGTGCAAACAAATTAGAAATTGCAGAATGTCAACAAGATGAACAATTTTCTTTTTTTTTTTAACGTTGCTGTGCTTATGCTATCAATTCGATGCTAATTAGCAACGAAGGTTGTTTCAGTGTGTTTGTGAACAAAGCACATGTAACGTGCTTGTATAAATCAGCCGAGAGCGGGATTCGAACTCGGAACCTCGAGATTACGAACCCACCGCTCTACCGAATGAGCCACTGACGACCTCACTAACAATATGTTTTATATCATTTTATAAATTACAAAATAATTAAACATTTTTTTCAGATCATTCAAAATTTTTACAGTTTAGACAGAATATAAATTAAAAATTATTGATTCTTTTACTTTTTGTTTATTTATTGATTAGAAAATTTTTCTTCACATTTGAAAACAAGAATTTTTAAGATTAAATGAACTTTTATGCCAGATTGTATAGTCTATCCAACTTAAATTGGAAGTTTAATGAAGTTATTTGAAAATTTTAATTAATTTATTTGGCGGTTGGTAAATAATATAAAATTTAATAATTAAAATAATAAAAAATCAAACTTACACTCTAACCATAAACTCATGTAACATCCACATTGTTGTTGGCAGTAGTAGCAAATTCCTCAGCAGTAATAATACGATAATCATAATCATCTTCTCTGGCTTCCGATTCTTGTTCGATAATACGTATTCTCCAGACGGCGTAGCATAGCATCGTGATAATGCTCAACATAATAACGATTACAGTAACTTTAATCGTCGTGCTACATTCGGCAGTATCGCGTCGTGTTATTTCGGAAACCTTTGGTAAGGGCATTTCGACTGCTCGCAATCTGCCATCCTGCAGTGCTTTTCTTACTGAACCTGAAATAAATTTTTTTGTTTTATTGTCATTGAGTGCATTTGATTAAGTTTTATTTTTAATTCCCCCTTGCGATTACGTATATTACGTTTATTACGATAAAATTTATAAATTCATTTTAATTTTCCGCTATGAACTTTATCGCATGAAAAATTGCTTATAAAAAGAGAAGGCGATGTAAATTAATACGTAAAAATTGCTAGATTTCTTACGTACAGCTTGGGGAAAGTTCGATTTATCAAATGAATTAATGATACTTGGAATTGATTTTTAAAAAAATTTTCGTAATCTAGAAAAATTATATTTTTTCCTAATAAAGAGCACTTTGCGCTTTAAAATATTAAAAGATTTCACAAAATAGTCAAACCACCCTTAAATATACAAAAATTTGTTAAAAAACATATCGTGATAATCGTACGACGATAAATCAGAGCCCCACGTTTAAATTAATCTTCCAACTTTAAAATTCAACGGCATCATTACGAAAAAATAAACCGCTAACGTGCATGCGGATTTCTCTTTTTTTTTTCAATTTTATTATTCATGTAGCATGTCGATTTTTATTGCCCACTAGTAAAAAAAAAAAAAATACGTTCATGCATGTATATATAGATCTTCGTTCAAGAACATTTGTTTCGACTAATGCGACATTAGTTAAGTCTTGCCTCTCATTAACTTACATTGCAATTATATGCAAATTCATTTCTCTGCGGAGAAATGTAATTGTACATGATCGTTTTGCATTGAAACGGGGGCGGGGGCTAACGATAAGCCAATATCACTCGACGCTATATTAAATGTCACATTGCAAACTGCCTGACGCGAAAATTTTAAAAATAGAATCGCATTGATAAGTTTATAAATGTAAATATAGATCTAGTTTGAGGGAGAAGTTTGAGGTTCGAGGTGAAATTTTGTAGTTACGAGCTCTTACTTTTTATTGTCAAATTTAATTATGACATCAGATATTTATGTTGAAACTTTTTTATGAGTAGTTTTTATACAAAGTAATCAGCCGGTAAAATATTAGATGTTAAAATTATGAGAAATTGTATTTCATAATTTAATGATCGTAAAAAGAATGTAATTGAGAAAAAATTGTTTGATTTTTATGATGAAAAAATTTTCGAAATCCCAAATATTTGAAAAACAAAATTAATTTTTATTATGATCATATAGAAACTTATTTCGTATGAAAATTAATAAAACGAAATCAATAACTTAAAAATTTCTATTTTTACGTATTTACAAAATTTAAGCACGAGAGATCAAGATAAAAAATGAAATTTTTTCAAAAGAAATAAATACATAAAAGAGAATTTATTTAAAGTTTATGTCATGCAAATGCCCACATTTGTTTGCAGGAAGTGTAGAAATATGTAATGCAGCAGCGTTCGTAAACATTATCGTATATTTAGAAAAGTGTGTAAATAAAAACTAATATAAATAAAACATAACACACGATCTTGCCTTCCAACTGGCGAACTATAAAAGAAGAAACTTGCTACAGTATTGACTGATTTTTTGCGTTTTAATGGAAAATTTTTACCAAGAATGCAGTTTTATCTTATTTTCCTTTTAATTGTAGCTCGCGATAGTCTTTTCGAATCTTCGATATTGGCAATAATGTAATTTGATATTTCTAAAAAATTAATTTTTTTAAAAATAAAATAAACTAATGAGTACATAAAATTGGAATGTTAAATTTAATGCTTAGCGTTGATAAAATAACGATAAAAGTGTTATCGATAAAAGTAAATATTTGGTTGAAATATTTAAAAGCTTTTTGTAGAGCGCTTAATTTTCCGTATTTCTCGGTATGTATGATTAAATTTACTTTGTTTTCTGCAAAATTATTGAGAGACTCGCGAACGTGTAATTTTTAAGTAATGAAGCAAAATTTTACAATTATATTAATGAGCGTATGATGAATGAGTTTTTTTGACTTTTAAAGAAACAAATTGAGGATTCAATTATCAGCGTGAAATTATTACAATCTCGAAAGTTCTATTGAATATCAAAAGTGTAAATATATGATGTTTCCTTCTTAAAGTTTCTGTGACTGTTAAAATATGTTATTAAAATTATTATTGAGTTTTTTTGTATAAAAAGATAATTTTACTATTATAAATTTTCAGTAACTTTCAAATAAAAATATTAATATTTACAAAAAAAAGGCATCTTATCTTCATAATTAAAAATATCTACCTTATAATTTTGATAAATTTCAACGTCGAAAATAAAAAAAGTAATTATTTTAATATATGAAAATTATATGTAAATTACGCAATTGATTTATTCAAATTGTAACCATAAAGTATTTATGTTAAGAACGTAAAAATTATAAAATCAATATAAAAATACACGTGTAAAATCTTGCTACAAACTTTAATCTTAAACATAACCGCTCGATTTTATTAATAAACAATTACAAGATATAATTATTGTGCAGTATGATGTCAATGAACAATTATCTGGTTCGAAATTTATGCAAATTGCAAAATATGTGAGAACTCAGATATAAATCTATTTAATGATTTCTTCGGTAATGGCTCCGTGTAGTAATAACATAAAGTAGTTATGTAACTCATTGTCTGATATATCGTGTACTTATAGCAACAAGTGATTCTCCGAAGACGAAGGAGAAGAGGAGAAAAAAAAATTACTGATTTTGAAACGAATTGTTGTGGATATTATGAAAAAAATAATTCCACGAGAATTGTACGCTGTGCTTACTATTGATATTGTTTCCTTCGTGAAAATTATAGTAATTATAACGCTAATCTTTTTCTTTATTGATATTGGCCTATTATTTTGTTGTCAATTTTTTTTTTCTCTTATTGTTCAAGACGGTTATTGAAAGTAATTTAAAAACAATATTTTTCGCGGCTCGACTTAATATTTTATGTTTTTTATAATATTATTTTAAAAACACAATCACAAAATAATATTTGAATCAATAGTTATTTAATTGTTTTAATTTTTCAAACAAAATAACTATAAAATAATTTAAATATCATTAAAATACAGCAAAATTTACCTCTTTGCCGCTGCAGTTCTCTCGCGTTTCTTTCAAACTCTTCGAGCTCGATCATTTCACCTGTATTCAACTAAATTCTAAAGACTGCGATAAAATAGACTTCAGGTGTAATAAGAATTAAAAATGTTTTATTCTTTACGGTATTCTTTAGCAAACGAACAATAAATCATTGAGCGAGAAAATAACGACGACGACGACTGGCGATAATGTGAGTGATTTCATTATCGCATCTTACAACTGAGATACCGTAATATCTGTTGGTATCTTAAGCTTGTCAAAAAAGGTGATTATTTGCGTATCTTTTTTAACTACTTCAGAAGCCATTGCGAGTGGTAGAGTCAAAATTACGTGGCTTCTTGTATTTTTAAGCTTTTAACAATAATAATTTAGTTAAATATTAAATTGATTATTTTCAGTATTTTTAGTTACAAAAAAATAATATTTTCAAATATAAAAACAAAAATATATTTAGCTATTTTACTATTCACGATAATAATAGATTAATAATAGTTAACGCTTCGATACATAAATTTGTGTTCTTAAGACACATCGTAATTCTTCTTAGATATTTTTTCTAAAACCTGTTTACTAATATTAGAGACGTTACCTTTTAAAGAATCTAACATTGTATTTTTCTATAGGTAAATACCAGAATAAAAAAGAGATCGTAAAAAATTGTTTGTAATTTTGACATACGAAAGTATTTTAGGTGGGACACAAAATTTTTTCGGTTGAAATAGACGAATAATTTTTTTGAACATTTTAAAATTAAAATTTCAACGAAAAAATTTATAAATAATACAGAATTTTGAAAAATAAACTTTGTAATTCTTAGTTATGAAACAACGTGAATAACAATGTATACATATTTCGCATGTAAATTCGACAAAAATTTTTGTTCTTCAAAAATGCACAAAATTTTTAGATTACAAAAATTTTATGTTAATTTTATGTACTCATACCTAAATATTAAACACAAAATTTTTTCGAGCTTAGTTTACGCATGTAATTTCTTATAACAAAGATAATGAATTTAATTTCAAAATTAATTCAATTCAAATGATGTTTTTGTAATTATATTGTGTAATATAAGTAGAAACAGACGGGTCTTATATCTCAGTAGAAAAAGACAATGAGCTTAGCGCGTAGGCCGATCATATTATATAGTCATTCATTTCTTTTTTATTTTTCGCCATACACAAACGACCAAAGCTAATTAGTATGCGCGTCATTAAAAATGAATAGCAGCCTTTTTTGGATTATTTTTATTTGCAAAATAATAGTCTCATATTTGTTGCTTAAAATTTATTCTTTATATAGGTAATCATCATAAATAAACATTTACACTACTAAATCAACACAAAAGTGCTTTTTATCAAATAACGTCGTACTTTCCATGTAAGTAATCAAACATTCAATAAGAAAGTATAATTAAAAATTCATCCTGTGACTTTGTGCGATCACGAATGAAAAAAGAAAACAATAAATTTTCAAATTTCAAATCACGAACACCGGCGATTCGAAAAAACCCAAATAATTTCTATTTCTCTATTTTCGTCGTCTCGGTTTTTCAATCAAAACAATAAACATTGTCTCCGCTTGAACGAAAAAAGGAATGAAAAAAATGAACGAGAAAAAGAAAACGAAGAAGAGCCCGAGCTGTAACAGATTTTCTACCTATATATCTTTTTTAGGTCTGTAATGACCATGACTTGTCTCATCGTATTGTGTTTGAATACGTACGTGAGAACACGAAGCTTCGGGAATTCCACCTAACGTCATCCGGATCCGTGACTTTTTTTTTCTCTTTCTTCTTCTCCTTATATTCAAAGCCGCGCGCTAGTGCAAAAAAAAGGTATGTGTTTTGACTTTATAATAAAGGCAGTTTTTAGCAGGTGTGCTGTATGCCAAGATGAATTTTATAATGGAATGAGTTTTTTTCATGTTATGCAAGAATACTACGGTTATTTCTTTGGCTCGTTTATTTTAGTCATGCCAATGCATACTAGTGATATTTTTAAAACTGTTAATTAACCTCGGGCTTTTCATTTCTGTACTGTTAATTTTTCTTTAATTTTATGGATAAGGAAAAAATATAAGAAAATATAATTGTGTTTTTTAGGCTTTGGATATCAGATCCCAAAATTCTATTTATTTTTTTCGTTGTTGACCTTGGAGTGTATACTGGCTCAAGTTCATCTCCGCACGTGTTGCTTAGCTGATTTCAATATGTAAACATAATGAATACCGACTTTCAATTCCGGAAGTATAGATATTTTTCCATGCGTCATTTTTCGTGTACAAAATAGATATGCAAATTGACATATGATTTTGAAAAAAGTGTTTGAAACACCATATTTATGTCCTATAAAGGAATTTCAAGAAATAAAAATACCATATATGGCACTATAATGTATTTATTCGAAATAATGATTAATGATTCAGTACGAGTAAATAAATAAACTTGTAATGATTTTTAATTTTAATACAACATATCAAACCTCAATGAGTATTACGTATAAATATTATTAGTTTATATGTTATGATAAATACGATTTGTAAATACAAAATATGGCCGCTCGATTCTTACGCTTTAAGAAAAAATCAAAAAGATAAAATGTAATTACACGTATAAAATGTTCTGATGTCACAAAGATAATTGCATGTGTCGCATCGAGTTATACAATACAAGGTTAAAGTTCGCATTCAATAATAAATCGCTTTTATATCTGCAGGTATCATCTTGCTTATTCCAGCTTGTTTATAAATCCATAATTAGTCGCGCGGCTGGTCTTTTCTTACGTGTACGCGAATAAACATCGCAAGACCTCCACCTCGTTTACAACGACTTAATTGAACGTTAACCATCTCAATGGAGTGTTATTAGCTAACTTATGATTTTTGGTTTTACAGTCTATAATGTAGTCGTTCCTTTGTTTTTCGAATATTGATGTCACCTATTTGTGTATTTTGAATTTCAAATTTGCCTGCTCATTCATAATGTGTATACTTTTTTTATACTGGAGCAAACAGGCATGAAAAATATCTTTTGAACATGTAGAATGTTAAATTTGAGCTTCTTTATATGTTATATTTTATTTCTACGCAAGTATAAAAAATGAAGTTTATATAAACATTGTATTATTTGAAAAACTTGCTGTTTGGAGCGTTAACAAAAGCATAATTAAAAATCAAATAAAATTAAAAGCCAACTGAATAAAGCATAACAAAGTTATACGCAAATGCTTCCTTAAAGAGAAAATTCCTTGTTTTGACTTTGGATAATCAACGAATTATTGGCTCATTTTTTAATAATATTTTGAATTTAAATTCGATGCATCGTAAATAAAAGTTTATTTTAAAAGATCTGTAAAATTCTTTTCCTTAAATTTATGACTTTTTTTTAGATCAGTCTAAATTTTAGTATTTATACAAATTTTTAAACTTAATCAAATAATATTTGCGAGGCAATTTCTCCATTTGCCCCGCCTCTCAAACTAGTACCATTCCACTTATGCGTGTCCTTATAAAACCCAGCGATCTTTCTATCAATGAACGCTTTACTCTTTTCACTCAATTCGTCGACCCATCTACACTGCATGTATTGATCGACTGGAACGTCTTTTAGAAATTTAATGTAATTTCCAAAAATGTCATCACAGCGCACGTACAGTCTGTCCAAATCTTCAGTATTAAGCCATAGATCGCCAAGAGTGCGAGCTAAACTGCCTAAACCACGTAACTCTTGAGCCAATGTGGAGCCACGTTGTCTGCATAAATCTTGTAGTCGGCCGGTGAAATTAGTACAACGGACGAGGTGCTCCGTTATCGATGTTAATTTTTTCTTCTTGCTAACATTTCTTTGGGCTGTACAAATAGAAATTTTGTTTTTATTTTAGTTTTTACTGATTCTGAATGTATTTAAAAAAAGGAAAAAATGAAAGCATGCTTACTTGTAAAAAGTTGAAACAGTTTATTGAATCTCTTCTTTATGACGGCATTGGCAGCCCCAGTTATCCTGCCAGTCTTTTTGCAATATTCGTAATCATTCAATAATCCCGTAGTGAAACTCCAGAGCTCTTCGGTGAATACATTTTCACAACTGATATAAAATTCACCAATTTGATCGTCGAATCTTTTCATATCGTCGAAACGTTCCTCGGTGCCATTCTGTAGTTCGGGGTAAGTGACACCAATGGTACGACATTTTTCCAACGCATCCCAAGATGAACTCACAAGAACATTTGTCACACGGATTGGCTCTAGACGTCTGCAGCTTACGTAAGCGCGAAGATCAATTATCGGAGTATCGGGATAGTAAAAATCTAAGAATAATAGTATATTTATAAGCCATAACTATAAAATATTTTTTATCAAATGAGGAAAAATATCTCGATTGCTTTTGTTCTGTAAAATTGATTGTTGAGGAATGTAAAAGCTTAAAAAAATGATAATTACAAATTTAATTCTACATTGTCTGAAGAACAAGATTATATTATTTAAAATAGTTAAAAAAGTTTCTTTAAACACCTTCCGGCTAAGTACTTTATAGTCTTACAATTTCCGCCAACTCATGATTTTATCGGCTCTAATCGCTTTATTATTTTATACTCCTCTAACTGTTTCTATAATGGAAGTTGCTTGAATTGAAAATAGTCTCGATCGATATGTTGTCTTAACTATATAATAAGATACAATAAATTCATTTGCTTTTATGATCGTAGTTTAACTTTCTAATTGAAGCTCGCGCGTGGAAGAAATGTCAAATAAATATATTTTTTTTGTGTAATTAAAAAAAATTTTTTTTGAATCTCAAGTATTGTGACTTCCTATATTGTATGAATTTAAAAACTGGGAACTGTTTTTTGTTTTCTTATCTTGAAAAAAAACTAAAAACAAAATTCTCAAATTAAAAACATATTATCGATTCGATTAATTATCAAAGATTATCCTTCGAAGAATTTAAACTTAATATGAAAAAAACAAATATTTAAAATCTCGTTGGAAAGTAATTAAGAATCATAATAAAAATTATTTCTCACCTCTAACAATCATCAAATCTTCCGCATTTCTTTTTTCAAAGCCGTCCCTCCTCTCGGGATCAATAATTTGTCCACTGTTCAGACAGCTGAGAAAAGCTCTTGATGGATCATCGTACGCTTGGTCTTCCAATTTAGCATTGAAAATCGTGTCGCAAGTCAAGCTCAGTTCATCGATATCTTCTTCTACGATCCATTTGTCATTGTAATGATAGCGCAAGAAGCCCGTTGATATTTGGTACTGAGTCAAGCCGTATCGACGACAGAGTAAAGTTATGTCTTTGCTGCTGTTATAACAGGGCACCAGAGTTTCCGTATCAATCGCAACCGAACTGTTGCCTACAAGTTGTTAGAAAAGTTTGAGTTTCCGTTTCGTAACTCGAAAAAGTATCGTGTATGTTGCACGAAAGACGCGTGTAATAAAAGTCTTTCAAAATCTAATAAAAAATTTCGTTTTTTTCTCGAAGGAAGTAAAAAGAAGGATTTTTTTTAACGTTCTTTATTACAGAGCATATTGAAGCTAAAATATCAAAGAATCACGGAGAGCGCAAGTAACAGATTTATAATTACAAAAATTGAAAAGATTTCGAAACGTTAAATAACAAAAAAGTGTAGAAATTATTAAAAAAAAATAAAGGAGTTTACACGTGCAGAAAAATTTCAAGAAAATGTCTCTCAATAACGACCATTACGCAATGACGTTTCCGTTTTAGAAATAGTTTGTTATGAATTCGAAGAAATTATATTGATTTATCAAATTCAACGTACATAAAAATCTTTATTAAAAGTACATTTTCCGTATGTGTGTGAAAAAAATGACTTTACATAAAAACAACATTCTGAAGCAAAAAAAAATCCAAGAAAAGTCCTTTAAATATTAAATAAGAATCAAACAATATTGATGTAAGTAGCATTTTTTGTTAAGGAAAGAATGTTTTTCCTTTATAAAAGAAAAGATTGTATCATGGGTAGAAAAAGACTTGTCGTTCCTTTTTTTTTCTACGCCTCTCGAAGCAAGGTAAATAATTGAATAGCGTGAAATCATGCCCGAGGTATGGTTATTTTTACTTTATTTCATGCTGTACTCTATTAACGCGGCTTATTAAAAATCTAAGGAGCTTACTTTACTTTTTCGTCAATTATACACTTATGTAAAGTGTGTAATCTATTTTTACGTTGTTCTTAGAATTACTAATGGACTGTGTGTCATTATGTTTTAGTAAACAAACATGTTTTTCCTTCTTATTAAGATTTTATTAAAAATATTCAAATTTTTTTCTTCAAATTTATAGTCATTTTAAGCAATACATTTTCAGAAATAAAATTTATGAAAATATCATTAAAATTAACTCTCTATGATTTCTTGTTTTAAGAAGTTAAACCCATTAAATTTTTAATTTATTTCGATATATCTTATATACCCATATAAAAAAATTCTGTAAGGATTTTATAAAAAATTTCTAAAACTCGTGTTATTAAATATCGAATGAAATTAATCATTTGTTTAACAATGAAAATAATAAAACTTACCATTCAAATAAACATCGATAATATCAGCGAAACTTTCGTTCATCGAACTCTGAACGTCCGTCGCAATTGCATTAGCGCTTTCGCAATCCAAAAAATCCTGCAGCAATCTGGTCGTTAATTTGGTAACGTTGTAGCTAAAAACTTCGTCGCAACTGACGTAAAAATCTTGGTAATTATAATTTTGAACGTCGGGTCTTTCGGGTACCGATGCAATGCCACGTTCCAACTCGTCTAAGGTCACGCCGTGATGCCAGCATTTTTCTAATACTATACCTAAATCAAACAGCGAATCGTCTAGTGATAATAAACGCTTTACGTGCTCGCAATTAACATATGATTTCGTGTCGATCAAAGCGTCGTCGCTCGAGACGTTTGATTCTGCGAACGAGTCAGGATCTATGTTTATTTGGAGCTGCGAGTTGGCCAATGAAATTGACGTTACTATTACTGCTACTGTGTATAGGATGACCGAGGGAATTATATGTTTACCTAAGGAAAGGAAATGTCGTTTGTAGAACAGATGGATTAATGAATAATTGTACAATCATGCAGCACACACGTTCACTCGTTTTTCAAACTTTTCATATATACGATAGATACATTTACGCTTTTTCATTCAACATGTACTCGCTCGCTTGGGTTTCCTCACAACAGCGAGCGTGTATTATTGCGCGCGTTAAAAGAAGCCAACAATTTTAATAGATAAGCAATCTGTTTTTTTTTTGAATTTTAAATTATTAAATAATTATTCTACGCGCCATGGATATTTTGCTACGTTAATTGGATAAATACGAGAAACAAATATCAGATAAAGTACACAAAAATATTAGCACGAGTAAAATAAACGCGGAGCACATTGTGAATCGAATTATCTAATTAGAGGTTACGCGAGACAAAAAAAAAAAAGAAAAACAAAACCTAAATACATTTAATTAAAAATTGAAATTTTTATTACGTCCGTATAAATAAATGTTAAATTATACTGTACAATATTAAATGTGAATAAAATTACTTGGCATCTTTCAAGGTTCGTTTCGTTTCACAAGAGAGACCAAAAAAAACTGCGGCTTGCCGCTCCTTTTCTCTTTCATTATACGCGCTAAAACATCTCGCAAGATCTCAATCAAACCGATAATAATAAGAGTAAGGAGATGGAAAGAGAAGAAACAAAAAAATAAAAGACCATAAAGATTCATCAGATCGATTAATGATGCATGCGCTATCGTGCAAAACCGTTTTGTTTCGACTTCGTTTTTTTTTTCTTTCTTTCATTTATTTTTATTTTCGAAAGCGCAAGTGCATGACTTATCTAATTATACGCGAGAGAATGTTAAAATCTAACACGGCGACGCGTCGTCGACTCCTCGAAACGTGCAGAAATTACCAATTTGTTAAATAAACAGAGAAATTCCTTATTTTGATTCTTTATAAAATTTTTATTTTTCTGGTTTTCATTTTTTATTATACATTGTGAGCCGAAAATTTCATTTTATCACTATAATACATAAATAAAGCGTCGCAATTACTTTATGCAATTAACAAAATAAACGTTTGTTTTCTTAAAATCTTAAAAATTGCATGATAACATAATAATTGTAACTATGATTTCTTTTTTCTTTTTTTTCGAGCAAATTAAAAATAGAAATATATAATTTTCGTGAGTCATTATCCAGCTTTAACGACGCTAATTATCATAATTTAATGATCCAGCATTTCACGTTTTCTAGCAAAATTTCAAAAACAAAAAATAAACAAACAACTTCATGCCTGCAATTTTTCATACTGCGCATCGTGTGCCACCTAATGTTTTTAAGTTAAATAAAGCGATAAATAAAGACTTCTCTGGTGAGAAAAAAAAATATCTATAAAAATCTATGTAAAAAAAAGACAACATTGTAAAAAATGTTAAATGTTATTTCGATGTACAGATAATAAAATAAGACTTCTTCAGGTCGAACATGAAACTTTATTGGTTTTAAACAGACAATGATTTTTTTTCCAAAAAGTTTTTACAAAAATATCAATATTATATATATATATATATTTTTTTTAATTAGGTAACAAAAATAAAAACATTCGCCTTGCCTTTTTCAGCGAGTTTCTTCATTGCCGTTTTTAGTAGCAAAACGCCTTAGATTGAAAAAAAAAAATGATAATTAATAGGAAGGTCTTGGAGGTTTTTGAACGGAACAGCGTATACATACGTGCATCGGTAATTTCAAGGTAAAAACAGTAGCATTAAAAAAGAAAAATAAAGCCAGTGAAAATGTCGCGGGCCAGTTTTGACACACATTATTAACTGTACGCATAAGAAGACAAATATTTAGATCATAGCCTTGTCGGGCTCTGCTGCCTTTTGGACATGCAACGTTAAGCCTTTTCCAAGTCTTTTATCTTTCTCCTTTGCCGGTTTTTTTTCCTATCCAGGTACGTTATTATTCAACGCATATGAAAACAATAAAGTCCGCGTAAAAATACAAATGTTAATTCCGGATAATTTTTTTTTGTTTTTTTCTTTTTCGTTATATGGTTATTAACGGACGGAAAAGCGCCGCACCTTTCGCCAATACGCGTGAGTTTGCACGTTAAAAACTTTCTCTTCTCTATATACTATATGTGAAACTTACGTCTTTGAAAATTGCACGATCGATTCTCTCTTTTTTGTGCACACGAATATATATATACACACACATATGTTTGAGTTTCGTTTTTAATGAATCTCGTGACGATTTCCGAGCAACGCGAAAGTTTTCCCTTTTTGACGTGTATATACTCAATAATGATGATGATGATGATGATTATAAAAATAAAAGAAGGGGGTACCGCGACAAAATGGCGGCAAGAGAGATGAACTTTCACTAACTTGGCTTTGCCCTCATTGTATTTTAAATATAAGAATAGGAAGTTTTACAGAACTAAACTGAGAGAGAGAGAGAGAGAGAAAGAAAAAAAAGACTTGGTTTGGCGTTGTTGCAATATTTCAACGAATCGCGACTATCAGTTTAAAAGAGAATGGTTAGTTCGGAGTGCAGAAAGTTACTAATACTACTTTAAGGCAAAATTATCATCCTCAACCGTTTCCTTTTATTATTTCTTTTTTTTTTGTGCGTTTGCTTCTTACGATATTATACCGTTTACAGCCGTAATTTTCTCCGTTGCACAGAGCGTATACAATTTTCTTTTGCTTTTTTTTTTTTTTATTTCATTTAGCTTCCGCGCGTAAGGGGGGTCATTTATAATGTGTATGTATTTCTCTTAATTTCTTATCGATTTTAAATTAAAAACTAATAATATATCACAATTTTTTAAATCGTATTTTCTTTAACTTTTCTTTTCATTACAACTTACAACTTAATTTATTAGGAAACTACAAAATTTTTATTTTACGTGTTTTTTTTACCGCTTTCAAAATACATTTTTTCAGAAAAGAATACTTTTAATCGATCACCAGTAATCGGATCCAAAATTTTCCAAAAAATGGATCTTACTTCTCCTTTTTTTTATTAAAAAAAAATTTTTAGTTTTGTACGGGTTCGTTAGGATACTGTGATGGTGGTGCCATATTCCATGCCACATCTACAGGATTCAATTTGGTGCTGCGAGCCATAACTCTTGGGGCTTCTTGAATTTGTTGCTGATGTTGTTGTTGATGTTGTTGATGTTGTTGTTGCTGCTCTTGTTGTTGTTGTTGTTGAATATCTTCATGATTTTCGTTGATGTTAATGATGGGTTCACCATAACTACTCACCGGCAGCATAGACTTCATCAAAGCTTCAGGAATAGGTAGTGGGTAAGGTTGTACTTTCATGGTGCGCACCGGAATTTTGGTCACCTCAATATCTTGACTTGATTGATCTTGTGGTTCTGGATGATAATGTCCTTCAACATTTTGGTTTGGTGGTGGCATTAAGGTTTTCATTACGATATCCTGAATTGGTATGGGCAACGGATTGAATTTTTCTGGTTGGTTCATATTCATGTCTTCCTGAGAATGTTGCTGAGGATGGTGGTGATGAGGATGATGAGGCATCTGCTGATCTTCGGGTTTTTCACTAAGAGGAACAATTTCAATGTTTCTGGATGCTGGTAAAATTGTTTTCATTAAGATATCTTGAATTGGAATTGGGAATGGATTGAAATTTGAGATTGGCATTGGCATCTTAGGTGCTTCAACTTCTTGACTGGGTTCTGGTTGCTCATTCAATCTTATAACTTCGAAATTATTATTCATATGTTGCATGGGTAACTCCCTTCTGTCATTGAAATCTTCTTGAGGAGGCAGAGGCAGCAACTTTAATTTGATACTCTGGATGGTGATCTTTGGCATGTCTTCTTCAGGAGTTGGATCTTGTTTGTCATTAAATTGGAAGATCTTCATGTTGTTTGGTGGTAAGAGAGATTTGACGATACCTTCAAGGGGTGGTAACATTTGTTTAATTTTCATGTTATGGAAGGCCATTTTAGGTACCATTTCTTCTTCGATGTTGCGATGATCTTGTGGTTGTTGCTGTTGTTGTTCGGATTTTTCAGGATTGAAGTGGAAGATCTTGAAGTTGCTGACCGGCGGCAACAAAGTCTTCATTAAAATGCTTTCAATAGGTAATGGCAAAGACTTATTAGGCCTTTCTTTAACATTGGTGCGAATAATTGGAATAATCCTTTGGTTCTCGGCTTCTGGGGCAGGTGCGTTATTGGCTTCCTGCATCTTGTTGAATTCAAGAACTTCAAAGTCCTTCTCAGGCATGAGAAGTTTCATCAACACATTCTGGATGAAATGATCTTCAATGGGTTGATTACCAAAAATATCAAAAGTTTCCACTAAAGGTTTAATCCATTCCTCTGGATCATTGGGATTTGGATGGTCACGACCATCATTCAAATCTGTTGTCTCCTTGGTATTTTTAGCTTCTGGCTTAGCTTCGGAAGACATGGTTTCCAAATTCTTATTGGATAATTGCACTTCAGCTTCCTTGGAGTGTTTGGCCTCAGATTCCGAATTCAAAGAATTCGATGTCAGTTTATGATTCTGATTTTGGGATTCAGAAAGTTTCAAATCTTCCCTATCTATTTGTTGCTCTATATTTTTCGAATTCACAGAAGCTATAAGAGGTTCAGCTCTTGCCGCTCTTGCAGGAGCAATTTCGTCATCCCTTTCTTCCAATGACAGTTTGTATTTAATGAGCTTGACGTCATCATTGCTATCGCTAACAGCGGACTCGAGCTCTTGCATACGCCAATTAATATAACTCGTTGAATAAACAAGATTTTGAACCTTGAAAAGAGTAACAACGGTCAGACCAAGGACCAAGACTACACCCATAAGGAGAACAGCTTTAGATGCTGAACAGCGTTTATCGGTACGATTGGTCCAGTTGAGATCCACCGGTACCTCGACCTCTGTAGGCGTGGTTTTCTCATCGTTCAAGGTAATTATTACCTTGCCTGTAAATCAGAAAGAAACAAAGAAATACTATGATCATCTGGGACACTAGAGAATGGAGAAGAGATTGTCTTATGCTCGCTTAGCATGAGCGCCTATGAGCGCATTGTCGTTTATTCACGCTCCATGGAAATGAAGTACTTGACACCAAAGCATTCTGTTCTACAGTACGTACTTTCAATTGTTTTTTTCTTGGCAATAAAACATCGCTTAGTAAAACGATTACTTTAGCATTCATTAAAATTTTACTTATTTTTACAATATAATGGCAAAAATACCGGTTCTCTTGCTTCCTACATTTTTAAAAAAAAATATAAAAATACAAAAGATACGTTATGAAAAATTTTTTTTGGAACGATATTTGTAAAGAAATTTTCTTTAAATGGTGAAGCTACTTTCAAACTCATAACACGTACCAAAAGCGCTTAATATTTTAAAAAAGTTACTTAGTATGCTTTCTCCATAGAGACATAATTGAGGCCTCGAAGCGAATAACCGGTTGTAACTTTTATTTGCTAAATTGAAATGCTCTAATAATTGTATTTGACGAAAAATTGTATGAATTCATAGAACACTTTCTCTTTCGGCGCGTTTAGAAATGCATCATTCAAATGCACACAGTTTTTAGAAATTCAGTTAAAACATTAATCTAAATACATTAAATTTCTAACCGATTATTCATATTTAAAAGACGTCAATTACGGTAAGACAACAAAAAAAAATTTATAGAAAACCATAAACGCTTAATGTCATTACAAATGCTACAAGATGTTTTTACATAACTCACGTCCTGTGCGAATAACTGATTTTTATCCGAAGATTTCTCAAGAAATTTCTTTAAGAAAAAAAAAAAGTCATATATTTATTGCAAAGCTTACATAAGATTGTAGTTACGATGACTTTTCCAAGGATAATCCTTATATATACAAGTCTCTGGAAGTTTATATACCCGAGAGTTTTGCAATAACGCGTAAGTTAATGAATGTTTTGAATTCCACAAGAGATGCATGCCAAATTTCGCAATATAAACTAAGCCAGGACCAAAACAATTTCGTGTACGTATAATTCGAAAATTACTTCGATAATGCCAAGAAAATCATATTAACCATTAAAGGAAGAAAGTACTCTATATCTGCTAGAAATTGGATTTTCTTGTAAAAAGAAAACCTCGTTTCAAATAAATTTATTTTCTTTAAAAAAAAAATAAAGATTTTTTTTTCAAAGTAGTAAAAGAAAACCTTAGAAGGTAAATACCGATCGGTTCTTGTTGCTGTGTTGCCAGCTTTTCTTAGAATGGATTGTTATATATACACTTTAGAACTTTTGCTCAGTGGTCATTTATGTAATTGTTATATTTTCATATAATTCACGCACTTACATAGTAAAACTTTTTTTTTTTATAGTTTATAAAAAGAGCACTAAAAGGAAATAAAAGGCAATTTGTTACATTATAGCGCATGCAGAAAAAAAAATGTCAATAAAAGCGGTTGTTAAACTCGGTTACTATTTTTATTTTTTTTTATTTGTAAAAGCGTAAAGTTAAATAACGGAATGATAGAAATCTAAAGAACTTTTAAAATAAGTCATGAATAAAAAAATTATCAAAATTATATCTATACAAAAAACAAGTCATATAATTACCGATTTTCCACAAAATTATTCTTCCAACAAAATGTTAGTTTTTTTTTTAATTAACTCTACCTCATTTTCTTAATTTAAAAGTAGAATAAAAATAAACATTTTGTTAAAAAAAATATGACATTTAACTTAAAAAAAAAATATTCCACGCAAAGTTGCACACCAAATAAAAAGCCTTCGTTTGCGGCCTACATAACGATTACGTGCGTTAAAAGCCCACACACGTCTGTGCACACACCTGAAATAAAAGGCCAATGGAAAAAAAACAAAAAAAAAACAAAAAAAAAACAACAAAATAATAAGTTTCCGGGCTCAAAAATAAGTCATGCCTCGACTCTCCCGTATTTCGAAACACACAAAAATAAAAAAGCCCGAAAAAAAAGGATCTAAAAAAGTTGCACAACCGTATTTAAAGACACCTTGACAACAGCAACAACAGTCAACGATCGGTATTATAGTAACGACACTTGAAAGGTAAAAAACGAGAGATTAAAAAAAAAAGTCGAAAGAGCGGAAAAAAAAATAAAAAAATGATGATGTACCCTCACCGTTGCACGTTTTCTTCCATGGTTCCTTCATCTTGGTACAAATGCTCGAGAACTACTAAACTGACTGGTTGAGGTGAGCCACAACAGAGTTGGCCGTAGAGCTCCTCTACCTCCTCTAGACTCTCTCTTTCTCCCTCTTTTTAAAAAAAATTTTTTATCTTCCTTTATCTCTCTCTCTTATTCCTTCTTTATAACGGTGTAGGATAGACGTGTATGTGCTATAAGCAACAGTTCAAAGCTATAAGAGAAACGAAGCAAGTCAAAAGGAACCTTTCACCGTCGTATATATACAATATAATACATATATGCCGGTAGCTCTCTTGTACTAACTTATTTCCCCCACTGTAGTCATGGTCGAGAAAGTTGCTGGGTCAGGCGCTGCTGTTGCCGCTGCTAAGGCTGCTATATTGCTCTTGCTATTGCTTACTCTACGAAGTAATGTACAATAAATGTTTCGTCGACACACAGAAAGAGAGAGAGAGAGAGAGGTAAAATGCAACTTACCGGTCTTTCTCTGTGTATGTATATGAGCCATGAACTATTGAATACGCTACTTTTATATTTATGTATGCGAGAGCTGCTGTGTGTGATAAAGGAATTTTTCATGATGATGGATTGGAGAAAGATTAGCTTTTTTTTCATGCTCTACAACAAAGGATGAACAGATTCTTCTTATAACATTTTTTTAGGAAACTACGTTGTATTGGATAACATTAACTTTTTTTAACTCTTCAATTTAATATTCAATATTGATTCTGTATGTACGATAAATCCTGATATTCCATAGGAATTTTTTTACCATGGATACTGTACATTAGATCATATTACAGAAATAAATTATTTTTCAAATGATTCGATAGCTGACCATAAGAAGTAAAAAGTAATTCCACGCACAAATCTAAATATCGCTTTTCCAATTTAACTTTTGAATAAATAAAGTCTATTGATAAATGTAAACTTGGATCATATTAATGCCTTTTAGGAACAGTGCATATGAGCAAAAAAATAATTGGTTTGCTATATTAAGAATTTCTGGATGGAAAAATGTCCTATTGTAGAAAAATCAAAGTACGAAGGCTCTTTTTTTTTATTATCTTCATCGGTTCAGACATTAAACATTGTATCTATTCTTGGAAAATTTATTTCTAATAAGACAATGTAATTCTAATTTAAAATAATATTTTGACCTAGTGATCATCATCGATACCATTGTGAAGGATGCGAACGTGGAAAAATTTCCTATTGTAGAAAGGCCTTAGCCTGTGAATTTTTCCTTATTTTAATTTTTTTCTTTTTCAATTATATTGGCAAACCAGTTTTAAATTTAAATTACTCATCATCGACAATTAACAAAAAAAATCTGTTTGAACAGTGCCAAGAAGTTGCCAAATCTTTTGTTATTTTGATCATCTATTGATCAAATTTATCATCGCCATCGGCAAAAAAAAACATTTAAAAGTCACAAAGTCAAATGGTAAAACGATAGATCATCATAAATATTAAAATTCGTAAGCTCGTAAAAAAACCGGCAATATATAATTAACCTACCTGATGTGACCTAAAGTTGTTTTGGTCGGCTAGAATCCGGTTTCTACTGAAACAAGAGCCATCCACGAGTTTACTTTTTTGTTTTATTTGAATTTCATTTATCATACATGCTTAAAAGCGTATTTTCAATCCTGGATATATTGGAAAAAATGCAAAACTCACAGGTTGAGAGCCACTGATTGTTTCGAAAAAAAAATTTTCGATACGAAAAACTGCATAGCTTTGCAAATTAATATATGTATGCGCTTGTAAAGATATTTAAAAGGCATGACGTATCTCTATCACGTATATTTTTTTGTATTAATGATTTAAAGCAATACGCTCGTGTAATTTCATCAGTTAAAACTTTTTCAGTTTTTTTATTTATCACCTATGCTCAACGATTTAAAGACTCTAATAATCACTGCACATCGCACGATTATTTATTTAATATTTTTTTAAGCGCGAAGAAAATAAGATAATTTAACGCAGTTACGCGTTAAATAATAAAAAGTTAACGATTTGTATTTAGGAAAAAACAAATTATCTTTAGCGTGTACCGAATGTTTAAATAATAACTATTAGACTAGTAAATCGGTAACGATCAATGTCTCTTCTTATGTTTACCTTGGCTTCAAAAACTGGATCGTCGTTCTTTTTGTCTTTTTTTTCTGCTTTTTTTTCTCTTCTTTTTTAAATAATGTTCTCACATAAAAAGGAAGCCAGCCTTGGATGCGTTCTTTTTTTTCTGAAAGTTAAACTTTGTCTTTAGTAGCGCTAGCGTTAATATATTTAATTGCAAAAGTAAGCATTTTCTTTTGTTAGTTGAAATAATTTTTTTTTTTTTTTTTTTCAAATCGTCATTTTCTAATATACGATCTATAAACCTCGAACGTCGTCTTCGACGTGCCGTGGTAATAAACTTTATTTAAAGTTTTGTTATTTTCAAAACAAAAACATATAATTGCATTAGTCATTCGGAAAATTGATTTTCGTGCCACAAGTGCATTTTGTATATTTATTTTTTTTTTCAGTTTTTGATTCGTCACTGTATAAAGAAACAATTATACTTCATTTAAAAATTATTTTCTTTTTAAAAAAATGCCATTTCATCGTAATTGCAAAGATATCTTTAATTTTTCTTTGACATTATTAGAAAATCCAAAAGCAATAATAAAAATTTTAATAAATATTTATTAACGGGAAATAATTACAAAAAATGAAATTACCAACTGAAAAAATACGCACGCTAGTGCTGTTTTACGAAAATTAAAAATTTTTATATTATTCTTCAAAATTAATCAATTAATTTTTAACAAACACGGACTTCACAAGTCATTATTTATTTTCAACTAATTTTACCATGTGTGGTAAAATTAGTTAACAATATAAATATTATGTTTTAAAAAATTATTCCCAGTTTTACTTAGAGATTTGAAGATACGTTGTGAGAAAAAAAATGTCACAAAAACTATTGTTCAATTTGTACTCACTGAATAAAGCATAATGTTAATATAATATTAAATAATTTTCGATTATATAAGCATATTGAAATACTTCTTTAATTAAATTTTACAAATTCAAATGAGCTTACCAAGTTATGAAGTATGAAACAGGAAGGGAAAGAGAATAATTTTATTCAACCTATTTTCTGCGTACGGAAGTAATAAAGATCTTGATTTTTTTTGTTTTTTTTTTCTTTTCTTTTTACTTAATTCAAAACAAAAACTGGAAATTATATTATGCATTTCGTATATACAAACTCGTTATTATTTACAAATTCATGCTCCGTGCATTTCTTCATCTTGCGAGCATAATAATTGTTTTCTTTTATTTTGAGCATTGACATTTTTACTTTCGAGAAAGATAATAAGAGCACGTAGCAAAGATGTAATCGGTTTGGCATTATTATTATGCAAATATTACGATTTACGTACAATCTTTAAATATGTATCAATATTTAAAAGTCAAATTATTGCACAAGAATAAACATCATGCTCAAATGAAAGATTTGATATAATAGTTTTTTAAATATTTTGAGCTGCTCTTTATTTAAATCGAGAGCTCGTGTTCATGAACGTTTTAAAAAAAGATGAAAACCTCATTATATTTTAAAAGAAAAAAATAAATCTTTATCTTAAAAAAAAAATAACACAATTCCTTTTGTGTTTTGAGAAAAAAATGACTTTTTTCTCAGTGTAAATCTCCTTGACTGCATATACGTATTCATTTTTAAAAATATAACTCCTGAATGTATATACAGCTTAGTTCGAAAGAGTTTAACGAGCACATAAAGTGAATGTATCTTTATCAAAAGAATAACCAGTTCATTTTATTTTATTTTTATAAGAATTTTCGTCGAAGGATGCTGAATGAGCATGGGTTAAATTTAACGTCGAAGACGAAAAATATAAGTTTTAGAATTAGCTTTAAAGAAATGGATAAAGTGAATTTTATGCGAAGATTTTTAAGAAATCTGTTACATAAATAAGCGGAAAAAATTATAAATTAATTGCACGTTTCGCATAAAAATTATCAATTTTGTTTGGAACTGTAAAAATATGATTTTTACTAGTTTTTTAATGTGCGAACCGAGCGATTATTTTATTTTACTTATAAATTATATCTTGACTTTTAGGTAAGGAGATATTTCGTATTGAATTTCTAAAAAAAACAACTCCACAGCTCTCTCGATGTAAATTTTTCATTCAAACTTTTAAGACTTGTAAATGTTGAGCTGCTTTTTTTAGCGCGCGTATTTCCATATGCTACGTACATCACCCAAAACTGACTTAACATTTCTGGCCATATAATCACGCCGTACTTTTTTTTTGCGTTCCGATATACTTTGTACTTCTTTTTCTCCGTTCGCATACCTTTTTCTATTGTTACGGCCGACATTTGCATACTAGAATTTTCAATTTAATACCGAATCATTATCACTTTAACAACGTTTGTTTTTCAGCCAAAGAATTGAACGTTTGATATCTTTGCGAAAGCGGTTAATTTTAAATTTTGTTTATTTTATTTTTATCATTAAATATTCGCCACGAAGCGTGAAATAAGATGCAGTTATTTTTTATAATCAACGTAATTATCATTTGATTTTATGCGAATTCTTTATTTTGAAAAAAAAAATTTTCAGTGAAACCATTAAAATTTCAACGATATAAATCCTCTTTTATTCCAGGTACAATCGATAAATTTCCATATTACGTTGTATTTTTTTTCCAGCTCGCTAGGCCTTTATTGCATCGCAATAAATGAACTGCAGAAATGATTCCTTACTTTTTTTTCCTAATGCATATCCCATATATGCGCGAAGTTGAAGAAGAAAATTGTAAAATAAAGTAATATTAATAGAGTCTTGAATATAAATCCTTGGAAGATCGAGAAGAAGAAGTCCATATTACTTCTTCTCCTTGTATCTCCTAAGAACTGCAGCATAAAGTTCTAGATGTATAGAGGAGGCCGTTTTTTTTTTTTTTAATAGTACCTATAGAAAACCGTAAAGTCAAACGGATTCGCGCCTTTCACCTCGCAACTATATAAGCAACAAGTATTAAACAGCGAGCGAGCGAGCAAGCAAAACACCAAGTCGTGGCATCTCCTATAGCAACTTTTAAAACGAAAATGGGACAATTGAAAATCTTCTCTGTATACGTTACGTTAACGCCGATGTCAATGACTCCAAACAGTTTAGTTTCTGCTGAGCTTTTTCTTTTTTTTTTCCATACTAATATACTCGACACCTTTATTTTTTTTTCGTTTTTCATTTTTTTATTTCACTTAAAAAACTCGCTCGATTTTCTTGCTCTTTGACTTTTTTGTTTTTTTTTTTTTATTTTCGAAAGTTAATATGATAGCTCGATGCACGATATTTTTTAATGATTTTCGTAGATTACAAGAGGGAGACAATAAATTTGAATGATGGATTTTTCGAAAGTGCAGAACGAAAGAAAGTAATAGAGAGTTTAGAACGTGTAGTTTGTTCGTGGCTAAGAGCGTAGCTGGTATAGATGCGCATCGTTAGAAAATAGAATGTTTAAAGGAGTGTCGTCTTCTCGGCTCGACTCTTTTATTTTTCATCTTATTAAATATTATTTTACGTTATTATTTTTGTGGTTTTGGAATTATTTTAATTTATTACTTTTAATTTCTGCGGTCTTGGCTTTGATTTGATTTCTGATTTCGTTTTGTTTTATCATCGCCAAGAAACTTTTAATAGAAGAGTTTAGATTTTAAGGTCACCTGAAAACCGTACTCTTTTTCTTTTATTTATAGAGAAACTTTTCATCGATCGATAAATTTTAAGTGTAGTATTTTTTTTGTGCTGAAAGTGCATTATAAATGCAATAATATTCAAAATAATTTTACAGTCGTCAGACAATAAAATTACATTTTAACGATTAATAAAAGAATTTTCCATTATTTAGTATAATTTGTCATTGTATCGGTAATTTCTTGCGACAAAAATACATTTTACTGCTGCTCAAGTTATTGAAATTTATTTTTAAACACGATTATTCGATATATTTTCTTGAAAATGGAAAGAATATTGTTAGAATATTTTTCATATAATCGCACGAATAAAGGACACCAAAACGCTTAATATTTAGACGCTTAATTTTATTCGATGCTATAAAAATTACAGTACAGTATATAAAAATTATTATAATGATAAAACGTTGTGTGGAGTACAAAATAAAAAAAAAAGCATCGGTATACAACAGTTATATCATACAAGTTTACTAATGAATAATAAAAAAGCGTATATTAAATTTAATAGAAGAAGAAGAAGAGAAAAAAAAAACATTCGATTTCTCTTAAATAGGCGCATAATTCTCATTAAAACAACATTACAATTTTCCACATATACGATATATTTATCTCTCTTTCTCTCTGTTTACCTAAAAGGTATAATTTTAATGCATTTAAGGAATAATTGCGCTCACTTTTTTTTCTTTCTTTCTTTTTTTTTTTTAATGTAACTATGTTGAATCTAATAGTGCATATCGACAAATTAACATCGCAAATATGTACTTTAACTAGAAATTATCTCCGAGAAAAGAAAAAGATGGACGAGTGTGTTATTTTTATTTAGAAAGCTAAGATTATTGTAAGACGGAAAATTGGAGTATTAACGTATGACTGTAAATGGTGACGAACAAATATTTATCTAGCCGTATTATAATTTTAAATATAATTTAACAGTTGAATCATTGTTATTCAAACAAATATTATTCGCCATTTCAAAATGAAGCTGTTACACATTATACAATAAAAATAATAATAGTAAATCTAGAGTATCTCAACAAAAATCAGTTTTCTCTTTGAATTGACAACAAAAAGATGATTCCGATCGACAAGCGCGCGCGGAGCATTTTAAAAAAACTGTTCATTTAAATTACATAAATAAAATGTATATATATATATATAAAAAAAAAAGGAAAAAAAAAAGAAAAAGCAGGAATCGGTGAAAATCACACTACGAGACAACATAAAACCCGTAGCTTCCGCGTTTATAAGCTAAAAACTTTCGCACTGCTGCTACCAGCCATTTCGCGATTACGTTCGAACGAACAAACAACAAAAAAAAAAAAAAGAATGTACAAGGCAAAACCCGATGGTAATAACGGAAACGCCAACATTATATATCCAACTGTGAAAATTCTATTGGCAACGAATAAACTTTGATTATTTTTATACAAACTAAATAAGTCTTATTTTCAATGGGTTTACAATTAGCGAAGGAATATCGATTGATGCGTGGCCTTTTTGTTGCCGTTGCCGTCGTCGTTGTTGTCCCCGTCATCATTGTAGTTTTTGCAGCTGTTGTTGCTTCTGTTGTTGTTGATTCGTAGACAAATGGAGTGCTTGTAGTTGTAGTTAATGGCCTCTCCGCAATTTTCTCCGTCGCCGTGCCTGCAAATATTTGATAAAACGTATGTGGGTACACTTTTTTTTTTTCTTAGAACGAGAGTGCGTTTGACTTGTTCTCTCTCTCTCTCCTGCTACTTTTTTTTTATTATTTCGTTACAGTATGATTTTCAAGTTGCAAGGGAATTGAGGAAATTAATGAAATTTTAGTTTTCGAAAGTTTTTAATGACGCGAGTAATATGCGCTTTTTTGCGAAAATTTTTATTGCTTTAGTGTGGTTTTTAAAAAAAATTGATATGTTTCGTTTTACTTTTTTTTTTAAGGCGATCTTAATTTCTTTATAATAAAGTACAGAATTTATTTGATTGCATTTATATAGAGTCGAAGTTTCTATCGTCGAGTAATCAAACTCTTTAATCGCAGTAGTTTTCTCATGAAAAGTAGTTCACTGATTTGGCGTATGCAATTCAATCTGTTCTACTTTTAGCTTGTAATATTTAATAATTTAAAGTCCATCATTTCATTTATTCGATTGAAATTATAGACTTCTCTTTTATGTGTAAATATTGAATTTTCATTTATCTCTATTTATTTAATTTAAACTAAAACGATCGCTTGCTTTTGAATTATTATCACGTGATTATGAAGCCATGTTTTCAGTAAATTCGTCCACCGCAACATATTGTTAAAATTAACGACCGTAATAAAGTGAGTAATTTTAAAAATATTAAGTTTTAAAAGCTCACACAGTGAAAAATAAAAATTTTTTATATTTCAGTCAGAAAATGTAAAAGTTTGGCCAATGTCACTGCGGATGTTCACTTTCTTCACTTACGTTATTACAATATCTGGGACTTATTTTTTTCTCTTAAGCCAATATAAAAAAAGAAGAAGAAGAAGAAATGACACGCAATAGACGTAGCTTGAGCCTGTATTTTTAAAAATCATAGCCAAGCTTTCACCATCGTTTTCGTATATAAAGAAAAACACTTTTATTTAATAATAAGCAATTATCTATTAGACATAAAAAAAAAAGACGTTGAAAATTTCTCGTTTAACTCATTTCTGTATAATAAGAGGATTTTATGAGATAAGTAAAACTTTAATTCAAACGTTCCCTTTCATTTTCGTCATATTTACAGCGTTTAATTAACATTTTACAAGCTTTATTTTTAATGAAAAATATTTTTTCAAAATAAATTGAATATTTACCGTCTCGAAAATGAAAATAAAGTAAAAAATGAACGAAAATGAAAATCTTTTTATTACAAAGTAAAAAAAGGAAGATTCTACCTTTGCGTTTTAATGTCAATGCACCATTAATTAGCGAGTGTGTACGCACGGTTATTAGGAAGAACTGTCGTTAAATGAAAGTGAATATTCATAATAAACATACAATTTTCCATGCAAGCTAATAATTAAAGCGCTGAATTAAAAACTAGTTTTCTTCACTTCTCGAGAACAAGTGAAGCGAAGAGAGAAGCGGCAATAGAGAGAAGCCAAGGTTAGAAAGTAAAGTGCGATAAGATATGCACCTTGGTTTGTTATACATTAAAAAAAGAATAAAAAAGAGCGGCTCTTTTCACGTTGTCAATTAGTATGCTCACACGAAGCTGGTATTGATAATTATCTTTTTATTTGACATTATGTTTTATACGATAGTTTCTTTGAGCTTTCTTTATTTCGATAAAAGGTTAACGAATTTGTTTTAGTTTAAATTAAAGTTTACTAGGCCTTTTTTTTGTTGAATTATCTTGGTAGATGTTACTGAAAATTAAATTAACATTTAAAAGAGAATGTGATCACTTTAAGGACAATTTAATAATTTTTAGTTTGCAAATTAAATGGATTTAGAAATTTTAAACCTTCTATTTAAGACACTCGTCATTTAATCAACAATAATATTAATTCAATAAAAAAATAAAGAAGCAACAAGCCATTCAATGCAGAAAGAAAATATTACGTTTTTTATTTCTATTTTATTTAACGTCGTATTTATGCTATCATTTCGAAGTTAATTAGCGACGGAGGTCTTCAAGTGTGTTTGTGGACAAGGCGCATGTAACGTACAGTGGTGCTTGTATAAATCTTCCGAGAGCGGGATTCGAACTCAGGCCCTCGCGGCTTACGAATCCATCGCTCTACCGAGTGAGCCACTCAAGACCTCAATGAAAGATATTAATCTGACCGATTTATTCATTTTAATTTTGCATTAGAATTAATTATCATCCAATTGTTGCAGACTTGCGAAAATTCGTAAAAAAAATTGAATTCTCAAGAAAAAGAAAAATGTTTACTAAAGCCAAGATCAAGATAAAATCGTGAATTTGATGATTTATTACTTATTGTTCTCGAAGTATCTATCTACGTGTATACACGAAATATTCCAAGCAAGCTAAACGTCTAGTATAAAATAATTTTACTTTCACCTCATCGCATCATTAAAAAAAAATAAAGAAAAAATTAAAAGTTTAAGAAGAAAAAAGAAAACAAATTACTCACCACGCTCCTCATAAAGCGTCTCGTAAAATTTCGTTTCAACGGTATCTTGGACTTCTTTTGTTATTGCCCCGACTTTCTTGCATCTTCTATAATCGTCTTTCAATTCACTCGTCATGTAATTCAATTCACTGATAAACATGTCCATACAAGACATGTAAAGATTACCAACGTCAAATCTACGTTTCTTCGGCTGCGGATTTATCCCGATACCTTGTTCAAGCTCTTTAGATGTAACGCCAAGTTTTTCACAGCGATGCAATGCCTCGTAACTTGGACTTTCGAAGTAATCCTCAACTAGTTCGGTTTCTACATGGCTACATTCAACAAATGCACGTGGCTCAAGCGGTGCCGGACTCGTTGTTGTATTCTCCAAGTTTCCTGGTACGTCATTTTGATCTGCAATTGGAGATTGTATTTTTAAATAATTAATGCACGATCGCATAGTGTCATAATATAATTTTAAAAAATTCAGTTCAATGAAATACGAATGATTATTTTTTTTTCTTTTATTGCAATCTCGAGCGTTAATTTTCATAGCTAATAATAGAAACGGAAAAAGATACGCAGATGTTGTTGCTTTTGTAAAAAAATAATGATGAACCGTTAATCGGAATAATTTGTTATTTTATGATACGCACGTGCATTGTCACTGGATTTGTTTACTAATTTTAAACGAATTTTATTTGAATTTCTTGAAAACTTTCACAAGCATTGAAAAACTTTCATAAAAATAAAATAAATTTATTTTTTATAAATTTGATTAAAAATGAAAAATTTCTATTTGCTAACTAATATACTAGTAAGAATATTATACAAAAAAAGTTTTTATCAACTAAAAGTTCAATAAAAACTTTAAAATATTGAAATCTCAGTAGCATTCATATCGTCGAAGAAAAAAAAGTGACGATAAGCACGAAGCAAGAAAAAAATTCTACATAAATAAAGGTGCATAATTACAATGCACATATGAAAAAAGAACGCGGTCAAATATCAATACCCGCAAGCCTGCATTACACAGTGACTTTATCGAAGAGAAAAAAAAAAAATAAAAGAACCGTCGAATGCACCGGAGAAGTTTCATTGTATAATCAAGCGCGTGTACGCTATAATCGCCTCCAAGAGTGAAGACTCGTAAAGGAGAAAAGAGAGAAGAAAAATGAGGTAACGACAAATTAACCAATTGCCTTTTTTTTCTACCTGGAATACGTGAGCACTGAGGATTTATAAACTACACGTTACAGGTTACGTTATAAATTATAAAAACAATACGTTGACAGTGTCTTATCGTTTCATTGAATAAAAATGATTGCAGCTTGATAATCCGTAATTTTATTTACCTTTAATTCATGTGATTACCATTCGGCTTTTTAGAGATTAATTATTTTTGACAATCATTAATTACTCGTTAGTTATTTTTTGACTTTTAATATAATTTATAAAAAACAATAATACAACATGTGACATAATCTTTCCCATAAATCCATTTTATAGTTATATTCTTGTTTAATAACTTTCTTCAAGTAAGGAGCGTTTAATAATTCAAAAATATATATAATTTCCATTTTACGTAACTCGTAAGAACAATTATTTAATGCTAAAATTAGAATTAAATTTTTATAAAAAAAAAAATAAAATAAAGCTTAGTTATAAAAGAAGAATAAATGAAGGATTCAACGTAAGAATGTCGCAACAGACAAAACGAGACCAAGTGAATCATAAAAATTCTATCCGTTCTCTTTACAGAGCCTACGCATCAGAAAAGAAAAATAAAAATGAAAGGTAATAAGTACCATTCAGCCAAGATAGAGAGGGGGGAATATTTACATCGAATTGAATCAACATCTTCAATATAATTTAAAAGTCAAATTTATATTATATGAAAGTTAAACCAATTTTAAGTGGATTCACATGCTAATGTAGAAAAAAAAAACATCACCTTCGATGTTTGTTTACGTGCCTCGAGAACATTCTAAATTAATTATTTTCGTCTAATTAATCAATTTAGATTCAAAGTAATTTGAAGAAAAAGTTAATTTGTTATAATGAATATTCATTAGAAAAGAATGTAATTAAATGTAATAGCGTTTACAAAAAAAGTACGCGTTCGTTACACATTAATGAAAGGCATAATTGTAATTGTGCGTATTTCAAAGAGGCAAATTAGCGTCTTTCTTAAACTGTCGTCGTATTTTTTTTAAAAGTTAAATTATCAAATTAAAAGAAAACCCAAAGCTAAACACAGCTCAGTAAAGTTGTCTTACAAAAACTAAGGTTACCCAACTTAATATTGCATTACAATCCCCTGTCAACAGTCTATCATCATTGCATTTACCAACCAGCGGTAGCAAGTTCCACGGCGAATTTATTTTCCACAATTAATTGCTGCTCTCTGCTCAGTCCACCGGACCATTTGCATCGCTCGTAATCGTCCTTTAATTGATCGGTCAATTCGTCCAAATTTTCATTGAACACAACCTCGCAAGGTATGTACAAGTAGTCCAAATCGTAACGCAATTCGTCGTCCTTATTAGTTGTTATTCCTTTTTCCAATTCGTTTGATCTGACGCCGTATTTGTAACAGGTGTGGAGCGAGTCGAGAGATGGAGAGGCCAGATATTTGTCCTTAGTCGTTGGCTTGAATCTGCTACAACTGACAAAACGAGTTTCATGGGCGACAACGTATTTCTTTTGTCTGTGCTTTTGTTGGGATTTGACGCTGCGGATACGACGAGGCGATAGTGTTCTATCACTATAAGGAAAATCAGATTTGAATTAGGAACTTTTAAATAAAATCCGTAGTGATTGAATTGATTTACTTGAGTGATGTTGATAATTTAATTGTTTTTTAAAAATATATTTTGAAAATTATTTTATAACATGCTAGGAGAATTTAAAAAAGTAATTAACATACAAAAATAATTAACAATTTCAATATTTCCTATAAAAAATTCTATAAAAAAATATTTACCATAAATTTTTAACACTAGTTTTTGAAATTTTCGTAGTGCTCTCTTCACTGTTTTCCAAACTTTCTTGGCTCACTTCCTCGTTTCCGTTATCGTAAACCGAATAATTGTCAATGTTGTCACTATTATTGATTATTGGCATCATTATATTGGTAATTTCCACAGCAAATATTGTTAGTAACATTACAAACAAACACAGGAGAATTCCCACTTTAATTTTGTTTTCGTAGAATGGCGAAGATGGTAATGATGAATGATTTTGTGGTTTCATCTTGGATCTTCGTATGATTTTATCCTCATCATGCGTACATTGAATTTCGACTGTAAATATAAATAATTAAATAAATGATTTTTTTTATCAAATATACACATATTTTTTTTTTGTTATATATAATTTAAAAAATATAATAATTCGATTTTATCAATTTTACAGGTACAACAATTTGATTAAAACAATTGAAATTATATTGTCAATGATCAAAATGAACGACATTGTTAATATGATTTAATTATAGGCACGTTTATTTGTTTGTCATATAAATTTAGTAAATTATTTTTGAAAGCACCGAAAATAGTATCACATGTCAGTTTCGTCATTTGCAAAGATAAAAAAAATTTATGTCACGGCTAAGCTGATAAATTATTATAAAGTTTAAGTTCACAAAGACCAAATGATCAAAGGAAAAAAAGACTTCCGTTGAGATTTCTTAAAAAAAGTTGCCGAACAAAATGTGTTACGTTACAAAATAAGAAGCCATTCAGTGGACCGTTGAGAAATATCATTTCTAAAAAAGGGAAATATATATTCTTCAATTTAATATTGTTTTTATATCGTTACCGGCTTGAACTCAAGTAAAAAAGCACGTAGCTCTTTTTTAAGCACCAAATTTCTTAATAGTTTCTTGCTAGATCATCGGCAAAATTTGTTCTATTGTAATCACTAATATTAAGTAGATTATCAATCACTTCATGTAACAAACGAAATTAAATTAATTTATAAATTAAGTAAGTGAAAAATATAGTTGATTCTTTAAAAAAAAAAGAGAAACTCAGTCATTGACATTTTGATAAAATCCAAAGGTTATTTACCTGAATTATTGAATAACAACAATAAAACGTATCACAAAAAGAAATAAAACAGTTTACATATTAATTCATTGATAAATTCTTACTGTTGCCGTCCTTGTTTCGCCAAAGCTCCTTCATCTTGCGCCAGCAGCTTACGAACTAATCTTATTACAAACTTTTTGGCAGTGACACACACGCTTGTGCTGTCCACCTCCCAATGTTCAGTATATCGTCAATGTTAGCAGATAAACTTTAATGTGTTCTCATTTTCACATGGTCCAATACAGCAGAAAAAAAAAATAAGTAAGACGTTAAGATGTTAGATTGATGTAATATATTAAGCTATGGAGAACTTTTATGATCGTTGACTTATACATTTTGGAAGACTATTGATATTATTTTGTTGCTAATATTATTTGAATGTAGAAATGAATGTTATATTGTTAGAGCTTTTCTATCCCTGGTAGAAAATTAAGGATAAGATATGCTCAGATAACTAACTGTTGGCTATATCTCGTCGCTACGCAGTCGCGATAAGTGACCGATAAATACACGATAATATATTAAAGATTACAGAGTTAATATAAAATATAATCACTAAAATAATTAAAAATTTTTTCTTCTGATTCGAAATAAATTATAAATATTATAATATTCATTATTACAATTCATATGAGTTGTAAATAATTTTGCAATTAAAATCGTTTATAGAAAGCGAATCTGTATATATACATGCTGCCCGCGATGGCGCCTGTTTGTACAATCGTAAAATATATCCTATAGTTGTGAATACTGAATGTTAGCTGCGCGCGCATCACTCGACGCTTCGACTTCTATAAGCATCTATCTTCATCACTCTATGTGCAGGTTAGATTGACTTGACTTAACTTTAAAATTATTAAAGATGCATATACTGTTATTGTATAGTGTCAACATTTTCTGTTCTTTATTATATAACTTAAATTTATTTGCGAACATATACAGTATGATTATGAATAAAATATCCATGTAAAATCAGTGAGTGCGAAGTGCGAGTGAGCGAGTGCATATGTAAACTTAGTGTGAGAGAATACACTGTAAAAGAAAATGGCAAGAAATCACGTCGTTGGTCGACGATTTCAATGCGACCATGCACCGTCGATGCTATTTAACATTGTTGAAGCGCAAAATCTAACTGATTTAATCTAAAAATCTTGTGTTCAGTTTACGTGAAATCACGCAAAGCACGTTAAAATGTCGCCGTTGAACGAAGTTAAATAACCTCGACGGTGCATGGTCGCATTGAAATCGTCGACCAACAACGTGATTTTCTGCTATTTTTTTTACAGTGTAAGACTGTCCGTTCAGGAACTGAAAAGGAAACAAGGAGTGAACAGCCTTTCTCTTTCTCACTAACTGTGTTCCCATATGCGTGCTCACTCACACTTTGTAATATGCTGTTTATGAATATAGTATAATTCAACATTGACCATATTCACCCGATACCATCGCGATAATTCGTTAAGAGTAATGGAGGTTTATCGCGATATCTAAAAGCATATGATCGCGACTGCCCATAAAATACGGGATGATATACTGAAAATATGCTCAACTTTCTACCAGGGATTATGAAAATTGAATATGAATTAAAATACGTATAAAAGATACGATATATTTTATACAACTTAGTTTTTTATCTTTATTTTATTTTATTTTTATACCATTATAAGTATTAAATTTTTTAGTGTATTTAAAAACTACACAACTTATAAATTGTAAATAATGAAAAATGTCACTTCAACGCTATTTGTCTGAACAGCAATATCAGTTATAATTAAAGATCAACTATTGATAATCCTGATTATTCAGTATTTTATTATTACGTACCATTATTAATTTGAAAAAAAAATTTAATATTATTTATTTTTAATGCAAATAGCAAAAAAATATAATTAGTTTTTACTTGGTTTGTAACGTATCTTAAAAGAACATTTACGAACGTTTCCGGGTCTTTTAATCGAAATTTCTTCGAGAGCTGCTTTGTTGTTAACATCAATAATCTGTTGTTTGTCCTCCTTTTCTTCTTCTCTTACAGGTTCGATGACTATTCCATTTCCATGAATATTAGAATCTAATGAAAGCGAAATCTCACATTGTGATATATCAGGACCACCTTTGATTGTTCTAGGGATCCTACTTTTATAATAAGGCATTTTTAATCTCATAAACTCTTTCAGAATATGAATTTCAAAATCTGTTAGATTGGTAATGATGAGTTTATTTTTTTCAGTTGTATAATCGGATTTTGTTGTCATATTATCCTGGTCAACGAAATTTTCAAGAATGCTAGTGATAGTGTGCAAAAGAAATTGGAAATCATATGAACTTTTGGATGAGCCACCATTTTTCAAATCTTCTAAACTACGGAAAATTGAATCCCGCCATTCTTGGTAATCAGATACTATGCTCTCGTTAAGTTCAGCATTATCGGAATTAGCAGATGTTAAATACTTATTTGACATGCTAATTGTGCCTTCACGTGATTTCATAGCATTTTCTAGTTGATAAAGACTCCATAAAGCGTAAGAACAAAAGATGATTAAAAGTGAAACATTGATAGTGATGAACCATTTGAAGATTTTCAGATGATGAGCTATCCTCTGACGTCTGTTTTCATTATTAACTTCATGCACCCCTTCTTCCATTGCCAACATTTTTGCTTCAAACATGTAAACATTTAAACAATTTTATATCAGTTGCAATTAAATTGATAAACTTTTAGTTTTTAATATTTCAGAATGAAAAATCTTAAATTATTATTTTTTTAATATCATAAACAATACCTATACATATTGAAAAAGATGTTTTGGTTCGAAAAAATTTAAAAATTGCATATTAAAAAATTTCTATATTTTAAACTATTTCATACATTTTTAATAATTTAAATAATTTCATAAAATAATCTTCTAAAATATTCCGATAAAAAACTGTATTGATTAATCTTATAGATTTAAAATTATAAAATCAATTTTGTTTACATTGTATTTAAATATGATAATTTTCGGCTATAAAGATAAATCATAAAAATAAGAATAAATAATATAAAGCCTTTGCAACATCACACTTGTTTTTATTATAAGCGCAAAACAAGTATCTAATACATTGTTGTGAAATTTTAGACCGTAAAAAAAGCACTACAAACAACGTGTAAGTTTCGAAGATAAGCGAAATTTCACGTATAAAAAAAAAATAAACAAAATTTCGATAAAACGAATGACTAATATTCTTTATTTAATAAAATTTCAACTCACCATCTGAATTATGCAAAGAAATTTTCATCACATTTATTCTTATGCTAAAATTTTTCCTGCTTGCTATTACTACTGAACGTCAAAAATTTGGAATTTCCTAATAGGCCAGTGAGGCACTCGCAAGACAATTGAGCTTTTGTGACTTGCATGTCGACATTTCCAGAAATCTTTAGATGAGAGGCTTTCTTGAGATGGTTATAGGGTCATTCTTTATCGGTATGCAGAGGTCAGCTTCATATCGTCATGTTGCACTGTATTGTATTAAAAATTTATGTTGACAATCTCTCATTCACGCTTTTTTTTGCATCTTTTCTTTTCTTTGAAACGGCTTACTTTTTTAATTGACTCTTAATTGCTGTTTTACACGTGTTTTGATAAAATTTATTAAGGTTTAAGTTTATTTGGATGATATTTTAAAGAAATGTTATTCTACTGAATATTTTGATAAAATGTTGTTTATCTATAATACCATCCGGCGTGATAATGTCCCCGGAAAATTTGTATCATCATTGATTAAGAAATTAATCAAAAATAGTAAATAATTTTCAAGTAAACATTCACAAAAAATAATATATTTATTATCAAGATTTTTCAATGAATGAATTAAAAATTGTTTTAATTGAGAATAGGTAAAAAGAAGATAAATTTTTGTGTTGTATTTTAATGTTAAAAAATATTTAAAGCAAAAAAGAATTCTAAAGTATACTGGAATATTTGATTTCATTAATATAAGATAACTAGATAAATATTTAGTGGAGTTTTTCAAATTGAATATATAAACTTTCTAAAAACCATGACCTATGCATGAGTCATATAATATTTAAAATATTGATAAATACTCGAAAACAGAATGTTAGAGTTTTAATATTGTAAACAACAAAATGGATTTTGGGATAACAATAATTATATAATGCATACTAATTATAAAAATAATGAAAATTAAAAAAAACATAGTGGAGAATTTCATTACTCGTTTATCAACTAGATTACTATACTAAAAATAGAAATTTCGATCTTATTGCGATATTAGTTGCATAGGCATTCCATATAAAAATTTATTTTTATTGAAATCGAAAATTCTTAAAATTAATTTTAAAACACAATTTTTTTTTTACAAAAAATGATTTATATTATTTATTACACATAATTATAACAATAATATTTCACACGTGAAATTATCATGATTTAATTATCAACTAAGTAAACAAAATAAATTTAGTCTGTTTGAATATAAACATAAAATATAGTCATATTTACATTTGCTTATAAAGATGGAAAAATATATTATAAACGTTATTTAAATCTATATAATTAAAATATATTCTTTTATGGGTTCTTCTATTGTTATTTATTATAAAAAGATAATATATACAAATTCATTTATATTTATTACATTCATTTATACGTATTGAAATTATTAGCAAATAATTTCAAAAATTTTATTTAAATCCAAATCCATAGGCCATGTCTTAATGTCCAGGTTTGAAATTTAATTTTATCCCATATTCTTGCCGATAGGAAAACGGATACGTTTTATGTTTGGCTTGAGACTCATCTTCAACTTTGTGTTCTACCGGTTCATCTTTCGACAATACTTCCAATGGTACGTTTACATTTTCTAACTTGATATCTTTATCGTGATTTTCAAAATAATCTTGAGGTAGACTTTCTTGTGATGCTATTAACTTTTGTTCATTAAGTTCTGTAGTAGCTAAATAATTTTCTTCAACATGGGTTAATTCTTCCGTTTGAATTGTCGTAGAGGACATACCTTCTGATTCTTCATTAGAATTATACCATTTAGGTTTATAGTTATCTGCGCTTAAATTTTCAACTGAATCTGTATGATAGTCTGTGATTCCAACCTCTTTCATAGCTTTTAAAATTGATTGTTGACGTTGATACGCTTCTTCTTCAGAATCTTCAATCGTTCCATATTTAATTTCTTTATCGATGTCAGTTGTTTCATCATTAAATGGGCCTCGATTTGGAATTATTGAATAAAGACTATTTAAATAAATATAATTTTCTTGCTTCCACTTATAAATATTCATTAAATTAAAACGTTCTAATGTTGATTCAGCTTCTTCTAATGTTAGAGTGCCTTCGAAAACAGCTTGGAAAATTTGAGCTTTTCTCAACAATACATATTCTATCTCCATTTGGGTCACAGGATTTGAATTTATGTCTAAGTTGTTTGAAAGCTTTACAAATTCAGCATAATTTTCACTTTTTATCAAATCCATTATTCTTGTTATATCTTCATGATATTCTTCAATGTTTGTATTAAACAAAACTTTAGCTGCATAAAATTTAAATTTATTTTCATCACTTTCATAGTCTGGGTTATTTTTATAAATGTGGTACCAAAAAACCAAGTCATCAGTGTCACCTAAAATAGATGATAAACTTTTAACGACAATTAATGTACCAAATGGTACTATTGATTGATAAGATCGTGCAAACGAAGGACCTTCAGTAGAATAAGTTTCTTCAGAATTAACATTATTTTCTATTGAACTATTTTCTACAATTCTTGTAATGTCTTCAGAATTCATTTGCTCTTCAGTAGCTTTACTGTTTTCGTTATCTACTTTTTCTTCTTCGACGATTGGTTGTTCATATTCTCTAGATTCAATTAAAGTTTCACTTGACTTGGATTGATTTTGACTTTCTAATTTTTCTTCATTACTATTGGAATTTTCTTGTTTATCAACAGACTGTTCAGCCTCATGACTATGATCGTCTACTCCAATGGTGTTTGCGATTTCTTTGAATAAAGTTTCCACCGCATCATTAATTTTTTTCTTTTCTTCAGAACTATTTATTTCTTCAGGACTAGCAATAATTTTTTCATCAGACGACTTGTCTTCATTACTAACCTGATCACTTAAAACTAAAGTTTTTATGATGTCTGTCAATAATGAATCTACAGGATCATCTAATTCTGATATTATATCAGAATTATTATCTTCATGACTAGCGATTCTATTATCATCGGAATCTTCATTTTCAGCACTTACTTGCTCATCCGACTCAAACATATCCTTAATAAATGTATTTACAAGGTCGTCAACTTTTTCATTAGAGATACGATCTTTGCGATTAGTTATAACTTTTTCATCAGATTCTTTACTTTCAATTGGTGCCTCTTCTTCTGAGTCAGAAAAACTCACAATATCTTTGACTATTGACTCTATCAAGTTGTTTATTTTATCATTACTCTTTTCATCACTTGAAATTTGTACATTTTCATCAGAATCCTTATTTTCTGAATTATAATCATTTGCAAATATCATATGTTTGATTAATGATTCTATTACATTATTCATATTTTCTTCTGAACTATTAATATTTTCGTGAGAGACTATTGCTTCGTTATCCTCAGGTTTTACATTTTCAATAGCAGCGTGCTCTATTGTTTTGATGGTATTAACATTTGCCAATGAATCAAAAATGTGATCTTCATTTTGATGATCTTGAATTTTATCAAATCCTAAGTGATTTTCATTAAGTTGAATCGGTAAAAACTCTTTATCAGTTATTACCACTGTGATTTTATTAGCTTTCTCTTCAAGTTTTTTGAATTCACTAGATAATTCATCTTGTTCTTTTACAAGTTCTTTTAAATTTGAAAGTTCATTTTCATTTTGCCTGTTGTAAATTAATGGTTCAGAAATCATTGGTGCCACCACAGGATTAACTATTAATGATTCTTTTATATGTTCGGATTCAAATAATCGAGGGTTAAAATTGTCATATTCGTTTTCTTTTTTTGACGACTCGTAAACCTTATTTTTAAAGGCAAATTTATTTTCTTCACTATTTTGTAATTCATTTTCAATGAAAGATTGTTTGTTAAATTCGTTGTTGAATTCGTTTGATGGTAAATAATAATAATTCGAGTAGAGGATTGTAACTGTCCAGGATAGAATGGCCAGAATAGCCAGAAGAACAAATACTCTTAAGGTGGTCAGTAATTTTTTGCAGCAATCATTGTTGTTTGGAGCAAAAGCCGAAAGAGGAAGTTCAATTTTAATTGGAAAACTCCCGCCTTCTTCTAGGTTGACCAATAGCTTAGCTGAAAAAAAATTCAAGAATCAATAAACGGATCGTGATTTGAAATTAAATATTCAATAATAAACATGTATAAAAACTTGCATCTATATACTAAAGCTATAAAAAAGTTAATATAAAATGAAAAAAAAATTCAAAATAAAAAAAGTTTTTTTTTTAATTATTTTTTCTAACTATTAAATTTCCATTTTATAATGAAGTCATTTGATAATTAAACTATTAAATTAAACAAAAATAAAATATAATTGTACCAATTATCAATGAAAAAATATCTACGATATGATAAATAAAATCAATATTTTATATAATAATATTAAATATTATCCATCTCCATGTAATTATAATTAAAATACAAAATACTTCTAAATCTTATAAAAATTTTCTGTTATAAAGTTTATTTATTTTGCCAACAAATTTTACATTGTAATAAAATGAATCATATGAAATTTTAAAATTTGTATTGCTTACTCATATTGAAGAAACACTTGTGGTAACAAGTTTTTAATTTTGGAAAATTTTTATATATGTAAAAAAAAGTTCAATATTATTATTTTTAATGAAATATTTAATTTTTTTTGTGATCATAATTTTAAATGTAATGAAATGAATTTATGTTCAAACATTTAATAGAGGTTAAAATAATGTTACGTTGCTAAAATAAATAAAAAAATCATTTTGATATAATTCAGAAATATATTATTATAAATTAAAAAAATAATTAAAATTTATAAATATCAAGTTTGATTGGAACCTTAATAATTTCATTTAAACAAAACCTTTCGATGAAATAATTACATGATGTAAATATATTATTGAAATAATAAGATCTTAAAGTTCTTTGATTAATAAATATTATTATGGCGCTCACCGTCACTATCAAGCTTTTTCCACTGTTCTTTCATGTTGGATCGTTACTCTGGTACTGTTGGCTATTCGTGATTAAGCAGATGTTTTGTTGTATCAGTCAGAATGTCACACAAGAGCAAGTTAAAGCTTTGCAGCATCATCAGGTCAAATTCTTATCAGTATCGGGGTCGCTTGCGTCGCAGAAATTTACAGAAAATCAACTTCATAGATGATGTTTAATTACGTCGTAATTTCAATGCTCTCCTAATTATATTACGTTATATCATCTTTAAATTACGAATAAGATTTTATAAATTCAAAGTAATCAATTCTTTCGGTTATAACAATATAAAATATCGTTAGCGTTCAAAATATTAAATGCAAATGATTCATTCAATCGCGTGAAGAGCCACTGATTATCTAATAAAATGTAGGGTTTTAACAATTAAATTATTCAAGATATTCTTTGTTATAAAATAATTAATTTTATAATAAATTTGATAAAAATAATTATCATTTAAAATGTTTACATGTTTTCATTTGAAGTTATTTGTTCGTTTGTTTCTTAAAATATTAATATGTTTTTTAATTCTTAATTTTGAAGTACAATTATAAATTACGACATTTTAAAAATTTTGCAAAATTTTAGTTTCATATTAGGAAAGTTACTACACAAATAATTTCTGGTATTATCATCAGAAATGACAAAATGTTATATGATAGTCTAAAAAAAATAATAATAACCGCATTAAAAATATATTAAGTTTAATTGTTTGACCAAGCTTTTATTTTTTTCAACCAATGTGTTATTAGATGAGATTTATTAAATCTTAACTATAATTTTATCTTAATAAGGAAGTCAATTCTTTGCGGCTTATAAATAACTCCGTCGTTATCTCTGTGGCCCGTTCTTCAGCTTTCACAATTTTCTACAAAGTGGAATTCGGTACCTTGTTTACTTATACACATTTTTTTCTATTACAGAATTTTTCTAAATGAAGATGATTTTCATGGATTTTCCACGATGACATTGATCTCCAATAATTGTTTATCTTAAAATTTGATTTATTTTTATTAGTCTTATTTATATTCAAAATTATTGAAAAATTATGTAAAAATTACTTTTTATTTAAAAATTTTCAAGCCTTCATCAACAAATTTCTTAACAAATCAGCTATACGATAACTATTCAAACGGATAATCTTATACTTTTTTTATTAATTTAATTTAAATATTTTTATAGATCTTAAGACATTTTTTCCCATTAACTCATCAATATAAATAAAAAGTAACGCGTTACATGTCCAAAATTTAGTAAAACAGTTTTAATCCGGGTTCTAAATGAATTTTTATAAAATTTATTGAATTATTTCACTAAAAATAATTTTATTAGTTTGTTATGTAATAATTTATTCAAATTATTTAATATTTTATGACTTCATTGGTGTATACGCGTTTTCTTAATTATATACACGATATATCAATGTATATGAATTTATTACTATTCCGTGAAAAGTTTATCAAAATTAAAAATTATTTAAAATAACATTGAGAATTCTCGGAAGTACAATAAATATTGTGGAGATGATAGTCGTGGACCATACTTGTTTGCTTTCTATTTATTTCTGATAAAATTGAAAGATTCTTTAATTTCCTCGATCAGTTAAATATTATTTTTTTATTCATAAAAGAAAGAAAAAAATAAAATGAATTGAACGAGAAGCTGAACAAGTTATTACGACACGGAATATGAGATTTACGATTATTTCATTACACATAATATCACGTAATTACGTAAAGCTTAAAAAGATGTTTAAGAATTTCTAAACTGCATGATTTTCTATTTACAAACAATTGCGCGAAAATAATTTTTATTTTCTTATAATCTTTCTCAAAACTTTGTATTTTATTAGTTTAATTTGATATTTCATCATTAAAACTTTAATCTCTTACTTTTTCTTTTTTTTTTCTCTCCGGTATCTATCAACGATCGAACAAAAAAAGTCTGCAAACAATTTTAATTAAAAATACATGTAACATATACAAAGTCGCCCGCTGACAAGAGAGGCTTTAAATTAAATCAATACTCGAACCGATACTTTTCACCAATAAAAGGAGATAACAATGTACAGGTGTTAAGTTTCCAAACTGATAAAAATTTTTAGATAGTAACATTGAACATATCGCTCTCGGACCTTCCTGACAAAATCAGTTGATGTGTTTTATTCGATTCAGACAACATGGCTGTAGTAAAGTTGCTTTTCTTAATTGCTCTGGTTCCATCAGTTTTTTCTGATATTATTCCTTTGTCACAGTTCAATCCATCAAATGGTAATGTAAAATTTTTAATGAAAATTAAATATGTGAATTTTTTTAATTAAGATAAAATAAGTTTAATCGAAATAAGTCGCGAAAAGTCGATGAAAAAAGTGAACATTTATTGACGGAATTTACATGTGAATATATCGTTATAAAGGAAAATTAAAACGCTGACTGACAAGTATTGATGATTATGCGAATAAAATTCAAATAATATTAGGGTGCTTTTTAGTATTAAAATTACACTATTAATATATACAAAAAAATAAAATATAATGTTTTTCTTTTTCTTTTATAATATCTAAATACGTTCGGACTTTTACAATGATTAAATTTTTTATAAAATGTTTTATAAAAGTGATAAGAGCTATTTTGATAATAATAGTCAACAGATGGCTAGAAAGCAATCTAAAAATAATTTTGACCTTATCTTGCAAAGGTTATTTGTTCTAAGGTTTATTATATTATTAATTTTCGTGGGAAAGAATAAAAAATTAATGCATAGTAAAAAATTTTGTATGATTTGTCAAAATTTTTTCTTGTTGAAAAATTTTGTTATGAAATTTTTTAAAAAAATTTTTTATGAAAAATATGTACTTTGTTATTAAAATTAACTCATAATTTAGAATCACATTTAGTTATTCTAAATTGTGTATTATTCATTAATTTTTACGATGAAATTTTTATTCTAAAATCTCCGTGAAAATTATTTGTGAATTTCAATACAAATAAATTTGTATCTCGCTTGAAAAACTTTAGTGCGATAAAATAATAGACGAATTTTTACAAAGCAATTAAAAGAATTGTTGTAATATATAATGTAGTTTTTGACCACTCTTACAAATTATTTAACTGATCTTATACTATAAACTAAAAACTAAAATAGATAAATAATAAAAAATTTTCGGTAGTGTTATTTTATTAAAACAACAATCGACAATCAAACGATTTTTAAAAATGAACAATTTATTTGTTCCTTGATAGCACACTGTTAAAAAATGCATGAAATTTGCTTCCAGTACATGCATTAATTTTCTAAAAAATACGTTAAAATTACGGTAAAATGTATTAATTTTCATGCAAATCATCATTAAATTTTATTTATTAAGATGAAATTTAATATTGATTTGCATGAAAATTAATACATTTTATCGTAATTTTAATGTATTTTCCGAAAATTTAATGCATGTACTGGAAGCAAATTTCATGTATTTTTTAACAGTGCAGATAAAAGTTAAATAACGTTAAAATGTTTAAAGCAATTAATATTAATTTAGCAGTTTCTAAAATAATCTTTTTAAATACAAGCTTTCATATTTAAAATTTTTTAAATAGTTATATAGAAAGTTTGTTTAAGCATTTAAGAACTTTTAAAGTGAAAATTGCTTTTGAGGACTTGTATACGTTTACTATAGAAACGTTTTCTAACAATTTCAAGGAGTTAAAAATAAATTTTAAAATAGACAATTTAAACTTTTTCTCTAACACTTCAAAAGCGTGCAGAAACTTATAAAAATAAATTAATATTATTTTAACCAGGCTTGTAATAAATAAATTTATATGTATATCATATCAATAAAAATCAACTATCAACACATATAAATTTCCAAACGATACGCATAAATAAATTGATGATAATTTTATTGGTTTATGTATAAAAATGGAACGTATATGAACGAAAGTTTGATTTTTTTCTTCTACCGTATACATATATGCATGATAAAAGTAAGGAAATAAAAAAGGAATCGATGTAAACAAACGTAAATCACAGAAGAAATACCTTGTGGAAGAATCGTCACGCGAGAGCTATCCATTTCGCGCGCAAGCTTAAGCGACAGAGTCGATTTGTCGATCGACCCCGATATTCATTTTCTCTTTCTCTCAAACAATTCGTTTACCAATCTATATACTTCAATTATAATCTAATATTTTATTAGAAATTTTTTGTTTTATTAATATAATATGTTTGAGTAAATAACGTCTTTTTAATATAGATATACTTTTTCGTAATAAGCATAATTCAGCTTTTTCTAATCAAAAAGATGAATTTGGATTTCCTTTTTTAGTTTTTATGAATCTCTTTTTAATGGATCTTCAAACATCATATAAGTGAAAAACAAAAGATTATCGAAAAATATTGCTTAAAACATGCCATAAAATTTCAAAGAATAGTTTATCTTTTTATCAAAATTGATATTATGTATTGATATTCTCATAAACAAATTAAATCTAACACTACTAGACAGCGTTACTAATTGCAAAAAATAAGTTTTTTTACTTAAGTATTTTCAATGAAATAATTTTTTTTTTATACATCTTGATAAAGAAATGAATGAGAACCTAACTCGAATTATAGAAATCAAATAACTTTTTATAAAATTGTTAACTTCCATAATGTTTTTAAATACTGTTACAATTTTATTTTCCAAAAACAGATCGCACCTTCTGACTTGCGAATTTTAATAAATTAATTATGTCAAAGGATCCTAAAATTTTCAGTTGTAATGAAAAACTTCAAAGTATTTGGTATATCTTGACATACATACTATATATTTTTGCATAGACATTAGTCATTCTGATAATGTTAATCCTCCTGCATATGATTCAGATAAGGAATCCATACCCTTAATTGGAAACCAAAATGAGTAAGATTAGCGTATATTCTTAGCGATATCTAAAATTCTAGAATATATTTTAAGGAACGTGAATCGAAGGTATTTTTAAACTCTAAAAATATGGTTTTCTGAATTTCAAGCAAATTTCTAACCCTTTATGATAATTTTAGACCATATGATTATTTATTTCTAATCAATTCTAGTATAACTAATTTTGTTTTTTTAACAGGGAATGACTATATATCAAATAATTTAAAGTCAGAACCGGAGCCAGAGTGTTCTGAGAGCGAGCAGTGTAAGATTAACAATGCAGAATGTAAAGATGGTTTTTGCGTTTGCCGTGATGGTTTTATCATTGATGGAACGAAAACCAAATGCTTAAAAGGTATATTTTTAAATGTTTAATTATTTCTTTATATAACAATGGCAATAATTCGATTTCAATTCTTGCATCTATAATTGTAAAGGAAAATTAATTCTGCTAATAAATCAGTTTCTCAAAATAAAGTTATAATTGACTAAAAAATATACATCAGCCTGAAAATAATTTAAAATCAAATAGATTTTTTTAAATATTCTATAAAATTTAGATATCCGTAATTTATAATTTTTCATTCTTCCTTCAAAGTTGCTAACGGCTATTATGCCGCATGTGAAGAAAGTAGCCAGTGCTCGGAATATCTGGGAGTTGGTGCTAGATGTAGCAATAGCACTTGCGTTTGCTCTGATGGTTACCATTATTTACATGGAAAATGCCATAAGACAAAAGGTAAGTATTAAATTTTCACAAACAATTAGATTTACTGTATTCAGAAAAAACGTGTTATAAAAAAAAATCGATTGAAAGGTCTAGGCGACGGTTGTTCAAAAGATGATGAATGTTACGCTTATGCTGAGTATCAAGCAGTTGGCTGCAACGAAAAAAAAAAGTGCCAGTGTAAGGAGGGTTTTTATGCAAGAGAATATAGCGCTTGTCGTCGATTAGTCAAAGGTATATTATTCATAACAATTGTATTGTATTGACTTTACAAAAATAATAATTATATGTTTTGTAAGATGGAGAACATTGTATGCTGGATTCTGATTGCGGTCCGAAACTTCAATGCATCGGGAATAAATGCTCTTCGAAACCAAACAACGAAAGTCAGGTGTTTCATCAGTTTAATATTAGAAAAGGTAAAAAATAGAAAAAAAGTTTTTACCAATTATTAAATAAAATTTTACTACATTTGTACTGATCTACTTGATCCATTGTCATTATCATTTGCTATTTTTTTAGTCACCGATAATCCAAAAAAGAGTACAGTTATAGGAAGCGATTGTGAAAAATCGGATGCATGCAAGTCAGTAGAAAATTCTGAATGTAGACATAACAAATGTGAATGCAAAGCTGCACACTTTTTATCAGAAAATGGCTCATTTTGTATACCAGGTAGATTTGTAATAAAAATTTAAATATAATTTGATCTAAACAAGAGATTATTCTTTAAAAATGTTGTTTCAGAAATCGGCGAAAAGTGCAAAGATGATAAGACTTTTAAAGTATTTAACAGTGAGTGCAAAGATCAGATGTGGACTTGTAAATATGATCAAGTAGCTATGAAAGACAACCAAAATTGCGAACAAAGTAAGAAATCTTTTTAAATGACAACTATAATTGCTCTTTAAAAGTTTTTTCTTTTATTTCCAGAATTTTTTTTTATATTATACGAAAACTGAAAAGAAAAACTGATAAAATTTAATATCGAAGACCCTTATCATAACTTTAATCTAACCAATAATCAATACTTTTGTTATCAGTGAAACAAAACATAAATGCCGTGTGCGAGCACCGCAAAGAATGTCAATTATTTGGTCCTCGAGCTGATTGTATTAACAAAATATGCGTCTGTAATAATCAAAGTCACTGGATAGAACACGAACACTTTTGTTGGTTGGATAAAAAACTCGACGAAGAATGTAGTCACGACAATGATTGCAAACCTCATGGTACTTCGCCTCAAAGTATTTGCAAAGAGAACAAAGAGGGTCGTAAGGTTTGCTCGTGTCCAGATGGGAGTCGGCCTGAAACAAATAATTTATACTGTATTAGTGAAAAGCCAGGTGATTAAACTTTCTTTTATTTGTAGTATTTACACGAGATAATATGGTTTATTTTTAATTTTCAATACATTAAATTAAAAAAAATTTGAAGAAATTTTCCATATTTTAGACGATTGAAAAGTAGCTTCATCTATAATAATAATTATAATTAATTATTTACTTTGAATTGAATAATTAAAACCAAATGAATATTTATTTTTATTTTAGAACTAGAAAGTTATTGTGAAAAAGATTCGGACTGCGGAAAACTGGAAAATATTGAATGTCAAGATTTCAAATGTCAATGTAAGGATAAATTCATCGCACCCAAAGGGGTTTGTCGAGCAGGTCAATTATATTACTTTTATAAAAAACAAACATAAAAATACAATTCGATTATGATTCTTGCTAAAATTAATATTTCTGAATGATTGCAGGATTGTTCGCAGATTGCAAAAAAGATGAGGATTGCGATGTAATAAAAAATACTGAATGCAGTCAAATAGGCATATGTGAATGTAAAACTAACTACGTTGCTAGCCCTAAAGATGAATGTATCCCTTGTAAGTAAAAAATAAGAAAAATAATTCCTAGATTACAGATTTTGTTTCGAATGATTAAATTATTATCATCATTACTTTTTTCTAAAGCGTCAAAATATCACGAAAAATGCGAGTACGATGCGCAATGTACGTCAGTAACACCAAATACACATTGCTCTTTCGACATAACGACCAATGAAACGTCAAATATTGCGGAAATCGGACATTGTGAATGCAATCACGACTATTATTATCGCAATAATTTTTGTTTCAAAAATATACGTAAGATGCATATATGATAAACATTTCTTTGTTCTTATCGCATTGATTATTTAACGAGGAAATCATAATTAATATTATTTTATTTTTATGCTTTTAGCATTAGGAGAAGCTTGTGAAAAGGAAGGCGAATGTTATGTGGAAAACTCTGTGTGTAAAAATGGAGTATGCGCGTGCAATTTTGAATATCATCAGGAGGGAAAAATATGCAAAAAAAGTAAGCTATCATTTATTTGTTAACAATTTTAAAAATATCTCTTATTCTATAATGTTATAATAAAAAAAGCAAAGACTTTATTTTTATAGCATGACTATAAAAAGGTATATTTAGAAATAAAATGTGTGAAAAGGTTTCTTTTATTATCGCTCCTATAAAATCATAAAAAATCTGCTTTTAGTAAATAAATTCGTTTTTACTTTAAATATATGACCAGCAATTTTGAATTCTTTTTTATTTCAGACGGCGCTTCGGCATTAAGTAACACGCTGCTTTCGCTCATTCTGCCTTCCGTTATCCTTTTTTCATTGAAAGCTTTACGATAAAGAGGATTAAAACAGCCAAAGCAAGCAAGCCACCTAATCGAGTTATTTTCGATTTAAGTTGATAGTCTAGTCCATCAGCATTAAGTATACATTTCACGTACCCTGAAACTTGGATTAAAAAGAAAAAAGAAGAAAGAAAGAAAGAAAAAGCTCATCGGGTTAACCGTCAAGGACTCGTGCATCATAAATGAACAAAGCGATTTAATAGTATAATAGTGTACACATCGTCAATCTTCCTCCCTACTGATTGCTCAATCTTTAATTTCGACGACGAATTAAGTGAGATATAATAATGTATGTGATTTTTATTTTTTATCATGTGTGTTTAAGAAGTATTATTGATTTACCTCCTATTTATTTATATATTATTATTATTATTAAAAATCAATTAATCTTACTATAATTAGTATGAATTTTGTATTTTATATACTTAAAATCTCATGATCATTTGTTAAACTACTAATGATTCTTAATTACATAATATTATAATGAAAAAACAATTCTATGTATTCGTTTGGAAAAAAAATGATACCAATAAAAAGATTTAAATGTTTTTTTTTATTTGCGTAAACATCACTAAAGATAAAAGCAAAATTTCCCTGTAATAATGATAACGTATCTATTTTTAAAAAATCGATCATTAATACAGCTGCCTAAAAAAGATTGATAAGAAATTAGAAAGTATCTCTGGTTAGGATATAATCTAACTTTAATGGGACCTTCAGCTTTATCAAAGCCTGCCACGCGGATTATGAGATGAAAAGCCAGATAAAACTGGATTACTTTTTTTTTTACTAGTGATCATAAATTTCCTAGATTTATCATACAAAATATTTGCTTTATACTCCAGTGCTATAATTAACTTTTTAGTTTGTTAGCTTGAACCATAGGGCACTTTAAATGAAATGTCATTGGCTGGTAGGTTCAAAATTAAAAGTTCAATAATTATTTTTGTTAATGTACTTTTTGAAATCCAAAAAAGTTTAATATTACAAAAAAAGGAGTTTTAGAATTTAATTTTTAATTTTTTAAGTTGTTTATTTTATTAAATTTCGAATATTTTATTTTCTTTATTTTATTTTATTTAACGTCACTGAATTTGTGCTACCATTGCGATACTACTTAGCGACGGAAGTTTACAGTGTGTTTGTGAACAAAGCACATGTAATGTACAGCAGTGCTTGTATGAGTTGGCCGAGAGCGAGATTTGAACTCGGGACCTCGAGATTACAAATCCATCGTTCTACCGTCTGAGCCACTGATACCTCGATTTTATAATTCAGTAATATACATTCTAACTTATAACAGAATTTACGAATAAATTCTCAATAAGTTATCGTTAACTTTTTAACTTAAAAAAAAAAAACCAGAAAAAAAGTCTAAATTTTTTTCAACATAAATTTTTATCAAGCCCATCTTCAACAACGTTAAGCCTCGAATTATTGATCTACAAACCAAACTAAAACTTTCAGAAAATACAATAAAAAGCTATGTCTAAAACTGAACAATAAAAAAAAACGTCTCGAATAAAAAAAAATTGTGAATAAAAGAAAAGAAAGAATTCCAGCAAACCATGTGTCTTAGAGCACGATAGTCAAGGAGAGATTGCAGGTGAAAAAAAAAAAATGAAACTACGGCCACTGCGTACACACCAACCAACGTCCATCAAGATAAAACAACTCGTGCACGCGACGCGAGCTTTCGCGCCCTTTTTTTTCTCCAGCTTTATGTATACACTAAGCTAACTTTAAATGACGTCGTGTCTTAAGACTGTGACGTCATGAAGGGGTCAAGGTGATGAGTACGTATTGTACGTGTTGTTGCGGACCTCATGCGCTATAGCTTATAAAAAGATCGAAATTCTTAAGTTTTTTTTTATTTTTTTTTGTTGTAAGTGACGTCGCGTAAATCGATTCTTATATTTTTTTAAGGTGAGACGTGCGTGTAGAGTTGAAAAGATAATATCAGGGATAAGAACGTTTTCGGATTGAAAAATAAGAATTTTTATGGAAGAAAATATAAAGGATTTTTACGTGACGATAATTTATGATGCTCAAATATAATGTCGACTTTGGTAGACTTTTTTGGTCGATTTTAACTGAAAAAGTAGGAGACTATAATTTTTTTATATTGTACTAGATCGGCTGATATTTAAAATATACATTTTAATTATTATAATTTTTTAATTTAAATCTTTACTTTTGATAATTTTTATAAAATTTTAAGTTGAATTTCAAAATTTATACGAAAATTCCTAAAATAAGAATCTATTAATTTTGAATAACAAATAAATTTTGTGAAAATATAAATAAAACTTATATATTCTGAATTAAGTTAATCTGTTTTTTACATCTATTCGTTAAACAAATAAATTAGAAATATATTCGAAAATTTACAACCTGAATCAAACAAAAAAAAAAAAAAATAAACGCATTTTTAGAATCGAAAAAAAGTTAAAACAAAAATTGTAAAATGAAAAAAAAGTTAGCTTTTTATATTTCTTTAAATTAGACACAAGCAATATAAAATAAGAAATCTAGTTTTTATTTTTACAGTTTCCCTTTTCCTTATTACATTTATACTGATTCGTCAATAAACGCTCTCTTTGTTTTTTATTTTCTTAATTTATTTAGGTCACAATCGACGTAATGTTCCCTCGTGCCAATGGGAATTATCATATTTACGTGAAGCTATGACGCGTAAGGAGGCTTTTAAATTTCATTTCATCGTTTGAGATATTTTACGCACCCACTCACTGCTTTTAAATCTCATAAATGTATAAACACGCCTGAAATCGAAACTGTTACCTGCCTTTGTGTTATCAAATGTATATATGGAAGTAAACACGCATTTACAGACACAAATAAAGCCCACACACACTCGCATTCGTACATGGCCGAATTTTAAATTCAGAATAGAAGATAGAATGGATTTATCAAATCTTAATAAGATTAGAGAATGAAAAAAAAAAGCTTGAGTTTTCGAGGTGTTATTTATAATAGTCTAAGGAGGATGTAAAAGGTCGTGCACGCTATATTATTGCCTAGACGCCGTGGGCGCCGCGATGAACCAGCCAAGATTATGGCCAACGATCGAATTGGTCTACACTCTTCTGTTTCTTAATAATGTTTGTGTATTAAAATTTCTCTTCTGCATTTATATTTTTTTAATTTTCCTTTGTTTAATTGATGCTTTTCTTGACTAGTTATCAAATTTAATATTTTGTTATTCAAAGACTTGATTGATTTTAATATTTACAATTCAATTGATCTACAAAAAAAATTGTATATGAATGCAATCAGCATAAAATTTATAAAATCCAAGTATCATTTTAATATACCAATTCCTTAGCATTCCTCAGCAATTCCTTGAGAATTCAAATAAAAAGCAAGTATTTAACATTAAGAAAATACCTTTAAGTTTAGCTGTACATATTTCCAGTAGCTAAAATGGGTTAGATTCCATGAAGGCGCACTCGCGCGATTTGCTTTATATATATACCTACGAGGAAGTGACGCAACATCAGGTTTTTAAGCATCGTCAGGTAGTCACGAAATGCGATGATTCCTCATTCCAAAAAAAGGGTCTTAAAACGCCCAGTGATTTATCGCCTCAGAAAATTGGAAGATCGGATCTCGAGCGTGCGCAACTTACACTCCTTTTCGTTGTTGCTGTTATTGTTGTTGAATTTTATTTGAATATTTTGGAGATCGTGATTCTAAAGTAAAGTTTTTAAAAACTACTAAAGCTAAAAGAATGAAAAACCAATCAAAATAACAAATGATTAAAAAGTTTTAAAAACTACTAAAGCAAAAAGAATGGAAACGAATCAATAAAAATATTAATTAATCAAAAACCTTGAGAAATAAAGTTAAATTGGCAATGATAAAATTAGATTTGTATTCTAATTTCCGTTAAACCTATTCGTATTTATAATCAGTGGTAACTTAAAGTGTTAAAAGTCTATTTCAAGTGATAATAATAAATTAAGAAATTATTTGTATAATGTTGAGTATATTTCATGTTTTATATTTTTAAAAATACAATTAAATTCATTTAAAATGATAAGACATATGGGCAAATTCACAAAACTTTTAGCCTTTTGTGTAATTTTTTTTCAACGATTTTTTAACAACTACTATTTTGTTGCTTGATTTTAAATTTTCCATTTTTAACCAAAAAAATAAACCTCACTTTTTTATAAAGCTATAATGAATGATGCCTTGAATATTTGTTTATAAAATTATTTGCATAAAATTATGGGTTTACATGAATGTTTTATATAAAAAGGTGAATTTTAAATATTCTAAAAGAATTCTGAGTATAAAAAATTTGAGTATCAGTAGTATCATGTATGACTTCAAATAGCTTCGTTGATAGTAGTTTTAGCGAAGACAAAATATAAACTTTAAATGATGATAAATCAGTGTTTTGAAGTTGCAAATGAAACATTTTGTTTCGAAGTATACAAAAAATAGTCCAATAATTTCTTGATGATTATTTTAATGGCATAATTTATATTTTCTTAAGACTACAAAAGTTTTACAAAAGTTACACATGCGGTCAAATTTTTAGCGGATTTGCCCATGTGTACGATTTATGTATATACGCAAAATCGAAAATATCCAAACTATTGGCTTTAAAATTTTCTGTCCTGGTAAGTTAATCCGATAATAGAAGCATAAACATTTATGTTTAACATCAGCTGTAAGATCAAAATTACATGACAATATTTTTTAAAGCTGGTGCATCATGTGATCGAAAACAAGCAAATTTCATAACTGATTTGCAAAAAATTGATAAAAAATATATATTTTTACTATACAATAAAGACTGATATCAAATTTTTAAGATTAAAATATTAAGTTGTAAAAAAGTACTCAACTCAATTGATTTATCCTGTATAATTATTAAATTTACGACGTAATTATGAATTTCATAATCTCTATTTATCGATTCGTAAACATGTTTGCTCTCTACTAGATTAAACATTTGCTGTAATCGATAATTTTAATCTTAGGAAATTATCATAAAATAAAATAATTATGTTTATAACTTTTATAATCGACTTTTTCATTATTTATTACTAATTAATAAACAAATTAAATTTTCTAGAACTTTAACTTTTTCTTAGAAAAACAATTAAAAAAATTTTTTTTAGAGGGCTTTGAAAATTTTAATTATTTTTTTGTATTTAAAATAAAAAAAATGAGATGCTGTTTAATATTAGTTAAAATGCATATGTTGAAAAATAACATAAATAAAAACAACAATAGTCCACTCTTTCCCCAATAGTCTCTTTTAAACCTAGCTCTCAAAGAAATGTCTTTTTTTCTCTCTTTTAGCGTAATATTTTATTTCTAAACCATGACTTGATAAATAAAAAATTAGTTTGGTGCATCTCGGTATTTTTAATTACTGAAATAATTGTCTAATATTTATCTACAATTGCAATTTTAATACTTTCTAAAATTTTATTTAACGTCACTGTATTTATGGCATCATTCTGATGCAAATTAACGATGGAAGTCGTCAGTGTGTTTGTGGACAAAGCACGTGTAACGTACAGTGGTGCTTGTATAGGGTAGATGTGGGTATTGCTACGGAGGTGCCAGTTGCTGTTTTTCCATATAAAATTTGTGAAAATAAATTTTTCCGAGTCCATAAATAATATTTGAATGCATAATCAAATATTATAAGTATTATTTAATATTTTAAAAAATATATCTCACAAAAAAAGTCTAAAAATATTTAATATTGGTTATTTGAAATTGAACTGTTCTAAAATCTTGATAAATTTCATAAAATCGCGATCACGTATGCATCCTAAATTTGACAATATTTTCTGTTTTTATTCTTTTTTATATAAAATAAGATCATTATTAAATAAAATATATCTTTGCTTATTATATATTTTTTGGAAATTTCACCTAGCACATATTTAATATTTTAATTTTACACCTTAGTATTATGCGTCATTAAAATCACCAAATATGAATAACTGTGGCATCCTTTTATTATTATAACACGTGGTTAACCTAACCTCAACTTTTCGAACGTACTATGTAAAAGTGTCAATAGTAACTGGCACGCAGCATTAGAAATACGGCCGCAGCAATAGCCACAAACACATTTTATTTTAAATTCGTTTTTTCTTATTTTTAATTCTATAATTAATGCTAAATTAATTTTTTTCTAATTAATCAATGTTTAAATATTTTATTAAAAATAAAAGTGATAAGTTTTCTTCATATATAAGCTTTAATTTATAAGTTTTAAGTTCATCATACGTCGATTCCGCTGTAATACCCACATCTACCCTAAATCAGCCGAGAGCGGGATTCGAACTCTGAACCTCACGATTATGAATCCATACCTCTACCGAGTAAGCCGCTGACGATCTCGACTTTTATAATACTTTAAAAGATAAAGGTTCTAGAGTTTTGCTTTTAGTGTGCGTGAAGAGCCACCACAACATATTTTACATTGTCTTGCATTCAAAGCTTTAAATTGCTATGGGATTATATTTTTGTTATATGAAAGTATATGGAAGGGCAAACTTTCTATTTTCACCAGTACTTAATTTTCTAACATTAGACATTTCCAATTTAATTCTCGTATTAAATATCCAATTTATTTCATAATGATTCGCGTTTAATTAGAATCAGTAATTCTTGACTTGTCAATTTTCGGCATTGGTTATAATCAGTAATTTATGTTGTGTTATTTTTTCACTTTCCATGAGTTTATTTATTTAAAGGTTTCTTTGCAATTTTACAGCTTGAAAATTAATACATCCCAATATTTGAAGCGTTACGATAAATGAGCATTGAAAAATATCGATGATATCGGTGATTTTAAAGATTTATTTAATATAATATTTAAATTGATATAAGTTAAAAGTTCCCATCAATATATTGAAATATCGTATGATGTGTTGAACAGTATTTGGGTAAGCTGAGTTGTGAAAAGCGTGATTGTACATATGATGCAGATAAGGGTGTAGAAAAGTGACTGATAGTAAACGTGTAGATCAATAAAAAAAGCTAAACGTTTTTATCGAGAAACATCTAAAAGTGCTTAGAAATACTGCTAGTCGCATAGCAAAAAGAATACAGATTGTCTTTGTATAAAAAACTTTTTTTCAATCAAATATTATTATTGTAATTAAAATAATTTTCAAAATGACTAATTTTTTTATTATTTTTTTATTTGCTTCTCATTGAGAATTCTACAATGTATTAATATTAAAAATAAATATAGATTAGTACTAAAAGTGTGATAGGCAACTATTCCATTTTAACTTTACATCCATAGGAAAATTATTTCACATTTTATACATAAATATAAAGGACTAGAAAAAATAATTTTTTCATGTTATTCAGTATATTTGTAGCTGTTGTTTTGATCATGTTTGTTGTTAAAAGTAATATAAATTTAAAATTACTTTTAAGCTGAATTTTATGTATTTAGATACATCTATCATAAATTCCTTACTTTGGGTAGAGCAACGAAATTTTTATTTATTGATAGTTTTCTTCATCTAATATAATATCTCTAAGAATATTGATATACAATTTTAAATTAAAAAGTAAGCTTCATATTTAAAATTCAGTTTTTTTTAAATTCCCTGTTATATAAAAATAGTCACTTCACAAAAAAAATTTTTTTTAACAATAATAAAATTTTTTTAAATCAAAATAATACCCTCTTTACATTTTTTTTTAATTTTAAAAAAATCAATAATAGATTGAAAAATTAACTAAAATTTAACGTAAACAATTTCATGAGAATTTAAATTTTATATTCCATTATATTTTTATTTTTTTCAATGATTGTATTATGAACGCACATCTCAAAACTAATAAATAATTCCTTTGATGTATAAAGACGTCCCTTCTTTAGTTGGCATTTGTAGCTATTTGAATTCCCTATTTTTTTTTATATTTTCAATAGTTACAGTACTTATTTTTCATTTTATAGAATATTTTTATGTGGAATTCTTAGAAATAAGAACTTAATTTAAAACTATTTGCGATCGCATGACGAGTGAGTGACATGGATGCGATATTAAACTTATAAACGATTCTTTTGAATTTCAATTTGTTTTCGGACAATTCCATTCTCTATTTTCTATAAAATTTAAATAAATTAATTCATGTGAATTGAAACTTTTATTCATCTCTTAGGAATTATTTTCAGTAAATTACAAGCAAGCAAATAAATTATTCTTTTTTCAATAATATATTTTATATCCGAAAGTTTTCTGTAATCTTCAATCTCCTATTCTAGCTTAATAGTCTAGCAATTTTTTACAAATTTTAGAATTGTTTCCTTAAAGGGGCTTTGTGGTACCGATAGTCCTGGTCCTTACAACACCTTAATCCGGCACTGCAAATGTAATATCAAAAACAAAATTTCAACTATATATAAAAGATGTATTTTTTATCTTTTTTGAAAGCAAAAACAACATTAATCTTTTGTCAAAAGATTAATGTTGTTTAACCATATAATATTATAAAAAAATCACTTAAAAGCACTTAATATGAGAAATTTTTCTATTACCTGTCAAAAAAATCGCTTTTTCGTATATTTTTCTTCTGCGACGTACTGCAATATGTTTACATAACAGCAGTAATTGTATTTAACATATAAAGTCAACTGACTGTTCGCGTCGCTATAAATTGAATGTTAATACTTACCTCTGTTGCTTTTAGCCAGGGTCTCCTCTATGTCACTGATGAAATGAATGCAGCGTATGATAAGACGGTTCTTAAAATCTTTAATAAAAATTATTCAAATTAATCATCAAATGTTATTTGTTTGTTTAAGAAATAGTTGCTATAAACTTACGGCACCACAAGTTTGTAAATTCATTTCTACCAAAGGTCCAGCTGTGAATTTACAGGGCTTCGAACACCTTAGCATCATAAATCTTAGTAAACGTTGAGTTTTCTGTGGAAATTTATACCAACCACAAAAATAGCTAAAAGTTATAAAAGATATAGAAAAATTTTTTTTATTTAATAATATTATAGATATTTGGAATTGAAATTAAACGAGACAATAATATTTATGAGTTACAACTGAAGTAAAATATCAAATTTTTATAAATTTTTATGAGAATTTGATACTGACTAGGAGAGTGTCACACCTCCGGATCACGGATTTTGCTCAAACTTCGGGATAAGTTTTCAGATGATAAAATATGAAAAAAGCTAAAGTTATAGTCATAAATACTCAATATTTCCCTAGTTACAGGCAATTAAAGAAAATCACTAAAAAAGTTACTAGATTTTTAAATGCATATAGTTCTTTAGCGTCGATAGCTATAAGCTTGAAACTTTTTTTAAATTAAAGCTGAGCTCAAATCCTTTCGAAACAGTAGTTACAGCATGTCAAAATATTATTTTTTCTCAAAGTTAGAGCGTGATAAACATTGGACCTGATTTTTCTTTTAAAAACATTAATTAATAATAAAAGCTGAAATTAGGTCCAATCCTTATTACGCTCTAACATTGGGAAAAAATAATATTTTGATGTGCTGTAACTACTGTTTCGAAAGGATTTGAGCTCAGCTTTAATTTAAAAAAGTTTCAAGCTTGTAGCTATCGACGCTAAAGAACTATATGCATTTAAAAATCTAGTAACTTTTTTAGTGATTTTCTTTAATTGCCTGTAACTAGGGAAATATTGAGTATTTATGACTATAACTTTAGCTTTTTTCATATTTTATCATCTGAAAACTTATCCCGAAGTTTGAGCAAAATCCGTGATCCGGAGGTGTGACACTCTCCTAGTGAGTCAGGCTATCTAAAACGGGCCATTAAAACCCACTATATGAATTTAATATTTTTTTTGTAGATTATTAAAGCTTTATATGTTAGAAATAATATCCTAAAATATTTTTTGATTCGAAATGGAAAAAGAAAAATGTTTAAAATTAAATGCAGAGATTTGAGATAAATATATACCTTAATTTCACGGAATAATGGTTACGAAAAATTGTTTGAATGAAATGATATAAAAAAATCTAAGGTTATCTAAATTTCACAATGACATATAAATTATTTTTACAGTTCATACCAAGAAAAAAGCACATGTTCACTTAAGTCTTGGATTTTTTGACCTGGCATACTAACATAAAAGATATTAATAAAAACACCAATCGCCACCAATAATATCCTTGCGAAATTGGGAAAATCATTTATAGTCATCGCCATCTATTTACATAAAGAATGTAGACGTATGAAATTTACGGATTATTACTTGGTTATATACTTTATATAAACGTGTATATTTGATCTTCTATATTTACAAGAATATTTGCAAAGCTTAAGCCTACTATTGCTGCTGCAAGAGTAATAAGCATAGTGGTAGAATACACATTTTGCAAAAGAACGACATATCTATTCAGTGGAAACATTGAAGATTTTTTAAAATTCAAACTTTTTAAATATTGTAAATATATTAACGTATTTCGTATACTAAACTCTATTGACTTTTTGTGTATATTTATACAACGAAGCACACAGTTATGGATTTCTGTATCAATATCTTTTGATTGATTGTAGTTGTTACTCTTCACTAAATCAAATACTTTCTGGAACCTATAGCTAAAAATTTATTATTATTCAGAAATGTTTAATTTATTACATTTTATATAGATCATAAAAACAACGAAACATTTTCTAAATAAGCTAGCTATCACTATAATAAAATAGAATAATTCTTAGACAAAGACAAGTATGTTTGTTGTGGATTTCTTTAAAATTCTGAAAAATGATTTTATAGTCTAAAAATGGAGCCCGTGTTTCAGGGTTCTACCTAATGTGTCCTTATAATCATAGATGCAAATAAACATACCAATATTACAAATAGTTTGATTTCTATTTTTTTGCATAACTAATATATTTTAATATAGTTTACGTATACAAAATGCTGTGTTGTATTGTAAGTAGACTTTTCCATAACCAAATTCATTTCTGTATCTGGTTGTTGATTTGCATCTCGTGGTTAAAAGTATAGTCAATTGCCTAGTAAAAATTACCAGATTTATAACCTCAAAACTTTTGAGATTCTAAAATCAAAATAATTTCAATCAGATTTCTAATCAAATTTATTGCGAAGATTAGTTTTGAAGAAATCACTGAACCTGATTCAAACTGATTCATGCTTATGTCTATTTATTTATATTAATGTTTTATTTACATAAGAAATAGTACATTGTTAGTCGAGAGAGCAAAATAGGCTTTTTTCCCGAGTCGGATTTGGCGCTTGAGCGAAGTGAGAGTGGCAATAAAAAAGAGGACAAAAAAATTGTGCCTCCGTGTTTAACATTTTATTTTTTCACACGAATAATTTAACGATAATTTTAACAATTACATGGTAATTTTTCGAATTTTAGTTAAAACTTTTTTCATTTTTCAAATGCCTAAAATTTTAATAAATATTGTATTTGGTTATAAAAAACTAACTCAACGATATTGAATAGTACAACTGAGTGTTGCACACAGGCTACGTAGAGTGTATCAGTTGTACTTAAAATAATGGCTGTAGACATAACACCAAATAAAGTATGAATAAGTAATTGATAATAATATTCTTGTTGGTCGATGAAATATTCGCCATAGAAACAAAGCTGCTTTGGATGAGTTTCGTTTGATGGCATAATAACATCTAAAATAGTTGGTACTAGTCCTGGTAATATTGTAAATAATGTACTGGCAAAGTACACGTATGCTGTAATAATATTTTTTCATTGTTTTTATTACTTTTTTCCTCTCTTAAAGATTATGGATTTCACCAATAAATCACACTAGGGAATATATTTTTAAATATTTTCACACAAGAAAATTTTTAATTCTACCGTCTCTGATTTAATTTGTTTTCATTTTTTGGCAGAAAGCATTGTACTCGCGATTTGAAAACTAAATAGTATATTACAAGACAAAGCCAAAAAATTTTATTTTAGGGCTTGCGTCGTATGAGAGTTAAGACAAAACTTAGGCACCTTATAGAGGTTAGAAAATCCAATTTTGTGGCTGTGTATTATATATTATTTTTCTTGCCTCTCTACCCAAAATTACGTTAAAAAATTAATATTATAATAAATAAAAAGAATCTTTCTTTTGTCATAAGTATTGAAATGAATGTATTGTCATTTTGTATTGTAAGTGTCAAATAACAAACTTTTGGAGTAAGCAGATCTTTTAAGTTCAAATACAATCTTTTTGATCCAAGCGGAATTCTTATTCAAATAGAATATTCTTGATCTAAGCAGAATTTTTGTTAGTTAAGGTTGAATCTTTTTGGTTTAAGCAGATTCTTATTCAAATAGAATATTCTTGATCTAAGCAGAATTCTTGTTGGTTAAGGTAGAATCTTTTTGGTTTAAGCAGAATTCTTGTTGGTTAAAGCAGAATCTTTTTGGTTCAAGCAGAATTTTTTAATTCCGAGCAAAGACATTTTTGATTTAAGTAAAATTTTTATGATCCAAGCAGAATCCTTTTTGGTTGGAGCAAAATGATTTGGATCTAAGCAGAATCCTTACTAGTGTAAGTGAAATCTTTTTGATACAAGCAGATCCTTTTTTGGAGCAAGTAGAATCTTTTTTATCCAAATCCAATTAATTTGTTACAAACAAAATTATTTTGTGTTCAAGCAGAATCTTTTTAATCGAAGTAGAATCTTTTTGATTCAAGTAAAATATCTTTTAGTCATGCAAATTCTTTATTGACAATGCAGATTGTATTTATTTTAGATAAATTTTATTGGTTCCAATAGAATATTTTTCATTAAAGCCGAATTTTTTAAGAGGTACTTCTTGACCGACGTATACACCTCCCATAAGAGACGTATAAAAAAAATTATACGTGAATGAATTGATTTCATGACGGTACATGCAACGGAACTTATGAAATGGAAGTGTATATATAATAGGAGGAGCGACCGCGCCTTCTATACGCAAATCAAGGTACTAAATACGTATAAACAAAAATTCGCGGGACTGATTTGATGTCAAATGCACAGAATTAGTATATGCATACATGTATCTCAAGTTCAGAACGTTCGTAAGCAACACTTCTATATACATTTCTATACATATTCTATAATAGAGATAGTTTTCCGCTATTTTCTAAATTTTCAGGAAATATTTTGAACTTAAATGGTTTATTTTATATAATGCTTCTGGTGTTCTTAAAATTTCAGAATATACCTTAGGAGTATTGCTTACGAACGTTGCAAACTTAAGATTCATATGTATACATAGATACTATATGTGCAATACAAATATCTGAATTTCAATAAGTAAAGAAAGCAATAGCGCTCGTTTTCTCTCTTTTCCTTTCTTTCTCTATAATATTTTATTGTAAACCTCTCTCTTCCCTACATTGTTTAAACGTGCACACGCAAGCAAATGTTTCTTATTTAAGTTATCACACGTCAATCATTTCAAATATTACTCTTGCTAAAAATGATAATAGTTTTGATAATTGTGAAGAAAATGAAACTATTATTGTATTTTTGTAAAATAAATATTATTAACAAAAATTTCATTCATTATCTTATTTGAAATTTAAAAAAATTATTTACTTAAATAAACTAAATTATTTTAATTTTATTTTATTTAATTTTATAATTATTTAGGGTAGATGTGGGTATTGCTGAGGAGGTGCTAATTACTGTTTTTTCATATAAAATTCGTAAAAATAATTTTTTTCAAGTCCATAAATAATATTTGAATGCATAATCAAATATTATAAGTATCATTTAATATTTTAAAAAATATATTTCACAAAAAAAGTCTAAAAATATTTAATATTGGTTATTTGAAATTGAACTGTTCTAAAATCTTGATAAATTTCGTAAAATCGCGATCACGTATGCATCCTAAATTTGACAATATTTTCTGTTTTTATTCTTTTTTATGTAAAATGAGATCATTATTAAATAAAATATATCTTTGCTTGTTATATATTTTTTGGAAATTTCACCTAGCACGTATTTAATATTTTAATTTTACACCTTAGTATTATGCGTCATTAAAATCACCAAATATGAATTACTGTGGCATCCTTTTATTACTATAACACGTGGTAAACCTAACCTCAACTTTTCGAACGGAATATATAAAAGTGTCAATAGTAACTGGCACACAGCATTAGAAACACGGCCGCAGCAATAGCCACAAATACATTTTATTTTAAATTCGTTTTTTCTTAATTTTAACTCTATAATTAAATGCTAAATTAATTTTTTTCTAGTTAATCAATGTTTAAATATTTTATTAAAAATAAAAGTGATAAGTTTTCTTCATCTATAAGCTTTAATTTATGAGTTTAAAATTCATCATACGTAGATTCCGCTGTAATACCCACATCTACCCTAATTTTATAATTATTTAATTTTAAAATAATTTTAAAATAATTTTAAAATTAAATGAAACAGTGATAGAACTTAAATAAATATTTATGAGTTCTATAATTTCGTAAAGAAGTTTCTCTTATTACAGAAGTGTCAGCCAGTCCCAAAGACTGCCATACCAGTTTTTTTAATAAAAGCAAAATTCTCTATTATTCAAGCAAAATGTTTTTTTTTTTGTACAAACAATATTTTTTTGGTTAAATTAAATTTTTTTTATCTAACCAAGAGAGATCCAAGCTTCTGGTTCACGGATTTTGTTCAAACTGTGGGATAAGTTTTCAGATATCAAGATATGGAAAAAAACCAGAATTTTAGACCCTAACGTTCAATATTTCGCTAGTTACAGGCAATTAAAGAAAGTCACTGAAGAAAGTTTATAGATTTTCAAACGTTTATGAATCTTCAGCATTAAGGGCGCTCTAGCAACTTTTGATAAAAAACTGAATGTCTATAAAAAAATAGTATGAAAAGTATAAACCACTAGTATTTCATAGCAATTTTGAAAATATATGTTTATTGATCAAATTAACCACTTAAGTGTTAACACACACTTTAGTGTGTCTTAACTTGTGCTCTTATGGCAAAAATAGCATTTATACTTATAACTTGGTAATAAAATTATAGTTTATTTATATAATTTTATTAAGGAAATCAGACGATTTAAATCAAGCGCTACATGCATCCACACTCTGTAAGCCAATCACAAAACATTCATATTGGCCTCACAATATACAGTCATGACTTTTTCATAAGGGAGTTTTAAGCTTCTAGTAATTTAATGTTGAAGAACTATAATCGTTTGAAAATCTAGTAATTTTTCCAGTGACATTCTTAAATATTGAGCGTTAGAGTCTAGAATTCTGGTTTGATCCATATTTTAAAACCTGGAAACTTATCCCAAAGTTAGAATAAAATCCATGATCTGGAGATCTGGACCTCTCCTGAGTGGTTATTCTGTAAGTATCTCAAAACTGACTTAAACTGTATTGACCAATGAGAAAGCTTCTTTAGAGCTATTTCACTTATGAGACAGTTATAGAATACGGCCCCTGGTAAAAAAAGTTTTTTGATCATGCAGGATCGTTTTTATGTAAGTTAATTTTTTTGTTCAAGCAGCATTCTTTTTAATTTAAGCAGAATCTTTTTGTTTCAAGCAGATTTTTTTAATCTAAGTTGAATTCTTTTTGATTGGAGCAAAATCTTTTTTATCTAAATAAAATTTGTTTTGGTGGAAGTAGAATATTTTTAATTCAACCAAAATCCTTTTTGGTGCAAACATAACATTTTTTATCCAAACAGAATTATTTTCTGAAAAGAATCCATTTTATAATAATTGAATTAATATTAATTTTTTTATACTTTGAACAACAAGTAAAAAAAAATTCGTTAAGCGCTGCTATGTGTTGTATGTCTGTCCCCACAATCAAGCCCAAAAAATATCCCAGTTAATTGGAGGTGCGGGAGTATTATAGCAGATCGCAACCGTGACACTGCGGAGCGCGAAAACAAGTCATGAAGTACGTACTTTTGAGAGAGAGCAAGAAATATTCTTTTTTAACATTAATACAAATTCATTATTACAAAATTATTTAGAAATAAAAAATAATTTTTTTAACCAACATTTTTTTTATATTAAATTGATATTACTATGAAGCGTATTCAATTATCATTTATGTATAAACTTTCGATTAGTTTAATTTTATTCTTAAATTATTTATATATTAATTATATAGCTTTTAGATAGGTTAAAATGAATATTCTTAACTAGCATAAAAAATGATCAAGTAAAATCCTTCACTAGAGTAACGGTTGAAAATCTTTTGTTCTCCAGAACTGCTAAATTCTTCCCAATCATTTGTTATTTGCTTGAAAAGGAATTCAAACTGAAATTTAATGTTTATTCAAAATATTATTTTACATTTTTCAATAAATTTCACAAAGTTAATCAATAGATTACCCGATGTAGATTAATAAAAGTTGTAATGTACTTTGATGCACTCGTTTGAAAATATAAAAATCCACAAATATTTTCCACAACAATTGGCAAATTCTTCCCCCATTCGAAACTAGTCCTTATAATCTATAATAAGACTATTATTTAGTAATTGTTCAAGTACATTAAAAATAATATAATAAATAATATAAGGGTTATTCTATTTAAATTCAGACATACTGTCACTAATCGAATTTTTTTACTTAAAAATTATAGAAATATATGTTCTAAAATGCCGAAAAAAGTTCTATTAATGATGATCTGTTTGATTTTAAGTAGAATCAATAAAAAATTAAATGCAATTAATGTGATTTAAAAATTACACTCACAGTTTAACCCTTTCAGACTTAATGTACATTAGAATTTACATTGATGATAATTTTTTTTTTTAAATTGAGCAAAAGTGACCAAAAATTTTTTGAAATGATCATGTAGATTAGTTTGAAGTAGGTTATTTCTAATCTGAAACTAGGAGTCTAATAAGTAATTATATCCGTCACAGAAACTGACAAGATTTGAAAAGAAAAAATTAATTTTTCATCACAGAAATTGCTTAATAAATGAACATTTATCCTTATCAGAACATTTTATAATGAAATAAAAATTCAGGTCTGGAAGGGTTAATAACATTTCATGAATTTCACATCAGTTTGATAATATTTTATTATTTTTTATAGTATGATAATTATATGATTTTTTTATTAGGAATCAATCCAACGCACCGACATTTATATATCTCTGTAGGGTTTGTAAGTATTGTATGCATTTTCATATATTATGCTTGTAAACTTTTTGGATAAATAAATAAAGTAACAAAATTGTATATTTTCACACCAATTTTGTTTTATTTTATAAATACTATAAAATTAAAAATAATAAAATATTAAATCAGAACTAGTAAAATTAAAGTGAAATCACGGAATATTATTTTACACACAAAACACAATATTAATATATACTATAAAATTAATTTAATTAATTACTTGTGGTATGCACATAGTTAGCATGGACATCAAAAGAATTATCCTTATACTGATATTAATATATTTATTTTGATATGGCCAAAGACCAGATACTTTTAGCAGTAATTTATTTGCTCGCCAATATTTGTTGCTCAGAATGTTTGATCCATCTACTTCCGACTAAATAATATATAATACAGTAAAAATTAAACAAAAACATTAAAATCTATAAATAAATAAAAAATTTTTTTGTATTTTTATATATTTTTATAATAAAATTTATATATATTTTCATTTTTCTTTAACGTCGCTATACTTATGCTATTTTGTGATGCTAATCAGCGACGGAGCTCGTAAGTGTGTTTGTGAACAAAGCACATGTAACGTACATTGGTGCTTCTATCAATCGGCTGCCGAAAGCGGGATTCGAACTCAAAGCTTCGAGATTACGAATCTAACGCTCTACCAACTGAGCCACTCACTGGCTCAAATTGGATGTCATTGTTAGAAATTTTTCGCCAAAAAATTATGGAATCAACTTCTCATTTGTATTCTAAATGACATGTATCTCTGGGTTTTCCTTAAACATTTTTTTATGTTATGATTTAGTTAATATTATAAAATAAAAAAAATATATTTTTTGAAAAAATGAAGTTTGAAAAAATTCGATATTTTTTCATAAATAATTCAATGCGATACTTAATTACTATAGAACTCGAAACTAGACTAAATTTGTTATATTTAGGAAAAAAACAATCAATCAATCTTAATTAAAAATTTTCTTAATAATGAACTTAAAAAAAATATTTTTCTTACAAAGTTGCTCAAATCATCAATTTTTATCCATCAATATATTATCTTTCATTTTTTTATCTCTTATTATTCTCAAATAAAAATATTTTAACCACCTTCAAAATTATATTCAATTTTGCAAACTTCAATGATTTTTAAGAAAAATCTAAAACTTTATGAGACATTTTATTACAAATTGAAATATGCGTTCTTATTCTACGAAAAGTTAAATGATTTTTAAATAATATATTAAAAACTTGAATATTTTACCAATTTTAATTTGATTTCTGTCATGATTCTTTTAATTTATAAATGTAAATGTAATAATTTTATTGAAAAAATTAATGTACAAATAAATTAATGAATTATAGTTTTAAAAATAATTTAAAGATTTTTTAAAATTTATGCTGTTGATAAAATTATTATTAGATTAATAAATTATTTTTTATCAAAAAGTTTATAACTTTCTTTAAATTTATATAACTTCAACTATCAAACTTAGTTTCAATAAAAAGATTCCAGAACATTATTCTTCCTTAAACTGAAGACTGGCACTGACTGAATAAATTTTCGAATTATTTGTATATTGATTTATTTCGTGCTTATTTATTTTATTAAATAAAACGTTTGAATTTTCTCCGAAATAGTTGTAAAATGACAGCGTCTCAATTTTATAACTAATAAATAATTCTTTTTGAATTTAAGAAATGCGTTTGAATATACTATTTTCCTTTGTGTGCATATAATAAATAAAATTATTTCTACTGTCCCCACATATATTAAATTAAATTATAAGCCTGAGTTATATCAAAAAGTATGAAAATGTAATGAAGGAAGTATTATGTAAGTAATAATACTTTTGAATTATTAATGTAAATGTAGAATTTTACCAGAGCGCAAAAGCATTGAAATTTTCTTATGTATTAATCAATTTTAATTCACATGTAAGTTTTTATCTACTTTTGTCGCAACAATACCTACATTCTTCTCATAGTATTTATAGCTGAGAAAAATATCAGCAAACTAAAAAATATTTAGATTTATAAATTGAAGTGATAATTTTTTACTTGTGATATAATGAATTGTTCAAAACAACAAATATTGTAAAAGGTCAGTGTTTTATGTGCCGAATACATTTGAAAGTATTTTATAATTAATTCAATCATTAAAATGTACGACGTTTCAAATTATTTTTTTACATTTAATATTTCGTAACCATTGACTAGATTTGCAAAAATGACCTAATATGTAGTAAGACTTACCTAAAAAGGATAGAACACGTTTGTTACATAGTTAATTTTATCATTATATTTATAACTTTGTAAAATTAAATATATCTCATGGCTAATACAAAATATAATAGTTTTTTTCAATTTATTTCTCTTGATATATTATTTAGAGCGAATGAATTAATAGATTATATAAAGTATCATGTATTACATTAAAAAATATATTCATAAATTGATTTTGTGATAAAACAGAATCCTACAAATATGCAGTTATCAAATAACTAGCGTCATCTACCACAAAATATAGTAGCCTTTTACAAACTCTTACCGACCTTAAAATAATAGAATAATCGATTTTTAAGTTTTCTTTATAACATATAAAAAAAAATTTTTTTTTCTGAAAAGACGAAATTTGTATAAGCATCTAAATAAAAAATTGTTTATGAAAGTTTTATCATAAATTATTCGTGGGACATGTCATTGAGATGTAAATTAACATAAATATCCTTTGACCTCATTACGCTAAATCTTTTCGTATTCTTCAATTTTTAGTAATTTTTAAACGAACATAAAAGTAGTATTTGTATAATTTCTCAATTCGTTTTGAATTTTTTGTTATTCTTTGAAAATTCGTATTAATTATTTTTTATTAGCACTACGTAATTAATTTTATTTGATAGTTAAAAACTTTCACAAACCACGTAATAAAAAAATAAATAATACGTCATCTTTTTTAGATTATTTAAGAAATACAATGTATGAGCATTTAACAATCTATCTAATACGCATTTAATTTATCTGTCGATGAGTGATGCCATCTACACCGCAGTTTATCAGTAGTATATTTCATACTCAACTTACCTACAATTCAACTGTGAAGCGTATATTCTAGAATCATACAACAATCGATAATTCAATTACAAAAATATAGCTGCTAGCTTTTTCATTCGCAAGCACTGAACTCTATCGCGAGATGGACCTTCATGCGATTACGGATAAAACAGTCTTTTAATAAATAATCTAAATTTTCAAAAGAATCCACATTTTTTCATATAAAATTAAGGTTATTGCAAAAAATACTTCAAGATATTTTTTAATAATAATGTTATAAAACTAAAAAACAAATTGCTTATTTTTATAAAAAGAAGTTTAATTTTACTTTATTCTATCATAGTAAACAAATAGACTTCAAATGAAGATTTTTAATAGTAGATTGATTATGTCATTTTGATCGGCACGACCTTAACATATGTCACGGCTATTTCTAAATTTATTATCATTAAAGGACAAACCGTAATCTTACATGATTACAGACTTTTCATCGTGATTATATATGCAATAGGTTTTGTCTTCATATACCTTGCAATATATAATTATTTGTAATATCATATGTTATCAAAAATTTTAGTTCAACTATATGAGTTCTTTCATTATTTAAGTACACCGTAAAATAGTTTACGGCACGATTATATTTCATTTTACGTTTTATATTTACCTTGAATACATAAAATTAATTTTTAATCGAAATGTTACAAAAAATAAACTTTTATTTTTAAAATTTATCCAATAATGTATTAATTTTTTTTTTATTTAACGTCATTGTATTTCAGCTATTATATCGATGTTAATTAGCGACGGAGATCATCAGTGTGTGTGAACAAAGCACATGTAACGTGCAGAAGTGCTCGTAGAAATCGGCCGAGAACGGGATTCGAACTTGGAACCTCGAGATTACAAATCCATCACTCTACCAAGTGAACCACTGACGATCTCATCAATTATCATATAAGATACAACGTTACATTAACCTTTTGTACAATAACAAAATTTTGAAAAAAAATATAATTGCAAGGAAATTTTTATGTAATATTTAATGATAAATAAAGTCATAATTTTATAAATAATATTTTAAACATAATTTATAATGTTAAATATTTGAATATTTTTTATTTTAATAAAATACATTCTCAGTTAAATAATTTTAAACAATATTATATAGTTCTATTTTTATTGATATTATTATTTTTGTATATATTTATTTTAGTTTCATTGATATTCGTTGAGAAAAATAACTATAAATATGGATTAGTAATTTATTAAAGCAGAAAATGCTCTGAATAATCATAATGTTAAATCTATAATTTTTAACAAAATATTTCGAATGCCTGTGACTTTTTGAAATTTTATTAATAGTAACAGAAAGCCTTTTTATCGTACGATAACATTTAATTTTAAATATCAAAAACTGCCGCTTTACCAGTCAACACGTATTTATTTTTAATTTTAACATTTCGCATTATACTAGCTATGAGTATAAAGGTAAATGAAAAAAAAAACAATAAAAAGTATCCTGAATTGTTATAACAGAAAGGAACTTTGCTGTATATTACCTCGAATAATTTAACGAAAAAAGGAAGAAAAAAAGATGAAATTGAAGGGAGATGGGAAAAGCCACGAAAAGTTCGTACACTCGAGCAAATGCATCATAATGAGTTTTTCGAGGAAGTTGAAGCTTTATTATATGAACCAAAAATTACTTATTAGCGGATCATTGCTATTAGTAATCGAAATTTGCTACTCCAGTCTATCGGAAACTTTGAAGTACGTTTTCTCCAGTTTTCATTTTTTGATTTCTTTTAATTAGCGCGCGTGATTGTAAGGAAACTAAATGACCTATTGGATCGATCCAAAGTTTTCTTATCTTCAGCATTATACTTTCTTTTATTTGAAGTAAAAAGATTGTTGTAAAAGTTTTTCAAAACAACTTTTACAACAAGTTGGAGTGATATTTTTTTCAAAATTGGAAAAGGTTAGTTTCCCGATTTTCTCCGATTTTTCTTTATTTATCTTAAAAAAATATACAATAATTAAATTTCTATTAATTTTTCTATTTCAGATAAGAATAACGAACTGAATTTTTCATAAAAATTAGAGATTTCACAGACAAGGTGCTCCAGGATTCTACTTTAAAATCGATTATTTCCAAAGAAATATAGAAAATCAAGAAGAAACGCTAATGAGGTATACGCTTGAAGATGAAACATCATTTGCTATTCTTGTTTAATTGAGGTTTTCATTTTCCACTCGAATAATAATTTTTTTGACTGGAAATTAAAAATAAAGCACCAAAAATATGATAATTGAATTATATTGTTTCAAAGAAAAATACATAACACCAAATTTATAAAAACAATCTCTGGCTTTGGTCTTATGAGGATTATTATATTGATCGTGTACTAGATTTGTAGCGTATGATATAGGTTTGTAGGATAATAAAATGGTTTTTTTAGTCCTTCAAGAGCGGAATTCAGCTTTCGAGATTAATTAACGTGCGCAAAATAGTAAATTCTCGCCCTCCAGCGCGAAAAATTTACGCATACGCGAGTTTCGCATACCAAGACCGCATTATGCAGTACACATTAATATAGTCAAGACATAAAATTTCATATTTCTGATGTTAAAAAACGGTATGTTCATCATGGGCATAAAAGATAATTTTTCTATAAAAATTTTTGCAATATTAATATAAATCTTGTTTTACACGTAATTGTTTAAAATTATTTGTTGATAATCTTTATATAAAATTGATTGATTAATAAAAACTAATGGAAGCATTTTTAAAAGTTTGGTAAATTCATTTATTTTGTTTAAAACTTGTCTATTGACTTTTAAACAATTTAAACTTGTTTTCATCGGACTATGTAACGAAACGGAAATAAGATTGATTACTTTTTTATCTTTAATTAATAAAAAGTTGGTAGAAATAAATATTCATTTTCTTAGAAGAATATTAAATTACATTAGTGAACTATTACACAGGCTTTTAACAAGTAATTGATTATGTATTATTTTACGATCAGCATGACGACGCTTAATGTTTTAAAATTTATTATCAGTGAAGAAGCGAGTATAATCATATACATTTTAAGACATCTCATCGTTATGTGCAAAATGCTTTGCGTCTTCATTAATTTCCATTAGATGATTATTGCAAAATTTTACGAATAGTTTAATGCTTTATATTTAGCTATCGACATTGCAGTTTTCCAAATTTTTAATCTTTATTAAAAAATTTTACAAAATATTAGACTTTTAATTAGGCTGCAATATAGAGATGATTTTTAGATTTAGAATAATAAATTTGGAAAACCGTAATGTCGATTTGACGAACCGTATATTTAAACGGGTACTGTTATAAAAACACATTAATTTTTTGTATTCAAATTATTTTCATGAAAAATAATTAGAATAATGAACTAATACCAATCAGCACGATTTGATCACCCTACATAAAGAGTATTATATTCAAAGTTTTGTAGTTCTGTAAAAAATTCATCACCAAATGGAATTAAATGTCGAATTAGTTCTCGTTACAATATTTTGTTAAAATCTTTTTCACGATACTTTTTGCCAAAATTGCGAACATGTAAATAAAAATGCCTTTTTTAATAAATCATATCTCAAAAAGTATACAACATATGCAAAATTCTAAAGAAAAAAACAGTCTTTTTAAAATTAAAAATATTACAAAAAAGGTTTTGAAAATGTTTTTCTATTTAATAAGTTGTATTAAAAAGCAAAGCAATAGTTTCTATGTATTAAAAAGCTCATATTTACTGCATTATTAATTACACTGAAAAAGTAAGATAAAAGTATTGGGTGCTTTTTTAATATCATACACATTTAAACATCGAATGCTTTTATACTTCATTTTGAATACAATTAATTAATGCAGTAAGCCTGCTATTCAATATACATGAACTATTGTTTTTTTTTAAAAGTTTGTTGGTTGAAAGCATATTTTAAAAAATTTTTTAATTTTCAGTTATGATTTATTCATACTAATTATTTTCAATTGATTTTTACATTAACATAATAATGGTATTGTGCATTATTTATTTTTATTTTCAGATAAAGGCAAAAACTGAACTGCCGTTTATTCTCGGTCACTTTTGTTTGTTTTATTGATTTTTTAATTAAAAAAAATGTACTGTTAAAGTAATGTTTATCACAAAGAATATTTTTACGAAATTTCAAGTAACTAATTCATCTAGAAATAGATGAAAAATAGGTCACAATATTAGTTGCTTCCTGCCAAAAAAAAAAAAATCATAAAAAAAATAATAAATATTAAAGTAAAAATAAACGTAAAAAAATTTTTTTTTTAATTTTTATTTTGTTAAATAATTAATGATTAATTAAGAACACAAATAAAAATCAAAATGCAAAGAATCATTTTTAAGTTTTAGAAAAGTGAGCGGCTCAGTCAATAGAGTATTGAATTCGTAATCTCGAAGTTCTGAGTTCGAATCCCGCTCTCGGGCTGTTTTATGCAAGCACCACTGTTACATGTGCTCTGTTCACAAACACACTTACGAGCTCCGTCGCTGATTAGCATTACAAAATAGCATACATATAGTAACGTTAAGAAAGAAAAAAAAATGTTTTAGAAGCAGATAACTTTTAAGTTTGTATAATTTTTTATAAAAATTTGACTTTATAAATTTATAATTTAACAGTAAAAGATTCCGAAAAACAATATTTTTCTTATAAAATATCGTTAAAAAATTAATACTGATAAAGAAAAATCTTTCGAATCACGAATTTCATTGAAACTTTAGGAAATAATGTTTCCTGCAGAAATTAAAAAAAAAACATTAAACCTGCACTTCAATATTTTAAAAGTATTAACATTTTGTAATTAATTTTGTTGCAATTTATTTCATCACATTTAATGATATCATTTGAGTTATAATATGCCTACATAATTTCATAAGATTGAATAGACGATTTTTAGTATTTTAAACTTTTTACGAAATTTCGATGTCAACGAAATTTTCATTAACTAAACTATGAAGATACTTCATAAACATAGAATCACATATTTTAACAAACATTTATTAATTACAAAAGACACTTTAGTGAAAATGTCTTTTGTAATTTTCCTTATACCTGTACATGAAAGTAATTTTATTTATTATATATTCAGAGCTCGTCAGTGGCTTATTCGGTAGAGCGACGGATTCATAAATCTCGAGGACTCGAGTTCGAATACCGCTCTGGGCGGCCGATTGATACAAGCACCACTGAACGTGCTTTGTTCACAAACACACTGACGACCTCCGTCGCTAATTAGCATCGCAATGATAGCTGAAATACAGGGACGTTAAATTAAATAAATAAAATAAATTTATTATAGCAAAAATGTAATCTTCTTTCATTTTTTAATTTTTTTAATTTTCTTTAATTTTCTTTTTTCAACATAAAAAATTACTTAAAATAAAGTCAACATAACGATTAAAATGACTTTAAATAGTTAATTTATTTATTCTTTCTTTGGTTTTCTGTAATTTGGCTTTTTCATAAATCAACATTTACTTTTTGCAATGTAATTTTGACTTGCAACTTGTAAATAGACTGTAAGCGAGGATAGAAATTTGATAATGTTATCGCTTTAAGCTAAAACTTATCAAGTAAAATTTTAGTATCTTAAACTTCAAAAATTTTTAAATAAAATAACTTGAAACAGTATGGCTAATTTTAAATTGATAATGAATAAATAAGGTCATATAAAATATAAAAATTCTTTAATAAAAATCATTTTTTATCGCTTACAATTCTTCACGAGATCAAGATATGTAAACTTAAAAATTTTATATGATATAAATATACATCTAATATTATTAAAAATGGAAAAAATGATTTTTGGAATATATTAAGTGTTTGTAACTCTTTGAATGTTCATTAACAGCAAGGGTAAGTTCCTTTTTTATTACACAATAAAAATCCATATTATAGTAGCAACGATATGAGTGATATTACCCTATATGTAGAGGTTTGTGTAACAAGTGACGAACAAGAAAAACAAAAGCTACCCGAAACCCATACAAAAGAACAACGTATACAGCGCGTATATCATTTCGAAAAATTTAATGAAAAAGAAAGGAGAAAAGGGCTGGTATTTCACGCGCAAGAAAACAAGCTTGCGCTCGCCCTTTCAACGCGAATTACAACCTCATATGCATAGAAAGAGGGAGAGAAAAAAAAATACGAAAGAGATATAGAAAATGAAGGGGAAACGCGAATGAAAAAAACACTTCAGAAAATTTTGTGCTCAACGTGCACTGGATTTTTTTTTGCAAAAAAGTGCAATGCTATGTAATAATGGAAAAAAAAGTTTTCTATGGGTATTGGATTATTCTATTAAAATTTGTATTGACTAAGAAAAATCTATAAAAAGAAATTAATAGAATAATTTCAAATTTTCATAAAATTAATATAAATTTCATTCTCAACTTTGGTAATCAAATAATTTAGTAATAACTTTTGAACATTATTAATGCTCATAAATTTTAATATAGTTCATCGTTTTTCTCTTCGTTAAAGTCCAATACTATAATCACTGATATAATTCGTTTTCGATGAATCCTCCAATGAATGAAACAAATATTAATCATTTAACATTTTATTAATTTATTATCAGAATAGCGCAATTTTTTCCCAATGTTAATATAAATTTAAAAATTTTCAATTGTAAGAAACAATCGTATTTTCATTCGATTCAAAATTTATTTCCTCCCCGGGTAAAACAGTAGTGCTGACCCTATATATTGTCTTTTAAAAATTTAAACTTACTTCTAAAGCAACAAGAAATAAGTTAAATTGAATTATTTTTTTTGTATCATTGTAAATTTTTTATTACAAATTATTACTGATTTTAAAGTTTGTAAAATAAGAATAACGGGTGCCCCTATATTTTCTAAAAAAAAGTAAAATAAAATCTTTTTTCTATTCCCGATTTACTTCCATCTTTCTTTATCCTTCTCTTTCCATCCCCTATAGTAACGTTCCGACGCCGGTTATCGACCAGTCGCGACAAGCACCCTCGACTATCTCTCAATATATATACATGTATACGCTGAGAATGCGAATGTTGGATTAGCGCGTTGGACGATGCGCTATGAAAACGTGACGCTTTTTCTCTCTATCCATCTTTCTCTTTTCGTACACTGGATATAAAACGTTCAGAAACTCTCTTGACTTTGGCTAGCTCTCTTTATTTTTTTTCTCTTCTCGCCTTTATTTCGTCGCCCTTTTTTTTTCATATGTTTCCCTCGAGGGTAGTTGCATGTAGTGTAATCCAGTGTACGTGTGGGTGAGACTACTTTTGCCGCTACTGTTGCTACTACTACTCACTCGCAGCAACAAGGAGCTTTTTGATCTTGAGAAGCGTTGAACGCGCGGGATTCGAATAACAGCGTAAACACAAAGAAAAAAGTATCTTGCAAGTTAATGGCACTTGGATATGATCGTTTAAGAATAAATCAACAATTTTTTTGGCTTTAACGGCCTTATCTTGGAATTCGTTTTCAGCGAGGTGATAGTTTAATATTTTCGAGATAAAATATTATTTTTGCTGTAAAATATTTCAATTTATTTTGTTGAAATATCAATTGGTTATAAATATTTAGCATTTTTTACATAAAAATATTTAAAATTTATACATCTTTAACGCACTTATTTGAAAACAAAAATATTTTAATAATAATCTGCATGAAATTAAATACGTCAGCAAATTACTTGACAACAAACTTTTTTAAAAAGTTTATTAATTACTTTTTGCTTTTTTCAACGAGTGCTTATACGTAAGGATCCTATAGGAACTAAACTAAAACCAATGAAAAAAGTTTAGCTTAAACCTTAATGGGGATACAAAAGTTTTTGGAAAAAAAAAATTTTCGGCCACGAGTTTTGCTTAGAATCAAGCAACTGAAACCGAAGATTAAAGAGCCGAGTGAACGCCGAGTCGCAATTTCGGCCAGTCGGCCGTTGCCGTCGTGTATAGTCTCCTTGAATTACGAGTATACTGAACTTCCAACGAAATAAATCGCTTTCCTGAACACGACGGATATATACCAAAACTCCTGCGGGGTTTATCAAGTGAACGATTTGAATTTTGATAAAGGAGATGGATCAAATGAATGAGGGAATGGTAATGACCATTTTTTCAGAATGAACATTTAGAGTTAATAGTTTTTTTTTTGCAAAATTCAGTAGTAAAGAAAATATTATTATCTGTTCAATTATAATAAGTTCATGTTGAAAAGTCAAAGCTTATAACAGCTTTTGAAGTTTTCTTATTCATATATCAATAACAAATAAAATAACACAAAATATTTATAAAAGTTAAATTTTATTTAAAAAAAGTAAATATCTTATATTCTTTACAAATTGTTGTAAAGTAATGAGTAATCCACTTTTATATGATCCTGAATTATTAATTCAGTAAGATTCTCTATTCAATAAGGTCATGATATCCTTAGATTATAAAATAGATTTTCATTTTATAAAAGAAGTATTTTGTAGCAAGCTTTAGGATAAGTTGAAAAAATTCCTAGTGCAATATCTCTCGATTCCAGTAGCAATACGAGAAGCACTAAACTCAAGGACTAAAAAGCCCCTTGAGTACGTAGACAAGAAAACAGGGCAAACTTGAGCGTATTTTCTGCGTTTTAATATCCTCGCTCCCATAGCCCTTACACTTCAATTGAGTTTACTGAATTTTTCAATATTCGAATATAACCAAACTAAGTAGAAAATCATTGATCGTCACGTATATATTGGGCTTTTGGAAAATTCAGTGGAAAAAGAACGTGAGCAGTATGCGGTCAATCGAAATCAGCAACATAGAAGGCAGCTTTTGAATATTTTATCTGGGAATAGAGAGGACCGATGGTTTATTTAAAACTCAATTTTCTCACGAAAGATAATAGCTTTTTAAATAACGGATAAAAAGTGGGACATTTTAGTAGTTTATACTTTTAAGAGATAAAATCATAAAAATGATTTTTCGAAAGATTTTTACGATCATTTCATTGATATTCATAAAATATATAGGTCGAATAGAATTATAAAATAAAAGATTTATTTTTAATAAAAAGATATGCAAGTTCATTTTAGCTAAATGTCGAAATTCCCTTTTAAAACGTTAAAAGAGAAGCGCATCGCGCAAATATTTCATAAGCACGAAAAACCTAGAAAAGCTCGTAGCTGTATACGCAGCGCAAAGAATTAAAGAAAAAGGGAACGCAGGAAACATTAAAAGCGCAAAGCTTCGCACGGTCTTTTTGTTTCGGCGTGTCATGCACGTGCCATTTTGAAATTTATGTGTAAAAGCCTCGTGAATCGCTCGGCTTTTTTTTCGTTCTGCCTCTTGCATCTTCTTATTTGCATTCTACGTGTATTCCATATACGTTCCTAAAGCGAGAGAACATGAAAAAAAAACTCGACGTCTTTGAGTTATGCGGCCGAGAGAGAGGCTGCTGCTTTAAAATTTATTTGCCAAGGTGCAGAGCAATAACCTACTGTTTTACGAATCATTTATTATTTATTTAATAAGATAACGTTTTGGTGGCTGATTTACCACCTTGTTTCTCTCATCAAATATTTTGAAAATTCGTTTAAATATTAAACTTACATCTTTTTTTACGTATTTATTAATAAAAATGTTTATATTTGTATAATAATACGATCAGCATGTTTAAGATGAAATCATATAAAAGCTCTCATTTATAGATATATTGAAATAAAAATCTTTTCAAAAATATTAAATTCTAAAAGCGAGTAAATTGTACAAATAATATCAGCAAATGAAGATTTCTTTTAAACGAACAATTTTTCGTGAAAAATAAATTTAATTTAACCGATTCATCTAAATAAAATGAGCATAAATTTAAATGCAATAGTCGGACAAAAAAATTTCAAATACTCATAAAAATTAACATCGTTTATATTTTTATTCACAGCAAAGCAGAAAATGTGTCACGCCACGACAATCGCGCGCAAAAAAGACTCGTTAAAGATGTCGAATGTGCAGGTACCACAGAATGCACGAAAAGGAGGTTACGAGCTTAAAGTCTTTTTTTTTTCATTGAACCTCAATCCAATCGTATTGTACGACATTAATGACACCTTGGCGGAGGCGTGAGGTTTCGCTTGTTTTTTATCGCACATATACAGAGTTTGATTGCGATCTCACGCGAACTAAAACTTGGGATTCACTGTTTGAAAATCCCAAGCGTAATCTGATTTTACGCTCTTTTTTTACTGCGCCTTGTTTATCAAAGCTTTATTTATTAATATTTTAATATCTAATTAAGAATTCATCCTGATTAAATTCGAGAAGATTTTTATATTTGTTCAATGCATTCTTAACAAAGATAATCGAAGTCGTCATTAAGAATGTTCAAATTACAATTATAATTTTTTTTAATCTAAGATCGTATCAATAATGGGATTAGCGATATAAACTTACATATAATTTAATAAAATTAAGAATTTTGTTAAATTAAAGCTATTTTAATGAACTCTGTTACTGTCGAGACCGTAATTCCTAATCAATTAAAGAAACTATTTAAAGTTTATTTATTCACTGAGAAAAAGATTTTGTAGTTTCAAAGAAACGTGTGTTTCAATAGTGCCAAACACATGATTTCTTTAAATCAAAAAAATATTTATTTATTTCAAATATATCTAATTTAAAATATTTCAAATAAATAAATATTTTTTTGAAAATAAAAAAATTTTTTTGATTTAAAGAAATCATGTGTTTGGCACTATTGAAACACACGTTTCTTTGAAACTACAAAATCTTTTTCTCAGTGTTTTATTCAATATAGTCAATAGTATGAATTGTTAAAGACTAATGTCTAAAATATATTAAAATGAAAAAAGTCCATAAAAATTATAAAAACAATAAAAGTAGCAATTCTAATCGTTTGAATTATAAACAGAAGTAGATTTTAATCCAGCTAGATTTCTGATGATGGATCTGATCAAGGAAATTATTTCGGTCACACGCGAAGCAATTTTATGCGTAAATACAATTAATAATTAATAATATCAACAAGTTTTGCAATAGTATTTCAGAGAAAATATTGACTTGCTTTCAATGCCGAAAATATAAATACCATTGTAATGATGATTTCAAATTTTTGCAAATACTTTTAAATAAATTTATAATTTGTTGTATTTCTTGAAACGAATTCTAATAAACGTATAATATTTTTATTTAATAATAAAAATTAATTAAAGAGTTTATTTTTTTTAATGTGCTTAAAATAAAAAATTTATTTATAATGTTATTAAATAAAGAGATAACATTCTGTAAAAATTTGTATTTATTGGAACTATTAGTACATGTAATTTACAAAATGTAAAGCAAGTTAGAAGAACGGAAATTAATAACTAATCTATTATGATAGATAATCTTTTTTATTTGTAAATTAACCAATATTATTATCATTTTTTGCTATTTCATACGAATAGCTAACCATCAATAAAAGATTAGGAATAATCAATAATATTATAGTATATAAATGTATACATTTTCTGTTAATCAATTAATTTAGATCTTAATCTTGTATATACTAGTGGCTTCTTTCATAGAAATGTGACTTATTTCACGTCATCCAGAGCTTTTATGGCATTATCTACCCGATAATTTTCACTAATTTATAATTAACTCGTCTAGTTTCTTATCACATCTGATCAAAATATTATTCTATCAATTAAAAATATATATTTATTTACATTCATTAGAAATGTATTATATTTCTTATGATTCAAACGCGCTATTGAAAAATTTTTTGAAATTCATAAAAATATTTAATTAAAAATTACTGTTAGTCAATAAGAAATTATCTTTCAATCATGATTAAAAAAAATTATTTTTTTATAAAAATTCAAGTACTGTTAAGCTATTAATAAGTTGCCATGTTCATTAATCTACTGATTAAATGATAAATCCCTATTATTTCTATATGATTCTATTAAAAGAAATTAAGCTAATTAATCCCCAGTAAAAATCAATGTTATTTCTTGGCTTGTAACCATTTTAAATATCTAAATTCCTACCAGGTAAGATGTTCTGTTTGTTAATTTTTCGAAAGTTTCAGTACATTATTGTCCTCTTCAAGATTATTAATGCGGCAAGAATTTTTTGAGTTTTTTCAAGATATTTTGCTCTTTATAATTTTAAAAATATTATATTAATTAATAAAATTTGAAAAAATTTTTTAATACTACCCGAAAGCAAAATTAATTATATTTTCAAATTAATTTCTAATCAAAATTATCAAATAATTAGACATTTCTTAGTGAATGTACAAATTGATTTTAAATTTTAATTTCAATAATGAAAAATTTGTTGCTATTCAATGAATTCCGTAAACCAAAAAAAACAGTATAAAAAATTTAAAATAAATCACACACGATACACTATACAAATGTAAATGTTATTCATTAGATCATAAAGACAATATGAATGGGAATGAATAATAGAGTCAACCAGATTTCATAAGTCGAAACTTTTTTATTCTTATTATTTATTTAGTGATAGTTAAAATATTAATAAACAAAAATAACATACATTTATTAAGTGTTAAAAGTTACAGAACACTAACGGGTAGTAAAAATCAAAATTATTGTTTCCTTTAAGAAGAAATGTTAACTTCATTCTTTGACATTTTCAGTGCTTTATTTTTAGTTTAAACATAAGTTTTCCTCAAAAGACGAACAAGTCTCGAAAACTCAAACACGAGAATTCCAGTTAACGTTTGGGAGTATCGAACAGCTTTCAGATGTTTTTCTCAACGAGTAATATTTTCTCTCAACTTTGAGAATTTCGTTCACGGTGAATATATTCTTTTAATCTGTAAAAATATTATTTTATTGTAATAAAACTTGCTCAATTAATTATTATTGTCTAAGAAATAAATAATTAATGTCAAATAATGATAGCACAGAGTATCTCAAAAATATAAAGTACTTAACATCAAATTATATTTTTTTAATTTAATATATTGATATTGATCTAAATAGTAGTTGATAGTAACGATTAGTTTATTGATTCGAAAAACAGGACGTGACATTATTATAAAATATTTAATCATTTTATGAAATATTTGAAAACAAAATAACAGGAAACAGTAATCGTCTATAAATCTGCTTAATCTGTAAGTACATATAGGCAATAAAATATTATCAATAAATAAATTTCTATGAACTATTATATGAACAAATAAAAAATTATATTTAAAAATGTTGAAAAATGTTAAATAGTAATATAAAAAAAAAAATTAAAAAAAAATTTTCTTTTGACTTGTTCATTTTTCTCGCGTAATTAAGACATTTCAGTAGAAGATTAAAACCAGAAGAATGGAAGAAAGAAAAAAAATCTCAAAAGAAAGGGAGAAAAATTACCTTGTATTACGGGAAGAAAAAAAAAGGTCCGTCATTTAGAAATGTTCCATGCCTTGATGGCCGTGTTCCATTCCTCCATGGCCCACATCATGATCCTGGGAGTCAGGCACGTAGACAACAAAGTAAGTGGCACACCAGACAGTAAAGGCGATAATTAGAATGCCTAGGCACGTTGAATTAAACTTATCCCAACCAAAAATTATCTCACTTGGACTTTTAGGCTTAGAAGATTTCAAGCTTGCTCCACTCACGTCACAGCATATGCTTTGGCTACTCGACATGATTTTCCTCTTTTATTCTTCTTTTCTCACCTTCTTATTTCGAGTATATCAGAAAACGTATTAAAAAAATTTACGATTTTTCAGACGTTTAATTTTAAAAATGTTTCAAAAGACTGTAATGTTTTGCTGAGGAATGTAATTTGATTTGTTTAATAAATGATGATAAAAAATGACGCTCGAGACTCTTGAGGAAAGTACATGGTAATAAGTCACTTTAGCGCCTGTGACAAATGAAGATGTAACAAAATATTCGATGTCAAATAAATGATAAGATTAGGCTTATCATTAAAGATGCCAATAGTCGATTTTAAAGCTTTAGTTTTAAATTATTTAACGATGAATAATAATAAAAGATTATAATTAGGGAAAATGCATACTCTAATTATCAAATTATATAATTAGGTTAATTAGTTCAATGTTCTTCTAAACTAAAACATAACATTATGATAATTAATGTACACATGTATCTTGATGCAAGATAATTTTATTTCATATTTTAGTGCCTCAGCTTATTTTATTTACACATTTAGAAAGGTAAGTGCTTTATTGAATAATTTTCAAAAACTTTGTTTAAAAAATAAACCATATGGCTATTTATTTGGCTTTACAGACAATTAAATATTTCATACAAGAGAGATTCGAACTTTGTTATTTTGTTATTGTAAGCATATATTTTATTTTTGTTTTGTATAAAAGTTTACGTCGAGAACAAAGCGTTAATGACAAATATGTTAAGTAAAAAAATCGATGATTTAAATCCAACGATTACTCATTAAATCAACAACTTTCTTACCTCATTCAACACTTTCTGTTTACAATAAAGTAGTTAAAAAAATAGCACATTTGATTGCGAATAAAAAAAAATTTCTGAACTTATTAAGAATCACTTAAAATCCACGTTTCAATTGATTTAGGAACAACACTCCGTTATATCACATTTGGAATTTTTCCAGGCAAAAATAAAGTAACCCAGCATCGAGCCTACAATGACGGCAATGCACAGGTAAACGTTATAAGTCATGAATATGAACATCAAAAAGTAGCCCAGCACCATTTGCAGCCCTTGGAGAAACGTTTGTAATACGTGTATGGTTGAAAATATTGCTTCTCTGAAATAAGAGTATTGTTTAATAATCATTAGTTTATTTTAATAGAAAAATTATTTATTGTTTATTTATTCACTTCAATTTGATATTTCATATTTTTATTGTTATTTTTCGGTTTGACATCGTGTTAAGCTGTGATTGATTGCCGGCATTTTGCGAACATCACAATTCATTTCATAAGGGCAAATCATGCATCAGAATTATTCAAAATAATGAGAACTAATCACAGCTCAGTGCGATGGCAAACCAAACAATAACAATGCAAATATAAACGACTATCGAAAAAGTCTAAAATAATTTGAACACATTTTTTTAGATATTAAGTACTTACTTCCTTGATAAAGCTCCTTTTGGGCTGTGAACTGCACTGCTGACATTAAGGTATTCTCTGAAAAGTAAATTTAATTTTTGAGCGTTCTAAGTATTATTTTTTTCTTTAGTGTAAAATGATTTTCTGACTTTAAAGACCAATAATTTAGCATAATAAATACAATGTATTACCTATAATTTTTTAAGGCCTCATAAATCATTCCCAGAAGTATGATACCGACCATAGAGCCTGCGATACCAGGCAAATTGTTTGTCTTCCATTCTTCAAACAAAATAGTTTCTCCGAAACCCCAGTGAAATGACATCTATTAAATGGACAATAATAGCTTATGCTTAGTTTTTATTACGAGATTCATGATTGATAAATTTTATTTTGGAAAAGAAATTTCCATTATTTAAAACCTAAGATCGGCTTTTCTTCATTTCTTTTTGAAGAAATTTTAAATCGATATCGATATGAATGAGAAATTTTTTTTTTGCAACTTACTCCATGCATGATGAAGTTATTTTTCTTTGGTCGTCGTGTATTGCGCTCGGCGTTTACGATTATACGAAATATTTCTTGCACTCGGCACCCAAGTTTAACTCCCACTTATCACGAAGATAAAAACTTTTTATCAAGATTAAATGCTCGATCAGTTCTTCGCCGAGCAGTCATGAGTTTTAATTGAATTTAATAAGGTAAATGTTTTTTAATGCTAATTTTTCGTTGATTTAGTTATTAAATTATTGTTTTTGATAATAAAAAAAATTTTCAACTTATTCAACCTTTAAATTACTAGTAATTAAACCATAAACATTGCTAACTTAATTACATTAAATTTTTTTAATTTTGCTTTATTTAAATAATTATATACAAAAGTGTACTGATTTTCAGCTAAAGATGATGAAATTTACATAACATTTTTTTGAATGTACGTCACATAATATTTTGAATATAAATCGTGATTATATAAACAAGTTAAAACTGAAAAGTTTTTATTTTTATCTTAGATCAAATTTTCAAGTAAATAAATGTTTTAATTACGAAAATAATGTTTTATCTTTACATCTAAGATACGAATTAATTAGACGGAGGTCTTCTGTGGCTTATTTGATAGAGCGATAAATTTGTAACACGAGGACCCGAGTTCGAAACCCACTCTCATAACGATCGATGATATCACCTCTGTCCCTTACAGGAGCTTTGTTCACTGAAAATTTGTATCGCTAATTAGCATCGCGATAATTGCATAAATGCAGAAATGTCAAACGTTAATTAAAATTTAAAAAATAAGAAAATTGGATATTGAAAAATCATCAATTTTTTTTTTAAAACGAGAAATTCTATATTTTAATTTGTTTTGATTATCGCGAAAAGTAGAGTAAATCATGAATAAAGCTTATCAATTAGACAGTGAAGTTAATTTTTTCACTTGCTCAAGTTATCTAAACATGATAAGACTAGAAACAAAAATACCGGCAGAGTATAGGGTTTCTGTAATATCCTTATCGCACAATGAAGTTGAAGCGATTGCAGGTTGAACGAATCACACGAAATTTATTTTTAAGCTTGCCAATTTTTCATTTCAGTTTTTCACGTGTAATCGTCAAGAATGATGAATGTGTTTCAGTTTAAACTAATAATTTTTATGATTTGATTTTAAAATGTTTATTTATTTTAAGATTAATAATAATGTAAGAAATTAGTATTAGATAAAAAGTATTTGCTGCTTTCTTTTTTATTAATTACTTTTATACCCTTTTCACGCGTCTCTAAACAAAAAGAATCTCGAAATGACTAGCATCATAGGCTTTTCAATTACAAAACATGCGTACCTTAATCTTCCTTGCCTCAAGTCATTTTCAGTCTTTTGAAAAAAGAAAAAGAAAAGAAGAAAAGGTAACATCAATCTTGCACAAAGAAAAAGTTCTTTATCGCCGCCAGTCTACGGCAAACAATATTCGCCGCGAGCAATCTCCACTTGTGTATATGAAGTATTCCACGGCGGATCGACGATACTTTGTATCTATTTCCTTTAAACATTGCATTCCTTTCTGTTTGCTTTCAATTTCAATTAATCGTCGACCAAGCCTTATCTTTTCTTCGATACACCTTAAGTAATTATCTTAATTTTTGTTTAACAAAGAGAGCGTTATCTTTGAAAATCAAATACACCCTTTTTTCACCGCGAAAAAAAATTCATTTTTTTCATCAAACAGATGGCAATAAGATGGTGCAGACAAGCCTGAAATAACTTAATTTAGAGGAGACTTTAGATGTGCCTTAGCAAAGCGAGTAATTTTTGAAGCAGTCTCATTTTAATTAAATGTCTTTCAAGTGCCTCTAGTGCGAGGTGTAATATTAGAGGCAACATAAACGGGTCACGTATCACGTTTCTTTTGCTTTCTTTTTTTTTAATTCCGCTCTTTTTTTATTCATCAGCAACAAGCAGGTCTTTCAAAAATATCGATTTTTCTCTTCGTTTCTCGTTGGGAAATCAAAAAATTATGCCAAGTTGATATTTCTACGGGCAGAGAAATAAATATTTGTATTAAGACGCGTAGGCAGATCATAATTTTTCATATTTTATTTTTAAACATTAATGATTCAAAATTAATTTTAAAAGTCATTAGTTAGCAATAGCAAATGAAAAATTGAATTATGAGTTTAAAAAAATTTTTGGCGTGGAAATAAGCTTTTTATTGTTTTTCTACAAATTTTTATTAAGATTATTAATATTATTTTATGTAAACTTGTTATAACATTCTAGATAAATTTTTCTGAAAAAAATGATATTTATATTAAAATTTTTTAAACTCATCCTTGTATAGAATTATTTTTTGTTGACGTTTCAAAACGTTGTAGTTTAATCTCTTTCTGTGATGCTTAATGGTCCATTGATAAATATTTTCATCAAATAGCCGGAAAATAAATTTGTAAAACCAGTTAATTTTAACTCGGAAATAATGATAAAATTTTATTCGATGATATCTCATGGATTCGTTCGTATGTACAGAAATATTTGATCTCTTTGTTAAAAAAAAAAACAAAGACCGGCCGGATTTTTACTCTGTTCAGCACAGAGCTTTTCATCCCCCTTTTTGCGTAGAGCGCAGAATCCAAAGTGTGTTGTAGAAGTAGAAGCAGCAACAGCAGCAGCAGCGGCAGCCGGCGTGGCGCCTGTACAGAGATGAAAAGGGGCGCTGTACGTCCATTCGAACCGGCTCTTCGATCCATCCGGTAAAATTCCCCAACTCATTCCCCCACTTACAATTTCCCTTCTATGACTTTTTTTTTATAAGCGCTTGAGTTTACGTATATATGTATATACATAAGTTCTTTTCTTTTTTTTTCTCTTGACGACGCGCAACCTGTGGCTGAATCTTTTTACCGGCATCGCGTATAACGCATCTCGTACTTTCTTCAAGAATAAGATGGCTATTGAAATTTTAAAAATTGAAGTTTCTTTGATTTTGGAGTAAAATTAATGATTTTATACATTCGTATGAAAATTGTTACAGATATGGAAATTTTACTTAAAAATATAAGTTTTCAATAAAATAATAATATCAGGAATAGAACAATAATTTTTTATGATTGTCTAGTTTTAATCGATCTTTGTAAAACAGAAACTTAAAATTTACGCGTTTAACTAAATCTCGTCGAATTTTGAAATCTAAATTTTTTTACATTTAAAATTAATCCATATAAAAATCACATGAATTCAAGCACTTGTTAAAAACAAAGCTCACAATAAATTTCTGAAAAGCTAGAATCTATTTCTTATGACTTCAAGTATTGCATATATTGTTGCCAAATTCTACTTTTCATTACTCCCATACACTCTGCATTTCTCAAAAGAATTTCTAGACAAATATGCATTGTTCTCGAGAGCTCGATTGTTCAAACTATCTGTGATGAAAAAAAAATTAAACTTTTTCTTTGATATAAAATTTTTTTCATTTCAATGAAATACATAAAAGATATTTTAAACATTTTAACGAAGATATATCGTCTGTTTGGATTGTTTTCGCTTAAAAGCTCAGACTAAACATCTCATTTGTCAATCCAAAAAATTAAAATGACCTGCTTCTTAAATTTATGAATTCAACTTTTTCAATTCTAATTGTCTAATCCATTACTTTTATTTCTTCATCAGTCAAGCCCAATGAAGCAATTATTTGTCTGATGCTCAGTTCTGTGTCAGTAAGGTTTTCGGCCGAACGTGTATCCACACACTATTGATCATTCGTACATCTGATATAATCGTTGTTGTATACCCAATATTAGCATCGCTAAAATCCTACCTCGACTTTCCACTAACGCACATCGCGCAACAGTCAACTTGACGATAGTATTTTTTTTATTGCTTGTTATGTTTTTACTGAAATATTTTTTTATAAATATTATTTATTTGGAATCGTAATTCAAAAGTTCATGAAAGCGGATTAGAAATCTGTTCAATTTAAAAAGATTTTAATATTACCACTATTAAAAGTAGTATAAAATCTTATAAAATCATCAAAAAAATGGTGTAAATACATATATTAACGTACGCCTAATTATCAGATTTCATCAGAGCTTTTTTTAGGAACTGTTTCGTTTCTGATTATAAGTGAACAAAATACAAGTTTTTTTATACTTAATTCATCCCTATTATACTGTACACGTAAAAAAGCATAATCAATGATAAGAAATGTAGCTTAAAAGTAGCTCGTACAAGCTTGCTTGAAAGTAGTAATTTTCCAGATATTTAAGGGTTGCAATGATGGTTAACTCGGAAATTCGTCAAGTCTAGTATATTATATTAATATCTCTGCAAGTGAACTTTGTAACTTAATTAGCAAACACTTAACAGTTTTGATCAGCATTGAATTACCAAACAAATCATAAATTTTCAATTAAATATCGAGCACATCAAGCTTAAAATATGTTCGATCAATTTTTCTATACTTGTACTTCTGGTTAGTTGATAAATTATTGATGCTATGTACCAGGTGGCCAGCAGCTTCCTAATAACCAATTTTTAACGTGCTCGTTTCTTCACAGTAATTTATTCAATTAAGCTAGTCGACCGGTAAAAACATCATCGGAGCAACGCTAATACGTCGGTTCTAATTAATGTTTAAAATAGTTAAATCAATTATTCGATCAATAATTAATGGATTAGCTTTATTAAATTTATCAAATATTTAAGTGGTATAACATAATTACTTTATAGCAGGGCATTAACTATCGCGCATTATTTTGGTAAATCCATACGGACATCGACTCCAAACGCCAAACAACACAACTTTTCCACATTTATAATTGGACTCTCATTGATTTACAAAACTAATCTAAATATTATAAGTTGATAAATGACTACATCATCATGCCACATAATATCGCTAAATGTTTGGTAAAATTCAACAAATTTACAGCCATCCAGATATTTCCATAGGTTTTTGTTGACTGTTGCAATCTGTATTCATTTATTTTCCTTTTTTTCCCTTATCCTACATCTCATGACTCTGATAACGCGTTTATGATCGACTAGCACTCTTTACCCTCTCTAATGTGCGTTTTCCCCTCCGTTTCTAGTGGAAATGTGAATGTATGCTTTTGTTACCTAATATATCCATTTCTACAAATGTAGTTATCAGTTTTTAGATTAGGATGATATTATTTGAAAGCTTTTTATTTGTAGCTAATAAAAATTAAATCACTTATATTTTTATTGCAGTTTTGTCTAGTTTTTATCAATACAAGGTTAACTATTTTTTAAACTATTGTAGTGGAAACAACCGCAACAGAAATTTTTATCAATCACAAACCAATTTTTTCAAATTGACCGTAAAATTGTCGATAAAATATGACTATTTGTTTCTGCAAACGACTCGATCAGTAAGTTTCATTAATTTTCAACCAGCATGGAACTCAAAATTCAAATAAGCTAAATTTTAGCCTGCATTCTATGGTTCCTAGCTAGTTATTGTAACCATCATTATAGCAAGTTTAGGGTCTTGATGAATTCGGACAAATTTTCAGTATTCATTCAAACGGCCTCACTCCCTCCCTCTGTACACCCTTCATATACATATTCCCCAAAGTGCACCCCACATTTCTTATTCTTCCTTTCATTCCCCAACCTCACTGTCTGATCAATCGCATTCTCTCTTCTTTTCTCTTGCTTTCTAATTTTCTCTTTATAAAACTATCCGTCATTAGTATATCTTTCTCTCTTTTGCAAGTGTATCTCTATCCCCGTATTTTGTAGCCCATAATTTCGTGGATCGTATCACCTATCTCCTTCTCTCTTTTTATCTATATAAAGTATTTCTCTCCTTTACTCTTATACAACTCGATTCTGAATTTCTCTCTATATATACCGGGCGCTTGTTCGTATTTTCTTCTCTATCGTTTTTATTTCTCTCTTTCTCTGTTGTATACTCTATAACACGGCAGCAGCACAGAGTGTCGGCGCACTCAGGCATCATCGCAAGCGCGCGCGTCGCCCCACAGGCACCCAACAGCAGAGCCAGAGCAAGAGCAGTAGCAACAGAGCATAGCAAGAACCGAAGTTGACTTGAGGCCAGTAGTAGTAGCCTAGTAGTCCTAGTGTCGAGCCGTCCGCTCTTGTATATTTTCGACGCCGCCGCGGTTCTTACGAATCTTACATACTCTGTTGTTGTCGTCGTTTTTTTCTCTTTCTTTCTTTTAACAGCTCAAGTGTTTTCTATACTCTTTGTAAAGTGTGACGAGGAAAAAAAAATTCTTGTTTTTTCTTTTCTTTTCAAACGACAAGGATCGAGGATAATGAAAAAAAGCTCCGAGAGAATGTAAAGGGTGAGTGTTGGTTATTATCTTGTATAAAGCGTGTGGAACAAAGGTGCCAAAGAGAGAAGCTTATGGTGGAAAGTGCGCGAGGTTATGGGGGTGGATGCGCTTGTGTCTTTTTTTCTTCTTCGTGAACAGTGGAAAAATCTCGGTGCTATTTTTTATGCAGCAAAAAGCTCTGAAGCTTAAGAATATTCTTTAAAAATTAAAGGCTTGAGAATGAGGGAACGTGTTTAAGGTATCTTAATAAAGGTATACAAAAGAAGGTGTTAAATTATTTTTACAAAGTTGAAAACCCTATGAACAAGTAGAGATTTTATAATATTAACATTCGTATTATTCGTAAATTTAATCATTTTGAATAGCAAACATAAAGTTTGAAAAATAAAATTTTAAAATCACAATCAATAAATTACCTGTATAAACAATAATGTTGTAATAATATTTTGTTTATCCTAATGAATTATTAAAAATAAAAGAATAATTAATAAAAAATAAAACATTTAATCTATTTGATTGTTTGCAAGCTCGATAATGTAAAATTAAACGACTACAAATGCTTAAGATGTCTCAAAGAATTTTAAATATAAAGCAATGTTACAGTACAAGTATTGATTATTACATACATGGATGGAAAATCATATCTAAAGTGGATATAAATACAGCGTTCAATATAATAATAACAATAATAACACTGAGCTTTTTTATGTTTGATTTATTTAATAACTTTAAGTTTTTAAATAAAAGCTCATTTAAGATGGTCTTATTAGCAAAAGTTTTCATCAATTAAATTTAAAATTTAATAAAAGAATTTTTATAATTAATAAATTAAAGGTGTAATGTCAATATTTGATAAGTAAATACTTGGAGAATAATAAAACCCGAATTATTTTTAAAGCTATTTTTTATTTAATAGAGCATTTTGTGTAAAAGTATCCTATATTTATTTTTAAAAACGTATAGAAAATAACAAATCAAAAAGTAATACTTGGGTTTTACTCTTATCAATATTTTTGAATTTGTATTTTGATATTTATATGCGAATTTCATACAAAATCAATCAAATCATTTCTGTAGTTTTTGTCATTCTTATTATATATACAAAGAACTTTTTAATTTAATAACAATTGTTTAAGAAATACGACTAAAAAATGAAAAATTAGTTGGAATCAATCGCAAGACATTTGGCCGTAAATCTAAAAATTTTGAAACGATGTTAAGCAGAGACTTTAAAGAGCTCAATAAAATATTGGCTCTTGAAAATTCTTTGGAGTAGCACATGTTTACGGTCTCTTAAAAGTTCTTTGTTTATAAACGATCGTTTAAAGCTAAAATATATAGGATTTTGTTTGGTAGCACGTTCCTTCTCCTAGGCCACGTGGGCTTCTCTCTTTAGTCATCGTCTAGTCGGTAGCCAAAATCCGGCCGGCATATGTTGCCAAGTCCGACTGACATAATTTCAAGGTTGGACACTGGAAGTTGCTTCTATCTTTCTCTTGTTAAGCTTTGATTTAAAGCTTGCTTCAACACTTTGATTTTATATATATGTGTAACGTCTAGTTTGATTTTTCTTTGGCGACTAACTTCAACGTATTTTTAGCTATGGGTAATAATAGAAGCGTGGGAATCAATGCTTTCGTGAATTTTCTTATAACGTCAATAAATAAAATAAATATAACGAAATTTATTTTTAAAATCTTTAATTATCTAAATACTATTGTGAAAAGCTTATTAGAAGTTGATAAAAATATAAAGTTTTAAATTTAGCCGTCATACGTGTGATTGGAAGTTATAGTTCATTACACCTAGCCATCTAAAAGTTAAGTAAAGCAAGAAACATCGATTTAGCAGTTTAGAAATAAAATTAATATAGATAATTTTAAAATATAATATGAATTCATTTTTATTGACTGAAATTACATTTGGAAAAAAGCCGTAACAATCGATGTATCCGGAAGCACTGTCAAAATTTAAAAGTTGGCTTTAAATTGCATGGCTATAAATTATTCATTAAAAGAGAGTTGCAATGTCAAAAATTGGGAAAATTTAATGAATAACTCGTAACAAACAGATGCTGTATTAATTAATATCCAGCAAAAATAAGTACAACGAAGTTGGACTAAAATTTAATTTTTCTCAAATTCAAATGAATAATTAAGTAGTTTAGAAAAACTAATCTAAAATATTACGTTTCAAGTAAACATTATCATGTAAATTTAGATGAGAGAGTAAAGCTACGGTAATGTTGACTTATTAAACTTATCAGATTTTCTGAATTTATCCTTGTTCAAATTAACATAGCAAAAATAATATTTATACTTTAGGATGCCGTAAGGTGCAATTTTAAAACGCAAATTGTTTCATAAGCTTTCGTTAGGAGGAAAACGACGCCTCGCGTTCACGTGTTTCAAATGAGCGTGGATTTTATTCAGCGACGAAGGATATACGATAGCGGATACATTTTTGGTGTCTGTCGCGGATTTGCTACTTGAAAATCGAAGGATTAATTATTGTGATTAAAGTATAAAAATACTAAATCAATAGTAGCAAAAATATAAAATCTAATAATTCATTAAAAACTTTGTTATTTTTTAACACAATTTAATTGAAAATAACTTGAAGAAGAATAATTAATTGAATTTTTAGAATTAACAATCATTGAACACAAACTTTTGAACTTTTTTAATTTTTAACTGTTTTGCAAAAGATAAAATTTCTCAATTAAAAATTTATTTTCTCAAAATGAATTTTACTCAAGTTTTTTTATAAAATAATCTATATAACTTTAATAAATAATTTGAACCAACTAATCAATAAAAGCAAAGTATAAAATTTTCATCTCTAATAAAAAGTTTTTGTCAAGTAAAGAATGAAACAAAAAAAAATGTCAAAAATCCAATCGAAAGTCACCTATAAACTTTCCAAAAAAAAGAAAAAAAGTCGTTCTCGTTTCCAGTCGATTGCAAGCTTAATATTTGGTCTGGCAAACAAACGCGAAAATCCTCCGATATTTCGGCTATGAAAAACGCTTTGATAAACGAAAAAAAAGTCCCGAGAGGTTAATTATGGTCAAGTATAAAGTTACGAGTCTCCCCTCCACTCTGCTTGCAGTTCATTTTTTTTTTAATTCACACATTTGCTACCTCACAGTTTATGACGTCTACAATGTAATTGCGCATATCAACGTCTAAGGCATTGTTTAAGCGTAATCGTCTCGAGAGATCTAATGATTATGACGCTGTGTTCTACATTTCTAAGCACGATGAATAATTTAAAGAACTTTTTCATATATATTCTTTATGGAAATATCAATATTTAGACTTTTTATGAATAATTTCAAAAGGTAATACATGAATATATTTACACTAAACATACATTCTACAATGAATGTAAAAAAAATGAAAAAGAAAGTATTTTAATACATCCATAGTAGTATTTGAAAAAAAAAATTGAAATAGTTTAATTGAAGTTTAGTACATATTTTGAATTAAAATAAATTATTATAAAGATTATAAAATTATTCATTTTGATATTAAAATAATAATTCCATAAAAATTGTAAGAAAAAGATTTAATTGTGACACTAAATTAACGTTAAAATGTATATTTTTGTGACATATCTCGTTTAAAGTACGATGCAAGGATACCTCAAAAAAAAAAAATAATTTGCCAGTCATAACTATGAGTTTTTATGTCATTACATGCACGCATAAACTGAAATTTTTCATTCTATTTTTTGTCTGCTCGGCATATACATGCCTCGCGTATAATGCGCATTCTTAAAATCACAAATAAAAATATGTGAAAGAGAAAAAGATAAATTGCGAGCATTTGAAAATAAGAATTTATTTTTTTTTTTTTTTATTCGTATAAAAATTTTTAAAGTTATTATGTGTTTATGTTATTTTTATTATATTTTTTATTTTTATTTTATTTAACATCGTTGTATTTATGCTATCATTACGATGCTAATTAGCGACGAAGATTGTCAGTGTGTTTTTAAACAAAGCACATATAACATACAGTGATGCTTGTATAAATTAGCTGAGAGCGGGATTTGAACACGACACCTCGAGATTACCAATCCAACGCTTTACCGTCTGAGCCACTGACGACCTCAAAAAATATAATAAATTTTTATTATAATAATAGTTTACGGAAATTCAATTTCCAATGTTGGAGTTAAACAATTTTTTTAATCGGATTTGTAGAACTATGTACGTGTGTAAATATTTACCTTAAATTTCAAATGAATGTAAATATGTACTTAATACTTATGTTATGAATTATTAATTTTGTTTTAATAAATTAAATTTATTTCGTTCCTGTACATATTTAAATAGGATTTTAATATTAATGTAACAATCTTATTATTATAACGAAAGTTTAAATAAAAAATAGAAAATTTTTCTATATAATAATGATAATTATTCTAAAATGTAATTAAAATAACGATTAAAAAGTTAAATCAAAACTAGCCCGAAAATCCCAGTTTTACAAATAAAAATAATGTAAAAATAAAATAACGCTTTAATACACGTAGTTTATATAAACCGTAAGAAAATGTTTGGACGTTACATGTTGGTTAAAATTTCTTTATTTACCTTATACGTTGTCTCCTACGTTGCGGTCGTCTAGGCTATTGTCGAGGTCAGCGAACAGATGTGTAACCAAGCTTTTCGGGAAGTACTTGGGAAATGACTGCGCAAACATTTTGCTTAGTTAATGGAATATCCGGGTTTATGCTATTTCCGTATCATTTTTCATATCGTTTTCACGTTCATTTTCATTTATTAACCAGCGCACGTCAAACGAGCTGGTTTTTTTTTTCATGTGCGCTATCAAACTTTAAATTTAATAGTGGTTTTAAAAAGATGCATCGATGGTCTAACTTTTTTTTAATCCTTGTAAATTAAATGAACAAAATAGAGAATTTATTCCTATCTTGGACTGAATTTCCTTGCTTGTTATTGATAAAAATTCATCAATAATTTTATGTTTCAAAATGCCTCTAAACTATTTGTATTTGCTTTATAATTTATATATCAATAATTTTTTAAATAACTTAAATCTTATTTTTTAACAATATTTCATTGAATCTGTAGATGGAGGATCGTCTCGATTTACAATTTAATAATCTGTAACAAAATCTCATTTAATGCACGATAAATTTATAAGCCCAATCAATATAATATATTGTAACATGAGAATTGACAATAAACTACTTTTAAAAATAACTCGATCGATTGTTTATGAGTATTTGAAAGATTTAATAAAAATCCAGAATGGGGACAAGAATAAAGACATTTTACGACTCGTAATGATATAAGACATTATGTCGCCAGTTGAAATCCTTAAAAAAAAGGCAATATTGTCTGACATGAGCGTTACCAGCGGAGAAATTTTTCCGACCAATAAAATTTCATTTCTCTCGTATACAAAAGTAGTTTGAGCGAACAAGGAATTGCATGATTTTGAAGAAAAAAAATTTAAATACCAAAAGAAAGGACATTATTTAAATTAAAACATCAAATTTAATGCGCGCTTTTTATGGGAAAAATTACTGCATTAGGACTTATATTACCAGTAAATAAAATAATCAAAATAATTCCAATACTTTCACAAATTCAAAATGACTAACATAGTAGTAGCTTTTTAGATTTTGAAAATGATTAAAAATTTAATAACTTATTTCTTTTAGAATTTATCAGAACTTGAGTATTAATAATAATATAAAAGAAGCACTTATTTAATAATATCGATATAATTAATTAAAATTATTTCAATCGATTATTTAATTAACCAGTGGAAACATTTCCAAACTATTTCTAACTCTAATTCTAACTCCATTGATCTTAGAGTCTCGTAAACTTGTCTGTCTACTATTGAACCTAAAATAATATTTCTCTTTGAAGATCATTGACTAAAGCAAAGAGAAATAACAGTAATAATAATCAAAAGATTTGCCTTATGCAACAAGAAGCGAAAAATAAAAAAAAAGGTTCATAGTTAAGAACTCGTAAACACATACAATTAAAAATTATAAATAGCGTAACCACATAAAAATAGCGTTCGAAAAATAAATAGTCATTAATACGAGTCGAGGAGAATTGGTGCCGTGGTCGCGTACTAGATCGTTGCTAATTATAATCACATTTTTTTTTTGTTTTGATACAACCTCAGCTCGAGCCGCAATGATTGATCCAACTTCAAATCGTCGTCCATTCACATTGTTCATGCGAGGGAGTATATCTTCATTTCTAATCATTTGTTTTCGACCCAAACGACCTGTCCACCGATCTTTAGTGTTGTATATGTATGCTTACCACAATAAACGTGAATCACCATTCATTTAAACAGCGTTTTAAATAGAAAGCAATATTTTTAAAATTAATTGACAACATGAATGATCTTTTTGTTTTTTTTATAAAAAATGCTTTTAAAATTAATATTTTTAAATTTAATTTTCTTTTGTTCTTCATTATTTCGCGTTGTTGATAAATATTATATTTTTAATTTTCACGCGTTTTGAGACGAAATTGTTTATAAATGGCCAAAAACATTTTTTTCACAATTTTATGCAAATATTTTGTGTGTAATGTATGATTTTTAGTGCAAGTTAAACAACTTCTGACAATGAATTTTTTACTTTACTACTTGAACGTGTAATACGTACTGCAAAATTTTGCATTTTAAATTAAAATTTAAACTATCTTTTCTCAGCCTTATTCAAAGTACTATAAAAAAAAGTAGTTCATTGCACAAAAATATTAAAAATTTTTAAAATGAACTTTATGTTTATTTGTTATAAAAAGTTCTACTACAGCACGTTAAAAAATATACATTAATTAATAAACATTTAAGCGAAATTCAATATCATGTTTAAAAAAAGAAAAGAGGGTTAATTTCTCTGTAACAGTTTAAAGCCTACACCTTTAGCACGATTTCGTATCTGCATAAGTTATCACGCGACAGTTAATTTAGAGGTTTGATAGTGAAAAGCGGGTTAGCTCAAGCACTTAACCACGTACATCAATTTACAAATGTATACGTATACATAGACTTTCTTGCAAGGGTTCTACCAACGTAATATCTTTTGGGCATTCGTAGTTAACGATACTTTACTTTTTATAACGCGTGGACCAGTAAGTGGATGAAATTAGTTATGAAAAGACTTTTTATTGGGCTTCGTAAAAGTGTATTGCTGTTTTCCGTTTTTATTTTTATATATTTTTTTTGTAAGCTTACTGTTAAGAGTTTTCGTTGAGTTTAATTAACTGCAGAAAAAAAAATTCTCCGCGGCTTTTAAAAGCCAACGTTTCGACTTTAGGGTATTACCATTATACCTGGACCTGCGGTAAATTTCTTAAAACTGGATGAAAAAATCTCCGTTCGTTATGAAAAAAAATTAATAATAATAGTGATACAGCAAGAATTTCTAAAAACATTTAATCAGGTTCTAACGAAGCTATAGATTTACAAGTGCGCTTGTTTTAAATTAATACTACCTTAGAAGGTACTCAACTCTTAATGAAATTCAATCTAAGTAAATTTATCCGTAAGACAATACATACTGCACTACCTTTATAAGATTGCTAGTCTTATTCAATTACGTAATCTTCATTTTCTTTATTGCATCGTTATTTTTTTTTATTTTTTTTTCAATCTTTATATTTGTATTGATTTTCAGATAGTATTCGGCTATTAAATTTTAGATTGTTTCATTTACTTAAAATCTCATAATGTTTACTGGAAATATTAGTAGAAAGCTTTTCTCTAATCAACTTACGTAACGCAAATTTACGTAGTTAATTAAAATTTTTTCTAAAAGAGTTTGTTCCATTTTCTTATTATTTCCTCGCAACTAAATATATCTTAGATCATTGGCTGTACAAAAGAAGTCGTGTCCGTGACAGGTTTCAAAATCAGTATCATATTTAACGTATCTATATCCAATATACGTAACGAGGAAATCTATCTCGTCTGCTATTCCGCTAATCTTCGGCATTTCTCTTACAGATGGTGACTATGGTCATGATCGCGGCTGACTAGTAAAACCCATCCAATATCTTACCGAACTATCCAATGATCCGCATCAGTGGAGGGAAAGAGACGACGACTAAGACGACTACAACTAGAGGGGTTGAGCGTTAATTGAGCGGCGCTGGCTCAAAATGTCAAGGAGAATTTTGCAAAATCGTTCGAAAATTCACATCGAAAAATACTAGAGACAATAGGCGATAAGAAAATAATAAAAAAAAAAAAATAAAAGAAAGGAAAGATTTACCGTTTCTTTTTTTTTTTTGTACGTGTATGAAAAAAGTCTACTTGACATTTTTACGAGGAGCTTTAATTATTAAGTTAAACCCGGCCAACCGAGAAGATATCGATTCTTCTTCATCGAGTATGTAGCAAGAAAAATAAAATAACGTCCCACATTATGTGATCCGAGCTGTGAGTTAAAGACAAAAGAAATAAAGTTGAATCTTCGATAAAGTTATCAACGTGCCAAATATATATCTATATACACTTTAATTATATTAAAAAAAAAAAAAGCTTTGAAGATTATATAAATATCTATAAATATATATACAAATATCTAACGCTTTGGGAACAAATTTTAATGATACACAAGCACGCGACAACGCATAAAAAAAATTTTTCACTTTTCACCGCTTTGTATATAAATGTACAGCTTGTTTTCTTCGATGTATAATATTTCTACTGACGCCGTGTGTGCTGCTGCTGCGCTGCTTGACTGATCTTCGTGCTGCTAAACGAGGGAAATAAGTAAGTTCACTGTTCTACAAAAGAAAAAGTATAAAGTTATTTTCTAAGAAAACACACCTGAACAAGTAGTAAATGCATAAGGGGACGAAGAAATTACAAAAAAAACTTTAACAATTTGTTGTATATATACCTAGAAAGTAATTCGTATTTCGAAGGAAGTAATGAACTATTCTCAGAGACGTATTGACTAAAAGTTTAAAATCAATAATAAGACAAGAGAAATTGTTTCTTACTTGAAATTTGTTAAAAATTTTAATCTAAATTAACCCATGAATTATCCACACGGAAGAATCTCAATATCAACCAGCAAAATTAACAATTCCTTCGTCATTTAGGAAAATTAGAAACGGAATTAATACATTATAAAGTAAATTTGATGATTTTTCATCGATTTATATCAGCCAGTACCTGTTCTTAATCTAAGTCTCCAAGATAAATTATTAGATCAATTTCAACGAAATTAATGGACCATTTTAAAGAACTGACGAACGAATAAGTGTTCTTCCGAAAATAGAGGTATTCTGAAACAAACTAATATGAAGATTAATGATACGATTATTTCCAAAAATTATTCTTAAAATATATTTATGAAATCTACACATTTCAGAATTTCAGAAATAAAAATAAGCTTCTCTGCAACACTGTATCGCCAAGACAGCGATGACCTAATTATTAAATTCTACAAGAGGAAAAACGATCACCGAGCTTTTTTCAAAGAACCAACGGAAGTAACGAAGATAACCAGAAACACCACTGAACATCTTAGTGATGACCTAAACCCACAATCCTACTATCCAACAACGACATTTTCTTTCTAGCCAAAAAAAAGAGAAAGAAGAAGAAGAAAAGAGCAAGGAATTTTTAAGGAGATAAAAAAATAATAAGATGCCTGGAGCTGCAACTGGCTCATCTGCTCGTACGAGCAGCGAGGCTATTCGCATGGAACCTCTAGGCCGGACATCGAGTTCACGTAGCCCTGGGCAAAATGGCATTGCGAACCCTGATAATGCCGGCTGCGGTGCCACAAGTAAGTACAGTATTCATGTTTGTTGTATGCAAATTCCCATTGGCTATTCTTGCTCGATCGATTTTCACATTTTTATTTATTTCGATATATATATATATATTGTATGTTATAAGATAAGATGAACCAAAAAGTAATATTAAACAAACTAAACTATTACGAATTAAAAAATTATTGAACTGATTTTTATGGTGGATGAAACTTGAGTTCAATTATACATAATTTTAATTTTTTTTTCAAACATAGCTGGAAGTTGCTAACATTATAAATTAAAATGTTTATATTTTAGAAATTTTGAAATTTTTCAATAAAATTTTTTATAAAAGGCATAAATTCCGAATTTGCTCTTAATTTGTTTCTCAAGTTTTGGTTATGAATAATAGTATATTTTATTCACTTGTTGCTTCTGGTATATATCAAATAACGGCAGTTGATTTTAATAGCTTCTCGTTAATATAGCAAGACCATTTCCTTTTAAAATTTGTTTTACCATCAAACAATAGTGAAATAAGGGCAGAGATAAGGTTATAGCATTCAATTGTTAAATGGAAAAAATAGACTGGTCATTAATGCATTAACTTTCTTAATTCAAATTTTTAATTAAATATATTCTACCTTGAAATATTAATGGAATTCCTATTTCACAATGGCCCATTCTTTTGCAATAAAAACCCTTGGAAGCAGTATAAATGAAAAATCATAATTGATCTTAATTCAATAACTTCTTACGAGTGTTACTTTACAGTTTGTTAGCTTCGAGCACTTTATTGCAATTAAAAACAAGACACGCTCGCGTAGACTCATTAAAAACAGCGTCTGGTTTTTTGAAAAAATATATGCACACATGTAAATACCCGACAGCCATTTATGAATAAAATATGTAATACTACTAAATTTTAAACTTAAATATTCTCAAAAAGGGTCACAAGTTCAAGAGTTCAAGAAATAGCTTGCATATGTGCTGGAGTATAAGTTTGGCGATTCATCATTCAAGCGCGCTGTACATGCTAAAATAGCAACAAAGCTTCAGCATTATTTAACTTTTATGGCCGTTGAGTTAAGTAGTTACGGTTATGGTGAAAAAATTTTTTAACGAGTCGTCAAAGTTAGATTGAACTTTATTTAGAATAACATGAAAATTTCTTTAAAGTTTTGAAAATACTGTGGGGGAAAAATTTTTCAAAGAACTCGGAGTTAGGGTAGTTTTAATTTTATGCAAGCCAAAGTTTTCCGCAAAAACGTATCTTGGTTAATTATTGAGTTTTCAAAATTGTGACTAATATTTCCATTATTATTGCAAAATATAATAATTCAATAATAATCTCATCAATTTATCTAATTTATATTTTTATATCATGTAAGAAATTATTGACTGAAATTTATTTAAAGTTTATAAAGCGAAAAGTTTATTTCTTTATAATAAGTAAACTTTATTGAAAAGGATCGAAAGAGATAAAATAATTTTTTATTTAAAAACCATACAATTAAGTTGGGATCGATCAAAGCAAGATACCGTAACCTACTTCAATCCGGCAAGCCACTGCAAGCCATAAAAACAAAACTATTGCTAAAATTGAAAGCTCTATTTTTTGCCTTAAAAGAAAAATCCTTGTAAGGCAAGAATCCATTTGGAAAAAGCAATAAAACTAAAGTATTACACTCTAAAAAACATCTCTGAAAACATTGCTCCTTTTTCTTCATAAAGCGGCACGAAGTGTCACGTGTATAAAAGCTCAGGTAGACGTTTCCTTTTTATATTAAAGATTTTACAGTAAAACGTGTTGCGAGGCTAAATTAGCTTTGGATTTTATAAATGTCGCTCAATTTCTCGAAGGCAAGCGCAGCGGCTAAAGTTATCGGCAACGCTTATCTAACATTGCAAATCCAGCTGCTGAAAAGAGCCGAGTTTTATTTAGTTTTGCGCTCAGGGTTGTTTGCGCGACTTTTCTTCGCGTGCAATTATATATTTTTATATTTTTTTCTTTTTTCTGATAATAATCATAGTACGTAACACCAAAGTTTCTTATTACTTTACTTTTTTAAATGATTTTTAGAATCGAGAAAATATTAAAGAATTAATTTTAAATTCAATATAATATTGTAATATAGTATGCTATCCGTTTTAATGTGAACTGGTCGACATTTTTATTATCATACTTTTTCATTCAGTAATATGCAGGAACTTTTTTTGTGTTATTAGACTTATTTAACTTTTTTTTCAATCACAATATAAATTTGGAAGTACAAAATTCTAACAAAAAGAAAAGTTTGATTAAGTCGTAATTCTGAAATATCACAATTATATTATCGTTTACAATTTAGTTTACTTGAAGTTTTCGAACATAAAATCAACGAGCTCGAAGACTTCTTAAAATGAGAAACCGATAATACACTTAACGTTCCTTCAGTCAAAGAAAATCGATCGGATCTTTTCTGCAAATAAAATTCAATCGCATTATCTTAGGTAAAGATTAAAATGGAATTCTTAGCTTTTCTCTGAATGGATTTATTAATTTTTCATGGAAAAATTTTCAAAATTATATCAATAATTGATTGACATCGCCAGGAGAAATGCATAAATAATAAAGCTTATAAATGAAGTATGAGTCGAGCCATTATAGAAATGACTTTTTATAAAAATTATTAATGATGCAACTCATCGGTTTATAAAAGAAGTTTCAATCAAAATTTTTTTGCAATCTAAAAAGTTTGAATTAAAAAAATAATGATTAATCAATAAGTCCTCGAGATAAAATTTTTGGGACGGTATAAAGCTCGGAAAACACTGAATGCATCTTTAAAGAATCAGTTAATCAAGCATCATTGTAAGATTCTCAAAAGCAACTCATGCTAATAATAAATGAAACACGATACGAACCCACTTACGTTACCCCCAATTAAAAAAAAAAGAAAAAGAAAAAGCAGCCGCTTAACCGAAGCTTGAAAAAAGGAAAAAAAAAAAATATAAATGCACCCTAGTTTTATAAAGCGATTATTCTCAACATCATACCATTCGAGTAGCCTCTAACACGATCAAACCCTTTTTTGTCTCTCGTAAAATACAAAAGCATAAGCAAAAAAGAAACAAGAGAGAGAGAAGGAGAGCTCGTACGAAACGTTAAAACGTAAGAGGGAAAGATAAGAAGAGTAGGAAAGCCACGAAGCGAAGTGCACTAGAAAGGAAGCGAAAGTAAACGAGCGAAAATGCTTGAAAGAACGAAAGGAAAGAAAGAAAGAGAAAACGAAAGTGTGTGTTGGTTTTCTGGACGAAAATCGATCGATTAATGTATACAGCATCCTATACCCAGCACACCAGATATACTTTCACTCCCTCTTCTTTTTTTGGCAATTATTGCACTGTATCTCTCTGCTTTCTTCCTTTTTTTTTCTCTCTACTTTCTCCCCCTTTGCACAGCGAGAAAAGAGAGAAGCCTGTGGGACGTTAAAAATACGTTTTTAGAGTTAGGAAAATTAAGGGCTACAAAACCCGAGGGGTTATCGACCCTCCACCAAACCGTACCTTGCATTTGCTTCTTTTTTTCGCTTGGTTATTTTTTTTTTTTTCATCCTCCAAAAATGCTCCTGTATTCAGTTTACTTTTTTTTTTATTTTTATTTTTATTACTAATAATTTTAAAACCATTCTACACACGTAAGCAGCGTGCAATTTATTTTATAGAGCTTTGAAAAAAGTTAATCATTCGGAAAAAGGATAACTGCTCTTTATACGTAACACGTGATTCTCCATGAGAATATAAATATATCGATTTTTTATTCTAATTTGGTGACCAAAATGTAAGATTTAAACAGGAGTAATAAAACAATTTTTTCGGTGATCCATTTGCAAAACAAATATAAGAATTCACTCGAAGAAAAGTGATGTTTATTTTTCACAATTTTAAAAATATATGAACGAGTACATACCATTCATATTACAGTATTACGTTATTTCGGTAATTTTAAAATAAATTTAAAAACTGAAGTCAAATATTAAATATTGAAAAAATTAAAGCTAGCTCCGAGTATAAATGAATGCTTAATAATGAGTCCACGCAACAAGTTTTAAACTAATTAGTCAATTTGTTTAGCGCAAGGATTATTTTATATTAAAATGAGCTGCTCGTAAAAGGCCACTTAAAAATAAAGTACATTTTAAAGCACAGAAAAGTTCTTCCGGGTATTCTTATTATTGTCTTTTAATCTAAACGTTCTCATGGCGTACTGCGCTTTCTTGCATAATGGCATGTAATTATCTTTGAAACTTCAGACTCGAAGCACGTTCAAGATATTACAATGCAATATTCTTAAAGGTTCTTGAAGATTTCAAGTGGTAAATTAATAGATTTATTTAATAATTTAACGATAAGGAATGAATGCTCGTTAATAAAATAGAAAAATGTGTGTTTAAGAAAAAAAATGGTGTTAAAATAAACGAAATTGTAAAATTTGATTAGCGTCAGTTAAAATTTGACGAGCGGCATTCGAGAATATAGGTGGAAAGTTGAGCGTGCATGAGAACGCGCTTGAATTCGGTTATCTTGTGCCTGTAAAGTGTGGCACAATATTGTCCGACAGCTTGTTAACAAGTCCAAAGAGAGAGAGAGAGACACACGATAATACGAAGTTTATCAAGGGATCGATGATGGATACACATAGAGTTACTTGACTTTATCAACGGATTATGTGACAAAATAGTTAGCTTATTATCTTGCGACAATGAGAGATGGCGTTAGAAATTTTCATAATGAGGCACTTAGCCTCTATTTGTAAAGGGCAAAATTTTCTTTTATTTCCTTTAATTACATTGTTTAAGTAAAATGCTTTATAATACTCCTTAATTGCTATTATAATATTATATGAATACAACGCGCAGAAATATGGAAATAGGTTAATACCGTAACAAGGCTTAACATTAATTTTATAATTAACAAATTCTAAATTAAATAAAAAATTTAATTAAAATTTATTTTTAATATATAAATTATTAGTTAGAACATATTAAAGAGATGTTTTATTTTATTAAAGTATGATAGAGATATAGACTCGGTGATAGATGATAATGGCAATCTTTTCATGAAAAATGATAAAAAGCAACGTCATTCCAAAAGACAATAATTGCGAACGTGTTTGTTCAATTCCACCATACACTTTAAATTAAATCGTGATATATTCAGAAACATCGATTTGCTATAAAATTATCAACAATTATAAATGAAGATTGTAAATATATATGAAAATTAGCTCATTAAATGTATAATGTTGGATCGTGTAATATATAATTTTACTGCATATATTAATCTTCATTTTTGATTGTTAATAAAAAAAAGATCGACAATTCGGTATTTTAACACTCCGTTGGTTAGTCGTATAAACTGTATTCTCTAAAAATTTATTCATTCCTTCATTGTATTATATAGCTAGAGGGGCAGATTTGACGTTGAAATCACATTCGTATTTGATTTTTATGAAACGACGATAAAAAATGGTAAAGGTTATTATTACTTGTTGCCTTACATGTGTATATATATATAAATATATATTTATGATACTTGAACGAATTGAATAAAAATTTTATTTTATTTATTTTTAAGTATAAATTTATTTAATAATAAATTAATATGAATTTGTTCAATAATCAAATTTTCTCGTTTTCATAAAGATATTTACCTTGTAAAAAGCTCTGTTGATAATATTAAGTTAGAAAGCAAAAATAAACCCAACTTTTATCATTTAATCTTAAAACATCAATAAATCAATACTTTGGTTTAAAAAACTGTTTATTTACCATTCGTACTCATACCATCAGTTGGTCAAAAAAAAAAGATTCAAAACATTAACGTGAAATTTTCTTTCTAAAACTAACAAAACATCCCTGTATGATAAAACTGCATGCGTAAGCATAATCTAGAGCGATTGCGTAGCGTCGACAGATTTTTCAATTCCCTTTCCCCTTATACACGCAAAAATCCCTGGGGCGCAACGAGTAGAATTATCTCGCCTCCCTTGCTTATCAAGCGAGTCTCTCGCCTATATGTATGTACGAGAGCGCGCGCGCGCGTCTATTTTGCCACCGGGAATGAAAAAAAGAAAAGAGTGAGCACTATGCAAGGGTGTATAATACGTGACCGTCAAGAGACACGTCAAGCTTTTATGTTTTGTTATGAGCTCCGGTGTGTTTCGCTAGAAAAGGGATATTAATGATTACTTTTTTTTTTCTTCTTTCTTTCTTTTTTTAAGAGAAATTAATAGCTCGTGTCGCGAGAGATTGATGGTTAGGATGATGCAAATAACGGCTTGGTTTTTTTGTTGACAAAGGTCTTGAGTAATTTGAACTGTTATGAAAATCAAATGAATCTGTTTGAACATTATTTTTTAATCCTGGATGACAATATTTGAATATTTCTGATCATTTATCACGATCGTGTGAGAAATTTTTATATCCAAGCAAATATCGGATTTTAAAGAAAATTAGTACTTAGAATATTTTATTAAAAATCTAATTAATTCAAATTATTCTCATAAGAGCAGCAAATAATAGAAAATCATTAAAAACGTTTTATACTAATTATTCGTTGAAATTACGGTTTCCCAATTTCATTGATGAATTCTATAGTTCCCATTAGCATTATTGAAAAAATTTCATCAGAAAGATTCGGTTTCTTTTAAGTGGATTTTAAGAAAGAGCTTTCATTAAAAACGATCTTTGTTTGAATGAAAAAACTTTTAAACTTTATCACTCGTAACGCTAAATTTGAAACGACGTTAAAAGCTTCGCATCTTATATGCGACCTGACGGAGAAAAGCTTCAATACCGTCACCCTCTCAGCTCCAAGCTTTCCGATCAACCATCCGATAGATGGAGCCACGGGATAGATTCAACACACAGCATACTAAAGTCCTCATCGAACAAAAGCACGCAAACGCTTCTTCTCTCTCTCTCTCTCTCTCCGTCTGTCTAATTCTGTCTCTTTCTGTCGGTCGAAGCTCGTCTCTCATCGCAGAGGCGAAATAAGGGGGGTACACATATAAAAGCTGCGTTGATAGTGGGGAAATTTCTATCTCGCTTCGACTAACAGAGTTTTCCTCCCCCCGTTACAGGGTCGCCATTGCTCTTCAAATGTTAAGGGAGAAAAGATCCCCAGTCGCTATATAGAAGCCCGACAGGACGCTTCGCTCGTTAAAGTGTGCCAGTGGTTTAAGCGTATTTTATCATTTTTTTTTCTTCAATCTTTCATTTTCACCATACTCACACACGCACGCAACGCGCAACTGTCTTTCTACGCGCGTGTATGTATATCTCTCTCTGAGTGTCTACGTCTATATCTCTAGATTTTCTACTCGGTTTTATTCAATATCCAGATGAAATGCCGACGTCGACGTCGCCGTCCTCGTCGTCGTCGAAACTTTTTAACGACGTAATCGGGATAAAGCTCAAATAACATTTTCAAATAAACAATTCAATATAACCCTTAATTCTTTTGGATTATCACTAAAAAAAAACGATCCGTCCGTTTTTGACCATCCACAGAAGAAAAAAATAAAAAGATTAAGAATACAAGTGTGTTGTGCGTCCACATGTGTTTAAAGGCAATGAAGAAGCTGTGAGAAGCTTTTTTTTGTTAAAAAAAAAGAGCTTCTTGAGGGAAGATTCGTTGATTAGTTTTATTTGAAAAGAGGAGGAGGGTGAAAAGTTTAAGCTGGCTGAGCAGAGGGAGCCGCTCATCAAGATCTCGTATGCCTCGAATGACGGCGAGGTAAAGGGCTTCGTTTATCGTCGAGGACCTCAAACTAGTCAAAGGCTACCTCCGAATCGACTCGCAATGAGCGAGCAGGATGTCGACGATGTCGCCTTTCTGACAGGTCATTATTTTCACCTTTTATATTTTTAACAACCTACAACTTCAAATACACCTTTTTTTCTCCTTTATTCTTCTTTGTCCCTTTGTACAATCTATGAGCGTATATATAGGTTTAGATGTTTTTGAGACGAAAATATATAAAAAAAGGCCTAAAAGATGAAAAAGAGATGTGTATCGGAAAACGATAGTCACCCACGCTTCGGAGATATGTTGATAAGAGTGACGCGTCTCTCTTTTCCTCGCACAGCATCCCAAACTTGTAGCGACGCTTTTCGGAGTTAGAGGGCTTGTTTTTTTTTTTATGGTCAAATAACTTTTCAGCGATACATTCAACAAGATTTTTATCGATTTCTTTTCATGTCGCAAATTGGATTATAAAATATTTCTTTTATATGTCGATAAGTTTCGAGTTGTTCTTTGTAAAACAAACAATTGTTTAAATAAAAATTATTAACAATAAAGATAATAGTCTGACATACATTTGTTTATTGCATCCGTCATAGTTATTATAACACTAGAATATTTATAAGCAACTTATTTATTACTCCGTTTTATTCTTATTTCATTTCATCGAATTCAGCTTTGAGTATTATTAATTAAGCGCGCTTTTATTATTTATTCACAAGCAGGGAATATATAAATTAAACTCGCTTCTATCTCGGTCAAGCGTCTATAGAAACGCTCTTTTCTAAAATACTTGTATTCCAGCAATCGATTTGCGTACCTTTTGCTAATCAAATAATAACTTAATACTCTAGTTTTAAAATTAAAAGCGACATTGACCCATCTCTCAACAATACAGTGAAATTTCATGGCTTTTTGTGGAAAATGTAAGCTTACGTCGGTTTACGTCACACGAAATTTCGGGTTTGACATTGAATAATTCTTAGGTGAACTTGATAAATTTTGTAAGCTTTATTAAATGAAAAATCTATATTTACGTTTGGATAATATTGTCGAAAGAAATAAAGGATTTAAATGCGATTCTCTTTTATCTCGAGATTTCTTTGTTTTAGGAAATTTTCATATTAATGAATAAATTCGCTTTTAAGCATATCAGGACTAGAGCTAGTCGTATATTTCGGAGCGCTCGGCCAATTAAGCTACGAATTTATTCATTCGTTAGCCCTTGAAAGATAAAGTAGACCCCCGGGACTTTGCGTAATTTCAATTTCTTTTTTTTTCCTTCCTTTTACCAACGATTAACCGAAACAATGAGATTTTTCCTTTATTAAAAAAGTCGGAATTATAATATCTCAATATGAGCTCTCATATTTTTAAAGCTAAGCAAATATTGAGATAATATTATTTCAATATTAAAGCCAGCCGAGATTAATGACAGCTCAATTTACTCTTTTCATTTCTCGATTTGCATAAAAAAAAGCATAACAGCCAAAGGTAAATCAAAGTATCGTAAAAAAAACTTTAAATCCACCCATTTATCGGGATATTTAACAAAGAGATGAAAGTCACAGCTCGCGGTTTTCTACGATATGAAAATATGCGCTCTACGCTCTTCATCTATACAAAGCCATTTAAATGTCAGTGAACGCATTTTTGCAGATGGGTCACATAACGTTGCTAAGATTTATGATGCCGCATAAAACTTTTCATCGGATCCTATGCCATAAGACTCTATACTTGCAAATGTTTTTCTTATTCATGAAGATAATTCCGTGAAAATATTGTACCTTCATCCTTTAAATATTTATCGAATGATTTTGCAAACGCCTAGCGGATATCGTTTTCATGAAAAAATTTTCCTTTTATAACAAGTTGACAATATTTTCGAGCAATAAACACCATAAATCAGGATTAAAATTATTCAAGCACCGACACACATACGATTATTTAATTGGGATGTAAAGCAAGTCTTGTGTTAATTAATGGGCTTAACAACTCGAGCTAACGACTTATGGCTTAAACTTCATTACGCATAGACTCGTTAGTTATATCGAGGATCAAGCAAGCCTCGATCTTCTTCGTACACGCGATAGTATCTATTCTGTGCATATGTTTGCGCTACATGAAAATTTACGTGACAATGTATTAACTATAGTTTACGGAATTGCGAATTGATATAATGGATCATCGTTTTGCAGTAGTGGAATTAATTTTTTCTTGTATCACATTGAAAATCAGGGTGACATAAAATGCAATATATATAAAAATAACAAAATTTTCATTTTTTTAAACAATGCATGCTTATACATGAAATTCAAATATTAAAAATAATGAAAAAACGTATGCATCAGGTAATACGATTTTCGACTATTTCACGAGAGATGTAAAAAGAACAGTTTATCAATTTTATTTATATTTATTCATTGTTCGTTTAACTTAAAATGATTTACATTAAATGCATCGAAATAAATTTTTATTTTACACGTAGCTGTTGAATTTTGAAAGAGATTTTCATTATTATTATCGATAGAACGAATCATAAATATCAGCATCACATTTAATTTAAAAATTCAAATATTCTCGAAGAGAAAATTTCCACCTCGCAAATGCATGCATATATCAATAAAGAATAATAGTATTTTGCATCTCTATACAAACCATTCGGAAGAAGAACGTGAATAGAATCACATCAAATAATATAATTCGATATCTAAAACGGAGAAATACTGTCTGATGATAAATGTCGATGCGTTATTATTTTTTTAAAATAAACAATGATACTTCATTTCGATACACAATTAAAATTTTCTTTAATAACCGGTTTAATAATTTTACCGATTGATGCAGCCTCGAATAAAACTTAATTGCAGCCGAGAGAAATGAAAAAGAAACAAGATCGTAAAGAATATCGGAACGATACAGAGATTTTGTATGTAATAGGATACTCGGTAATTGATAGTTTGCTCTTGTGTGTATACATTTACAGTCTATTTATTGCAAGACGTTATATGTTTGCACGGATAATAATGATCTCTCGAATTTCAGATACTCTTTGCTCGGTTTTTTAAATCGAATAAAATATTTTTAATAACATACAGTTTGCGTTTTCGTAATATTGTATGATAATTTTTAATGATTGTTTTTTATCCTCGTTTATAAATGATAAATAAAATTATTTATTTACAGTGTAAAAATTTTCATGATCATTAAAAATATGAAAAAATTTAGTAGCTTTAGTTTATTCAAAATTTTTTATCAGATAAGTATTGAATAACGTTTTAAAAAGTGATACAAGTAAATTCTTAATCAGACTCATACAAGTGCTCATTAAAATTTATTTTAACAATTTTATAATCTACTAAAAGACTTTTTGTACTACAACACTAATGATCTTGAGAACAAGAATTTTTCGTGGAATGAAAAAAGTTCAAGAAGAAAAATATCAGATCAGTAATGCATTGTGTGTAAAAAGAATACTTGAATAGCTTCAATAATTGAAGCACATAAACACTTAATTGAAAAAGAAGTTCACTCAATTTCCTCTGAAAAAAAAGTAAAAAAAAGAAGAAGAAGAAGAGTAGGAAGGAAAAAAGCCTTTCCCTTTAGATTATCTCTAAGCTCTCGAAAGCGCGCGAGAAATTCCAGGCTTTTGAACCTGGCTCTTCTTACCTTACCTTTGTCTAGTATATCGCATTAATTGTCGTCGAGGGTGCAAGACGAAAACGAGGTCGTCGGACATCAACAACGACACGCGGTTCCTCTCTTTCTTTCCCTTTTCCATTCTCTTTCTTCCTTCCTTTTCTCCACTGCAATTTGCCCCTGCGCACTCATGCTTACCCCTTACGACAACGACCCTCTTCTCATTCTACTATACCTGCTTCGCTTTATGTATACATGGAGGGTTAGCTCGAGCTTTTGTTTCATTGTTGGATATATTAAAACAAAAAATAGGGGGACTTTCTTTTGCTTTTCTTCTCCTTTTGGTCTTTTTTTTTCCCTCTGCCTCGGAGTTTTTGTATTTTTTCTTTTTGTGTTTGGTTAGACGACGTACCGATGCGTAACACTGCGAATGACATACGTTGTGGGCTACAGTTTGTTTTGTTCTTTCTTTATCTTTTGACGTTTTAGAAATAATTGCTCATGCCAATATTAATGTTATCTTACATGTTGTCAAAGACATTGTAACAACCGGTTTACATCATAAACTATATAACGTATTGCCTGATTTGAATTCAAAACTTTCGAGGTTATATTTAATTTTTCAACAATCAACAACATATGTTTTACTGCATGTCACTTTGACTTTTAAAAAAAAAGATAAAAAATGCTTGTTTAAATAGAACAATTAAAAATAGCACGTTTGAACCTTAATTTTACAATATTGGTAAGATATTCAAAATTATTTTTTATTACGATAAATTTAACAAATATGTTTACTTGACTCTAATTTTATATAAAATTTATAATATAACATTTTTTTTAAATGGCAACAAATAAAAATTATTGCAAAACTATCTTCTTGTTTCGTAAAAATTATTTCAAAATAAATACCCAAGAATCTCAAGTGAAAAAAGGCAAGTCTGACCGCACCGTGTCGTTTCTACTGACCGATTATTTTAAGTACTCAGAAAATGCGGTTTTTATTATTTTAATTTAATAACGTGCACGCTATTTCATAAAAATGATACTGCATAGATATAAAGTAGTATTATAATGACAAAGAGTTACAAATTATGATTACAAATACATTATCTCATTATCTAAATTATTATTCATATTATATTTTACTGCTGCACATTGATCATCATTGTAACGATGGTAATTTATAAAATATTTGCTCAATTTATTTGAAAATATAACTTAATAAATATATATTTTAGTTTCACAGTAATAATGATAATAAAGTAAACATTATCAATGCAGATCGCAAAACAGTACTTTAGTGAATCTCAGCGAAAAATCGTTTTTCTAAACAATCATAAATAAACATCAAACGCGAAATAAATTTATCGATTAATCCAGCTCATCGCGTTCGCTCATTCAAAAGAAAAATGAGAACAAAAAAAGAAAGAAGGTTTCAGCTCTCACAAATTGCCATTGATGAGCATAATCTAACTGAGCCATTAATGGCATCGTCTATAGCCAGCTTTGCCCTCCTTAACTTTCACCCTTAACGATTTTTTTTTCCTCTCCCGCCCTCATAAATATATAAACCAAATACTAACGCGAGAGCGCATTCACATGTATATCCTTTTTTTTTTTAACGCAGCGGTAAACAAGAAGTGTAATAGAGAGAGGAGGGGGGGGGGGAGGGAGAGAAAAAAGAACGAAACGTAGCATCGTTTCTCTACCCTTGGCGCTTGGGTTCGAAATGCTAGCTTCGACCGGCTGGCCCACTTATGAGCTTTCTCTATCTCTCTTGAGGGGAAAAAGCACGTGTGTATGTCTTTCGATCAATATACGAAAGAGAAAGAAAGAGAGAGAGAGAGAGAGAAAAAAGAGGATAGTAGGAAAGTTTTTAATCTTTTGAATTTCGCTAGCCCGATGATGTCTTCGTTTCTTTTCGTACTCTTTTTCTTCCACATTTTTTTTTCTCTTCTTCTTTTTCTTCGACTGCAGGCACCAGCTCGTACCGTACGTTGCCCCGATTTCGATTGACGTTATTTGCATTTTTAATTCGAGAGATGCAGAACTTGTGCGTTCTTTTTTTTTTCGTCGGCATAACTCCAGGGAAATGTGTTATAAATTTCTTTTTTCTTTCTCTTTTTTCAGCTGAATGATTACCCAAAGGGATTCGTATGTGAGATTAGTTAATTGAAAATCGTTAATGGAATTTTTAAGCACGTAAATTTATTCACTGAATGTACACATTTTTCTCGCACCAAGGCTCAAATAAACAAAAGAGCCTAATTTAAATAATTAGATTCTCTTTTCATTGGATCATATTTTGCAGTATTAATTATGATAATTGAAAATAATTTTTTATAACAATTCTTTATATCATTGGATTTGCTTTTCGATTTTGCTCAATAAAAATTGTATTTTTGCATAATATTTTTCTTTCAAAAAAGCAAAAAAATCACATAAAATTTTTCAAATTTTCATCTCGACGAAAATTTATTTTCTGTTTATATTATACACATTACTGACTGCACTTTTGATTCTTTTAAAGCAAAATAAAATTAAACTACTTTCTAATAATTTAAAATTTAGCAACAAATAAAATGAAAAGTATATTAAAAATTTTTCTAAATATTATCTATTTAGAATATATTTAAATTCCATATTTAATCCGAATGAAATATATTTTTATATCCACTTACAATATTAAACGTATGAAAAAATGTAGCGCATGAAAAAATATTCTGAAAAGAAAAAAGCAATCCAATTAATCTTTACAAGAGAAAAGTCATCTTTTCCTCACCTACATACAACTCCAAGCTGAAACAAACTCCCTTTCAAGTTTTCAAATTAATTCGACATATACACTCGACCTAGCATCAACAAAAAAATAACACAAGCTTCCCTCAACGTTAATGCAAGTTCACGTTAATCGTATAAATAAAAAACGCTGGCAGTGTAGAAAAAAAAAAGTCTTCGATACTATTCATATTACACGTGTCTGTATATACGTATATACAAGATTTGCTCCGGGGGGCATGCACCGAGAGAGTAAGAGAGAGAGAAAGAATCGAGGTCGAGTGCAGTGCGGAAAAAGGGGTGCGATGCGAAATTTTTTATGAACGCGCGAGCGGAAGGTTTCTCCACTTACCTTCTCGCCTTTTTTTTCTTTCTTTTACTCTCTTCCACACGGCTGCTTTTGGGTTTCGTACGATGTCGCAGTTTTTTCAGAATGGAAATGAGTTTGTAATGATGAGGGTTTTGATCTGAATAAAGTTTTAATGATCGTTAAATTTTCTTTTATCTGAAAGTTCAATCAAATTACTTTGAAAAGTGAAAAAAAAAAATCACTGAATACCGAATTAAAAATAGAGGAAAAAATTTAATGCACTGTTAAAAAACTTTTGAATATTTTAGAATTTTTCACTTACTCGTTTTTTCAGACTTGTAACTACTACCGTCGAGTACTTTTTTTTAACGGTGTACTTTTTTTTCACGTGAAATATAATCTTTAAAATTTTTTTTAAATATTTATGAAAGTTAAATTTGATACAAAAAAAAAGGTAGACATGCAGAATTTATTTTCTTTTCTTAGTCAATCTTTAATCTAGCTGCATATATAAAAATGGAAAATAGAAGAATCTATAGTTATGCATACGTAAATAAATGCAGATACACTTTGGGTCATGTAAATTCATGAACCATGCCCGTTATGCTTTGAAAAAAACAAAAAAATAGAACATAAAAATTTATTCTTTTTTCATCTTATTTATATCACTTGACTCTGTGATATTTAGGCATAGTATAAACTGCTATTGTCGACCCGTGCTAACATAAAAATTTTTTGTATTATGAAATGAGATTCGGTTTTAAAATTACGGATTAAAAAACGGTATAAATAATAAAATATAATGAGCAATAGATTAACATATAACGAGCTTAAATTCTTGCATACTTTCGAAATGGTTGAAATAGCTTAAATGGTAATACATTCGTCTCTTGAGTCAAAATTGCTCTCTGGTAGTCCCGTTTTCGATCTCTGACACTCGACTCCTTTTTTTGTCCTCCCTCAAAACTTATTGAAGTCGTAAAGTGATATTCAGTGAGAAGCTTTTTATGCAGATGTCAGATACATTAAAGATGACTCAAATCACTTTATAAGACATCTATATACATAAGCCGCTCTATCTCTGAATTTGCTTTACCGTAAAAAAAAGGAATAAAAATTTGTTTGAAAGTTTTACAATAATGGGATTCTAAAATGTCATCTTTACACTTTATACCATATGAAAATCTTTAAATGTATTACTACATTATTTTTCAGTATTCCTATTACTTGCTATACTGATATTTTAAATTTTCTATTTTTTTTTGGGAGTTTAACATTAATTCAAAAGCAAAAAATATGAATGTTCATCGATAGATCAAAAGTAGATTTTCACTAAATAAATAAGGTAAATTTAAATGTTCTTAAAGTAGTTTTAATGGGATTACTAAAATTGAAAAAGGCTTTTAGTACTACAAGCCTCTCCAAAAAGTGCAAGATAACGTTAAACTAGGTATACTCTTCAGATACGATTTTTTTTAGAAGATTCATTCAAATTGTATTTCAGTTATTGCTCGAGATCATACTTTACGTGCTTACCGTTTTCAATTTATTTTCTTTAAGATAAAATCCTTTTTTTCGCTTGGTACAAAATGAAAAAAAAACGTACCGAAGAAATTCGCTAAAAGATAGTCATTCTTTATTTAAAATCTGTTTTATTGATTAAATGTTGTAATAAATAGATGTACAACTAAATAAGTTACGACGTATTTTAACATTTAAATAATATATAACACATTATCATAAATACAGAAAATTTATTCTTATTTTTAAAAAAAGTAGAAATATATTCAACTTCGTGAAAAAAAATACCTGTTTCAATTTACCATTTCCTAACAGACAAACAATTCAAAATAGCAGAAGCATATACTTTGAGAGTTTACTTAACATCTGAATTTTGGTTTTTTACTTACAAATAATAAAAAAGAATTTTTTCTACGTTTACATTTTTCGATTAATTTAATTCACTACGTTTATTTGAAGATAAAAAGTATATGGAAATACGAAGTAAAAAGGAAATTTGGTTTAAGTTAATAGATTCATCGTTTTTGCAAAGCCAGAACTATCAAACAGAGTTTTTGCAAAGTGTACGAACGTGCTTTAATATAAGTTCAAATTTACATAAACTTTTTACCCATGTTCTTTCCGACCTGAACAAACAAATTAATGTACGGAAGCTCTTGAACACATTGAAAAACAATCTAACGAATGTCTTAAAATTTATTTAATCCTAAAAGTAATATTGAAAAGTAATAATTTATTATTTTTAATTCTCGTTACAGGAGAGGTTAATCCGGGCTTGCACAAGCGCAACATTTACGAGCAAAACGGTGTGGCCGTGTGCTCGCAAAAGCGGGCGCTCTGTGTGGCTACGGTCGTCTTCGCCACTCTATTTGCCATATCGCTCTTCTTCGCCTTGACGGGGATACGAAATGGTATGTTTTTTTGTATTTATTTATTTATATATTGTCCATTTAATTATTGATAGTAAAAACATTATTCGAATATATTGCAGTCAAGGTGTCCATTTTTTAAAAATTTAATATTTAATCTTTCATTATTTTGCTATTGAATTTAAGAAGTTTGTTTGAAATAACTGAATTATTAAAAAAAGCTATGAAAATATTTTGTAAATACTTTCGAAACTTCATGAAAAGGCATTCCGAAAACTTATGTGAAAAATTAAAGTTTTAAGTAGAACAAGCCCAAGTTTGGTAAGGCGCGTGTATGCAATTTTTATCAATTTATTCTAAGCTTCTGGTATCAATTTTTTAACTTCATTTTTCGTTGCACTGAGAATAATGACCTACACTATCTGCAATATCTGAATAAACCAAAAATTTTTTTTTTTATATCGTTTCCTTAGATATGATCGTTAGTTTAGACTTTGAACTTTTAGATTTACTGGTATGTCATTATTTTTACAGTATTGCAGAAATGTTATTGACAAAAATTTGGAATAAAGAAAAAAATTATGTTTTTTTATTTTTATAATAAATTATTAATTATATTGACTAACCATATTTTCACATGTATAATGAAAGATTATAATACGGTAATCATAAAAAATCAATAAAATATGTCATAATTCGCCTGCTCGTAATTTCTGAAATTATCAACTATCAAAGTAATCTTTTAAGTATCGAGTGGAAAGAAATTGTATTAAAAAATTTGTCCATGAGAGCCCTGAAAAAAAAGGTCTCGAAATAATCATGAAACTGCAGCAGTGAGTGAAATTGCTCATGACGTGCGAATAATGGCATAAATTAATTGCTTGGCTTCATAGCCTTTACCTCCGTAAAAGAGAAAGAGAGAGAGAGAGAGAGAGAAAAGCTGAGAATAATTAATTGATGTTTCTAATAAAGACTGCCCTTGCGCTGGAGAAAAGCCAACGAACTTGGAAATCGAAGCGGACGAGGAAAGTGGCGATCCGCTTGCAACAACCGGGGAGGTATTGTATTTTTTCTTCTTCTTCTTTTTCTTCTTTCTCTATTTTTTTCCTCATTATCATTCAACGCACGTTCATACTTCTACTCTACTTTGTCGTTCTTTTTTTCTCTTTTTTGTTTAACTTTTTGTTTTTTTCTACAAAGTCGAGCATCGCATGACAGACTTTCTGTTTTGCATGATTAAACTTACTTTTTAGTTAGCTCATTGTATGGAATTTCTACGATTTCACTTGAGATTCATATTTTATTTACTGTTTTTCTTTCAAGGACTGTTTACGTAAATAATTTTTTTTTGAGCTTTAAATTATTTCAAATTCTCCGCTTTTAATCAAATAAAATAGTGTGAAAAAATTTAAAGAATGTGTTAAGCTATTTGGAGTCATAACAACAGAATATTTAATTGACAGAAAAGAATATTTTTCATTTGTTTTAAATTTTTTGTTTTGCAAAAATATAATTTGTTTTATCAATTTTTTAAATATTTTTAAGCAGAAATCATTGAAATTTACGAATCATAAATAAATACTTTAAATTCTGCTTTCAAAGTTCAACATTAAAAATAAATACGAACATCAAATCAAGTTTATCGATAATAAATATAAATTTTAATTATCGTTACATTTCATAATAAATAATAAAGGCACATTGAACATCATTAAAAAACATATGTTATTTTAAACACTGAAACAAATGTTAAAATACTAACTAATGATATTTTACATCTTTTGCATAATAAATGAACCAATTCACGAAATGCACAAAATAAAACTCTCTGCCTGTTTAATTTAAATTTCCACGTACTGAATTTAAACGCCCACATTAATATAATTTATAATTCACAAAGAAATTTATAATTTACCGATGTTTCACTTTAAAAAAAAAAAAAGAAATAACAGTTACTACGGCATTAAAAAATAATTAATTACGTTCATAAAAATAAAAACTTCATTAGAAAATAAGATTAAATTAAAAAAAAAAATGTTTGTTTCTTCTTATTTGATGAAAAATTGGTACAATTTAACTTTTTGAAGAATCTTATTTACATTCCGTTCAATTAAACTTAGGAACAAAACTTATTAAAATTAGTTTGATTACTTTTTCAGATATCATGTCCAAACTTTATATTACTCGTTTATGGTATTGAATATGTGCACGGCAAGTTTAGATTTTTTCATTGCGATTTATTTGTATTTCATACAAGCAATCGCGAATGCATATATTCGCAAGTTTTGCTACGAAGCAAAATAAATATCTATTTAGTATTAGTGATTTATATATGACTTTGATAGAAACTCAATCAAAGTTAAATAAAATGATTTTGGAGGAGTAAAGTGAAACTTTAATAAAAATTATACAATAATCATCTCTCAAATTATGCAGAGAAAATTAAAATTAAAGTTTTTTTTATTATTTATTATTTTGTTGTTGTTAGCCGAGGGTAATGAATAGTTGAATTTTCAATTATTATTATGTAACTTCAATCGTATAAAATATTTAAAAATATAAAATAAATAAACTGAATCTGTTACTCATTAATAATGAAAAGAGTATAATATAAATATAAAGTATTACGCAATTGAAGATTAAAAATTAATAGCGCGAAAAAAAACCAACTAATCGATAAAATCAACTACACGTATATAATTCTGGTAAGCTCTAAACAACACTCATAAGCTCTGAAATCCAATCAGATCCTCGTCGTCGCATGAATCGAGCAACACTTTTTTTTTTGCACCGGCCGACACAAAATGTGTCAACCAAGCGTGTTAAAGTAGATTACTTTGTATCGAAGAACCTCTTTCAAGCTATACCCGAGCGAATAACTTGACACTCGAACGCTTCTGGTACGCTTAAACGTCTTCTTCTGCTCTTGTAGGTAAGACGAGAAATCAATCGGTAGGCGTTTTTAACCTGCTCGAGTGTAAAAAAAAAGGAGCACCGGCAGCCACTGAAAGCGATAAGCCTTTTATTGTTCATAGTTTCTGATTTTTCAACAGTATATTTCACAAGTGTTATTAAAATTTTCAAGAGATAAATGAGTTTTTAAAAATTTTCTTTACTTTTCCAGTATGGTGCGAAACGGAATATAAAACAAACTAAAATAAAATAGTAAAAATAATCGGCTTTAAAGAAAAATGAAACAAATTCACTAACTTTTAATTACTTATTTTTAATATGAACGGATTAAAAAGTTTGTATGTGCATCTGACTTTTACTGGAAAACTTAAATTTTAAAAACATATCTTAATATAAGAGTCAGTTGAAAGTAGAACGCACAAGTTTTTTTCACGCTTCAATCATTTTGGAACGTATTTATAATTTAATTTTCTTTTTTTTATTATTCACTGTGCAGCCTTTAATTTTAGTTCTATTGTTTTATTTTAAATAACAGATAACAATATGAAGTAAAAATTTTTTTTTATTTTCAGATCTTTCCATGGGATAATGTTAGATTGCCGAATTTCGCGCATCCGACACGATATAATATCACGATTCATCCGAATCTTACAACGCTGGAAGTTAAAGGTAAATAAAATTACATTTCATATTAGTTTTAATAGGAAAACAAAATTACTTAACTTTGATTTGAGTTGTATAACTTTGTTTTAATAAAATTTTAAATTAAAAAACCAACCAATATAGTTTCATACAACTTTAATTAAATATTGATAAAAGATTTAAAATTCATGATTTTCATTTAATTATTTAATAAATTTGAAATGTGATATAATTTATTAATTTTTTTAACGGATTAATTTTTTTGTTTATAGGACAAGTGACGATCGAGTTCTACGTCGATCGCGAGACCAATTTTATCGTCTTCCATAGCAAAAATCTGACAATAAACGAAAAGGTAATTTTCTCAATCATTATTTCAAAGTCAACATGATAAATATTTAAAAAAATGATTGTGCAAAGAAAAAAAATCATATTTTTTTTCTAATACCAGATGGTGCAAGATGGCAAAGGGCGTAGATTAAAGATCGCCAGAGTACTTGAATACCCGAAGCATCAGCAAATTTATCTCGAGCTAGAAGAGAGCAAGTTTCGCAAAAGAGGAAACTATACAGTACACTTGAGGTTCATCTCGAAACTAAAGAACGAGCTCGAGGGCTTCTATCTCAGCAGTTATGTCAACGCCCAAGGCGATAAAAGGTATCTATTCATCATTGTCATTCATAAATCTATCGCTTTTGTCTCATCAATATCATAACATCAATATATAAAAAAAGTAATATTCATTCTTGATTAAACAAAATTTTCATGCATGGAGTTATAAAAAAAGAGTTATTTGATTTTCAGTTCAGTATTGTTTTTTTATGATTTCCGCGGAAAGTTTAATTTTTAAATATTGTACATACATAGTTATTTTAATCTGTTATATATAAAGTTGTATATCATATTTTTAAAAGACAATATATTTAAGTTATTACTAAAAACTTATTACTCTTCCATAACTACAAGTTTTGTATCCAAGTTTTTGGTGAATTTGGGTGAGCTACGTTGTGATAATACATATAAAATTAAAGAGATGCAAATAAAATGATCAGTTCTAAAACGTTTTAATTATACTTGTAAATTTCATTATGCTCTAAATCATTGCAATCGTATTGTTCTTATTTCATATTTTTATTCTAAACGTAAGAAGAAATGTCATTTCAAAGCTATCGGTTCGATTAATAAACATTTGAATAATTAATTTATGAGAGTTAATATTTTTCATGATTATAGAAATACTCATGTATCTTCTTTAATAAACGATATTTCAAAGTCATAAATCTTTGAGGCTTGGATTCTGTTCTTATTTTTGTTAAAAATAGTTGAGAAAAAATACAAAACAATAGTAAATACTGTAGACAATAGTAAATAATGAATAATAAGGTTACATATTTAATTTTATTACAGATAAGTTAATAAAATATTCGAATGTATCAATGACACAATGTTCGTTATCAATGGAAGAAATAAATAATTTAAACACTATTTAATATTTAACACTACTAAAGAGGAAAGTGTCAGGGTATTGGGTCGTCGATTTTGCTTAAATTTTGGGAGATAATTATGAATGTAGAAATTTAAAGAAAGCTAAAATTTTAGACCCTAACGTTAATGTTTCCCTAGTCACAGGAAATTATAGAAAGTTACTGAAAAAGTTATTAAATTTTTAAACGTGCATAGTTCTTTAGCATAAGCAGTTAGAAGCTTAAAACTTTGATAGTACGGCGCGATTCAAACCTATGCTTAAATTTTGCTTAAGAAGCGTTCGTATAGTTCTGTCCTTGTCTAATCTAAATTTTCGTTATTATTAATAAATTATATATTTTTATACAAAAATAAGAGCAGGCCCCAATAAATTTAAGGATATGCAAACGATTCTATTCTACAATAAAATATAAAATTTTCATTAATTTTAGACTTAACTCGAAAACTAATAAAAATTTATATTTTCTCATAGAATATTATAACGAACATTTTGATTAGAATAGAACAGAGCTATATGGCCGTCTCTTAATCGCAACATCGAAAATTAATTTTTAAACTGTGCAGAAATGAATCTACTAATATTAGAGATAAAAAAACAAAATACGACTTAAATAAGCCCATTATTACACTGCGTCTAACACTTTCGTTTGCCTCGGGTGCTAACGTCCCTGTGCAATAATGGGTAATTTAAATCACCTGTATCGTAATATGTTATTTTTAAATGAAAACTGAGCTCAAATCTTTACGAAATAGTAGTTATAGTACATCAAAATATTATTTTTTTCCAAAGTGCTAGAGCAATAAAAACTGGAAAAAATATTACTATTTCGAAAGGATTTAAGCCCAGTTTTCATTAAAAAAAGTTTTAAGCTTCTAGCTATTAATGTTGAAGAACTATGAGCGTTTGAAAATCTAGTAACTTTTCAGTGACTCTCTTTAATTGCATATTACGATGAAAATATTGAGCATTAAGATCTAGAATTTTAGCTTTCTTCATATTTCTTAGCTCTTCGAAAATTTGAACCAATGGGCGACTCCATACCCTGACATAATAAGTTTCCATCTATTTATTTTGAATTTAATTAAAAATTTACAATAATAAAAAAGTTTTATGAATCGTAAGTCGGTTTTTGAAACAATTATTATTTTAAAAATTTGATCATTTTGTCCGCGTTCTCTTATCGTTAGATTCAAAACTATATTAGTTAATAAAATAGCTAATCAAGATTATAAATGTAACACAATAATAATAATCCTCTTAAGATTTATGATCAGTGTAAAAGCGTAAGCGTAATAGTTTCTACTCTTGTTACGAACATTATTTGGTGCCATTCTGTTGCGTGAAGTCTGCATAAGATCCTTTGCCGAGCGCTCTATCACATAAAGTTTACATTTTACGAGGTGAAATCTCACTTTACGAATAGAACGACACAAAGTAATTTTTCTTATACTTCAAATATTGAATTTTATTAGCTTTTCATTATTTTTTTTATATTTCATCATTTAAAAATAGTTTCGCTAATATTGGACTGGTTTAAATAGAATTTATACGTTTAGAATTAGTTTAGGCAATTTAGGTTTAGTCTAAAAAATGTATTTATATAATGATAAACTTTTAAAAATATTAACATCATGTCTTATCAAAATAGATTAGAATCAATTCATTTTCAAATATAAGCTTTACAGTGATAGTTTTTTTTAATAGTTAATAATTTATTATAATTTTTCAACAATATAAATATTCTTTATAAGATTCAAAGAAAGGTCTATATTAAATCTTTTAGTTACTTTTTCATTCTAATATAAAAAAAATCAATAGTTCCAAAATATTTAGACGTTTGATTTTAAGATTTTGAAATGCTTTGTAGCAGAGAGGCTATATTTTTTATTATTTTGTAATAAATTTTTCAATCATTTTTATTGAAACAATTAAAAAGATGATTGTTAAAATTTAATCTTCGCCCTAAAATATTAATTCATGAGTCATTTTATTTTTTAATTAGTACGTTAGTTAATGAATATAATTTAATCGATTATAAAACTAAATAAATTATAAATTAGCTATATTTTTAATTTATATGTGCAATACTTAAATTAAATTATTATTTCGCTTGCATGTAGATGTGCCGCTTGATTTATCATTCATTTTCATTTTCATTTCATTTTCGTTCATCATAATCTTTTTTATTTTGATTTGTTGGTAATTTAGGTATGAAAAAAAATTACATAAAGTTGCGATGTTGTTGGTATTGTATAATTTAATCTTTAAATATATCTCATAATCCATAACTCACAATCAGAATAAAATTTTTAATCGTGTGTAAAAGCTTTTTCGACGGTCATAGGTACCTGGCGACAACCCATTTCGAGCCAACGTATGCAAGATCGGCATTCCCATGCTTTGACGAGCCACAATTCAAAGCAAAATTCAAGGTCTCAATATTCAGAGATAGATTCCACATAGCACTTTGCAACATGCCAATTGCCAACACTGAAGATGCTGGGTTCTACATGGGTACTGGACTCGTAAGTATTAGAAATCCTTTATCTTCTCATCCAGCCAGAAGAAACGTATTACGCACAGTATCTAATGATTTTTAAGAGCACGTTTCAGGCTTCCTTATGTTCATTCTTTAAAATTTTTATCTTTCAATATGCTAAAGGTAAAGTAATTGCATGATACTTTTTATTATTTTTTTTAAATCGATACGAATTTTCAATGTCTTATTTCTAAGTGTACGATCGTAAAAACTTATGTTTTAATTCTTTTAAATAATTAGTTTTGAATCGCATTAAAACCTTAGAAATTATTTTAGAATTAGATCTTAAAAATTTCTTATAAATATACAAATTTGAATACAAATTAAAATCAGTTCATACTTAGATATAAGTCGGTACTCTGCATAGATACTTTTAAAACAATTAAACAATAATTGTAATACTGAATGAATAAAATAGTTTTTGTAATATTTAAAATCTGCAACTAAAACATTTAAAATTAAAAAACAATCATAATATCCGATGATGGGATACGATTTATTGCAATCGTAATGCTAGCCTCATGATAGCAATAAACTTTTCGCAGTTGCGTGATGACTTTCAAGAATCCGTCGAGATGTCAACGTATCTCGTAGCCTTTGTCGTCTGCGACTTTAAGAGAGTTTCACAGATGACGAGGCGCAATGTCAGCGTAAGCGTTTATGCAGCAGAGACGATGTTACCTCAAGCAAATTATGCTGTAAGAACAGCCGCAAGAACCATGGACTTCTTCGAATCTTTCTTTGGTGCTCAGTATCCACTGCCTAAACTAGGTGAGTGTCACTAATAAAGAGTTTACAATAGTTTAAAATGGCTAAAATTTTACTTATTCTAAAGATTATAATCAAATAACTGATATCAATGAGAATTACAATTATTTCAAAGTAAATTTTCAATACTCAGTTTATTCTAATAATCAAAATTTATCCCATTTGTTTTATCATTAATGAAAAGAATAAATAATAAAATATGAATCATTTATTTTTTATAGATTTGATTGCCATACCGGATTTTGCTGCGGGAGCAATGGAAAATTGGGGTCTAATAACTTATCGGGAAACTTCAATAATGTATGATCCAGCTGAAACTTCAGCTGCAGCACATGAATGGGTTGCTGTAGTTGTAGCTCACGAATTGGCCCATCAATGGTTCGGTAATCTTGTGACAATGAAATGGTGGAACGATCTGTGGTTGAACGAAGGTGCCGCCAGTTTCTTCGAATATAAAGGAGTAAACTTCATCTCTCCTGAATGGAGCATGATGGATCAATTTATTCTTGATAAAATCCAACCTGCTTTGGACTTGGATGCATTAGCTAGCAGTCATCCTATCAGTGTCCCAGTTAAAGATCCTTCAGAGATCGAGGCAATCTTTGATACGATAAGTTACAATAAAGGAGCTTCAATATTGTACATGCTTGAAGGATTCTTATGTGAAGATATACTTAAAGCTGGATTGAATGATTATCTAGGAAGCCATGCTTATGGAAATGCGGATACGAATGATCTGTGGGCTGTATTTACCAAACATGCTAATCGAACATTTGATGTTAAGGTTAGTGTTTGAATGTTTAAATTTTATTTTTAAAATAATCAAGTTATAGAAGCCTATGTATTTTGATCATCAATAAGTAATTCTATATAATACCTTTTTTAGGCCATAATGGACACATGGACTAAACAAACTGGTTTTCCATTAATTACGATTTCCAGAGAAGGTAATATTATTACCGCGTCGCAAAAAAGATTTCTGGTGTCACCTCATAACAACGATACTGGAATTAATGAACCTAAGTCACCATTTCATTACAAATGGTATGTCCCTCTAAGTTACTACACCAGCAAAGATCCGAGGGATATTCAAAACGTCTGGATGAATATGACCGACGGTAATGATCCATATAATTTTTTTGTTAGTTTCATAATTTTCAATAACTTAAATTGAAAACATTTTAATAACTTTTCCCTTTTTAGTAACTTTCGAGATACCTCCCGAAGTGGAATACATAAAATGCAACGTTAACCAGACAGGTTTTTATCGTGTCTCCTATCCAGACGATATGTGGGCTTCAATAATTCAAACTCTTCTTAAAGATCATACCAAGTTTAGCCCCGCTGATCGGGCAAATCTCATCGACGATGCTTTCACTCTTTGTAAAGCTGGCGAACTCAATGCTTCTATACCTTTGGAGTTATCTCTTTACTTACTTAATGAAAGGGACTATGTACCCTGGGCAACAGCTCTTAATTATTTGCATTCTTGGAAAACAAAATTGAGTGAAAGCTCAGCTTATAAGCGTTACATGGTATTTCTAAAGAAATTACTTGCACCCGTGACCAAATACGTTGGGTGGAGTGACGATGGTTCACATTTGAAAAAGTAAGTTGGGTTAATTCTTAATATATTCATGAAAAATTAGTATAAAATCCATACATTATTTCTCTATGAAATTAACATCATAGCCTATCAAATAAATAATCAATTTAAATCTTCTAAGATTGCTTCGCATCTCGGTCCTGCAATCAGCGGTCGATGTACAACTAGAAGATGTCGTCAAGCCTGCGAAGGATTTATTCGATAAATGGATGCTTAATGCGCAGAAAATACCTCCAAATATTCGCGACGTCGTATATTCAGCCGGAGTCAAATTTGGTGGTCAAGCTGAATGGGATCATTGTTGGAATACTTATCGCAAAACCATTTACCCCAGTGAAAAGCGTATAATGCTGCAAGCTCTCGGTGCCACCACTGATCCCTGGTTATTGCAGCGATATTTACTTCAAACACTTGATAGGAATCAAGTAAGACCACAAGATGTAGAAGCTGTGATAGCTGCCGTAGCTATAAATCCAGAAGGTAAATTACTTGCCTGGAGGCATCTAAAATCTCACTGGCCACACATTCAGGGTCTTTTCGGTAATGGATCAATTACGATGGGTGGTCTCATTCACGTTGTCACCTCAGATTTCTTCACTGAATATGATTATCACGAGGTACATTAATACTTTTCATTGAAAATATATTTTTAAATAAGTTTGAACAAAAAACTTCTCCAAATAAATAAGCAAACTATTAATTGTTAACTATTTGTTTAGGTAAAAAATTTCTTTAAAGACCTCGATGTCGGCAGCGGTCAAAGAATGTTAGATCAGAGTCTTGAAACGATTAAATTTAATATTCATTGGGTGAAAGAAAATGCTGAGACGATAGATGAATGGTTAATTCATTACTTGAACCAGACGACGAGTTAATCGAGGTAAATTTTCTACTTCCGAAACGATAAAGAAATAAAACACAGATATTTAATCTTCATCCATAAGTCATGATGCGTTAAAATGTTTAAGTAATTTTAGCATTTTTTTCATCGATGCGTTTTATACAATTGATAATAATATGATTGACATGTAAAGAAAGTTTATTTTAAATCGTTTTAACAATATTATACTATTACATCGATTTCTTGATATTCTTTAGATTGAAATTTTTACTTTTACATTTTTGTAAAAAAAAGATGGGTGGCAAATTTTTTACAAATTTGCTACAGAGCACACAAATTCTAATATTCAAATAATTCAAACTTCTGTTCATCAAATTCAAACGACAATGTAGAAATTATTTCTTTTATACCTAAGGAATGTCACGCAATCGACCAATTTACATTGAGTTTGAGACAAAATATAAGCGTTAAAGTCATTTTTGAATCGTTTTATAAAAAAAAAAAGAGGAAAAATTCATACGTAACTCTGTGAATGAAAAAAAAAAATAAAGATCGATGATTGACGAGTAAATGAAGAATGGTAAAGAAATTAAATTAAAAAAAAAATGGATCAATCGCATGTTTATAAAGCGAATGTTCGAGTAGCATATCAAAGAGGAAAATAGTGGCTCCTATAAGAATTTTCAAATTTAGAAGAGGTAATTTAAAATTTGACGACAAAATTCAGGGCCCGGAATAAATAAGAAACAAAAAGTGCAAAGGCGTGATTTTTTTTTTTTAAGATTGAGTAACGATACAAATCGGATATTTTACTACGCTGAGTCTTGATGTGCGGATGATACAAAGATAGCTATGATGGTGACGATGAGATATAGTTTAGATAAATATATGAATGTAGCTTCGTGCGGTGTGCATCATTGTGTGGTGTAAATTTATTAATAAAAAAAAGTGTCTCAAACGCCTAACATTAAAATTTGCGCCCAAGAAGGAATTTTTTCAAACGAATAACTTACAGCTTTATTGTGTTTTTCAAACTTTATTGTAGGTAAAGTAATTAAAGCTCGCTTTGTTAATTGCTTTATCAAAGAGAAAGCATTGAATTTTTAATTTAATGACCTGAGATTTAACAGGTTTTTCAGTCCATACAATCCGATCCACGTGTTTATTTATTTGCCTAAAAATTAAAAATCAATTTATATGAATTTCATTTTTTATAAAAATAGTAAATTTTTACATACTTAATAACTTTTTATAAAATTATTCAAATTTTTAATGAAATTATACGAATAAAAGCAAAATTATTGTTCCGTAATATCGCACAATTGATAAATAGGATAGAAAATTCATTTCGTTTATAAATTTTTTATAATCTCTTTTTTTTAAATTTTATCATTGAAATATAAAATAAGGTATGTGTCATAAAATATAAATGACAGAGATTTTGAATGATATTCGAAGCTCAAATGTGTAATCCGTTCCTTAATTCCTACACCTGACAACACATCAAAGTACCATACAAACACCAAAATCGTTATTTATCATAGCTGCTGACGATTGAGAAAACAATCATTTCTAATAGTTAGTTAATCTACTTTTTCACTGTATACTTCCTATAAACTTGATACAATTTCCATTTTTCGATGAAAGTCAATAAATAACGTTTACACTGACATAAAAAAAAAAAAGTTCTTCTTGATGGCGCTGCAATGTGAGAAATAATATATATAAATATAAATATTCTATATACATAAAGCGAAAAATCCTATGCCGTTTAAAGAAACGAATTCCTGTCCCCGTCCGCTTTGGAAATATTAAGAGAACGAGAGGTACGAAATTAATAATTGTAAAGCGATATATTGCCGCAGTTCGTCTCTTTTTTGTACGATTTCTTCTTGTATTATCTATATAATATCATCTCATTGCTATTTATTATTAAAATTATATTCAATTTAAAAACCAAAAAAGATAAAAAAAAAACAGAAATGTGGATTGCTCGTACGATTTTCGATTTAGGGGAATCGCTAGAAAGCTCCGACGATGATATTAATCAAACCATACCAAAGATTGAAAAAAAAAAATGATATTTAAAACACTGATTAAAATTTTGCAAAAGCTAATGTAAATTTTGAAAAAAAAAGTATGGGATGTTATTTTTCTTGATTAATGGGCAACAAATTTTCACACCTCGACGCACAGTGAACACAAAAAGATAATTTTTTTCGCATTGTAAATATACAAGAGCAACTGTATGTAAATGTGTACTGAAAAATGTCAAATAATAATCTAACCAATCATGGACGCTAACTGATAAATGTCAAACAAAATGCTCGTAACAAAATTATATTTAAAATTTTTTTAATCTAATGAGAAATCAAAATTATTAAAATTCTACTGAAATAATTCTAAAGTCTTAAAATATCTGTCTGGCACTTTTAAACAATATTTCAATTGTTATTTAAAACAAACATTAAAAAGGTAATTACATTGCCCATGATTGACTTAATTAAATAAATAAATAAGAATTAAATAACCTTAAGAAAGTTCCAAAGTATTTTCTTCCTTGGATCTTTCCTTCATACACATACACGCACGTCCTAATGTCGAATCTCTAGATTTTGATATACGCTCTGATAAAATATTGCGAATTATAAAAAAAAAAAAAAAAAACGAATCGACGCACAAAAGATTTAAAGAAAGAAAATAAAAAAAAGTAAATGAAAAAATAAATGTAATCTTTCCCTTGAACATTTGTAAATAGCCTATTTTTTCACTGAACAATGTAATACAAAAAAAAAGTAAAATTCCTCATTGAAAATCGTTGATGCGAGTGCGCGAATGTAATGATACTTGTACCGAGGAAATAAAAAAAAAAATATTAATAATTACGCGATGTAATGGGAAGCGATTGGCCTACTATTACGGTGACTATTATACTTAATTAATATAAAGGCAAAAAATGTATGAAATGTAGAAAATGAAATAATTTGAAGAAAAAAACCACAAGAGAAAGACTAATTTATAGTTTTCTCAAGTCCGCTATAAATTTAGCGAGATTTAATAATTTTCGAGGTGCTGCCGTCATTAACGAACTAGAATCTCGATGTAATTAGTTTTAATTTGTTTAGTTTCGTATTAACTTATTTGTTGATGTATATGTACATGTTAAACTTGTTTATGTTTTTTATTTGTAAATTAGCGAATTATGTCATGTTCGAAACGGTGTTTATTTCATATCTTTGTAAACAGATAAGATTAATTTTTCATTAGATAAATCAATTGTTTTTAACACAATCCATCTTCGTTCTTATTCTGTTCAACGATATTTTTATAAACTATCAGTATTTTTTTCAACTTCGATCCAAGATAATAATTAAATCCAAAACACTGATTCGAACAAATGAATAACTGCCATAGAGCCGTTCTTTCTTGTGAATACTAATGCATATATACGTTTGATCATTAAATTTATCAAATGGAATGACGTTTTTTTAATTTAAGATTTTATAAGCTAAATCGTACGTATTAATAAGTAGATAAAAGAGAAGCGATGAAAAATAAAAAAAAAGAAAAGTCGATTTTCAATGTTCGATGCCAAAACACTGTCGTATTTTATTATTTAATCTATATACTAAATTTCATAAATAAATTTTTCGTCCAAGCGAATAAACCAAAGAGGAAAAAGTAATTAGGCTTCTTTATGTCTTTTTGCGAGTCGAGTAAAAGGGATTGTAAACAATCGCAATGCGAGAGGGATAAAAATCACAAAAAATTTAAAAAAAAAAAATAATAATAATAATAATAATGCGGATATTCACACGTTAAGACTGGACACCAGAGTAAGAGTTGATTATTATTATATATTATAAATTATAGTAGACGTATATATATACATATACGAATATATATGTATTTTGTGCAATCATGAAACGGAGCGAAGGGTTTCTGAGTATTAAACTACAGTATACATATTATTAAGTAAGTTTAACGAATCAGAAGGGGCAAATACGGAATTTTAAACGTTCGAAAAAGAAAAGAAAATTTATTTTGTAATGGTTAAAACTCGAGATTTTCAAATGAAATTTATGATTCTCACCGTTACAATGTAAAACGTATGATGCTTCAAAATGCTCATAAGATATCGAATTTCTAAATTTCATATTGTCTTTTTTTAGTCAAATTTTATGACACAGTTGATAGTACATTTTTTAATTCCATAGTTGATATTTTAAATATTAATAGTAGTTGAAATCTTAGTTTAAACTTCGCTGGAATTATTTTTAAATTATAAATATTTTATTTTGCAACTTAAATTTTTAAAAATACTGACAATCAGAATTTTATTGCATGAACAATGAAATTTAGAAATTCTCTTTTGATTAAAAAATGTGAGATTTTTGAGAAAAAAAGAACAGAAAAATGAACGTTTAAAATTTTGTAATCTACCGTAAAACATAAAAAAAAAATGGCGTAATTGAACGGTAAGAAATAAAAGAAAGCACGCCGATTCTCGCATAAATCGCCCAAACTTCTAATTAAACACTGTGAAAATAAAAAAAAAAAAAAGAAAATTACCTAAAACGTCGGCATGTAATCGAATGTCGAAGCGATGGCCGATGCTCTCTATAATGTATAATGTTGTAATAGATATTTTGTTGTATGAAAGAAAAATGAAGAAATGAATAAGAAAAACTGTAATAAGAAAAAAAAAACTATACAATATATAAAATGAACAGTGCTACCGAGACATGTACGAGCGTACAAATTAAATATATATAGATTATATGTTTAAAGTAAAATAGCCTATTCATTTAGATCCCTTCACGTCTCTTTATCCTTTTTCTGTGCATGTAACGACGAAAAATTTGGGTTTTTTTTATAAGCAGGAAAATTCATTTCAAATTTTTTACTCATTACATCAATATAGGTTTTTTTCTTTTTTCGCAATGAGAATATTTTAAGATACTTTTAACGATCTATGACGTTATGAAAAAATTGTATCCTTACGATTTAATAATTGATTTTATTTTAAGTTATGAGCTATTATTCTAAGATATATTTTTCTACATAAAATTATAAAAAAACTGCACCTGTTACGTCTAAAGTTTTTTTTTTAAGTTTTGAATTGGCTTATCCAATTTTAAGATTTTTTGATAAACGTTTGCATTTGCTTTATAATTGCACCATTTTAAAATTAATCATTATAAAATTTTTTTTTAATTATTTTTATTTTATTTTATGATGGTTCTAATATATTTTAATAATATAAAGTTGAGATAATAAATCTTTCGCATAAGAACATTTTTTTTTTGCATTTAATGTTTTCTGATAATTTGATCGAAGTGACTAAAACTTGGAAATAATGAGCAAGTGTTTAATGAGACATTAATATTCTCAACTCTTTAAAATGATTGAGTAGTGCATTTCTACGCAAATCATTCGAGAAAAATATCTTTTCAGAACAAACCTTCGAAAAACAAATCTTAATTTTTTAAAAGAAAAATTTTGTAGGTTCGTCGGAAGAAGGTCAAAGATATAAAATGAAAAAATAATTAGCGTTTTATTTTCAAAAAATTCATTAACATTTGCAACCCAAATCTCAAATATTCTCCTTATTAACATTCTTAATCATAAGTTAACTATAAGTATTAATGATTTAATGTTTTAAGTATTTAATGAAATCAAATTAAATGAATTATAAGTAAGACAGACGAATTCAATGTATGTTTGACATAACAATATCTTGATACTGTCAAACCATCATTTTTTTCAGAAATTATACAGTGGTGAGTACTATGCGTGGCATAACCCCTGGCTAGTCTGTCTGAATTTAATTGTAAGATTTGCATTAATTTTTAATAGGAAGTACGCAATTAAGCTCGGATGCAATAATTGCAAATTTTTCACAATATAATTTTTCTAGTTCTAATAAGCTGATATTACCATTGATTTAGCTTTCTTAAAAATAATTATTAAATTTCGAGACAGAAGAAGCTCCTGCTCGATAATTCACGTTGTCTTACCAGTTATCAAAAGGTGATCAGTGGACATTACTGATTTTCCTAATTTATATATGTACTTTACATAATTATCAAAATACGCTATTCGTCATGAATATAAAAATTTTTTTAAATGTTCTTATAATTTAGAAAATAAAATTCTGATAATATAGATTTATAAAAAAATGAATAATTTAACAATGTATAAAATGATGTAATGGGATTAAATAAAATTAGTTATATCAAACCCAAACTAATCACATATAATTATACTTCCTTCCTCCTCTCCCAAAACTATAAATTTGCACTTACTGACGAAAAACAATGTTAGAAAGAAGGCTATAATCATGAGAGAGCAAGTACTAACGACGTCATCACTGCTTAGCAATTGAACCCAACTATACTGTGCATCAAGGTTTAATGACCTTCGTGCGAGGGCCATGAAGATTTTTGAATTACGATATTAGTCTAATTTTAACTGGCGTCGAAGGTACCGCTCTTAGAAAGTCTTTAGCCAGGTATATTGGACGAATTCTTCATTGGAACTTAATTACTTGTAAACACAATAAACAGTTCAATGAGTGATTAGGGTGAAACAGAAAGATAATATTTACAATTTTTATATATTTATTTTTCAAAAAAAATTTAAGTTCAATCCCAAAGTTATTCATTATTTATTAATGTTTTATGTTAAATAAATTTGTTTAAAAAAAGTTAATTACAAAATATAAAATTTCTGTGTATCAAAAATTTAAATATAAAAATGTGTCATATATTTTTGTGAAACCTTTTAGAATGATGATGATTATAATACCGTAATTTTGAACTATTTAAATACAGATTGATATTCTTCAATCAATAAAGATTAATTAAAAAACAAATATAAAAATAATCCCAGAATCCTTTCGTTTTTAAAATAATAAACAAAAACTGAAAGTAAAAAATTTTTAAAAACTGATGCAATATGTAACTCAAAAATTGCGCGAGAGTTAAAAAGAGTGCGCAAGCGCAGTAAATCATTGGAGCTATATGTTAAATCTCAAGAGATAAGAAGCTCTCTGCTACTTGTACCGCGCGGCCATTTATGTCACGTGGTGACGTTATGACTAACTTCGTTAAAGTTATATAGAAAGAGAGAGAGATCGGCGAAGGCCGAATGGTGGCGGCGCTTGCTATCTTTATGTATATGTATATATTTGTTGCTTCGGCGTATTATTGCTATATAGAAATATAAGAGGTGGGGAGCTAAGCCCGTCATCGTCCATGCGTACACATACACATCTTCAGTTTAATTTTTCACTCGCACGTCTGTATACTTATGCGCACATAATATATATACACATGCAAATTTTTTTTTGGCCTTTTCAAAATTATTTAAACTTTGCCGCGCTTTTATCTTTCGAATTTTGTTAAAAAAAGAAAGAAGTTTGATATTATTAACCGGAGTTACTGTCACTTTTTACCTAATAATTTAAGCTCACGTTTGTCTATTTTGTTTTCACACTTGGAGCCGCGTAATCTCGAAAGTTTCCGAGACAGCAGCAGTGGTCTCACTTACGTACACACATATCGCTAGTACCGCTGAAGCAATAGCAGAAAGAAGATTATTTGTGCGTTCTCATCTTGCAAAGTGTTTTGTTGTTTTTATTTTATTAAACTTTGTTTTTTGTGTTGTTTGAAAAATAACAAACAAATTTTTGTGAGAAAAATGATGGAAATCATTGATCTACCGATGATGCATCCACTCTCGCCCGGAAGTGCAGAGTTACCCTTACCGAGTGTCAAGAAAGTTAAAGTTTCAAAACCACGAATTATTTCAGTAAGTAATCACAAACTTTCAAATACCTAACAGCTAATTACTTTGGATCTGTAAAAAAATTCAAATAACTGGAAGATATATGGAAAGCCATGATTCATCGGATAACGATTATGGGGCTATGTGCTGTTAAAAATTAAAATTTACTTACTTCCACTGAAAATAAACATAGGACTTGATAAAAAGTTCATTTTTGCATTGATAAGTTGTTCGCTCATATCTAATTTCTATTATTTCCAGTTTGCGTAAACAATTAACGATCCATTCTGCATATTTTCTTTTTGAATTTTTAAAATTCATATATCAATATAATCTTAAAAATTTAACGATTCAAAACATAGTAATAAATGAAATTCATCGAAAAAACGATTTGTATCCTCAAAATAAACGATAAAATAAATGATTCACCCAAACAGTAGGCATCTTCATAAATTCAAATTTTGGGACATTTATGTTATATTGTTATCATACTTAGCTTCATCATATTTTATAAATGAAATTTGAATTATAAATCTTTTGAAAAAATTAATTCTAGTGCCAAAATTTCAACTTATTGATTATCAAAATACTAACAACAAACAAATATTCAATTAGAATTAAATCAAAGCGCCTGGTGCTTTTAGCGCATAGTTCGTGCTCCAATTTGACATGATGTTAAATAATGTGTCAAATAGCCTTTATTGTGTACTTAAAAATATATAGCGGAGAAAACTATTCTTCAAATAGCTTTGATTAATTATAATTTTAAAAAAATAATTTATATTTAATGAAAAATTCTTATACATACTATTGCATATTTATAACATCAAACTTATTATTGTTGTTTATAAATAATTGATTAAAATCACTGCACTTATTTATTTTGAAATTTCTATATCTTTATGATACTGCACTAAAGGTGAATTATTATCTTTATTAAATATTTATATCCTTGATCAGTGCAGTTCAACGAACATTATTTTATTTTTCATAAGAAAATAAATAAATTGTATATTTTTTAAAATTCAAAAAGAAATTCGTTGAGGTTTTTGTTGAAACAAATGAAAGTGATACAAGTGATCATTTTTCATAGACGCGATAAATCATTGATCTTTATTGACTAATAAAGAAAACTATAGTAATGTAGTAATCGAGCAAAGACCTAACCTCAAATCGACAAGTCACTAATTCGAAGAGAGAATTATAGCCGTTACTCCAATGCGGATATTTCCACATGCTTTATAACGAAAGAAACTACATAAATAAATGTTAATATTTTGTTTATTATATTTTTATCGTTAAATTTCGCTTAAAAATAGTTAAACATATGTCAATAGCGGCAATAAACGCTCGCTTTTATTTTAATTGACCGTTTTAAACGAACTTGTTAATTTTTATCTAACCGTAACATATTCACATAGATAAGTTTACGTTTTACTTTTAGCTTACAATAATTGCGTCACTTTTAAATACAATAAATTTCGTTTATTTTTCAACTATCGTCAAGTATATCTCTGAAAAAAAAAACTGATCAAACAAAACGGTTCCTAATCCTCCGCCCCCCTCCCCCGTCTTCGCCGTTTTATTTTTCTGTCTCGATTTACCTATTACAATTAAAATTATGTTATATATTGAATCTTATCGTCGCTTTATCCACTTGTTTGTATACTTTTTTTCACACGTTTCACATGTGCACACTTGTAAAACCAGTTTAGAGAAGCACGATTAAATTTTTATAAATATATATACCGATTATTTTCATTCATGACATTCTTAAAGCCTCTTTTAAATAATAGGCAAATAAGATGTTTTCAGTCTTGTTTTTCCTGAAAATTTTATTCACATACTTTTATTTTAAACGAGTTGTCCGAACGACTTAATTAATTTTTTTTATCATAACATAAAAAAATTTTATTTCAAATAAACATTCCTAATAACAATTTCTAAACTGTATATGTTACACGTTTAGATGTAATTTTAAATTGGCTTTTAGAACATCTATCGAGAGAAATCATCATTGTTTTTGAGGAATTTTACCAAACTACGCAGGATTTTAATGTACAAGACGAAATCATAAGTGATTAAGATACACAAAAAACTTAGCTTTGAACAGTAAGAAAGACTAGCATGATTTTATGAAAAATCCTTTTCAAATTTTTTTTCATAAAACGTTATTTTGTTATTTATAAACAGAACTATAAAAAAACAATTTTTTTACAATGAAAATATATTTTTAAACTCAATAAGTTTAAAAATATATTTTTAATAAGTTTTCAAAATATCCTGTTAAATAGCTATGAAATTCATGCTTAAAATATTCAGAACTGAAAAAAAACAGGAATTTTGGAATACGAATACAGTTTGACGAGAGAGAAACTTGTCGAGTGAAAGCTTACCAAGGAATCTTTAAAAGAGAATTGTCCCCACGGCGATCGGACTTTGGTAGCGCGAGTTACCAAGTACAGAAAATTTTTAATTTAAGGTTGCAAGCAATCTAATTAAAAGCCAGCGAAAAAATCTATCAATGACTTTTGAATTTTTAATACAGCTCGATTCTAACCTGATATTTTTACTAGTTTCTTTTTATAACAAAATATGCGCGGCTCTCGCCGATCGCTTATCATTATCGGTATCACCTGAGATTTCATTAAACCTAATTGAATTTGTTTCATTATGCCTAATTGAATTTAGCATTGCTTATGAAAAAGTATATGAAAAATTATTCAAGTACTATTATTAAAGTGGATAAGAATTAATCTGTGCGTGAACACTAAGTAATGCATACAAATAATGTTAATTAGTAGCCATATGAAGCAATAAATAACTAATTCTTTTTTAAACTTTTATATAATATTATATACAAAATTTCAGATTTTGTAATTTTGTATATGTATAATATATTTGTGTTTTTATGTTTTTTTTATTGTTTTTACGCAACCCTGGTAAAAATTTACTCTAGATCTGTCTAGTTTTTTATGTTAAATAATCGAGGCCTCGATAAAACTAGACAAATTTTCTACCAGGTAATGATTCGAATTTTCAAAATAACCAAAGTAATTTTTTTTTCAAATCTCAGCCCAATCACTTGTTAATAAATTACGAGCGTGGTTCTACTTCAAATTATAGACTAAAGACTACCAGCAATACAAATTTTGAACGTTTGCTCTTCTATCTTCGCGAAATGTCTAAACATCACTGAATTTTAGATTATAATTTTCATTTTTATAAAACCTTTTTTCATAAATTTAAGAAAAATATAGTTTATAATTTAATAATTTTTAAATGGCTTTTATTTATTAAATATCTGTATTTCCAAACAAAGTATAATAGTTCTAAACAAATTTTTCATTAATTTTTACATACTGATATTTAAATGCTGCTTTTATTTTATTATCTTAATGACTTAGAAAATTTAAAATTCAAAATTTCTTCGCCTAATCATGTGAAAAAAGATAAACTAAAAAAATTTAAATGTAAAAGGAATTCAAAGCTCGCATAAAACTTATAAATATAATATTTTTTTTCCATTCCTTATCTAGAGAATGTAAAATAGATTGTAAAATAAGTAATTTCTTTCCTATTAATATTATTCACGTGAGCATTGTTTAACTAATATTTTAATACAGACGTAGTGGTAAACAATACCTGTAATAGCTGTGGTATCGCGTTTAACTTCGTTAATTCAAAGCAATTTTATACAATTATTTAAAAAGGTTATTCAATTTGGTATATTTTTATAAAATGTAATAAAAATAAAAGCATACATTAAATTTTATATATATATAAAATAAACCATTAAGTTTGTAAATAAAGCCAAAAAAAACGCATTAATTTTTTAATTATTTGCTTTCGTATCAAGAGTTGTAAAAACTTCAAATGATTTGCTTGTGAGTTCACGTTCATTAACTTTTTTACGTGAACTTCCTCGTTTCTCGCAAACAAGTTTTGCCTTTGAATACTTAAAAAAATCAAAGTCCAAGTTGTACCTACGTATAATCAAAACTCGAGACTCGACCATGAACAGATCGCCGAATATCCTTGTATACTTGCCTCTCTTGTATTTTTAATGTATATATACTTACATAAAAGTATATAATGTATATACATAACTACATAAGAGAAAGAAACAGAGGGTCAGCAAAGACAGGTCGGTAACACGATTTCAAATTGAAGGAAAAGTTAGTCGTCATTTTATATATATACATATGTGCGTCTGACGGAAGATTTTAATCTTTTTGGAAATATATAAATACACATGTGAGTGTGTAAGTGGATATACAAATATATACTTACACGTGTGTATACATGCGTATCTACTGATAAATTTTATTCTTTATAAAAAACATATCCAAACTTATTTATGTAGCTGTGGTGGTAATCAAGAAATTTTAAACCAAATATTGTTTTAATTTACGAATATTTAAAAAAAGAGATTTTATAAATAATAATACTGAAAAAACAAAATTTAATCAACCATCGCCCTCAATTTAAAAAAAAATAATATCGGAGGAAAAATTACTATTTTAGATAGAAACCATGGGACACATACTTTATTTGTATAAAAATTAATATTTTAAATAGTAAAAATAGTCAAAATTTAGATTTTTTACTATATATATATATATATATATATAGCAATTTTTACTATTTAAAGAAGTGTAAAATGGACACTACACCTGTACTTATAAACATTAACTTTCTTTCCATTTTATTGTTTAATTTCCAGAAAAGAAATGCATAAATTTGTAATATGTGCCATGATGATTATTTAGTTAAATTTTCAAATAAATTCATTCATTAGTTTTTAAGATATTTGGATTTCAGCTACAAAATCAAAAAATTTTAATAAATAGTATTGAAACCCGAAGTTCTCAATAACTTATAAATGAATTTATTTGAAAATTTAACTGAATAATCTTCATGGTGCATACTATATAAGCTAAAGCATTTTTTTACTGAAAATTTTGTAATAAAATAGAAAGATAGCCAATATTAATTAGTACAGATGTAGTGTCCATTTTACATTTCCTTAAAATAGTAATTTTTATAGAAATAAAGTATGTCCCACGGTTACTATGTTGAATAGTAATTTTTACGATAAAATTTTTCTCCGTGATAGGCACTTAAAGGCTTCGATATTTCTTAAGGTCCTTACTTTCTCCGGAAACAATTTTATGGAACATTCATCATTAGTAAAATAAAATTAATATTACAGAAAGAAATATGTAGAACCAAAAAGACGCGGAACAGTCAGAATTAGTAGATTCTTTTATTTAGAATTCAAATATTTAACTTTACCTATTTAGGTGAAATTGTTAATATGATGTATGAAGTCTATTTGCTCTCGAGATGATAAAAGTTATGTTTTTGCTAAATTTTTTCAACGATTTTTGCATCAATATTTATAATACGTAAAAAATATATATATATATATATATATATATATATATATATATATATATATATATATATATATATATATATATTTTAAAGAACAAATATTTAGAAATGACTTGGGGCTACTTCTAACCGAAATTGATTTACATCATTTCTTTTTCTTTGAACTAAAAATTTTACGTAATAAATTCAATGATATTATAAAATTTGATATCGTAATATATTTTCGATTTTTTCAAACCTCAAATCTACTTTCAACTGATTAAATTAATTTTTTTTTAAATTCAGATTTTATCACTTAATCATGCACAATATAGTTATTTTGCGCACGGAATTACAAATGGATTCCTTTAGAAATAATATTTATTGTGGTTTTATTGCATAATAAAAATTTGAGAATCAATTTTGTAAATAATTTAATGTAGTATCTTCTTATACAGTATAAATAGTCATTTTAATAACTGATGAATACGAATAACTTATACATACAAGGAAATATTTTTTATGTAAATTCGTTTATTATTCATTGCGACCAGGAAAGATTTATATTTCACAAATAATATTATAATGCCGTAGATTAAAAACTTTTTTCATTAGGTTTCCAACAGGTTACCATTTAATCATATGATTAAAATACAATAAAATTGAAAAAAAAAAGCTTTTTACGAAATCGACATAAGATTAAAAAATATAAAATATTCAAGGAAAAGAAAATTAGTATCCTTAAGATAAGTTACAGGTTGCTGAATATACTTATCCTCAAATTGTGTAATAATTCATACAGACATTTTTAAGTTTAAGTTTTAATATTAAAAAGAAACGCAATTTCCGCTCTTTTATCAAACAATAATCGATCTTTGGAAAATTTCTTTAACAAGTTTTAACCAAACTCCGGACGTATAATCATACTAAACAATAATTTATATTCAGAATTTTCTATAGGAACCTAAAAATAATCTGAAGAGTATTGGCACAGAAATAATTTTAAAAAGCAAACGGCCTGATAAGAGATCGTACGATTTTTTTATGCGTCACATTTTTTCTCCATTGATAAAAGAAGATGAAGACAGATATACGTAATACACAACAAGAAGAGAATTCCAAAGTCAGTTTCTATCTGCTGTGAGTGTGAGCATCGTGTGCACGAGTTCATTTGAATTTGTTTACCAATTATTCTTTTTATTGTTGGTAAATTAAGAAAAAAAATCATTATTATCGTATCCTTGAAGATACAATTTTTCGCAACTTTTATAATTACGTTCTTATTTTCACAAACTGTGATATACTTGTTTGCTTAAAAATATTTTTCTTTACAATGTTGTATGGTAAAATTTTCAAGATTTTTATGTATAGATGAGTTCCATTAAAAGTAATCGATTATGCTGATGTAAATTACACAATTTTTTCTTCGTCTTTTTTCTAATTACGCGAGACTTCCAGAAACTATTAAGATTTTCTGACGTCATGTCGTACAAATTTTTTCGACCTTGACATTCATACTTATTAAATTTTTTGCACTTCGCGTTTCGAAAAACTCGATATACAACAATATTTGCTTTTGAAAATAAATATTTTTTGGTTCATCATTTTTTATCTCGTGTTTTTATTTTTCTATTGTCAATAAAAATCTCGCCGTGGTAATGCAAATACCGGCAAATACTTATGCAACGTTTAGCATATATTTTAAAATAAAAACATACTTTGGAAGACTAAAAAAAATCATTTTTATCACAACAATGCAAACAAAGTGTTATCTTTACAATACAGAAACTCGTACTTCGGCTAAAATTATAAAATACTTATTATTATGACTAACAATATCTATAAGAAAAATTGCGTAAGATTTTGCAATCAACAAAATTGAAAACAATCGAAAATCTGTGAACTATATTTATAAATAAATCGATGAATTTTCATGATTTTCAATCAATAACGAACGAGCTGTTTTGTAAATACGTTAAAAAATAAGGATAATTTTACGAAACGAATATTACACGCGGTGAAGCGAGATGAATTTCTACTTTGCCGGTGCGTCGATAAAGCAGGTACATAAGCAATAAAAAAGACTTGATTTTGTGTTTCTTCATTGTTGCGCTGACTGGCGCTAATTTAGCTATCTGACGATACGAGCTTTATCGTCAATCAACAGTCGTAACTTTGACCCTTACTCAATTTATGTACTTATCGTCTGGATGCGAAAATGTGGATACATTTGTTTGATAGAAAAATCTCTTTTTTAAATTATTATTAATTAATGTGTATTATCGTAATATATATTTAGTTTTTAGAAAAAAATTAAATATTTTAGCTACACAGCAACAACTTTTTTTTTTAAATATGACAGAATATAGGCGAACGTAATTAATTGATCTCTACGAGAACAAAAAATATTGTATTTATAAAACTACAACAATCGAAAATAAAAACAAAACTTGCAAAAAATAATGAAAAATTCAAATAAGTCCAATATATAATAAAAAGTATAAATTAATTTATTAATGGAATTAGTTAAAGTTAAAAATAATATTGAACTACAAATGCATGTTTATTCATGTATACTACATGTTTTTAAATATCATAAGGAAATAATGTTATTTAAAAGTCTTAGTTTATTATACAGGAGATTAACAGACATGACCTCATCGTGGCAATATAAATATTTCAAGCAATTTTATTTTCTTTTAAACATGAAAAAAATTATTAAAAAAATTTATTAAAATATCGTATGCCACAAGCGTATGCGTAAGTACATTAAAAATAAATATACACCGATGCAATGTCACAATTGATGCAAATTCTGCGATTGAATATATTTTATAGCTATATATACGCGCGTCTGGAAGTAAAAGAAAAAAAAAATGTATTAAGACATTTGTAAGCGTGCAATTGAGTGCACTCAAACGCAATCCTATACATCGATGCTCACGCGTGATTTATCAAAATGGGTCAATCAGCGACCTTTGGGAGAACGCGCGTCGATTAATTTATAATATGCACGAGTGCTTTTCTTTATTCCAGGAACCAAAGTGGATCATTTTTAGGCAATGGACGAGCTACTTTCAATTGTGTACAAAAACAAGTGAAAATAAATCAAAATTTATATCTTATTGGTCTCTTTTTTTATAATTCATTTATATCAGATATTTGCAACTGTAAAGTACTATGCACTGAAATTTCATATAAATATTTAAGCTCAAAGTTGTCAATTGTTTATATGGAGAAAAATTTTTTTAATAAAAATTACAATATTCTTAGCACAGTTATCATAAGCTACCCTTATGGCTAAAAATCATGATTGTTCATGTACGTTTATTTACATATTATTTATCGCACGGAGCATTTTTCTCTCGAATTTTAAATTACGCGTACGATAAATTATTGTATTAATTATAAGCGACCAGTGTGCATCGAAACCACAATTCGAAATTCTATTGTACGTATTCCTTATGCGACTGTGTTTTTTCTTTTGATCGCGAGAAAGCGAAAATTTATCGTGGCTGTTACGCAATTTTTTCGCGCGCGCTTCATTGCACCAACTAAAATTATAATACATTAGTATTTAATTGTTGAATAAATTGTACTTGTGCACGCATTACTCTTCTGTCGTATGACACTAAAACGCCACGATTTCTTTTTCTCAATTTTTTGCTTGTTTGTATTCCAAAAATTTATTTAAAAAACTATTTAACACTTAAGTAACTTTGTTTTTGAAAAGCTTTGTAACGTTTTTTTAATAAATACTTATATTATTTTATTTTTAGAAATAAACAAAATTAAATAAAATGCTTGTAAGTAAAAAACTTAAGAATAAATAAGGAGAATTAATAACTTTTATCTTGGTACATTTGGTTTAGCTTATTCTACATTTAAGTAAAACTAACGGAATTTTAAATCTAGAGATGCTTCCTTAACTCGAACGTCCAAATAATTTTTACCTCTACGATACGAATGAAAATTTACTAAAAAATGCATTTATTCAAGAATAAAAAAACATCTTCTAAAACGTTATAAAAATATTTCTCGAATCACGAATAACCAGTTTCGTTGGTATGAATTGTTAAATTTTCCTAGATTCTAACTAAACTCGCTTGTATCTACACTACAAGACGTTCGCCGCACGACGAAGCAAAAACAGGAAACCCAAGCACGGCTCTTGATTAACGTTCGATAACTCGAAAGAATCAAACGAAATTTTACGAATCGTTAAAAGAACTTGCGAAGAATCTTCTTCGCTTGTATTTTTTATGAGCTTGTTTCCTCCGACTCTTTAATCGTTATGTAATTATTTTAATTCAATTAAAATTTATCGTGAATATTTTCAGGTACAGAACGTCAATTTTCGCATAAAAAACAAACCTTATTTTGAAAGTCAAGTTTTGCTGTGGAAATTTTTAAAAAGTCGATTTACTGTATAGAATCGAATTTATTATACTTATTTGTATTCAAATCTTTCTCAGCTATGCAAATTTAGATGATCGAAAAATATAAATTTATTTATCTGCTCTTTATTTATCTTTTATCAAAATTGAAACACAACGCTTATATATGGATTTAGACTCACAATATGCGAGATTATTACTTATAAGTGTTACAAACAAGCGGATATATACTATTCGACGACTTTATACGCTACAAGTAACGCGCGAATTCTCGATGTATACAATTTCTATCAAAATAAACATTAGAATGATGCGTCAACACATAGTCTTTGAAACGATAAGCCTTTAACGGAAAATATTTAAATTTTGTAAATAAAATCTTTTTGTAATATTCAAACCGGATGTCAAGACTTTTTTTACGAACAATAAGTTTTGTAAACTTATTATTTGTTAAAAATTATTATTGATGAATGAAGGTACGATGGTTATTTAATATTATTGAGAAAAGTTAAAAATTAATTCTCAAATAATCTTTTTACAAAATTAAATTAAGTTTGCAATGGATCAAGTAATAACAAGCCATCAATCTTTAATCAGTTGCATAGAATTATTTTGAATTTTTAAACCAACCCAAATATCAGTAATCTTTGACTTTTAAACGAAATTAATGACTCACCTTTGAAAATTGGGCACTTTTGATTCTATTTGCATGTTGAAAATAAATAAAATTACCTCTTCTCTTGTTAAAAATTTCCACATCCTATCTCTCGCGAACTATCTTCTACGATTCCTCGAGTAATCGCGCAACATAACCCCACCAACATTACGTGTATGTATAACGTACTTGCACATATAAATTGTTAAAGTATAGGATAAAAATTGCGAGTATAAGTGGGGCTACTTTATTGAATAGCTACGTCCCTGGCTCTCTGGCATCGTTCTTTCTCTGTCTTACTCGGAGCGTTACTCGGAGCAACCGCACGGACCTGCTGAGTCACACATGCTAAGCATATAAAACTCTCTATACTTACAGCCAGTTGCGCTCCTCCTGCAGAAGACGCTAACCAATCGGTCCGCTACATTATTTCAACAACATCTCTCTCATTAGTTTTTCAATCTTAATGACAGTTTTAAAGTTATTTTGAAAAAAGTCTTTTCAAAGACAGCAAGATGTCTTAAACATTGTTTTAAAACTTATTACCTCGCGCATCGGTACGCGAGAGAGTGACACGTAAACAGGTTAAAATAATATAACAATTTAATTGCTGTATATGTGTACAGAGTGACTTATTCCCTTGGACGAAGTATACACGTGTAACGTTGCAAAGTGTGCACGTAGAGTTTACATCAGCCGGTTGTCTATGTGTTGTGCGATCAGAGTGACCTGCACATTTTTTTTTTTTTTTGCAATAATATAAGATATCCTCGTCACGCGTTATTAATAAATCATAAGTAATCCAAGTGCTTTAAATATACGTGTACTTTAAAAACCAAGACAACAAAAATCATAGCGATTAAAATTGAAATAATAATGTGTAGTATAACATGAGCTGACGATATAAATTGAGTGATGGTGGTGTAGTGCGGCGGGAAATTTGAACGCGCAAATTTGGAGGTTATTTCTGCAACAGTGCGCGAATCCCACTGACCTGAGACGAGGCAGACAGCGGTGGGGCGTAAAAAAAAAAAAGAGAGACGACAAGATTAGTAAGCTCTTTGCGTTTTCATTTCCGAGCCGACGGCCCGGCCGTACTGAGCTCGGATTAATACGTATACAGATTTATCCTATTTATTTAATCTTTTATGTGCCATCAGCTGATTCAAGATTGTGAATATACAAACACTATTGTTGTCGCTTATATACAGAGGAATTCAATCACCGAACAAGAGAAAGTAAGCTGGAATTTTGTTTATGCATAATATAGTGTCGTATAGTATATTTGTTTACAATCATTATTGCTACTGGAGATTAAAAATTTTTTGGAGCAAATGATACAGAAATTTTTTGGAGCAATTCAAACAGAAATTTTTTCAAGAATTCTATTTGCTTGTGTGCAGTGAGAATAATTTATAATTTTATTGTTTTATTTTTTTATTTTGTATATTTATCGAATGTGATTTTAAAACTGATGAAAGAATATTTACTGAGATTCAAGTTTGTTTAGTCTAGAAGAAATTTAAAATTATACGTCATATAAGAATACGTCATTTAAGAACAATGCCATTTAATATTTGAATATTTTTTTACAAATTTTATAAATTATACATGCTGTCAATTTTTTATTTCATTTTTTATTGCATGCATAGATTACCGTTGCTTGTTTGGATAAATTTTTTTTTTATCTGACAACTATTGAGTTTTATTGATAAGCTTCACAAACAAATATAAGAAGTACAAAGTTTTACCTTTTACATTATATTCAACGGGTATTTCATATTTCAAATATTTGAATGTGTATATTTTATCATTCTCGAGGTGACATCTTGCATATAAAATTTTTTCATCAAAGAAATATAATTTTTTTATTAAAGAAATAATTTTTTTTACTGTACAAGAAGGAAAATATTATTTTAATAATTATACTTTATAATTAATCCTGTTTTGGTTTTATTTATTTGATTGTATGAATGTGTAATTAAAATTTAATTGAAATGAATAATATTTCCTAACAAATTAAAACTAAATTAATTCTTATTTATTTTATCATATCCAAAAAATTTGTTCGTTAAATATTAATTTTATTGTTTGCACAAATATTTTAAAGTTTATTCATGAGCTTAATGTTTGAAGAAATTTTATCTATACAATTATTTTTTAAATATTTATATTTCTTTTCTCAGGTGTTAAAAAAGTGAATTCATCATTTTGAAAAATCATAATTGAAATTGAAAAAACTTTTGCTCACTTGTGAAACAGTGTAATGTACAAACATAGAAAAACTTTTCAAGATGTTTCGCAAACTGATTGTACTTAACATGCGAATGAAGCCACTGTGACAAAATAATCAAGACTCAGTGACAGTGTCTGTGATAAAATAATTTATTTAGATAATAAACATATAAAAATACAACGTAAAGATCATAAGAAATCTACAAAAAGATTAGTTAAAGCACAAGTGTAAAAAATATAATAAGACTGTGATAGTTTCATACGTAAATATTAAATTAGTTTGTGCTAGAACTGACAACTGCCAAAATAAACAATGTTGAACCTCAAAAAGTTCTACAGCGATGAGCTGTTACAGCTTGCATTGTTACTTTCGCTGCTCAGAGTAGATCCTGATTCTTATCTTGGTCTGGATGTACAAACCATTGGAATTAATTCTTTAGACCTAAATAATGGTTCCGGCTGGCATACAGATTCTCACACGATAGTGCATAGGCCAGCCTTCGTACATCCTAAAAATTTAGACTCAATATTACTGAACTATGAGAGAGATTTGTTCGAAGACTTAAATGCTTTAGGAAGATACAATAGATTTAATGTAGCGCACAATGACATACATGCTTACTTGTTGAACATCGATGAGAGAGCAGGTCCAAGTACAACGGTCACCGATGCTGCTGATAATGCCAGAAATAATGCCAATTCTCCGGATCCACCAACACCTTCTCAAACAACAAATGAAGGATTAGGAGCAGCTGAACTCACTCAAGAGGTAGACTGGATTTAATTACAATGCTGCTCAATCATTTTTGTGTGCTGAAAATTATCAAATTCTCTGATATTGAACAGAAGATATGAAACATTTTTTTCACACACATTTGCTTGATTAGCTTTTCAATTATTTTTAAATTAACATCTTGATAATCTAACGAGGAAAGCAATTAAAATATTTTTTAAAAGATTTATTAACTTTTTTTTTCATTTTAAAATGAACAATTAGTAAGAAATTTATTGATTGTATCAAAATTTTATTAAAATTTCCTAGAAAACAGAAATGGGTCTACATACTTTGAATTCTTATACATGTTAATTTTGTTTAATTATTCATAATTAAAACAATTAAGTAATTACAATAATACCTTACATTTTTACTATTTTTATGTTTCAAAAAAAATTTATTAATGATCAATCTAATGTATTTATATTATCAAGAGCAAGTACACATTAATCAACTCAAGTTTAAAAAACAAAATTTCCATTTTAAAAGCCTATCATAGAACATTTTATACAGCAATTAAATCCTTTTACGAAATAGGCTTAAAACATTAATTAATTATACAATTAACTAAACCATAAACAATTTTAAAAAAAAGACTGGCAAAACTTGTCTTCACCTTGATCTAAAACTCCGTGCACTAATGAAGCATTATTTCTTCTTTGTCTAAACAGCGTTTATTTATTTAATGCAAAACGAGCGAGCGATTTAAATGCAATGGCCAGCGATCGATCAATAATAATAATTCATGGAAAATTAGCCAATCGCGTATCTCTTATCTTCTTTTGTTCTCTCGTTGTGCATTGAAAAAAAAAGAGCGACGATGTCTTTTTAAATGCTCTTATCTGAAATTCAGCGATAAAACGAGCAAAAATGAGGAGAATTCGTTTCGTGACATAAAGTATTCGCTCACTTTAAGGAGATTAAATTTAAAATATTGTTTTCCTTCCTGTTGAGTAATAAAGTTTTCTCAGGATAAAAGTAAAATTAAGTTGATCATTAGGATTAGGTACGGTAATGCGTGTACGAGTTTGCTTTTTTTTTTCTTCTTTTTTCACAGAAGGAAATTTTTTATTTAGAAAGTTGTTGGTATCACTCGTTATGCGACAAGCGTGGATGTGGTGTGTCGAAGGTATTTGTAATAATAACATGTTTATAGGGAAATATGGTCTACTTTATTATTTCAAATGGGACAGTAAGAGATTTGTACAAATTTCAATTTAACGATAGTACTGATTATTAGAAATACTAGAAATCGTTATTTGACTTTAAATCAACAATAACAAACATTTGAACTTTGTTGCGTCATATAAGAAAAATAATTTTTTCATTAAAAAATTTTTATTTTTATCAGTAAAATAACAAATTCACATGTGAAAAATTAAAATCCGTATAATTATTTTAAAATTTCGTTAGAACTATAAACCTTCGCAATTTAAATAAATGCAGCCGAGTAATAAAATCAAATTAAACCGACTAATTACGAAAAAAAAAAGAATAATTTTTTCGTATCTTCTCTGAATTTTCTTTTTATGCTTCCTGCATCGTTAAAGATTAATCTGAATATCACGTTATAATTATGAAAGTAATATGTTTCATCGTTGAATTTAAGATTAGAAAACACGTGTTTTATCTGGAGCATCTTTTTAAATTTACATTTCAAATGATATTTCACAGAATGTTCTTTTATTTATAAGCTAATTTTGTTAAAAATATTGAGTTCATGATTACTTTGCCGTTCAATTAGCTTAACAAACACACAATAATTCTAATATAATGAAAATTCAAAAGTTAATAAAAACTATTAATTTGTATTTTCATCAATTAATATAATAAAGAAATTAAGTTATTCTTTTTAAATAACATGTAGAAAATTTTCTATTTTTTCATACAAAAAAGAATTTAATCAAAAAACGCAAAAAATAAATGAATAAAGAAGCGTGAATCATCAGTCATGCTTGTAAATGTCATCACGACTTTTTCAATCATTGAATTTGCGGCTAAACAATAAAAACGTGCAAATTTTAGCTCGATGACAGTATTTAAAGATCTTTGGATTAAAATAAAGTTTGAGTAAAAAAAAAAATGTTTTCAAAAATGATATATGTCTTTAAAAATATTAGTTTTTCAAAAGTACATACTTCCAAGAACGAGAGTTCTTTAAAGTTCATTTAAAAAAAAAAAAACTTTTTCTTCGAACATTATTTATTGAACCATCTATTTTCACAACATTCTTCAACAAATTTATTTTTTAAAGCTTTAAAATTTTAATAAATAAAAGTTCTTTTAAAACTAATATTATTTCAGATATATAAATGAACATTAATTAAAAAAAAATTATTTAAAAAAACAATTTTTAATAGTTTGTTGTGTTGTCTGAACACTTTTAAAAACAAAGACATGAAAACAATAAAGAATAATCATAAGCATTTAAAAAGTTCGAAAAATTTCTTGTATCTGGTCTAATTAGCGCATACTTGGCAAAAGTTTCAACTTAAAAAAATAAAAATCTATCAGCTGGTTTTAAGAAAAAAGGCAAAGATTCCAAAAGACAAATGATAATTTATTATTCTTCTTCCACCTGGGCACATGCACCAAGCGTTGTTTTGTTATTTTCACAAATGAAAATAACATTTTTTTAGCCAGGGACGAAAAATAATTTTTTTTCCGCGAGAGCGCATTAATATATACCTAGCAACCAGAAATAAAATTTTGTGTATATGTGTGCGACAAAGGAGGAAGAGGAGCGAGAGGAGGAGGACTGCGTATATATACGCGGCGCCGATGCGAACGACGACCTCGTTCTTTTTTCTGCGCGCTTTTCCTCTTCGGCTCCTTTTTTGCAAACCGTTCGAGATCTCAAAAAGCGACGACCTTCACCAAGTCTAATGCGAGAGACGTTACCCTCTTTTACTTTTTTTTTCTTCTTTATTCGTAAGCAATTAGCGATGGATTAGGATTTTTTATACTTTGTTTAGTAAAGGAACTTTGCTACTTTTTCTGATTTTTTTTTCTATTTTACAGTCTTATTAGTATTTTACTAATATGAAACTTTTAAATCCTAATAAAATTTTACTAAAATTTGTCAGCTCTGCAAAATTCAATCATTTTTCGTTAATATTTTGCCAACGAAAATTTTTTGCACATTCTTTAAATTTCGAATTCTATTGAATTCTTAATGAACAAAAATCTGTCGATTCTGCAAAGTTATATTCTTTAAAAAGTTTTATGTGTGAAATTTTTGTAAAATTTAAAATACTGTAAGATTTTTCGTGAGACTTTAAAAAAAATGATGAAATTATTTACAATATTCTTTTTGTAATAACATTTTTGCTGCTTTGTTATTACAAGAAAATTTTTGTAATTATTATACAACATAAAAGTAAAAGCACTTTATGCTCTTGCAAACATTGAGATAGTAATTCGATTGTTTCTGCTTTCCTTCTTAAATTCATAACAAAGCAAAAGAAAAAGAAGCAAAGACCACCAAACGCGCAAAATAATACGTCTGAGCTTATACAGAAGCATAAGGGTTATTGGCACCTCGCAAAGTATATACGCCAAGCGATTTAAACGCCCACACGTACAAGCCGCTGACCCGCTGACCATATCTCAAGGTCTTTTTTCATCTAAAAGAGAACAACAATAAATTTTTTCTTTTTTTCTTCATTTTCTTTTTTTTTTTTGTGTTTATTTTCGTTGATGAGCTTTTGCGGAGTATCTTTGTGTTGACTACAATAAATAATTATCTTGACGAATGTTAATAATCAAAAATTTTGAATCGAAGTAATTCATAGACTTATGAGTGAATCTTGATGACTTATTTGATTGCATTTTCTTCAATATTATTTTTACTTGAAATTAAAAAAAAATAATGTAAGATTGGAGGTTGAGTAAATAGAAATTATTGATAAGTCAAATTTTAATATATTTAATATATTTTAATGTAAAGGTATTAAAATTTTTCTTTGTAAATTAATCAAGAAATTACTATAAGCTTACCAATTACTAAAGTCATTTTGGCGACTATTTTTATAACTTTTTAAAAAAAATTTTATTACTATGAAAAATAAGTAGCTCAGTTCCAATTGAATAAACAACAAAATTATACAGAGCCGTGATTTTTAAAGTCCATGCAATCTTTAAATTTAACTTTTATTCTTATAAATAACCGTGTTAACATTTATTTAACATTTATTTAATCGTTATTATTATAGAGCTTATATAGTTCATAAAATAAACAATAAACGAAAAAAGAACTTGGCTAACTTTAGCGCCACAAACAATTTCCTAATTATTATTAGAAAAAAGCATCAATTTCCGTTAGAAATACGTAGCACTTTACATTGTTATAAAAAATCAAAAGCATTCAATATCAAGCGAATTCCTGCATTGCAAAATGTTGCGCCGTTTAGATAAGATGATTATATTTAGTTTGTTTATAGTTATTTCCAACTTACGTATGACATTGACTGTTGAGAAATTTCTTCTTCTTTTTTTTATTTTAGAGCCTTTGTGCACAGAGACAATGAATGCTTTTTATAATTTGTTTAAAAATACAAAACTTAAACTTTGTTCGCGCAATTTATAGATCTACTTTGTAACTGTATTTATTTTACCAAAAAATTTTAACTGAAAAATTCAGATAAACTGTACGATATAATAGAATTTTTTTTTTTTAATAAATTGATCATACGAATTATTGCTTGAACTATTTTAAAGAGTAACTTCATGTTAATAAAATAACCCATAGAATCATTAATAATTATCATGTTCTCATTTATTTTACTATAAAATATAACTATCTTGCTTGTAATAATTAAAAATTAAAAGAAAATAAATTAAATAATTTTAACCAGACGATGAATTTACTACTGATTATTCATAATTCTCAGAGAATACTTAAAATTCTGTATAATAAACGAAAAAATATTTTCACAAGTTTCGCAAGTTAAACAATCTTAAATATTAAAAAAATTTCCACTTTGAAGTGCGTCTGATATACGAATCATCCTTATCGTTCATAAAAGTAATGTACACGTACAAAGGAGTAACGATCACACTAATAATCTCTCACAATGTGTACACGTTATTCGACTGCAATAACAAATAATACATTAAGCTACTACCTATATTTAAACGTGCTAAAAAAGCTTCTTCTTCTTCTCCTTCGTTTTGATTCTTCGTAATTGATTAAATTTACCCCTTACTGCATTACTGAAAGTCCGCATCAATCGTTCCCAATAAAGTTCGCAGAAAATAAAATGAAATACGAAAAAAAAAGAGAAGAAAAAGAAAAGCAGAACGGTCTGTATGTGTTTAGATATGTGTGCCAAGGCCGTGTATTACATACTCGCGAGCGCGAAATTCAAATTTTGTCCCTTAAAAACTTGATTTATCCAAAACGAAGTAGAAGTAAAAAAAAAAATAAAATCAAATACAAAATGGCTAAGAATTTTCTTCTCTTGACAGCCTTGACGCGGACGGAGAATGCAGGTCGTATGCACCATATTAGTGCGAGGTTTTTCTAAACTCTGTAAAAGGGATATTATATGTGCACACATGACGGATGGAGGCGTTCTCGTGTGGTAATACAGACGTTGGCTAGGCAAAATGTATCTTGTTTTAATTCATCTCAAGAAGTTTGTAGGATTAACGAATCGCTTATTTATTTTTTTTAAATCAATTTAACTTGAATTTTTTCAAAATTTATGGATTAGTTTTTTAGTTATATTAGTATTTGAAAATGAGATTGGAATTCTTTGTAAAACATTGACTTCTCTTTTTTGTAAATTCAAGAATCAAGCTTACTTTTTTTTCAAAAACATTATCTGTTCTAATAGTGCGCATGAATTAATATTTCAATACGAATCAAAAGTGAATCAAATTGAAATAATTCTATATAAAGTTTCACCGTGCCATATTTATCAATCAAAGTTGCACAAAGTACTTGTTAGTTATGCTAGTTTTTAGAATTATAAAAAATGAAAATTTATAGTTAAAAAAATTCATAAACTACTTTATAAATTATGAAACTAAATATAATGAAATTCATTAAAAAAAAAGTATTACCAAGAAAAATAAATAAATGTTCAATTGTTACTACCTACATCGAGTGCCCACGAGACGATAGTCACGTTTTATATTAGAATTGATTGTAGGGAAATATTGTCCATTACTACAAACTCTTACCGAGCAATTGAAGCGTTTGATTGGAAAAAATAAAAGTGTTGCACATAGACAACAATTGGCAAGAAACTACTGCAATAATAAAATTGCAAATAAATTTCATTTAATTCTCACTTGATGAAACTTGTATCTCTTTTATCAGATTCTAGAATTGCGTGAATCTATTTCTAAATTGTAATTATGAAAAATGATTCATCTAATATTGACACCTTACCACTGACCTATAAACCTTTTTTGTTAAAAAAATTTTAATAAAGAGTTTAAGAATAAATCATTAAATAAAATGAAATTTAAAAAAATTTTCAAATGCATTCTTATCAAAAAAACTTCTCATAATATGGATGAAAAATTTCATGAAAAAAGGAGTAACCTTCAGGAACTAATAAAATCCAAATCATTGACAACTCTTTGATAAACATAAAAATCAATCATCTATCGACAAAAAAAAAGGCTAACAATTATGAATAAAACGAAATCAACAAGCAATAGAAATAAAAAGAAAAAAACAGTCCTCATTAGTCAAGACTCCTAGTGATATAGAAGAGAACGATGACAAACTCATGGTCAGCTAACCTCTCGCTCAAGGTTACCAAAGTCATTTCTATCCGTCTCTCTCGCTTTGCCTAGATAAAACTCTACAGACACCTGCTAACTTTAACGCGCGAATCTTTTTTATTGCTGGCCTTATATATATACATATCGCTCGTGGCGTTAGAACTGTGACTGTAAATGGAGATAAAAATATAAATGTTGGGTTTGAAAAATTTTTTTTTATGAGTACTATCGATTATTTATTATAATAGATAGATTATTAAAAATATTTTTTTAATTTGCATCGATAATTATTTTAATTAATAAATTTAAAATGTTTACATAAACATATGTTAAATTTTCAATACCAACACTGTAATTTCATCTAATTATTAACGTTAATGACTTATTTAAAACGTTCCACGAGCAATTTTAATTTCACGTTTCGCGTAATTATTTCCTTGAGAATTTAGATCCCAAATTTGTTTTTGCATGACACACATTGCTCAAACAGCGATCATTACTAAAACTTATTATGAAGAGCTGATGCCTAATTATCAAAAGAATAATGTAATAATAGGATAAAATCAAGTTTCTTGTATTACTATAATGTAGAAAGAGTTGGTCAAAAATAGAATAAAAGAATTAAATTGCTACATCCATAGTAGACTAAAAGTAAATATCCTGCAGTTCCCTAAAAATAAATTTGTTGATTCGATTAATTGCCAAATAAAGACTTAGGCCTAATTCGATTTAACTAATCAATTAAATAAATATGAAGATAACGGAAATAGACACAATAAGGTTTTGACAATAGTTTATAGTTTTTATAAATTAAAAGCAACGTTTTGCTCTATATTTCAAGCATTTTTTGGGTTAATAACATAAAATTATTATTATCGTAAAAGTCGCGAAATAAACCAATATTACAATAAAAAATATAAAAGCTCCAACTTTTATAAAAAACCGAAAACATTTAACAAAATAAAATCAACGAGATGAAAATATCAGTTACGCCTTTATCTTTTTACATTCTGACAACTCTGTGCCTGTCAACCGTTTTAATTTAGCACTAATAGATTTTAATAAAACCATAACGCTTTGTGAAATAAAGTTTAACGCAGCTCATGTAAACAATAGATAAAATTGTTTAAAATAAAATATGTAGCATTGCGATGAAATGCATCTGAAAGCAACTCATCATCCCCCTGTTAAAAAGCTTCTTCTTCCCAAAGCGCCAAGTTTTATTTATGACGGAAGCGAAAGCAAGAAAATTAAACTCTCGCGCGCTCTTCGCGAAATCGGATACGCGAAGCGGACGGGACGGGAAAACAAGCGAAAAGGAGAAAGAACAAAAATGACGCTGCTCGTGCAGCTTATATTATTGCAATGCGAGGAATCTCGAAGAAGCGATTCTTTTTACACCGTAAATTTTTTCCACTCGAGCGAATTCGAGTAGGCTTCAAATTTTCAATAATTAATGGTGACTTAATTGTTTCTGCTAACGGATTAATTTATTTCTATTTTAATTACAATGTCGAGACATTAGTCTTGCGGTGAAAAATATTTTATTTATAAATTAAGAATTTGGACATTAATCAAATAAAATTTCTTAGAGAATAATTATATGGACAAAATCAAATTAGAAATAAATTTTTCTTCGATTAAATATCTTATGTCAAGCCGTTTATTTAGCCGTTTCTCAAAAGTAAATATACTCGTGATTTAACTTTTTACCAGATTATCTATTTAATATCTATAAAAAATTATTTATGTTCAAGTATATTGAAAATTTAAATTAATACAAATATTTAAAAAGGAAGAATTTTTCAAATATATAATAAAATACATATTCTCTCAATAGTGTAAATATTTATTATTTTGCTCATAAAATTTTTGTTTCAATAATTGATACAATTATTTCATGTGATCGGGATTTCAAAACCTTTAACATGACAAAAATACCCATCGTGTTTACCGAAAGTCTTAAAATTAAAAAAAAAAATTATTACGAACACAAGCCCGATATGCATGTCGCGAGCTTTTTTTGCACCGCCCTCGATTCGCCCGTCGCAAATTAATGCTTGCAGTCGTTTTAAAAGAGAGACACAGGGGCACAACATTTTTGAACGCGCGCCTTCGACCAAAATAGATGGAGCTGCACAAAAATCCGTCGTTATTTTTCGCGGGCTTTTTTTTTATTTGTATTTCAAAAAAAGAACACGGCCCATACGCGAAATTATATTTGGACGAGATTAAAAAGAATCGAAGCTTTATCGTGTAAAATTATCTCATGTGCGTTCGTGAAATAATGAATTTTATGCATTAATTTACTTTATCATATTTACAGAATCTAAATATCTGATCGATCATATGAAATTCCTTTCTAAAATACTACAAAATTTACGAGGTTTTAAAATACAAATTTCAAAATGATAAAAGAGTTCAATAAATAATGCTATTGATTTTTGTTTTTTTTTTCTTGATAAAGCAGTAAAAATATACCGATATTGTGATAATATGATGAACGAGTTGATGTATAATTATCGATTAAATTCATATCTTTTTATTTTCCAAGCCCAACCATGAAAGTATATTTAATTTTGAGAAACCCTGGAAACTAAATTTTTCTCTCAAGGATTAAACATAAAGTACGAACGTTAAAAAAATAGCTTGTCAAATAAGCTTTGAAAAAACACGTGAAGAAGAAGAAGAAGAAGAAGCGTTTAATTTAACATTAGTCGAATGTATCGAGAAAACGTGCAAATTAAAATGAATATATATATTTTCGTCGTCCAAGGATTCCCCACTTCGTTTTCTTTTTTTTTATACGATAAAAGCATCACGTCTCTTGCTTATATACTTACCTGACGTTATAATATCGTGGAAGCGATGACCCCATGCCGCGATGTTGCCAAATTTCGATCGCACGTACAATGTGTATAAGCTCTCGCACTGATGGTCCACGTGGACGACTCTGATGTACTTAAACATAAGAGAAAAACGTCATCGTATGACTAATGCCAGTCTTTCATTATGCTACGATTCTACGATTTTTTATCGACTGTAATTGCAATTCTCTTTGTTTATTAATCATTTTTTTGTTCTCGTGTTAATTTCATCCAAATCTTTTTATTAATTATGTTTATGTTTTAATTAATGAAAAAATTTTTATTAACTTTTTCAACTGTATTATTCATTGTGTGCTAACATTGTGCAAAGAAAAATTATTCATATCTATCTGTTTAATTGATATTTAGTTTATTAAAAGAACTTTTTTTAATTACAATTTATCAGTGCTGCTTTTCTTAATCAAAGATTTTAAGTCGTGTTTTTTCAATAAATAATGTGATGATAAATCACGTGATTTTTCATATCTGTAATTCTCAATGAAGATATGAAAAATAATTATTTTAAATTCAATTGAAAAATCAAAAATCCAGAACTGTTATTTCTCGTAATTATTCTTCATTATAAAAATTTTTCTGCTTTTTCTTATTAAAGACAAATACGTTTTTCATGGAAAAATATATTTCGATTTGCATAACCCGTAGAGTTGACCTGCGCAAAAAACACAACGGAATAATTAATCGATATAACGTAAAATTTCAAATTATGCAGTACAAAACTTCCATAACACGGCTTTTTTTCTCTTTCTTTTTAATCTGTTATTTAAATACCTTTTCTTACGCAAGAAGTTTCAATGTATATATAAGAATGGTCAAGAATTTTATAAAAATCTCAAAATTATCGAATGTTTAAATTTTTAATTTACTATGCGTTTGTCATTTAGTTTTACGTAAATGCCTTTTTTGCGCTATAAAACTAGATGATGTTAAATATATTTTTTTGTATATTTTCGAGACATTTAAAATTCGTTATGAGTGATTTGTTTACTCATTAAAAATAAATTATTCTATAGCTCATTTTTTTCAATTGATATTGTCAAACATTAATTTTTTAGTAGTTACAGTCATTAATATAAATATTAATATTCGATTAGTACATGTATAATAAATATTAATTTATATTATAAATAACTTTTCAAAAAATGGAGGAAAAAGTTGTTTCATTAAAATTTTGAAAAACTCATCTAGATATATAATCGTTTACAACTTGTCAAATGAATCATAATATTATTTTTAAATGATTTTAAAAATTTAACACTGTTCCGCTTGATTTCTTCTCTCATTGTACGCGTTACCACAGCGTGTCCGAAAGAATTGCGTCAAAAAGTTGTGTCGAGCGATTCGCAACGATTAAATGCTAAATGCACACACAAAAAAAAAACTTACCAGAGACGGCATATTAAAGTCGATAGCACAGCCGAAAGGCCGAAGGTCGTCGTGTATATGACGCTGTTTATTATTTTTTTTTTCTTTTTCTTTACGATTAATTACTTTAGAAGAAAAAGTAAAACTTATGTACATATATTATGGTCGAATGAAATTTTGATTGGACAAATAAAGAAATAATTTTTTTCAAAATTTTTATGCCGATGCTCTCTAGTTGACTAAATAATATTAAATTTTTACGATATGATAAAGATGATGGAAATTCAAATGAACTTTTTGCCAAATTTAAAAACTATTTTATATCTTTGTATAAATAATTTAACCTTAACGTTTTTTTTATAAAAAATTTTGCTAAAAGTGTCTATTATTATTAAAAACAAATAAAATTAAAAAATTGATAAACAACATAAAAATTTTATTAAAAAGAAATTGTCTTTTAAAATCACTACAAAATGAAAATTTTTTCTTCGAAACTTCAACAAAGCCCGAGTTATACTTAATTATCATAAGAATGGATTCTTTCGAGGGTTACTCTACGAAGAAGTTGTAGTACGTCTAGGCTTTATATATATGTGTTGTAACGCGTTGCTGCAACTCATCTGATATTATAATCGACGCATACAAGCATACACTCAAGGAGAGCCGGCTTATGTAGTCTATATAATGCAAGCTTTCGTATAAATTAACTGTACTCTATGCATCCGAGAGTTTGCTTTTTTTCCTTTATTTCCTTTTTCTTTTTCTCTTTCTTTATATATAATGGAACTTTTGAAATACAATTAACGAGCACGTAGATTGCTTTCAATGCTCTTCTAAGTCGACTGAAAAATTTTAGGTTTGAAAAATAAATTTTGTTTCTCCCTGAAATCAAAGCGATTTTTCTATTGTTTGCCAGTAAGTTTTTTTTTTGTTGATTACTCGATTGCCTATTAAAATTTAATAAGACTGCGTGCAAATTCGTTGACGTAATCTATTATTTTTTTCTGTGATGATACGATGTGTTTAACATTATTACCATGCTCGTGGTTATTTTTATTGCAAACTTTTTTCTGTATACCGATTGAATTTTTACTGTCATTAATTAAAAAAGTATATCGGTTAGATTATTAATTAACAGAAAATAATTGTTTGAAATTTTGCTTTTGTTTAATTCCAAATATAAAAAAAATATAAGTAAGAGTGACATCATTATTTCAGATATTCAAAATTTAAATAATCCACTATTAATTAATAGCACTGTGAATCATAATTAAAGTGTACAATAAAATTTGCAAACTGGTACTAAAAATAAGTGAAAAATAAAATTGTTCTAAATATAAATAGATTAAAATATGAATAAGAATTCATTCCAAGATTAACATCATCATCATCGTCGTCGGAGTGAAAAATAATTTAAAAGACAAAATGATGAACTTAATGTTTTTCAAGCAAAAAGATAAACTCGGCTCATCAGTCGAGAGAGGAGACGCGTATATAGCGCCGACCACCTTAATTTACGAATTTCACAATAAGACAAGAGAGACAAAAGCCGAGATAATTATTCTTCAAGAAAATATTTAAACTTGCGCGCTCTGCACGTATATATGCAAACACTTACTATGTGTATATAATAAGAATAAGACAAACGTTCGAGTCACGTGAATTTTTCGCGCAGGCCTATAGAACCGAAAACTCCAACTTGGCACGGCAGTATACGTAAGCTCTGCTATCTGTCAGTTGTGATATTTTAAAGAGCGGCTTTGTATTTCCGTTTTTTTCTTGTATTTTATTTATGGCTGCTTAGGAAGATGCTGCTAAAATGGATATTCAATATATCTACATTTTATTAATGTCAAATTGTTCATGGTTTTTCAAATGAGGACATTTAAATCCAATAAATATTCAGCTTATATCCGTAATATTTACACTTAAATTTATATTTTTATTCGCGCACACATATATTACATGTATTTAATATTATTACAAATAGATTTTCATTTGTTTTTCGAGCGTTATTTATGAATTATTTAAAATAGATAATTATTTGTATTTAACGAAGCTAAAGCAAAATACACTGACCCATATACATATCAATTTAGCATGTGTATTTAAAATAACGTTTACCATCACTCAACTTGTCATATTTATATTCGTTGCATATTTTATTTGTTAAACAGTATATACTTGTCAAATCAATTATTATTTATTGTCATTTCTGGGTCTGTACAAGAATAAATAAAATTATTTTCTTATATAGCAGAAAAAGTTTTTCTACAAATTTTTCTAATTGCTAATTAAAATTCTATAAATCTTTAAACATCGAAAACGAATTTATCACCAGCAATTTAAAGTTACATGCCCACCTGACATATTTTAGTAATTTTAAATCTTTCTCAAACAAATATATTTTTAAGTACATCAGATGAAAAACAATAAAATCACATTAACGTAAGATCCTTCGCGGCTCGATGCCAATAATTTCTGTAGCTTTTCAATTTAAACAAAAATTTTTCTCAACTGACAAGCATTTTAAATTAGCCTCGCACTTATGTTTATTTATGAAAAGTTTGTTGTTTTCTTACTGTCGGATTATTTGGTGATTTATCTTATCTTTAAAGAGCAATGAATTATCAAAGTAAATTGTCTCTTTGACTTTGAAATAATGAATTAATTTACTGCGATATTAAATTCTTTCATCATTCATTTTTTTTAAATATTATACGATTGTTTACATCGAATAATTGATATTTAAATATAACTTAATATGAGCGAGGTCGTCAGTGGCTCACTCGGTAGAGCGTTGGATTCATGATCTCAAGGATCCGAGTTCGAATCCCGTTCGCGGCGCCCGATTGATACGTACGTTACATGTGCTTTGTTCATAAACACATTGATGATCTCCGTCGTTAATTAGCAACGTAATGATAGCATGAATTCAGCGACGTTAAATTAAATATAAAAAAATAAATTCGTATCCCATCATCTACCTTCTTAGGATCAGAAAAAATATTTTTTAGGTTATAATATAACTTGATGTGAAATTTTTGCTTTCAGAACTATTTGTTATAAATTTCAATTTTTAAAATAATAATTTATTAAATATATAATCACCACTCTATTTCTTAGACTACATAGCGTTCAATAAATTTTTATCTTACATCATAAAATATAAATTTGCAAAAAAGATGCGCCTGCACTAAGATCATTGTAGAGTAAAAATCGATTTTAATTAGTTATTCTATGGGTTACTAATCATGACGTATACGTGATTGATTAGAAACAATAGCTTTGTGCTAAACTATTGTTTACTTGGCAGTGCTTCAGTTACTGATGTTAAGGCTAAAAATCCTTTGTTTTAAAACAGATCAACGCGATTATTTTAGCTATTTATTAATGTAACATGTTAAATAATTTTTAGTCAAGTTTTAAATATCTTATGCTTCATTATTTCAATAAAAATTAAAATAATATTTTACGTAACTTGATATAATCTATTAAATTATTTTATTTTGTAATGATTTAAGTTTTTTGCATGAAATTAATTAATAAAATAGCAGGAAAAATTTTTTTATAAAATTATGATAATGTCAAAAAAAAGTTTCATATTAAGTTTTAAATAGAATATTTTTTATTCAAAACGTGCAAATGAGTAAAATTTTTTAGATAATAAATATCATGATAGGATTCTAAGAATATTATTATATTATATTAACTCTCGTTTATTTCAAATTTATTCACTTACATTACCTCCAATCATTAGTTTATAATTTATCGAAATTCAGAGAAAAAATAAAACTTCTTTAAATAAATAATTATTATTAATAGTTGAAATGAAAACAAAATGCTGCATCGAATATTAAAGACCAGATTTATAGTAGGATAAAAAACATCGATATTTTCACTCTCAAATTTAAAAACGTATTTCGTAAAAAAAATTCACAACATTTAATATAAGATTGCGTGGTTGAATTGGAATTGCGCGCACTTGTGTGCAATTGAGGCTGGTGATGAGTATGGCCGTCGTGTTATGGAGAATAAAAAGTGCAAGGAATTTCGCTTGCCTAATCATGATTCAGGCATAGTCAGCTGTTTAGTTTCTTTTTTATTTTCCTTTCTCTTCCATTATTTTCTTATTTTGCTAAGTATGTAAAACTATTTGGTAGAAATTTAATGATATGAATGATGATATTAAAGTCTATCAATAGTAAAAGGGAAAATCAAAGTAAGATATTGAACGATTTTAATAAGCAAATGCTAATAGAATTTTCAATTTATATATACATTTAGTAAATTTCAAAAATTAAACAAAATCTACATTTGGTTATGTATATCATTAACTGTAAAAAAGGTCTTATGAAATTCTAACTTATAATTATTTGAACGAGTTACTCTTTCATGTCAACTAAAACACTTTCTTAATTTAATAAAACTTTCAATAAAAAATACGAGTACTTACAATAATTATTCGAAATATTAATCATCATTTATAATAGAATAAGTTCCTAAGAATCATTTATCATTAAACTTTGTTATAAATCATCTAAATTAATCACACACTACTTAAAAGTTGAGAATTCAAATTGTTTTTCATTCTTTGGATTGTTAAATTATAATTTTTTGACGCAAACGAACAGTATTAACTCATTTAATATACAAAAGATTTCGTTTTTTTCTTTTTGAATTAGAAGAGAAAAAGAGAGAGAACCGATATGTCTATTTTTAGTTACAGAAATGAAAAAAAAAAGCGAAATGAAGTCACGAATTGACATTACTTTTTTCCTCAACGCTCGATTAGCATTTCACTGTAAATGGGTTCGTCTTCCTTTATTTTATCAATTAGAAAATACAATACTACAACCGATTGTGCATATATTTAAAATAAATTCGAAACAGAGCTTAATAAGATAATTTTTATTACCTTATTAACAAAATTTTTTTCGATTTTGGATGAAATAATTTATTTACTTTATTACATCAGCTTAATGTAAGTAAACTCGAATAATTTTGTTGATCTTATCGGAATAAAGCCTTCTCCTCTTGTTCTCCAAATTGAGATTCACGTAGGTTGTCGTACAAGGGCACGCATTCTGCATTTATTTGCAAACCAACCTATAACATTGACTTGAAAAGTAAAAAAATTCTTTCGCAACGTGGAAAAAAAATTAAAAAATTATCAAGCATACAATAAAAGTCTTACATGGTATAAAGTTGCAGTTAAGGTAATTGAATCATCGCAGGGAAAGTATACAGAACTAATCTTGTTATTATTTTGCCAAAAGTTTAACATTACTTTTTACTTATTAGATTTTCTTAAATAAAATTATGCAAAGTTAACTTTTATTATATGTTTGAAATTAAATTACTCTTTTCTGGATAGTAAATTATTAACTGCGAGATTAGGAACTAAATAAATATGCATGAATAAACATTGTGTTTGTTGGATTCTTGTTTATTTACGTGAAATTCAATAATGTAATTATCAGGACAATTATTGCCTTTGGTTAACGGAAATTATGCCAAATTTAAATTCAAACCCAGTCTGCATATGATTACAATAGAGCTTCATTTTTAATCTTTTTTTCATTCGATAAATATAAGAAAATAACGAACGCTATAAACGAATGAATCCTGTATAAAAATGATCTAAACATCGGTTACTCAAAAATATACTCGAGTTATAAAAACTTGGTAAACATTAAAAGTTGTAAAAAAAACGAGATCGCCAGCTGATCGAATTGAAGAAAAAGTTTTTAAAATAAGCAGCGACACGTAGAAATAGTAAACGCTTTCGATCGACAACTGTTTGACCCTGCTTTACTTATCCATAAATTTTCATAGCATTAACATTAATGGAGCTAAAGCGTATGTTAAGTACTTACCTGAACTGCCTGACCCCGTGGACTATACGCTGTCGTCTTCTTCTTCGTCGTCTTCTTCTTTCCATTATTTTCCATTCTTCTTCATTTTTTTTCCGTTTTCGACTTGCTTTTCCATTGTCGATTCCTTTGCTCACGTAAGCCGGTTGCCAGTGTCAAGTTAGACATGTAGCGGTGAGGGTTTCGGTGATTGGTTTTTTTTTTAGTGGTAGTTTTTAAGGATAAGGTGTTTAAATAAAAAAAAACATGGCTAGGAAAAAGAGGAGATATCCCAAGATGATCTCGGTCTTCGTTCCTGACGATGTGCGTTTTTGTGATGAACAGTGTTATTGTTATTAGTGGTGATTGATAGAAAATTTTTATTGAAATTTTAATTCATTGATCATTCAAAAATCTCTCATCCGCACTAAGAGTTTTACAAATCTCTTATCCCGTGCACAAAAATTTCATCAAGAGTCAAAAAGAAATATATTTCATATTATTAAAATCATGAATAAAATCATGAAACATAGTCAACAATCATTTTATCCTTAAACAGATATTTCTCAACATTATTTTTTGACACGTGAAATTACTAATAATTTATAAAACCTTATATTTAATATTTTTAACAGATATTTAAAATTTAGTATATAAATCTGTAAATTGTTACATAAGTTTAAGAAATTTAAAATACGTACATTTTAATAATTAAAATCAGAGTAAACAAAATGTAAACATAATAATACGAGGCTATTTCTATTAAAATTTAAACCCTGCTTAGAATACAAAAAAAATATTAGACGATTCTAAAATTCTCAAATCGAAAACAGACCGCGTGTTCGTTTGAGTAAATATTACAATGTACTAAAGATTTCACGTTATTTTAGACTCTTAAAATTGACGCTTGAATTATTTTTGAGCTGTCTTGTATTTTGAAAATTTTTCTTTAGTTTCCAAGTGGTAATATATAGTGAGAAGCTTGAGCGTTCGTAGGTTTGAAAAACATGTTAATGTACACCTTTTTTTTAAATTGCAAATTTTTCTAATTATCTACGTCTATCTTTTCAATATAGAATACTGAATTATATAAATTTTCTAAAATAAATATTAATTAATCGCATATGAATGAATAAATAATTAATAAATATTTTTCTTTTCAGGTATGTATGAGTTATATCTCCAAAAACTTAAATATAAGCAATTCGTTAAAATTAGTGGGTAAGTCTTTAATTATTTTAATAACTACTATGAAATCGTTGATTGTGATGTAATAAAATAAAATCAACCACGAGATAAATACTGTAAATATCAAATAATTTAATTTTTAATTTCTATAGTGAATTAAAACCAATTTTTAATTTAAAATTTTTTACAACTCAATTTATATTTCTAAAATATTTAGAATCAGGCTTAAAAAAATACACGTTATTAATATAAAGATATTTTTTAATTTTCAAAATACTCAAAATTCATAAAATAAAAAGAAATGAAAAAATATAAAAGATATTTTTGACGTCGACGGGTTTCAAAAAAAAAAGAAAAAAAATGTTCTTTCATAAAAAGTAAGACTGAGGTGGCCAAACATGTCATAGATTTAAAATGCGATGCCTCTAAAAAGATTTATTACATTGGAAGGTCGAAAAAAAAAACGTGAAAATAACTCGTGAACGCATTTTTCGCGAGTGCAATACACTATTGACCTTCGCAAGCGTACGCGAGTATTATTATTATATCCTTCAAAATATATATTTTTTTCCTTATTTTTATTTTATACGCATCAACGGGAAACTCAATCGTTTTACTTATTAAAATTATTCATTACTGATATTTCATGAAAATTTGAGGTAAACACAACGTTTGATGAAGCTTAAGTTTAATTGTTTTAAATGCTTTTTTTTATTTTTTATGAATTAGATACGGTACAAAAATAGTTTATTTTGGATCTGAGATAATTGACTGGACCGTCATCTACTTTTTATATTAAAAGCATGTAATCACAGTTGTAAATGTATCTTTTGAATACACGAGATAGTTTCCTACATTATCGATGAGCACGATAAAGTTGAATATTTTTGTCGGTAAAATATACGGTATACAGCAGACGTTTGAAACGACTTTCACGTGTTACAAAGAGATAACGCCACATGCCGTTGTGTTTATAAGCCAACTTTTTTTTTATTTATGTAACTAAAGTTTGAGATGTCCATAAAAAAAAACCAACGTAATTAAGTATAAAAATTAGTTACTTACAGTCAAATCAATACTAATTTAAATAAAATCTTTGGACAAAATGTTTAGATTTATTTATGTGATTGATTGATATAAAGAATTGTAAAATATTGTTTTTTTCATTTCATGCATCTGTTAAAATTCTCTTTTTAACACAGAACAGTTTTCAATAAAATTATTAGCATGTACAGGCTATATTTTAACGTAGAAATGAACAGAATATATTTTAACAGTTACTCTAATTAAATAAAATCACTCTTAATTCAATAACTAACTTATTTTAATAATTTATAAACCATTCAAAAAACTAATCCGTTATATGAATTCATTTATATTTTTTTTACATCATAGTGTTGTTCTTTTTTTTATCAAAGTGATGAGCCTTAATTCAGATAAATATATTATTGAAAATTATGAAACTCAAGAAATTATTCAAATAAAATATTCTAAGTAAAATGAACTTATTCTTTTATATTATAAATGCTAAAAATAAAAATGCATTAAGTTATCATTACAATAATATTTAAACACAGTACATAATCACCTGCATAAGCATCAATTGTTTATGTTAATAATTGTGAATATAAATAAAATAATCGATATAAGTTTATTAATTCTCAAAAACTATATTATTATATTAACGAATTTTAATTATTAAAAAAAAGACACTTAATATTAGGACTTTATTTTATGGTTCCAATAAATTTTTTGTGTCTATTATAAAGTATCATAAAAATGAAGCAACCTGTTAAGCGAAATAATACCGAAGTTGGGTGTTTTTTCCGTGCGGGAATTCATTTAGTTTTCTTATTATTCCATAATTATTTCCTATAACAGGAAATTGTATGAATGTTAATTTGTTCCAACTAGATTATACTTTGGCTAAAATGTGTAATACATGAAAAATATCGAGCGTAAATATCGTAATCGTTAATTAACGTTATTATGTTAGCGAACATTAATTTCCTTCTCGTGTGCTCATTTTTTTTTCGTCATACTACATTTTCGTATTCTCGGAATATTTCTTTAAACTACTTGACGCTATACCTTATTCATGTAAAGTAAACTAATAGACTTCTTGCTTTTAAATATTCAAGCACCCACTTTTCAAGTGTTACACATTAGAATTTGAATGGTACGGTGAATGCCGGTTAATCATTAGGGCCACGTGACATTCTTTCTTCTTATAAAATATATTTGTACAGCGTGAATTAATTGCAGGTATTTTTGAGCGTTTAATATTCAAGAGAATAAGATAATTTTTATCTGTACCAATAATAGAAATGTATTGTTTTCCACATTTGCTTAATGATATTTCGTAGCGAGGCTCATTTGTAACTTACAACACTTAGAATATTAACCCATACTGTTATTTTCTTTTATAATAATTCACATCTCTCAAACTGTTATGTACAATTTATGAAGAATTTTATTTGGACGTTCAAATAAATGAAATTAAGGCTATGATCAATCTTATATTTTTAGAGGCGCAATTAGAAATCAATTAATTTTTCAATAAATATTTGAAAATTTGGCACGCTGTTTAAGTTTGATTTGCTTAATATTTAATAAGATTCATAGATAATAAATTTATTTGATAAATGAAAATTTTGATGAAAAAAAATTGTAAATATCATGTAGACATACTAAAGCTGCAATTAATTAAAAATAAGAATGAAAAGAAGACGATAAAATGAAAACATCTTATTTTGAATGTAGAATTAAAGTACAAAAAGAAGAAGTAGAAAAAAAAACATAAAAGTAGAATGACATTGAGAATCTTGATATTACATTAGATTCCAAAACTATGATTTGTGGCGAAGCTTTTCTTATATTTACGATACCTTGGTGTTTAACCTTATCATTATCCATTCACAGTTAATTTCTCGTTATTAACCGAGACCCACGTGGTATATTACTCAATCATTCTCTTGTCTTCTTTAATTTCGTAGATATATACTGTGCCATTTATTAATTCTTTACAAAATTTTTATTTTATATATATGTATATAAAATAAAAATTTTGTAAAGAATTAATAAATGACACTGTATATATATCTACGAAAAAATTATATATATATATATATATATATATAATTTTTAATTATTTAACGAGTTACAATCGTTATAATGTATTTTATCATAGAAGCAGATTACTTATTTCTATATATCTCGAAAATATGTTTCTTCATTTTGGGACATTAGTTTGATGTGAAAAATACAGAAACTCTAAATATATATTACAAAAGGTAACATTGACAACAATTACAAAAGATAACATTGACGAGGGTTTAATTACGAATTTTAAAAATAATCTATTGCGTAACCAACAAGATCAGACAGTCTGTGTATAAATAAATACAATGTAATATATGGAATTGTGTTTTATTGTTGCTGAGTCGTTATGAACAATTTGTAATTTTTTTATCAAGATAGTTAGAAACAAAATTTTTATTTGAAAACAAAAATAAATATCCTACTGAAAAAAAGTGATTGACACTAATAGAAGAAGATAAAAAGAGAAGACAAAAAGAAACATAAACTTTTTATAACTCATTTGGAATTCAAATTTATTTGATAAAAAAAAACAGATTTCAATGTTTTTTATTTAAAGTTAAATATTGCTTTTTTAAATGATATTTACTTGTTTTATTTTATAAGCTTTTTGATTACAGGCTTTAAGTACATAGAAGTTTGCATTTTTCATAATTACTTTTTTTTAATTCAATAAATATTCTCCTATAAATGAATTTACTATTAAGGAATGAAAAAAGTATTTTAAGGAATTTAGAAAACATAAAAGTTTTTATCGATTTTACTAGAGTATAATTACTAAAGTATAATAATAAAATTACGAAAATTCCAATTTCTTCCTAATTGGAGTCAGATTTCTTTTGAATTTACATATTCACCCCATTCAAAATGGTATCAGTTTGTTATTTTTAATAAAATATTGAAATACATATTAATTTAATTGAAGTGGACATTTACCTTTATCAGAATAAAAGTATCAAAATGACCAAAGTTTGTAATTCAATAAAAGTATATAAATTTTTCACATCACAAACTAAAAACAAAAGACATAAAAAAAGAAAAATAAAAATAAAAATTAAGTAACTTCATCGAGTGTGTTATATCGAGTGCTCTTAGCGCATAACTTCTTTACAAAATCATTAACTAACAAATTACACTTCGATTTCAAAGTACCTGAAGTTGAGGGTCACCTTTGAGCCGAGCAACATGTGTCTACATGTATTAATACAAGCTAGTCAAAGCACTCTCATCGATCGAGCTCATAATGTACAACATTATTACAAAAATCTACCTGCTGATACGTCTCATTAAAAGTTAGATGTGTCGATGGTAACGCCTTTTTTTTACGTAATCGCAAAAAAAAGAAGAAAAGAGGAAAAAAAGTAGCTAATATTATGGATAGTTATGACTTATTAGTTACGGTCAGTTAAAGAAGAACCAAGTTCAAGTCTTCAACTCTTTTTCTTTATCAGAGATTTTTCTTGTTCAAGATCGCACAATTTATTGATTGCTTGTGTTGTTTTAAGCGTTTGTAAACTCGAATTTTTTTTCGGGAGGGGTGATGTAATCAAAAGTGAACAAAATGTACAAGTGATTTTGCAAGGATGCAATAAAATTCACCGTGAATAAGATTGACTCTTGGTACACAAAAAAAAGTGTAGATGAATTACATTTCACTTCCAGAATGCGTAAAGTAGGTTATCTACTAATAAGCAAATATTTAATTTTTAATATAAAAAATATTTTTAGTTTTGAAGTATTATATAAATTTATGTACATGTACAAATATTACGAAAAGAACATTGGATTATCAACGTTAAAAAAAGGTCCAATTCTCTTTTTTTTTGAAGAAGTAGTGACCGGAAATAGCAAAGTATTGTATTCATAAGCGGAAAAGTTTAATAGGCTTAAACTTAAAATTTTTTACAATCCGTTTTACAAATTTAAAAGAACTGAATTAATTTTTACAAATTAATTAATGGGACATTTAATATTATGACTGTAAATTTATAAAAATGGCATTTGAGTTTTGTGGTCTCAATATTTGAATTGAATGAAAGTTACTTACCCTTACATAAAACAGTGTTAAAATTCGAGCTTTCAACTATGAAATTTTTTCATTTAATCGTGAATTTCTATGCATTCAGCAAGCGAATAATTAACAGATTTATATCGCACTATCTTTATATTTACATTTATTAAGAGCACGTGTATAATTGAATCGCTAATATATTTGTACTATGACTAATATCATATTTAATGAAGATAATATTTCATACTTAATATTTAATACTTTCTTATATAATTTTTTAAAATCTATTTAATTCAACTAAAACAATTAGTCAAATCACAATTGTCTAGTATTAATTATTAATTTAATCACGTTTTTCAATAAATTATCATATATGTTGCAATAATTAATTAAATAAAAAGATTTTTATTCTGCATGATATAATTGATTCAAGTGTATTTTAAGAAAGTCTTTAATTTTTTTTCAAATAAACACGAATATAAATCAAATTTCTTTGCTAATCATAAATTAACTGTAATATAAATCTTTATTGTACTTTGTTGTCAAATATTAACCATTTATATAATAACCACTTATATAATAACCACTTATATAATAATCACACTCAAACTTTATTAAATCCATATGTTTTAGAAACGCACAGACATGGCATTATGATGCGTCGAATATGAAAAAAAGTTTTTATACCACTCTAACCTCAAAACCATAACTTTACTATGATTATTCGGCTATCGTGGTATAAAATAAATTATGGAACGGGTGTGTAAAGGCTTTATTTACGAAACGAGAAGTTTACAGCCCGAGCTGAAGACGAGGGCTGTAACGAGTTGCATAATGTACTATAATTTACAAATATGAATTAACGTGGTATTTGAATAAATTTATTTTCACAATTTATTAAAATTATTAGACAACTATATATAAAATAATGATTAAATTTAATATTTATAATTTTAATTTCAATAAGGCAAGATTTAAAATTACTATAAAAAAAATTTAAACTTAATAATTTAAACTTGATTGGAAAAAAGAAAATATCGACATTAATTTCTCTTATGATATCTTACAATATAATTTATTTGATTTAATGAGAAAATTGTAATAGGGATTTGTAGTATAGATATTGTGTTACCTATGGGAATCGCTGGACCAACAGTACCTTCTTATCAATCGATTAAAAAAGGCAATTCTTAGCGCTAATGTTTACTCTAATAAACGTAAAAATTAACTATTAATTGAATCTATTCTTAACTTTGAAATTTTTAGGGGGATGTAAAATGACGACATTAGAGTTTCCCAAATTTTATATTTTTGGCCCAAAATTGTTAAAATATTTCTTTATTATACTTTTCTATCATAACGAATAGAAAGCATTAAATAAAGATATTTAGAAAAATTTTTGAATAAAGATAAAAATCTGGGAAACTACAATGACGGTAACTATTTATAAATCACATATACTCTATTACGTCAGCTTGATTTTTAAAAAATTTTCAATTCTCAAACGCCTGATCGTGAAAAACGAAAGATGTTAAAGTTCAAAAAACATCATCCCACTTCTAATGCACTGAAACTATACGTACCTACATGAAAAACATCGGTTCCTTTATCTTTCTCTCGATAAGCATCGGTTATCTGCACACGTCTAATTCATTTATCGTAATGTTTAATAGCTACTCTTGAAAATGTTGATTCTCACGTCATAATCAATTCCTCAATACGTACTCACACGCATTCGTATAAGTTTATAAATATATTTATATGTATAAATATCTACATATGTATAGACGTATATATAAACCTAAGGTGAAAAAAAGAGAGGTGGAGACGATTCGAAAAGCGCGCTGAGCGCCTCAAAATATGTTTATCGTAATTTAGTGGCTGGACAGACTTAAACAAGTTCGCTTCGTTTAACCAATACTTTTATTTCAATTTTCAGTTTAAAGTTTAAAATACGCGCTTCTTAAAATACTAAAATTATTAAAAAATTTATCACAGTGTTTATCGCTTATTTTGAAGTGTGCCGTGTATTTGCAGTTTGGTTGAGTGAGCGGATAATGCTATTGAAATCTACCGAAATGAAAATGACACATGAATTGAAGAGAAGGGAAGAAAAGAAAGTTGTAATTAAGGTAGGAAAAACGTCATACAATGTAGGCACGCACACACGCACTTACACGTGTGACGTTCACTTCTACAACTTGTTATCCGCCTAACGGCATAGTAAAACTATTCATTTGAGGATCGTGCTCATTAAGTTTACATACTTAACGCGCGTCTATCAATATTTTATTTGGCTTAACTGTTAAATGATAGACGATGAATGGTGAAGATTATGTCTTTTGTTAATTTTTAAATTATTATTGGCTTATTTACTTATTTATAGTCATTTTTAACAGCAAAGAATAGATTAAGTGGCAAATTTACAAAACGTTCTACTTTTTATTGAATAACAATTAAAGAAGGTTACATAACAACAAATTGACTAACTAACAATATTTGAGCGTTATTAAACTAGTATAATGTAAATTAAAACAAGATTTGAAATATTAGCCAAAATTTCATTTGATATTGATTTATATTTACACATATTTAATATATTTCACCACAAAAAGTCTCATTAAACCAATAAGGAAAAACTGATTCCGTGCAAATGGATTTACGTAACATAAGAAACAGCCAAAAAAGAAACCATATGAGTAAAATCTTAATATAAAAAAGGGAACAAATTAATCTGCGATTCAACATTGAATAACGTAAAAAGAAAACGGTAATGAGTAAATGAGTGTACAAAGTACAAATTTAAAAAAAAAAATGATTGAAAAAGATATCGGCTGGTATATATCAACCGGTCAAACATGTTTTGGTGCTACGTATAGTGTGTAGTCTTGCGTCACGTGTGCTTGTTGTGTATGTAGAAAAAGACACGTGTAAAAGTAGGCAATATTATAATGTATCGAAAGGAAGTAACCAAAAAAATTAATTTTCACTTCTCTCAGAAACTACTCTTTCATCAACATGGTTTTAGAAAATTTGAGAAAATTTTCCATTCTTCTATGTGTTAAATCTTCGATTCTAAATGCTAAATTTTATTTATTGTTTCACTGGATTTTTTAAAATAAATAATTTTAAAATCACTTAAATTTTTTTAATTCCTTGGTAGAAATTTACCCATTTAAAATGGTTATAAGCCAAGAAATAGCATTGAATCCATTTTCACTAGGAATTAACTAGCCATTAAATGGAATCATTTCTACCAGGGTTATTATAAATTTAATAAGTTAATTATTCTAGTGGTTCTATTTTTTAATTTTACAATATTTTAAAAGTATAAAATTATTAGTAAACTAAAATTATCAGCGAAATTTTAATAAAATAGTTAATATAAAAAAAATACACACATAAAAATGATTAATATTAAAAAGGAAGAAGACTCTTAATTCTATTAATCTCAAAATCTCATTACATAATCTGATCATGCTTTCTTCACATGGCTCATTTTAATCAAATTTTTTTAAAAAAAGCATCAAAGTCCATAAAGGGAGCTTAATTTTTCAAGAAATACGAAACTCATGTTGAAATTATATTTTAGATTTGAAGTAATGAAGATTGGTAAATTCATATATTAATGTTATATTAAATGTGCTTTTTATCGAAGATATATTTTTAATGTTTTCTTGCAACCACATACTGAACATTTGACTATTTAAAATTATATTTCATGAATACCTATTAAGGTCATTAACTCGCATTAATATTTTAAGTTAATAAATTTCATATTTATATTTTTGAATTTTTGTAGATTTCAATACAATTTCATTTTTTCATTATTTAATTAAAATAATTTTTTTAATTATAAAAATTAACTTGATTGGAAATTGCTAATGATCATTGACAAATACTTACAAAATCTATTTTAAAAATAATAAAAATTCACCATATAAATAAAATGACGAAATATTTAAAAAGTACGAAAAATATTTGTACAGAACTTTTGAAGTAGCGTAAAAGAAGGAAGGGATAAGATATCAGTCACACCACCAAAAAACGAGAATAAAACATAAAAATTACAAGATAAATGTAAAGCACATCACATTGATAAGATGGAAAAATAAGTATGCGAATGTCTGCGTATGTTATTCAGTAAATATGTATGGTATTGGAATAGTTATCACTTAATCGATAATAAAAGCTAAATTTTCATATTCAAATCTTTATTACATGTATTTCTATTTACTTTACACTTGTGATATGAGGATTGCACAATAGGCAAAAGCTGTTATTACTAATATAATAATTTAATGTATTTAATTAAAAATTCATCAGGAAAATCAAGTATTTTTTAAAAACAATATTGTTATTTATAAGTATTTAGAATTATTTTTATATTCATAATGAGGATTTTGAAAAACTATTTTTTAATTTGAGAAATTGAAAACTTAATGGTGCCCTTGACGACTTTTATTAGAAATTTTAGTAAAAAAAAAATATTGAGGAAAGTTTGAGTTACAAGCTTTTCATAGGAGTCGTAAATATATAAGGTCATCGACCAAGAGGAAAAAACTACAAAAATTAAAAAATTTAATATTGGCTTTTATGGGAAAAATAGCATTTATGCTTATAACTTCGTAATAAAAATATAGTTTCTTTATAAACCAAAAATGAAATTTAAATCAATAAAAAAAAATGATGTCATTGATCAAATAAAAAATATTTTTAAAAGTAACTAAAATTATTATTATTATAACATTATTAATGAAAAAATATAGGTATCCTTTGATTAAAGATAAAATATCATTGGAACTGTAAATATAATCAATTATAAAAAAATTTTTTTAATTTATTTGAGAATAACAAAAAATGTTTCATCCTTCCTTGTGGGGCCTCGATTATGTACGGCCCTAAACATCGATGCCTCTTCGATATTAGTTTCCGTATAATGGTTTTGATGGTTTGAAATAATTCACATGAGACTTCATTCTTTCAACGCGAGATGGCGACTTAATGTAGTTTTCATTCGGTTTTCAATATTTCATTGTTTTCTGTTTTCACAAATTCATCAATGATTTCTTTTACGATTTTTTCATTGAAATTTAATTAATTAACTTTTTATATGAAAATTTGTCAAAATAATGTAATTTATGATGTGAAAAACGAATTTTGTTTCCTCTTTCATAAAATTATCAATTGTTATTATTTTACACTCATAAATTATTAATTTATTCCAAATATTGTAAGTTATTTTAAAATTTTATATAATTTAAAAAGATATTGAAGGATATTCATAGTATAAATTCAGGAATTTTATTTACTAAACTTATAATATTCTTTTTGATCAAATGAATAAGGTATTTGCCACGATTATTTCCCCAAAAATTTGCAAAATTTTCCACGAGCAAAACAAATAGAAAAGCCCAAAGACGCAAAAACATACTTAAAAATTAATCTATCCTTTTTTTCATGGCAATTTTTAATCGTTTTCTTTATCAAAACCAATCTAATATTATAAAACATATTCCTTATCTTGTTGATAAAACATTATTTTAAAGTACTGATAAAAATTAAGGAGAAAAAAGAAATAACAGTTATTGCGTTGAAAAGGGTAATATTGATCAATTGTCAACGTGTAGATTAAGTAGCAAAAAATCAAGTCACGTTACAGCTTGACAATAGTATAGATTCTTACAATGGTTAATTTTTCAGATAAGTTTTTTCGGAGAAATTAATTCTATCTCTAGACAATTAATTTAAAATATTTCTTGTCATTTGAATCATGTGTTAAACGATAATCCAATCTTTTGTTTAAAAAATTTTCACATGATTATTGATAAGAAAATCTGTTTTATTAATTTTTCTCTACAAATACATAATATCCAACAAAAAGAGATTTATTATCATTCGACGATGGCACAGAATATTTTGAAAAATCTTTTTTCACCACTCGATTGATAAAGCAGCTACTTTCGGTGTTCCTCGAGCCAATAATCAATAAATTTAACCTTTACAGCAGACACATATACACAAAAATCTTCTTCAAACATATATCAATCAGAGAATAGTCTTCGATAAATTAGTCATAGAATCATTGCTAACGATCTATAGCCGATATATACCGTTATGGTTTTGACCCCATGGCGCCAAAAAAAAAAAAGAAAATAATTCGGTGCGCCACGCATGGGTGACAAATCGTATATTCGAAAGATTATCTTTATAAAGCATATACGCGTATATAAGGTGGTCTCTTCGAGCGTTAACAAGAGAACGACACACCTTACGCTCAGGACAAGTGACATGTAGGCAGTGGAAAACCTGACAATCGTTTGTCTTACACATATATACATTTATCGTATCTTTACAATCTGGCTTTTTCATTTACTTTCGTAACCCTATACTTCGTAATTTTTCTTTTGGAAATAATTATGTTGCTGTAAAATGAAGTTTTAATGAAAAGCAAATAAGAATAATCAGTTAAAGGATAACGATTAGTAGTATTAACATAGTGATTAATATAAGATTTAATTATATATTTTTGTAAAGCAAATAAAAAATTCATAAATTTTGGAATATTTTTTTTTATAGATTTTCAATATATTCACTAAAAATATCAGAAAACTTGTTAAGAAATATTGCAACGCCTTTTAAAAATCTTTCATTAACAACTATAAATTAAAAAAGTACAAATTGTTTCAAAACTTTGTAACGAAAAAATTTTTTCACGTAGATCCTTTGCATTCCCTAACGAGCGCCAGCTCTCAAGTAATAATAAAAAAAAGAAACAGTTTCGCAGACTATTGAAAAATGATCCTTTAGCCTTGTGATCGGGAGACCACCACTAAAGCCGGCATTACCATAAACACCAACACTGCCACCCTCGAGCAAAAGAAAGGAAAAATTGTTTTTCTTTAAGAGATATGGGAGAAATGGTGGTAAGAATAAAATGACTAATGACTTACGCTCGAAAGAAAGCTAAGATCGTATTTAGTAAAAAAAAAGAGATTTTTTATCTTATTCGACAAGTTGTTAAATGATTTTCTTTTCATACTTTTTTTTCAGGGACAAGATTTCAAGATTATATTTTTTAATATTAAATATATATTAATAATAGAACGGAATAACACAGCTATTTTTCATTTTTAATACTTTCACGTAAGAAATTGGACAATCCATTTTACATATTTCAGTAAAATATAGAAACAATAATTACAATATGTGACTTACTTTCTATGATATTTCTAGAATGTTCCGGCCTGCTTTTAATAATAAATCGATCGCGTACGCCACAAAGGAGTTTTTATAAGGCTTGCCCAGAAATATGCGAGCATTGAAAAGAAGGAGAAAAAGAATTGATTTATTATCCGTTATCATTGCAATTTTATCATTTATCAAACTTGTCTCCATTGAGCTCCTTTGATTTTTCGTCTTGCCCAGGCCTTATACTTTTCCTTTTTTTGCAACTTACCGATCGAATTCTACTGTTTGCATTCAGGAAACTTGTTTGCGTTTTTCTGTTATTTTAATTGTAAAAAATATTAGGTATTAGAAAAAATTTAGTTACTTAGCTAATTGGTGCACAACAAAATGTAAAAGTTGTTCCTTGGATTTTAGAATTTAACTATGCGTTGGCGATATTCAACACAAACTTTCAAAAAAAGACTTACGTATCAAATGAAATTTTTTTTTTTATGATCGACGATGTAAACTATAATAAAACTTCTAACTCTACTTGTAAACATCGCTTTACAAACAACAAAGAAAATATCAATAACAACCTTTTAAAAGCTCGGAATACACCATTTATTAAAATTAATAATCCACATTCAACGTAAAGATTAATACTTGTTTATATTAGACGCGGCTTGTCAAATAAAAATAAAAAAACTTTCCCTTTACCGCTCGCATTATGGTTTTGCTATTCAAAAAAAGAAATGTTCTACACCTGATTCCTTCGTCTTTATGGCGGTTATGACGTTAGGTCGTGTTTTGTCCTTTTCACGAAAAAATATTGACTAATGATTTTTCTTTTGGCCGGTACTTTTCCCTTTGATACCTCGCATGCATCTTGAGAAAAAAACAGTCTATAAGAAACCTGTGCGGTCTTTAGAATCAATTTTCCAAGCCTTGATCTTTCTGTAATGATACTTTTTTAATTTATCAATTACGTCGCAGTGGAAGGCAGAGCTTCGAACTCTAGAAATTATTAATCTTCATATCGTTATGAAATTTTACATTACATTACGTAAATTCAAAAACATTTTTCAAATAAAATTAATATTGGAATTTAATAGTATTTAAGAAATCAATAAAAATCACACATACAATAATTTCTTTTCACTTTCATTTATATTTTTAATGTTATTATACAGACTAAACCAGAAATCTTTCTAGTAACAATTGAATACACCACCAGAACAATTACTTTTTTCTTCTATCAAATCTTAGAAAAAAATTGGTTCAGAAAATAAAAACATCGTTCATTATTTTAATAATTTGTTTGCCTCCAATTATATTTATGCGTCCAAGAAATCATTCGAATAGGGAAAGACTTGTAACGTAAGTAACATAAAAGAATTCTTTTTCATAAAAGAATAATTTTCTGTAATGTTCGTCTTGCATTCATATTTAAAATACAAAACGGTGTGAATAATTTTTGTCATCCATTTTATTCCATCTTGCAAATCAAAATATTTCTTCAAAGCAAACATACAAACCATTCAAATCCCTTAATAATCGTAACGACAATCAGTCAAACCCAAAATTCAAATCCATCAATTCCTCGCCATAAACATTATACACTAAAAATCAAAGCTTAACTAAATCCAAAGAAAGTATTTTTAAAAAAAAATATCGAAAGTATCGAAACAAGAAATAAAAATAAAGGATTTCCCGTAGGAGCATGCGTATACATTATACGCATCGATCACTTACGCGTCAAAATATTTCGTAGGATCAAAGATATACAGTTATGTCCATTGGGATCTGCTTTGGCTTCTTTTACTTTTCTTTTTATTTGAGATCGGGAGATTCGTCGCATTTTCGATTATTATTGTTATTATTGTCACACTGCGAAGGATTTTTAACGTCTCGAGCGTCTGTTTGTCACATAAGCTGCTTAAAAAGAAATTTTTTGGATGCTTGACTTTTTTATTTTTAACCCTTTGGAACTTTAGCTTTGTATTCTTATATCCAGACTAATCTTTTTAAATTTCAGTTTAGTTATTTTTATTTTGTTATTATAATAAATCGATACAGTTCCAAAAAAGATATGATTTAAAACAGTCATAGAAATGAAATATCTATGCATATTTTAAATTATAGATTTAAAGACTAAAAAATTATAAATGACCGAATCGAAAACGTAAGCGAATTTTTATAAAACCAAACAAATTTTCTTAGATGTTTTAAAAATAGTATTTGATAATTATTTTAAAAGCATGAAATTGACAATCAAACAAAGAAAAAATTTAGCCGATTATGGTGAAAATAGCATTTATGTCTATAATTTGCTGATAAAATTATAGGTTTTTATAAACTAAAAATGAAATTGTCGATTTTTCGTTAAAAATTTATATTAATAAAAAAAATGTAATGTCATCGATGAAATTAAAATAACATTACTGATTAAAATTGATGCTATTAGGATGTTAAAAAAAGCAAATTAGAGATATTTTTAATAATGTAATTACAAATATGATAATGAAATATTAAATTTTTTTAATAAAAATAATTTAAAAAAAAATAGTTTATTATTTTCTACAGGACCTTGAGAAGTATTATCTTAATAATTATAATTTCTGATATCTTGGTAACAATATGTAATAACAAATATCAGTCAAATATAAAACAATCAAAAGTCATTTTGACATATTTAGCCAATTAAACAAAGAGTAATTCTTGATTAACTTGATTTTTACAAGGTTATTTATTAATTTCAAAGAAAAATTTAAATAAAATGCAATGTTTTTTGTGAAAAATTACATTAGTAATAGATATTAACTAAGATTTGGGTTGGAGACGGTAAATGATTAAATTTTCAGCAATCGTATTTACGTATTTAAAGATGTCGATTGGCAAAATAAATGAGAACTTCCATATTCATCTAAATATTTTTTTAATAATTATACAGCAGAAAATTGCCACTCATTAACTGATACAATATTAATAATTAGTTTGAAAATTCATCTCCAAGTTTGAAGCCCAGTTTAATAATGTAACGTTACATTATTAAACTAATTATTATTTTTAAGTGTAATTAATTTAACGTTCTATTGTCTAGCTCCTAATAACGTCGAATTGTTCATTAATATATGCATAATTCATTTATCAAGATGTCCTTGACTATGCAATAATCATCAGCTCTAATTTTTTACTAAACATTAATCTTTGTCAAAGTGTGAAAAAGTTTATATGCAGCTGCAATTTTTTTCTTATTATTACCTTACTTGTTAAGTTAAGAATGAAGAAATCTTATGAGTTTTCTCATAATTATAGGCTGGATCTAATTGCAAGGGACACTATAAAAACCGTTTGCATTGGCTAATTAAAACTTTTGAGAACCTATTTTAAATGAAACATTCTTCAAAAGTAGCGTTTGTAATTTTACCGAGCTACTGTGTGAAACGATCATGAGAATAATTTTTTATAATGGAGGAGCACTTATTTTTCATTTTGTTTCAAATCTTTACAACGTACACATACATGAACTATCATAAAATTATGTAAATTATTATTAAAAAAAATAATAATATATTGTTTTATAAATTTGTAAATATTTCTCTTGTCTATATTTGAACCAAATTAAATTGTTATAAATAAAACTATATCTTCTAATTATCAATTTATGTTGTGTATTATATTCTTCATTCAGTAAAATTTGGGATTCTAATCATTCCAATATTTAACTAATTTACTTTTTACAATTTATTAATCATCCCATTAATCTAGTGTTTTTTTTTAATTGATGGAAGTATCTAATTAAATTGAACTACAAAAAACTAATTAAAAGATCTTTAACTATTTAAACTGAAGAAAAGCTTCGAACAAACATTCTTCCATCTTAGAAACCTTAATAACGTGAGCAAGGATACGCCGACGCAGAGAAATTATTTTTCGTACAAGCTTACGCACGCACAGCAGCAAGCATTCATCGTCCCCTAGGCATATACGCCAAAGTAATCCCACTCCCAATGTATACGCTATGCCTATATAACATTCTGCTTACGTTCTTATAAGTCATTAATCAACTTCCCCTCTCTATTCTTCTTTTTCTTTCTCTTTTATTTCTCTCTTCGAGCCCGCCATTGCTTCAACTATACACTATACACGCATTTCTCTTCTACAACTATGTAACTATGAGCCTTTGCTTTGCACACACATATTTTCCTAAACCTCTTCGTCCCTCACTGAAATTTCGTTCCTCGCACAACGCGCACACTAATTAAAACCAGGAAATTAATGCTCGCCGCAGGATGCGTCACGGACTTTCGATGCTTCCACTTGAGCGTGTGTGTGTGGAGAAACAAAAGAAAATTTCTTCGCCTTTATTTTTTTTTGTTTATCGAGGATATTGTTAAATTGATGAGGAAAAAAGAGGAGAAACGTATATGTGGTGTGACTTTTTTTTCAGATTGATCAGAAGTGTTTTCGATTTTAATTATGTCAACGAGATAGCGACGAACGTAATATCTATGACGTTGAAGAGTTGTTGGGAAAATTTTGTAGTTGTTTATTTTTTTATAAATTCTTTGCATTACGTAATTTATTTAAACTCAAATTTATCGTGTATTTTCAAATAAGCAGATTTTTTAAAGATGATATTGATCTTATTTAAACATATAAAATAGATTAAATTTTTGGAAATATTCACTTTAAAAAATTATAATTAGAAAAAATATTCTAATAAATAATAATCATAATCAGGACAAACGAAATTTATTATGGGCGATATAGTACAGCGTATTAGCGAATAATTTAAAAGCATAATAAAGTGTTGATGATTCAAAGAAAGTTTAATACCCTTCATTATAAGGTTCATTCAATTTTATTAGTACTTTTGTCCAACATTTCTAACAGCCCTATATAAAACTTTCTCCATATCGGCGATACGCATCTATCCAGTATTTCTTCGTAATTCACCTGCCGACTTGCAAACATCAACATTACACAGTAAGAGATCCTCCTCCTCTTTCTACTTTGAGCTTATATGAATTACAACCTGTCCATATAACTAGGCGCTCGTAAAGTAATGAGCCCAAAGCCATGACCACTTTTCTTTTACTATCCATGCCCATTTTCAAGGGGTTTTTACACACGTATATATAGTCGGTTAATCCGCAAAAAAAAAGAAGAAGCCCTGCGGGTTCTTGTTTTCTTCCTTCATAAATTAATTTTTGAGAAAGAAAGAAAAACTCTTTGATGTATTGTGGTTGTAACATTTGCGGCGAACCGCTGGACCATTAATTTATATCGCTAATGGTCCCCTAGGGGTCACACCCAAAAGGCTCTTTAGATGCGCGAAAATATATAGGTATCTTTGAGAAAATTTTTGGCTTACCGAACACCCCTAGGCAATCTACCAGGATGTTGTTTTGGTTAACTTGGTGGTTTTAACAGATTATCCTGCGGTATTAGTTTCAATATATTTTTACTCTCAAATGAAAATAAAAAAGAAACTTGTAAACATTAAAAAGATTTTTCAGTACAGAAAATAACCGTATTAATTTTGAATACAATTTCGATATTGATACTTATTAATTAGATTTTATTATTATACTAAAATATGATTAAATTATTCCCGATTAATACTTTTTTTATTTTTTCATCCTTTTATTCCAATTTGTGTTGTTCTTTTTAATGATATTCATCTTTTAAAAAATTATACACAACAAATTTTTTTTCAAATTTATATATATTTTTAAATTGATATTTTAAATAATTTATACTGCTACAAACAATCAATCGATGGTCACTTTAATGTCTATTATAATATATATATACTAAAAAAAATTTGTTGATCTGCAACTATAAAATTATTTATAACTTATAAATAATTAATTATTAAATTATTTATGAATAATTATTTATGCATAGAAAAATGTAATCTAAAAAACAAATGAGACATAGCAATGTAACGCAACATAATAACTTCCTATTCTAAAAGTGGAAGTAAAGTGCCTCGATCATTAGACAGAAATTCATTGGGATTAGCCGAAAAGTCAGGTACACGCCTTTTATGACTTTTGCGGCTTGTCACAGATTAACAAGATTATTCACCAATTTAGTAAGGATCGGTCAACGCCTAGAACTTTTACCCTCATATTGTTAGTTGTAAAAGTTTGTCCTGGCGGTTTTTGTTCTCCATAAACTTTTTTTTGCCGCATTGTGGCAAACAGAAATTACGACAGACAAATCCCTCGATAATTTACTTGGCGTTTGTTGGATTTTAAAATTTTTGAAAAATACGAGACTCTAAGGGGTTGAACGTTGCGTTCAATTAAAGGATATTTTAGGTTGGAAGAAAGAATAAAAGGCATTCATTAATAGAAAAAATTTGTACATTTAAAAAGTGTTGAAAAATTTTGAATATCCATTATTTAATTTCGACTTCTCTTTCATTTCTATGAAAATTCTTAGAAAAATTTATTATTTTAAAAATATATTTATATATTTATTTTTACTCTATAAATTAATGAAGTAATTTAATCAATTAATATGCTTAAATAAACATTTTCTCTTATTTCATTAAGCTTTAACATCAATTGACAATTTGGCTTTCCTTTATATTTCTACGGTGTATCCTTTTTGCAGATATTCTTTTGACGAAGTGAAAGAGTGATTTCTGCGCTTCATTGAAGGAAAAACCAAGTGCGCCGATGTTAAAAGTTCCGGAAGAGAGGCACAAGATTCGATTTGATATCTTAACTTTCGATTTTTAATGATTAGTCTTGGACTGATTCAATTAAATTTGAATGTTTAATTTAAAGAAAAAAAAACTTTCCCTTTTTTAGTTAAGATCTCGTCTTTAATTTTTTCTGTGCTTATTTATCTAATCAATGTAACGAATTATTTGCGAAAAATAATTTATTTATAAATTAACAATGATAAGATGAAATGAACCAATAAAACCTTTGATAACAATTGAAATTATTCTGCACCAAAAAATGTCCATTATATATTGAAAAAAATTGAATTTAGAAGTATAAAAATCTGATATTTTTTATCTTTCAGAAAAAATTGATAAGATTTTAAAGGATTTCTTCACCATATAGACGAATAAATGCTATTGAGATGTAGATAAACCTTCGTTTATGCACTTCAAAATTAGTGGATGTGGAGCAAATTTTCTTCTCATATAAATTATAATTCTACGATTTCGCCAAACGAAAAATATTTCTGATAAAATCAAGTGGATTCCCATTGCCTTTATTTCAGTGTGGCTCAATTATTACAAACTACTCTAATAAGAAAGCAAGTACAAAGCTAGTGCATGACAATATAATATCCGTTATACATAAAGCCGAAATTGACAGAGACCATTGACTGACAAGTTAAAGATCATAGATAAGAATGTAATCTAAAAGCTCGCTTATTATCAGTGCTATTAAAAATTTGCTCGTGCATTTTCTCGATCTCAGCTTGATAATTTTCGCTCTAGACAACTTGATAATAACTTCTATCAACATCAATACTATTTTTAATTCTATCTCTATTTTCTTGCTCTTTTGCAACGTGTAAAGAAGGCAAAATTCATTAATAATTTTAAAAATATTAATGTTTATTTTTATGGAATAAATAAATATTAATGTTTATTATTTATTTTATATTAAAATAGTATTGTACTCTTAATTAATACTATTTAAATGTTGCAACATCAATCAGTCTATTTTCATTATGAAATCAATGAATAGAAGATGATATAAAAGATAGGACTTTTACAAAAATGAAAAACTGAATAAGCAATGACACTAATGATGCGATAAACTTTTTTATTATACAACTTTCCACTTTCTATTGTCGTTAAAATTTTAACTACTATAATAAATTACTAAAATAAAACATATTCTGAATCATTTAAAATTTTTCAAATGATAGCATAAAAAAATGTATTATCCCTGGTAGAAATTTGAACATTAAAAATGGTGTAAACAACAATTTATGACCATTGTCAATAGTAATATTTTGTCATGTCAATATTAGCGAATAAATGGCAATTTTTTGCTGAATCTGCAGAGCTCAAATTTTTTGGTATATTGGTTAGCATCTTATAGGCAAAAAATGCTAATATAAAAATGTTGTTCAAAATTTTTGTATTTAGCCAAAAAAATAGGCATTTTAAGTAAACGGAGAGAAAAAATCAGTAACAGCTATCTAAAAATTAGGTAAACTGTGGACTTTTTTTGACTAGTTATATAACTTTTTAGTAATGAGTCCTTAATTTTTCAGATCATAGGTAAAATCATAACCTCACTTTTGCCACGTGGCGAGAAAATATAGATTAGTATTTATTCACATTCCTTCGTCAATGTTTATTTTTATTGGAATTTATAAAAATAAAAATAATATTAAATTTTATTAAAATAAAAGTATGAAACGCAGTACGAAACGAGTATAAAAATATCGTTTTTTAAAATAATAAATGGAAAATTTTATTAATCGTTTAAAAATAACCTCTAACAATCCGATCACAACTCAAAATATACGCGCGAATATATTAACAAAAGTGATTCTATTAATGATTAATGATAACTTTCAAGAAAAAACCTTAAATGATTCTTAATAGTAATCAATTAGAGCACAATTTGATAGACTCTACTGTTAACTATCTATATTCAAATAATAGTGGATCAGACTCAACATTTTATTAGCATTTTTTAGCACTATGAAGGTTGAAAAAAACGTTTCATATTAGTTCAAATAATGGCCATAAAACATTCCCATTTTCTGCTCTTCACTTTAAAGAAATGGCCATAAAATGGTAGAAAAAGCGTTTCATTTTCTACCAGGGATATTTTATTATATTTTACTGGTCAACGCACGTTAAAATGACAATTATCTAAAAATTCTGTTTACAGTATTTCCAGAATTTTTAGATATAGGCCATTTTAATATGCGTTGACCAGTAAAACATGGCCAAAAAATGGTTTATTTTCTTACACGATAAGTAAAAATTTCAAAATTGAGTATGTTACAAACGATCAATACCAAACATCACATTATCCAAAATTTTTTATTTCCACGCAGAAAAATTTCTTGACTTTAACAGCAACAAATAAACATAAAATCATGGCATTGATTTTTTTTCAAAGCACATTCTTTCTTTCTGTTGTCGAAAATATTCTCGAAAAATAAGGAGAGGCTGATGTATGTAAGCGCGCGTGCGTGGGCGCGGCAGGAGGCGCCCCGCGGTGCCCAAGAGCCGCCAATATGGCCGACTCTCTCTTTTTCTCTCTTATATAGTTATTCGCCCACACCTGCATGTGCGCGCGCTCATTTTATCCCTCTCGCATCGATTCTTTCTCCTTTTTTTAAAGCGCTTTCTCTCTCTCTTTCTTTCTTCTTTTCTCCTTTCTTTTTCTTTTGTTTACGCGATAGGTTAAAAAATGTTTTCGTAAACTGTTAACGCTGCTAGATGTTAAATTAACATAAATGGTATATGTTAATTTTTAAAATTGTACTGCATGTTAATATGTTATTGGGCTTATGCATATTAATTTTCAGATTATACACTTTCGTTTCACAAACGAATTCCTTATAAAATGGGGCTAACTGAAATTAATATTTTGAGATTTTTATTTCTCAATTATAATTTGAGAACTATTTATCATATTTTTTAAATATTTTTCAATACAATAATAAAATATTATCGTTGATAATAAAAAAATGTCTATAATAATAAACTGATCGTAAACGTAAATTTCATTAAATTATTCAACAATCATCGAATAAGCATTGATTTCTCGTATAGTCAATACTTTTTGCCAAACAATACAGTCTCATTTATTTATTTTTTCTCATACCACCTATTTTTTTTTCTTCGCCGATCACATTATAACGTATATACGTACGTGTACACCCATACGCACAGAAAGTCATTTTCGAGACCGTCAGAGAAAAGAGGAGGTTTCGATTAATCCGTCGATTGAACTTGCGCTTATAATACGATGTGTACGCCCCCGGCGTGTTTGATTATACGTATACACAGAGTATAAAACTCGTTTCGTTTTTTTTTTTATGATTACCTTTTTTTTTTTCTTCGTGTACAAATGAGCGATGGATCAAAAAACGTGTATGTATTTCGAAGCATAATTTGTTTAAGTTTGTGGAGTCTTGTATGTTTGGTCTATTCTGTCGATTCTATCGACATGTTACATCTTTTAGCGTTTCGTCACCCAAACTGTTTGAGATACATGAAAAGATTGTAACGTAACTGAGTTTTAAAAAATGAATTTTGTGTAAAGAATTATTGATCATATTAAAAAGTCTTTGGAGAAAGTTTAATCAATTTTAAACTAGAAACAGAGTTTTATAACTTTTTAATTAAAGTTTAATTATGTTTTAGTCGATATAAATTTTAATTAAATAATTTAATTTAAATAAAATGTACAAAATAGAAACTAATCCAAATGCAAACTATTTTAATAAAGCTAAAATTATTTTGAGGTTATATTAAGATTATATTAAATATATTAATAAGCTTTAAATTCTTCTAAATTTCCAAAAAAAATTGTTAAGAAAATTCATTTAAAAAGTAGTTAATCAACCTATTATGGGTAAACTGAAATAGCTCTTTTTTTACAAGTGAATTAATATAATTAGAACATAACCTCAAATTACTCCGAAAAAGTTTAATAACATAAAATCACTCGTCATTCTTACACATCCTTTTACGAATTAGTTCAAACTCTTACGCTCAGATCAAAATTCACGAATATAAGCATGAAATTGAGCGAATCTAGCTAACAAAGCGTGGAAAATCTACCGATTAACCTCGAACGTCGCGCAAAATATCTCTTTGCTTCGTAGAAGGAGAAGTTTCTTCTTAAAAAAACGAAAAAAAGAAAAAAAAAAATTTTTAAATGAACGAGAAACCCGCATGCTCTGTAAGCAGCAGCTGTAGAGTGGCTTTAGTAAAACTTTTTATGCTACGTCACTATATAAGATATACGTACAAAGTCGGTATATATACGTACAGGTATGCGTGCTAGTGGCTTCGAATTATGCCGATCTCGCGCGATGCATCGAACGCAATGTCCTAGGTAATGACTTTCTAATAAATCCTCGTTGAAGACGATGTAAACCTAATGGGCTTAAGAGAGAAAGAGAAAGAGACAAGTGGCCGATAATCGATTTTACAATGGATAAGAGAGAATATAACGTCGGCATTGCTTTTTTAAGATTGGTACCTTATTAGCTTGTGATCGTTATAAAAAATAGATTGGCTTTAATAAAAAAAATTTGGATTTTTCCGTTTTACTTTTTGTTATTTCTTTGTTATACATTAATCTATAAATATTGTATTGAAACTCCGTGTATAAAAAGAATAGAAAAATCAAAATCGATTTTCATTCAGTCAATTAAAATGAAAATCATTTTGAATTTCTTATTTATTCATGTAGATTTATAAAAAAAGGTTTAAAAAAACTTGCATAAAATCTCCATTTTTAGAAATTTTTTTCATTCACAAACATTGCATTTATCGCTAGACGTTTTTCTTACTTCCTAAAGTTTAGCAATGTATTTTTGCAAACTTCTTGACAAAACACGAGAAAGTTTGTTCACTTGGCACAAAATCAATGCTTTTTTCGTAGCATCCTCTAAGAAAGCCACACGGAAAGATATACATATATATATGTGCATATAAAAAAAAGTGTAAGCGCAAAGGCAAAAATTAGTAAAAGAGAGTTTCACGGACGATTCGTTACGGGCGACAATGCAGATTGAGTTAGCTCTTTATGGAAGAGCACAGATAGGGTGAAAGCGTGTCGAGGAAGTTGGAGAGGATTTCACGAGTGAGCGCGAATCTCTCTCTTGCTCTTTCTCTTGCCTTTGCGAGCATAAGCTATAAAGTTTAAAGATTAGGAAAGATACAAGTTGCGGATGAGCGACGATAGACTTTTAATTGTAGTCACTCGATTTAATCGGAGCTAGCCTCCACCCTTTTTCCAAAAACATTTTCCTGTTGTGCAGGAAAACTTTCTAATTAGATTTTTCTTACGTATTTTCACTTTTTTATTTCATATTAGTACAATGTTATCTAATATTTAACATAAAATTTTATTTCATAATTTGCGATATATTACACAATAATAACAATTAAGCTATTATTGTTATATATAGGAGGTGTGATAATTTCAACACTGATGCTGCGTGATAAATTTTTAAATAATTATTATTCCATTATAAAATACAAAATTAATTTTTATATGACCAAACAAAAATTGAAGAAAAAAATTGTTTAAAGCCACGTACTTTAATTAGTATATTAAGATACTATATTAAAGCTCTTTAAGTTTTTAATGACTTCGTGTGTTATTTTTGTAGGACATGGATCTGATCGAGGTTCTATGGAAGCAAGATGTAGATTTGGGTTTTACGTTAGTTGACCCAGTGAATGCAAAAAATCCAACCACCTCATCTAAAGAAGAGTCCGAGGATGACATCGAGAAGCTCAAAGCTTTGGAAGCCATCAATGGAGCCGATGACAAGGTATGTTCAAAAAGTTAGAACATCATCGCGTTTCATAATCTCATATATTGATTTATCTATAAGTGACCTATCATATCCTTCCTTGCAATTTTCAAAATTATTAACTTATTGTAAAGAAATTTCTAATGAAAAAAATTTTCCATTAATTTTTATTTATGATAAACTTTCACTTTGCACTATTTATTTTTCATTCTTAAGCTTAAAAAATGTAATTTAATTTAAAAATTTAAAGTTTCTATTTAAAGGAGTCCTAAAGTAATTTTTTTTTAAGATTTGTACGTGTCTTTTTAGCAATTCATTTAATAAGTGGAAAATTCATATTTTTCTAACATTCTAATTAAAAATGAATATAGTTTTGATAAAGATCATTTCAGTATATCTCTATTTAAAAAATCTGTTAATTTTCTAATTCTTATAATTATTATAAAAATATTAGAGAAAAGATTTAATCTAAAAAACGACGCAGGTTAAAGTCAATCTTATCATAAACTACTTTTTATTAATTCTATAGGTTACACTTCTTTGAATTCCTTTTTAATTTATTTATTAACATAAAAATTTTCAAGTTATAAAATTGACTAATAACAATTCTTTTTTAAAAGTTGTTATTTTGACTAACCTGAACTAATTAGGACTACTTTAAAATCAATCATTAAATGTTAAATTGGATATCTGTTTATTTGCAACCCTAAATATCATCCAAGAAATGAAATATCCTAAACGTCCTCCCTAAATATTAACTCAAGTCAGCGTCCTCATTACAAAATTTCTCCGTCAGCACATCAACCTCGAAAATCAGCGATTCCCAAAAACAATACCAGTCTGCGATATGTACACCTATATAGTGGGTATCCCTTTAGCTTCATTGCTGACAATACGATTCATCATCATCGTTGCGAGTGCGCAGTCATAATAAGTATCGTTCTGAAACATAAAAAATCAGCTGGGTAATGATCTTCCTTCTTTCTCCAATCATTGATTGTAATCGAAAAGTATTTGGCCACTCAAAAGCTATCCAAGCGAACAATCTTAAGAATTTATAACTCTTTGGTTCACGGTGGTAGCTTGCGTTTCTTTATATATATCTTGCCTTTCTTTTTTTATTCCTCTGTCTTTCCAATCAGTAATTGTCGTTATTGATGCAAAAGGACATTATTCAAAAATTTTTGTAAGTATTCTTTTTAAGTTCACCAGGATTTCAATCTATTGTCTTTGATGAATGAATAAATTAACCGTATTGTTTCAGGATTAATTAATTTTAATTTTTTTCTATCCACTTATTTTATTTGTGATTTGTAACTTTCTTTTATCTTTTAAATTTTAGGTAACTAAAAAATAATCATATCGAAAAAAATAAATATTTTATTATATACAACGGTCTGCTTTGCAGTGTTTAAATTAAACTCAACAAAAACGGTTAAATTCTTCAAAACAGTTTATTAAAAATGATATTGTAAACCTTATAATTATGATACTTTTATATGAATCACTCTCAAAGGTTATTTTCAAAGACCAATCAAAATTTTGCATATGTCATAATTTTAAGAAAGCCTTTAGATTCCATCCTAAAAAGCATTTCCTGAAATGGCTCTGCTTGCCAGTTAAATAAGTTTATGACGCAATCGATCGATCAAAAAATAATTAATCAATGAAAGTAGATTTGTCATGATTTTGTGAAAAACTTATCATTAATTGACTAATTAGTCACTTTAGCCACCCGTTTATTACAATCTGTTACAGAACTAATTTTTTATGATTAAAATTAGTTCAATTACTTTCAATTTTATAGAATTTAACGATCTTATAATTTGTACTTTTACGGAAACCATTTCGAATTGTACCGCTCTAAATAAAATAAATTGTTAGTTCTTCCACTCAAATTTTAACATTATGTATATTTGTAAATTTTATACTAAATTCTTTGCTATCGGAAGTTTTTGTAATAGCTCTGACAACTATAAAATACATTGTTTTTCGACAATCATATAACACGCTTACGACCATAAAGTTTCAAAAAAAAATTCCTGCATCTTTGAAAATTGAATCTGCATCAACAAATGTTCAACAAAAAATGAACAAAAGTCAAGCATTCCTATCAAATTCATAAAAAACATCTAATTCTTTAAAAAAATCAAAGGTGAATCTCCATCACACAAGACATAAGTACCAACTATATCTCCAACAGCCTCATCCTCTTATTCACATAGTTGTTTAAAGGCATCGAAGCCACAGAGGGAGCATCAAGGTTCAAAAAGCCGCGTTCATCCTCTTCTTCTTCTTCTCTCTTCGAAGAGGATGACGTTGCAGGGACGTCCTGGGCGGGTACGTCCCATCACATACCGACTTTTTCTCTCTCTATCTTTCTCCTTCTCTCTGTTCTGTCTGGTGGCCTTCGGTAGTTCGATGTCTATCTACGTCTGGCTCTTCGCGGCGTCTCATTGTTCTGGCGGTTTGCCTTTGTAAAGAGAAAAGAAGACCGCGTATAGCGATATAGAAAGATTCCTCTGATGCGTTTTCGACTGCGATCGATGCGTATAATCGATATACGTGACATGGATCGCGAACCCTGAAAATGCTATACGAACAAAAGGATACGCGCACATAACCTCCTTTTTTATTTCTAAGAGGATTCTTGGCGCTTTTCTCTTCTCTTTTTTTTGTTGCTGCGTCTAAGATGCGGATTCTATAGCATCTCGTGGGAGAGGTTGGATAGATTCCGCGGGTAAGAAAGGTATTTGGTTTTTAAGAAACGTTGTCTGAATTTCAATTTTATAATCCCAGCAGAAGTGATATTGATTGATCATATTAGTTTCTGAACATTGTTGCTAACACCATTCACAAGAGCTTTTCTTTGTATGAAATTTGGGATTATAAAAGTTACTGCTTCTTATAAGTTAGATGAACTGTTAGATTAACTATACTGTTAAAGATATGAAAAAAAAATTACTGTCGCGCTTAATAATATTCATATCAATTTTATCCATTGAAAAATATTCTTTTTACCTGATTCTTTATTTTATTATTTAAAAAATCGTTTTTCAATAATGGAGAATTCTAACGACGCAGTAACTAAACTGTACTAGATTGCACACGTTCTAATAAAATCTCAGCAGTTCTATCTAACAAGGGAAGACAAACAAGAAATGGCGGCTCATCCCTTACACGCTTAGTGTGCTCCATTGGGGATGTTGCTACTGTACACAGCACAAATCCGCCTTAGGAAAAAAGAAATGATAGATGTTGGCAAAGCATAGTCCTTATTGGCTGTTCACATTGAAGAATCCTTGGGAATAAAAAAAAAGGAAGGGAAAGAAAAGATTGGAGCAGGGAGAGTAGAAGCATAGTATTAATGGGCTTTGGAAATTGAAAATGGAAACGAATGAGCGCTTTGAATTGTTTTGCTTTTCCCTAACATGAAATATGGCGCTCTCTGTATTATTATTTATTTTTCTGCAAGCTCTCATCCAGAGCTCCTAGTTCATTTGATATACAGAAGAACATTTGATATGCGTAGCAGTTTGATAGATGGGGCGCAAGAATATTTTTCGAGATCAGATCTGAAGTTTTAATGGCTTCATATCGATTTTATAAGTAATTTCTTTAATAATTTTCTTCTAGTCTTCCTTTTTATAAATGTATTTTTTTTTAATAAATCTAACTCAATAACTTATGGGTTTCAATAAGTTACAGAAATTTCCAAATAAATCTTAATGCATAGTTATGATATTAAAAAAAATTTTATGATCGATGTTGTACTTTGTATTTTTTAGAATGTTCATTTATAAATATAATTATGTTTATGAAAAATAATATAAAATTTATAGCTTTTGATTAGTATTTGATAACTAATTAAAACTTTCTGCAATCTTTAAATTTAAATCTGGCTCTATTCCACTATTTTTGTTGAAATTAAAAAAAAAACTTGCAAGGCTTTAAGTAAGGAATATCTTAGCAATGATCAAACCTTAAAAGTTCCATCAGCAAACGTATAGGATCGATCGACCTAGCAGCAAACAATATCCTTCTCTCTCCGCCCTATATCCTCATTTTTTCGTATTCATATATATCTTTGAAAAGGTCCCTCCCCCTGGCATGCATTTGACGATACATCATGCAATGAAACAGAGAGAAAGAGGGGGATACATATATATACATACATAAAGGGCCTCGGGGAAATGTTGCTTTTGGATGGCCGCTATCAGGGCCACTGAAGGAGAGTGATTAATGATCGTAAGCACAATGCTGTTTTCATTAAACTCATTTCAACGTTGGCCCCGCGTATATATATATATGTGTACCATGTAGATTGTAGAAGAGAAAATATATCGTCCGCTGTATATATATGTATATATATTTATTTATTATACACATACATGTATATAAGCCCTACATAAAGGTTGGATATGTAGGATATACGGGTGATTACGTGCGGTGTTGAGTAGTACAGAGATAATCAAAGATTTTCTTTATGAATAGATTGGTTTGTTGAAGGTTTTCCTATTAATATAGTATAAATAATGATTCCTTATGTTTGGGAAATTAAAAATGGATGTTTACTCTCCAAGTTCCATTTGTTAATACACATCCTAAATGAAAATTTTTAAAAATTTTATTTGATTGTTTAAATTATTCTGGTATCTCATAATTTGCATGATTATTGTTTCTATGTCAAAGATTCCATCGAATAAATCTTTTGATATCCATACAGCCGCTTGGATTACACATCGATCGTCTTCTGATCTCAGATATTCATTTCAAATAATAACGTACTAAGCTCTATTTCTCTCCTTGATTTATCCTCTTTTTAACAATACACTTATTCTTCTTCTTCTCTCCTCGGAGAAAGGGTGAAAAGATATTGAGCGAGTTTGAAGAAGGATCGCTTTGATTATGACGTCTTTATGAGAATGACCAAGACAACGAGGCACGGCCTTGAACATGAGAAGGTCTTTTATTGTCCAGAACACGAAAAGGGTGCTTTGACGAGGCATTAGCTCTTATGAAACATTATATTTTTTTGAGATGACGTCAAATATTGATATACGCGCAAAAGTTTGCTTGAAATTCATGCTTTCAGTTATAATGATTGTAATATAAGTTTGAGTAACAATATAATTATTTTTGTTAAATGGGCATTTGATATTAAAAATACAGAAATTTATTCGTGATGCTCAATACCATTAGTGAAGTTATTAATGAATGAAAATTTTCTAAAATAAATAAAAAAAAAATACTATCAAAGTTAAAATAAACCATAAGTTTTCAGATTTTTACTTTTAACGTAATAATTTTTAGCAATTATAGTCTACAACATTAATTTTTAGTATTATATAAAATTTAACTTAGCATCAATCGTTACCCTGGTAGAAAATGAAACGCTTTTTCTACCATTTTATGGCCATTTCTTTAAAGTGAAGAGCAGAAAATGGGAATGTTTTATGGCCATTATTTGAACTAATATGAAACGTTTTTTTCAACCTTCATAGTGCTAAAAAATGCTAATAAAATGTTGAGTCTGATCCACTATTATTTGAATATAGATAGTTAACAGTAGAGTCTATCAAATTGTGCTCTAATTGATTACTATTAAGAATCATTTAAGGTTTTTTCTTGAAAGTTATCATTAATCATTAATAGAATCACTTTTGTTAATATATTCGCGCGTATATTTTGAGTTGTGATCGGATTGTTAGAGGTTATTTTTAAACGATTAATAAAATTTTCCATTTATTATTTTAAAAAACGATATTTTTATACTCGTTTCGTACTGCGTTTCATATTTTTATTTTAAGAAAATTTAATATTATTTTTATTTTTATAAATTCCAATAAAAATAAACATTGACGAAGGAATGTGAATAAATACTAATCTATATTTTCTCGCCACGTGGCAAAAGTGAGGTTATGATTTTACCTATGATCTGAAAAATTAAGGACTCATTACTAAAAAGTTATATAACTAGTCAAAAAAAGTTGTCCACAGTTTACCTAATTTTTAGATAACTGTTACTGATTTTTTCTCTCCGTTTACTTAAAATGCGTATTTTTTTGGCTAAATACAAAAATTTTTAACAACATTTTTATATTAGCATTTTTTGCCTATAAGATGCTAACCAATATACCAAAAAATTTGAGCTCTGCAGATTCAGCAAAAAATTGCCATTTATTCGCCAATATTGACATGACAAAATATTACTATTGAAAATGGTCATAAATTGTTGTTCACACCATTTTTAATGTTCAAATTTCTACCAGGGTAGTCAAACTTAAATTACCTCTAACCAATTTCTTCACTAAGAGCAATAAAATGCCAGAATCGCTAAACAAATCCATTCTGATTAAGTCGTTACTCATCCGCATTTAAAAAATGCATCCTGTTAAGTCCATAAAGTCAAGCTTTTGATGATAGGTTTGATCGATTTAACCAAACATGACGAAGCTTAAGAATTCTCTTGAAATCATTCCTTTACAAAAATTTCACACGCGCGTCCATTTTTGTTTATTCTAACGACTCGAGTGCGTGCGTGTGTGTTGACTTTACAAACTCGCATCTTCGTTTTTCGTCTTCATCTATGAAACCCTCCTTGTAAGAAAGGACATAACAATGAGGAATCGTTACGTCGACAGCATCTTTTCACTTCTCTCTCTCCTTATAATTTTCATCTTTGTATTTTTTTTTTCTTCATCTTTCCCCAGTGAAACGTGTACACGTTTATTTTTTGAGCAGGCAATCATTTAAATTTCAAATACCATAGGCAGGTGAGAGTGGTTAATCCTTTTCGAGGCCTTAATTAGATTTTGTGCCGACTATGTGTATACGAATGTTGCTTTCGCATTGTATAAATTATTATTGGTGGTTGGATTCTTAAGAATTTTTAACTATTATATTAATTTCGTCTAAAAAGACTTATCTATAGTTTTTCTATTAAGCTGTGACACTATAAATGCTAATATCTTTTTTCATAAATTCTGTACACTTTGGAAAATTTTAAGTTAACTGTGCTTTAATTTTCAACATTTTCTCATCATCAATTCTCTTTATACAACCCCCGCTGTTTATAATTTTTCTTTAAATTTCTTGAAAATGGAATAGTAGGAACAAGGCTGTTCTTTCGTTGTGTAACTTTGATTCGTAGCCAACAACTAAGCTTATAGAGATACAAAATCAAGTTTTCCAATACTTAAGACACACCCTAGCCAACGGAATTTAGATATCCAAAAATCTGTCAACGAATGAAAAATGTTTAAATTTATGTTCACAATAGGGCGCGCGCGTGTGGGTGCAAACGGAAACAAAAAACTATACAGAATAGAATCTTTAAAGTCAACGTGTTCTTGAATAGTTGGTCGAAGATTTTTTTTTTCAAATAGAGAGGATACATAACAATAAAAAAAAAATGACTTGTCATCACCTTCTGTGTATGCATGCGAAAATTTTTCATGATCTTTTTTTTTCTCTCGTTGTTTCTTTATTATCCCTTTTGCCTTATATTTCCCATTGCATTGTATTCGTCGACTGACTTATTCGTGGACTAACATTGTTTGGTAGTTTACAAAGATCAACGATTCTTTTCCACTCAATTATAACGTTATTGTTACTGAACATCTGTATTCGCGTTAAAAGACTTTGTTGATCTTTGGGTTATTTAATAATAATTACTTTTTTACTAGGATTTTTTTCGTTTTTAATTTTTTTAGAAAATTAAGGACGAAGAACCGTTGAAAGAAGATGATCCTTGGGCTAGACTTGCTTACGCCGTCGACTTAGAATCTGGTAATTTATTTTTTTGTTTATACTCTTTATTAATTAATAGAAATAACAAATTTGCTCTTCGTATTTTTAAAAATTTATTTTAATAAATTTTCCTTAATAAATTTTAAATTACACTATATTAGCCGTGCCTTTTAGTTTTTCTAAATAAATATAATTGAAAAGTTCTTTTATGGCATTTATAATAATCTCAGAAAACTATCTATTTTAAGAAATTTCCGTTTAACTAATTTTGTAATGTAAAAATACTATCAGAGTTAGAATCGACTAATCTATCGCAAACAAAAAGCCGTGCATCAACTCATAATTTTTTCAAAAAGAGTATTATACTGAATAAACAATACTTATGTTTATAACTAATAAAAATTAAATGTACGATATATATTTTTTGGAAAAGTGCGCATTCATCGTGGATTAATAGTGACTTTTATCTGACCAAATACTAACTTTACTACTTTAGATTGACACATAAATTTTTTTCATTTATTTCTTGTATCATGAATAATTATTAAAGCAGATCAATCGATATTCATATAAACTTACAATTGGATGAGTAACATATTGTATATCATACTTCGCATAAAAAATAAAACAACAGAAGCCCGAAGCTGTATATCAAGGTAAGAAGTTAAATATTACGCAAACGAGGTGCGGTATTCAATGAACAAGAAAAAAAAAACAAAAAAAAAAATTTTAAAAGGAGTAACGAATACTTCGCTGTCTAACAAAACGAATGTTGGTATGCATATTTATGCAGTGAGTTTCGTCAGAATGAGCCGACGAACAAGAGAACGTCACTAAGGCGGAGGAATCGAATGTTATGTACCTTCGGGTATACAATTTCAGATTGGAATAATGAAATGTTGTATGCACACAGACTCGATTAAAAGTTTAGTGATTTTTATTATACTGGGGAATTAGAATTTCATATGAATTTACGAAAGTAATAGAACTAAATAGTAAACATCAAATGTCTAAATACACCAAACTAGTCATTATAATTTATCAAAAACTTAGATTATTTTGTTAAGCTATAATTCCAAAGACTAAGGATAAATTTTTCGAGAAAATCAAAATCCTTAAAAAAAAAGCCCCTGAAAAAAAGCTCCGAAATATTATATCCTACACACCCGATCGACCAATAAGAAACTCAGTCGTTTTCGTGTCTCGTATGCTATTTCATTCTCCCTCTCACAACACCGAAAGCGGGGAGTGGCACTTTAGCAACCAGTCGGCCAAAGGAACGCCCTCTTCTCTCTTTCTTTCTCTCTCTCTCTCTCTCTCTCTCGCTCTTTCTCCCCACTACTAGCATTATATAGTAAGCTCTCGGGCGCATTGCTCGACCCTTTTTTTCTCTCTCTCTCTCCCTGTACTTTAATTACTTTACATTAATGTAAGACTTTGAAAGAAGCTTCTCACACGCGCACACGCACGGAAAAAAGGAGTAACAGGCTTTTATTTTTTCGAGGGAATCTTTTTTTTTTTTATTTAAAGAGTTTGTGAAATAGAAAGGTGAATATTATGATAGGGAGTTATTTTGATAAATTTAAAAACTTAAATAAGCGATTATTATATTGATCTTTTCGAATTTAATTCGGTATTCTAAGTTCATCCGTAATACCTACAATTAATAATTGTATTAATAATAGTGAATGGAAATATCTAATTTCTAAAGTGAAAATGATAAGAGATTCTCAATATTTATTTCAATTATAGTTCTAACATTTTCAACCATTTTCAACTTGATGTAAAAAATATGACTTAGTTTTAAATAAAAAAATAAACTAAAAGTATATTAAAGTAATAATAAATTAGCAGGAACATTTTATCGAATCTGTCATCTAAAAATGACGCTTGAACGCGCGAAGCCAATAAGGAACAGGAAACGAGTCGCGCGCGAAAATGAAAAAAGGAAAAGCGCGAAGCAGCGCCTGTTAATTTATTTGCGCATATACACAGCAAGGGCTTTTCATTTTTCGCTTCTCTTGCGTGTAATCCGTCATGGCTCGTCAAATCCGCCTTGCGCATACAACTTTTTACATTTTTTTTTTATTTTCATTTTTTTTCGAACATATATTTCTTTCGAGGGAAATCGCGATCAGCACGAAAGCTGTTTTATACTCGTGTAAAAAGTTCAAATCAACTAGTAGTGTAATTTCGTGCTTGGATTTTTATATTTCAAGCGAAAAATTATCGATTCGAGCTTGAAATTTTAAGGTTATGCATAAATTGCTGATGGTAAAAAATAAATTTTAATTTAATAATACAATGTATGATTGATAAAAAAAATTAAGAAAACTGTATAAATGTGCAGAGTTACTTAATTATAAAAACATTTATTTATTACAATCAATTTATGAAAATGGAAATTAAATTCCTTACAATGAGTAAGCATTTTTTTATATAAATTTTAAAAAATTCCAAACTATTTTTTATTGTCAATTTTTCATTATCAAGAAATTGAAAAAATAGAAGCGAAAATTTCAGAACAAAACTAGCGAATATATAATTTTAAGCAAAAAGAAAGAAGAAACGCAAAAAGAGAACGGAAAGGCGATAAGAAGATAAAAAAAAAGCAAGAGCCAAGGGAATATCGAATTAATCGACCAATCACAAAGCTCATTCTCTTTGCGTTCCAATGATCCATTAATCAAGACTCGTTCTCATTTTTACGATTAAGTTTGGCTGTATCTCATTTGTTTGAGAATACAATTTATTTTTTGAGAGCGTGAAACACGTTATATATGGCTTGTATTGATGTAATTTTATGAATTATAAAATATGACTGATAATTTACAAATTTTTTATTTGCAAAATTAAAAATACTAAAGTAGTATTGTGGTGATGTTATTAAGAAAACTAACATAAATTTAATTAAATGAATATAGTTTTAATAAAAAAAAAATCTTTTAATGTAATTATTTATTTGATTTATTGTTCGAATAATAAATAGACTTACAACAAAAGAAAGCGTACCAAATTTCGCTAAAAAATGCAAAAGTATGCCTTGGTTAAAAAAATTTCTCAATCTAGAACTCATAAAATTCTTAATGCACACGTTTCTTTTCTTGCCTTTAATCTTTCTCTTTTATTTTTCTCGGATCAAGCGATCGGTCGACCTGATAAAGCTCCTGGTAATGAGTGCCTTAGGCGCGCGCGCAAAAGCCGTTGTTCCGTTTTCTTCTTTTTCTTTTCTTTTTGTTCGCCGCACGTTCTAGCGAATATTGCGTTCCCTTCTTATTATCCCATTGATTCTGTTATACTTTAAGCAGCATATATACACTGCTGATATATGAGATTTCGACAATCAGTGAAAGATATTCGTTTTACATTGTATAAAACATTTTAAAAAATATAAAAGTAGCTACAATAACCTGCAAAAAAGTGTATATATGTGTCACAAAATATATTAATATTTTGATTTAAAAAAACCAGTTTTAATGCATTTTTAGCGGAGTAAAATTAATCATCGAAAATAAAAATTTCGGCTTTCCTAATGCGGAAATAACCTGGCATGAAAAAAAAAGTAAAACAATTCCACGAAAGTTTATTGCACCCTAGAAACAACGTATTTCCATTTGCGCCTTTCCATTGCCGTGCATTGTCTTTCCGCTACGATGCTGATGATATAAGATATAAATCTGGAAAGCGCGCCGAAAGTTGCCTGTCGCAAGCTGCTTCCAAATGCTTTCGGAATTTAAAATAAAAGAGCAAGCCGAGCGCGCTTATCATTGAGCTGCGCTCACTTGGCATTTGATGTATCGTGCACGTAGCTAATAGAAAATTTATTTCAACAAAGAATTATCATCACTAGGAATTATTAGAATCATAAGAAAAATTTAAATACTTTTGCATTCAATTTTGTAGGCGAAAAATTTTTTGAAGACTAACAAACAATTTTCGATTATTTATTCCAAATAAACTCACATCTAAATTAAAAATTCTGAACATTTCCGAAAAATGTAAATTTACTTGGATGTACTTGATAACCTGAATTATTACAAGTCATTGAGGATTATCCAAAATGTTTAGTTTTACCCTCGAAAATTCCTGAAATTTCTCAAAAAACCCTTATCAATGAAGCGAAAAAATAGCGCGCGTAACATCAGAGAAATTTCGTCGACGTCGACGATTGGGATATGCCAGCTATAAAAGCACCCTTTTGATCGAAATGTATCGCTGTGAACACGCATGCGCGTCCACGCCCGCATTCACATCTGTCACCACGTGCCTGAACAAATGGTTAAGGATGCTCTTTTTAAGCTTGTTTTTTTTAGAGGGCTTCATTTCGTTAATATTTTCTAAACATAAAAATGTAGTGAAAAATTTGGAATTTCTTACGTTTCATATTCCGTTTATTTGAATTTAAAAATAATTATTTGGAGAAACTTGGCTTTGTACTACTTGATTGATATTAAAACAGTATTTTATTATTATGAATAATTAAAATCAATAGCTTCTAATTATTTAACAATTATTTAATCGAAGGGATTACTAAGTGTAGGAAAATATCACTCTTTGGATCTTGACCACCTTCCAATAAATTTTTTTATAATTAAAATAATGGAACCTTCGTTCAAGGGTCTATTATAATAAGTCTTAGTTTTGTGACATTCGCTTATCTTTTCATCGAAATGTGTGTCTATATATACATATCCAATTTTTTAGTACAATATAAAGACATACTTCATTTAATTAAATTCTATTGGAATAAACTTAGAAATAAATTCAAAAAAATATTTTCCATTATTTCACCTATAAGAACACATATTACAAGGTAGTGAAAATTTAAGCTCAGCAAGATTGACGTTCTAAAAAAAATCATCCATAACAATGCTCAATGCTCAATCTAGCATTTAAATATTAAAATTAAAATACCTACACGATCGCTTAGACAGGCACAACGTACTAAACTATTATGCTTTTTAGAATCACAAAGAGGACGAACTTAACCGAAGGCAATGGCGTCGTCTGCCATGTACGTGTCGCGCGCTCCTTTTTCGTCCGCGCCCATTTTCGCATTACATGCGTAATACAATCGCACATTGTTTCGTAACTATATACTTTTTTTTTCTTTCTTGATTTCTATCAATTTTTTTTTTCATACTCAACATGAACATATTGCAGAAGATGTATACATATTTTGAATTCAAGTGAGATCCCTTGTACAAGAATTAAATCGATACTGCTTGTTATAATATTAAATTTATTTCTTTAAACAAAATTACGTAAAAGTGACTCAAAATATCATTTTTTAGACCATAAATTAAAATTTTAAATTAATCGTTTAAAAAATAACTTACTAATTAAAATTCACAAATTATTTGAGTAAGAAATGATGTAACAGTTAATTTCCTTTAAAGAAACATCGTTAAAAATTGTACAACTCACCTATGCGAAACAAAAATTAACCAAACGATCTCAAAATTCGACATCGCGTATCATATAACCGAAAAAAAGCTATCGACAAAACGTAGAGGATAACTTGATTATACGTATAGGGAAAAATTTGCCTGGAAGGTCTTTCGATTCATTACCGGTGTCCTATCAATTTCCGGCTCGATTAGTCACGACAATGACGAGCGAGGGGGTGCTGATGTGATCATCGTAGAAAATAAAAAAAAAAAAGTATAATGATATCCGCCATTTTTTGACGAACAGACGCGCAACAACCGTAACGAATGCGCCCATCCTGAGGGTGGATTGCTTTCAAAGAAATAGGAGAATTTGGGAAAAACCATTTTGCTCTTTCTTTTTTTTTTAGTTTTGTGATGAAAGAGAAAAAAAAAACTAAAATTTCATATAAATTAATGGAAGTCACATAATAACATAAAAAAATGCGTGTTAAGAAATTGAAAAAGTGTAGTAAAAATGATTACTTTTAAATTAGTAAGGAACTGAAAAGTCAAAACTTTTATAATTGTAATATTAATATTATAATTTTAAAATATCCAATAAGTTTTATACACCAATAAAAAGAAAATATCCCGTTACCAACTTAAGAACGATTTCCATCTCAAACTAAACATTTGACTCTTGTTGTGACATCGAGATTAACCTATACACCCACATATAGAGCTACTTCTCATAGTGCGGAATCAATATTTTTGTTTACGCATGTTAGTTCTGCTGGGAGTATACACGATAGTTCGCGATATTCTCTCGAGAATCGTTTCTTCCAGCCTGGGCCGGCAGCTGCGCAGAATTTTTTTATCTCGTTGCATTATTTTCAGCGATATTGTTCGTACTCTGTGGGTAATTTTATGGAGAAAAAAAAGGATGTAAAGGTGAAAAATTTCACGATGGAAACTTGTGTCTCCGGGGATATAGCTATTTTTCTATAGTGCACAGAATATTGAAAAAGTATTGTCCTAGTATTTTACAATGCTGAATAAATATGGTCCCAATATATCCACACTACTATGAGCACAATATTGTATCAATATTGTATTAATATTTAACGTAGGTAAATATTTTATCTAGTTTTTTTTTGGGGTTTACAAAAATTTTTAATCCTCATTGACTGTTTCCTTTCTCTTTATTATTATTGTTATGGTTTTACCAAACCAGAAATTTTTTTTCAAACGTATCTTCTCAAAATTAAAAAAACCAACATCTCTCCCTTAAAAAACACGCATCCTAACACCGTCAGACTTTTTTCGTTCCAAAAAGCATTCGAAATCGATACGTAGCCCCAACGTACTTTCCGTGTATAAGTACAACGAGTATAGAAAAAAAAAGCATCCCTCTCTCGCTTTTGCCATTTCTTTAACACGCGTGTGTATGCGTGCAACGAGCCGCGATATGAGTAATGGTGCGTGTGCGTTTCAGGAGGGTTGGCTGCTTTCTTTCTCTCTCTCGAAATTTTCTTGCAAGTCATGCGCCTCCCACTGTATATGTATATACGCGTATACACAACGATTCATTTCTTTTTTTTTTTCCTTTATACCGAATGAAGGTTAATAAAGGGAAAGAAAAAAAAGCCTCTCTTTCTCTCTTGCTTTTTTTCATTAATAAAAGTCGTCGGGATCTTTCTTTTTTTTTCTTCTCTCGATGTTTGGAAGGAAGAGGAGAAGATTTCCAGCTGGAATATATACGTAAGATATCTCCTTGGGGAATTAAGAAAAATTATTTGTTGCTAAGGGTAAAAAAGTTCTTGGATTGATGTTTCTCGAGGTTATAAAATAGATGGATTTTTTTATGTGCTTTGTTTAGAAAAGTTTGATCCATAGAACATTAGAGTCCAAGAACAGCAAGCTTTTACTTTATTACTCTTTTAAGTAATATGTTTAATGCATTTTTATTTATAATTCCGAATATGTAAAAAGGATTTTTTAATTAAGACTTTTTCTTTGATATCACGCAAATGATAAATAAGCTTCTGTCCGGGTTACATTCTATATAAATGTCTTATAATTTAAAGGACACGTTTATTACCAAAATTTCTGATATTCAACTACTTTAGCACTTCATAAATTATCAAATAAAATAATTCCATTAAACCAATGCATCCTAAGCTATCTAAAAATGAGGAATGAAAATGTTTGTGTCACGAGCTTGAGATGCATCATTAGACACGCTCACATCTATACATGCGAATCAAATGAACTTATCCTCTGTACCAGTCATCAGTTGAAAAAAATTCTAAACCTCTTGTAAATTTTCCTCGACCATTAATCTCTTTCGCAATCGAAATAAGTTTAATAATATTAATTTAATCTAAGAGACATTTCAATTTCCAGATTAAAACGTTAATGGAAAATATTACACATTTTGTCCTAAAAAGTCCGTGAAGCATTCCTTCTCTTGTCGATTATTGTTATTAGCCGTTTGAATGTTAGATGAAAAATTGATCTTTCTCCTTCCCTCTTTTTTTTTTTTTTTCAAATCTTGCGCTTGCGTACAATAAGACCTTCTTTTTTTTTGATTTTATAGGCCCTGCTTTTACCTGGGACCGTGATTTTTGCAACTCATTCTCCAGGGCCTGTCAATACTTATATTGTTTGGAAAAAATGTTCCGTAGAACGCGCCGCGTTGAGCTTCGATTTTTTGAGCTGTAGTTCCAAGCTGAGTATAATGCCGTCGTTGAAAATTTTTTAATACAGTCTGCTAGTGTATTGGAATAGCGTTGCTACGATATTGGGAAGATTTTAAATTAATGAAACGTAAGTTAGACGTCGAAAATGAAATATATCCTTCAAGTTTTTATTTCAAAGATTAAAAAATTCATTTTTAGGACTGTATATATACTTTTTCAATTTGGCAGGTAGAAATGTAGAAGAAGTATGATTATAAGTAGTATAATGTTAAATTAGAAATATAAAAAAATATAAAGGATCTAATCATTGTTTTAGGCATTACTACCTTTGAAATCCGTAACTAAATTGCCAAAATTAAAAGAATCATTTGGTACTCGTTACTTTTTACACATTCTTATATTTTTTTCTAAAGTAACTACTTTAGAGTTACTGTACCACTCAAAAGTTCGATAACACCATGTAAAAAAAAAGAGTTTGGAAAAAATGATCATATCTTGCAAAAAAGTGTCGTAGAAAAATTCCAAAAAAAAAAACGATTTTTAATATTCCTCAAGAGCTTAAAAATTTTTTGTCATTTTTCTGCAAAAAGGCAAAAATGCCCAACTTTAAAACTTCATAATTTGACGAAAAATCATCGTAGAAAATTTTTTTTAAATGGAAATGAAAGCTCTTTTAGAGTGCTTTAAAAGAGAGCGAATTCCAAAATTTAAGAAATTGTCAAAAATGTTTATTTTTAAGTTACTTTTTTAATACGATAAAAAAAATTTGAAAATAATTTCATGCTCCTTTTTAAAGATCTTGAAGAGTACTTTAAAATCGTTTTTTTTGGTATTTTTCTACAACACTTTTTTTCCAAGATATGATCATTTTTCCAAACTTTTTTTTACATAGTGTTATGGAACTTTTGAGCGGTACTGTAAGTAAAACAAAATTCAATTACTCATAAACCATTTTAAAATACTCAAATGTTAAATTTTATATTTTCAAACTTAAATTAATAAAAAAATTAATTTTAAATAGATTATATTTCGTTGTTTTTATTTAAGTAATTATTAAATTCGATGAATGTTATAGAAAAAAAAAATAAATAACGCAATAAACGCCCAAATGTTTATCGTTTTCCAACTGTTCTACAAACAATGCAAGAATCAAGAAGAAAAAAAAACAGCCTGAAAAAGAAAATACAAAATAAAAAAAAAAAATTAAAGTGGGAAACAATTGAGACTTATGGACGTCGACGAAGGGAGTCGAATAAGAGCGGAGCGGGCGAGAATCTTGTTGATTTAGGATAGATTCATATCGGAGCAAGTAGTAAGAGAAGTCGGACTATAGTCCGGGGCCCCTCCTGTCACCTCAAGCACCATTAGCTCCTTCTTTACACAACACATCTTCTCTCGGCCGCAGAGGCTTTAGGACTTCTTCTTCTTACAACCTGTCATTAATGCCTTCTTTTGCGATTTTACGTGCGTCTTTGACTGGTCTTTCGTCTTTATTTTTCTCTCTCTTTTATTCTCTCCTCTTTTCTTTCTTTTCTTTTCTTTAGCTTTAAAGACTCTATTAGAGCATTTGAGATTTCAATGGTCTTACACTAAAACCTTAAACACTTCCTAGGATTTACAGGTAAAACAAAGCTTTTAAAGTTTCATAATAAATCAGCAATCAACTTCTTTCATCAAATTTAGTTATTAGTCAAAAAAAATGATGTTTATTAAAATTTTAAAATGTAACAACTTACATGCCAACGTAGTTATATTTATACAAGAAAAATTTGTTGAAAATTTTCAAAGGAATGAAAAAGGCAAATAAATTAATGTAAATAACTTCTGAAAAATAGAAGCTATATCAAATAGAGAGGAGAAAGGTATATATACATATTATACACGATATATATTCTTGGAAAAACTTGTCCTTCTCACATAAGAGTAAACACGTAAGTAAACTAGAGTCAAGAAACATACACGCCAAGAGAAAGGGCAAAGACAAGCATTTGACGTTCGCGCGAAAAGGACTTTGTATAGTGCTCTTGAGAGCTGAAGTGCCGTATAACTAAGGCTTGCGCATCCTGCTATGCGATCAAATTAAAAAAAAAAAGCTCAAAGCCTTCACAGAATTATTTTACTGTAGGAAAAGAAAAGAAAAAGTTATACAGAAAGAGAATCAGAAACTATAACGATAGTGTAATAAATTGAATTAAAAAATTTATAAACAGGTGGAATTTTTTCGTAATAATTACGATAACCATCTCGCCGTGAGTTGCAGTTGAATAATTTCATTGCAAATTTGATAGGAAAATTTTCTTTGAATAGTTTAAGATTGAATTCCTTCAATTTTTTAAATTATATAATAATTATAAAAATATTTATTTACTCTAAAAATCATATAGAACAATAATGTTAAAAAAATCAAATGAATCAAATAGCAAAATAAAAGTTAAAATCTTAATAATCATACCAAAACTACAGTCCGCGTACCAGAAAAAAACCCGTAAATCCTGATCTGCAAGTAATTTTAAAAAAATCCTCCTAAAGCAATGTTTTAAGCGGATGGCTCGACTTCTCTCTAAAACTCGTTCGCATAATGCTAAGCGTTTTGCCTGATGAAAATCAGTATAAGTTGGCGGCGACGTTTTCTCGTAAAATCCGCACTTGGGTTTTTCAAACTCGTTCGACTCGTGTATAGACTTTTATGCTCTCTGACAACACGGATCATCCCACTCTCTCTCTCTCTGTTTCTCTTTGCAAGAGAAAAGTAGATTCTATCTTTAACGTTTGAACGGCTTCGAAAAAGGGCTTTTAGAAGCCGCAACTACTATACTAAATTAATGGCGTTTGGCATTTTCAACTGCCTATATACTTTTTCTTATAGGCCAATATAACTTACAACGAAAATGTACAATCATAGCTAAGATTTTTCATTTGGTTTAAACGATTCTGGTTAATAACATTTTATTGTGATAAAAATATAATTTGTTTCTTTTTATAACAAAAGAACATAAATTTAAACTATAAAAATAATATTCTAATGATTAATCATGAGTTGAAATAAATGACAAATAATAAAATTGGTATTACAAACACCTTTGTAATTAAAATATTCATATTTTTTATTATTTAACTAAATTTAAAAATAATTAATTTACCAAAAGAAAAATTTCATCTATGATTTCTTATTTTCGTCTGAGAATGTACGCAGCTGAGAAAGAAACGTATTTTAAAAGAAGAGAAAAATTTAAAATTAATGCGAAAAAATGTTTAAAAGAAATTGTTGAAGAAACGATAAATCGTCAAGCTTATCGATGCTTTCTAAACTCGGGCATCGTAAACTCACGCGCGCCGAAGCCAAAGCCGAAGGCACCGAAGATCGCTAGTTACAGATCGCGAGAAAATATATGAAGCTTAGAGAAAATTTTCGAAAAGAAAAAAAGAAACGCCGATGAGAATCTCGTCGGACGATTAGATATTGACGAGCGGCCTTAACACTTTTAAAAGGGTTGTTTTTAAATTTCTCCGGCCTTAATGCAACACGTCCTAATATTTTTCACACGTCCAAGTGTTGCTTGCATTCCTTGGCTTCTTCCTGCTCGCGAGATTTCATGAATTGAAGCTTTAAATACCAAACTTTAAAATTTTAACTTGTTATACTTATTTATTTAATTAGCTCAGCTTAAAATTACATTTTTAATGAAATAAAGCTATTTATTTTATGTTCAGTAAATTAGTGAGTTTTAAACACAGCGTTCCCTAAATATATCACCCACATGTTATATTGAATTTTTATATATTTTCAATAATTATTTCAATTGCAGATCAACTATCCCGTAAAAATAATTAGCTTATTTATAAAATTTATATAAAACTCATTATCTCCGTGTATGGTATTGAAAACTATCTTAAAAAAAGTAATGTTTTTACAGCTTAATTATCTCACCTTTGGATAAATTATAACTCGCGCTGGAATCACTTGGATCTAAGAAAACTGTTAACACTTTGTCGCTCGTAAAATCGGCACGAATCGTACGATGTTCTCGACTAGACTGGCCGCCGCCGGCAGTGTATAGGAAGCAACAAGCAAACTCTTCCTCATTTCGCGGTATAAAAGTCACCGTGTACACGCAGAAGAAGAAAAAAAGAGAGAGAGAGAAAAAACCTAAAAAAAAAGAGACGAGACGAAAAATCCACCCTCTAAGCATGACTCTGTTGCCGAGCAGAGGTAAAAGTTGCAAGCTAAAACGCTGACGATGCTTAAAGTCATACTATGAGCTGGCAACTATCAGCCAAACAACAACAACAACAACAGCACGCGCGTTTTGCCGTTCATTGACGGGACGGTTTTACCGAGAGCGACCGCGAAGTCATCGGATTTTCAGTAGCCTCTGTGCTTTTGACCTACTTATATAGGCTGTAGAATTCCTTGCCTCGAACGGAGATACTGTGTCACACTTGCCGATGATTTTGCGAGAAAAATTTCATTAACCCGATCGACGGTGATTCACAACTTTTCAACATTCGTGCACCTCTTCAAAATGTATCATCACTTTTTTCTGTTATAACAACTTCATTCATATGCTACTTTAACAAAATTAACCTAATTGACTTAAAAATTTGTAAAAAAATCAATTATGATAATTTATACAAATACAATTTCAAAATATTTCAAGCTTGCACATATTTAGAATCTTCAAGAGATAAAGTTTATTAAGAATCGTGAAAAAATAATATATATTTAATTTGAAAAGCAACATTTTTTGTATGATAATATAATTTTTTTTCGTATATACAATTATTTCCACTGCATTCTTTGACGCTCTTATAATATCAGAAAAACCGCTCAAGAATCAAAGGAATTTCTAATAAAAAAAGGAGGAAAGAAAAAAACAATGCGAGTCGGTTGATGCATTATATCTTACGATGGAAAAGCATAACGCGACGTGTCCGTATGTTTACACTTGCGGTAATTGGACCGAGACATGACAGTTTAACGTATACTATACGAATCTGCTGACTGATTGTTTATCCGTATATAGTGTATATAGCGACAACGACGACAGTGTAATAGCCATCCGCAGCGCATTGCGTTATATACCTCAATGATGACCGGGCTGATTTTTTTCATTCTTTTTTTTTCTATAACTATTGGTCATATCGCTTTCCTTCGGCAAACGCACTCGACAAATCGATCCACCGAATATATATAGACTTTCATAGTTCAAGTCTATTCGCCAAGTACTTAAGAGCGTTATAAGCCAAAGCTATTTTGCGTACTTTTACTCTTACTTATTGAACTCAAGAAAATTTTTGCTATTCTGGCTAATAATAAACGTTGTACTTATTCGCTTATGAAGTACTAACATTCATTATTTCCTTGAGCGATATGAATAAAATATTTAATTGGTGCATCAAATAGACCATTAAATAGAAAATTTTTTTAAAATCTAAATTACTTGTTTTAAAAATAATAATTATTTTTAAATATTTTATTTATTTTTTTATTTCCGATGTTTCAAAAGACTAAAAAAAGTTGTTACTACTTCATCAATATAAACTTGAATCTTCTGAAGAGAATAATTTTTTTTAGCGTAAATAAACCTTTTTCCGAAACGAAATTCCTTCTATTCTTGGAAAACAAAAAAAAAAGTTTAAAAAAAAGTAATGAAAAACAGGCATGTACGATAGCTTGGCTTAAAAAAAAAAAGGAGACTGAACAAAAGCCCGAAGACCGAAAGAGAACAAAGTCGATATATTCGGTCAAAGCTGTGCTGCTACGTCGAGACTTTAAGTGAAATTTTTTCCCGCCCCAGGACGTCGCCGCCATCACAAGCGTACAAAATCGGGGGGAATTAAAAAAATGTTCGGCTCTTTCACATACATGTATATACACGAAAGGAGGTGGATCCTCTTCATTCGTTCGTTTTCTCATCTCGACATCTTGTCGTTCTCTACTTCTTCTTCTTCTTTCTCATTTTTTTTCTTAAACTTCTTCTTATCCTTCGTCTTCGGTAATAAAGAAGCGAAACGTGCTTGCCTTCAAATCAAAAGAGTAAATTGAGAACTTTTTTCAATACCAGTTGGAGCTTACGTCTGAAAAACAGTTATTTCTTACTCGACTTAATGGAAAAATTTTTTTTTAACATTGAAGAAAAGGGATCTTTGGTTATTATAAAAAACGATATTTTCTATATGTTTAAATCGTCGATTTTTTTAAGCTTTAACATTTTTTATATCCTTTCACAACATTATCAAACAGATTTCTTATAAAGAAAAAGTTCGATATATTAAGTTTAGTTCATAAATTATTTATAAAAGATTTTTCTTTTTTAGAACGTTCAATGATAATTTAATAAATAACGTAATGTACTAAAGGCTTTGAAAAAGGACCAATTTGAAATTTAAAAATATTTCAATGAAATAAAAGTCCAAATAAATATTTGGACTCTAACTTTACTAATATTCATGTTTCGAAAATTACAGCTAATTATTAAATTGAGTAAGGATCTTTAAAATAACCCAATTTTTTCTATCAGGGTCTATAATACTTTGTACAATAGACCAAGCGATTCATAGATTAAGTTTTAGTCACAACATTAAAAGCACGCACGTTTTTTCCTAAACGCGTATATATTCGAAAAATTAATTATTTTGAAACCTCGAAAGTCACGCGCATAAGTAAGAAAAAAAAAATTGTTAGGGAACGAAACTACTCGGAATATCGGCCGAGCGAGAACAAAGAATATATATTCTCGATACATAACATTCTTCGGTCAAAAGAACAATAGCTTATATGGACTTATATTTTTTTTTTTCTTTACTCTTCCGAAGGGCGTGCTTTTCCTTCCTTTTGTTTGGCTGCGCGTATATGCGTCTGTATAATTATCGTTATCGTGCCACACTATTGTTAAGAAATCTTTCTTTTTCAACTTCGTGTACCCTATATACGCAAAATTGCTACAACGTTAATCCATCCTGCAGAACCCATCTCCTTCATTTTTTTCACTCTTTCCCTTCCATCGTCTCTTTTTTTTCAATTAGCCCGCCTTCTTTTCTCGCGATGCGTAAATTGATGTTCCCACATGTTTTCAAAGGATGTATCTTGCTACATAACGTTTTCGTTGTAAGTGATTCTTCTATTGAAACATGAGAATTTTTGAGATTTTTTTCTCTTTTCGTATGTTTAATAAGAAATTAAGGTGTTGTTTTTGAGAAAGAAGTCACGAAAGCGTATCAATTTTTTTCAGAGACAAGCGATGAGTTTACATTTATCAAATACGTATCCGCATTATTTTTAACGGCTCGAAAGTGAGAAGATGTAATGGATAATGAAAGTCGTGAAGATTTTAAAGTTGGTATTTACGTTTTTAACAAACAAATTACACTACATGATGATTATAACAATTTTTTTTTAGTTTCTATACATAATTCTCATTACATACTACTTTTTCATATTATCCAAAATCGATAAATTATATGATATTGTTCCAATTTTAGATTTTTAATCGTAAAATTAAATTCAAGAATCGTGGCAAGGCTTTGGAAAAGTATTCGAAAGATTAAATACAATTGAATTAAAAAACACAAATATTTTTTATGCATATTTGTAAAAATAAAAAAAATAATCATCCACAAGTACAATCAAAGCGAGCATTACAACAACAAATAATGCGTATACATATCATCGACAATACAAAAAAAGAATGAAAAAAAAGGATAGAAAAAAGCAAGACGCGTGTTATTGTAAATGCTACATCGCTGTTCTCTTCTCTGTTTGACAGAACGACACGTGGGCGCAGAGGAATGTCATTTATATATAGGCGGCGGAGAGTGACGACACATTAGAATACAACGCGTATACGCGTATCAATGAGAGGAGCAAGAGAAAAAAAAAGGAGAGGTAGATAGGTTTGATGGGATTTAGATATATACAAGATCCTTTATGCCTTGCGTGCATAGCTTAGCTGCGTCTTATGAGACTTAATTTACGATTAATTACGTGCCGTTATCGGAACAAATCTTAGGAAGGATGGAAAAACTGATTGGATGATTGAAGATCTCCTTATTTTTTTTTTCTTTCAGTTTAGTTTGCTCGGAGGACGCGTTGGTTTTGTTGCTAGAAATTAGTCTGGGCTTGTCATATTAATTTGATTGATAATAAGGATTTTTTTTTTTGGTAAATTGTACGGCCGAACTTGTTATTGTGTAATATCATTAGCAGGGAATGCACTTAATATTTATAATATTTTTATTTCATTATTCATCAGAGTGTACCGAGACACCATCTTTTTTAATCCACCATTTCTCTTTCTTTTCAAATATATTTTCCTACTACATCTTTCCCTCTTTAATTTTCTTCCAAACCTTAACATAAATCACCTTTTCCCTCAACGAAATTATCATTCACGCAGCTCGTATATAAAAAAAGAAACGTATATACGTAAATACACATTTTATCCTGAAAGAGAAGTAGGTCTTGTAGAAAAAAAATGGCGTTGTAATTTCCCGAATCTTCTTTCCCCTCCGGAAATCTGGACTATCGCGCCTTAGTGGCGCGCCTCATGGTCGCCTCTTTTTCTCTTCTTTTTTTTTTGCAAATGCCTATGAGGGGTGTAGGTTCGTTTTTCAGGAGGGGAGATTACAGGGGTTATAGCCATGAAGATGACTTGGCTTTTCATTCGTTGAATTATACAGCGTGTCCTCCCCTTCTTATGTAATAGAGAAAAAAAACGTGCGCCTTTCGATTTCAGATTTTTCTCGTACAATAATTATAAATATTAGATGGAATATTTTATTTTTTATTTTTATGCTTTCAATTGTGATATTTTGTAGAAGTACGATGTTTGTTACGAGCTTTATCTATGCCTTTGGGTGACTTAATCATTCAGATGGTTCATTTAAATTGATACAAAAATATATATCAAGATTTTTGAAGTCTGATATTAAAGCCATTATAGAAATTACTTGTAATTTTTTAACACAGATCTGCTTACGCTATAGCTCTTTAATAATTTTTTATCGAGTATAAAATCAACCAAAAAATACTCATTTTTCAATCAAATAAAAAATACTTTGGAAATTAACCAAAATCGATACTATTAGGACGTGAATTAATCTAAATAATAGATAGTGTTTTAAGATAATAAAATATAATTGAAGTTGAAAATACAATAATATTTTATCATTTCTCGCGGGATCCTAAGTAGAATAGTCTCAAAACTGTAGATCCACTTTAACTGATTGTTAGAGCGCATGACTTCAATAAAAGAAAGAAAAGAAATTTGAATATATTAAACCAGCTGTGTATTGTATGAAAAATTTTAAAACGTATGCGTATGCACAATTTTAGGGTGATAGTACGCATTAAAATAGTGAAAAGTAGTCACTAAACCAGAAAAATGAGTATATCATAAAATTGATAAAAATTCAAAACGGTTCTTAATTGTACGGTGTATGCTTTCTAATTTTATGAATTTTTTCACACCTACTATATTAGCTTTCGACAACTTTAACGCCATACCATTTTCTATTTTTCATGACTTACTTTCTATGCTAAAATATCTTTATTGTGCATTCTTATTTTCCCCTTTTCTTTTTATAATAGATCCTGTAATTTTCTCTCCTTTCACTTTGTATTAACATTTTTCAGTTTTCATAGTTTCCTAAATATTCTATATCAATTCATATTTCCATAATTGTTTTGTGAAATGATCTTTCCTTTTTAGGGTAAATGCCTTTTTAGTTCATTTTTAGTATACGCATCACTTTTCAAATTCCTTGTTTATATTTTTGTACTAAATCAAAATTTTTTTCAATAAGTTTTACCAATTATGAAAATATTTATTACATATGTCCATATAGTAAATATGATGGTACGCAATAATTAACGAAACCATGAAGAAGAAGGTAACTTATGTGACCTGGTTCGATTCTAAAATTCGTCACTTTTTCACTGATATTATTATAGAATAGTACCACAATAAATTAGATACCAAAAGTCTATAAGATACATGACACTATTACGAATATGCAGTGTGCATAATTGAAGCTGCATAGTACCAAAAATATATACAGTTGAAAATGGAATACATCACTGAAAGCATATCGATGAAAGTTTAATTTAGGATGGATAGCTCCAGAAACTGTGCTAAATACAATTAAAGTAAAATAGTCATTTGTAGAAAAAAAATTTTTTAAATCCAACAAATTAAAAAAAAAAGAATCAGTTGTCTAAAAATTCTTTGTTCTTTTCTTTTTTTCAACAGTTTTGTAAATTTCAATCTATCATCCTTTTTCTACATCCGTACAAGTTTGTTCTCTTTTTTGACTCTGGTAATTCATTGTCTAAAAATTTTCCAATTTACATCTCGTAAATTAAACTTTGACAATCAACCCTTTAACCATAGCGTTCATTCATCCTCTCATTCACCCTAAATGAATTCTTCTCAAGCCTTCTTATTTTTCATCTTTCATCCTTTTTTTTTCCATCTTCACCTTTCTCCGCTCCTTCTTCATCTCTCGTTCTCTCGTTCTCTCTTCCATTACCATTTCCATGATCATTGATGCATCTCCCTCTCTCTTTGCCTTTTCTATAGAGCACGTCTTCCCTTTCTCTCTTTCTCTCTGAGAAAACCGAACCCATGAGCAGCAGGGAGCCATAGAGGAGAACGGCCGAGAAATTCTCTTTCCCCTACTCTTTGCTCTGGCTGCTCGTAGTTATTGTGTACTAGGCAAGTGGGCGGCCATGTTGAGTTATCCGATTGGTTCAACTCAAACACCTCCACTCGCACAATTCTCTTTCTCTTTCTCTCTCACTCTCTCACTTTTTTTTTCTCTTCTCTTGTGCTTGGAAAGAGAAAGAGCGAAGGCTTTTACAACCCAACAATACTCAAACGCTATCCGGGTTGGGCAATCCCTAGTATATACTGACTTTAACCACGCGATAGTCTCTATCATAAGCAGCTAAGTATCGCGAGTTCCATGCTCAACAATTCCACCATTCAATTTATTTATCCCAAAAGTTTTTTCAGGTGAAGTGATATTAGTTCAATTTTTTTTAAAAATTCCAGTGATTTCACAAATTATTTATTGGATTTTCTTTTCCAAAAAAACTGTTTTTTTGGTGATTTTCAGTTTTAAAGTGGACAAAATCAATTTTTAAGTTCAAGTGTTTAAACATACAGTGATATTTCCATTTACTTCAAGATGGGACTGTAAAACAGTTAAATTTAGTTTATTAATTTTGATACTTTAAATGCGCAAAGTGTAATGTTGTATTTGTTTTGAGAGACTGTCGTTACGTGGTAACAAAGGATCAGACAGAAGTGTAAACTGTGTACTAAACTGTGCTCCAAATACTCTCATTGTTCAGCTGGATTATCCAACGAAGAAATTGCAGTGGCTCGAAGTAACTCAAAGGTACGCACGTAAGCTCCAAAAACATGGATTAACTGTCATTAGGACCAAACTTTATGCGAATTCGAAAAGCAATTCTTAAATGATTATAGCCATTGAGCTCGATATATCGGAGAATTCATACTTAATAACAGCGTTACCAGAATATTGCCGAAAATTATTTCATACCTTGAATATTGAAGAATTGTATAATTATAACGTTACTTTTTATAAGTAAAATAACATTTCATTGCTGGCTTCTATTTACCGTTGTTTTCCGTTCTTTTATCGTACTAAATGTTTAAAATAATAATTTCTTTAATATACCGTTTTGAATCTCGGAACAAACAAAAAACTTTAAACAAGTATTGACTTATGAATAATATGAACTGTTGGATAATTAATAAACCTTATTGTACTTCAAAGTAGTTTGTTCCTTTTGAAAATTTAAAAAAATTACGTATTTATTCTCGGTTTTAACCGTTTAATGATCAACGCTGCTCCACATTTTATTCACCCAAACTCTTAAAATTAGGAATGTCCTTAAAATATCTTTTAATTTTTGTTACTTTTCTTTATGATATTTTAATATTTATATTATATTGTAATTTCACATTAAAATAAAAAATCAATAACTTTTTATTTTCTTCTTCATGTAAAAACATTCAATTTTCCATTCCAAAGCAAACATACTTCCTTGAAAAAAGAGGCAAATCTTTAAATCGGAAATTTCCCGCTTCCTCATTCTGTAAAAGAAAAATCAGTGTGATTGACGATCGTCAATTATCCCCCTTACACAGCGCATATATCCCAGACCGCTGCACGTGTTAGCCAATTGACCAGCGTCGTCCTCGTCGTCTACGTTGTCGACAAGCTGACAAATTGACACACGCTGACGACTTTGCAGCCAACCGATTTTTCACTGTGCGCTTCATATAAGATGAATGCAGTTTCACGGAAATTTTTCATGGAATTGAATCTCGGCGAATTGTATTGAGAAACTTGTTAATCTACTTGATGGATTTCATACGTTCAAACGTAATTATTTCACGCTGCTCGTTTCGAAGTTTCAATTAAGATTATTATTTATTAGCAAAAAAAAAAATAAAATCGCTGATAATGAAAATTTTATCGATCTAATAATATAGTTTTAATAAAACTAATGTTAAACGTTGTTCACAATAAATTCTATCTTTAATCGTGATTCCATTTAATTTTAACATCATCTGATCATAAATAAAATTCAACATTAACCAAATAGTTTACACAATCTTTAATTTTGCATATGAACCTTTGTATAATTGTTTTTTTTTGTAAATAACTTATTCATAATTGTGTGTAAATAAAATCATTAAAATATGATGTGTAGGCTGTAATCATGGCACCGACGGAAAAGGAGCCCGTTCCAACCTTTGAAACTCTCGAAAATTTACAGACATAATTTTAAAAGCTGTTATTACCGATTCTTTTCTTTCTTTTAATAACGAACATTTTTTCTACTTTGTTTTTTAATGAATATACATGAATAGTTGAATTTAAGAATGTATAATTAAGTCAACGATGAATATTAAATGAAAATTAGTTTTTGTTTGTTTAAAATAAATTTTACAAAGTAGATGAATGAATACTATTTGATGAATCAATTAATTATAGCGTTTGTACTTGAGGAAAATTTAATTGCTTAAATTACTTTGAAAAAATAGTTAAAATATACCTTTTTTGCAGTTGAAAAAAATGACTCTTTCTACATTCTTGAATCTCAATACAATAATTTCATTATTTTTCATGAAATCGTTAAAAAATTCATCCGAAATATTAGCTAAAAAAAAGGTTTATAAATCGCTTGAAAACGAACAAATTAAACACTGGTAACTTTGGAGATCTTTACAACAATTGTGAAGAAGTTGAGGAATAAATGAAGTAAAAAAAAAAAGAACGTCGAATAGTTGTATAGAAACGGTACATACACAAGCCGTGTCTCCCGTGGAGTATTAGATCGGATACGTAAATGTGTAGAGTGTACGCGTATACAGAGAGAGAGAAAGAGCGAAAAATATGAGAAATGATCTGTCAGTTAAGGGAAAAATCGTTATATACCAACGGCGAGTTCAAAGCCATTCCTTTTTTCCTATGGACTCTGTATACTTCGGTCTTTGGCCCCAAGAGAGAAAGACAGTATTATTGAAGGAAAAGAAAAAGAAAAAAAACGAGAATTCTGTATGATGTGTTACCGTGTCGCTTGACCGACGCTGACATGATCTTGCGGATTTTCTGATTTGTTCAATAAAATAATCTTGCGTATACATGTTGTTGATGTTTTGTATGCTTCATTTGCGGAGTAATAAGGTTTAACGATTTTTTTTTTTTAGTTTGGTAAAAAAAATTATTAATAGAGGATTAATGAATCAATAACGTAAAAAAAACTTTTAATTAGTGTAATTAACGAGAAAAGTTCAAGGTATTTTTGAGTTTGCATCTTGGAATCGATCCTAACTTTGTGATAGATTATTTTTTATAAAGTTATGAAAAGATCGCGTTTGTTTAGTCTGACATTTGATTTTTATTTGAGTTATAAATTATTTAACTTAAATTTTAAAGATTTAAAAAAACTCGCATTTACTTTCAAGGCTGTTAAATATTTTATCTAGCAATTCTAGAAGATTCTTAGCTATATGAAAGTTGATATTGAAACTTTTCGAAGGAAAACAATATATCTAAATAACTGAATGTTTTAAAAAATTATGGAGTTATACAAATTTAGCATAAGCTATGTACCAACTACTAAATTTTACAATAAATTTTAATTTGATTTGTATTTTTAAATAATTTTTAAATAAATTAAGTTTTTAGAAAAATTTTTATTTAATTATAAGGTTTCGACCTCAATTTTCAAATAATTCTGATTAATCGATTAACTTTGATTAATTTGAAAATGATGTAGTTTTGAAAATAGTGTAAAGAACAATTTTATGTAAAGAAGGGTTTCAAATTTAGAAAGAAAATCAAGATTAAAATTCTTTTTATTTATACTTTATTAGCGTAGCTTAAATTATTTTAATGGATGATTTTGTAAAAAAATTAGATGATTATGTTGAAAGAAAATGATAATCAATGTTTATCCAATATATACCTTATTGTATGATAAGGATACTCATGATTCATAAGGATACTTATACAGTAAAATCAATAAATATTAATTGAATAATTTTTTCAAGAGTATCGCTTAAAATTTGTTGTCTTAAGTTTTTATAATTCAAATTTCTAAATAAAGGAATAAAATTTATGAAAATAAAAAATTTTTCGAGTTCTAAATTCATCTTATTTAGTGCAAAAAGCTTGTTTAAAAAAATAAAAGTTGTTTAACGTAGGATTTTTTCGATAAAAATCATCAGTTTTAAAGAAGCTTAATCCACTTTTTTAATATGAATATCTTATGTATAAATTTATGATAAGCCACAGTCATTTTGTTTTCTGACTAAATAATAATTTTATTAATAATGCATAAAAGATGGGCAATTACTAGCAAAGGAATAGCATAGGATTACTTAACTGTAAATCGGTCAGTTTTTTTTTCGACCAAAGAAATTTAATTGGTAAATATGCCATATCACGAGAGAGACATTTGCTGAGTTGTAGATTTCGGAAAATCGCTGAGTCAAAATTGACTCTTACAATTTCAAGTGTAAACAGAACTTTAAATATTAGACAATAATGTTTCATTGCACTAATAATCAAAACATACAGCTTCTATCTGTTGTAAGATAATTGGAGGATACAAAAAGTTTATTGTCCGGATTTAAATGTTACAGTCTTTTGTACGTCAAATTGCTTTAATTGTTCTTATACTACGCATAGAGAATTCGTTGGTATTATATAATATGAATTACATTTTATAAGAAATATTTCATATATTTTTATATTCATTATTAAATTTAAACTATGCTCATCATTAGAACTATGTAATTAACAATTGCTTACTTTATTTTCTTAAACACAATTACATGCAATTATTTAAAATTCTAAAAATATGCCAAGAAGTTATTAAATTATCAGATCTTTTATTTTTATTTATCGATAAGTAAATTGTGCACCTTTTACTAAAATCCAATAAATACAAATCTTATTTATTTATAAGCTAAATATAATTGAAAAAATATTTATAAATTCAGTACATTATTTATTTTTCGGAAAAAAATTTATTTAAATACAAATTACAATAATGCGTTCGTTTAAAACGCTATTATAAATGGTCGAAAAAATAGTTTATTCGAAAAAATAACTCAACTCCATTTTCAAGCCTAATAACGTATTAAAAGGGGTTCTCAGTTAATAGCGGCAGCAAATTATCAGCTGCCATTATCGGGTGCGTTGCTCTCCCCAAATTACAAGAGTCACACGTAATGGCGGCCTATACGAACTCGTTAACTCGTATACCATAATGACTGCATCCTGCCGAACACCTTTCTCGTGTTTTTAATCTTTTTGTTTTCCTCTTTAAATTTAATATTTTTTTTTCTCCAGGCTTTTTTGGAGTCTAAATTTTTTTCGAATATATCAATAATAAATTTATGACGAATAAATATACAAACTAAAGATATTTTTATATAAAATCACTGAATAAAATAGGCTGTTCGATATAAGCGTGAAATTTGTATAATCAATATTTTGATAGTCCAAAATCAACAGTAAATCGTTAAGAGAAGACTAATAATCTTTAAAAAATTTAACCTCGAATTGATCTTTACTAAATCCAACAGCCTTATTATTGTAAAAAAACGTTTGACTATTCGGGCAAACAAAAAACAACAATCTCTCGAAACCACAAAATATTACTCCGGCGTTGAAATATTTCTGTGCATATATACATATACGTATACAAAAAGCAAAAGAAAAACTTCCTATGTATCTCGTTGTTTGTACAGAAAACTTTTAATAAAATTCTTTTTTTTTTCCAACCACTAATCCCCAAGCGTGAGAATTCGGAGGCACCTTGCGTTTAGAAAAACAAAAAACGAAAAAAAAAAGACGAAGAAAAGGATTCAAAGGCGCCTGTAAAGAAGGAATTCCTTGCATATGAATTATATTGGAAAAACGAGAGACGAGCAGAGAAAAAAGGGATGTTATTAGAGATAATAATCTCATAAAATAATAATTCCTCCCGAGTTCTCTTTCTCTCTCTCTTTTCGAATGGATGTTTGAATGTGACTTTGAACAAGTGTGCGTCCCGACGTCAAAAGGCCAGAAAAAAAAAGATTGAATGCGAGGCGAGGATAGCTTGGACGACAGAATCAAGAGAGAAAGAAATATGAAGTGTGATGAGAAGAGAGCCTGCCTTCTAAAAATCTTTAATAACAACGGGAATTTCTTTTTGTTGATTCGTTCGATGTGAAGAAGTAAAAATTTTTAGGTATGCTCGAAGATCGATCTTTAATAACAGACTTAAAACGTTCGCTGAAAAGTAATAAATTTCGAGTATGATAAAACTTTAATCAACGTCTCTTCTGTATTTGATTGGATAAATTTTTCATCAATATTGAATAATAAACACTAATAACAGATTTCATATGCAACTCAATTTGAAAATTAATGAAAAATTTTTAAAAAATGAACTACAAAAAAATATTTTGGCCCATCGGAATCGACTTAAGAATACAAGTAAATTCTCACCAGAACACAAAAAAGGTCTAGACTCCAAAAAAATATAATAAAATAAAAAAAAAAAAGTAAACTCGCCAACGCGATTGGTTCTAGACGGAGGGCGTCGACTAAATAAAGCGCAGGTGGAGAATTTCTCCCTCTCTTTGTACTTGAAATTAGTTACGTTGTACCTTCTTCTTTTTCCTTTTTATTTTTTTTTTCTCTTTTTTTTCATAGCTTACCTGCACTCGCAGGGTCAAAAAATCGTCGAAAAATACTCGTCCGGCAAGAGTTTTTTTTTTGACGATTCACGCTTGGGAAAAGAGGCGCAGCTTTTCCATGTGTTATATAATTATAAAAAAAAATGTATTGTACAGAGAGGATGCATTTAGGGATAACATTAATTGAGATTATTATCGACACGGAGAACAGGATTTTAGTAATTTTCGTTTGTTGATTGATACTGGAAAATTAATTGATAGGCTTAAACGTCATAAAAAATACGAAGAATAAAAAAATATAAATTTAAAACTGACTGTTCGTTGCATTTTTTTTCCAATTAATGGAGATAATAACATTGTTAAAGTATTTGTTCAATGTCAATTTTAAATTAATATTAAAAATTCATGAACCGGTAAGAAAATTTGACATTTGATATTAATATTTGTTTTTCATGATTTTAGGCGAATACACCATAAACTCTGGTTCTGAAGAATCTGAGCAACAGCTACAAGAAGAAGCTCAAGACCAGGAGGAAGAGCAAAATTTATTAGGCGAGGCAGGCTTAGGCCTTGGCTCGGTTGATGAACTTGTTGGTTTAGGAGAAGATTCGCTTGGTTTGAATGATAGCTTAGGTCTTGAGAATGATTTTACATCGGAATTACTTGGGGAAAATTGTTTATTAGATAGCCTCGGTAACGATACACTTGGTCTGCCTGACGGTTTTAATCTTGAAGAGGCCTTACAACTCGTTGGCCTCAATGAGGTCCATTCAATTGAGGTTTGAAATATCCCATTTTTTCAATATTATACAATTATATCTAATTAGTGTTTGAAAAATAATTTATCAGCATTATCTTATTAAAAACAGATTAATTCTTTTTTGTATAAAAAACATGATATTAATTTTTCTTTTGAAATAATTTATAATTAAAGTAAAATGATAACTAGTACAAATAATAATAACTAATATTTTGACAAGATTTATTCGTATTAAACTGTTCGTTGATATTATTAAAATGATCTAATGAAAATAAAAAATGTCGAATTCTTTAATAACATTTTGTAAAAATTAAACGAAACAATAATTGAAAATAATTTTCAGAAGAAGCAAGAAGTAAAAGAGAAGAACGCCGAGGACAACGACGAAGCGGCGTCGGTTGAACGCAGTGAATCTCGCGACTCGACAACCGCTGATAAAGAGGAGCTTGGTGCAGCAAGTAGTAGTTCTAGAGAGGAAGAAGACGAAGACGACAATATGATTCACACGCCGCAATACCACCACCCTCATCATCCTCATCACCATCGCTCGTTCCAGGTAACTTTCACAAATGCTACAACTAAATGTTATTTTATACCTTTCGCACCTGACGGACCTTCCATGCTGCTAAAACCTAATGCATATACTGCACATCTGTACTGCCTGATGCTCTATTCAAATTTTTAAGAGGATTCTCAAACCAACAGTATACAAATATTCGTTAATTTTAATATCTTCATATTTTTTTAGTATCTTCAAATCGCTTTTAATTTAAGAATAATATTTTTTTAACATTTCACGCATATATTTAAAATTATTTTCAAAAAATTTAGCACAATCTATTAAATTAAATTTGAATAAAAATAATAAATTACTTAGGTACAAATTAAAATTGCATAATAGTAACATCTAGTTATTTGTTTTATATTCATATTTCTACTTTGGTTTATACGTTCAAAGTATTGATTACTGTCTATCAAGGTTTTATTTTCTTACGTAAATTCAGTAAAATCAAAAATGCGGAAAAAGGAAACTTTATTTACAGAAGTTTAAAATGAGAAATATTCTTCAAATCGTTATCAGGATTTCCACTTGTATGCAAGTAAAATTCAGCGAAAAAGCAAGCTAAAAATTTAACACATACCTAAATGTAATCCACAGCTAACAACTGTCTGTGTTTTTTTTATCCTGCAAAATGCAAGAAAGACAGACTGAAATCTCTCGCGTACATATAAGAGTAAGCAAGTTCAAAGATATGAGTAATAAGAGGTTCGTTGAATAAGATTTTGATATACGAAGTAGAAAAGCACCAGAGCAAAAGACATGCGAAAAAAGAAAAAAATAAAGAAAGAGAGAGAGAAGCGCGGTGAAAAGGCGGATAGTCTCTTGAGCGCAGTTAGAGCGGCGTTTACGGTCCATAAACGGGACATACTGGTTATTTACTACCTCCCGTACTAAGAGCCCGTATATACATACGTACATACAGTCCGCACCCAACAATTATCCTTCCGTAACCACCGTCTTAATGCAACCAACTTCGACGGATGTTACATGTGTTAACTTTTGAGCAAAGAGCTATACACGTCTATGTATACATGTACTTTTCGACCGAAATTCATGACGCACCGTCACTTCTTCCGCTATACCTTTTTTTTTTTTATCCAAACGTATACTCAGGATGTATTTCGATTTTTTAAAATTCTATTTCTTAAATTTCTGCAATTTCAATAATTCTTAAATTTATATACGCAAAAAGTAAATACACTAAAAGATTTAATGTTATATTTGCCGTCGGATAGTTACATAATTCATTTTAGAAAAAAAACTTGTGATTTAAACAGGAGATCGTAAATTAACTTAAGTATTTTAAACTGAATATGTTAATTACTAATTGATTATTCAACTATTAAAAAAGTTTGAAACAAAATGAGAACAAAAAATTATAAAAAATATATAAACCCTTTTGTTGTTTACCGTCGGAACGCTACGTAACATCCCTTCGTGATGCCTTGCAGACTTTTTACAAATCATTAGATTTTTCATGGGGAACTAAAAAAGTATTTCTAATTTTATTAAGAACTACGATTACCTTAGTACTTGTTGTAAAAGGAAAGTATTAAATTTAAAAAAGCTACACTTTCGAATTGAAGTTTAAAATTTCGCATGAAGTTGTTATTCAAGCTGATCTTAGAAAGTTAGTTTTCGCATTCTCTGTACCTATAATTACAGCTTGGTTAAAGTATGTACTTTAAATAGTGTAAATTTAGTAAATCTATCGTCAAAAAGTATTTCATCTCCTTTTTTTCAATAACTAATAAATAAAAAGAAAATTATCAAAAATATTGCTAGAAGAGCTTGCATATTTAGTCTTAATGTGCTCAATTTAAATGCTTTGAAATTATTTATTGCATATATATGAATAGAAAAAAATTTATTTAGAACTGGAATAGTTTTGTAACATAATTTTCATTACATATTGTAATTTTTGTACCTTTTGGATGGTACGCATAATAAAGTTCAGTTTGTACGAATAATTGAATTATACCATGTAGCACGTTTTAAAAATTTACCATAATCTAAATCAAACTTTGATCCTTTTGAACATAAACTTTATTTTATGACAAAACTATTGCGCAAGTGCGCAAACTTATTCTAATATCCATTAGCCGAGTTTTTATCCTTACAGCAATAAATCGCATTTTAAATATTGAACACTCGACGTTTTCTTAATTACTATAATTTTAGATATTGAAGCATACAATTCTTAAGCTTGTTTAAAAATAAAAAATTTAATTTTTAGTTGCAAATTCATATTTTGTATTACAAATATTCTATTTATTGATTTTATATTGTATTCTGATTTTGAGAAAAGAAAAATAATAAAACATTTATCAAAGTAAAAATAATTTTAAAAAATGTTAATAATTTACGTAGAACTTGTTAAGCGATTATTTAATTTACGACAAAAGTATACACAGATGATTTTATAGAAATCCGCGCTTTAAAATTTTCCGCTAAATCTAACTCATTAAGCCCGGCAATAATCTTCACTCTGTTTCCTATGAAAAAAATAAAAAAAAAAAAAACAGAGAAGATGCGTCCACGTGAAGCGGAAAACGTCTACTCTCTCGGACAATCAAGCATCACTCGAAAAGAACTTAACAAAATGGCAAAGAGTTGTTGTTGCGCCCCTTCCCGTTCCTCTTACGATCGTAAATCCAAGCAATAAACAACTATTAGTAGCTCATATAGCCGTACATACACTGTAAGGTTATGCAAGTAGTAACATCCAGTACCTATAAGAATATCTTTTTTACGAGCCTCTCCGCACAGTCCGTACAGTCCACGCGCGCTGATTGTAATTGTCGCCGAGGATTAGGTCGCTCGTATTATATATATACTCCAAGCGGGAATATATAGCTTGTGCCAACGTCTGTCTGTTGCGTCTTCCGCATGGCCTCGGGACATGCAAAGATCGACGTTTATACGTACGACAGTGCTTGGCTTTTTCGACACATACGTGTTATTATGAAGGAAAACCGCTTTGCCAGAAGACCACTTTGTTTTTCCTTTTTTTTTCGTTTCTTCAATTTTAATTTTACCTTTTTCAAGGACTTTTATCGACGACTGCACTGATTAGTTTGATGTTACATCAATACACGACTTACTTACAATCAAGACTCTATAAAATGATATTTAAACGCTATTGACGGCATATTATTTTTTCAATACTTCTAAATTTATAAAAGTTTTAACCAATCTTTAAGGATCATAATTAAAACAATTTGATAACCAGTAATGCTTACCGACTAAAAATATAAAAAGTTATTTAATTTGTAATTAAGATAATTAGTTTCATTAAATTAATACTGGAAGCGGCGTTTTATGGGAAAGCAAAATATTTAATATTCTTTTGTTTTGAGACTCGGAATTCTCGTAATGCTGCTTATTGTGAGAACTTGTTATATTTAGATTTTGGGCTAAAGATTTCGAAAGAATAGTTTTTTTTAAATGCCGAATGAAATTTATTCTCTGAAATATCATATACTCGAAATCCCTCGATTCTCAGCAGCTTTTACGCGCATTTAATTAACTTACATCCTAAATTAGAAGCGAAACTTTACTTTGACAATCATTTAGAATTGTTTGCAAAAATTTTTTCTTTTTATGGTTTCGTAAAACATAAGATGATAAAAAGTTTGAAACTAAATTGAAGTATAAATCGCAAATAAATTTGTTGCACGACTTTAACATGGTTTTAATATTGTATCGATCCTGTTGCATGATCTGACTATAAAAATCAAGCGAGTAGTTTTAAAATTACATATTTTCAAATCATTTAAAATAAATCATTGCCGTGAACCCCGAGTATAATTAATGAACTCATAAAAAACAATCTAAAAACATATAAATACGATCGTTACAGCTTTAAATGTTGAAAAAAAAAATAATGAAAAGAAAAATCTTTATGTTAAGCGTAGAAAGAGAGAGAGAAAGAAAAAAGTCAGAGGGAAAACCGCGAGCTTAAAACGTATAATACTAAGTGGCCGCCGCTGGTATGGGCTCCCGAGGGCAAAAATATATATATAAGGCTCGTAATTCTTTCTCACTTTGTTCCGTCATATACACGACTACAAATCAAAATTCTTACTCTCCCTTCTTTCCGCCTGTGCGTATATGTAACCTATCGATGCACGTGTATGTGTGCACAGGTAAAAGTATTTATTTTCTTACTGCTTGATATGTCACAAAGATAGGCGACAGTTTTTTTTTTACCCCATCTATACGACCATTTTGTTGCAAAACTCTTATCGAAAAAGTAAACCTCGTCTCCGATACAGGCGTGAATATTTTTGCGAATAAAAAAAATTAATAAAAGGAGCCGACAATCTGAACGATCAATATTGTTTCATTACTAGTAATTTTATCAAATGTTAATTTTAAACTTATTAATTTATTTGTTTTGCAAAAATAATAGAATAATATTCTGGATTTTACACTGAGAAAAATAGATTATAACTTTAGTTATAGATAGTAATAAAAATTACTATATTTTATAGGAGAGCTGGGACATTTCTGCATTATAACGATTTTTATTACATTTATAACAAATATTACTATAAATTTGATAAGGTTGGCAACAATCGTTTAAGAAATGAAACTATATCTTATTAGAAAAATTGTTATATTACATAGTAAAAATTATGCTATAGTAAAATTTGCTATGACAGAGTAAAAATATTTCATATCTTATGTTGGAATTAATGTTATAAAAATAATAAATTTTATTATGCATATAATAAATTTCATTATGCATATAATAAATTTTATTATGAATATAATAAATTTTACTATTTCAAATAGTAATGTCGAGTCGATGATCTGTAAATTTATTTCTAACCTCAAAATTTTCTACCAAATTGAAAGTATAGTTGGGTAACATATGTAGACGATTCGAAATTGTATAAGTAACATGTCGTAATGGCGCAGTCGGTAACGTTCACGCTTTCCAGTCTCGAGGTCCCGGGTTCGACTCCACTTCAGGTCCGTTTTTTTCTTAGGTAATTTATTTTTAAAAAATTGATATAATTAAAATTAATAAATAAATCTAAAATTAAATAAATAAATTTTTTTCTACATATCTGTTTTCATAAATTTTACTATGTAATATAGTAAAATTTGTTATAATGCAGAAATGTCCCACTCGTACTATATAATATAGTAATTTTGAATACAATCTATAGTTATATTTATTATAGGATTTCTCTCAGTGTATTTTATTTTCAAGAGCAATATTGAAGTGATATAATTTAATAATGAATGGAAAAAAGCTCGGTTGTTAATTGCAAAGCATGCAAATCATTATTGAAATCATACTAATCATCCAATGTGACAATGACCTACGTCGTTAAAGCGTTACTGTTTTACCGCTCTTTTTATATACTTTATCATTACGTCCGTGCACTCCAGTTCTTTTGTATCGATATTATTTTACTGGCATATTATCTCAATCCGACCGCCAATTTTCTTTAATTGTATAAAATTTTTACCAATTATATCACTACTACACGAGAATTCGGCCTTCTTTTTTATTAAAATTATTCATTTATTATTGCGTAACAGAAAATTTTTAATATCGCAACATTTGTACAATATCAATTTAATTTTTAATTTACACCAAATGTTCCCTGGTAGAAAATGAAACGCTTTTTCTACCATTTTATGGCCATTTCTTTAAAGGGAAGAGCAGAAAATGGGAATGTTTTATGGCCATTATTTGAACTAATATGAAACGTTTTTTTCAACCTTCATAGTGCTAAAAAATGCTAATAAAATGTTGAGTCTGATCCACTATTATTTGAATATAGATAGTTAACAGTAGAGTCTATCAAATTGTGCTCTAATTGATTACTATTAAGAATCATTTAAGGTTTTTTCTTTAAAGTTATCATTAATCATTAATAGAATCACTTTTGTTAATATATTCGCGTGTATATTTTGAGTTGTGATCGGATTGTTAGAGGTTATTTTTAAACGATTAATAAAATTTTCCATTTATTATTTTAAAAAACGATATTTTTATACTCGTTTCGTACTGCGTTTCATATTTTTATTTTAATAAAATTTAATATTATTTTTATTTTTATAAATTCCAATAAAAATAAACATTGACGAAGGAATGTGAATAAATACTAATCTATATTTTCTCGCCACGTGGCAAAAGTGAGGTTATGATTTTACCTATGATCTGAAAAATTAAGAACTCATTACTAAAAAGTTATATAACTAGTCAAAAAAAGTTGTCCACAGTTTACCTAATTTTTAGATAGCTGTTACTGATTTTTTCTCTCCGTTTACTTAAAATGCGTATTTTTTTGGCTAAATACAAAAATTTTGAACAACATTTTTATATTAGCATTTTTTGCCTATAAGATGCTAACCAATATACCAAAAAATTTGAGCTCTGCAGATTCAGCAAAAAATTGCCATTTATTCGCCAATATTGACATGACAAAATATTACTATTGAAAATGGTCATAAATTGTTGTTTACACCATTTTTAATGTTCAAATTTCTACCAGGGTTGTGCTTACTTAAAATAAAATATTAATTTTTTTAATTTTACGCGCCGAACTAAAATTTCCATATTTCTTAAAGAAATTTTAACATAATAAATAACACGATTCTTTCGAATAAAAATTTTAAAAAATTCTACCCCCTACTATGACAATATTGTGCATCATCAATGATCGATCAAATATTTTCATGACATAACCTACGCCACACGTGGCTACACTTGTTGTTACACGGGCGTAGTATGTAAAGCTCGGAAACTAAAACTCAGGTACACATATACCAAGCTAACCAATCCGCTTGGTCGGATCTTTTTTCTTGCGTCCCCTCTTCCATTCATTTCCCAAGGATCGTCTCTCTGTCTCTCGGTAAAGCTTCAAACTAAAAGATCCTCGTACAACGACACACTCGTCCGTAAGACGTGCAAGTGTGATCAAGTCACTCACCACTTTTTCTAAAAGAAACTTTTTATATTTATTGTGATCAATTATTTCATTAAAATAAACAAACGTTATGATCGTTACGCTTGAATCTGTGATCTGTGTGCAGTTGACATTGGACAGGAGATGAAAAATAAAAAAAAGTGTTAGATGGAAAGCATAAGACAGTGAAAACGTTATATGGAGATTTTATTTATTAAGGTGGATAGAAACGTTAAATGGTTAAATAATTACATATGAACGACGTGCAGCAAGCTATATTTAAGCCGCACTACGCGACCGCGATCGCCGATCAATCAGCGACTAGCGCAGAATGTTGGAATATTATTGTAGACGAAGGACTGTTACAGGTAAATTTTAGAATTTTTTTTAATTTTTCAATTGTATTTAACGTCTAGCGATAAAACTGAATAATGTAATTGTTATGGATTATAAATGCTGCACTAAATATAATGAAAATAAAAATTTTATTGCTCAGTTTTTTCTTTTATTTAGATTCTCTCGTTCGCTTGACGATTGTGTATACAACTGACATTTACCTTTTGTCTATAATTGACTCAGAACTAGCTATTTTTTTGTATCATTATGTAAAAAAAAAACTTTGATAAACCGGTAAAATGATTAATAAATAAGAATTAGGAAAATATAACGTTAAAGAGTTTTGTCTTTGCAAGTATAGAAGATTTAATTTTAATATCTCGAAGACTATTGTCGAACATTAATGTTTCTAGTAAGTTTTTTTTAAATTGCAATTATTGAGGAAACTTTAAGGTTGCGTAAACTTAAAATTGTAAAAAAATAAGGCATCAATTTCAGATGTTTTTTTTATATAAAGAAACATAATTATGCTGTCACTTACTTATAGGAGATTAATAAACGAAATAATAAAAAAAAATTTTTTATAGTGTTCATAACATCGAGAAAAAAAAACATTGGAATCTTCTCATAATTTCAGTTGAAAATGATCATAATTTTTTTGTCGCAAATATCCAGCTAACGTTAAATTTCATTCGAAATCCAAAATAGTTGGTTAGCTCTATCGCGATCCAATAATTAAACGACCGGTAATTCAAAATGTCAGCAATTGAGGTTCGAGGAAAAAATCTGCCATTTAATTGTCGTTTGAATTTCCTTCCCATAATAAATAAACAAATAAATTTAGTGTATTTTAAAATAACATTATACATATAGTAAAAGTTATATTCTAATTTTTAAATGATACAATAAAAAATAAATTTTTTTCTTGAAGTCCATATTTAAATAATAGATGTGACTTTTGAAATTTGATTTTGAATAAAAAAAACATATAATAATATGTTCAAAAAATTCGGCCGCAAACATTGAAGATACACTTCTAGACGCGTGAAAGCGCCAAAATGCACACAATGGACCTAAAAGCAGGTGAAAGTTTTTCTGAGTGTAAGCTGGATACACACGTACAATATCTATACAAAAGCGGACAAGACACCAGGGCCCCGGCAATTATTGTTATCCTACTTGTCGCATGTTTTTGCAGCTCTTTTTTTTATATTTTTAAAAAAATGCATTTTATATGTGGGTCGCGCCTCATCTACTTAACATTTTTTTTATGACGTCGTATTTAGTGAAAATTTTTCATCTGTTCTTTTCTGTTGCACAATATTTTTAATTTAGTTGACTTTTGCTGCCCTAGTGCGCCAAAAAGATTTTTATTTTGATGATTTATATTTTTCTTTAATTAACGATATATATATATTTTTTCATGTTGTTATTAAAAATTATATTCCAAGGAGAGTCGGCTATGTTTATTTTGCATACTTCAATCGTAAAAAGATATAATTATAAACTTTATGGAATAACTTTCAACTGATTAACCATATCAATTCAAAAATTTAATTTCATCTCATATATATTTCTACAATAATCAAATTACGTAAGCTAGAAACGTTAAGTTTTTAATGAAAATTAATTTGGGTTAGGTGTTATAATATCATAAAAATAATATTCCAAGGAAGCGCATCTTGGATGAAAAAATTCATATGTATATATGCGCTTTTGATTATATACGTACGAGTGTATATCTGAGTGTTCGCGAGAGCGTAAATGTCCATCACTTTTTTTTTACCCGCGCGCGAGTACCTCTCATTTTAACTGTGACACGCGAAAGCCGCATGATTTATTCATCGATATGCGTTAGTTATATTCTATATTTAATTGAGCCTCTTTTTTTTTCTCTTTATATGCATGCAAAAAAAGTTAGCTGACCTACGTCTCTTGTCCGGAATTAATATCTTGTTTTTACTCTGAGAAAATTGGAAAAAATAATTAATAAACAATCATTTTCACAAATTATACATTAATTATATTTGCTCTTGGCGTTTAATAATTCTCAAACTTTAAGATTTTTTCACTTATTTTCGTAAATACTCATTTATTATGTTCGATTAACTTACGTATATTCCATTGCGAATATTCTGATTTCAAATCGTTACCAAGATCTTAATAAAATGTTTTCTGATATAAAATATAAAAATAAAAATATTACTAAAGTGCTCGTACATCTAGAGGTCAAGAGTTAAAAGTTTTTAAGTTCATATAACAATCTCCTGATATGTACCTTGACACTTCAACAGATCATTTCCTTAAGAATTGAGAATTCCCGTGTAAGGTCTTTACAGCAACGTTGGTTAAAGTAACGATAAATTTAAAATTGTTAGTCAAAAATCAATAGACACGTAATAACTCTTGGCTCTGGACAAAGATTATTTAATACTTGTGACATGATTTTTAAACACTTTATCGGCACAACGATCTAAGATGAATCTAAAACCTACTCGGCGTCACCTATTGTGATCGATGATCGCTCGGCCTTTTATCAACACGAAATATCTCATTTTTCTTCGGAAGAACGAAGACTATAAATTATAAATTGAAAGTTAAACCAACATAACTAATAAATAGTCGAATTTACTGACAATACTAATTTCATTTAAATATCATTTTGGTATGCTGAGATTAATAATTGCAATATTGTTATAATATTATTATTAATGATTACGAGCATTGACTTTCGTATTTGTTAATTTAACTTTTTGGATGTGATTCAGAACATTGCGCCTATTTTTATTTATCGGCTATAAAATTATCTGCATAATCCTATCGTAATATAATTTTTATTCTCATCAAGGACCAAATGAATGCCAAGTATTGTCGTTTATATTTCAATACATATTTAAAGAAAATCAAGGCCTCGGAGTCTAAGGTTTTCCTTACGATAACACGTTGCCACGCACGCGTATTCATATATACATACGCTAGACTCCTGAGAGTAGCAATTACAAGATGGTCGAGGGTCAGTGTTAATATGACACTCGCACTCGCGTGAGAGAGTCTCTCTTTGAATTGTATATACATACATCCCGAAAAATGACATGTTGCGCCTCACTTGCGTAAGGCCCCGCAAGTACGCTCAACAGACGTTCGGAAAAAATGTCAGAGGAAAAATAAAGAAGAAGGAGAATGCGTATTAAAAGGGCGCGTTTAGCGATTTCAATGGAATTTTCCGCCGAGGATAATTTATATGTTTGATAAACTTTTTTTGCATCGACTTGGAAAAAAAAAACAAATAGGTGGAGAACGTTTGATTCAATGAAAATTCAATATCCATTTATTAAAAACTTAAAAATTTTGAATTTCATTTAATTTTTATTTAATTGTATTACTTTTTCTGTTACTTTAATTGATAATCAAGTTCATTAGGTTTATTTAAAATTTCTTAGTTTCATCCTAGGTTTTTCAAATGCAAAAAGTTTTCATATTTTATTTTATTAAGAAGTACATTTTTTTTTTAACACAAAAGTTTAGTCGCGTCCAGTTTAATACAATTGAGAAACAAAATCAGTGTCGCTTAATTTTGTGTTGAAAAAAAATTTCTCTCGTCTTCATATGTACGAACAAGTTAAGAAGATCCTTAACTTCTTCACAAGAATGTAATGTCGCACATACAAATCAGCCTTGACAAACTAAAAATTTACAACTCGGCCAAAAGAGCGGCACGAATTTTCATGCTCCTCCGATCCCGGAAAACATGATATTCCTTTAGCAGTTGAGAAGAAAAGCATATATACATTCAGGAAGAAGCAGCAGAATAAGAAGCATCGAGGCAACTCGCTTTTTCGAAGCACAATAAATCGCGCGCTAGAAGAGAGTCCCCTCGTAAAAGTCCGGCGTATAGCTGCTCCTAAACCGTTGTTATACCAGAGCTACCACGTAGATGATGATTATTATTATATACCGTAAACGGATGCCTGGAAGGTTGATTGTTGCCCGTAACCTTTGCTTTTCAGCGTCGCGCGATAAATAAAATACATGTTGATTTTTCAGCTATTTGCACTGGAAACGCTTAACCTACCTCTATAAACTTACCGATTTACAAATATCGGTATACCGTTTACAATATTTACTTAAGTTGGTTCAATTTGTTTTACTTTTAAATAAAAATACTAACTTTTTTCACCGAATTATTTATGAGGTTAATGGCCAACATACACACGTTTTAAACTCATTTATAAATGACTGACAAATCATTGACATTACAAATAGGATCCTCTGTTTTCACACTCGGAGCTACAATAAAAACAAATAAAACTTAAGAAGACAGTCAAACAAATCGTTAAATCCATCAGTATAATGAATCACCCGGCTAGAACCGCTTCCGACCACGGCTAAATTAATTTCTACCAAAGTTATATATTGCATATAATATAATTTTTAGGATAGCCTCGTAAATTTTAATTTAAAACTTCGCTCCCGTTGCTTCTGTATTCCCAATAAACGGCCGCAAAATCCTTAAGAAGCGGAGCAGAGTTTTGACAGGCGCGTGACCGCCCATCGGTCCTTAAGTCGTAATTAAGTGCTCTGTCCCAGTCCTTTTTCGAAACTACCGGATTATCCTCCATTGAAATTTTTCGTGCCTGTATTTCCTTTTTTCCCTGAAACACTGCTGCATTTGCAATGTATATATAGAAGAGGAAATACGAGGGCCTATGATGCGGAACAGATTTTAAAGCGGGCTATGAGTTAACTTGCGGTTACGTTTAACTTAAGAACCCATTGATCGAATAAGCTGGAACAATTTAAAGCACTCGAGTTCGGAAATATTACGGTACTGAAGATCTTTTTTTTTTAACGTCATAAGCTTCTTTTACATAAAATCATCACGTGCCTCGTTCAAAAAATTCACAATCGTTTGTTTTCTTAAAATCTTAAAACACAATGCAATTTCATATCCGAAAATAAATAAAATAAATACATTTGAAATTATGATTTTATGTTAAAGTACTTTTAATTATTTAATATAAATAATATTATTGCTAACAGTTTTAAAATATTTTTGATTACCCTCAAGTGATTAAAAACTATTTGAATCAGTTAGGGAGAATAAATTATTCACAAATTGTAATAGACGTTTTTGTTCATTGAACGACAATAATCGAAAAGTCAAGCCCGAGCGCTACCTAAGCGATGCAATGATTGTCTCCTCTTTGGTACAGAAGAAAAATAAATAATCGCACAGCTTGTAATTTTGCCCAAAGGGACATTTTCACGTGCGTCCGCAGACGATTTAAGCTTGTATTTCTTATTATGACTTCCGTGGCATAACCTAAGGCTCAACTCGACCTTCTTTGTAATTTTCGCCTTTTCATTATAACACAATTGTCAAAGCGGCACACCGCGCGCACAAACACAATTATTTGTTAAATTTTCTGACGGACTTTAAGTCCAAGTGAATATTAAGTCGAATGCTTGCCTTTTTAGATATTGAAATTCATAAGAATGCAATGAGCTAGCAAAATCACTTGACAATGAAAGATTTTGTAATTATCATTTTTATTATGAATTTATTCAACTTTATTCTATTTTTCCTGTGATTGTTAAGTTTACGTTAACATATTATTAAAAAAAAAATATTAGAATAATGTAATGAAATTTTTTTAATAATGAACATCTATAATACCCATATTACACACATTAGCTTTGTGTTTCAACAAGAACATTAGTGTAATATTGTATGAATATGATATTTAATTGAAGAATCGTTGAAACTTGATGAGCTTTTTTTTAAAAAAAAAATAAGGTTTTTAATTCGCAAACAATTAATAGTTTAAGCTTTGAAGATCAGACGGATATGACAAAAGAAAATGTAAGAATAAAAAAAAAAGTAAATGGCAAAGAGCAAGCTTCTGCTGTGAGCCAGGGGGTCGTTAATTACGCTCGCAGTCACTCAGCGGACTGCAGGTGTTATGATTTATGCGTGTTGCGGTACTCCGTACGAGCGAACGAGTAAACTTTAGAAAGAGGAAACGACGTCCCGTTCCCAAAACCCAATACATATATACAACCGGAGAGAAATATTGTCATGCTTGTACAGAAACGACGTAAGAGATATTAGAGTTCGCTTTGAATGACGGAGATACAGTTTTGCGACTGATGATTTTTCTCCCGACGGCTAAACTACGACTGACGATTTGTCTATTTATTCGGAGACTGTGGGAATCTCTTATTTGTTATACTATATTTTCCTGATTTTTTCAAATTATGCCTAGTTTATTTTATTTCATAATTAATGTAATAATTATTTTAATATTTTCTTTGTTCATTTAACAATTTGTAAATTAATAAAATCTTGCAATAAAATATCTGAATTCGCCGTGATTTTACGAAAAAATTCATATTGTATTAATGTTGATCCTTTAAAAAATAAAAATCTTGATTACACAAATCCATGACCTATACGTGCACGTAAAAATTTATGTAGCAGGTAAAAAAAGTAGTAGTCAAGGTTGCTACAGCCAAAGTCAAAAAAATTGCATATGCAATAGAGTTTATTGATTTTTGATGGTAGAAGTTGATTGATGGCGATATATAATGCTTATTCTTTGAATATTAAATTGATAAGTGAATATGCTGATTCTCTACTTGTTCCAGTGCGCAATAGTCGCATTTTGTTAAAACAAAATCACAATATTGAGTAAACAAGAATAAAAATTTAAACAAAAAAAAAAAAAAGATCTTAGCTCTAAATTACGCGTGCTTTATCAAACTTAATATTAAATTTAGCGCAAATATAAGAAAAAAAAAGTGAAGATTCGTCACGGTATTTTTAACTCGAAATCGTTTGCAAAAGTAGCTCAAAGCGCACGGTACAGCTTCCATCTTGCGAGAGGAAGGCTTTTTTTTGCAGGTTCTTTCTCTTCCGTCAAATCGTCCCGAACAAATCGCTATATGCTCCTTCTTTCGTCGTTCACTTTGCTAAGAGTCTTTCTGAAAATTTAAGGTTAATTTACGTGTCGCTCGTTCCAAAATTCAAGTAAAAAGTTTATAAAATTTTTTTTCAACTCGAGCTACAATTTACACTTTATTCTCTTCTATAATCAACTTTAATGGAAAAAGTTAAAGAAACTGCAAGATTGATATTATATTAATAATGATACAATATTGATACAATACTGATTACACCTTTCGAGTAGTACTTCGTGCCTCTAAAATTAAAGAATCTTTTGAACTACAAATTTATCATTTTTTTTTCTAAAGCTAGACTAAAAAACTAGTCTCGAAAAATTTGTCTACGCTTGTATTTGTCCACGTTAAATTTTCGATGTTTGCACCTCAAGAGCGACTCCCAAGTGGTCCTTGAAACAGGCATCCTTCGCGTGCACAGCCGTGAAACGCCTCCGCTCTGCACGCTAAGCGTCATTTACATTTTCTTCTAGTAAAAGTCAAATACGTGCGTGTGTAACCCATCAAATATAGAAAAAAATTTAAGGCTTGCTTTGGTTATAGCAAAGAAAAATTTATTAATAATTTTTGTAAGAAAGTGACAAACCCATAGAAAGATTTTTTTTTTATACTTGACAATAATTAATTTTTTTTCATGTATACATATTAAAAAAAAAAATTATTTATATTTTATGGTATGCGTTTACTTTGACTGTATTATATAGGAGGTTTTGTTTAAGTTTCTTCGTATGTTTTAAAATCTAATTTCCACTATTCCTTTGTTTGAGTTTCCGTGTATGTCCAAGCGCTCAAATACAAAAGATTTTTTTTTTGCAACATTAAGCAAGTATAGATGTATAATACAGATAAAATATTTTAAAGCGCTTGAAAAATTAAACACAGAATCTCATTTTTTTCTCATTAGTATTATAAATTTCGATGAAAATGAAAAATAAAATGAAAAAAAGAAACTAATGAAATTTATTGATGTATCCTTTGCGAACGTTGATATTAATCATTTGGCGATTGGGGCAGACTCGAAAAGACCTTAATCACCAGATTAACGGCAAAGGCATTAACTTTACGCACAGTCTCTTAATGGCTTTTATTCGGTACGTAACCTCTTTAGACTATTGTGCTTACATCGTCACTTAAATTTCTACTTCTTAGCTTGTCTTTGGAACGCGCAGAACTTTAATTTAGATTTTTTTTCAACTTATCGCGGAAACAATTTCAGAAATTGAAGAAAAATTTTTAATTCAAACCATAAAATTTGTTTCGTACATGATTTTTTTTATAACTCGTTTGATTTATTATTTGTAATTAAGCGATAAATATATGTACTCTAAAATCTTATACGAACTTGTTGATCAAAAACGACAGTCACTCTCGACAATGATTCGGTATTTAAACTATATTTAACGAAATAAAAAGTTGGCTTGATTGAATTTTCAAATGACCCAGATGTTAATTTGTTCATTAAAAAAATTAAATTTTTTTTTTCATTTATATAAAACTTGCAGCATTGATTCAGTTATGCTTAGGAATATTTACATTATAAAATTGACAATTTCACATTCCATTCGGTGCGTTACTCTGAAATTTTTTGCGACCAATCCTGCGACATCAATTTATCAATAAAGTACCAACATCAAGTGTCTATCGTTCAGAAAAAGCTCATAACTTTGCGCTATTTAAGTAGCCTTCGAAATAAATCGCTAAAATTCCTTCGACATTTTTCCCTCGTCCTTTTCGACATTAAATAGAAAGATGCGTGCACAGTGGCAATAACATCACGGTAGGACGTTGCTTTTATTTATTTGCATTATCAACTTGTTTTTTGCAAAAAAAGAAAAAATAAAAACAGTTGCGGCGGTAGCTTTATGCGCCGTGAAATGCGTAATAAGCTACACGGGCGCAACTAATTTGCGCTAAAAAAAGGACTTGACAAAAAAAGAAAAAAAAAATACCTTGTCTCCGGTTTATGCTGTTGCTGGGAGACATATATTTGAACTCTTTGGGTTCGTGATCGTTGAGAAGTTCAATCAAGATATACCGTTGTCGTGAATATTTTTTTTTAGGTTAGGCTATTCAAGCTTGAACTACTCTGATGAAAATGAATGGTTAAAGTAACAAAAGTCATTTAATCTGAAATGTAAAATAAGCGTTTGATTATTTTCAAATTTTCTTTTACATATTTATTGAAAATTAACTCGGAAGAAAAAATTAGAAAATTTCCATTTTAAATAATTGAAGAAATTAAATATTTTTAACTTTAAAAGATCGAGATAAAAGGAATAAAATTGATAGAAAGATTTGATAGAAAATAATTGAAGAAAAGACGGTAAGCATCGTTTACCCAACAATTCACTACGGATCTTCTTACTTCGAGTCTGGAGCTCCCTTTTTTTTTCTTTCGTCTGTTATCTACGAGATTGCGACAAAGCCAAGTATAAAGAAGCAAATAGCAACCCTAACGTCGACACTTTCAATTAAGAATTATACTCGCAGCTCGATATCTCTCGAGCGAACTTTCCCACAGTGTTAGGGCTTGAAAGAGATTTAGAAGGGGGTAAAAAGAAGATTCAAGGAAGAAAGCTCCTTCTTCTTTTGGAAAAAGAAGGCTCAGAGCGCGACGAATTGATGAGATACGCATTCCGTTGAAAGACGGCCGGCCACTGGCGCTTATGATTTATAAGCTTTGTGCTTATGTTTCTTAGATATTCTGCGCTTTTCATCCACACGACATTATCAATTCTTTATTAAAATTATCTGTTCGCTTATTATGGTGAGAAGATCCAACCTTTTTTTTTCTATTTCTGCTCACTTTTTAAAATTTCTTAAATTCTAATTAAAGAAATTAAATCTCAAAGTTCTTAAATTTTGCTTGGGTATTATATTAAAGCTTAGAAATAAAAACAATACCGATCAATTATAATTTTTTGCGTAAATTATAAAAAATCTTCCTTAAAGTTAAAAAGTAAATATAAAAGTTCAGTAGAAAGCGTCGAGCGTCTTATGTGTCCCATAATAGCAGTTTTGTATGTATGTACGTGCATCCGGTGTTAAAATGTCCGTATATGCGGCAGATGCGCTGACAAGCGATTCTTTTCTCTCTCTCTTTTCTTCAAGCTCGCCAGATTGCACGGCTAAAGTCGCTTGATTGATGCAACTCCGCAACAATCCTCACCTCGCTATTCATTTTTCGCTACGATGCTGCTGCTGCCTGCTACTGCTGATGTTATATACATGGCGAACATTAGCGACTACTTGCTTGACTACCGCGTTTACGCTTCTTTTTTTTAAACCTTTTTTTTTCTTTTTCTTTTTTTTTCTTCTTCAACTCAAGCAATGACCGCGAAACGGCCATTTAATTGATTAAAATTCAATGATGCATATACGTACGTTTTCCACGTTGAATAAAAGTTTAAAGAGAGAAATTATAGGATCGTAATGCGTATGAAAGATGTATATGATTTGATTTTTATGAGAAAGAAAATTAGTTAGGATGGTATTATTAACAAGGTAATAACTTTTAAATATTTTAACTATTTTTCATACTCAAATTATATTCTAACTGTTTTGACTTTACTATTCTTTTAAAATTGAGCAGTTGTATGTACTTTAAATTTTTTCATTTTTTAAATAAATAGACTATTTTAGATATTTTATTTCTTTAACGTTGACTGTAAGTTTTTTTGTTTTAATTATTTTCATTGAACCTCTATTGTTTTCAATTTGATTTTAATTAGTCTCGGATCTTTTTCGATATTTATGATTAAATATTTACATAGAAATGTGTATTGCTCAAACTATGTTTATCTATAAATGTTAATATGCGATATTTTTGTAAATTCGAAAATTTGCATAATAATAAATTATATTCTTAAATCAGCAATCAAACATGGTGTTAAATTGTTTAGTGAAAATTAACAGCTTTGAAGCTTGGTAAATATTTTAATAACTTTGAAATAATTATTGAAAATTTCAATTAACAATATACTTATAAGATGTTTAATATAAAAAAAAAAAAATAAAAATTTACAACTTGTTCGACAATGATTATGCTCAAGTAAAAATGATGATGCATAATATGAATCATAAATGATTTGAAATTCAAGTTTATGAAAAGTTAAATATAAATTGCAACTATCAATTAATAACCACCTGATATAATCTTAAATCTGAAAGTACCGAAAATCTTTACTTATAAAATCTCATATTCAGCGTTCAGTTAAATTAAATTCAAGCACAATATTACTTGCCAAAAAGCGCGTCTTATGTTCAAACAATAAAAAAAGAACTTTAATTCAATGAACGCCGAGACGTTCAACAATTTAAAAGTCAATGTTTCAAAATCTATATTCCGCCTAAATATAATCGATACAAGACATTAAAAAAAGAATTAAAAAAAATAAAAAATATAAGAAGACTATATGGAAAAACATTAATTCTTGGCGTGTATAATCTGATGGCTATCTTTTATATATATACTTGCACCGAAACGAAACAGAACGTAACCTGTGCACGTTGGTGTCAATCATTATAAGAAAAAGAGAAGGTGGAATATATGTAAGTAAAAAGTCATTAATATCGCGACACCTACGCACAGTAGGGGGTGTGAGACGATAGCGATAACGTCAATTTTTACACGTGTGACAGGTCTTAGGCACTCGATATATGCGCCGACCTGATCGGCTACAGACGATACTTTTATTTATTGTATACATATAATGCGTGTATCGATGCTGCTCTTTCCACCAGACCAATAGATAATAAGATTATAAGGAGATTTTTATTTCCCATAAGTTAGATTCATAAAGTTTTGAAATTTTTTTCAAACAGATTTAAGCAAATCGAATTAAAAGTTTGGAAATAATGATTTTATATATTGATGATATTATTGTCCTATGAAATTTCCTATTTCAATTAAATGCGACTAATTTTTAAATAAAAATATGTATAATTAAAAAAATACAAAAATATTTAAAAGAAACAAATTATTTGTATAATTAACCACTTATTGATTAACCTAATAATAATGAATAGTTTTTATAAGCAAAAGCGTATTAATAAAAATAATTTATTATAGTTTTGGTTTGAAGGTTTATGCCTTTGATTAAAAAAAATTTATATATAACAATCTTCATTCATACGTTGTTCTCGTGGGTGGTCTTAAGTCAAATTTTACTATTCCAAATTATTGAAGGCAGATATTTTATCGTTTAAATTTTAAAAGAAGAATTGTGCACTTAATAAAGAAACTTTAATAAAATTATTGATAATTTTTTACGTATAATTAATAAACAAAATAATATAAAAGTCTAAATCACCCCAATTGTTACAATTTATACTCGATGTTTTGGTATTGAAAATTTTTTTGTTCTTTTGAAAAGTTTGTAGAATAAATATGTGAAATTTTACAATTTTTCAGAGTCGAGTGCCGTTTGCTCGCACTGTAAGCATGGACCCACGCTGGCCGGACATAGCACCATTTTTTACTGGTGCTGGTGGCGAACACTTTGTTCATCCGAATCATCACCACCATCACCATCATCATCATACAAATTATACAAGTTTAGGAACAGCACATCATGGCTCTTACGAAGCAAGTGCTGCACAACGCAATGTATTGTTACATAATGCTACCCTTGCACCACCCGTTGGCGATTTGAATTCAACGGGTACATATCACAATACTGGTAAGATTTGCATTCACTTTAAATACTCTATAGTTTACTAAAGAAAAAATTTATTAACATTTTTATATTTAGAAAAAAAAAGTTTATATTTAATCAAAACGACTTGGTCAATAAAAATATACTTTTAAATTTTTATTTTGCACGTTACTTTAAAATTTTTTTCTTATTCAGATATATCTGATTCAAGTATTTCATATATAAATGACTCAATGCATATTAGTTAATGCAAATAATTCAGAACTGTTAAAAAATTAATTTGATGTGAACCTTAAGTTTGAACATATGTAAAATATTAAAAATTTAAGGATTTCCAGGATAATTGTAATGTTTTTTGAATTAATACTATAAAGATAAAAAAAATTTATGCAAAAATTTTTTTATTGCTCTTACACGCAGGAGGACCATCGAATTTAGGTTCAGCAGTGGCAACATCAATGAACTTGACTAATAGTAGTGAACCTATGGGTGCAGATACTGGATCTGCCTACAAGTCTGAGCCTAATGACATGATGTATTATTCTAATGCAAGTGCCGATACTATGAATCAAACAAGCGAATATTTTAATGCGTTACTCTCCGATGAGCAATTTTCAACAGTTTGGAATAGTGAAGATCTCAACTTCAATATTAGCGATGGTAAGTAAACTTCATACTTTATAAATCATTTAGCTAATTTTGATGATATAATTCATATTTTTAAATCAAGATGAGATTTAAAATAGTTTTTGTTGATATTTATATATCTATTATTTTATAAATTAAAAATAAAAATGAACAAAAGTGATTCTTAATGAAATATTAAACTAGATTTAATACAAAACTTTAATTTATTAAAAAAAGTTTACATACGAGTGTTAAGTTAAACATAGCCTTTGGTATTGATTTGTCGTTTTTCTTAACAAACTAATTTTTAATTTCGTTTATTTATAGTAAAAAATATTTCTTAAGTAACTTACTATATCAAAAAGCGCTAAAGGTACCCGCCCACATAGCACAGTATACATACATTTTTACACTTTTTTTATAGTGTTTTAAGAATACTATAATGGAATGAACATAAAGTTTAACTTTAAACTTCTTAAATGTAACCATGTGATTAATATCACAAATGTTTTTAGTAAAAGATCAACAAAATTAATTTTTAGATCTTTGACTTATTTTTCTTTCTTTTACTACCAGTCTTCGTCATTTTCAACTGATTGAGCTGCTCCTCCTGAAGAACTTACTGCATTTGAGAACTAAAACAGAATTTTTTTTCTTTAGTCAAATACTTATAATTAAATTTTTTATTTTTTTTTCATTAATTATTTAAAAAGAATACAGAGATTATATACTTGTAATATTAAATATATTTAAAAATTTTTTTTTAATTTTTATGCGTTATATTTTAAAATTTATACTACTTAATCATTGAGATTAATTAATCTAAGTATTCATATTAATATTTGCAAGTTGAAAAATCCATTTACTTACACTTCTTATATCTTCACCACCAAAGTTTGATGCAGGCTCATAATCACGCCCACCAACACCACTTAACAACCAATCAGGTATTTCCTGGCCTGCTTGCGTCAAAATTCTCACTAAATCTCCTTGCAGGCGTGAATCGATATGACCATCATAAAAGCTCGTCGCTTTTCCTTTATTACCGACGCGACCTGTTCGACCAATTTTGTGAACATATTCATCGATTTCTTTTGGCAAATCAAAATTTATTACATGACGCACGCTGCCAATATCCCACCCACGAGCACCGACGGCTGTTGAAACCAAAATGTCCATTCTTCCACTCTGAAAAAATGCACATATTACAATTATAATATAATTTAAATATTGCAATAAAATATTGTATTACTTTCGAAAGTCAGAATATTATAAAAAAAACTAACTTACCTTAAAATCATTCAATGCTTCCTCTCTTTCTCTTTGCAAACGATCACCATGAGTGCTTGTTGCTGAGTAACCGTTTTCTGCTATAAGAGCTGCAATGAAATCAGCTGAACGTTTCAACTCGACGAAAACTATAGTACCCTTTATTGTACCACTTTGACGTTCAGCTTCCAACAATTCTAAAAGTTTAGCACGCTTCTCTGATTTTTTAACTTCAATAAATTTTTGTTCAATATCTTTACAAGCAGCGCCTTGTACTCCAACAGTTACAAAAATATAGTCTCTTAAATGTTTGCGAGCCATTTCTTGCACATCGTCGGGGAATGTTGCTGTAAACATAAGCGTCTGACGCTCGCCAACAGCCGGCATAGTATCATGAGTCAAAACCTATTAAATAAAAAACAATATTAAAATTTCTTTAAATTTTCATTATATTACAAAGAGATATAAATAATTAAAATCAAATTTGAATAACAAAAAATATTTTCAATAAGCTTTTGTTTGGAGAAAAGTTAATGGAAGTATGTGATACCACAAGTGTATCTAATACCATAATGTATATACATACTTTTATCATATCATTGATGAAACCTGGGTCTAACATTCTATCAACTTCATCAATTACTAGAAATTCAATTGAATTAAAAACAATTTTCCCTCTGCCCACCATATCCAACAATCTTCCAGGCGTAGCTACTAGTATATCACATCCCGAAAAAATTTGTCTAGTTTGATGTCCTGTAGAAGTTCCACCATAAACTACATGAGACTTAAGAATTGAGCTTTTTGCAAATTTTCTGGTTTCTTGTTCAATTTGTATTGCCAATTCACGAGTAGGTGTCATAATTAATGCCCTTGGCTCTACACAATTAGCTGCTGCCATATCAGCTATCTCTCTTGGTTTTTCAAGAAGTTTATGGATTATTGGGATCATAAATGCTGCAGTCTTTCCTGATCCTGTTTGTGCACATGCCATGAGATCTCGACCAGCTAATATAATTGGTATAGCATACTTTTGTATCGGAGTTGGTACTGTATAGCCAGATTTTTTAATATTTTCATTTAGTAAAGATCGAAGATTAATTTCATCAAATCTACTGACATGGTTTGGAACATTTTCGCCACTGGTTTTAACTTCGATGTGATCATATTTGCTACAAGTTTGAAAAAATTTAATTTTTATGATTATACCATAAACATAAATCAAAGTTTATTTAAAAAATATTTGAATAAATTAAAAATTTCTGAAAATTTTATATTCTATAAATATTTTATTAATATTCATTCATATCTTAATTAGACAATTGATAAATTAGCAACTTTAATGAATAAAAATTAATGAAAAAGTTTTCAATATTTTATAAACTCAAAATCTTGGCAAAAAAAAAAAAAAAGAATTTGAATTCAGAAAAATTTCCAACATTTAAAATAACAGTAAAAAAATATATATATATATATTTTTAAAAATATTTTATAAGCATATCGTACCTAAAGTTTATACCAGCTTGGACCCCACTGCCGAATAATACTTCGTCATCATTAGATGGTTCAGGTGGAATATAAATTTCACGTGGTTTTTCTGGTTTGTCACCATCACCATCTCCACCATCTCCACCACCTCTATTATTATCATTATTAAAATCTCTACGATCGCCATCACGACCACCGCCACGTCCTCTGCCTCTCCCACGTCCTATAAATTACATTACAATAACTTACTTTATTGTGTAATTGATTTTGAAATTTTAAAGATCCAATTGTCTAAATTGTCTACGATTGCATACTTTAAGAAACTATTAAATAATAATATAATTATTTCAATTAATATCATAAAGCATAATAATAATCTTTCTATCAATACTTTTCAATTATTTTATCTAACATAAGATTACATTAGAATTATCAAAATTTTAAAATTAAAAATTGAAAATAATGTAATTGTTCTGTTTATATAGCAAAATATTTTAGCAGTGAACATTTAAACTCAAATTCATAACTGCTTTAAATAAAAATAAAATTAAAAAATGATTTTAGATAAAACTTACCACTGAATCTTTCTTCTCTGTCACCATTGTCATCATTTCCAAATTTTCTGGAACCTCCACCAAATCCGAATGAATTGTCATCATTATCCCCACCTCCATTTTCGTTATTAAAATCGCGGTTTCCACCACCGCCTCCACGGCCCCGGCCTCTACCACCACGACCTCGTCCTATAGATTAATATATCATAAATAATAATCCTTCAATATACAAATAGTTACAATAAAAGTAATAAGGTTTCAATAAAAGTTACAAAATACATAATATTTCTATTAGAACGTTTTACATTAAATTTTTAAATATATTTTATATGGTATGTTTACATAGATTTTTAGTTATTTGAAGTAATAATGGTGAAAAAAAAAAATCTTAACTTTACGTTAATTAGAAGAGAATGTTCTTCGAGCAATAATAATGTAAGATAGAAATTGTAAATGCTTTAATTAAAAATTTAATATAAAAAACTTACCACTAAATCTATCTTCTCTATCGCCATTGTCATCATCATTTCCAAATTTTCTAAAACCACCACCTCCTCCTCCACCACCACCGAATGGATTGTTATCACCATTATCAGCATCTCCTCCATCATCATTATTAAAATCACGGTTTCCACCACCGCCTCCACGGCCCCGGCCTCTACCACCACGACCTCGTCCTATAGATAAATAAAATAGTAACGTATTTTATTTATTGATAAAATTTTCAAATTTCTATATTTGTAAATTTTTTAATTTTTTATATTTTATATTCTAAAATATCATAAAATATTAAATGTTTATTTCAATATCACATATAAAATGTCAGTTATGTAACAATTGTTTAAATTATTTTGTTTAGAATATCTTTATACATCATTTAGTTATATAAAAACTATTACTTTATGAGGATTAAATATTGGAAAGAATATAAAGTTTTGGCTTATTCGACAGAATGTGTTTTCCAAATAACAAAAATTAAAACGAACTAGTGAATTCAAATTAAAAGTGATTTTAGATAAAACTTACCACCAAATCTGTCTTCTCGGTCACCATTATCATCGTTTCCAAATCTTCTGGAACCTCCTCCTCCTCCTCCTCCTCCACCACCACCACCAAATGGATTATCACCATTATCATCATTTCCTTTATCATTATTGAAGTCATTGTTGAAGTCACGATTTCCACCACCACCCCCTCGTCCACCTCTACAACGTCCACCTCTGCCACCTCTACTTTCAAATCCTCCTTGACGATTGTCATTATACTAAAGAGAATAAATATTAATTTTTCATAGATCTATGTATCATTCAATAAAAAAATTTAGAAGATTTAAAAAACAAAAATAGTGTTTGTGACTAGTTACATTGAGCTATATTACTGTTTTAATGAAATTAATAAAAAAATTCTTTAATTTGTAATTTAATTACAAAAGTCATAAATACTTAAATTAAATTTTGATGATTCATGTGAATCAAAAAATAAAAAACGTTTAATTAAATTAAATAACTAATGCATTTAAAAGTAAAAAAATTTGTGTACATTTTAGAATTTTTAAAATACATTTAAAAGAATTCCAAAATAAAACTATTAAAAAAACGTAATCATAATTTTACAAAAACGATAATACATGGAGAAAATTTTTTTTCTTACAAATAATTTATTATTATTTGCTTACTTTATTGTCAGATCCAAATGGGTCATCTTCGTTGTTACTAGATCCACCAAACTGATTATCATTGCTTCTATTAAAACCACCTCGACCGCCACCTCGACCACCGCGACCACCTTCTTTATACCCTCCGGGTCTTCTTTCATTGCTTTCATTTAAGGTGCCAAAACCACTGCTATTTTGACTGTAATCATTACTTTCTTGAGCCGCTGGCTTGAAGCCGCGACCCATGCCAAAATTGGTACCAATATTATTATCCTGAAAAATACAATTTTAAAAAGTTAAAAAAAAAGAAAATGTTTATAAAATTAATTTTAAACTTACAACTTGTGCCGATCCATCATCCCAATCTTCATCAGCCATTTTAATATATTAATTGTATCTGAAAAAAACAAAAATTGTTTAATTATATTTCTTATTTTGATGTTTACAATATATTTTTAATAAATATTTAATATACAAATAATATAGCTGATAACTTTTATGATTTAAATAAAGTCGATTACCTAAATTTTTTTTTTGAATTTCCTTCCGATGAATTGAAACAAAGAAAAGACAGTTTTCACGTGCAGCAAAGCTCTAACGCGCGCTTTTTGTATTTTCACAATTCATGAACAAAGAAAAGTCGAAATATTAATAGTTAAAATAAAAGAACACTATTAATTGTATATAGTCAATTACATGCGTAAAAGAAAATTAATAAAATGATGAATTCAGTTTCGTAATTTCGTTACAATTTAAAACAAAGAACAAATTTCGTTTTACAACACAAGATTCAAATTGTCAAAGCATATATGAAACTTCCTATATCTTTACATGATACAAAAGAAAAACAGAAAAAACTGATGTCTAAAACACTAACCTTGTTCAAAATTTTAACGTTTCCAACTTCTTCTTTTTTAACTTTTATTTGAAGTAGACTAATTTATTGTTCTTCAAAATTTTGATCAACTAAAATCAAAAAAATAACCAGAGCACGTGAATAAACTATACAGAATTGACGTTACTTCTATCAACGCCAGGCAAAGAATGACAATGAAAATGGACGATGCGCGATTGGTAACCGGCCGGCGAAGTGGTCGCGCTTGCGCAGTAAGTTACGTCAAAGCAGCGCGAGTTTTTGAAAGCAAATAATACATTTTTTTTTTTTTTGAAAATTTTTTAAAATGGCTCAAATTTTCTTATTTTAAAATTAATAAAATAATGTTTCTATTTATAAAAACCAAAATTTATAACGATGATACTGTATTAATAGACTTTTTAATAATCGCATACGAGTATCCATACAAAATCATGTTACGTCGCGTCAGATTTATTGTAGCAAATTTAAAGGTAGTTATGAAAAAGTATTAAAAAAATATTTTTATAAATTAGTTAATAAATAATAAAAAGAAATAATAATTTTATTATTTTATTAGTTATAAAATTGCTTTTTTAAAATTTTTGTTGCACGTGCAAATTAAGTAAAAAAGTATAACTATTTTACGATTTGAGAAAATTTTTTAAAAATGCATCATAACAATCGCAAAATATAAGAATTTTTACTACTCAAATAATATAATTAACGATTAATTCAGCAATGATTGAAGAAATGTTTAATAATAATATACCCAAGAAAATGCCATATTTTTAATAGAACACAAAAAGCCGTTAGATAATTCAAAATCATTACAATCAGTATTCTAATCATAAAACGTTAGAATTTCTTGAGAATCGTCGTAACTGTATACGACATGGAATATCATATAGAGAAAAAAAAAATCAAAATACCCATTAAAAGATACGATAAAAAAGCATGATTAATCATCATAATAGCTTATGCACATCTTTTCTTTAAATATTAAATCATAAACATATTTAAAACAGATTTTTAAATTTGTTTGGTAAAAATTTAAAAATTGAAAAAAAACTGATTTAAATAAGCATCGAATAAAATGTAAAAAGTTCAAAGTACACATTGTACTTTTTGAAAAAAAAAATATTCAACGAAAAGCCGTTACGAGTTGTTTTCGTGGAAAGAAGTAAACATATCCGTGCATATATAAATATATAAGGAAGAAATCTTTCTTTAGCCAACCGCGGCTTTTATTTACTAAACTTCTTTGAGTATTCTCTATAATATTGACCTTAGACTGCGACAGGCTATAGAATACTCGGATTTCAAAACAATCCCGTGTCCATACTATTTCGACAGGTTTGTTTATATACTTATTTTTACGTGTACTCTACTCGGTTAGTATTACATTTTTATAGGTTTATAGGTTAGAAATGTTATTTTTAACGCAAATATTATTGCAATATGATGTTTAGAATTATTTTTTTTATATTTCAATGTTTAGTTAAATTTACGAATATTTTGCTGACTCATCATTTTAAATAATTCAATCTAATTTAATTATATGATATAATTTTTTTAAAAACGTGCAATCAATTTTAAATTGAGTTATTAAAAAAATTCAATATGAAAATATTTGTAACAGCATATACATATATATACATATATAATATATAAAAGTGTGAGTATGAATTTTTTGCCATTTGACACTTGGTTTTTATCAAGCTCATTGAAAATGTTAATGCGTAAGCAAGAATCTGTTTCCTTCGTGCTATTTTGAAGTTTCAAAACCGTTTTTTAGAATTAGCTGTTTCAATAAATTTTTTTTACTATTCATATATCATAGTTCATATTTTTATACAACAAAAATTTTTTTATTTTTAATTAACTTTATTATAAATTGCAATTATAAAATATCGTTTAATAATTAATGTAATATTCACTAAAAATTTGTGAACATTAGCGAATTAAAATTTGAGTAGCGCAGCGAGCTCCACGTAAATTACCTTTATTATCGTTCACCAACATATCAAGAGAAATTTCCTACCTTACCGATCGATCAATGAAACTTCTAGCTTTACTCGCTGCACACTACCAATTCGACATAGTAATCATTTAAAAAGAAATTTTTGAAATTTTTTAGGTAACAGTGATTGTTTGTTCAAAATTCTAATTGCAACTTTTTTTTTTATTATCAAATAAGTTTATTTACATGTTGATATTTTTAGGGATAAGGTTATACAAGGTATAATTTATTTATTTAGTCATATAATTTTGTGTATTATTTTTTATTAATGGGTCAGCAATATTTTCGGTCGTTAATAAAACAAGAAAAAATAGATAACAAAAGTGCGTTGTCGGATGATCGAAGAGTATAAAATTCACAATGAGATAAGATGACTAATGATGAATCAAACCTTTTGTATTCGGAAGTATATAAAAAATTTGAGATTACAATGCAATAAAAGCCATCGCTTTTTATATATTTTTTAAGTTATAAAGTTAAGAATTAAAAATTGAAATTTTGGTAATTAAATTTAGATGTTTTTGAAGAATAAAAAATAAAATTCATAGAAATTAATGTAAATAAGGCATTAAAATAATGATTAAATGCATGTACTAAAGTCGCAATAAAAATTCATCCACATCTCGCTTTATCAATGAACAAGAAAAAATACCTACGCAATTAAAAATTCTATTTTTAGTCATATTTTCCTTCTACACATCGTAAACGGTAATCCAATCATATATAAAAACAACATTGCGCGCAAATACTTTGATTGATTCTCAAATAATGCATAAATGCTAAATTTTTACAATAAAAAATAACAATCAATAAAAGTTTAATGCCGGTTTCTCTAATGTTTATATTACGCGACGCACACACGTGACTCAGAGCTTGTTTAACAATTTGCATTAGATTTTCTTATGTGATTCACTTTTAATTGAACGTTAGGTGATTTCATTCCTTGTTCGCTAGTTAATTTGCCAAGAGATCGGCTTTATTGTCAAACACGATTGATCTACAGATTAATTTTAATGCTCTTAATGCACTCCCTTTTTATCATCAAACATGCTTCTTATGCTTTTTTTAAAATTTGATTGAATGATTTTAGATTTTTTAGATTTTAACTTTTTAGTTATAAAAACTAAATAAAAATAAATTAAAAGCCAAATAAAGCAATAATTTATAAATTTAATAAAATTGGCCAGTGTTACAATTAAATATAATCTCGTTTCTGTGAAAATCATATATAAAAATATTTTACTACTTAATCTGAAATTTTTTTTTATCGTTCCATTTATCAGATAAAATAATAAAATAAACGTGAGCTTAATTCGCTTACAAAAAAAAAATTCTTTAAATATTGATTTTGCAACGTCGAGTTTTATATGGAAGCTGAAAAATCTCTGATGTCTAAATTAGCCATGAAAATTATATCAGCGCATTAAATTAACTGTTACACCGCCATTATGTCATATATTATATCATAATTCAAATAAAAGTTTACTCGACAAAGAAAAGGCGAATAATAAGATCGTTATTTTTCAGCGTGCCTGGAAAATCCGGTCTCAAATTTAATAAAAAATAAATTAAAAGCTCTAATCTTTCTCTCCGACGTAATTTTTTTATTATCAAAAAAGAAAAAAAAAAACATAAGAACACAAGAGTTGTGGAAAATTTCATATTTAGTTGTAAATCACGTTGCCACTTTTTTTTTCGTACATACATTGTTAGTAAAGGTAACGATGAAGAAAAAAAAACGGGACAATCATTAACGCTCGAGCTTTACAGTCGTGAGCTAACGTCTTTTTTTTACACTCCATTGCGTGATGTTCTCGATATTAGTGTTTTTAAAATATTTATGAATTTTAAGAATAGCATTGATCGTTATTAAATTTCATTTTTTCAAATCAAGTACTTAATGTGTAAGTAATTATTTTAATGTTAAGTAAACGATATTTCTCTTAACATTCTTAAATATTAGCAATTTTTAATGCTAATAATTTCATTATTTATCCACATAGTAAATATTTATTAATTGTTGTAATTCCGATAAATATTCAACATATTATTAAGTTGTAGCTATTAAAACATGTAACGTCTAAACGCTTATTAATTTTTTACACTAACAGCGCGTATTTATTTTCTTTTGTTGAAAAATAAATTCATACAACAAATACTTTTTAACAGCAGTAAGTATTTTTTAAGTAAGAATCAATAATAAATATCGGCAATGTTATTTTATTTTTTTTATTTCAATTATTTTATTAGTAAAACGTAATTTTAAAATGTTGAGATAATTTGAAAACTGAACTTCTTAAAATAGTGTGAATTTTATTAATAAAGAAGCAGCAAACTAAAATAAAATTTGAAAGAAATGAAAAAGTTCTGAGTTGCTTTGAGAAAACGTTTTTACTCGAGTTAAAAAAGAAATAAGAGCGAAAGTATATTAAAAAAAGCAGTGTATAAAAAGTATGCTTTGCACGATGCTATTTCCATCATTTGGCCTATGTTTCACTTATAAAATTTGTTGCCGGCGCGCGATGTGCGGTGTCGATTGACAATAACCGCGATGAGCAACAGAGAGCCCAAGCGCCGCGTCTCATCAGTCGTTTCGGAGCCGTGTTACTTACAACGTCGTCTTTTATTACACACGTACACCTTCAAGGAGCTCTTTTATTTTTTTTATTTTTATTTTTATTTTTTTCTTTTTTAATGAAAATGAGAGTAAAGAATTGAAATAAGAAGTTAGCAAAAAATTGAAATAAGTTATACATGCACTACCAAGGGAATTTACCGATGGTTATTTACAATTTGCAATGTAAGTGCACGTGAACTGTGAATTTATTGGTGTTACTAAAATAATTCATTTTTATACTATATAATAGTTTCAAAATATTCAAGTATTTAATTTATGATCAGTTTAAAAATAAAACGATAAATAATTATATATTGTGTGACTATTAAACTTTAGTAAATGCAAAGTCACTTTTGTTTTTAATATTAACGTAAAATAATTTTCTTTTTAATAACTGACTATTTTTAACGATAAAAGATATAAATTAACAAGTATTTCGTTAACGCGGCCTCTCGCGAGAGAGACATATTTCATTATCGCACTCCGCCTACACCGGCACATCGCATCCAATCAAGTCTTGTGAAGTTTTGAAAAGCCCGGCGCAGGTGTAAACTAAAAGCATTGTTTTTCACATCTCTGCATTTCTTACTTTTTTTCATTTGTTAACGTATCGATTACAAATTTATTTTTCAATTCTTCAGTGTTTTTCTTTCTAAATTGAATAAATTATTTTTTTATCCTTTAATTTTTGTATCGTAATTTTTGACTTTTTTATATTTAAAATAGAAATTTAATTTAAGATGAAAAATTGATGATACTTAAATCTTACATTGCTAGTAAGATTTTAAATTTAATAATATTATTTGAAGTAAGGTGTGTTATTGTTGACGATTTTTCTCAGCTGATCGCGCTATAAGAGCGTAAGTTTGAAGCATCAATGATTTTTCGAGTTTCGGGTGTGAAAATCAGTGGATGTTTTAGAATATTTGTGAAATTTAAATAAACTGTGAGATAGAGTATAAAAGAGAAAAATAAATAAAAAGATGAAAATGATCGAAAGAACTTCATAGTGCAAGAGCGTGTGAATCATTTAAAAAGTGACTTTATTATTAATTCTTGGATTTGAGCTCATAAATGGCTGCCACGGAAGTCATCGTTTTCTTTCCACGTATGTAATTTCAAATAAATTTTTATTTCATTTATTATTAAATAGTAAGAATTTCAAAATTACAAACATTCTAAAAGTACATTATTAATGATTCAAGCATTAAAAAATTTTTTTTTTATTAATCATAAGCGCAATCAATGCTAGCTTTTAATTTTAGAAATTCTTTCATTTAAAACAACAAATATATATTATAAAATTTTCGTTAAATCGCATTTAAAATAGAAAAAAAAAGAAAAATAAAAAAAAAGTTCTCGAAGAAAACGTGGCTTAGAGAATCCGGCGACTTATAATCTTTGTTGCGCATCCGATAAACAATAAAAGACTCATATATAGCCGTATATACTTAAAAAAAAAAAAGATGCCGAGTCATGCGAAATTTCCATTCGCTCTTGATGGGTGTATATATATTTATATACACATACGGAAGTATGTGTGTGCGTGTGTGTATATGACGCGATAACGGGCCGTACAGTTGTTTGTCAGCCCTGAGGCAATGTATATATAGTATAAAAGGAAAATCCAATGGAAGATGCATCTCTCTCTCACTCTCGTATATTAAATTTTTTATTATCGGAAACACAGCAACCTATGAGTAAGAATCGTATCGCACGACATAATACGCGCGTATTTTCCCCACCACACTTGACGGCGATCGGGCACGTGGAGATTGTTTTCTGTTGTGCTTAAGAATTATTATTTTATTTTAAGTAAATAATAGACTGTTTTGGCTTTTTTTACATTCCAATTCGTTACTTCATTTATCTTTTTTTTTTCCTTTAAACGATGATGATATTTTTTTCGATTAATAGATGCGTACATGAAAATTTAAAAAACAAGAAAAAAAAATCGTGAATAGTAAGATTATTAACTAGCTGAAACTATTTACGTACAATAAGAGAAAATTTAAAAATAAAATTAAAACTTAATCAACATGTCTATCTCCCGAAATTATAATCAGATATTTATCTGATTTTGAATTTCATAGATTTCAACCTTGAACTTTAATTTTAGTTAAATTTAAATCAGAAAACGAAAATAATGTATGTATTAAAAATTTTAAATTCTTATATATCCAACAAAATGAGCCACGTGTGCTCACATAACACTCGTAAAAGAAAAAAAAACGAGCCTTGCCCAAGCAGTCCCAGAAAGTGATAAGGCACGAACTCGCACGACCTTAAAGTATTTTATATACATATACATGTAGATTTACGTTGACGAATAAGTTAAACTTCTCTCTTAACCCGATGCTGTTGGCTTTTTCTTATCTTTTGAGCGCGAGCCGCGCAACTTCAAGAAGCAAAAGTCATGCGTGCAACGTTTTTTTAAGTATTATTAAGTGACGCTGACTCATCGGAACATTATAAATTGTTACATTGTAAAACGATTCTCTCACTTCGAAATTTTATCAAAATTTAATTAGTAAACTCATTTTTTAATACAATCAAACAAAATATTAAAACTTTTTTTTGGAACAATATAACTTTTTTGAAAATTTCAATTGATCGTTCGAGTAAAAAGAGCAATAAAAAATCGTAATGTTTCTGTTGTAATAATATTTCTTGTGAAATTAATGTTTATTAAGAAATTGAAAAGCTTAAAAACGATTAATTATCATTATCAAAATTCTTCTCTTATCTTAATGATTTTATCGTTATTTTCACACAATTATGAATGATAATTTATTTTATGTACATACTTATATACTTGAACAAATCGACTGGAGAGCAAAATGAAAAAAAAAGCGCAAATATAGGACAGATATGTCATAACAAATTTACCCAAATACATTGTAATCTCTTTATATTGTCAATTTAAAAAAATAAATCGCTATTATCAATTACGATTGTTTACAAGCTCGTCGAAATAAAACGTACTGTATTTCATAATAAAGTTTTATAATTACGTGCCGGACTAATCTCCCTGTCGTTTTTCAATATTTTGTATTCCTCACGCACAATATTTAACGTCTAATTTTTCATGAACTTAAATAAAGAACGAGTCCTTTTTCTTTTTCATACAAGTGGACTCTTATCGACAAAGCATTTAGATAAACTCTTCTATGAAAAAAACTACGACCCTGTGTAATAAATACAATTATGTTTGAACAAAAGTTTAGGCTATTTAATAAATATAAATTAAATCAACATTGAACGATGCTGTATCATTGACAAAATGTACTTGTACTCTCGAAAGTATATGAATTTCTTTCCCTTCAAATGAACTGTTTACATAAACAGAATATTTATTTCATTATAACGTAACGTAGATAAAGAAACGAGAAAAAGTCGGAGAAAATATTTTTAAAAGTCACATAATAAAAAGCTTTGCGTTATTATTTAATAAAGACTTTTATAGAAAGAAAACGACGATAAAAATGATTTTCTTCTTTTTTTTTTATAATTCTGTTTATTCTTGTTTGTTCTGAAGTGCAAGTGCTCGATATAAAAAGTACGCGCATTAATTCACGACTCTTTTTTTTATCGCAAATTTTGGCTTATCTGGAATGTTATGTCAGATCAATTCTGGTCGTCGTAATCTTGTGAAAATAACACCTACGAACTTTTTTTTTCATTTAAATGTACCCAGAATTGATAAGAAATAGTTTGATAAGTAGTTTTACAAATAAGGAAAATACTGTACTATTTTCTTAAATTAGTAAAAAAAATTAAATCACTTGATTATTTAGCTACGAAAAAGTGGTTATTTATTTTTAATTGAATTCCGGAGCTTACTGGTTTTTTTATAAATAAAATTTATTTATACACTTGATAACAAATTAATTCATAACATAATAAAATGATTTGGCTTTAAATTTTTTAAATGAGAAAAATGATAAAATTATCATTATCTTATTGAAATAAGTAGAGAAATGAAATGCTCAGTTGTTACAAGAATAAATTTATTAAAATAAAATTATCAATGATACGCTGATGAAATGTAAATATTAAAGTATTACGAAACATTAATTTGTTTTTTTTTATTTTATCAGTATTAACAACAAATAATTTTATTAATTTAAAATAAATATATTACAATATTTTTTATACCATTTAAAAGTCACTTATGTTAATAAAAACATAATTGGTATTATTTTTTTGTTTAAACTTTTTCTTAAATTTATTATATTAGTTTCCTGCGTATCAATAAAAACAAATAATATTAATATTGAAAAATCTTTGAAAAGTAGTGATACTATTTATTTTTAAATTCGGCAGAGAATTAAATGCGATTACAAAATTTAATAAACTCAGAAAGTTTGCAGTAATTTTTATGATGATAAAGATCAAGATAATCACTTTTCATTTGTATATTAATTCTTATTTTAAAGAAAAAAGATTTTCGGAAAATTCTTTAAAATGCTCGACGAACGTAAAACTTTTTTCCAATCTTGGAATTTTTTTTAGAGCTCATGAACCTGATAACGCCGTTACGTAGAATTTAGCCCTAATACAACATAAAAATTGAAATGTTTTTTTTTTCTAGTGATATTGTAATCAAGCTTTTTTAAAATCGATGAATCAGCTCTTGTTAGGATATTCATAATCTGTCTGCGGAATAAGTTCGAAACATGACGCTTGTCACGTATATCTTTTCGCTTACAGCGCAAGACTAGATGGCTGCCTCCTCTCTTGATTTTTTTATTTTTTCAGCGCAACGCTTTTTAAAACTTAAAAACTTTTCCATACCGGCACATCTATACATGATAAATGGCTATATCTCTTTTTTATTATGTTTTTACCAACATTTCCTAGTTCGTTAACGTGTAATAAATTTAAATAAAACATTTTTAATATAACCGCTGAATTAGAGAAAAAAAGGTTAAGGATTTTTTTGCTATTAAAAAATCATTTTTAAGTGTTTTTATTTAAATATTCAATAAAAAGACTTGAGAATTCAATGATTTCGAAGGATATTATTCTAGTGAATTATAATAAATAAATGATTATGTTCAATTGATTGAAAAGTTAATATTTTTAATGTCTCGTATTTGAAGCCGGTATTTAAGAATTTTGACACGTCATTATTATATAAGTACACTTGTAATAATAATGAAATTTTATCGATATTCATCTACTCTTTATATCATTATTTTCTTTGACATTATAATTAAGAACGTTAATAACATTCTTATATAAATAGAATTGCTATCGTTTCGAAAAATCGAATATTGCAAATTAAAAGAAAATCATAACATAATTGTTTACTCAAAAAAATAATGATAATGAATTTTTGCAAGTCATTTAGAAAATTTTGTTTGACCAGCAGAAAAGTCGAGCGAGCGCATGATTTTCTTTAATTACTTACGTGTTATATACATAAAACGATTTCCCTCCGGTTAACAATAAAATTGTCGTCATATATACGCATCAGCTGGAGGAATGACAAATAATTTCTGTCCGATTGTCAAGATTCTTATTTTTTTTATCGATTATCAATTCGATTGATTAATTGTCATTGTGGTTTATTATACGCTATCAAGCATTTTTTTAATCCTTCACGATGTATTAATATTTAATTATAAATTACTGTCTCATGTTTATCTGAAATTATTGATATTTTTATTCATAATATTGTCTAATCAAAACTTTATTATTCATTACTAATCATTGTAAAACAGAAGGAAAAATCTTTTGCATTTGTAAAAGATAAATATAATAAGAAAAAACCTTCCAAGGAACTATGTACATTACTATAAGTTAAGATTCTCAACGACCAAGAGACAAATTAACTAAATATTTGTTTTTAAAATGAATGTTACAGGGCTATACGGAGGCAGCGGTGGCGCCTCAGGTGCAACCGGAGCGACAGCAACGCTACCGGGGGTACAAGGTGCCGGTGCGAACGGTGTAACTATAGCTGGAGCTGGAGGCGCAACGTCAGCTGGTACAGGAGCTGCTGGTGCAGCGGGTGCTACGAGCTTAGGCGCTGTAACAGATGAGCGTATGGACGCTTCGAGTGATAGTGCTGTTAGTAGTATGGGCAGCGAACGCGTACCTTCCCTTAGCGATGGCGAATGGATGGAAACTGGATCAAATTCTAGCCATACACAGGCTGATTCACATTATTCCATGGATTATGCTGGGTTAGTATGATAACTTTTTTTTCATTTCATTTTTTATTTGAATATCTAATGAAAAATCAATATTTTGTCTTTTTGTATTACAGAAAGTACCGAATGCCTTATGACTGCGGTTATACATTACCAGCGGGACGGGGAAATCAACGCAATTGTCAAGCTGCCGCTGAGCGAGGTGGTATAGCACCTGTGGCTCAAAAGAAACATCATTTGTTTGGTAAACAACGTTGCTTCCAAGAAAATTCAATGGCCAATGCTGGTCCACCTTTAGCCACTGCTACACCTCATCATCCAGCTGTCACACCTATGAAATACGATTACGAAGCTGCTCAAACTGTAGCAGCTGGACCACCAAATCAAGCATATTCAGGGCCTATCGAAGGAGCTGCTGGCCCACAAACAGAATTGAAATATAGTTGTAGTGTGGATTTTGCTCGACATCAAGGTAAGATTATCTCTCTTTAAAATATTTTTTTATTTTTTAATTTAAATTCTTCCTTATCTTTTAGATTAGATCTGTAGATTTAATATTGGTTTGGAGATACAATTCTAACTTTAAAGTGAATTATATAAAAATATAAGATAGTTGGATAGCTTGCAAGAATAAACAAAATTTTTTTTTATAATTTAAATAATTTTTAGAAAAAATTTGAATTGTTTATTACTATATTCCTTAATTTCATAACATATTATTATTAAATAAAACTTTTCACATTTACAAACGTTCTAATCGTTGCAATTTTTTAAATATCTTTTTTATATTATCAATGACATTGCAGTTTTTTGATTGATATAAATTTTCAAGAAAAATCTTGTGATTTCATTTTTTATTTTGAATAATAGACTCATTATGAAATTAAAATATTAAATTTTTAAATTTTTATAATTTTTTTCTCTTTTATATGATTGATTACTTGATATTTTTAGTAAATTTATGTAAATCTTACAACTGAGGTTTTTCATGGGACTTTCTATAAAAGTTTTAATTTTTTTAATAAAAAATATTGTAACTGTAATAAAATTCAGAAATTTCTGAAACAATATGATAATGAAAAATTTACATATGTTAACAGGACGTTCACTAGAACACGTTCATCACAATCATACGTATCACCTATCTCCAGAAAGCGCAGGTGCTTTACAGAGACCAATCTCGCGGGATAAGAAAAGTAAAAATTTGTTATTTTTTAAAAATTTACAATAAAAATAATGAAATTTTGAAAATAATAAAATATTTATTTTGATTTTACAGCTCGTAAGAGTGAGGCAGACGAGCACTTGACGCGCGATGAAAAACGCGCGCGTGCTCTGAATGTGCCGATCCCTGTCAGCGATATCATTAACTTACCCATGGATGAGTTTAATGAACGATTAAGTAAATATGATCTTAGCGAGGCTCAACTGTCATTAATTCGCGATATTCGCCGTCGTGGAAAAAACAAAGTTGCAGCACAAAACTGCCGTAAACGTAAACTCGATCAGATTAACAGTCTGAGCGATGAAGTCAAGGAGATGCGCAATCGTAAAATGCGTCTTATTAGTGAACGCAATTACATGTTGCAAGAGGTAGCTCGTGTCAAAGAAAAGTTTGGACAACTTTACCGACACATTTTCCATGTAAGAATTAATAGAGAATTTTTTCAATTTAATTTTAATTTTTTTATTTTTGCTAAATTAGCTTTATTAAGAAAACAATCAATAATTAGTAGAAAAATCAAAACAAATGAATTTCAAATAAATAATTATAATTTAATAAGTGATTGGACTAAGTTTTTGAATATTATAAATAATGTTTACTTTGAAATAATCTTAAGAATTTGTAAGTCTTATATTAAAGCAAATAATAGTAATATCTGTATCTGTTTTGAATTCTCAGGCTCTGCGTGATCCTGATGGTCATCCCTACAACACGATGGAATACAGCCTTCAACTTTCTGCTGATGGTAACGTCGTCTTAGTTCCGCGATCCACTCAATCGAATGGACATTATACACGTTCGATTATGGACTCGACGAAAAAAGCCGGACCTGACAATAACCCTCACAATCAGCAACACCATCATCAAGATCGCAAAGAGTGAAGGAAGCGATAATAAATGAGAGTCAAGCCTCAAAGAGACGTTTATTAATACGGACATCGCGTCCTGGCGCGTTTGTGGAGGAGAGAAGCAACGCGCCATTCATTGTATATTTATAATAAAAATATAAATGTGGAAATATAGGGGGGAATAACGCGCCGAGCGCGATTAGCCAACGTATGTACACAAAAATCACTTGGCTCGGCCAAGTATAAAAGCGAAAAAATCTATGTATACGCGCACGATGTTCAAAGTGCATTGAAAAATGAATGAGAACCTAAAAATAGTGTACGTCTTCAAATATAAGAACATTTTGTCGAATACAAATGGAGATTTGTCAAACTATTTTGTAGCTATGTTTAAAAAGTCTTGGACCAATAATTGGCCCTTTCTTTTGGCTATATTTTAGTCTAAAAGACGAATGGTCTTGCTTTTAATAGATAAACAGAAAACTACAAAAATTTATTTCATTTGAAACCTGTTTTTAATCCAATAGGTATTAATTAGTTTCAAATAAATCTATATACTTAGATTTATTTGACTAAAAGTTTATTTCGATTGATTAAATAATTTTTCAGTATCGATTAAAAAAATTACGAAATTGTTTCGACGAACGCAGGATCTCAATGATTTAAATATATATGATTTATATATATTATATATATATATGTGTGTGTATGTACGTATGCGAGAAGCTATACTATGCCATTTATTTGGCATTTTCATTCTCGAATATTTATCTCGAGAATAGAAATTTTTTTCTAAATTTTTTTTAATTATAAAATATAGATAAAAAAAATACATTTGTTTTCATGCAATTTGCGACGTTCTTATATGTAATTATGATTATAATATGCAATGTATTACACGATTATGTTTTAATTTATGTAAAAAAAAATATATATATATATATATATGCAAAGTCTTGCATGTGTTGTGTCGCAGAGCTTGCATTTAATCTATACAAGAATATATATATACATACAGATGCAGAGTTCGATATATAATAATAAAAATGAAGTGTGTTCGATGCTGGAAGTACAGAAAGAAAAATTATAAAAAAAATATATAATAAAAAATATTTAAAAGGCGTAAAAAAAGTCCTTTAACATTTTATCTCGTTGTAATTTTTCTTGTACTTGATGTAACATCGCTTCAAATGGTATTTTTCTTTGTTGCAATGGACTTTTATAAATGATAATGCAAAGAACAAAAATGGCACTAACGTCTAATAAAATGTGTAATATAAAAATAATACGTGCGAAGAAAAGAAAAAAAATTTTCATTAAATCATAATGTGAATATTGATTATATTAATATTATAATACATAATTATTAATTAATCGCGAGATTCTACTACTGCTTAATGATAAAAACGTATGTTATGCGAGAGAGAAAGAAATAAACGATGATGATTATAGATAATAAAAATATGAGTGTTACAAAAATTAAAATAATAGGATGGATTATGATTCGATAATCACAATATTCTTGAACAAAAGAAAAAATAAAATTTAAAATAGTGAAAAGCAGAACGCATCTGTAAATGAATATATAAAAGCGCTGGAATAAACATATTTTTTTAATATAAAAATGAAAAAAAAAATAACAGTCAACGAGAACGAATGTGTAATGCGTGTACATGATATTAAGTAAGAATGTAAAATGCGAACGATATGTTGAATTATTACCAAAAAAATAACAAAAAAGAATAATAAAAACTGTTCAGGTACTTTTCACATTTGCCTTTTTATATATAGATGCAGAAAGACGATAAAGTAAAATAAATATGACGTATAGTTAGCCGAATTTTTTCTACCGATACCGCACTCATAAACACAAATAAATAGGTGAAGACTTGCAATTTTTGCAAAATAAAAAAACAAAAACGGAATGTGTTAAGGATGCGAAAGGAAAAAAAACGTGGCTTTTAATTATATGGAAGTCTGGACAATTGAATTAAAAAAATATGATAATTTAACGAAAAACACGTTCCCGTTTTTTCTAAGATTTAAAAGATAAATAAACGATTATTATAACAATTTACTACTCTCGGGTGTAGGATGCCTTCTGCGATTTTTGCGTAATACTTTTACCGTAAATAAAAAAAAATAAAACTTGACGAGCGGAGATCTCAACTAAAATTAATTGTGGTCTTATATATACATAAATATATATATGTATCATGCGCAAAAATTTCCTTCATTTTTTTTGTAAGAGTAGAAATATACAAATTGGAAAAAAAATTTAAGAGTTTACCGAAATATTTGTATAATTCGATTAAGAATTATGTCAACGAAACGTACAAATTCTTTTTCGATCTCCAACCGTCATTTGAATTTCTATATTGTATAGGCGAAAGTGAATAAAAAAATTTCTGGGGAAAGTATTTTTTTGTTAATTTATTTTAACATATTCTATTAATCCCTTGTATTGCATTTATAATTTTAATAATATAGTGTAAAAAGAAAGTACCAATTTTAATAAATCAGTTGTATTTTCTCATTAATATAAAAAAAATAATAGATATAATTCTTTTAAGTATTTCAACAAATAAAGAATATTTTAACATGATTTTATTAAGGAAAAAGTTTAAATGGTATTAGGATCAAATTTGTATAAAGATTGAATATAAACATAAAATACATTTCAACGACTTTTATTGAACTACAAACATATTTTGAGACAACTCTTATCATTCCATGATCATCATTATTTTTAATTATTTTTATACATTACATGGCAATTCATTTTTTTAACATTCCCTAATACATATAACTTTAATACAGCTCAATACTTCCTTTATGCAAGAAAGTATGATATATCATGTATATTTATATATCTATACCCAGTGAATACAAAACAGTCCAACGATTATTAATTTATTAATAATTAATAATATTCGAAGCACCATTGCTATTTCATTTTTCGCTTTTACAATTTAGTACAATGAGCAGTTTGTTTTTTAGTTGTTCAGAGTTCTTATTTCAAGGACCTTAAAACTGAGTGATTCAACTTTATAACCAAGTTCAACTGATATATAAGAAAAAAAATAATTTAACAAAAAATGTGACTCAAAGAATTTTTAAATTTAATAAGCTATTTTTTTTCATAGAAAAAGGTGAACGTAATTATACAGCGTATCTTATTTTTTTTTAATGTTAGCAAAATAAACAAAGTAAAGTATAAAACCTACAACGGCAGTATAAGCAAAACAATTTCTTTAAATTTTGATAATAATTACACATACATTATAATTAAAATTTCATTTTCCACACAATAAATGTCGTGAAGCAACAATGTGTTTCTCAATTCAAAAATTTGCTTATAGCGAATACTAAATTTTTAGATCATAATGATCACAGATGTAATCACTGTTGAATAATATCTACAAGATGAATGAGAGAAATTATCGAGCCATTTTTTAATAAACTAATCAATTTATTTGCTAATATGTTTATATAATAATTCATTAAATTATGCTTTGCATGCACTTTTTTCATAGCTAATTTTTTATAATTTGGAATATTTGAAATCTAGTAAAAAATATAATGGATATGTTGGAATATCACTTTTAATTAATTTTTTACAAGATTTTCATTTTATACATGGTAAATAAAAAATTATTTTTTTAAATTTATGAACTTTATTAAATGAGCCATTTCATAGATACTTTCTTTTTAAATTCTGCTCGATGTTATTCAAACAGACAATATTCTTTTTCCTTATCAGTCCAAGAGTATTGTTTAAACAGCATTATATATTATAAACTATAAATCTTACATCAACAACAGTAAAACCATTTTAATTATTTTATTTAATTTTAAAAATCTGAATTATTGAATTTTGGAAAATGAAGAATGTAAATTAATGTTTATTAGTCTCAGTAATGCAAATAATTATTTTGAAAAAAACTTTTTACAAATTAACTGAATTAATATTTTTTTAAAATTAATTTTCATTTTGCAAGTTCTCCCATTTTTATAAAAAATGAGGAAATTTTATAATTTTTTCTTTATTTTAGAATAAATTTAATAACAATAATTTAATAGATTTTTCATTTTCCATATTATTCTATATTCATTCATACTTAATTTTTTCACTTTCACTTGTTTACACGCATTTTAAACGCAATACTTGTGCGTTGTACCATTTATAAAATATTTGATACAGGTCATTAATTTTTAAAGAACAAAAAAAAGTTAGTATTAATAAAACCAATTTTAAAAGAATGTTATTTATAAAAGCAGTTTGAGTCTTGTGCGCCGAAGCAATAGTAGTGAAATAAAACGAATTCATCGTTAACTCACTGAATCAGCTAATGAATATGTACAGAAATGTGATAGATGTAAACGATTTATGTAGATATATATATACTTTGCAAATTATCATTATTGCAAATTATCATTATTATAGATTTAAAAACAAAAATTATTATTTTGAGAAAAAATGTTTTTTTTTAAAAGTAGAAAAATGTAATTTTCCAACTATGAGTTATGTATTTGACTGAGATGCTTAATATTTACTTTAACTTGTAGTTTAATTCAATCATTTATTACAGAAACACCTTATCGAATCACTGTATTTTGATATAAGCTTTCTGCAGTAAGTGATTTATCATGAAGTATATTTTACACACAATACGAACATTTCATAAAGAAAAAACCTTTTTAGGTTCATAAAACTTAAAATATAAAACTTTTTCTCCATTAAATTATTAAATCTTTTCACAATGAAAAAGTTTATAAATGACAAATATTTAAAAAAATGTTTTTATGCAAAAAATTATTTAAAAAATCTGGATTTAATCTTCATCCCTGTAACTTTCTTTTTAATCGATCATTATATCTCATGAATACAAAGTGGCACGTATGAAAAACCTGTCTTTGATCAAACAGCAGAATATTTCTTAAGTGTGACTAGAATCATTTCTTGTCATAATAATTTTCATCATAAGAAATTAAACAATTTTCATTGATATCACAAAAACATTGCTTAGGATTTTCGCAACATAAAATTATTCTGCAATGTTTCATATAATATTTAAAATTTTTATAACATCAAATTCATATCTTGAACTATTGAGAAAAAAATGGAAAGAAAATGGATTATATCAGCAATTATAAAAAATTATGGACTTATTAAAAAATTTTTATAATATTTAAGAAAAACAAGACTGTTTTAATAAATGAAAATCAGCCTAATACTAGAAATGATTTTAATGTAAACAAATAATTGAGAATATTATTTTTGAATGAAATATTGTATACAGAAATGACTTTAAGTAAAATTACAATGTAATAGTTTTAATTAAATTCGTCATTTTCATCATTTTCTCATTCTTGAACACTTCAGTGTTTACGAATTAACAAGCTGTTCAAAAAAATTTTTTAACCATGTAGGTATTTAGCTGTTAAAAGGCATTAGCGATGACCTTCATTCTGCGTTTTCCTTCTTTTTTTGGCCAATGGATGAATAATTTTTAGGAACATTGTCAAAATTCGAGGTCACATCGATCGACAATAAACAAAAAAGGTTTAAAAAAATAGTTTCGAAAAGTTCATGGATTAATTAGAAGAAAATCATTTGTGCTTGGTCTTTATTCCTTGGTACGACCAAGAACTGATGGATTTCATGAAACTTTCTTCTTCGTTGGCTTTTTAGAACGCGGTAGGGTTGCAAAACTTGAGATCTGAAAAATAAAAAGAAACATATTATTTTATTTGTTTAAGGGATGAAATATTAATTGTGTATATTAATTGTTTTTAAACACGCTAAGCTTAGATCAAAACAATGTACTACATTATAAGTTTAAATAGGAATCTTGTTTTTCATTTTAAGCAGTTAAAATTAAAAACTCATAAGTTAAATACCAATTAATCGTAATCTACTTCAACATAAATTACACATATATTTTATAATATTAAATAAAAATGTTATTCAAGTCTTTAATAAGTAATAAATAGACAAAAATTGTTATGAAATTATCATTACCTACATAAATAAAATGTGCAATTTATGTATCATCTTATAAATGTAAATATAATTTACAAAGAATCAACAGTTAATCTAAGGTGATAATCTATTAAAAACACTCTAAAACACTCTCGTCGTTAGAGTAACTGCAACGGAAAAACGCATTAGTTACATTATGCCAACACACTACAAAGTATCCGTACTATTTATTTCCACTTCGTCCAAAATATCTTCTCTTTCAGATGATAACAACAAGAACAACGAGTAAAATAATGACAAAAGGAAATCAAAGGTAAAGGAATTTAGTCTTTAAACAAGCGTCTCTTCTTTTTGAATTGTCTCTTTGGTGTTGTCTTGAACCTTTGATTCTTTTTCGGTATCACAATCAAGACTATCAGATCTTAAACTAATATAAGTGTCGCCCTCATCTTTTTTATTTAACAATATATTAGTAACATCAATTTTTTCATAGCTTCCTGATCTCGATGATTTATCTGAACATATAGACTTTCCATCTTCATCTTTATCTTTATGAAAAGCATTATGGAAAATATTCTTGGGTATAGTAAGTAACTTGTTGAAACTTTCTCTTGCTGCTGTCTTAGCATTTGTTTTTTTTCTACGTTTCACTGGTTCTTCACTGTTAGTAAAACTTTTGACAAGACCTGTTTTAATGACTAAGGTGGCTTTCAAAGGCTTTTCTTCTTCTTCATCTTCGTCTTCTTTAGGTATATCAGATTCAGGTGCCTTTGGGGCTGGTTTTTTATGATATTTACCTGCACGCTCCGAAATATTGTAATCTGAATTACTTCTAGAAATATTTGGACTGCTTTTTATTTCTAATAAATTGGAATCTCTTTCGATGACAGTGAGGCCACTATCGCTTGATGAACTATCTGTTTGGCTTATATTTTCTTGAGAAGAAACTATTGTAGCCACTGTCTGATTTGCAGTATGCAGGAGTTCTTTTAATTCATCTAGCTTATCAGAGCAAAGATCAGTATTAATTTTACTAGTATCAATAATCATTTTATTGAGTTCAAGCTGTTTTTCAGGTTTTTCTTCTTCGATTCTAACATCGACTACTGAACTCAAAACAGTTTCCATCTTATTTTCTTCTTTTGTCTTGTCATCGATCACCGAATTTATTGATTTTGGTTCCTCTTTTTTTTCACAAGAAAGATCTTTTAACGTTGAACTATCTTCATCATCAGAATCACTAAAAGTTTGTTGATGAATTGTATTAATTTGCTCTTTATGTTTAGAAAAGAAAGATATGAGTTCTAAGGCTTGAGTTGAAGTAAGTTTAGGCAATAAATTAAAGGGGAAAAGTTGTTCGTTGTTTTCAATGAGTTCTGCTTCTTCTTCCACTTGTTCCACCTTGAAATTTTTATTAAAATTCGATGCATTATAAATAAAAAAGAAATAAAAATAACTAAAATTTCTAATTATAAAAAATAAATTAGTGTAATTTGATTTTTTTTGCAAAACTAAACTGAAGTTCAATGAAAACCGGTATACAAAAAATACACTTTTTTGTATAAAATATTTGTACAGTTGAAAAGCATTGTTATATTTACCTCTGGCGATTTCTTTGTTGTTGATCTAGGTTTCGTACGATTTCTTGCGCCAACGCTTGCTGTTCTCACCAAATGCTGTTCGCTAGCAATCGACGACCTTTGAGAATGAAGTGCCTCGCCGCTACTATAACCGCTCGATATGTCTTCCGATGACTTTATATTACTGAAAGTAATATTTTGAATGAATAATTAGTATATATTTTTCGATAACTATGATTTTTCTTAAAAATCATAAAAATGTTTGTTGTAAAATATGTAAAAAGGAATTGTTGGCATATAATTTAGTTTCTAAAATTATTTTTAAAAATTATTATTAGCTTGCATTGGTAATTTTTCATATTATTAAAGCATAAAATATTCTTTGAATTTAAGGATGTATAAGATTTCTCATTTATTTATTAATTTACAGAACCAAGTCCATTCATATCTGATCTATGCAAATCAAACTCAAAAGTACAGCATTAGGTTGTTCTTTAAACATTAATAGAAGATCTTTATAAAAATGTACTTGATAATAATTTATAATAGAAACCTACTTCCATAAGCTGAAGATCAATTGATAATTTTAATTGAATATTTAAAAAATAAAAAATTAACACACCTCATATGCTATATGAAATATTTGAATATTTTTTAATTTAAAAATGAAAATTAAAAAAATTTTTTACTTACGTTAAACTACCTACAGGTTCTTTAGACCTTGACTGCCTTACTTCCACATCCACTTCTGAAAAGTACATTTCCATCCTGTTACTGCTCGATTGAGTCCTCCGCGGACTGTATCCTCGCCTCCCTCTTGTCTCCCGCCGACGAGGCTCTAAAATATTAATTACAGAATTCATTAGTTCTACACATAAAAATAATCTATGATTATAAAAAAATTTTAGTAATTAAGAAAAAAATAAAAAAAATAATTTTATCAAATTTAATAATTATTTTCTCAAAGTAAATTTTTTAGCCTAACGTTTACTTGATTACCCTCTAGATCAACCTCGTCAGGTGATTCTTCGGTATTGCGATTCTCGTCCTCCTTTTCACCCGTGAGATCGCTTAGACTGTAGCTCTTTCGTAATTGCTGTACCAAACCGCCGCCACCCTGTAAAATATCATTCTTTTTCATTCTTTTTCTCCTATCATTTTTTTATCTAATTATTTGAATTTTCTATATATTTTAGCAATTTTTTTGCATTCTCAAATATTCTAGACATTTTTATGGAATCATTAAGTTATCTAGGAAATAAAATAATTCGACATATTTTTCTGATTTTAATAATTATTTTCATCATATGTTATATATAAAATTTTCATTAGATTGTGCAAGTAGATAAGAAAATTAATAAAAGTTTGAACTTAAAAAAGAATGTGTAATACGATAAATAAAATTTTGAAAATACGATTCATGCAAGAAAAATAACAAATTATATACGTTAAACAATTGGTGGATTGTGAATAAACTAAAAAGAAAAAATAAAAAGCTTACCAACGAAAAAAAGTTAATGTGTTATCTGCCTTCACCAGCGTTGAGATTCTAATTCTTCGAGCCTCTTATTATTTTTTTTTTTAACATGTAAGTATTTTTATATCTTCTGCATATAACCAGCGTTAAATCAGTTATTTTAATTTTCAAGCGCATTTAGTACGAATTATCTTTTTTTTAATATTTAGTCAAAGCTAATAGTTACAGTTTTAATTTTGTAAAACAAAATTTTTGATATTTATTTTTAAACAAATTTACATTGAATTAAATTCTGTATGTTTGTAAAATTAATAGCTTTTTGATTAAATTTGTTGAATGCAAAGAATTTCAAAGTAAGTAATATGTAAATTAGATTATACAAGGAATTTAAGCATTTGAGGGTGTTTGGCAAGAAGTGAAATACAAAAATTAATAAAATGCGTTGTTTTTTATTTATCAGCAAAAAAACGAAGAAAAACTTTTTTAAATAATAATAATAATGATTGATAAAAGGAGAACTTAAAGAAGCAAAAATCTTTGGGATTTCTCCTTTCATAATATAAAAGACGACCTTACTTAAAAGTAATCAAATGAAGTAAATATAATGAGATACAACATAAGTAAAGACCTAAAATCTAAACACAATATATATATGGTTATTATTATGTATGTTTCTCTATACCGAAGTCGCTCGCCTTTTTTTTCTACTTTAATTGCAACAACAAAATAATTGATATTCTTTATTAAATATTCAGTTTTTTGTTAAAGCACTTTTATCACAACTTTTCTCTTCACCATTTAATATTGATGTGTGTTGTAAAGCACACATGTGGCACTACGTATGAAGGAAATATATATATTTTTTTAGATTTTTTTTCAATCATTTGTAAGGGTTTTCTCACTCAACACGCTGTCAAATTTTCGAAAACCTTAAATCTAGCTTAAATTATTATTTTTTTTATCTTTTCGATAATAAAGCTTAGTGATACATCACAATAATATAATGTTAATTATCAACAAACAGGGTCAAGCCTTTTGAAATATTGTTTTTGCGTTAAATGTTCTAATATGTTGCTACACTATTTTAAAATACAAATGATTTTTTTTTAAACTTTAATAGTTAAAGTTAAAAAAGAAAGAAAGTAAAACCAAAACTTTATTATCGAATTGAATGTAATTTAACTATGTTAATTCTTTAGCTTTCACCATATTACTCTATCAAAAATTATTTATTATTGGTAGATTCGACTAGCTTAATCAATGAAAGTCAGCAAAGAAAAGATTGTAAAAAATGGCTGACAAAATTTGAACATTATTGTTTCTTTTAAATGTCATGAAAAATGAATTGATGAATATTTTATTCTATTATTTTTCTCTTATATTTGACCATCAAATTTTATAGATTCAGTCTTTTTTTGTGTCTTTATGTATACTCGGAAGTACAATTTCATTATTGTTACATTTCAACGCACGCGTAATTGACAAGTAAAAAAAAACTATTTACTAATGAATATTATTAACCTAATTAGAGATACACGTTTACAATTATTTTCAGAAAAATTATGATTACCAATAGTTACTTTACTAATTTTACTAACTTTTTACAATTTTCTCTTCTTACATAAAATTAAAATTTTTCAAAAATTTCATTTTACATTTTCATTTTATTTGAATATTAATAATAACTATAATTTAATTAATTTTGAAATGTAGAGAAGCTGCATGATGGAAAATTTTTAATAGGTGCTGAATGAAGCACTGGTAACAAATGGTCAAATTTATAATCACTTTTTATATAATAATTGCAGTTTAAAATTATTTCTCCACAAAATATCAATCATTTCTTTCAGCATGTAAAAATTTACTGGAAAAAACAATTTCATTTTTTTTAGTTTTTATCAACTTTAATAATTTGTTTACTCAAAGTTTTTCATCTAAACATATTTAGAAAAAAAAGTTATAGAAATTTAGTCGTCTTTTCAACTAAACAAAACATCATTAAACCTTTTTTTTGTGCATCTTACATTTATTTAATCATAACTTGTAAATGGTTTATTGCAAAAATGAATTATTTAGTGTTGATTACTTGTACAGATAATAGCACCATATTGAATCAAGGCACAATTTAACAGGAAACATTTTTGCAAGACGATTCAGTACGTGGTTTTGAAAAACTAAAGATTTAGATAGAGTTACAAAATTATATCTTATATCTTAATACAAAAAATCATTGTTTTTTTAATTTTATCGTGATGTATTTTTTTGTAAAAAAAATTGTATACTGATATTCACAATTCCTATATGTTTTATCAATGCTTAACATAATAAATCTGTAAAGATGACATACGATTTTATGAAATTCAATGTTTGTATTATAAATATAAATTCAGAGCTTACTTCTCAAAAGAGCTCTCAAAGAATTTTCATACGCTAATATAAGAAATATATTAACGAGAAAAATCAGCGTTTGATTTGAATTTGTTTTAATACATGTATGTTTTTAAAAATTTGAGAAAATCAATAAAACAATTAGAAATTGTGAATAATTCAGTACTTAGTCATCATAATCTGAATCAATATAACGAGCAGTTTGATTTCGAGTTCTCGGTTTCCTGCGCGTAACCGAATCCTCTCTACGCACTTTTTTTTGTTTCTTCACTTCTTCAGGTTTCTTAAATTCAATAAGCTCCAGGCTCTCGTTGGTTGTATCCGATATTGAGTGAACCATATTAAGTTCTAAATCTTCATAAAAATTCAAACTATCATCGCTGTCAGTTTTTATCTCGATATTCCTACCAATTGGAACCTTGGGCTCCGACATCACGTCCTCGCTTTTAGTGCGCCTTCTTGCTTTTCGGCGTTGTTGTTGTTGCTGCTGCTGTTGCTGAGCCATCGCTGCCACCATCCCGTCCGTCTCGGAGTGCGAGAGCAAGGCTCTGTGGTTGGCTGAGCTGGAAATCGCCGGGTCTGATTGGCTGGCTGCCAGTGAACCACTCGGCACGACTTTAGGGAGATTCTAATTTTTTTTTAGATTTTTTTTGGATTTTTTTTTGCATACAAAAAAGTTCACGCGAGTGGTCATGGCGCAGTTGATCATAATTTTTTTTTGATATTTTATTTGATTTAGTTTAATGGTTAGAAGGCGAGACGCACAATTCGTGGCACACAATAAAACACGTGCAGATGACGATGACGTAGATGGTTTATTTTGACAAACAAAAACAAAAAAAATGGAAAACGCAATGTGATTAGTGTGATAAGCGAAATGCGATTAATAGGGTCTATTTTACGGGATTTGAGCAATTAATGATATTTTAATGGCGAGCTTTGACTTTTTTTTAATTTGGAATTTCATTAATTTGATTAATAATTTTAAAAATTCAATATTAAAATAATAGATACTATTATTTTAATATTAAATTATTAATTTTTAAAATTACCAAGATTTTTTTATAAAAATTCTATTTATCTATTTAGCTTTAATTAACTGATATTAAGTTTTAGTTTTATACTCATTATATATATTTTTATTTATTAAATATTATCTACTTTATAGATGAAAATATATTCGCCAAATATATTTTCATCTATAAAACGTTCATTATATTTAAAAAGTTTAAAAAAATTTTTCAGTATCATATACACAAAGGTAAGACAACACACATAAGAGCAAACCAAATAAAATGATAGAAAAAAAAAACAAAGCTCGTTAAAAATCATAAAAAAAGGAAAAAAACATTAGAAAATTGTGAGTCGTGTTTGATGTTAAAATAAAAAAATAAACTAAAATAAAGTTGTAAAAATATAACATACCTTAATGGCGGTTTGCATAAGGACGGTAGTAGCATAGTTAACTCCTTTAGTACCAAGTTGTAATACAGCCGAGTAGCCTTGTTCGGTAGCACGCGCTAAAGCATCATCGATTTCAGCTTCACGACGACACAGGGCTGGATGAACGAAACGCCGGTAGAGAATACTTGAACCTTTTGTTGCTGGACTCAATAACCATAATACTAAAATAATCTTTATTTCATAGTAGAATGGAAACCTACAAAAATCAAAATTTTTAATCAGTTTTATTTTAATATAAATATTTAAATACTTTTTAAAACAAAAAAAAATCATTCCAATATTTTCTGTAAATTCTTTAGTAAAATAATTCATTTTTCATTCCATGTAAAAAAATACAATAATTTTTACTTAAAAGAATTTGTAATGTTTTGTATATTGATTTCTTAGAGTGTAAATATCGAGTTCTATTTAAATTCAATATTGCCAACAATGAAATTTTATTGAATTTAAAATTTCATTAAACAAACTGACATTTTCCATTTGTTAAACAAAAAAATGTTTGTTTTATTAGTGGCTTTCTATAAAATTCGATTAAAACTTCAAGTTAAATATAATGTGTAAGTCTTGCCTTATATAACTGATCTAATTACAGAATATTAATATAGACTCGGTGTTCTAAATTTTTTTTCTAAAAGCTACGTGTAATAATGATCTATACTAAATGTACATCATATGAAGAAAATTATGATGCAAGAGTTTATTTTTGGATATCTCAAAAGGTTGGAAATTTGGAAAAGTGAACGACCGGTCAAAAATTCATGAAGCCCTGGGGTTCACCTAGTCTGTACTCTCGTTCTGTAATCCGAGAAAGTATAAAAGAGACACCGCGGAAGAAGAAAGAGCACACACCGAGCGACAATTTTCGTACTTAGCATTGCCAAATTAAATATCGTATAAGAAGGAAAAATAGTTTTATATTCTCTAACGGAATAGTTGATACAAATATCCTTGTAAATGTTTCAATTAACTTTTAAACTTAATCATTCACTTCATTATTGACTATAAGAATGAAGAACACAAAATAAAATAATTTTAATAATTAAAAGTTAAAAATATGAGTATCGTAAAATTTTTAAAATTAGGAAGGGGTTATTTAAAGGCTTTTCAATATAAGAATCTTTAGGTTTAAAAAAATGAATGAATTATTTCTATAATTAGAAATATTTAAAAGAATTGCTAAATTAAGCTATTTCTTAAAAAAAATCATAGTACAGAAGAAAGTTTCTAAAGGGTTAAAGAAATTATTAGGTAAAAAAGTAAAGATTCCAAAAATTTCGACGAATTCAAGAGTAATATAATGATAAAGAAAAATTTACTAGTCTAATAAATTATCTGAAATTTCACCTTGAATAAAATGTTTTGAAATTAATTTTCTTCAATGTTTGCTAATGCTTAAGTTTACTATTCATTTCATCTAATGATTAATTTTTTTTTCCCGAAAAATTGTTATTTTTTCTCATGGGCAAATAAAATAAAATTTTAATTTAAATGTTAAACTCTCTAAATTATGAAAATAATAATATTTATTAAAATAAACTTACCAAAAGCTGAAAAAGACATCGGTAAAAGTTTCGGCGCACGTGAAAAGCGCAAAGACGATCCAGTACATCATCCATTTAACCTGTTGAAGATCATTTATTTAATTGTAAATTTATAAAAATGAAATTTTAATAAGGTAGTTATAAAATTGTATATCCTTACGTATTCTTTAACGTTCTTCGTTCTGACAGCCTTATAAGACGCATAAGCCGGGTATAACGTGCCGAAAACCAATCTAAAAATCGGATAAATCAATGCATAAGTTAAAGCTTTAGGCATAATTAGCGCCACAAATACTGTTATAACGCCGACGTTCTCCAATGTCAATTTAATGGGTAAACGTTCCAACGAATCTTTAGCCCATAACATAGATTTACGTGCTAACGCTTTTGATATTGCGCATCCTGTGCTACTGTTCAATTTAATGTAATAACTTTTGCTATCAATGTCGTCGTGCGAATCACCAATGCTAAGATTCGATGACCATCTTTCGTAATCGTGTTTGCTCATTAACGGCTCAGCTAGACTCACGGACATTTTGCATGGGCTCAAGCTGTATGAGGGAGTAGAAGTGAGGTTAGGTTTGAACGTTTGTTTATTTTCGCTTCTCATTATTTCTTTTCTATCTTCCTGTGATACACATGTTTTCATTAATTATTTTACACATTCGCTCAAACTTAATTTGATTGTTTTAAATGAATTCGAAATATTTTCAATGTTAAAATTCAAAGAAATTTTATGATTTTTAAATAGAAATTTAAAAATTGAAAAATCACGTGTTATCAAATATTTAAAAGTAAAAAAAGTAAAACGTTAAGAAAAGATTTCTATAGAATTAATATTCACTATTATAGATTTAACCTTGAATTTAATTAAATGACATTGCGGATTTATCGAAAATTTTACCTGAGATCGTGTTCAGCATCGATAGTCTTAACCATCTCTGGACTTTAAATAAAGTATCTTATGAAAAGAAGCGTCGAGCAATCATTAACAGCAACAGCATAGTTTTGTGTTTACATTTGGAGTTTAAAATATATACAAACACGTTCGCCGGCCGACAGAAAGAAGACTACTGCAATTTTCCTTCTGCCGAGTGTTGTAGACGACTGGTACAATGGCACCGGGCCGCGTTTGTTTCGATGCTTTAGATTGACAATGACGAAATGCTGATTCGCGTATATTTTTATATATTGTCTCGAGGCTTCGGTACGATTGGCCGGTGACGATTAGAACGGGTCAAGTCCTATTATTTTTATTGAGCAAATTTATTTAACTGAAAGGTTAAGGTGATGTTTTAAAGAATTAATTTTATATTCTTAATATATCAAAAGCTTACGTTAAAAATAAATTAAGAATTCTGAGAATTATCTTACTGGAATTTTTTCCAGGGCTATTTTTAAAATTTTAATTTAACATTTGATTTTATAGTATGAGAAATTATTGATCATATAATATCATGAATATTATATTAAAAATATGTGATAATAATTATTAATTAGTAAATATTGACATTAATTATTTGATGAATACATGAATTTATAATTAAAAAAATATTTTATAAATTATATTATTATACATCCATTAGTACAAAATATTGAAAAATTAGTTGAGATAGTTTTAGTGATGTACTTTTCAATGTACACGTTTCTTATTTTACAGTACTTACGAAAGCATTTATTAACCTTTCATTCAATTGTGCTAAATTGTATTCATGATTGATTTAAATTAAGCGTTTAATTTTCAATTATCAAAAGAATTATTAATATTCAAAGTATTTCAATGAACTCATAGTGCGTGTCAATATACCTTAGCCAACTCAGTCTATACTAAATCACAACTATATTTTTTTACCGTTATTACGACTTTCCAGAAAAAGAAATGATCATATGGATATCGACACCGCGAGCAAGTTAAAATGAATTTCAATCACATGGATGATCGATGGAAAAAAAAGCAAAGCTAACGAAAAAGTATGTAAGCAGAAAAAAGCACGAGCTTTCGCGATGTTTCGTTGTAAGCCTCCAGCCTAACACTGCTCAAACTCTTACCATACGTCTTTAAACTCTCTTTTATTCTTCTTCTTCCTCTCGTTAACTATTTTCGCATCGCGCAACGCCTGTTGCAATGTTGCGAGAACGAAAGAGAAAGATAAAGAGAGAGAGAGAGAAAAAATGTTAGTAAGCTTGAGCAAGCGAAAAAGCTTTTTGGCCAGGCCTAAAAACAGGTCGGAGTATAGCCAGCTGCTTGACTTGCTTGACCTCGTTCGTTTTCTTTCTTTTCGCGCCTTCCCATGTTGAAATCCATTTTGGAACTTATGGTTTTGTTGGAAGCTTTATACTCTTTGCTATGTTAATAAAAATTGTTTTAATCTAAACTTCTTTTTAACTTTAGAAAGCTAAGACTATAGCAATGGAAAGGAATGTATTTTCGATCTATGAATAACTCTTTTGAATTCTCTATTAAATTTTTTAAATATTTTTATACTTAATTATAAAATAAGAAAAAAAAGTAGTTGTAAAATTTAAAACGTTTATCTAAATTAAAAAATGATTTATTACTTTCTCTCTCGCTATTTATTTAAATCTTAATTGATAAATATACATATAACGCACAAAGAATCTCATACTTGAAACTCAATAAAAAAAGCCGTTTTTTAAATACTAACTTGGAAAAAAAAATTAAATTAAAAATGACATGGTAACACGACGAATCGTGCGAGCCAACTGAGTCTTTTTTAGTATAAAGAGAATAGATCCAGTCGGGCCTGTCCGCGAATGATTGCGTCGTTCAGGTAATTCGATGATTATCGCCAATGTCTAGGAGTACAAAAGGCGCGTAGAGGTTACGCAATGACAAGAATACAAGCATATAGCCTTCTTTTTAACCGTATTTTTTTCCAAACATTTGCTTTTTCTTTTCATGCTTGGATATTGGGTGATCCTTTGTTGTGGGTTAATTGCTGTGATATGAGGCGAATGATTTAAAGGAGTGTAAGAAAATTTCATTAGTTGTTATAATACTTTGAGAAATGTTTTGAAAATATATCGTCAATTTGAATTCTAGCTCGTAATGGGAAATATTTTTCAACTTCCTTTTATTCTGATTATGTAATATTTACTAATACATCTCCATTACTAATGAGCACTGGAAATGATGGATTATTAAGGAAGTTGTAAATTTTTTACAAAGTTTGGTTTCATTGTATGTTTGGAGTGAAAGGTAACAGATTGTTTATTTAAATATTTATTGAAATCAAAGAAAAAGGCACTGTTCGAATTAATAATCTTGAATTTAAAACCTTGAAAATTTTTTTAATTTACATACAATAACGCCCATAATTATAATTGAAAGTCATTACTAAGATTGTACATTTTATTATTTAATAATTCTATATTGTTTCTTTATATCAAGTTATTATACCATTATAATGACATTCATTACTTTTTAATAATCATTTAAAAAATAATAAAAATATAAAGAATTAGTTGAAACATTTAAGCAAAAGCAAACTCGAAAGATATAATATTTAATGAAAAAGCATTGGTTATGCTAAGGTAAATATTGTAATAAAACATAAGTTAGTTAAATTTTCATTACATTGATATTAGTTTATAAAAATAAATAACTACTGATCCAAAAAAAATAACTCAAAAACGCTTAACGGATTCCTAAAATAATGACATATTCGACTAAAACAAAAAGATAATCCCATTTAACAAGCTTAAGACGAAAAAAATATCATATCTTAATTAAAAAAATAAGAATTTTAATAATTATAGGTACTAAAATTTCCTAATACTGAATAAAGAATATCTTTTTTTTTATGAGATACGTAATAGTTACGTCATTATATTCGCTTATCTAATGTACACATCATTCAATAAATCAAAATGATATATTTTGAAAAAAGAGTTGTTACGTTTGCAAAAGTATGATTATGAAAAAGCCTTGGCTGCAAAAGAGATCGGACTGTATGAATCGATTATGCATTTTAAAAGCCGCACGTTCTCGTGTCCCTTATTCTTGACTTTAATACTACCAGAGTCGAGAGGTCAAGATCATTGACGCGATTGTTGCGTTTGACGTTTTAAATTGTCAGTTTAGATTTTTAAAGCTCGAATGTTCAAAGCGATTTCATTCAATTTTTTCAAGTCAATAATATATGACATTTATTTTTATTAATAGATTATTTATCAAAAATCTTTTCGACTACTAGAATAATTATATTTTTTCAAGGAGACACTAGTTTGAGATATTAAAATTTATTTATAATTTCATGTTTTTGGGACTATATTAAAAATTCTCAGTCTTTTTATAAAAATTTTTCGAATATTCTATTTTTTGCATGTGCTGACATGTAAGATGATTTCCTAATTGTTTTATAACAAAGTTTTAAAAAAACACTGTAGTATTGCAATATCCATCTTCAACAACCCAAAAAAAAAATTCTGCTTTACATAATTACCGTAAAAAATTAAAAAGCATTTGTTCTCAAAATATAATATTTTAATTGCGTATTCATAAGACCAATTAAGGTCTCGAATATAACGTCAATGTCATATTTGCGTTCAAATTCATTATAAAGTATATTTAAAAGAAAATATTAATTTAATGCGGATTCGTAAGATTTAAATTTATTAATATAGTTCGGTCTACTTTATCAAATTAGCTCGAAAAATTTGATCACTGCCACGTTAATTAAATTTATTCAAAAGAGAAATAACATATTTACACGTCCGATGTTTATTCATCCATTAATTTATATTTCTGTTTTATAAATTAATGAAACTGGAGTTAGATACTTTAATGAAAGCGTCAGATCCAATGACGTTTGTTGACGCCAGATAAAATCTATACTTCTGGTATAAGTTTCTCGTGTAGCAAAAATAAAGGTAGAAAATTCAACAGGATATTTTCGCGTAACGCGTAATCTTGGTATTCAGTTGCAAAAAAAAATATTTTTAGAAAAATATATAAAAAAAAAATTTTATTACGCAAATATTTTTTAAAAATCCGCTTATTTTCTAGTCAAACTGTACAAAGTCTAAAACACTGTAATAATTCTACTGCTACAGGAAAATCCATATTATGACATGACATGAAATCAATCATATTACAGATTATTTACTCGTCATTGTAATTATAGTTGGTGAGTAGTTGAAATAGTAGTAGAAACTTCATAAGCGTATTTTTGTCTACAGACACGAATATTATTATTTGAATTAAAAAAAAAATTCATTAGAAAGAGTTTTGAAGTAGCGATTACTTTATGCATTTTCACAGTAAAGTAAAATTTGTACAAGCAATAAAAATCATTTGAAAAATGTCAATCAGTTGATATTATATTTACGTTTCGCGTATACGAAACAGCTGACGAAACAGCAGCATCGTTTTGCGAATGAAGAGCGCACGCGTATACGGATTATTTCGGGATTTTAAGATCATTGGCCGAAGAAAGATTCAGCGTATACGTCTTAAAGTTGTAAACCTCAAGCCAAGATAAACCATGCAGAAAGAAAATCGGGATGGGAAAATGACATACCAAATTTCATTTACTGACATACACAAAGTCTGAAAAAGGAAAAAATCTTATTTTTTTCTTGGTTTTTACTTACTGTTAAGAATCAATTTTTTTGAATAAATAATTTTAAAACGTATATCGTAAAATTAAAATTACAGCTATTGCCTATTATTTGTACTTAAATTTTTCATATATATTTTCAAAGAACTATCAATTGCTTTAATTTTATTCATTGATACTTTAAATGTATATTTCAATTTTATAATAAAATAATTTGTTTACAATCGTGTTAGGATTAAATGCATGAGGTAAAATTCAATCAAGAAAATGTAAACCTATAAGACTTCACAGTACAACTTTGTAATAAATAAAATATTTTGAATATCAATAAAAATTAAAGTTCTAAATCCTAATAAAGCTGGCAAAACGTTAAAAAGCAACAATTGTATGGTGTATAGTTAGGCATCGTAAATCTAAATAGCAAGTTGCGCAAACAGGATACACAAAGTGCACACGTGTATTTTACTTTTTCCTCTCCGTCTCTCTCTTTATTCCATTGGTTAATGCACACGAGCTAACAACGAAATTTACTTGCGAAGAGAAGGTAGAAGGAAGGTGCAAGGTGAACGAGAGTTTGAACGGAGAGGAAGGTAAAATAATTTTTAATATAATTTGAAAAAAAATGAAAAAATACAAGGGTACAGGGTGATTTATCAAATTTTATTATACGTTCTCAATATTATTACGACACGCGCAATATGAGTTGCGTCAAAGTCGCGCTTACATTACATTTATATATAGGTTGTACAAAAAAGATATGTATTATTATATAAAATTATTCTACAATTATTACGTGTCTTACAATTACATTCCAAGTATGTGTATGTTTAAAGTATACTTTTGTTTAATGATAATAAAGTGTGGCAGGTTTGTGATTAGGTTTTTAAATTATTACTTCACATTTATGCTGTTTCTTAGAGTCATAACAATTTTCTAATTTCTTAATAATCATGTAATTAATTTATTATTTCAACGTTTTTAATGAAATTAAAATAAAAAGTTTAATTTTATCGCTCATTTTATTTAAATTTTTCCTTTCAGTTAATATTAAAAATTAGGTCAAGGTATATATTGTAGAATTGCTTCTTTTCATCGAATAAAAATGAACGCATCGATAAATGAACTTGCGAAACTCATTCTTTTCCTTTTCTTCCAAGGGATGCATCGTGCACTCTTGGCCTTGATTTCTTTTTACAGTTTCCCAAAGCGATAATGTTATTGCGTTACATTTATGATGCAACTGTGATCCTTTTCCTATTGTTATACGTTTCTTTTCATATTGCCAGTTACACCGAGAGCAAATATTATATGAGCATTATGAGCTATTGTTTTTCTTTTAGTGATTCGACTCTAGAAAATCATTTTATAAATGCAATCGTAATTTCTAATATATAATAAAATTAAGTGTATGAGAATTTACTACTAAAGTAAAAATATCATGAAAGTCAAATCTTAAAAACTAAAAGATCTAATATTTTAATTGTCAATCATACTTTATTTATAAAATTTTAACATAATTTCTAAAATAAGATTAAAAATTAATGCTTTCCTCTAAACTTCTAAATGATTCAAAGACTTTTTTCCAACACATATTTTAATTTTTTAAGTAAAATACTTTTTCTAATGATTCTTTATTTTATGTTGTGATTAATATAATAAATATAAAAACTGAAATTCCACTAAAATTTTCGATTATTATATCAATGAGATCAAACATCCTCTTCTTGAGGTACAATCTTGAGCGGTGCTGGCAATATAACAACCGTAACAGTACTAACGACCGTTACGGTTTTGAAAATTGGCGCATGAAAGTTTCGCGAGTAATGCGCCACCGATGGAACAATGACCGGTGCCGAAGCACGGTTCGGTCTTACTGGACAAGTCATTCTTCTAAAGTCTAGAAATTTAATCTTCTTAGCGCCGAACTTTGATGCGTACTCTTTGATTCTTTTCATAAAAGATTTCTTTTCAAGAGCCTTTCAATTATCTTTTGATCGGCGTAGTTAAAGTGACACTAGTAAGAGCAAGAGAGTTTTTATGTAAGGCTATACAAAAGCCGAATTTAGCAGAATTCAAAGGAATGCTTTCTTCTATTACTTAATTAAATAAATAATTCTCCGATTAATTTTTCAATTGGAAATTGAGAAATTGCGAAGATTCAGTATTGAGCTTTTATATTATCTTCTATTGTTTATACTTTCACGGTTGAATCGATTAAAAATCGACTGTTGTTAATTAATAGGAAAAACAATTATATTTTAATTATCTTTTTAAAAAGCAAAAATTTAATATAAACGAAAATGAAAAATTTTACTGTTTTTTCACTTTTCCTTCTATTATAAACGATTATTTTATCTAACGTTTATAACTAATATAAAGATAATTAAGGATGCGGCGAGAAAAGAATAAATAAATGATGCTTGACCAAATAATTTTACGCTCTATCGATCACTTTGAATTATTAGAGCCAATGACCGACTGAAAAGATCTAGTCAGTTCGATTAGTCTTTGAGATCGAAATCTATTTAATAAAGGGAATATTAGTTAAACTATTTTTTTTTTTTAAATGATTAAAATATTTGAGCGATGAATAGAGTTTAAAATAAAGTATGAATGGCTAGAAATTTTTAAAATTAAAAATAGAATTCTCAGTCGACGTATCTCTGACTAACAATTTAAAGAAAATTATAACAAATCACATCCGCTATCAAAATCAAAGTAAAAACAAAATCTTTCTCTCCTTCTCTTTGCTTTCTTGCATTAATGAAACGTAAAACGTTAGTTCTTTTTTTTTTATTGGATAAACGATAAATCTCGTCTTTGGAATGCCCCTTTATTTTTCTGCTTGTGTGATCTCGTGCCCAATCGCGCGTTAATCTTCGTTTATTGTATCACTTTGCGGTGCAATAAGAATTATTTGGATTTCTGCCAAACCTGTCGATGAAGTGACACAAAAGATTTCTCCTCTTCTGTTGTTTCGTTCTTCTTTATTCTTTCTTCGGATTAACGACTTCAGTTTAATTTATAAAATCGTTGACGAAAACTCCATCAAAATAGGATTTCAGAAAAATGGAAACTTTTGTTCTTTGGATATCTCGTAAACGACACTTTTAAGTTTTAGTTTGTTGTCTTCTTGTGAATAACAAGTTCACAGTCGTAATATTCTATAATAACAACCAAAGCATTAAAAACAAATGAAATCAAGAGCCGATTACTTCTGTTTTTTTTATATAATAAAAAAAATTTCTATAATCTCGAAATAGCTTTGTGACGTTGAAGTTAGATTAACGTCACGATGACGATTTCTTCGTCACTGCGTGTAAAGTGTGCACGTATCGGCGCTTTTCTCGCGATAATTTATTTTCCTGGTATTTTGTTTTCTCTTTCTTTCCGGCCTCTTTTCCTTGGACGTCCTCGGTTATTTTTCTGCAGTGTCACAGACACAAGCGATACTTGAAAAGTACAATTCCTTCGCAGATATTTATATTTCAACAGTTGATGGAATTTCGATTTGACTTTTGTATTTTTGCGTGCCTGAATCAATAAACAATTTAATGATTATGATCATTATTTTAAAAAAAGTGTTTAGAAAATTATAGAACGTGTGACATTGTACATAACGTTATTTATTAATTTATTAATCTAAAGGTTCACTGAATATTACAATTGGTTTATTACTCTTTAATATTTTTTACTCAAAAACATTTATTCCATTTTTTGGTATATTGTTTAATATGATACCAAGCTACAAAAAGATATAAAATTTTTATTAATTTTTTTAGAAAATTAGATAATAACCAAAAAATAAATTAAATAATTACATTTGACATTAACATAATAATTTGAATGAAATTATCTTTTATTAGATTATTTCCAAAATAATTCATGTTGTATATTAATAATTTTAGACGGATGCAAAGATGAAAATAAAAATTTTTAATTCAATTATTTATAAAAATACGATTTTAGTTGATGAGTCACACTTAAAAAAATTGAATACGTTTAAGTGAATCACGGATTATTTAAATATTAATTTCAAAGATAAGGTTGAAAAATATAAATATTTGAGAAAAAAATAAATAAAAATTTCTAAAACCTACTAGATGAAATCGCAAAGTATTTCAGCTTAGATTATCGCAATCCCAGTCGCTGTCGGCAAATTCACTTTGAGAACGAACACAAACTTGTCTGTTGATTTTATATCCTGCAGCTTACGGAATCGTTTGATTTTCACATGAAAAGGTAAAGAAGTTGCTCGTGGCGTTTCGACGCCAAGACTAAAGGCTCGACCACTCCCGCTGGCCAATTTATATTTAAAACGACGTCGTCGTGGCGTCGAGGAACCAAGAAAGAAAGAGAGAAACGAGGGCGCCGTGGAAAGAAATAGAGCAGCTCCAAAGTAGCTTTTTTCCTTTGTTTTTATTCGAATATTGTTTGTTTATAAATAATCATACATTGTTTTAAATCAATTAGAAATCAAAAAGATATTGATAATTAGAGATTGGTAAAAAAATATTATAAAAATCATAAATTTGTTTTATTTTATCAAATTTTTTCATAGTTTTAAGTAAAAAAAATTGTTTGTATTAAAATAAATTAATAATGCATAGCAAAATGAAATATCAACTATAAAATCTAAAATTATTATGAATTTAATGCCTATCTTTATTATTAATTCAAAAATTTAAATTATGCATTAACTGATACCTACGTTTTTTTTTTACAAAACAATGCTTGAGGTGTTTTTTTCTATTTTTATATATCTGTTTTGGATAAAAAAAGAGACCCTAATATTTACTAATAGATATTGATCATATGTAATATAATTTTTTTTTAAATAAATGAATAAGTTGATTAATAAGTAAAATTTTTATGAATTAAACGCAATATATATGTTAATAACAACAATTACGCACAAAAATAGTCCCTTTATTAAAATTACTATACAAGATTATAAATTACTCATTTCTGAAAAAATTGAAATTTAAAAATATTTCAACTATTGTTAAAATTAATTTTAAAAAATCTATCAACATTTAATCATTCGTAATGTTGATATTTTTTCTATGTATTGATAAAGTGCAGTAATGATGGAAGGACTATAAATAAAAGATGAAAAAGAATGCAGTTCGCCATATGGGTGTTCTTGCAGACATGCGCTGCAAATATACCCTTTTATAAACGGTTTTTCCAATGTGCCATCGCATACGAGCTTCTTAGAACAAAGAAGAGAACCTACTGGAGAAGCATGAGCTTGTTTCATTCTATATTTTGTACGATTCAAAATAACCCTAAGTTTATTTTTATCCCCTACATGACACTTCATTTAATAATACGCTTTATTGTGAGCTAAGCTTTAAATTTAATGTACAATTATATGCAAGCAATTGATAAATTTCGATAAAATAAAATTTTAATAACAGATAAATTAAATTCACTGCTATTTTGATGAAGTTTAGTCAATTAATCAGGAATTTATTAATTATTTTGATAATAAATCGGCTGAGAAATTGCAATTTATAAATAATATTTATAAAATAGGTTAAACCATGTATACAGTGTTTTGTTTAATTCTTTACACTATTTCAGTCGAGCAATGATACATTGCTCTTCATTTGGCAAACTGACCAATTGTTTTTAAGAAATTCGTATACACAAAATTACATGTAAAAGTTGGATATCTTTGAAAATAAAATTTCTTTTGGCGAGTACTTATTATTTATTTAATGCGAATTTTGAACAGTTTAAACTATTAGTAAGTATTTTTATAGAAAAATTCAAACTTGACGACAAGCTCCTGATCATTTGCCATGTAATATTGTATAATATTGCATTCTCATCTCAAATTTATAATCACCTTTGCATACTTTCAAATACAATGAAAATTAATAAGTCAATTATTCAAATAAACAATTTTGAAACTAATCCTTGTCTAATTTGATTGCCAATTTAAAATTCGTTAATTTTGAAAAAAAATTATTTAATTATTCTTATCTTAATGAATTTTAAAGGAAATGCAGAGGAATATGAGGGAAAAAACGTAATTTAGTGCTGGTGTAGTAGGAATTTGGTAAAGTCAAACTCATTAGTGGAATAACTGAAAATGTATGCAGATTCGATGAGATTAGTTTTGGTCGTAAAGTGCTGCTAGAGGGAGAGGGAGAATATCGTGTTACATAATAGAAAAGTTAAACTCGTGATCTTTAAAACGAGAGGAGCATACGGGAGAATTGGCTTGCTGACTCACTTGTCGCATGCAGACTTCCTACATAGATGCTACCAGCACGGCGGATCATCGTCCAAAAGTTATTTGTTGAGAGTAGCGTTAATTGCTTAGGAATTTTATAATTCATAGAAATATATCGGTAATTAGATGTAAATTTATCCTCCGATTTGGCGCATTAATCGCACAGGACATCCTACTCGGTAACTTCATACTAATTAATGTTATTTTGTTCTTTCGCTTCAAAAACGATCGAATTTTAGTACTATTAATATCAATGTCGTTCTTTCAATTATAAACCAAATATATAAAAAAATATTGTCATTCCGAGACATCTTTAATGTTTTCTTTTTGAAATATTTATTATATTAACTTGACAAAATATCAGTGCTGGCAAAATGTCATGTATTGTCAACATTTATGAACCATTAATAATTTTCAATCTTTTTACTACATACAAGCAGTTTAAAAAGAGAAAGTTTAAAAATAATTTAATGTTGAATTTTGAAAAGTATAATGGCTACGATATTTAACGAAAAAAGTCATAATTATCATTTTTATAACCGATATTTTCTCCTAGAATAAAATTGACGTTTCGAGGGAATATTTTGTTACTTCAATTATAGAAATATTTATTAACAATTTATTCGACATTTTATATATAATTTATGTGCTTAGAATTTGAAATTGTTGAAAATTTTTATCCTTACTGATAATCAGAATTCATTTCTATTGGTTGTTAGTGGAAAAAAATGAAGATATACATTGAGCCTTAAGATTGACAATATGTTGATTAAATAAAAGGATTTTTTTATGTCCAAGATCATATATTTTCTTAATTTTAACAAGACAAAAAAACTGGCTGCAAGATTGGCTTGGATATTGTAGAGTTTTTAGCGAAAATATTGCGACAAAAATTGACCGATATAGATACTCTTTCTGATTAATAAAATTATGCTTATTATTGTTAAATAATAATGCTATCATTAATTATTATAATGATGCGAAAAAGAAATGTGAGTTTTCCATTAAAATTGGTCGTAAAAGATACTCGAGAGCCCGACATAAAATAGCGAATATGGAACGAGTGCTCGACATTTTTCAAAGAGAGTATACGAGAGAAAAAAGAAAGGGGAGAAGAGAGGTGTAAAAAAAAAGCAAGAGAGTATATAGCATATATACTCGACCCTCGGTCGTCCAACCCTCCAAGGGTCAAAATTAAACGCGCGGGGTCACTGAGCGCGCGCGCACGCGCTTACATGTTGCGGTAGGCTGCTACAAGCTACATAACATAGCTACAAGACACATCAGCTGTTCGGCCAGGCGCACAATTTTTCTCTTTCTTTTTTTTTTCTTCTTTTCTCTTTTGCTTTATACCAAAGACGACCAGACGAAAATACACAAAGTAACGGGGAGTTTGCTTACATGTTCGAAAGAGAATTTTTTAAAAGCACGTAGGTTTACAAGAAAATCCTAAGCTCTTTTGAGCTGGGTGAAATAATATTTTCAAAAGGAATTTGTAAAATTATTTTTTTTTTCAAATACATGTTAAACTTTTTAACTGTTAATGATTAGTAACTATACGTTGCTAATAGTTATATTGAGAATAATAAAATTTTTCAAGTTAAATCACTTTATTTATTAAAATATCTGAATATTTTTTTCTATAATTTTCGTACAAAAACAATATGCCAAAATATAAATTTACTGAAAAATGTAACAAATTAAGAATTAAATTTTTTTCCATAATTTAAAAATAAGCAAACTGAACTCTTAATCAATGAAATAATATTAAAAATGACACTGATCTGAGAAAAAAAATGCTTGTATAACTCTTCGTATAAAGCAAGAGAAGAGAAGTAAGAGAGAAGAAGTCGATTCTTTCTCGCGTGCGCGTGGATATCGATTGCAAGGCTCGAGAGAGAGAGAGAAACAAGTCTGTGGCACCCTCATGATTTTCCTGCCAGGAGATGAGAGTCTATGTGGGAGAGAAAGAAGAAAGAGAGAGAGAACGAATGGGTTTAACATTTAGAGAGGCGTGTGCATACTTTTACCCTGGCGTGTGCAACCCTCGCATATTTACTCTTCTTGTGTGTTGCCAGACCACGGAATCGATCCAACGGCTACACCGTATATACGCCGTTGTTACTGCCGTGATGCTTACCTTTTCTGTACATTGCCACAGAGTTGCTGGGAAAAAAGTAACTGAAGAAAAAGAGAAAATTCATGGATGTAGATGAGAAAAATAGAAAATAAGGAATTTAAAGCGAGCCTCCAATTTCTTTTTAATACGCAAACATGTTGATGCAATGTATTGAGTTGTTCATATTTGTCATTCAAATATGTAAATTTTTGAAAATTGTGAAGAATAGTAATGATTGATCAACGTTTTAGTAAAATTTGTAATTCGTTCACATTATCACTTGTTTTCGAAATAAGAGATAATGTATAATATAAATTATTGATGAAATGAATGAACGTCACAACTTTATTGTGCGTGTTTAGTTGCATAGTTTTTTACTGAGATGTCAAATACGAGATGCACGTTTAGAATAAAAAATATTTTTTATTTATCATGCTGTATTTTAAACAAGGAAATAAAAAATCAATAATTTAAAAAATATAATTAAGTTTATTAACTTATAGAAAATAGATTTTTTAATGATAAGAGAATAGTAAAAATAGAATAAAGAAAAGTAAAAAATGTATCTGAAGCTGTTTAAAGACTTAGGTGATGTGGTTTCGAAAATCATGAAAAAAGGAGCAGCATACCTTGTACGTAGCATCGCGAGGCGTACATATATATAAAAGACCCAACTCTGTCAAGGTTTAAGTGACCTACTGCCCGGGGGCCACGTAAGTAAGTAAGTCTTGTTGACGACCCTTTTTCGGCTAAAGATTCAATGCTCATAATTACGTATATAATTACGTATGCGTATGTATCGTGTTGTTCACTGGTCAACTTATGCATGAAAAATTAGATGGTTTAATCTTCAAAGACTAAAAATTCTAAATCATCTTGCTTTTTATAAGATAATTTTTCATTAGAAATTCGAATCAACATTTTGGACTTTAACATTGTGATGCTGTGACTAACCTATTATCAGAGATGTTAGATCTTAACAGCAAATTTGAAATATTAGCCAATGCTATACTAATTTCCAAGTATTGTTTAATTTTAATTATTCATTTCTTTATGTAAAAAAATTCAAACTTAAAAAGATATAAAAAAGTAATCTGTTCAAAGTTTGTTATTATTAAAAATATAGTGATCATCTTAATAATAAATAATTTACGCATTATATATAATAGCAACTTTATTTATGCATTAAAATGCCTTACGAACATATTATAAATATGTTTGAAGCAGCAGTGCAGAAACATTATGATGAAGCATCTATAATACCTTCTAGATGTAGCAAATAAGTGAAGTAAGAAAATGAGAGGAGAGAAAAAAAAATGGTCATTTTGAAAGGTGTGCAAGTGGTTGCAATTATAACGTGTTCGTCTACCATCTTCTTGACAGGCAAGGTCGAACGCTTCATTCTGCGATATGTTTAAACTTCTTATGGTTGGATTGAATTTTTATATTACAAATATATATATATGAGATTTCGAAATTTTTTATTACCTCAAGTTCTGTGCAATTAAAAAATATTAATCAATAGAATTTTTTCAACCGTATACTGTTGAACAAAGAGGAGAAAAAACAATTTAAAGAATTGGTTTTATTGAAATTTTCAAGTGTTGATAAAATAAAAATTAATTTTAATAGGTTTTTAAGCAAAAATTTTATGCTAGGAATAAATGTAGGTATGGAATTAACTATAAGTTAATTGAGAGCCGCGGTGGCTCAGAGGCTAGAGCATCCGACTCTCACGCAGAGGGCCGGGGTTCGAATCCCGGTGAGGTCGGAATTTGTCCTCCATTTTTCAATTTAAATATTGAAAGTGGAGGATGTCCCGAGCTCACTGACACCGCGGTGGACCACCCCCGAGAGACTTTTTCCGGTTTTAACAAAAACCGACGAAAAGTCACTCGAGGGCCGGTAAGGCAGAACGCGACTGTTCCACTATTAAGTTGAGCCGGACCGTTCTGCCGGGTAGGTGTTGAGCTCCCGATGCGCTAAAAAGGATGGGTTGAGCGATGCTCCCCGCCTAAGTAGGCCTGCACGATCGAGCACCACCTACCGAAGTTAGGGAAAATGAGGTATGGTTTCGAACGCGAAAACACCGGAACACAAAGGTGGTCGAGGTGTCACTTACTAGGCCAAATAGGCTGTAGGTGGTTAAACCCCAAAGATAGATAGATAGAACTATAAGTTAATTAAATTGGCCATGAAACATTGATATGATTAAACAGAAATTTATTTGAAGCGTGACTGCAAACGTCTGTTATACAATCTTAAGATTTCTATACATATAAAAAATATGAAAAAAAGTAAGCATGATTAAAACATTTTGTTATATATTTTTTAACAATTATTAATTTGAATAAGTTAATTTTTCAATCATATTACATTTGAAAAATAAATAATCGGTTTTTTCAAATGATTTTTTCGCTAGCTTATTGTTTCATAATTTTTAATACTTCAATTTATTTAATATATCTTGGTACTATATAGTCCATTAAATTTTTTAATAAAGTAATAATATTAATATATATTTATAATCATAGAAATTTAATTAAGAATTAAATAAAAATGAAAATTTATTAAGTAAATTTAATTTAAAAATAAAAGACGAGTAAATCCTTAAATAGTTTTATTTTTGCCGTGTCAAGTGCAAATGATCAAAGACATTTAGTGACTATAGCGATGAGTCAGACAAGTTGTACGTTCTTTCTTTCCACAATCGAGCCAAGGCTATAAGCAACAACAAACTTTTAATATAATACATGCACATTTAAAGAAAGAAAAAAAGAGTCTGAAGCAAAAAAAGGAAAAAAATAAAGGAAAACAACTTGTATGTATAAGCGAGTAATAGAAGATAAGGAAAGCTGCGTGAGTTTAATATATACACAAAGAAAGTCTTGCAAGACATTTACGAGTGAGTGCAAGCAACTCGCTGCTGCTGCTGCTGTCTTCTTTGTTTCTTTGTGACGTAGAGTTTTAAGAGCGCTGATCAGCTGACGAGTTTTAACAACTATATAAAGTGAAAAAGAACAGAGAAAGCAAACCTACATGCTGTACTCCGTTATATAGCTCAATTTCACTCGAGATATGTACGATGAATAATGGATAGAAAGATGAATCGGAAAAGTTCGAGAATTTTCATGATGGAAAAAAATGATATTTTTCATTTTCCTTTTTAAAGGCCAATACATATTTGGAATTGACATGTGCTTTTAAAAGTAAAAAGTTATACTCGAGTGAAAATTTTACTATTATTCAAAAAGCGTGAAAAAATTGGAAATATATAAGATATTTCACGTAATGGGGATTGTAATTACGCAGTTATGTAAAATGTTTATGAGAGGCAAAGTTTTCTACGCAGTAAGTTAATTGAACAAGATATTCGGCTTTGTGTTTAAATGTATTTTTATTCACCATTGGCTATCATTCTGCGAATCATGATGGCAAAATCAGCAAGTTCTCGTATACTTTTTTTTAAATGAAAAATTTTTTATTTTTGTCAATAATCATTGATTGTTTACTCGAACGTTAGTATTTTTTATTGAAATATTTACAATAAATTTTGCAATTATTATAGTAGCTAATCTAAAAAACTGAATGAAACCTTTCATTTTTAGCCTTGAGACATTCGTTTACTAACTGATTGACTCTATATATAATAAACACAAATAGAAATCTATTATGATTTAAAACAAAAGAATTTATTTCAAAATTTATAGAAACTTTTTTAAGAAAAAATTGAGAATTAATTTTTAGCTCTATTATTCTTATTGTTTACGTTGCGATCATTAGTGATAAATAAAGATTGCAAAAATCATTAGATCTTAATGTACAATGAATAACATTATCTGTAGTAGATCAAACTCTGATAATTTCGTTCCTATTGTTGTTTTTTTGTAATTTTTTATCTTGTTAATAATATGGATTTAAAATAACAAAACAAATAATAAAAAATAATTAAAAAATTAAAAATCAATTTGTTAATAAACTTTTTATCAGTATTTCGATCTTAGTCAAGAGAGATCGAAAGAGGTTAACTGGAGAAATAAGTATAGGTGCATTACCTTTAACCTATTATCTTAAAAGCAGTATTTATATGAGCCTTGTTGATTCCAGTGAAAATGATGCTAAGAAAGTACCCTCAGTACCAGCCCCGTAATCAAATCGACCGTACTAAAGTCTTTGCTTTCTATATAGACAGGTGTAGGTGTAAGCTGTACATATAGTTTATACTCCTAGAGACACATTAGATTTTTTTTTATAAATTAACGTCAATGACCTATATAAGAGTGTAAAGCAAAGCTGTAATGTCATTTTTGCTATCTTTTTGCATTAAAATAACGTATGAGAACTGCTTTTTTTAAGACTCGCTCTTTCTAAATAAGCAATTAATTTTAGGGTATCGTAAACCAATTTTTCATGCAAGACAAAAAAAATAGAGAAAAATCGATAAAATTTTCCAATTGTTTTACTTTCAAATGTATCTTGATCATTTGAAATTCTGGCATACGGATTTGTATTTCAAAAAGTGATCTACTTCATTTTAAAATGCAATGTCGGGCGCGAAATGAAAATTCAATTTCTAAAATTTTACTGCTTTTTAAATTTTTGTGCACGTTAATAATTAAATTTTTAAAAGGTAAAAAAATAAATGATTCAGTAATATTTTGCGAAAACTTGATAATAAAAATGACCTTCCTTTTACTAAAATGTATCATTTCCGAGGAAAAAATTCCCGATGTTATGGATTACGTATAATCTCAAGATCAACTATCTTATTTACTCGTAATCCAAAACTTTGAGTATTTTTTTCTTTAAACGAGTTTCTACAAATATATTGCAGATCATTTTTATCAAAAATTTTCAGTAAAATATAACTAGATTTTTTATTTTCGCACAAACTTAGAGGAAAGATAAACAAGTTTATAAATTGTAAGCACATAATTTTTTAAATAAAATATTGAGTTACACCTAATTGCATTTGAAAATACAAGTCAGTAAATTTAAAATTTCAGATATAGTTAAAATTTTGAAAAAAAAAATTGGATAGTTTTTCTACTTTTTCTCTTTTTTAATTATTTATTTAGAAATAATAGCCTTGAAAGCAGTAATTCATTGATTTTTTTAAAATATTGGACATAATTAAATCTGAAATACAAGAAAAAAAAGTAGCATTAATGTCAATTCATGCAGTAAATCATTCAATTAAAAAAAAAGATAATTAGTCATGGAAAACTTTGAGTTTTCAGATGAAAGTAATATCTTAAAAATTTATAACTTTATCATAGCAAAAAGGTGTTTAATTAAATTTTTTAACCGCCGATAAAATAGAAAACTATAACTGAGCATCTCTATTTAGTACCGCAGAATCTCGTATTTCGCGCATGTACTCGCAGAAACAGAAGCAGTTCTATATTAGTAACCTGGCTGATTTAATTTCGCCGCAGAGTAAAACTTGCCCTATTGCTTTCGTCGCATGTCGTACGGCACAAGTAGCAAAATCTATTTTTGGAGCTGTACTCTTTTGAATTAACAATCTATTTGAGAAGAGATTTTCAAGCATTTACAAAAAAGGACGTTTATTCTCATCGAGATTTTGATTTTTTATCCAATGTGATTTTTTACTTTTATTCAATTACTTTATTTTGTTTAAAATAATTTTTTAATTTTAAAACGCTCTAATAATTTTGTATTATCTACAATACTAAAAATACTATGAACAATTTAATTAAAGTGTTAAATATGTACTAAAAAAATTAAATTTTCTTTTTGCAAATATCAAACGATAATGCTTAAAATAACGTAGTTCTTGTTCTTAAATTAACTTTTCAGAAAGTTCAATTATTAAAATATAGTTCATTGCATTACTTTGCTATATTTATGCAATATTTATAGAATTAGAAGAACTTTTGAACATTAAATATTTATTTAAAACTTTCTATTAATTACCGTGCTACCAAATAAACTTAATGTGATTAATTATCAATATTTTTACTGTTTATACCATGTTAATAAACAATTATGTTATAGTTGAGACTTTCGATTTAAGTTCATTATAAAATTTATTTATTCATGGTTTTTATGTTCTGGTAATCATTATTTTATCGACCCTACTCTTTAACGTGATACAAGAGAAAATGTCAATCTTTTAAATGATAACCATCATCTATACATGATAGATAAAACAGAAGATTCATTGAATTCTTCTACTATGACGCTTAATAACCAAAATTCTAATTATTTAAAAAATTTATACGGAGTTACATGATCATTTTGAAAGTTTATTATAAATTTAGTTTAACTTTCTCAATCAGTAATAAATTGCAATTAAAATGTATGAGTATTTGTATTTTTTTGAAATTTAAATCTTTAAATATTTTCATCAAAGTAATAGTGCGTACTTTGTAAAAACAAGAAAATATTTAACTTTAAAATCATTGATCTATAATTTTTGCACTTATAAGGCAAAGGAACATAATCGATTCAAAGTACAATGTATTTTTATTAATAATCTAAGAAATATTTTATTTCTGATAAGTAATAATTAATTCTTAAATAATAATTGTGTCTAAAAATAAATAAATAAAGGTTGCAAATATTTCTGAAAAATTTTCTAATAAATAGATTACATTAAAAAAGAAATAAACACATTGTGCATTAAATTTGAATAAGAAAAATGCAATTGCAGTTGTACTAAAAGATCATAAAAATATTTCAAAAAAGTGGCTAAATTATTCGTATGAAGCATCTTTTTTCTATAAAAGCACTTTTTCAAGAAACAAACAAGATCTAAGAACATAGATGCGCGTATTGCATAGATTTGGGAGTAGAATGAATTTTCGAAGGGTGTTCTTAACGCTTCTTTTTTCAAGGACTTGCACGTATGCTTGACTGGCCGATTTCCTTTTATCGAAGACTTGTGTACATAGCAATACGCTCCATACGTATAGACCGGTATAGACGCACGGTTTCAGAGTTATTTAAACTTTTACTATGAGTAAAATCATGTCAAGGAGATGTAGGACAGTTACTTTTTATATTCATAGAAACTACTTTGACCCTCTGTATCATTGTGTTACACCACGTTAATATTTTTCTTTTATGAATTACTTTTTAGTACAGTTTTAAACAAAAACCTAATTTATTTTCTTTTTTATAGAAAAATATTGACTAATAATTAATTTATAATCAAAGACTGAAGCCTAAACAGTATACCTTTTAAAAAAAAAATTAAAAAATTTTTAACACGAAAAGTTTTATAAAATAGACAGCATTTAATTTAAAAAAAATTTATTAAAATATATTAAGAAGGGGCCGAACTATCTGTCTCTGTCTAATAGCATTTTTCATTATTTATATAAACACTATCCTTTATAACAAGAAAAAAATAGCAGGCCCCGCTAGATATTAGTATAATTAGTAAATTTTGTAATAACAAACAAATTTTTTTACTTCGTAGTTTTTGAATAATTAGAGACCTACCAAAAAAAGATAGGTTATATTCTAGATTGCTAGTAGGTCTCTAATTAGTCAAAAACTATGCGGTAAAAAATTTGATTTTTATTACAAAATTTACTTATTATACTAATATCTAGCGGGGGCTGCTATTTTTTTCTTGTTATACCGGATAGTGTTTATATAAATGATGAAAAACGCTATTAGACAAAGACAGATAGTTCGGCCCCTTCTTAAGTATAAATTTTTGGCAAAAAATAATTTAAAAAAAATTTTGTATCATATCAAGTTGAATGGTAAGATGTAGATTTACAGGACTCTTTAATTTTTTCTTCATTTTTTACTTTTAAAGAGATTTGATTTGGTAACACAGAAGTTATAGAGGAAAGGAGAATTTCCGTTCCTAAACATTACCGAAGGATTATGCGCGATAAATAAAAAATATTGACCTTATTCACAAACATTAACTTATATTGCTTATCCATGAAAAAAATTCTATTATTTTCGGTTTCCTTAGAGATTGTGATAAAGTGTCATGGAAATGATTTTTTTAATGAAAATGTAGTACAGCTGAAAACATTATTAATTACTTTAAATAATAATAAAAAATAAATTTATGTTCGTTTTCTTCTATCATTAAAAGTCTGTTATGAATTTTAAAAAATGAATTTTTTGATACAAAATATCATAGTAAAAAATGTGTGAAGAATTATACTTTAACAATATTTATAGAACATTTTTTAAGTTAAACGCGTTGAATGTATTTGAATTTGTGTAGCATGTAGATGAATGTCGCATTTTGTATATTTTATTACATTTATGTTTATATTCTCAAAAGTATAGGCTTAAATTATAGATATCTCAAAATATTAATCTTTAATTTAGAACATTTTTTGTTCGAATCATTTATTTCACCTTTCAAAACTTGATTTCAGTAGATTTTTTATATATTTCAATATAAAAAGATAAATTTTAAAGGTTTAAAAAAAAATTTTTCTACACAATTGAATTTAATATCCAAGTTTCCAAACGCACTCCGAGATGATAGTTTGTTTACTGGCGCCTTAGAGGCGCTAGTAATAACAATATTACTACACCAGTAAATGTGCGATGGTATGATTGTGTAGATATCATAATATAAATATAGATAAATAGATTAGGTCAGCTGATAGTGGTAAATGCTTGAACGAACTAACGCACATTTACTGATAGTATACTCCGCAGAATATAGTTTCTATTTAACATTTATGCATCACGTGATTAGAGTTAGCCAATCTCATGTTGTAGTCAACTGAACACGTGTCGGTTTCAGCCAATCATGGATCGAATAAATCATTCTTTATTAAAGAGGGAGGACGTAATTTAAATTGCATATTTTAGTAAAAAAAATATTCAACTGATTTATTTTACATTCACATGTCTAATATAAATTTGAAAACTAAGATATAAAATCAAATTTTATCGAATCGATAAATATCAGAACATAGAATATTTAATGAAAGAACTTTATCAACGATTTGGCATATAAATGTCGATAAAAATTTTCCTTAAGTGGTCTCATCGAAAATTTAAATTCGGCTGACCGTTGAATAGCTAAATGATAGGAATGATTTAGCTATAATAACAAGACGAGTAACAAGAAATTTTTTAATGAAACTCACGACAAGTCAGTTGATTGTTCGCGTTTATTCGTTTTTATAGATTCAATATTTAAAAGTTGTAGAATTCTATAAGCGACAAATAAGAAATAGCTTTTTTATTTTGAATAACCAATGAATATTCATCTATCAGTCTCGTTATTGTATTTTTATTTGTTTTTACTGATAGTTTGACAATATTTAATATACGACTCGAAATAAATAAATTATAAATAAATTACAAATAAATAACTGTATACACTTTCCAAAAGTATTTTATAATTCTAATCCTTTTAATCAATATTTATTTGATTGAGATTAAGATCACAAGAACTGATAATTTTAATATTTAATTTAATTTAAATGCACGGAGAGCATTTCTTTATGAAAATTACAGTGCCTCAATCGTATGACATAATTACATGATAATTATTGGGATTTCATTATTAACAAAAATGAATTTTTATACAGAATTTCAGTGTGATTTTATAGAAATATTCTCTCCGTATGTGTATTCGTCGGAAAGTTCTGTGTTTACAATTAGTAATATTGAAATATTTCGTAATTTGATGCAGCAGAGCTTAAATTAGAAAAGTTTAAATTTAAATTTTTTCAAATGAAAATAAATTTTATAGCACTGCGTGAGCTAAATTCGCGTTTTCTACACCATTTAGCGGGAGCTAAATACAACTTTTTTGAACTGTGTAAAAAAGTACTACCGTCAGAAATTTCGCACTTTATTATACTGTTCAAAAAAGTAATATCGAAATCACGCATCACAATCACTCTTTGTATATATATTAATACGTAGAAATGTCTTTTCACACATGATAATACGTAGAAAATCAATCAAAAAATATAAATACTTTAATAAAGAATTGAAAACATCAAGAAAATCAAAACTATAGTTTATAAATTACAGTTGTGCCGTGAGTTGTCGAAACAAAACATCTGTGAGCGGCGCGCATGCGTGTACAGTGTGTATGGCCTAAGAATGAGAAAGAAAGAGATAGCTGTACGAACAATAAACTAGATGCTTTGCTTTGTCTGACCTGTGTATACATAAATCTAAATAATCGGCAAGTTCTCTTTTTATCATATTGTATTTAATTAATAAAATATCACTGACATCAATACTTATTTGATATAATTTCTCAATCTAAGAATATTTTTGATATCGTTTTTGCTTTTTTTTTGTTTGCGATGGGTCTATCATTGATAATAAATAGTTTTACTTTTTTCGATTTATCATTCGTGGTGTGCATAGTTTTGCTGATATATAGAATTCGTTTTTATTTACGAATTATCATTCGTGGTGTGCATAGTTTTGCTGATATATAGAATTCGTTTTTATTTACGAATTATCATTCGTGGTGTGCATAGTTTTACTGATATATAGAATTCGTTTTTATTTACGAATTATCATTCGTGGTGTGCATCGTTTTGCTGATATATAGAATTCGTTTTTATTTACGAATTATCATTCGTGGTGTGTATAGTTTTTGATAATATTGATTTTCTGGGGTATTAATTACGTGTGGCGAATTTATCTCACACGTGCTATAAAATAATATACGATACGTGTGCTCGAAGTGGTCCTCTTACACGACGTGCATAGCACCCTCGCTGCGCTCGGGCGCTAACTGCACGCCGTGTAAAAAAGGACCACTTAGAGCACGTGTATCGTAATGTACTATTTTATTTCTCATTGACTTTATAAATAAAATGAAAAAAAAAACTCTACTTTGTCAATTACTTTAAGAGAATATAACGCTAAATTCTAAATTTCTCGCTCGAATAGCTGTCTTTCGCAACAAGCTGTATACAGCGAGGTTATATCGAGCCTCGCTCGAGCGCGAAGGAGATGCACTTTCACTTCGAAAGAGCAGCCGTCTATAAATATATATGGCTAAGGATTTCGTAGAATTCAGGAGAATTCTTTGTTTGCAATTTCATGTATATCAAGCGATTTTGTAAACAAAAAGAATATGGTAAAAAAAAAATTTAAGGTTAGATTTCAGATAAAACTAGTAATTACATTATTTCGAACAAAGAAAACAATTAATTACGTAGTTTAGAATCTACTAAAAAAATTAATACAACAAAGACGGCTAGATTTATTTATTTCTTGGATAATAAAACAAAATTTCAGTTATAAATTAGGAAATCGTTTTATTTTTTAATTACCTTAAATAAATTCTGTTTGTAAAATATATGAAAAAATCTCTTATGTGAATGAAGAAAAGTTATAAAGTAAGCATAAGAAATTATAGTTTTGAGGATGTAATCAGCTGTTCAATATTGAATTGTTTGGTATAAAAAATAATTAAATTTTAATAATTCTATATCAATTTATGATTGAAAACTACACAGCATACTTGTAGAACAATCACTAAATAATGTTTAGTATTTATAAAGTATCCGTTGCTTTTTTCGCTTTTTTTTATTCTAGTCTTGATACATTTACACGTTTTAAAGTAAAAATTACAATGATTATTGTTTCTTAAAAATATTAATTGATTGATTTCATTAACTTAAATTATAATTTATGTTATTCAATAAATTATATACAATGAAAATTGCTTTTATTATTTTAATTGTTAAGATGATCAAACTGTATAGAAAAGTCTTAAGATCCCGATATTTATGTTAATTAATAAATTATTTGAGTTTTAAATTTTTGAAAAAAAAAATAATGTATTGTAGCGCATGTTATAAATATTATTTTGAATAGTTCTTTAAACGAACCCCTAAAGTAATTACTGAGAATCTTGATTTTGCTTAATAAAAACCTGAAATTCTCCAAATTAGCTTTATAAATTTGTCTAAAAAGCCATTTATACAGGGTGAAAATTTAGAGAAAATTTTTCTTGTTTTATGATATTTATTGCATTGATAGTTAACTTAAAAACTAGATTGTAATGAATATACATTTAAGATTGTCAAGTTTTATTAAATAAACTTGTAAAGATTTATTAAAAAAGATATTTCTAATATGAGATTGTACTTTGGAATAATTTTAAATTTGAAACTTTATTACAATTAAAATAAATATTTTTGAATTTTCTAAACCTATTAAACTAAATTTTTTGAAAATAAAATCGCGTTTTTAATAAAATTTAAAGATTTCGTATTTTTTATATGAAATTTTGCATTGAAATATGCTTTAATTTTTAAATAGCTTCTTATTGAACATTTTTAATATGGAAAGAGTCAAATTTTTTGTCCTTGAAAAAAGCAGTAGCAATAAAAAAATAAAAAGTTGCCTGATTAAGTACGCTCAGTATCAATAATAAAAAATTATCAGCGAGTTTAAAAAAAAAGTGATATTGATGGATATTTTCTTGATCAAATAAATTTTTGTTGCTATGAGTATTATTTATTATAATGTTTAGAGAAAAAAATTTATTTTTATATAAAGAAATAAAGATGTATTTTTATATAAATAAAGAAAAAGAAAACTACGAAATATAAAATAATTAGTCAAGGATAGAAAATTCAATCTCTAATAGTATAACTTTTGCATATATTGATTTTTGTCAACATCGAAAGAAATAAACGACGAACTAGGAATGTGCGCACTATGAATGTTTGAAATATAACGAAAGACATTGGAAATTATTCTTTATAAAAATGATTAAATTTACTATTTATTTTTGTTTTATCGTATCAATAAATTAATAAAGACAAATGTCATTGTAAAATATTCCCAATAAATAATCTGTAAACTAGCTGTTAATCATTTTTAATTTACACTGTGCTACGATGTATTTAGATTAAAGATAAATGTATCTGTTATGAAACACTTGTTTTAAGTAGATTTAATATTATTTATACTTTTACCATTAAAGTGAAATGTGCATCCTGAAATAAATAGTTATTTTAAAACTGAAAAACGCTGTTAGTTAATTATATTAATAAAAATAAAATTTAGCTTCACGTACGTGTATACGCGTTTATAGAAGCGTACTCTTAAGTTAATTTTTCGTTCCCAAACTTGGGAGATCTTTTAACACATGTGTATCTATATGTATATATAATGTATATAGATATAAACATATGGGCTTGAGTGCTACCTCCGGTGGCTAAGGGACAGCAAATTTTCTAATTTTGGAGCCTACCGTCCATTTAAAAGTACACTCCTATAAACTTCTGTATTCGTCGGTATATAAAACTTTTATCCTGTTTTATTTTATAACTCTCCATTATATAAAATATATCTAGATGTAATTTATTCGTGATTTTGTTCAATTTAATTTACAACGTAAGTTTGTCGTTATTAGTAAACATAATGTATATACCGCTACGGATATTAAATTTTTTTTTTTTAATTTTATTTAACCAAAAAATAATATTGAAGAATGGTTTTTTTTTTAATAAACTTTATTGTTTATAATTGTCTAGGAAAAAAGAGAGCAGGTAAGGGTTGAGGTTAGGTTGAGCTACTTCATCGATTTAACGTATATACCATACTTATAATTTCAAGATAGCCATATAGAAGAGAACTCGCGCGAGAGCTGCAGGCTCCACTTTAATTTCGAAATTCGATCTTTCCTTATGCGCAGATACAACCTCCGCACTTGCCCAATCGACCTTGCCCCTCGACAATAAATCCCTGACGCGTCGTGACATGTTACATTACAGGCTCTCGAGAACTTTTTCGCCTTCTTCGGAATATTTATGTGTGCATGTATGTATACGTATATATACACACACACACATATAATATGTATTTATATATTGCAATTAACAATGAAAACATTCATGCGAAACTGTAGTCTTTTGTTTAGTTAAATAGACTCGTCTGTTGTTCGCGACACTTTGCAATCATTATTCATGCTTTGTATTATGTATTTTCTTGCTATCTATGCGTTAGTCACCGATAGTTCAACGTTAATAACAAAAACAGCGAGTACCAAATCTAAATTCTTCTGATATGAGATTTTGTTTACATAATCATCAGATATGATTTTATTGATGTACAGGATTATTAAATATGATTATATTTGTAACGTATTTTGATCGAACAAACAATACGACTGTTTGAAAATTTGAATTTCAGACGTTATCATACTAAATGATTTTAAAATCAGAAAATCATACGTTGGCACAAAGGCTTTGAATACTCGATACACATATATACATAAACATGGAACGATGCTCTAGAACACCTTTGTTGCGCCGTTACAATGCGTGGGTGCGCACTTAGCAAGTAAGAAAGAAAAATCGATGAGCCACGAAGAGCAACAAACCTAACTCCTTTTTTTCTAACCTCAAAAGATTAACATTTGAGAGAACGTAGGCGTATGTTATTTGAAAATTTAAAAGTATTAAACAACTTACATGACGAGTCTTGAGACGATGGACGAGATCATCTTGAATCTTCTTTCTAGTACGGTGTAGCAGCTACACTCTCACACTTGCACACAGTGTACTACCTCCAAAATCATTCGTACGTGTAAGGAAAAAAAAAAGAATAATAAAGTTTCTTCTCAATCACTCTTAATCAGTCTTTTTGAAAGCTCTCTCTGTCTCTTTTGTTAAAAGACTAAAAGGCGAGCTGTCGATGTCTTGCTCGTCCACTCAGCTCGGCTACTAACTAAACTATACTGGTAGACGGCCAAGCCAGTTACTACACTCGGCCTCCTGCTGCTGCTTGTTACTCTCTCGTAAGCGTGTAAGCGGCCATGTTGGACTGCTGCGGCGCACGGGAGACGAAAAGCACAGCTGTGAGCTGATGCTTTAGCTTCGCTTTTTCTATTATGTATTAATATGTGTATATATGTGCGTTGGATATATGCTCAAATGGCGCGCGCAACTACTCTGACGTCACGTGTTATTGTCACGTGATCAGAGCTACAGGGATGTACGAAGAACGTTCTAAGAAATATAAGAATTTTTAAAAAATTAAAAAACTTCATTTTTAAACGATTGCTTTTGACAAAGCTAAATTAAATGTGAAGATTTTGATTATTGAGAAAAGATTTTATTGTAAGTAAAAAATATATTAATATTAAAATTATTTATTTCATTTAAAATTTTGAGACAATTTTTAAATAATTTTCTGAAAAATAAATCATTTAACGTATATTCACTATGTTTATTAAAATAAATTAAAATTTTTTTAAAGTTTTATAAGCTAAATTAAATGTCTTACTTTATCATCAAAATAGACAATTATTATAATTGACAACAATCAAATAAAAAATTTAAATTATTCCCAAAAAATGATATCTCAAGATATTATTTAAAATTTTTCTTTCTAAAATAAATCATTATAAACAATTAATATTAATTATAAGATAACATAAATTACAGCTTTGTTTGCAAATCATCAAAATAATATTAAAATTAAAATTTAGTAAAATGGTAACTATTAAAATAGTAATGTATAAAGTTTTGTAAATAAAAAAAAAAAATAAACCATATTTTTTGTAATTGAAATGCTAATTGTTTTATAAATAAATATATTCTTTTGTTATTTATTTATTGCTTTGTAGAGCAATTTATGCATTAATTTTCGAAACTTGTGTTATCAAACTTGAATGAAGCCTACGATCTGCATGTGCTACAAAGCTGTATTCCAACTTTTAATTAACCAAACTATTCCAATATTAAAACATGTCAATGGGTGTTATATATTAATTTAATATAAAATATCCGAAGTTTCTATTCGAACATTTATTAACTTTTTGATGCAGAGAAAGGTGGTCTGAGATAATACCAGATGTAAAAAAAATTAGAATATATTTATTGTTTTTTATGTATTATTCATAATGTAGATGGTCATTTATTTATATTGGACAGTTTATTTAATAAGCTTATTAATTAAATCCTGTAGTGTATTTATTATTTAAAAAAGGTTTTTTTGATTCAAAAATAAAATATTCCATTTTATTATATTTTTTGCTTTGTGTATCTTTTTTATCTAACGGAAATATTTTATTTATTTTGTATAGGAATTTTTTTATTTATAAATAAAATTTTTTTCGTTTTTCAAGTTTGAAAATTATTAAAACTTTTACTTCGATTTGTTTTACATATGAAATGATTTTGATAATATATTGAATTTTGATTTCAGAAATTAACAGAATCACTATATTACTTCTGCACTACAGTAATCAAAGCACTTTCATTAATATATAATAATAAGTATACTCTAAAATAAATAAAGTATTGAAAAAATTGTTATTATTATTAAATATATATTTTTGTAAAACCTATTCAAAAATATCTTTTTAGCTACAAATAAATATAAAAAGTTTTTTAATTTTAAATTTCGTATAATATAAATTTTCATTTATTCCTACCTCAACAATAATGCACATTTTTTGAACTCGAAAAGCGAATGAATATTTAATTTTGAAAATTACCGAGAATAAAGTACTTTTTTCCATCACTGGGCCAAAAGTACTATATTCCCTCTTAGGTGGGGAAAATGAAAGGTGATATTTTCGGCTTGTTGTTGAAATGTAACATATTATTCACCAAAGGAGTAAAAACGAAAAATGTCTTAAATCGCATGTAAATTGTCACCACAGCCGGAGGCAAGGATAATAAATATTTTTCATTTACTCTCGTTGAATATGCGATTTTTTACACAGGCAGCGTACAGTGGATACTTTACTGTTCGCTGGGAGGGAGTAAAGTACCCACTATACGCGCACTGTGTGAAAAAACATAATATATGCACTATGGGAGTAAAATTGGTCAATGCGAAGTTCGTCTTTACTGCCCTCGCTAAAGTGTCCATGATGAGCTAATCAATCTTTTTCTCCTTATATATTCTCGCTAAATTAAAAACTTATAAAAATTGATTTCTTGAAATTTTTATAAAATGTTAATACTTTATTAATAAAATATTGATAATGTATTAATAAAATATCATATTAAACTACTTATTAAATTAAACTAATAATAATAATAATTTAAAAAGTATCGAATTTTAATAAAAATTGATACGTTACAAAATTTGATGAAATAGTCCTGTTTTTTTTAAATTAAGAAAGTGGCCACTAGTGAGTTAAGAACCTCATTATGCGATTCGCATAAGCAAAGTTTATATCTCTCTTAGTTATTTACTCCGTTCGCTTCGCTCGCTCGGGTTGTAAACGCCACTCTCGGGAGAAATATGCGACTTTACTCCCTAGTAGCATAATGTATTATAATTTATTTTTCCTTTTATCTTGCTTATTTATCATATTTTTTATTATAATATAATTCTTTAAAGGTAGTTAAAATTACTATTCAATACTTTTATTTTAGATGACAATATTGTTATTTTATTTTTAATGTACAAAGATAGGTTAAATTTTAGTATTAATTTTTACAATGGATAATTCCAAAACAAAATTTTAATAGTAAAATAGTAAATATTCTTATAACAAGTCTTTATTTTTAAGTAAATTGTACAATTTTTTTTCTTATAATTTATATCATTATTCAAATTTTATTACTTAGAATTTAATTTTTTCTTAAATTTTAATAATTTACAAAAATTAAATTATTGTTAAATTTTATGAAATTAATAACATAAAAGGCAAATAATATAAAATTCATATTTACAGTATTCGAATTTATTTAATGATTGATTCGAATTGAGGATAGGAGCCTATACTTGACTGAAATAAAAAATTAAGCAGAGCAAGTAAAAAATCGAAGAAATCAGCGTCAATTGAAGAGTGCACGCACCTGAGCGCGTGTTAGCAAAGCCACTGCCCCCTTACTAATATATATATATCTTTCTCTCTTTTTATTTTTCAATACATGTTGTATGCACACACAAAGCAGCAGCAGGCATGTGAATTATACATATGTGTGCGTGCGTGTGTCTATATGACCTACCCCCCCCCCCCCCCCCCCCCCCCCCCCCCCCCCCCCCCCCCCCCCCCCCCCCCCCCCCCCCCCCCCCCCCCCCCCCCCCCCCCCCCCCCCCCCCCCCCCCCCCCCCCCCCCCCCCCCCCCCCCCCCCCCCCCCCCCCCCCCCCCCCCCCCCCCCCCCCCCCCCCCCCCCCCCCCCCCCCCCCCCCCCCCCCCCCCCCCCCCCCCCCCCCCCCCCCCCCCCCCCCCCCCCCCCCCCCCCCCCCCCCCCCCCCCCCCCCCCCCCCCCCCCCCCCCCCCCCCCCCCCCCCCAACCTCTCACTCTACTATACTGTTTCGAAAAAAAGGAGAATCGAGTGCTCGGCCTCATACTCCCGCGCACGCACGAATATCATGAGAGAAAAAGAGAAAGAGAGTAGAGAATGTATGCTTGGGAGATAAATAAAGAGAGAGCGAGAGAGATAAATAGATGTGCCAGACGTGATTATTGTGAAGTTTTTCCACTAAACTTTTTTCTTTTCTCAAAATTAGATTTTTTCAGTCGCACGACTTGAAAAATTATCGAATTGAAGAGTCTCATATTTTACTTAACATTTTAATTCAAATAGTTTTTGTAATGATCTTTTTAATTTTTTATAATAAGTTTTACTATAGAAAAATCGTGGATTTCCGGATTTTAAATAATACCGTGAAGGACGTAATTTCTGATCACCTAAGAGGTATTTCTGAGCACATATTTACATGTAAAAAAGTAAAAGTATATTTCTTTTTCACACAAACGAAGCATTTCTTATGCTCAATCTACTTTTCCTCATAAATTAAAAAAAGGTTTTTCCTACTAGAATCTTAAAGATTATTATTTATAATAAATAATGATCAGAAATTACGCCCTGATCAGGAACTACGTCCTTTACGGTATGTCGCAGCAACTTCAGTTTGTAATATGGATGTGAAGATCAGGCGTGTACTTTAAAAGTCCATATAGCTTTTACTTTTATTAATTAATTAATTAATTAATAATAATTCAAAATTCATTTAAATATTAGTATTTTCTTAATTATCATTAATTTAAATATACATTTTTTAAAATAAAATATAACTAATTTCCTTGAAATATTTATTTAATTTTTGAAAAACTTTGAGATTGTTAAAATGTGGCTATGGAATGACATCTACAGTACGTTACTACGATATAATTAATGTTATTTAAAATTATTTTAATGAATTTTTTAAATTATAAAGTTTTTAAATTTCTAAGTTTTGAAGATAAATTTTTTCATATATCTATTAAATTATTTGATATAAAGTAAATTTTTAAAATTATCAAAATCAATGAGATATTATTTTAGTAAAAAATAAAAAAAAAATACTAATTTGTAAATAAAAATTTTTTGGTCAGTTTTTAAAGTTATTACGTCAGAGTTATCACTGTAAAATTTAAAGCAGCAAAGTTTTGGTCAAACACTTTGAATAGAGTGAAACTTATTGAAAAAAATTTAATTCTGACTATGTGTTCAATAATATTTAAAGGTATATGTAAGGTTTAAAATATAAATTGTCCACTGTAACTTTTATAGAAAAATTTTATTCTTAAAAAGTGCTAGTTTCTATTAACTAATCGCTTATATATAACTCATAAAAATTCTACTAAAAATCTAATTTTCAAGGACGGGCCAATAAAAATTTCTGGAACATTAATTAAAAAATTTTTATTTTTTGCTTTTCTTAACTAAATTCTAAGATTTGTGAATAATTTATTCGAAAGCTATTAATTTTTGGTCAGTAATTAAAATTTTATGCTCAACATAATGTACAAAATCTAAATTAAATTTTGTATTTTTTAACTAACACGTTTCGTTCAAAAACATAAATAGTTATCTAAAAAGACCATGTGATGAATTTAATTTTTATGAACTTATTTTATTATATGTATTTATACATTTACATATAGAATATAAATATAGTGTAGGTAATGTTTTAAAAAAATTTGTTAATTTGTTTAGTTCAACAAGTAATTCGATAGTTCAATTAATTTTTGTCCTCATTGCTCTATTATTATTGCACTTAAATGTTTTAAAAAAAGTGTTATAATAAAGTTAAATAAAATGAAAAATAGGAAAATGAATGAAGATGATTAATAAAAAAAAGTGAAAAAACATTCTATACCGCCGTTATATTATGCAGGGAAAAAAGTTTGAAAAAAAAGTGGTAACGGTAATATTTTGAAATTGTTGTTCGATCGTAGGTATAGTGGCGATGCAGCATTAAATTCGTACAAGCGAGATAGGAAAATGAGATAATTTCCATTGGTGTAAGTAAGACAGAGGTATAAGTTAAAAAGAGGGGGCGTGTATGCCGTGAATGTAGGAGAGTTTCTCGTTGCCCCCTCTTAAAAAAGAAGGGAAAAGAGAAAGAGACAGAGAGTGAAGTCGAACGTTTAGTCGCGCTCGCTAGTGCCGTCAGTGCGCGCTACGCGATATCGCAAGCTGGTTTGTGTGCTCTGCGTTGTTGAGTACGTTTTATTATTTGTGCTGTGCAATATTATTATATATATAACATTACTTTCCCCTCCTCTTACCTCGTGTATTTTCATATACTAAGTTAAAAAAAAAGTCCAATAATTCGGAAAAAAAAATAGCATTTTTGGGGGGTTATATTATTAAAGCCAGTGTGGAGGAGGAAGAGTACTTGGCGCGCAGTTGGAGCAGAGTTTCATTATTAACAATATCAAACAGCAGAAAAGTGTGGATAGAATTTTTTTTTTAAGCTCTGTGTTATTGCGTCTGAGCAAGAAGAGAGTGTCAGAAATCTTTGAAAACTACTTCGATAGAAAGAATAGAAGAGTCGTGGTGTTTTAGTATTTTAAATAAAAATAAAAAAAAGTTATTTAAAAAAATGCGGATGTAAACAAACAAGAGCCACAAAAGCCTGCCGCTTTCCAAGCGGATGGTGTTTTTTTTTCTCAACAATGCCGTGGATCGATCGTCGTCGTCGTCCGCTGCCGAACTAAGCCAAGAGGCAGGGCGAAAAGATTGTTTTTTTAATAAAAATGGGCCGACTGACGGCGATCTCTCGGCGCATGAACCGAGAGAGCGACTAGTGAATTGTTTAATTTATTTGAATTTCCAGTGAAATGTGCTAGTAGATAAAAGGAGCCTAGAATTTTTCCTTGGTATTCATAAGATATATTCATTATAAAAAACGCGAAGAGAAAATATCTAAGATAAAGAATAAGAAAGAGAAAATTTGAGTGCGTGTGTGCTGTGGTGTGAAGTGAATAATTTGGGGGTTTGGTTGGTTATATTATGGCGTACAAGTTTCGCGAGGAGATCGTGGGAAAGAGGTTCCTTTCGGTCAGTGGTTTCGCGAAGCTGAAGGTGAACAAGATCAGTGAGTGGGGTTGGCGTGCTGGTGTTATAAGAGCTGCCAGCCATCGGGATAATCTCTGTCCGGACCTTCAAGTAAGTTAAATTAAAAAAAAAAACATTATTTTTCAACTAATACAAAACTAGGCGTTTTCCCTATTAACAAACATTACGATCCGAGCTTTCGTTAATTAAACGAGTATTTTTTTAAAGCAGAGTAATAGAAAGTTAGCTTTTCTACAGTTGAATATGAATAACTAAAGTTTTCATGAATCATAAGTAGTTTTTGTTTTTATTTAAAACTTTTGAATATATAGGTTGATTTTAGAAAGTTAGCCCAATAACTTTGAAATTTATATTGTTAACTAAGGGAGTTTAGACAAATCGATATCAGTTCTGTGCTTGATAAAGATTTTCTAACTTTTAAAAATACTAAGAGAAAATTCGAAAGAAAAACGTTTTGTACAGAAAATAACAGCGAAATCAGCTAGTAATCGAATTTCTTATCTAAAAGTGACGTTCGATTCCTCAGAATGTTGTCATTGCTTTCTCAGAATATTCAAAAATAAGCCATAAATTTGAAGATTTACTTCATCCATACAATCATCATAGATATTTTTGTTTATCTTCAACGGACAGAGACTGAAGTCTTATTCATTCAAGTCACAACTTTCTTTTTAATGCTGGCCTTCTACCGTTACTTATTGAAATAACTCCTGGCTTGAAGAAACGTTTAACGTATAGTTTTTTTAAACGATATAATAATTTTATTTTTCAAGCGACACATTTTTAAACTTTTACTTTAGCCTTGGGTAAAGCGTATTTTTATTGAAAAATAATAGTTATTCTTGATATACGTAAGCATAAAATTTTCTTCGTGGCGCATGTTACGCAAGCTAAGACGAAGGATGATCGACAGATATTTTTAAAAATTAATATTTTTGTATCGTGCTTGTATCTTATCTTGCGTACTTTCAAATTCTAAAGTATCCAAAAGAATTTCTCAATGATAATCTGGAAAATAAATGGCTCTTGGGAATAATACATGAAAACTAAACAAACGGAACAAAAGTTTATTTATCAAGTATTGAGTATCAATAAGAAAAACGTTAACTTAAAGCTCAAATTTTAAAATAAACTTACTAATTATTTAAAATCAAAGCGTTCTCAAAGTTTTTTTTCGACTTGGAAAAGTTTAACCCTGAATAACTTCCAGAACAAATGTTTCTGTCTAACGCAACTTTCCAAGTCCTCATTACTTGCCGAAGAACATAAATAAAAAAAAGAAAAAAAAAAGTTATGCTCATCCAATACTAATCGATGTCACGTGCAAGGACATATAGAAGCGCCTCAGCTGTTGAACAAGCCAGCGGAGCAAGTGCACGCCTTTAAAAGACTCGTCCCGTTTGTTCTTCTCCCAAAATTCTTCAGCGAGGGAAAAGAAAAACCAAGAGAACACACATATGCTTCATTTCTTCGTTTATCTCTTTGTTTGAAGTTAAGCTAAACTCGTTTATTCTAAATATACTTGAACGATTGTAGGAAAATTTTTTTTAAATTTCCTTAGTAAGTTCGTTTTCAGATTTATCGTGCATTTCGACTTGTCGTTCGGTAAGATAATAGAGATTAAATAAATGTATAAATTAAGTCTTTAGAAATATTAAAATTTATTTTTTTAAATAAAATACCACTAAATAATTCATTAATTTCAGTCTTTTTATCATAAAAGTTTGTTTTCATAGCAAATATAATAATTAAATTTTTAAAAATACTTATAAATTATTGATTTACTGTTATTATTAAAGACAGCAATTGTAATATAAATAAAAATTTATAAAATTAATTTTTCTATTTTCATTATTTTTAAATAAAATCTAGTTTTTTCAATATCAAACTTTTCAAAGTTTACTTTTAAAAAAGTTTTAATTTTTCTAGACTTTAATTTTCAACTCGAATAATTTTTTAATACTTTTTAAAATTAATTAATCATGATATTAAGAATTCGATAAAAATTTTGATATTGTTAGATAAAGAAACTGAAAGTTGATTTAACAACATGTCTTATCCATTACGAGTTTGAAAAAGTTCTCTCTGTGAGCATTGAAGCTACATCGATACGACATTTTTATATTAAATTATTCAAGAGCGCGCGTCTGTAGCGTGAGCCTTAATTACATCTGCCAAATGAATCGTGCCAAAAACTACAGATATTCTATAATTAAAATCAAATAAGGTTATTCTCTTAAATAACTAAACTTATTTAGTTTTTTAATTCGACTATTTTTGTATTATAATTATTCAATTTTCATAAAATATACACTTGCAAATTTAAAAGTCTTGTATCTCATAAACTTAGTTTATTAATGCTACTTATATTTCTCATATAATTTGATAATTTTAAATTCTAAAGCAACGTGCTATTTCACAGCGAAATGCAGTTTTAAACAGTTTTTCTAAATATTAATATAACCCTTTCGCAATGTAAATGAACCTTCGTAAATGTTCTAATGTAGCTAAACAGTCGATACAGAAAGATTGGACCAGTATAGTAGAGTGGTAGAGTAGCAGGCGAAATGAAAATGTTAAAAAGAGATGGGGAGTTAGAAGGCTTGTAAGGAAAAAAAAATAGCAATTAGTGTCGCAAGGGAAAAGTAAAACGTGGGCCTCGTTACACTGGTCGAGCATCGTCTATATGCAGTTATTGCATAAGTCAACTGCTGCCTGCTGCTGCTGCTGTTGAGCTTACTTTTACGTTTTTATATACCTTACGTATACGTGTGTTTGTTGAATGTTAAACAGGGACTGTTGTTAATGATTGGTTGTTAAGGTTTTCTTTTGGTGTGCAGTTAGGTTAGCTTGTAAAAGGGAGCTACTTGGAATAAAAGCCAGTTTTTAGTCTGGGTCAAAGTCAGGTTATGCTCTTACTGAACAATTCAGCTCAATATTTAGCTTTTATTTTATCATTCATATAATGATAAATGCAATAAATAATGATTAATAATTACTTATTCTTCATTTTCACTAACAGTCAATTCTGTTTTTTATACTTACTAAAATTAACACAAGTGAATTGACACTCGAGGCGAAGCCGAGGGTGGAAAACTCGTGCTATGGGTTGGCCATTTTACCTTCCGTGGTGCATATACGATTTTTTCAACTGTGGGGCTAATATTAGCACTTTTCGTTTTCCATGCCGTGAGCAAAAGTGGTATTTTTAGCCCACTGTTAAAAAAATCTATTTTCTTAAACATTAATAAGCAACGATTAAACTGGTTTTAGAAAAATCGTTACAGTGCTAATGTTAACTAGTCTCAATCGGATAAAAAAGTAAAATCAAACATTTTCGAGGTCATTTGCAAAATATTTAAAATCTTACGTCAGCAAAAATATTATTTTAAGATAAATAGAAATTTTATAAGATTTTTTCTATATGTTTATATAAACACACATATAGTTATTACGTTTTTTTGCGATAAAATCTTCAGTAATGAAAATCGAATTTTTGAATAAAATAATACTTAAAGAGAAGATGATTAAAATGTAGCGTAGTAAAACGCAGTAATTAAATATTCCTTAAATTAACATTTAACGCCAGCTTCAAATCGGTTAATCTTATATCTAAATTTAATCTTCAAGAAGAAGTTTTTATGTGTAGAAAAAATTTTCCGCTTTCTCATCTTTTATATTTGGTTTTTTATTTACCGGTGTTGCGTGTTTTGTTTTTTCTTGTCTAAACTTTTTTTTTTGCTATTTTATTGCAAACGGTGAGAATGCTAGGTCAGAACTATTTAAGTTTTCGAGGACAGGTGCGGTTTTGAGTATTATAGGCGCTCTTGTTGAATTCGTGAGAGACGTAATGGCTTACCTAAGACGCTGCTGAGTCCCCTACTGAGAATATTTTTCGTTTGTATTTTTGGTTGACATCGAGAGTCAATTGAAGATATGTTAAAAAAAAAGTAAGAAAAAAACATGCGGGTGCTGTTCGTTTTATTTTAACAAAGGAAAGAGCCAATAATTTTAGTTATTTTTGTTAAAGTCTACACCGAATGATAGTTTTTTCAATTATTTATCCAATAAATTAGTACTATTTTAATATTGTAAATTATTCATACTACGGTAGAAATTTAAAATATTTCCAGAGTTTTTTTTTAAAGAAATTTTTTCACAAAACGTATTAATAGAAAATAAAACCCTAAATAAGTTAAGTTAAAACATTACATTTTTTGTAATTTTTTAAAAATTAAAGCATTTTAATAAATATTTAAACTGGTTTTCTCAGATACTTTTTTGAATATTTTTGTTGATTTTCATAATTTATAATATCAAACAGTTTTTATTGGAATTGAATTATTTATTGGACATGACACAAAATGTGCCATAATATACTTTTATTAAAATTTCTAATATTTCTATTAACTTCAAATATTTTTATAGATTCCGTGTAAAAAAGTATATAAAATGAGTCTTTATGGAACAAATAAAAATTTTTCAGTGCACGAACATAAATTTGATTTTAAAGCAAAAGTTAATTAAACTAATTCAGTGTAATTGTATATGCCAAAGCTGGTAAATATTAAATATCATAAAAATTAAAATTTATTAAAGCGTGAAATGTCTTAAAAATCATCAGAACTGGTGCAATTATTGCTATAATAAAAATAATTGACTTAAAAAATAAATTAGACGAAGAAAAGTTTTTCGAAAATCCGTTAATTTAATTTTTAAAAAGCTAGAGTATTGGCAGCGATTTTAAATCTGTTATACTTTTTTTCATCTTTGGTTTTTTCGTTTAATGGAAGAATTCATTTTTTGTTAAAAGTTAATGAAAAAAAAACATAAGTTAAATATTGTTTATTTTTAATAAAAATTATGTGACCAAAAATGTATTGAACTATGATTTTATGAATATTCAATGATTAAATTTAACAATTAGAAAGATAAATTCCTAAAACTTGTAAACGTGAGATTGTTCTAATTTCTTAATAAAAAAATGAAAAAAAAAATGAATAGCACAATAATCCTGCAGAACTCGTATCTACATTAAACTCGTTCGCGTCGACACCGTTAATCGTGAAGCTCTTGCGCGCGTCTTTTGACCGATTTCGACATAAGCTCCCTCTCCCCTCTTACTTCTTTTCTCTCCGTGTAATTACCTGTGTGGCTTGTGCGCACAAACGCGCTTGTGTGTAACGCGAACGCGGCGTAACGGTGCACCTAAGCCGTTTCTTTTTTACTTTTCTCCTTCTTTGTCGGTCGCTTCGTTCCTTTTTTCCATTTCACCAATCGAAATGTAGAAAAAAATTTAATTTTTTCATTTCATACATTGGCAATATTATATAAGCTCAAATTCAAACTCTCAGCAGATAAACAAATATAATAACATACAATGATAGATTCTAATATAACTAGAATGTTGGGTTTTTGCATATTCCCATCAACTTAAAAAAAATATCGTATTTAAAAATTGATAAAAGAAATTTTGTTGAAAAAGTAGGGCTAATTTAATTAATATAAACAGAAATATATTGAACCTCGTGGAGAAAGTTTCTATAAAAAGAAAGTAATTTGAACCTACAATGTTAAGTAAAAAACTATTATGTTTTAAGTATATAACTCTCGAAGCAAGTCCAAATTTTCTTTAATTAATCAATATTTAAAATGTTGAAGAAAATTGAAAAATAAATATTTATTTTTTTATCAAAAACGAAATGAGCTGAAAATAATGTGCATTAAAAATCAGACACATGCGCAGAAGCAATTTAATTGGTGTTTATATACCAGTTTGAAAAATGGTTGCCGTGCATACATATACAGAATAACATTAAGTATATATAAGGATATTTTCAATGGCAAATGACAAACGCATGATTCATTAGCTCGTGTGTGTGAAAAATTGCAACGGAAGCTTTTAAGAGCTCATTAAAAGAGGTTATATGGAAAGCTCATTTCGTTTTAATGAAAATCAGGCGTAAGTTAAGAATTTCATACTGATTGGATAGTCCTTTTTTTGGACGATGCTTTATTCTGTTCTTTTTTTAATAAATTTCGATGTAAAGTATGACGTCTCATCAATTTCATAGTGTCACTGAAAAAGTTCGAATAACAATTGTAAAATGTCAAATAAAAATTCTAAAAGGTTAAAGTAAAGTAGTTTAAAATATCTTCAGTTGTTTAGTTATAGATTAAAGTAATTTTTCAATTAAGATCAATTTTTTGAAAATATAAATTATAAATCTATGTAAAATTTGCATAAGGAAGGTTTCTTACATTGCAAGTAACATTAGTATTTTTAAATTTTAGTACCTTCTATTTGTATTGTATAAATTTTTTTCCGAATTTCATTGAAAATTATTAAAAAAAACGAATTGCATTATTACTTTTTTAATTTCCTTATTGATTAGTAGCTGATTGTTTGAGAAATCAATAACTTCACGAGCAGCCAATTTTCAAATCGAAGCTATAATAAAATATATATTTCAAGTTGAAAAATGGTTCTTCTTTAATTTTCGGTTGTAAAAAATATAGCTTACTGTTGTTATCTATTAAGAAAATGCTTATAATTTTTTGTCTGTTGATAGTGAAATGAAAAAAATATCTACTTCCTTCTTATATCAAAGGTATAAATTTAAAACTAGCTCAGTAGCTGTATTTTTTTATTTTTAGTCTTGTAGCTATTGTATGATGTACTAAAAATAGCAGATAAAGTCATTTTTCTTTTCTATGATAACCCATTTAATCTAAATCATTATTAAGGTCATCCTGAGGTCATTAACATTGTCTCTAGGAAAAAACCATTGGACTTGACAGTCGATATAAACTTGAATCTTTAAAAATATATCATGAAATTTTTCTAGAGCAGTTTACATTTATAAACTTTCATGAAAGATTTGAAAATCAAATTAACTGTGCTATGTTAAAATATAATTGTTTAAAAGTAACCAATAATAATAGCGATAATTACAATAATCGCATTAATAATTGCGATGCAAATGGGTTTTTGTTTGAAAAATTTACAGTCTATAATTTTCTTCACTTCCTTGTGCTTGGCTCTTGTAAGGCAATGTTACTTTATTTTTGTAATCTTTTAATTTCCTATATCGTGTATTATTTGAATTTTTCTAATTAGAAAAATCAGGGAAAAAACTACATAAATAATTAAAAATATCGCGGAAAAACGACTTCATCAATTTAAAACATAAAATGTTTCTAATTTTGAAAAATCGTGGAAAAATTGTTTCATTAACTTAATGCCTGTATTTTGTGCGACGTTTTGGTGATCATTATAGCAATCAAAACTAATTGAGACAATTAAAAAGTTAATATTTTTAAAAATTAATAATTTTTGCCAAATTCATAAGTTATAAAAATAGCAAATAAACTTCGACAAGATTAATGATAAGTAAATATTATAAAATAAAAAATGTCTTTTTCTTTAAGCTTACGTAAATGTGCATATAAATACAATATTACTTTACGTTCTTCATTCTTCTATACTCTTTGAATGTATAATTGACCTGAATCTTAGCCGAAAATCTTAAAGTCTTCTCTCTTTTTTTTAAAAGTAATACTATAAAAGAGACTCTAAAAAAGACTGAACGAGTACATCGTGGCCTCTCAAACACGAGGCATATAAGTAGGCAGACACACACAAGGCAGTTACTTTCACTCGACCGGAAAATTCTTTCGAGAGTTTGCAATGCACGAACGTATAAGAGAGAGCTTTCGCAGAGACTTGGAAGTTAATATTCAAAGGAACAGAATTATTTTAATATTATACTTCTTTTATTTTATTTTACTTTTTTACAGTAAAAAATTAAATTATGTTTTTCTCTATAATTATAAAAATTTAGTTAAAACAAAAAGTATATTATTATGTAAACTAGAATTTAAGGATTTAATTATGTGCAGAAACATTTTGTACTTATACTTAAAACAAGACGAAAATTTAAAGTCTACTTGTTGCTTTGAAGGGTCAGCAATAAGTAGTATTTACGATACTTAAAAACATTTAAAAAGAAAATTTTAGAAGTTCCTCACTAATGGAACATTTTAAAGATAAAAATCTGATCGAATGATTGATTTATTTAAAAATTTAAACTTATTGTTTTATATTTAAAAAAATTTAAATTATATATCGTGAATCATAGACTTACAAATCAATGATTGTTATTATTATATTTAATAATTAATCGAGTAACAAAGTGCAAATATTTATCAATAAATTTAGCGAAAAGATATGTTGAACATATTACGCATTCGACCTTCAAAACTGAATACATTATTTTGTGCATAACTTGCCTGTTAAACTTAAAATCTTATGATCGTCTTGAAGTTAAATCAGAAAACTTAAATTGTTTAGGAAAGGCTCGAAGAGACAAACTTTTCTGACTATGGCGCTAGTTCCGTGTCGTCGATAATTGGAAAATTACATAAAACGTCACATAATTACGTAAGCAATAGAGAGAGAGAGAGAGAGAAAAAGAGAGAGACCGCAGGATGTTCCGCATGATAATTTCAAGGACGCTAGAGCTGAAGGTCGTCAGCGACAAGAAGCGTGCGCGAGCCTCGCGACTTTTTCATCACTACGAACCTCACATATGCTTTATAGCATAATAATGTTTTTGACTTTACAATTATTCGTTTGCTCTAATTTTTCGATAAGAAATCAATCAATTTTTATTTTATTACTATTTTTAAAATAGTCTATTCATATTGTCAGAATTCAAGAATTTATACAATGTTATTTCTTATCAATTATTAATCAATTATTAATTTGTCCTATAATGTTGCAAATAATAAATTACTCCACATTGTACCACAAAAAATTGACATTATTATACATCATTTCCTGATTCATCAGTTCTTCTTTAGCCTAAATTTAGCTCAATTGTTACTGGCATATTTTTTTTCCTAATTTATATACTTTTATGGTTGTTTCATCAAAGTACTTTAGTAAAATATTATTTATTTGAAAATCATTATGAAAATAAAGTTGTTTAATTTTTGCACGACAAACACCTGTACGACACGATTGTGAAATAATTTTAAACAGCAAGCAAATACTATGCTTTCAATGATATTTTAAAAAAAATAAATGTACTTAATTATATAAAGTTGTCTTGTAAAATTGTTATTTTATTTCATCATTAACAACAAAATTAGACTGTTGTAACGATTTCTGCGTATTATTTATTAAATTCTTTGAGTAATTAAATTATACATAGCAAACATTTGGACAGAGTAAATATGGCTATGCAATTACTACTGCTTATTCTTAGTTGTAAATGAGTTTTTAAATAGTATATTTTTCACCTAGGGAGCAAAAGTAAAGAATGTCTTAAATAGTATGTAAATTAACAAACATACGATTTAAGGCATTCTTTATTTGCTCCCATGCTGAAAATACGATTTTTTTCAACACCGGTACGAAAATACTACATTCCTTTTTCGACGCTAGGAAAAAATGTGGTACTTTCGGGCCAGGTGTTGAAAAAAAAATCATTTCTTTAACCAAAAAACCATTTCTCAGAGTTTTAGAAAAATCCAGAATCATGTACACTTGCTTTGCGAAAATAATTTTCTTGATTAAATTATAAATACACATTCAACAAAATTTAATTTAATAATTCATCATTATTTTATAAAAATGCAACAATGGAAAATCATTACAAACTAAATTTATTAGTATTTATTTTGAAATACATTTATCATTAACAATATGTTCATGCAATTTATTTAAAATATATTAAAATAATTAACTTAAACTTTCAATCAATTATCATGTTGTTTTATTTTTTAATCTGGATTACGTTATAACGGAAATTCTTCTTACATCAGAAGTTAAAGATTGTCTAAAATAATTAATTAATTATTGATTTAGAAAGCATTTAATTTAACCTCAAATTATGTAATATTTATTAGGTTGCTTTATTTATACAAAAAAAGGAAACATGTTTTATTTGCAATGCTCAAAATGTACTTAAATAAAATAATATATATCTATTTACTATTAAATTTATTTATTCTCTGTTAAAATATTAACATAAGGCATAGGTTTTTCTGTCTCTTCCGCTTTAACGCGCATGCGCATGTAGTAAACGCACACTAAAGCGTGCGCAATATATAAACTCACGGTAATGTGCATAACCTATAATTAATTGTATTAGAGTTAATTTTATTAAAAATATAATTATTTAATTTCAATTAGATTATTGATAAGAAAATTATTAAGGAAATATTGTTGAACTACCCTGGTAGAAAATGAAACGCTTTTTCTACCATTTTATGGCCATTTCTTTAAAGTGAAGAGCAGAAAATGGGAATGTTTTATGGCCATTATTTGAACTAATATGAAACGTTTTTTTCAACCTTCATCGTGCTAAAAAATGCTAATAAAATGTTGAGTCTGATCCACTATTATTTGAATATAGATAGTTAACAGTAGAGTCTATCAAATTGTGCTCTAATGGATTACTATTAAGAATCATTTAAGGTTTTTTCTTGAAAGTTATCATTAATCATTAATAGAATCACTTTTGTTAACATATTCGCGCGTATATTTTGAATTGTGATCGGATTGTTAGAGGTTATTTTTAAACGATTAATAAAATTTTCCATTTATTATTTTAAAAAACGATATTTTTATACTCGTTTCGTACTGCGTTTCATATTTTTATTTTAATAAAATTTAATATTATTTTTATTTTTATAAATTCCAATAAAAATAAACATTGACGAAGGAATGTGAATAAATACTAATCTATATTTTCTCGCCACGTGGCAAAAGTGAGGTTATAATTTTACCTATGATCTGAAAAATTAAGGACTCATTACTAAAAAGTTATATAACTAGTCAAAAAAAGTTGTCCACAGTTTACCTAATTTTTAGATAGCTCCCTGGTGGAAATTGAAACGTTTTTTTTACCATTTTTTGGCCAGTAGAAATGAAAACGCTTTTTTTAACATTTATTGGCCATTTATTTGGCATTTTTATTACTAATAACCTCAAATTTTTATACACACCATTTTTAATGCTCACATTTCTACCAGGGCTGTTACTGATTTTTTCTCTCTGTTTACTTAAAATGCGTATTTTTTTGGCTAAATACAAAAATTTTGAATAACATTTTTATATTAGCATTTTTTGCCTATAAGATGCTAACCAATATACCAAAAAATTTGAGCTCTGCAGATTCAGCAAAAAATTGCCATTTATCCGCCAATATTGACATGACAAAATATTACTATTGACAATGGTCATAAATTGTTGTTTACACCATTTTTAATGTTCAAATTTCTACCAGGGTATTGTTAAGGTAAATAAATACTTTATTTATTAAATGATATTGTAACTATTAGAATATCAATAACTTCGTAAACAGATGTATACTTAATCAAATGAAATATAAGAATTCTAACTGTTATAATGCCAAGTTAACAAGAACATAACTCTGTTCTCGGTAAAGACATAGTAAGTAGACATTTTATCTGTAAATATAAACAGCGAAGTACGTATCAATCATTTGTTGCGCAACTTATTTTATACATTTCCTTAAAAATAATTTTTTCCAATCTTTTCTCTCGAGCCCAATATAATTCGAGGAGTTTGAATAAAAAAAAAAGTTGAAGGAGGGATCCATATAGAAAGAAGAACCTTGAAGTTCCGGTTAAGAAGGAATCAAGAAGCGTTCCTCTTCGATAGCAACAGTGATTCACAGTGTGTGCGCGCTTGAGAGAGAATCAAGGTCAGAAACCGGAACTCCTCTCTCTCTTCTTTATCTCTGTCTCTGTCTTCCTCTCACTTGACTTATACAGGCATAGGCCGAAGCGGTGAATCGACCGACTTTGATGCAGGACTTGAAAAAAAAAATTTCAAATTTTACTTATCCTACCGTTTATTTTTAATCAATTTTAGTTATTGGCTTCTAATCATTGTTAACATTGAAAATTCCTTTATTTAACATAATACCCAAAAAAACATAAAGTTCATCAATATATAAATGAAAAACGAGTTCCAATGATTCAATAGATCTCTAATTTGTAATATTTGAATCAAATTAAATTTTATAGTCATTAATAGAAGCTTATGATTAATAACTATATTTGCACTTGAAACTTCTTATGAATGATTAAATGTTAAAATTTATTTTTATAATTTAGCTCATGCTGAAAATCATTCAAATTTGTAGATTCTGTCTTAAAAACTGAATTAATTTAATAATTTTTAGTTGAGTTGGTATATTTAGTTTTTATACATAAATTTGTGTGACAATTCAATAGAAATGATAATATTGGTGATATGTATCGTGAACTGGTTTTAATGTCGTAGTCCAGAAATAAATTGTAGTTAAAATCTTGAAATTCGATATCATTTGGATTAATAATAAAATTTGTTCATTCTTTTTTAAAGTGAAATCTCTATTTGAGCTTTCAAATAAAGTAGTGACATCCAAAAAGATCCAACTGCTTCGAGTTTCTGTGAAAATTGGTAAATTAATAAAATAATGCTTTTTTCACATATTTTTCAACATTTTCCAAGTTTCAATAAAAACCAAAATGCAATAAAGTATTTTACATGTCGGATTTATATCATCAAAAAAGTAAATAACTTTTGGAAAATTTGGGCAAAATGACAAATAGACAGTTTGCTTTCTTCTATCACAGTTCTCAATGCTTTATATTAAAATTATTCCATTTAACGATATGACTTGAACTCAAAGGTTTTAATTCAAAAGAATATTAATTTCGCAATGAAAAAGGATTTTTCTAAATCAAGTAACTTTTTCATAAATGTATCATATTGTTCTAAATAAAAATGATTATAAGTCAGAAATTTTTTTCAAAACTTAAGTTGTATCCTTATTTTTTTTTTATTTTTAATATTAATATTTTATATAAATAGAAAGTTCTCAGGTTGCCCAAAACGAATGCTGAATAAAACATTGTGGTGTGCCTTCGTTTGGTTTCACAAAAACATGTCGCCACATCGCAACAATAACCCATTGTTTTATGACAATGAACCATTATTTAAATAATCTCACTAATTATAATAAATGGTATTACTTTTAAATCTGCTGTGACGATTTAGCTGCACTTTTTTATGAGCTTAATGTTATGAGCAAAAATCTATCTGAAAATATAAATTTTTTGATTCAATCGTCTGTAAGAAAAAATTTAAACTAAAACAAATAAAATTGCTCGTCATTGAGTGTCTCTACGTGATTAAAAAAATTACGCACACTATTTAGTTTTCTTAAAATTAAAACTAATATTACGAGCAAATGCTCAAATTTTGCGCTATCAGATATATTAATATCTAACAATTTAAAATAAATAAATAATTAATATAAAAATTTAAAAAAGCTCACATTTTTTGAAATTTTTTATACACAAAACTTGTGACATACATAAATAAAAAAGAAATATTTCAATGGACAATTTCTATATAAAAAACATTATAGCTAATTTTAAAAGTTTATTTTTGTTATGTTCTTCTTCGTGTTAAAAACTTTTATAAAATTTGGTATGAATTGTTAACTTAAATATAATTTTTTCTATGTCTTATTTATGATCTTGAGTTTAAAATTTTAAAGAAGCAAATAGCGTTTCATCCGTTTTATTATAAGCTCCTAAGTAAAAATAAACTCACGACAAACATTGTGGTTCTGTACAGCACTTCAAGATCCTGATCCACTCCTTGTATGGCTTACATATGTTCAGATATGAATGCTGTAATGTTTACGATCTTATTTTCTTTTCGTTTTCTTGGATGTTTAATGTTTTCAATACGAAACATTTAAGAGTTTAATTTTTCTAAATAACGGTCAAAGTTTTTTCCTTTTCCTTTTTGATTTTTTATATTATTTTAATATTGCAGAGGTGAAATTTTGAAAGGTGTGTGATATGACATAATTGGAAAGAATCCAAGTATAGCTAAAATTAAAAAGAATTCGTTTGATTATAAAAAAAAATTGCAAAAATTCATGCTTTCCTTTCCTCAAGGAAGACACTTGGAAAGGCTTTTTAAATCGAAATGAGAGAAAGAGAAAGAAGAGCTCGAAGAAGCGAACGCTTCTCTCCATTGCTTTTTCCATGAAAGCAAAGAGCGAGAATGTTGACTGCACCTGTCCCCGCGCGCGCGCTCGCATGTGTAAGTCCCCCGTCCGGCTATGAAGACCGTTAGGATTGGGAGCTTTGCTTCTTGCTTTGTCCCTCTTGCTGCTCTCTTTGCCGCACGGAGAGAGCCATTTAAGGTCCCCGGGAGAGTCACCTCTCGTCATGTCGATCACAAACTCTTGATAGGACCCAATTAAACTTCTTTTATCAAAGAACTTTTTTTTTCGAAAACATTTAAAATAGCTTTTGAGAAATCATCCGAAACTTTTGAACAGGTCTATCTTTTACTTAAATCATCAATAAACTAACACATTCACTTTCTTTAAAATTTCTATGGGTTTTATGTAGCAAAGTAATATTTACGGTTATTGATCGGACGTTTAAAGAAATATTGTCAAGTTTCAAAAGTGACATTTATACTTTGAATTATTGAAATTATAATCGACATTTTAATAAACCCAAACAGATAGATATTGAATAAATTGCAGTTACCTGACTTATAAATAGCATTGCATCGATTAAATTTTCTAAAAAGGACTGGGTTACTTATACATGAAAAGTTTTATATTTTGTTTCTATTTAAAATTAAAATTTCGTTTTTTTTTTAAATTGGTCGAAAATTTTAGTTTTCACAGATGTTTAAAAAAATTTTTTCATACCCAAAGTAAATTTAGAAAGAGATTTGCATTGTGTTTTCAGAGAGCATTTGCTAATGATTCTGGGCCTCCTTTTTTCTTTGTAGCTACTCTTGCTAAATCTAAATTCTTATTTATCAACCTTTTTGTATTCTTCACGTGAAAATCAGAAATTTTTAAATTTTAATGGGACAAATTTTTTTAATGCTGTTATAAATATTTCAAAGATTCAAAGAAGTTTCTAACTTTCTTTTTTTTATTTTAAATGTTTAAAGTTTAAGAATAAATCTTTTTCAATTCGGCACATTCCATACATCCAGCTCATTAATTTAATTATGCGCTATGCTGGATTTATTATTATTTTCAGATATTCATTTAAATTTAAAATCTAGACTGTTTCATATATCATAACTTTTAATTTATCATTATAGCAACTATTTCTCGCTTGCTAACCTAAGTTTTATTTGGTATCAAAAGTATCCTGTTGGAAATATGCTTATTAAAAAATTGCTTGTTTTTTCAAAAACTACTTACTGCAGGCAGAACTAATGAGATAACCAAATATCGTATAATAAAAGAAGTATTATCTTTGATTAGACTAAGTTTTTTTCATCATTTCGTCTTCAAGAAACTACATACTAAGAAAAGTTGAAACAGAAAATAAAATTTTTAATGTAAAAAGCAAAATCTTACATTTTGTCTTTAACGTAACATAATTTCTTATAATACTTACATAAACAATCCCGCATTTATCTCATTTCGATAAGTATTTTTTTTTAATTGCAACAGACTTTCCTTTTTGATTTTCATAAAAATAGAAATTCGATTTCTCTAATGAAAATAAGAGTCTCAAATAGCTTTTAAAGAAATTGAAAGATAGTTATTTTTACGGTATGATTTAAAAAAATAAAAGATCCAAGTGCTTCTATTTTAATGTCTCATCGATTTGTGTTAAGTTTTTTTGCAATAGCATAAAAGGTAAAACTCTTGTACGTATTTTGAAATTTAGCCTTGCCTGCAATTTCAAGTAACAACAATTCTGACATTATATTCTTATTAAATAATACGAATCTTTGACTGAAGATGGTGACGTCAATAATAACGTCAGTTTATGATTAAACATTAGATTGAAGAAATTCTGCTCCACTTCCGGTCATTATTAATCATTTTTGTCACTTGCAATCCACTTGCGCTAATTTTGACTTCTCGAATTGTCTATACTTTCGGCCACTTCCGCTCTGCTCTCCCATAAATTTATCAATAAAAAGGATAATGAAAAACTTTTTCGTAGATCGCTCAAAAATGTAAACGGATCTTACCGGGACTCATACCCTATTTGATGTTTTATAATTGTTAATTTTTCAATAATAAGAAAAATTTAATCTTTTTTAATTTTTTATTCACGTTTATACGCTAAGGAATACTCGATAAGAAACGTGTAACTCTTCCGAATAACCGTAAGCCGTTCGAAATCGCTTGAATTCCAGTGTTTTGTCTTTTTTTCTTTTTTTTTAAATAAAAAAAACGTATTCACGTTGTATTTTTCCATTGCAAAAGTCTAATTATAATGACAATTATAAATAAAATTATTCTTTTGAAAAGGTTTAGTTTAATAATTATGAATAAACTGAGATTATTTTATAAAATATTAAATCACATATTCGAAATCTATATGTTCTTTTATTGAAGCGAATAATTAAACGCATAAATATAACTGAATATAATAAAATAAAATTTTTATTAGATAGATATAAAGTATTTTGTTGAACTCGAATAAAAAAGTGGCAAATAAATATAAATTTATGTCTTTAAAAATTAATAATTGTATAAAATTAAAGAATTCCAGTGTTTTCTGTATGTTTAAAAAATGGGAAACCCTGTAAACGACAACCCCTTGGAACTTTGAACTTATATATAAACTGAATTTCTCACCCAAGTCTAACTTATATATGTGTCTGTGTGTGGGTATAAGAAGAGAGTGGATTTCGACAATCTTTCTCTTTCTCTGGCTTTCTCTCTCTTACTCTCATGTACTATAAGCGAGGCCGCTCTCTCAAGCTCGTCGGTCGTCGACCCAGTCGCGCGCACGCCGAGTCCTACTTTTACGGGACTTTGCCTGTATGTATATGCCTCGCCGAGCGGTTCTCTTGCTCTCTTATTCTTTCTCTCCCTCGTTCCATCTATCTTTCCTTCTCTCTCTCTCTCTCTATCTTTCTTGTATTCCCCACCACAAAACTGCTGACTTTTTTCCCCTCGGCGTATACACGCGTGCGGTTGGTCTCTTCGTGTGAGGAAGAGACCGCTTTTGGAATTTCAGAACTTTTTTTTTACGAACCATTAGGTTAGAGAGGTTATTTTTACTATTACAATTATCTACAACTTTAAAGAAATGCATTAATTATTTTAGAATTTATTTAAAACTCATGGAAAAATACTAAATTTTTTATTTTATTATTTCGGGAACAAAGTTCACATTAAAATAAAAATATTTGAAAAATCAAAAAATTTTAAATACTTTTATTAATAAATACGTTTGATAGTTATAAACTTAAAATTCAATACGATATAGTAAATGGAAGTACTTGTTTTGAATTTAATAAAAGTTTTCTTCTCTACATAAAAAAAGCTAATTATAATTATCAAAAATTTAATATTAAATTTGCCTCTATATACATTTAGAAAATTTGAAATACAATATTTTAGAAGTTTATGCTAGTTAACTTCTTTGTAACACAATAAAAAAATAATTGAAATTTTAAAAAACCACTGAAAATTGAATTTCTTTTGAAGTACACTTTAATTTTTACTTTCCCTTCTTAAAAAAATGATGAGCCGCCATGTTGAAACATCTAAAGATCGAATCCTGATTGGTCGATATAGAATAGGCGTCAAAAATTAAATTTTAAAGGGTTTAAATTTTTTAAATAAATAAAAATCAATTTCTAGGCATTGTTTTTTAAATATAATAGAAGTAACTCAATTAAAATAGAATAAGAATATTTTATTTTAAACCAAGCAATATTATTTATGTATATAACCAATGTATAGTTCAATGATAAAATATATAATTATGAGCACAAGCAAGGTGATTACCTTTTATTTAAAAATTCCAGTAAAATTGTAAAGACATCAAATAATTTAACAATTCAGATAAGTAATTTATTCCTTTATTGCATAAGTATTGCTTAATGCAGGTACAATATGTATATATTTTTAATTGTTTTTCATTTAAAAATAAGTATAGTAATAGCAATTAATAAAGGTTTGAGATTATGAAAGTTTTATTATTCTATATTTCTATTACTCAGATTAAAAGTCATCAAAGTACCAAAAAAAGTAATATATTTAAGAAATGTTTTAAAGATAAATTTATGTGCACATTTTAGTAAATAAAATAAGGTTAGAATAAATCAAGATCAAAATTTACTGATAATGGATGATACAATTGACGAACAAACTGTATGTCTATTTTTAATGAAAATTTAAATAATATAGGGGAGAGTGGGGCGAATTTCCAGATGGGGTAACTTTAAGAATGCTTAATAATCTCACAAATAAATCCCTGGTAGAAATGATTCCATTTAATGGCTAGTTAATCCCTAGTAAAAATGGATTTAATGCTATTTCTTGGCTTATAACCATTTTAAATGGGTAAATTTCTACCAGGGATGTAATAGATATATTTATTATTACCCATAATGCGGTTATGAAGTAGCTAAGTAAAGTCATTTATTTAATAGTCATTAAATATATAAAGATGAAAAAGATGCTTTTATAATTTTAAATAATGAGGGATTTTTAAACTCTTATTACCAATAATAGTACCCTGGTAGAAATTTACCCATTTAAAATGGTTATAAGCCAAGAAATAGCATTAAATCCATTTTTACTAGGGATTAACTAACCATTAAATGGAATCATTTCTACCAGGGATTTAAAAATTTAATTGGTTGTAATATTTAATTTTATTTAATCCTATCCAAACTAAAGGTGTAACGCATATAATAATTTGTTAAAACAATTTTATATGAACGAGTTGAAACAAAATTTAATGCAAAAGTAAAAAATAAAATGTTTCAAGCATCACTGTATACGATACATATGCTTTGTTCACAAACACATTGACGATCTCCGTCGCTAATTAGCATCGTAATGATAGCATGAATACAGTGACGTTAAATAAATAAAAAAATTACGTAATAATAATCTAGATTTTAGAAAAAAAATATGAAAAATCTATTTTCATAAATAAATGTTGAATTTATGTGAATTTATTTTAATGATAATGCACTGATGCCAAATAAAAAAAAATAGTGTTCATTGCCAAATATAATATAATATGTCAAATAATTAGAAAAAATTAATAAGAATTTAATAAAAATTTTAAAGAAAGTAATGATAATAAATGTACCGTTTAATTTAAGTTCTTGAATATATCCTCACGGTAATTCTATATTTGCAATATATAATTATAAAACATTACAGATCTGTTTATCATTCTGCATAATTTACATTTCGCATTGATCTTATTCAATATTGAATATTAAAATCTAAATTTATTTAAAAAGAGCAGGTGAGTATAAGTCGGTAGAACGTTGGATTCGTAATCTCGGTGTTTTGAGTTCGAGTCCCGCTCTCGGCAGTGATGCAAGCACCACTGTACGTTACATGTGCTTTCTTCACAAACACACTTACGAGCTCCGTCGCTGATTAGCATAGCAAAAATAGCATAGCATAAATATAGCGACGTTAAAAAAATTAACTTAATAGAATAATTAAAAATAAATAATTATTTTTTTTTATAATATTTAACTGACCAATTATAAAAATAAAATACAGTATTTTTTAAAATCATTGAGATGTATATTAAATATCAAATTTTATAAAACAATTATAATATATTTAATCACTTATTTTTACATAGAATTAGAAAAAAATATTGAACAAATTATCATTTTACATGATTATTACATACAATGCCTTAATGCATAAATTTGTATTTTTATAAACTATGTTTTTAATGTATTTTAATGCTAATGATCTGAAGAAAAATCAATTTGTCAATTTTTCACTAGTAGATCATTAAATTAATACTGATGTAATATCAAAATATTACACCTAAATAAATATTTTAAACAATGTATAAAAAGAAAACCACTTATTTTGTCCAGCTGACTTTAGGAATATCAAAGTGCTCTGTTAAACTATCTAAATGACGATTAAATTCCTCCACTCTTTGTTTATGCGTTTTCGATGCTTTCTGTTTTATCCGTTCATTTTGCTGAAAAAAAAATAAATAAATGTTAATAATTTAATAAAATTTTAAATTCTAAATATAAAATTTTAAACATAAACTATAATTACTGTTTTTTCTTTCATTTTTTGAAACGCCATTTCTGCCTTTGTTCGCTTAATTTCAACTGGACGATCTTCTTCAACTACCTCTTTTTCAACTTTGGCTACTTCCACAAGTTTTTTCAATTCCTTTTCCTTCTTCTTTTTTCTAAAAAAGATTAAAAAAAAAGACATTTAATAATTGCTTTGCGTTAATACCTAATTTTTTTTTAAATTATAAAATTATTTTGTAGGTAATATATATAAGAATCCTATTGATTTTAATATGATTTTAAGAACTCATAATAACAATTAAAATTAGATAAACATTGAGTACAGATTTAAAAAATAACTGAAAAATAACGTAAATCTTTAGTAGATAAACAATAACAAAGTATATAGGTTATAATGATAAAACTAAATATATACATACTTTTTGCCACTTGATTCAACGCCCTTAATTTTTAACGGACCCTTTGCAAAATGTGCGTACGGATCATCATCGCTTACACGTGACATTTTTTATTTATTCAAATTCAAAATTTATCAAGGAATAAAACAATATTCACAAACACTGTGCAAGGTTAACTCTGTCTGTCACCACTGTGTACCGTACACTGAAAGAAATTTCAGAAAGCAGCGTTACTTATACTTTTCGGGATTGCGCACCAGTAATCCGCAGTGGACTTTTGCACGGAGAGGGGATTTGTGTATACAGAATTTTACTGCGCATTCCTGGTGCGCAATCCCGAGAGGTATGTGGAACGCACCCTTAGAAGTTAGAAGGTGTACTGGTTGGTGCTGCCACCTAGTTCGACATTAAAATGAATAATTATAAATTACGTATTTAAGATCGTCAGTGGCTCACTCGGTAGAGCGTTGGATTCGTAATCTCGAGGACTCGAATTCGAATCCCGCTCTCGGCAGACGATTGATACAAGCATCACTGTATACGATACATATGCTTTGTTCACAAACACTTTGACGATCTCCGTCGCTAATTAGCATCGTAATGATAGCATAAATACAGTGACGTTAAATAAATAAGACGATTGAATATTGAATTCTTCGACTCTTTGTTTATGAGTTTTAGATGCTTTTTGTTTTATTCGTTCATTTTGCTGAAAAAAAAAATAAATGTTAATAATCCCTTCTTAAAAAAATGATGAGCCGCCATGTTGAAACATCTAAAGATCGAATCCTGATTGGCCGATATAGAATAGGCGTCAAAAATTAAATTTTAAAGGGTTTAAATTTTTTAATCCCTTCTTAAAAAAATGATGAGCCGCCATGTTGAAACATCTAAAGATCGAATCCTGATTGGTCGATATAGAATAGGCGTCAAAAATTAAATTTTAAAGGGTTTAAATTTTTTAAATAAATAAAAATCAATTTCTAGGCATTGTTTTTTAAATATAATAGAAGTAACTCAATTAAAATAGAATAAGAATATTTTATTTTAAACCAAGCAATATTATTTATGTATATAACCAATGTATAGTTCAATGATAAAATATATAATTATGAGCACAAGCAAGGTGATTACCTTTTATTTAAAAATTCCAGTAAAATTGTAAAGACATCAAATAATTTAACAATTCAGATAAGTAATTTATTCCTTTATTGCATAAGTATTGCTTAATGCAGGTACAATATGTATATATTTTTAATTGTTTTTCATTTAAAAATAAGTATAGTAATAGCAATTAATAAAGGTTTGAGATTATGAAAGTTTTATTATTCTATATTTCTATTACTCAGATTAAAAGTCATCAAAGTACCAAAAAAAAGTAATATATTTAAGAAATGTTTTAAAGATAAATTTATGTGCACATTTTAGTAAATAAAATAAGGTTAGAATAAATCAAGATCAAAATTTACTGATAATGGATGATACAATTGACGAACAAACTGTATGTCTATTTTTAATGAAAATTTAAATAATATAGGGGAGAGTGGGGCGAATTTCCAGATGGGGTAACTTTAAGAATGCTTAATAATCTCACAAATAAATCCCTGGTAGAAATGATTCCATTTAATGGCTAGTATATTTAAAACTGTTATTAAACTATTGGAATCAGTCCAATTTTTTCTTCTATTTATTTTTAAATTTTGATTTTGTAATGCTTTAATAATAGAAGTTTTACTGATACTATTTCGAAAAATTTTAAAACCAACCTTTTTTTTCTATATTATATTAATAAAATATATACTTCAATAAATATATAATTTTTATTTTAATATTTTTATTAAAATGGGAACTATTTTTTTGAATTAATTAGTATAATAAAGCGGAACAATTTATAATTTAACGCTTAAAATTGAAAACTAAAAAAACTTAAAAATTTTAAAGATTAAAAAAATGCTATTTATTGCTCTGGCACTATATGTTTTCAATGTTCGCGAGAGTTAAAAAAGTATTTGACCGCGAAATTTTTTGAATAATTTTTAGATTTTATATGTTAATTGATAAAATAATTGAAAATCTTCAATCACATAAATTTTAATATGCGTTGCATACGAATTTTTAAAAAATATTCGTAAAAGTATTCGAAAGTATTGAGGAATGTTCAACAGTAATCGAAACATTATTCGTTGAATAGATTTTCAAATAATTTTTCATAATTCACTTATGCTTTGTTTCTTATATAGTAAAATTTATGAAACTGAATTTCATTAATTTTGAAAAATTAACAAGGAGAGGACTTTTTCTGATATAAAATAAGACATAATTGTAAAATAGTTTTATAAAAACAATATGAAAGTTGAGATCGAAACATAAAAATTTTTTTAAAATGTCTAAAAACGTTGATTGATACCTCCTAAAACCTCTTTCTTTTCTGTGCCTGTTTTAGTCCAGTAAAATATCACATCTTTTCACTAGAGAAAGAATCTTCACATTTCTTCACTAGTGAAATAATGTGATATTTTGCTTATGCAAAATAATCATAAAGCGCAAATTCTGCTTACCCCGTTAAAAAAAATAGTAAATGTTATTTTTTAGCGAAATAGGTCTACCCTTCCTCCACTCGCCTTTTTTTTACCCTTACAAAACCAGTTCGTAGGAAGATGACCCAGTTTGCTCACTCGTGGCATAATACGCTATTTCTTTTTCTCTATTTTACAGTTAAGCTGAAACCCGAAATTAATATTTGTATAGTTACTTTACACAATTTTTATGAAAGTCAACTACAGTCAACTTTGCAATCGTCAGCATGAATGAGATTTATTTATTATTAATAAAATTATAAGTAAGAATCGATAATATTATAAATAAATTTTATTGATTATTTTTTATGTATTTTTATATATTTCCCGTGCTTCAATATTTAAAAACATTTTTTTAATTTTTATTGTACCATAAAAAATTAGTAAAAATAATTTATAAAATTTTTGTATATAATTATTTTTCAAAATTTTGATTTATCTATCTGCATTTTGTATCCATTGAATGAATTCGTAATTCTTTGCAAGAGATAGTCTGTCTAAATCAGTATAACATTAAAATCAATAATAACCTAAAATATTCAGCGACAGAAGTTAGTTACTAACTCAGAAAGTTTATTTTTATCCAAAACTTTGTCTCTAAAGTAGTTTATTATCAAAGATCGTAAAAATATGAGAAATGTTTAATTTTAAATGTTTAACTTAACGTAAAAATGACTTTCTCAAGCTCATTTGTTAATTTATCCCACAATGTATGTGTCCCTTTGCTTTTTTATCTTTGTACCTTCAAGAGGATGCTTCTTAATTGCGACTCGATACTTTTCCATCTCTCGTTAAATTCGAATTCGTCGAATTTCTTGGACTCGTTGTGGTACTTGCAAAGCTTAAAATTCAATTACTCCTTCGTTATCCAAGATGTTGAAACCAATTGACTCTTTTGAAATTTCCAGTGCACATGATGCAACACAGGCCTTTCTGTGATCTTCTTGACATTTGCACTTTTACTGTTCAAGGAAATATATCAACTTTGGAAGATATTAATATACTATGATCAACGAGTTATTTTTCATTTTTTCATTAAATTATTTAATGAACATTTTTTATAAAAAATTCACGTATTAAAACTAATACAATGACTTTAATATGAAGTAAAAAATGTTTTTATATTGGATTTAAGTCGGGTCAATTCCTATTATTGTGTGAAATTCAAATATTTGAAAGAAACTATTTTCTTATTGAATTCAATAATTGACATTCTTCAATCATCGAATGTCAGGCTTAACGTTGCGCAATCAATAAAATGCAAAAATTAAATAATAATGAAGAAAAACTGGTAGAAAATCTCTTGCATTGATTTTCCTCTTTTCGTTCCTTGACTTACTGTTGCGTAATGCAAAAAACGACCTGTCTTCTCACGTACGTCACACGTGTCTGACGTTTCTGATATTTCTTGATTCTTCGCGTTTTAAATCCCTATATTGAATTTTTTTTTAATAGTTTTCATGAATCTGTAAGTATACACACTCGATTAAAAAATAACTATGTTCTCGTGATTACTTTGTAAGATTTGTATAATTGCCTTTGACTCCGTTAATCTACAGAATCAAATCTGTTTCAATATGTACCTTGGAACAGTTTTTAAATTAAATGGAAATAATTTTGTATCTATCAAAAATCTGCTTGCTCCAAAAATTCTACAATTTTATTTCCATATACTCCCCCAAGCGTATACGTCGTTTATTGATTTATTCCATGATAATTATAAAAATATCAGTCAATCAAATTAATGATTATTCTATGTAAGAATTTGCTTAACAGCTGAAGTATTTGAAGTAATCTTTTATTCAAGACATGTTTTTTTTGTAAATTTTGCAACAATTTTAAAATTATTTACCTTATTTAAGTATATTCGCTAAATTTTTAATAAAGTGATATTTGTTGATATTTAATCTAAAATTTTTGTTTACCCAAGTAAAAGTTGACGCAATCTTTAATCTAAAACGTAATTTCGTAAGGTCTTTAACGATTAAAGATTATTGGAAAGTTAAATGTTAATGTAGCAGTGCTATCGTCAGCAAAACAGCATAGTCATATAAGAGGCACATACTGTTTAAAGTGTACGAAATTTTATCTTGAAATTTAACCTTTTCTTGGATCACTTTTATTAGTTTATTTCAACCTCTCGTGGTTAATCTGAAGAGCCAATATACTTCAATTATTAAGTATACTAAAAATTTGCCACTTTTTTGTCACAATTAATCAGAATTATCAAAAAACATTACTTTTAAGAAAAAAGTAATTATAGAATAGTTATAAGTCGTAAATTTGCTGTAAATCATTTAAGGAATTCGATTTTTTTTCGTGGCTCATTATTTTTTTTTAAATCTGGTCTTGTACTAGCCTTAAGACAAATTAGCACATTAACTCCAAAAAGCTATTATCAATACATTAATACTAAAATTTTTTTCAGGCGTTATATTTAAATTTTACCTTTTTTAATTAGTTTTATTTTCTTTGGGTTATTTTGATCGTTAGAAATGAGTTTATTCATTCACAACATAAAATATGACAACTTGAATATCCTCTTGAAATGAAAGATGAAAAAACAAAAAAAAATTTATATATCTATTGCTTTAAAACAAGAACTGTATTTATTAAATTATAAAAATTTTTTGTATTCTTTAATTTTGATTATTTTCTCTAATTTAAGTTTGAAAAATGGAAAAGATACTATAAAATATATAGCTTTGACAATTTCAGAATATTTTTTCTTGTATATAATTATGTAAAAAGTTGCATGCTTTTTATTCAACGCTTGATTTTTTCAAAGTTATGAGCTTTTGCTTCAAGGTCATAAATTTTTTCAACATTCTTATTGCAAGTGTATAAATGTTGAGATTAAAATCTTACAATTAAGGTGATGTAACTATGTAGAAGTACCCTACCTTATCGGTTAAAAAAAACGAAACACTGTAATCCATAAACATTATTCAGTGCAATTTTTTAGCAAATTCATTCATTAGTCTCGCAAAATCTCGTATCTCCCGAATAAACTAAAATTTTTCATTCCTAACAAGTCAATATTTATTATTATTCAAATATGAGAACGCATGTTCTTCGAGACTAACGAATAAATTTGCTTAAAACTCACGTTACAAGCTAATGTATTTTGTTTACTAAAATTATTGCTTTAATTGTAATTATAAATAATCTAAATTACGATAAGATAGGATCCTTCTTTACAGTTACATTTCTTTAAAAAAAAGTTTTTATAGAAATTTCATAATTTTTTCATGTGTTATATAGGAAGAAAAATAATGTCTTCTTATTGGAATAAGAAGCTGTGTGAATTTAAATGTAATAAAACATTGAGAGATTTTTTAGCAAATGTAGGTTGGTTAACGTTTTATTAACGAAAAGTGCATTTGACGGCTTGATATTGGGAAAAAGTGTCAAATTTTTAGACTAATATGATGATTTACGTTATTTGTTTAACCGATTATCAAGAGATATTTTGCTAATTCTGTTTAAGTTTAACAAAGCATATCAGCTTTCTTTTAAAATAATAAGCTGCAGCAGATAAATAATTATTATTTTAAATGAAAATTTATTTACAAGTAAACTAAAGAGTAGTTTAGTAAAATACTTAAATGTTCGAGTGCAAAAGGTTGCGATTAACATGTTAATTATGGAAGTTTTGGCTTTTAAACGTTCGTCCGAGAAGCGTTGATCGTTTATTCGCACGCTTGTTCCGATTGATCAAGTTCGGCCTCGATGTGGTGAGTACATATATTATTGTAAAATGACGAAGTTTTCTATATACGCATAGAACAATATAGACGAAGCAGAGCTAGATACGACGACACGAGCACGACACGACACGGCAAACAAATACAAATGCGCGTGTGCACAGATATAGACATGCTCGGCGACCTCGGCATCTGCAGCCGTAAAAAGACGTGACGTATGCTTTATATACTCAATCGCGCTAAAGCTATATATTCCTTTCAAGCGCGAGTTCCCTTCCTCTTTTTTTTATTATTATTGCGAGCGAGCTCTTTCGTATTTTCAGCGATTCATTTAAAAAGCCCGCGCGCGATATACACTTTCTTGTTTACTTCAATGACTTGCAATTATTAATAAGCGCGAGCGCTTTTCAGAAAAATTCATTTATTTATTAAAAAATATAAGAATTTTACAATCAAGAGTCACAGTTAACTATATAAAAGAAATCTTTTTATTAAAATAATCTTTTCAATTTTATTATTACATTACAACTATGGACGCTTAGGCAAATAAATGAAGGCTCAACTTGAAATTCATTTGTTGTCAAACTAACAAAAAAGTCAAAATAATTATTCGTTTTAGTAAGAAAAATTAAAAAATTTTGAACTTATCATATAATTACGTAAATTGTTGATGCATTTTTCTTATCCATATATGTGATATTTACTTGACTATCGCATAGTTGCTTAGAAATAAACTATGCAATTTTTTAACATTATTTGTTATATGTGGTATTTAATGAAAAATAAAAAAAAAAAAAACAAGAGGAGAATATGTTTTTGCATTGCTCCATGCTTACAGCAGAAGTATAAAATAATTGCGGCTGAGTCAGAATGAGAAAGAGAAGTATAAAGTGGAGAATCGCGCGTCTTAACGTGCAAATCCAACGAAAATCTTACGAAAGAGCCAAGGAGACCGTATACACTCGTTCTTTCTCGCAGAACCCCAGCCACAAGTTATAAGACACGTGTGCGCTGTGAATCTTACTCCTAAAACTATATACGTACAAGCTCTCTTTTCCTTGCAACTCGCTTACAAAATCTTCCATGTATTTTTCTACGTGCACTAAACTAATGATTACATGATTTTCAAAACTTTTTTTGTAACAAAGGAATTAATTAACCAGAGGAATAAGAAAAATGATAATTATTTCATATGTTTAATTGTTCAATATCTTAAACGTCGATATTTTGAAGAACAGTGTTTAAAAGCAAAATGGATTGCGTCATAGCCTAAAACATATTTAATAACTCCGCAATAACGGATAAAAATTTGAAAAAATTCCTGTATTTCTTAACTTTATAATTCTGCCAATTAAAATGAATGTTTGAAGAAAAAAAAAAGGAGAAAAGAACATCGTATCTCATTTGACGAAGAGGAAGAGGAAGGCCAAAGAATCTCTCTCTCTAAGCCAAAGAGTCAATACACAAGCAAACAAGAAGCAGCAGTAGAAGAAAAGAGAGAGGGAAAGGCTGCACGAGCTGCACGAGAGCGTATATATATATATATATTCCGAGTTTCTTTGCACATGCACTCGCATATCATGTATATGTACATGTATAGAGGTTCATATAGATATATGTAAAAGCCAGAGCGTAGTAAACAATGACTCGGGGCCCGACCCAGATTCTAAGCCCACGTAGAAAGCGGAATGGGGCTTGCATAATACGCTCTCTCATATACACACACACATATATATATATACACACGTTTCTTTCTTAAACATTTTATGTATAACGTTTGGCTTGCTTGCAGCAGCAACAGTCTCTCTCTCGGCCTTTATACCACCTACGCTAAAGCCTCCTGTCCTCTCCTCCTTCTTTTTATTATTTTCTTTCACTTGTGTGCATGCAGCCTGCTGTATTGCAACTATATACCTTTGGACTTTTTGTTTCGTTTTAATTCAATCGATGCTGCTGCTAAGGCTTTATATGTGAATACACGTGTATATGGAAGAAAAAATTTATTCTTACTCGTATACCTCTGTTCAAGCACTTTTTCACCTTTTTTCCCTCTTTTTTTCCTTTGCTTTCCAGGAGAGATGCATTACCTCTATGAGAATTTTTTTTCTCAACTTTATTCCCAATTTTTTAACTAACACGACTGCTTTTTCCTCATTTTTAAATAAAAGTTTAGTTTGATACTTTTTAAAAAGAATTCACGACAAAGAATGATCAGGCCCTTACCGAACACTTTTACTGAATTTTCAATTGTTATAATTCATTTGAATGATCATTATTAATTTATTTTACCTCGTGAAGAGTTTTTATTTTATAACTCGTTATGCATAATTTATGATTCACTTGAAATTTCATAATTTTCGTTATTTTATTTATGCATTTACATATTAAGAAATTGAAAAAATTAAAAGTTGACTCAATTTACTCTGTTACGTTCGGAAAAATAAAATAATTCAAATTTTATTTGCAAGCAAACTGTTATTCCATATCATAAAAATGATTGGAAAAAAGCAATAAAACAAAGTATAAAGCAAAATTTTTTTATACAAATTACATGTGGAAAATTATTGCTCAATAAAAAGTTTATTTTATTGCTAATGAATTGTAAAAATAAACTAATCTAATTTTACTTAATTTTTGCTGCCCATTACAGCTTTTTAAATTTGACTATTTTATTGCAGATACAAAGTCCTTATAGACAAACAGAATTTATTTTAGTATGTTCTTTTCCTTGCACTAAACATATTCGTACGAAGGTGGACAGCGTCATTGTTCATTACCAGTTTCAATCCAATTCCAAAGAAGACAGGACATTTTTCTTTGAACTTTTGTTGTACCATAGTCGCTTGGCTTATTCATTGGCATTGGCCGATTTTCTTCATTATACACATTACCATTCTCCAATGTCTCGCCTTTTTCGCTCACAATCTCGAGGCCTGTGTATGCTGCTGTTCATTACCTACCTGATAATCATTCGTATTTGTTTTAAAAAAAATTATTTTTATTTTATATTAGTTAACGAATTTAATGATTCTTTTTATAACGGAACTTATCATATGTTAAATTCAATTTTATAACTATAATTATTACTTTTTTTGAAAAAAAAAGAACAATTTGTTAAGGTATCAAGCCCAAGTTAAAATCTGAAAAAAAATAAACAAATTTAAATGTAATGACAAACTTTTTTTTTAATATTAATTGATGAAACTTTTTTTTTATTATATATTAAATATAAGACTTTAATCCATGAATAATTTCAAAAGATCTCACACGATGGTTAAAATCATTTTATTCTGTCGATGACTTGATTTTTTCTATTTTTGTACTTGCCGCAGGATTTTCCAGCCAATTTTCAACAAATTAACTTAAAAATTTCCAGAGATTTTCAATTTCTATATCTTTGAAAATTTATGATGCCGAAATTTTGATAAGATAAGCTCAAGTGAATGATGAACTAAATTATTTACATAAAATCCAAAAAAATACCTATTTTTTCTAATATTTTCAAATTTTTCCAAAACAAGTTTTTTAATTCTTTTATTTTAGAAAACTAGAACGATAAACTTCTAAAGATATATAAATTGAAGATCAAGATCAAGAAAATTGAAAAAATCAAGTCATTGACAAAAGAAAAGGATTTTAACCATCGAATGAGATCTTTTAAAATTATCTTTTCTTATGTACAGTCAATTACCTATTTAGGGCCACACAATTTAAGGCTTAGTTTTTGAAGTATTTGAACGTTACCCCACTTTGGCACCTTGACCTCCAGCTAAACATTTTGTAGATGCTTAAAATGGAGCTGCACGTACTCGGAGAGAAATGTTTGATTAATTTTTACTACACTAAAAGACAAGTTTAAAGTTACTATAAACTATTGTAATTTTTATTACAGCATTTCTCTCAATGTAATTTTCAAATCTTGAATTTAATATTTATTGAGGAAAATAAAAAGTTTAAGCTATCAATATTTTTGTGTGAGTATTTTCAACTCCACTACGATTGCCTTCGATTGATTTTCCTCGTTCATTTATTTTTTGATAAATAAATGATTTTTCATTTGAAAAAATAATTAAAATTATAAAATCAAAATTATAATGGAATTCATAAAATTTTTGTGTATAATAAAATATCTAATATTTATTAAAAATACCCTTTTTACATTTGTATTAAAATAAAATAGGATTATAAGATTATTTTATGAAAAAATGAAAAATTGTGAAGGTCAAATGTCAATATGGGGCGTGGACTAAACGCGGCTCTAAATCAGATATGAGAAAACGAATTCGGAAAAGATAATAGCGAGGGCAGTGTTTTTCAGAGATTTTCTTAGAAAATAACTCCCTGCAAACATTGTATGCGACTATAAAAAATAAGGTACTTTATGTAACAAACGCTTAGAGAAAAAATAATTTATTTGTGATAGTTTAAGTATTTATTTAATTCACAATAAGTTATCAAAACTGAATTATCTCGCTTTGGGATTGAAAATATTTACTTGCTGGAAGAAAATAATTAAGTTGTCATACCTATTAATTAGTTATTAATTATCAGTTATAATAATAAAGTATTTCTTCCCTAAAGATACTTTTGAGTTTGACTTTTCGATATTGCATTTAATTTTACACGTATTTAATGACGTTTTTAAAACTTAATGTCACGAATTATAATTTGAAAAATGCAAAAAATTTCTTATAGCTGTAACGACTAAAGTTTTGGTAGACATAATTATTCTGTTCCATTATTGACTTTGATTAAATATGAAAAAAGTGGAAATTACGTTTCTAGTACATCATAAATATATTATCAATTTCCCTTACATGGACTAAGATAATACGCGATAATTATAGGAATTCTGGTCTATTTAAAAGAATCATTAATAAAATTAAATGTATCAATGTTGCGATGAAAGTTTTATCAATCTCATCATTAAATTTCATAATTTATTAGATACTTTAACTAAAATTTCAATGTATGTGGTTAGTTGAAGCTGCATTTTTATTTTAATTTTCACTTATAATTTTAAAAAATTACTCTAAAACAATAACGAACCTTTTAAAATTTCAGCCAGACTCGAAATCCTTTCTCTATTTATAAGAATATGCTTAAATTTAAAAACAAACTCCGTGTGTTCCAACTCCTTATAGGATTAAAAGAGCGATTCACTCTTTGAAAAAGAAAAGAAAAAATAAAAAAAAAACGTAAGAAAATGAGGCGCTGCGAGAGAGAAAAAAATGCAGCAAGGAACGCGTGCACTCGTTCGTTCTGTAATAGTGTAGTGCAACGAATAAAAGGAAGATAAAGATAGAGAGCGTTAGAAGAAAGAGAAAGATTTTAACGACGACGGAACAGGTTCCTCTTAGGGCAAAAGAAAGATAGAGGAGCGAAGTAAAGTGAGACTGAGACTCGGAGAGGTCCCAGCCAGCCCCCAGGTCACTCACCCAGATTCTACAAACAGCCAAACATATACCATCCACGATGCTTCGAAAGTAACATAAGCACTCGCTCGCACACACACACACATTCTTATGTGTATCCTCTTCCCTTTCTTTTATTCCTTCTTTTCTTTCTCTCCTTTTTCTTTTTCTTCTTCATGTTCTGCCCATCCATTCCATTTTCTTCTTTACATATACAGTCGAATCAAGATTTTTTTTCGACACGTCAAATTTCATTTTTACATTTTTACTACGGAAATAGCTTTTATAAATCTGGGCTTTAATAGTAATGCGATTCAAAGATTATTAATTTTTTAATTTATAAACAAAATAAAAAAGTTTAATTGCAAAAATTTGTATGGAAAACTTTTTCTTCCCTTTTATTATTTATACAATATAATTACAATGAAATATAATTAATCACGATGAATTTTGACATTTATATAGGATAAATTTTTCGATAATCTTTTAAAACTTTCAATAGATTATCAATTGATTACAGTCATTGTTGTCTACTATATGAATAAATCTTAAATATATTTATTACTTTTCTAAGTAGAATAACTAAGTGATCATTAAATCACGAAATCTGTTGTACTGATATTGAAACTTTCGATTTTGACTTCAAACTTGTAAAAGATAGAAAGAGAATATGTTCGTTAGAAAAATAAATCTTTTTTTCTTCTAGCTTTTCTTTGTTACTCGAATAGCTTTGAGTTTTCCCTGTAATTTTTGTACGTACAAAGCCTCGACTAAAAGGCTAAAGTTTTATTCTATTTACGGCTTGTTTGCACGCGATTTTTCCTTGACCGAGCCTCGTAACCTTCGCTGCACTTTCTCGTCTATATACGCTAACGCGTTCAAGCCGTATGCAAATCTTAGACTTATTGCTTAGTTTTTATCACTTCGATTTGACGCAAGAATTCCTTGCTGACAAATACCTTTCGTATAATGTTTATTAAATAAATTAGTTTAAATGAAGGGTTAATCATTGATTGGTATTTTTAAAATATGTTTGTTTTACAAAAACTTAGGAAAAATAAAAAATGTTGAAGTAATTGTTTTTCAACTCGCGTTGAGCTTCCTTTGATTTTTCTTGGCTATAAGAAACTTTAGCAACGAAGGACTCGCGATTAGGAGAAAGTAGTGCAGAAATTCTAGAGCTCGTTCGCTCGTTCGCATTGGTCATAGCATTTGCAAGCATTCGTCTATAATTATATACGAAGGAAAAATAAAATTAATAAAAAGGGGAGAGAGAGAGAGAGAGAGAGGAAAAAGAAGACGGAATACAAGTCAATGCCATTAGAATCGAGATAAGAAAAAGCCCGTAGTTGTGGCCGTTTCAGATATACGTATTCATACGTAACGAAAACGCGTGAGCGTGCGCGTGCGCATACCTCACGCGATAAGAGCGATACTCGACTCTTATCGCCGATATATATTGCTCAACTTATCGCTCTTTCGTTTGACTTCTTTGCCCTCGTATATATGCTATACGAAAACCGTCGGACCTTCCTCTTTTTTTTTTCAAACTTTCTTTTGCTTATTTTTCTCGAAGCATGACTTTGCCTTTTTACGAACATGGATTTATTCTTCAACGTAACATGTATTTCGCGAAGTATTTTCTAATTTTTTTTGACGAGAGTTTCATTGGTTCAACTGGATAATAAATTAACACCTTTAGTCTGTAGATTCATGTTTTTTTTTCAGTCTCAATTGCTTTACGAACGTAGAAACTTTATCGATAAACAAAAAGGCTTATTTAAAAATTATTCATTTCTTCCATTTACTAGTCGATGTTTATACATTACCAACTTGACCTTAAGTTATTTTTTTTATTGTAATAGAAATCATGGCGAGTAATAAATAATGTGATTTCAATCCGTTTAATAGTTACTATAATTTGGTCAAACTCTTAGAATTTTTAGTCTCAATTTTTCTGTTAGTACTCGTTGATTTTTAAACTCTTACTGCTACATTTTTTAATTTTTTATGCTGTCAAAATTTTGTTTAAATACTTGTAAAAAATTTTATTCTACAGAATAGTAAAACAGTTAAGTTATTATCAAATGTCTTAACAAAATGAAAAAGACATATTATCATCAATAAAATTCATTACATAAAGATTGCATAACTTAATCCTCTTATTATGAATAATTGGTCCAAATTTATATGTTAACTAGTAGATAGGAATGCTAGTTTATTGATTGATAAAAAGGTAATGACAATTGACAGGTGAGAATTCTTTTATGAAGTAAATAAAAATTTTTTTTTATTTTAATTAAAATTATAATATTACGACGTAATTATGTATATTTAATATATATATTTTATTCGTCAATAATTGTTAGATGTAACATGTGTTTTATACTTTTTTATCAAATACCATATCTATTTATGTAACTATAGCTCAAATACACTGGGAGAATTTTTCTATAAAACCTACAAAGATTATCTATAAATCTGATAGCTAAGCAAATAAGTGCTTAACCATTAGAAAAACATGTAAAGAATTTTGAATATGTCAATAATTTTAACTGAAGCATTTTAGGATTTATTCGGTAACATATCTAGAATTTTCATGTTTATGCTTTAGAAAATTAATGAAGCACCGTTGTAATTTATAAGCAAAAAGTATTAAGCCCATCGATTGCTGTCACGTGCTTCTACCAGATTTTTTAATGAAATTTATAAAAAATTTCTCTCTTTATATACTTACTCTTTGAGTATCTTAATTTGTAAAAACTATACTAAAAATTATATTGGTTTTTAAAGTGCAAGTCGAATGAATTTTAATGTATTAATAAAAAGCATTAAGAGTATTCTTTGATACATCATTGTCAAATATTTTACATAAGATTTTTATTCTTAGATATTTTATTCAAAAGATTATGAATTGTTATTTTTAAAATTTTTTCAAATTGATAAAAAATTTCAAATTAGGATATGCGAAAATGATAGTTTGACTGGCAAAAATATTTTTATAAGTGATTAGTATAAAAATATAAAATAGTAATTAAAATTATCCATTAATTTGATGATACTTTGAATTTTACTGGAAATAGAAAATAATTAAAATGAACTGAAAAAGAATACAAATAATAGTATAAGTAATGAAAATAATAATTGATGAACCGAATTATTTTTGTTCTTTGATATTGAGAGTACGCAGTTAAATGGTTAAAGTCTGGAATGAAAAATCGAATTCCTATCGGATGCGATCGAACGTTAAAATAGAAAAAAAAAGTCAACAAACAACATGAATGATGTCAACTGGCGTGTTCGGTAGGAGAGAGGGTTTATCAATTTGGCGCGCGCGTCACGTGCTTTAAAAAGTATAAGAGAAAGAGAGGCAAAGAGTTGCGCGCGCGTTAAGCGGCGCAAATATGGGATACAGTTAGTCGACCTTGTCTCGAGCGTTTGCGAAGCCAGAGAGAGAGAGAGAGAGAGAAAGAAAAAGACAGAGAAATGAACATCAGAGGGAGAGAGTATAAAGCGCGAAACTTAAATAAAGCACCTGCGGCATGCTCAATTTATCGACTTCAATGTAAGGGACAGATTCTCGCGACAATTTGCTGCTACTTCGATAAAAAGTCAAGGCTTTTTTCATTGACTTTTCGATATAGCATAACATTTTTATTTTCATTACAACTCGAAATTACCTATTTTACAAATATTTAGCTAAAGAAAATTCTTAATTTTTAAAATGAACATCAATCATCTTGCATTTTATAAGAAAATTTATTAAAATTAACGTTGCAGATTCTTCTTTGAGTTCTTTCTTAATGCTCAAAAGTTATCACATAAGGTAATTTCAATAGGTTACAATAACATAGATTAAATTTAACACAAACGAGGAAGTCAATATTATTAAAAAATTACCAAAATTATATAACAAAATCTTAAGCAAATGCTTGTTATAGACACGTAAATAATTATACTTTTAAATTTGACTAATTTTTATGATTTTGTTATATCATTATTCCTCTAATATATTTTCGAAAAAATTTATTGTAAAAGAGTAATAAATATTGTTACATGCTATTTTTAAATTTTACTAATTTTAATGTTAAAGCATTGTTTTAATAAGTTTGGTTTTTGTTGAATTAAATTTGTCTGCGTCTTTATAATTTGTTGGAACTTGTTTAATATTTCTGAATAAATAATTTGATCCTTGAAGAAGAATTGATTAAAAGGGTCTAAGATGTTAGTTTAAATAAATTTTGATGAAAACTCAAGGTAATTTATCGTAAATTTATTAGGATATTTCAGTAAATATCACGAAATATCGATATGCATAACTTTCTGACAAAAATATAATACTAATAGTAAATCTAAATACTTTTGCATTCTTATAACCCTCATAGTTCCATATTTCTTCCCTTGAAAATAAGCTGCGAATAAGAAGCAAGCCAGCAGCATCAGAGTCAGAGCTCAAAAGCGTTCTATAGCGCTTGATTCTTTAGCTGGAGCGCAGCGCAGACGTTCATTTCGAAACTTGAACAGGTTTTGCTCTTGCACACGCTGCAGGCGAAACCAATCAGCCGCTCGATATCTCGTAGTCGCCCCTCTCTCTCTCTTTGCTTGCTTTTTTTTTTCTTCACACATATACACATATCTGTTGGGTAAAGGCCATTGTATTTGTTGGCTTGGCGAGAAATCGAATGTGAGAGAAGAAAAATCCAAGTCAACGACGTCGCAAGGAGTGGCTAGATGTTGTGCTATATGTTTTCGATATATCTATATATGTATATGAAAATTTCTACACGTGCACATGTTTCAAGGGGGGAGGCAGGAAAATTTATTTCAATCATGAATATTTTTACTTTTCTCTATTTATTTAAGATACAATTCTTAATAATTTTGATAGCTATGTCATCTCCCTGTGCATATATAATTAAATAATTGTCTAAATATTTTTGACAGTTGGATGAAAAAAAAACAATGGATCGGCTTAACCAAATAAGTTTTTGTGATAATCTAATAATAATAGTAGATTAATTAATTTGGAAGTTAGATGGTTAATGCTCTTCATATATTATTGAAGGTTAAAGGATAAAAGGATTCATGTAAAAAGTTAATATGTTTATTTATTTAATCAACTTAAACTCTTATGAGACTTGGCGCAAAAAGAACTTGAAATTAGTCAATGATTGCAAAAATAATTAGCTCTTACCTATCACTATTTTCCAAAATAACACAGTTGCCACACTCAAGTCACGGTTAAGATCCAGCTCCAGGTTAAGATAATATAATTAGATAGGAAAAATCAAATTTCGCCGATTGTGTTAGGAAGGAAAGAATATTTTTAAAATTTTCATTTTTCTTGGCTGATGCAATACGTGCTGATCGTTAAAATTTATAGACACAAGGAAGGAATAAACAATTGCATAATTCTTATTTTTGCATGTATATTGGCATTGCATTTTCATAAAACTTGACTAGGATTTTTAAACAACGTGCAGTACATGCACTAGAAGTAAATTTCATTGCTATGCATTAAATTTAAACTATACAGAAGAATTATCATTTTTGCATTAAATTTTTTATAATTCCACAGCAATATTCTAGTAAAACGTATTATTTTTTATGCAGATCCACATTATATTTCATGTTAATAAACGTTAATTTTTATGCGATTCACCTTAATTATCTTTAATGCTCAAAACATATTAAACTTTATTTTTTTACAATGAATAATAGAGGTATAAAATGTCTCAATCTGAATAGAAATATAAAGTTATGTATAGATTTACTTGTTTTCGTTTTATTGGGCTATTGAGTCAAAAAAAAAAAATTTTTAATTATGATAAATATAGAATAATTGACATGATAAGATATAGCAGCTTGATTAAAAAATTTTACACTGTCAATTATATTATGTGTACATGAAATTTATATGTTAAATTCAATCTACACAAGTTCATTAAGTTTGAAGTAATCTGATCTAAGTAAAATTTAATGTTAATATGCTTAAATTTTCATATAAAAATGCATTAAATTTAAAACTAGTAAAATCCAGCAAATTACAATGTATCGAAATTAAATTTTTTTTAAATTACTAATTTATTTATTACAAAACTAAAAATTTTCTAAGCTCTTGCGAGTCCAAGAACAAAAGTGAAGAAAAGAGATAAAAATCAACAAATGCCATTAAGCGGATGAATTATAAACTATGTATGTGCGAAACATCAAAATTCTGAGATTCAAGTTTAAAAGTTGATGTAATTTAGATTAAATATTATCAAGTTACGCTTAATTTATCGAAATTTAAACTGCTTGAAATTTCCTGAACTTGTTCATAGAATTTAATACGATTTACTTTAAAACTTGGATAAGTAAATAAAATACGGTAGAACCTACCTACACTTTGTGAAATTTTCTACAACGATACTCTATTATTTTCGAACAAAAATAGACTCTTGGAGGAACAAAATCTTTTTGCTTCTAGCAGATAATCTTCTCATTTGAAGACAATAGAATTTATATCTTTTATTAAAAAATAAAATTTGCTCAATAACCTAGATAACTTGTTTTATTATATTTCAAAATTAAAATTTTAAAAACTTTTGTATAAATATTTTTCTGCTCTATCCTGAATTGACACAGTAAATACAAATTCTGTTATCACTAAAAAACTATTGTCTGCTTTTGTTCAAAATTTTGCATGCAACTTCAATTCAATTATTTAGAGGCTTTTTGAAATTTTCAATGGTATTTAAAATTTTGTTAATTTTATCATAGTATTTAAAATAGCTATGTTTGTATGAATATAGGTGAAAAATAGTTGTGGAAAGAGATAGAATTATTTTTCAGTTTTGATAAGTTATTAGATTTTTAAAGTAGATGTATTAGATAATAAAAGTTTATTACTAAAAAATTAATGATCCTAAGAAAAGGTTGGTAAAATTTTAGCTCTACCTTAAAATTACTTTCAGTCAATTAATTACTATTTCATTTAATAAAGTAAAAAAATTTTCTAAAAAACAATATTATATATACCAGAGACTAAAATACAACGAGTAGGTCTCGCCTTCTGCGATACACTGTGCGTCTGTTGGCCAAAATAAAAAAAGAGAGAGAAAGAAAGACAGAGAGTAAGATGGTGGAATGCGAGTTCCTATATAGTCGAATGTACGTAACAGTGGCTCGTAAGAATGAGTTGAAGAAAAAGAAGTTAGCATGTTCTTTCTGTAAATTTATGTACTTTATGTACGTACGTATGCAACTAGTTCTAATCCACGTAATCTAGTTTCATACAGGTGTGGCTTTTTTCATTAATGTTCGGATATGTTTTTTTATTTTAATGATTATTCATTGTGTTTTTGAATTCATAATAAAATTTAATTATACATTAGTTAAATTATATCGTTTTCAAAATTATTAAAGTAAATATTAATTATTTACACAAAAATTTTTTTGAAATTTTGGCATGTTTTCTTTTTATAAATATGATGGAATCAAATAGCTTTAATAGAAAGTTCAATAACATTTCTAGTATATGCATGTAAAAATAAAAATTATTTTAAATCAGCACTTAGTTCGTTTTTCCTTTACTTAATTTAATAGAACGAAATAAAAAATTAAATAACACAAGCTTTAATTTGAATCTTGGTGCGTTAAAAAAGTATTGATTCATTCCATAACTGCTAATTATAAATGAAGAAAAAATTACTTTAAATTTCTAGTATTTGAAAAGACAGTAAAATACTTAAACTGTCAAAGAGTTCAAGAGAAGATTAATATTTTGTAATGTATACATTAAAACAAAGGCTAAAATTACAATTTTTATCTAGAATTTTTCATATGATTTTAATAAATTGAGTAATGCTTAAAGAAGTTGCATTTCAGTAATTTTAAGTGAAGCTAATTATCAATGTCATTGAACCTTTCAATGTTAATATTTAAAGAAAATATATGCTTCGGAGTTTAGATACTCTCCTAGTAAGTAGAAAGTTTAATCCATAAAAATGATTAAAATTAACGATTTTCTCGATGAAAGAATTTGTTTTTTTTTATAAGTTTTTCATAATTTAGAGAAGTCAATGTAGTTTTTCTACGGCGATGAAAGTTGTTTTGCTACGATTCCAAGTAATTAAGCGAATCATTACTCTAGTTTTATTAAAATGCTCTTCAAAATAATATTATGCAAAGTGAAAGTTTGTTTACTTGAAAACTAAAATGAGAATTTTAACAGACTTCATTTAGCTATTTGTAATCTCGATGGACTAAAATGTTATCCTTCAGCATTTCTGAGCATTTATAAATTCAAAAATGATGTTGCTGTAAAATAATGTCATGAATTGCAAAGTCAAGTGTGGCTGATATTACTAAAATATATGTTGAAAGACTCTAAAAGAAGAACTAAAAATTTATTTTAATCTATTGATGAATTGTAAAGTATACAAAAGCCTAATATGATTTAACTGATGTGGAAATAACGAAATAAATATGATGTAACAGTGCTATAACTATCGATCAATTTCACTGAATGAAATCTTGGACACGGGGGAGGAGTAATAAATGCTATCGATTTCTTTAAACTTTAAAGGAATACATAAGTAGAATAACATTTTCTTTAATAATAAAACTTGAAATATTGTAAAACTTGACTTTTATTCAAAATTTTTTCAACATCAAAACATCAATCTTCTTCAGGAATTATTTTTTTATTTCTAATAATGATATTATCTTATAAATACTTTTTTTTAATGAAAAAATGTTCGTATTTTAAAAATTAAGTAAATCAACATTCCCACAATCAATTAGCTATTATTACAATGTTGGTTAAATTTTTCTTCATATATTGACTCATTAAACGGATTACAAGCATATTAACTTAGCTGTTTCTACAACAAAAGGAAAATTTTTAAATAATAATTTCAATCAGTTTAAAATTTCTCCTACTTGTATGAGCTCGATAAGTTTAAATGTTTCTAATAATTATTTTTTTTTTTTAATTGATATGTATTTTTAAATTCTTAAACATTTTGGCTTTGTAAAAATAAATTTAAATAAGCTATATAGATATTTTATTCGCTCGTTTATCATAAATAATTAAGAAATAGTTGATAATTATCATAACATTAAAATTTTATTTAACATTTATTGAATATTCGCTAAACTTTTATCGAACACCTAATACATTATGAACTTAATAAGCCAGTTTAATAGTATAATTGTCATTAAATTTTCATTATATTATTATTTTCTTGATTATTATTTCATGTAAGATTAACTATAAAAGCTGCTCTTTGGAATTGAATTCTTGATGGAAAAGAATGCTAGATTTTAAATAAGCTTACAATGTATGCTTAGACAATAAATAATTGGATTTATAACGATATAAAAATATTAAAAGTTTAAAACTAATTTTCAAATAAATTAATAAAAAAGGCATGATTATATGTATTCATAACTTAAACATATCTATGGCTTTGAAAATATTCTTCCTACCTATGAACAAATCCTTCTTCGTCGAATCTCCGAAATGAAATCCAGTAAAAAAAATGCGAGACAGAAAGAGAAAAAAAACTGAAAAAAAAAGAAAAAAAAAAGGTAAGACGGCGCTGCAGACACCCCTCACACTGTCTAGCCTAGTGCATATGACCCAAACGTTAGGTATATAAAGTAAAAAAAGAGGAACGGCCAAGGCAAGTTAGGGGGTTCAAAAAACGAGATTCGGGCTCGGTTCTTTCACGTATGTGTATAAATATATACGTGTGTATATATATATATATATAAACGATGCAGCAGCAGCAACACACTAAGAGCTAAGAGAGCAAGAGAATCAGGCAGAGTATATAAAGGCAGGGTCGTCGGCACGCTCCATGCACACGTCAGGGCCAATGACCTCTTATACTACACAGCTAGCGCGCCACGCTGCCGCTGCTGCTTGCTGCTGTTGGCGCGGGACGTTATAGAATGCATTTTCTCTTTCTCTCTCTCTCTCTCTTTCTTTATATATATATATATATACTTAAATATCAGTGAGTCTGTGTGTATATATGTGATATAACATGTGTTGCACATGCGCTATACGGGAGTGGTTGACCGTGGTCTCGGATTCGGTAAATTCGGAGGGGTGAAATGTACATTGTAGAGTGGTGGGATTAGGGAATTGATCGAAATTCAGATTTCGTTTTATGCATTAGATTTTTTTTTCTTTTAATTATTATGGCATTAGTTTATTTAACGTGGTATAAGTTTATTTATATAAAATTTAAGTAGATGTTTAAATATTTCTTGATAAAAGCTCATGCTCATTGTACTAAAGAATTAGCCATTTTAAGGTTATGTGCGCCATTAAAGTATAACTATGTATCGATGCCAATATTTTTTTTCCAAAGTTTAAAACATCAATATATACAATTCTATAATGTATATTCTATTGTTATTGTAAAATTTTTTCATGTGTCTTTAATATATGAGTAAATTTTCATTATTTTCCAAAAAATATATTTTTTTACAATTTTTTTTTAAATATGTTATAAGCAATAACAAAATTGTTTTTTAACCATAGAGATATTTAAGAATTAATTTTATGAATAATAATAAAAAATATTCTATACTTATTGGGTTATTGGCAACTTTTCGGTTTAACGAATTAAGGTAAAGTAGCCTATTATGGAACAGTAAAAAAAGTGGCTCGGATTATGAAACACGCGTGTAATATGTAATTTTATATAAAATTTGAATGTTGTTAAAGCTACAGTAAAATATACGCGTTTTCGTCTACACCTCCTCTTTTTGATACAATCAAAATAAAAATCATATATAAACTATACAAATTAAAAAAATTAATATAATGAGACTGTTTAAGATAAGCACTAAATAATACTGACTGATTGACTAATCATGGACGAATAAAGCTCGTAACTATTTTATTAATTTTATTGCTATTTTATCATAATTTGACCTAAACAGTTATTTATTTTGTAGATAAAAGACCATAGAATTGATTGATATCGTTAATTATTGGTTTTGAAAACAATAATCTTAAAATAAACGTGTGTTTCTTAATAGGATTCAAAATTAAAATAGACTCCTATTTATGGTATATAGGAAATCCTATGTATTTTAAAACATGGAATCATAATCTAAATTCTAACCTAAAAATAGTAATACTTTTTACAATTATCTAAAATTTTAAAAATGACTAAAATAGGTTTAATCCGACATAAAAACCTTCCCAATATAAATTTTAAACGATTTTTAACGTTTTTTAACAATTTTTAATTTAAATATTAATAATGATTTGTAAATTATAAAATGAAAAGTGTTTCATAATAGGGAATGAAACAGGGGTGCCATCAAGAAAATTGCGTTAAATAATAGGCTCCAGAAACCTTTTCACTATTTTTAAAATAAATTATTGAATATAACATTAATTAAAAATTAAAAAAAAAGTACTTATTCTACAGAAAAAAGCGCATCCAATGAGCTATGATAGTATTCTATTTCATGTAATTTATTTATTTATATTTTGTGTTGAAAAAAAAATGGTCGAAAATCGTCTCATAATAGGCTATTTTACCTTAATGACATCTCAATAAACTATACAAAGAATTTGACATTTTTATTTATCATCATAACTAATCGAGCAAGAAGAATCAGGAGATAGCTAGAAAATAAATTATATTAAAAAATACACTTTTCACAAGTTCACGGATTCATAAATTCATTATTTACATTTAATTCGGGTTTTGATAAAATATCGTCTTTTTTATTACCGAAACATTCCGAATGATTAACTAATAATTATGAAGTGTTTCATTTTTTTTATCAATTTAATGAACTTGTAGCATTTGTTTGAAAAAATATATTTTTACTTAAATGAAAAGAATACTTGTAAAAAAGCAGCATGAAAAAAGTGATGCACTGGTGTAGAAAATAATTAGTTGAAAAACAAGATAAATATTTGTAGTAATTAATATAGCAAATTCTGTAAAAAGTTTTAAGGTAAATATAACGAGAATATCTAAAAAAAAAATACTACAGAATTGGGTTAGGGAAAAGTTTAGAGGGTAAATACTACAAGAGAAAAAAAGTTTAAGCATACTCTTAAAGAGAATTGTAAACTTTTTTGCAGGAAAAGTTGCTGCATCCCCTGCACTATTTTGTACATTTTTTTCATGTCAAATATTATTTACATTATTTAAATATGAAAATCTATGATGTTACTATCTAATGATGAATAGATCTCTAACGGTGCGTGTTTACTATGAAAATAAGTTCGTAAATATTGGTTACACAGAAAATTAACGCATTCCTTTATTAGTATAATTAAGATTCGTTTATATTCAATAATATAAGGAGCTTTGTAAAAGGGTTGTATACGCATGCATAAATGATGAAAATAAAATTTTAATCAAAGTTCAATATGATATTTTCGAAAATTTCATTTAATAATTATAAAAAAAGATAAATTAAACAATTAATACATCAATTTCATTAACTGAATTAAGTTTGTATCAAGTCTTAAGACTTTATTATTTGTAAATATGATTGTATGTTAAATTTTGTAAACAATAAACACTAAACGAACAAGTATTATATCTAGGCTAGAAATTTAAATAATAAGAGCGCCTTATAATGATTATAACTTATTCAACGTATAATCTTGTTGTATAATAGAAAAATTTCTAAATAAGTTTTTCAAATTCTCTTGGTTACGTTGCGGACATAAGTATGACAGTTTTCAATTTAGCTATCAGACTACTGTAAATTACTTATGTTCCAAAATTTTCTATCCTAATAATGAAAAGTTTTAATCACTTCAATTTTTAAGCATTATTTAAAGTTTAAACTAACAAAATTAGTGCATTGCATTTGAGTCTTGGATTTACTTTTAATTTTCAAAATTTACATAAATTTATGAGAAAAAATAGTGTCTATTAAGTTAAGATAATTTTAGCAGAATTTTTTAGACTTTTTAAAGAAATTAGTATCCACTTTATGGTTTTACAATTTTCAAATTAATTCTTTTGGACGTTTTTAATAAGAAAAATATTATATAATAAAAATATAGTCATTTTTTCATGAATATATAAAAATTAAAATTCTTATTAATTAGATTAGCCCATTATAAAACAATACATTAAATTAGAAGAGTAAAAAAATAGCAATTTTACATTTGGTGATTACGCTTTTAAATTTGAAACATAAAATCATAAATTTCAAAGAAATTGAAAAAGTTCGCATAACATAAATATGTGCGAGGCAGCAAGAATTTTCAGTTTGTGCATCAGAGAAGTGTCGAGGCCACGACATCGAACATTCAAAGCAAGGGAGCCTTGGAAAGTATAATTGTAAGCGTTATGCTATGCGTAGGTGGTAAAGAGTGGATATTAAAAATAGAGCGCACGCTCACATTTAGGCCGTTCTCTCTCTTCTTTCTTCTCTCTCTCTCTCTCATTCTTTACTTTATTCAGCGTATCGTATGTTTATTATATTCTTATTACACTTAAATAATTTTTGTAATATACAACAAAATTTACAAATAAAAAACTTTATCTACCTATCATTCTGTGTTGCTGTCACTGTTTTAGGAGAAAATTATTATTGCAACAACAATATAAATGATTACGAATCAATGTGCGTGATTGCATTTTTATGCGGAAGATTTTTTTCTAATTATAAAAAATTTTTAAATTATTCATTTGAGAATGACAATTACGATTAAATAATCAATTAAAATTTAATTAAGGATAATTGAAATTTTTTTCATTATCCAACAATAATTATTATTTTATACGGCACGTTAAAAAATAATTAATAATTAATATTATTGCATTGTTAAATCTAATTTGACAATTTAATTAAGCTGAACGTCATTGAGAACATTTCTAAATATTTATTAACTTTTTTAATGTTATAAAAAATTTTTTTATATAAGATTTTAACATATAAATATTTTATAATATTAAAAAACATTTTCTTATACTAAGGATTTAAAAAAATGATATTATAATGATTAAAACGTAGCTTAACAATAAAATAAACAAGAAACGTGTGAATTTTTGAAATTGATGTCATTGTCGAAGCCCTTTAACAACTGCTAATCCTTTTGTATACAATTCTGTTCGTATTTATTTCGACGCAATATTGTAAACTTAATCTTCTTGGCAAATATAACTCTGTGGCTTGAAGGAAAAACGACATAAGTCTGTATTTTTGGGAAATTGACAGTGGATTATATACCTATGAGTATACCTCTTTTACGCAACACACATTAAAAAAGCCAATGCGCAAGGCAAAGGTGTTTTTGCGCATGCGTGTTAACTGCGCAATTCTAACTTTAACAATTCACTTGTGGACTAACAGCATATCACGATAGGATGATTTTTTAATACTAAAACAAATCTATAATATTATTAAGTAGCTTTTTCTGTCATTTGCAGTTTAATTCATCTAGGCACGTTACTTACTAATTTTTATTACAAATAGTCACCGCATAGGTAGTTTTTACATATTCTTTTGTCGTTGCGTTAACTTTTTTTCTCTTTCTCTCTCAAGCAATAAATATTTATGAAGATGGCACTTAAATATGCGACATAGAACTTCTAATCGAAAAAAAATCAACAAAAGTGTTTTAGGAAAATTTAAAGAATTAACTGCACAAATCGCGATTGGAAGGAATAACAACATAACTCAAAGGTTTTTCGTTATTTCCGGTAGATGAAGGAACATTAACTGAAGCTTATAGCATGGTTAGAATAGTACATTATTTACCTGTACCAAAAGAAGTCTTTACACCAGAGGTAAATAATGTAATTTAGCTCATGAGAGACGAAAATGAGCAAAGAAGTTGCAATTTTGAGGTTGGAATGAGATAAAGGTATTTTATTTTTTATTAAACTAGCCTATTATCGTGCTGCGTTTCTTCGTTTTTGATCTTACGTATTGACGCAAACATAAAAACCTCGTTCTCTCGAAAACTCCAAAAACAGACTTATGCTGTTTTTTTCTTCAAGCCACAGAACTATATGAAATGTAAATATATTCTATAAACAAAAAAAGAATTGTAAATTATAATGCATTCTATTGGTTTTTAATTCGTTCATAAATTTTCAAATCATTTAAAAACTTATTTCTCACTCTTATTTCAGGTAAAAAATTGAAAAATAAAGATTTATAAAGTTCAATTATGATACGATAATAATTTACAAGAGCAAGTTTTGTTATTTTAAATTTATACAATGAACTTGTGAATATTTGTAAAATATGCGTGTAAGTTTACTAAAAAATATTGAAAAATTTTAAGATAATTTATTTATTTAATTAAAAAATATAAATCAATGTTATTAGTACAAGCATTGTAGAGATACATTCGACAACAAAAGTAAATTACCGCTAAAGAAAAAAAAAACTAAAACAAAACAACCGAGGAGAGAAAAATATACGTTCGCGAGTGCAGCGGAGAGTAATGAGTATCGCGCGCGTTTTCACCGCGGAACCTCTCCTATATATAAAAGCAAAGTCGCGCTCGGCCGCTTTTACGCTCTCCATAAGGAAAAGAGGATAGAAAAAGCTTTTTCTCTCTCTCTTTAGTTCTATAGCGCCATTCGACTTTCTCTTCGCTCGTTTCTTTTTTTCCTCGCGTCTGATGTTTTGTTTTTTTTTCTTTTTTTTATTAAAGAGTTTTTAGATTCTTTAGAATTTAGACAATTTTAAAATTTTCTAAAATTTTTCTAGTTTTTCATGTGTCTGTAAATTAAAACGTATTACACATTTTTCAAGATTAACTATAGAATGAGCAGTATAAAAAATTCAAAATTATAAATGAGAAAGTTTTTAAATAAAGTTAAATATGTATATGTATTTAATTATTAATATACATTAGCGAATTCTAAAAGTAAATATACGAACTGTTGTATTAAAAAAATTATGAATTATTATGAATCTAAAAATAGAACCAGTATATGGACAAAAGATATTACTGAATAAAAATAAGTTATTATTTAAATAGATAGATTCTAATGAACTGAAGCCAAGCCTAAAACATAAAATGTGCGTAAGTTTGTATGTTTATTTTTATTTTTAAAAAATAAAAATTCAAAATTTTTCATATCAAAATTTAATAAAATTCAATGAAAAAATAAAGACTTTCATTAATACTAAAATTTTTTTTATGATTGTAAAATAAGAAATATAATCGTGTACTGAATGGAAAGCAAAATATATTTAAAAAAAGGTAAATTTGTTTTTGAAAAAAAGAGAAAAAAAATGTTGAAGAGAAAATGATAAAAAAATATTGTACAACGAAAGCTGTGAGGACTAAGAGCTCTCTCACGCAGTAGTAGGCGATGCGCAGCTTTTCACCGATCGCGAATAGGCCTATATGAAACACGTATACATATAGTAAAAGAAAAGGAGGTGGGGATTTTATTGATCTCGGCAGCCCTTTGCCCTACATACCAGAGCAAAGCGAACGAATAGCTGCTTCTTCCTCTCTCTCTCTCTTTTCTGTGGCAGGCCTATTTTTTCTTTCTTTTCCTATTACTTCTTTCTTCTTCTCTCCTCTCCGTACACCTTGTATTTTTTTATACTTTAAAGTGATATTTTTAGGCTTTTTCATCATTGTTGTTTTCGGTATAGCTATTAGCAAAAATAAGTGTCATTGTATTTATTTCAATATCTATTCTTTTGTTTGATAATAACGCTTTTAAAAAATATCAATAAATTCTTGAAATTTTATGCAAATGTATTATAAGGTATCAGGCCTGAGTTTAAACCTGAAAAAAAATCTAATTTAAATGTAGGGATGATTTTTTGTTTTTTATAATATTAATTGATAGAACTTCCTTTTACCTTAAATATATATTAAACACAAGACTTTGACAAAAGAATAATTTTAAAAAACCTCATTCAATGCTTTAAATTCTTTAAATTCCTTTGATTAGTCAAAGACTTGATTTTTTTAATATTGATACTTGCTGTAGACTTTCTCAGCCAATTTTAAATTAATTGACCTCAAAATTTCCAGAGATCTTCAGTTTATATATCTTCAAAAAATAACAGCTTTAATTAAAAAAAATTAAGAATTTAAAAGTTTGGTTTAGAAAAATTGAAAAAAATAAATATTTTTGTGAATTTCATGTAAATAATTCAATTAAACATTCACTTAAACTTATCCTATCAAAATTTCACCACTATTGTTTTGTGAAGATATATAAACTAAAGATCTCTGAAAATTTTGAGGTCAATTAGTTGGAAATTGTCTGAAAAAGTCTGCGGTAAGTAAAAAAATTAAAAGAATCAAGTTCTCGATTAATCAAAAGAATTTGAGGCATCGGATGGGGTTTTTTAAAATTATTCTTGGGTCAAAGTTTTATATTTAATATAAATTAAAGGTAAAAAGAAGTTTTATTAATTAATATATATTAAAGGCAAAAAGAAGTTTTATTAATTAACATCATTAGAAAAAAAAATATTATTACATTTGAATTTTTTTTCGGGCTTAAACTCATTCTTGACACTTTAATGTTTTAAAGAAGACTTAAAAAATTAGCATGTATTTTTTATTTATAACTTAAAATTAATTTGTCAATAGAATTCTATTGCAATAAAAACTTTTATTATTCACATTTAATTATTTTCACTATAATACAAAATAAAAATAAATTTAATGAAAATCAGCAAAATTTTGTAGATTGTTTAAAATATTATTATTTAAAATAATTAATCAATTCTTAAAAAATAAGCTAACATAGTATTGTCGTAGAAAATTAATAATATGGATGTAAGGAAAAATATTTTTCAAAAAAATGATGAAATATAAAAGTAAACTTGTAAGTCAAATGAATTGTAACGATAAAATAAATCAGAGCGGTTATATCTGAATGAATTGCAGGTCAGCAGGTCAGAATATAAAGACTGTACAAGTTTACTCATCGCAATTATGATTCGTGTATGCACAAGATAACAACATATGTGAAATCATTGATAATATAACGAATAATTAATGCTGTTAACACGCAACCTGCAAAATCATCAAATTTTTATTTTCTTTGTAGAAAGTTTGAAGAAAACAAGTAAACAAGTTTTATGAAGATTCTCTATTTTTATTAATTACGTAGAATAATCATTAAACTTGTATTATTATAACAAAATATAACTAGTTGTATAATAATATAGACGACTTTCAAACTTTTTTTTTCTACTTTGGTATCGTTATGTCAACCTTGCCCGTTTTCTTTTTACCGTCAATGCAATGAAAAAGTATAGAATGCTTTATACACTTATATGTCTTCGAAAGGTTTAGAATCGTTGTTTGCTTTGCTTACTCAATTGTCGTACCTCGTCAAACTTTTTTGCATAACATTATAGAAATTTTAATAATAACTTATTGTTTGGCATCTCACAAAATAAAGAATTAAAAGCAAGTGATAGAAAATCAAAATTTCCAAAAATTATCATGTTTTTAAGGTTGTATGGGCTATACAGTCTGTGTCAAAAGTTAGTTTTTTAGAAAATCGTCTATATTTTTCGGTAGAAAGTAATTATTCAATTTTTAGCTTAGTAACTTATTAGATAATATTAAAACAATCATTTTAAACTTTGTTTCATTTAAATGTAATGAATTATTAAAGAGTTATAACATTTTAAAGTTTATAAATTTTACACAAATCTAATGTGATCATAAATAATAATGCCAAACTTTCAAAAATGATTTTATTTGACTGCAAAAAATTTTATTTTGTTCAGTTTAAAATTTAGAATCTATTGACGAGGATGGGATATTGATTTTGATTTTTTATTTAAATTTATTGCTAATTTTCTATGATAAAACAGTCAGTACCGTCTGAGACATATACATTTTTTCGCAGAAGATAAGCAATAAATTTAAATAAAAAATCAAAATCAAAATTCCATCCTCGTCAATAGATTCTAAATTTTAAACTGAACAAAATAAAATTTTTTGCAGTCAAATAAAATCATTTTTGAAAGTTTGGCATTATTATTTATGATCACATTAGATTTGTGTAAAATTTATAAACTTTAAAATGTTATAACTCTTTAGTAATTCATTATATTTAAATGAAACAAAGTTTAAAATGATTTTTTTAATATTATCTAATAAGTCACTAAGCTAAAAATTGAATAGTTACTTTCTACCGAAAAATATAGACAATTTTCTAAAAAACTAACTTTTGACACAGACTGTATAGCCCATACAACCTTAACGGCAGGCCGGAGTAGAACCTGATACCGACCGAGTAACAATTGAGTTGTTTGTTATTTACTCAAGTATTAAACGGTGTATTTTCAAAATAAAGGTCGATCGCAATAGATATTATTATTATGAATATCTATGCACAAGATAAAAAAAATTTACCGATTTGTTTTTGAGAAAAGTAAGGAACGCCGAAGTAAAAGATTATGTTTATAATATTTTCGCGTTCCTTACTTTTCTCAAAAACAAAGCGATAGATTTTTTTTTTCTTGTGCATAAATATTTGTAATAATAATATCTATTGCGCTTAACCTTCAATTTGCAGATACACCGATTAATACTTGAGTAAATAACAAAAATGCCAATTAGACAAGGACAGCGAATCCGGCCAGCTCTTAATGTCTCTTTTGAATTTTTTTAAATTTTATTTGACGTCGATGTATTTCAGCTATAATTGCGATGCTAATTAGCGACGGAGGTTGTAAGTGTGTTTGTGAATAAAGCACATGTAACGTACAGTGGTGCCTGTATCAGTCGTCCGAGAGCGGGACTCGAACTCGGGATCCCGAGATTACGAATCCAGCCACTGAGACCTCTTCTCTCTTCGGAGTTATTAAATCATAAATAATTTGTAGTAATCAAATTTGTTACTAATGATTGACTTCGATATATGCATCCATAACCGTTAAATTCTCAAAATTATTTTTAATTTTTTTAGATTATTTATCAAAATTAAAAAGTACTTCGTGTTTTTATAAATTAGCCTTCTATCATAACTAACTTTTTTTCATTAAAATAGCTCAAAACCTCTAATATGAAAAGTGTAAGGTACTTGAGTTTCAAACTTTTTTTTAATGTTGAAATAGTTTTTCTAATATGATAATATTAAAAAAACAGTGTTAATTTAACGTTCGATATAAAAATTTTAGAGTATTTATGTTAGGAGTTTAATGTTTAAAAAAGAATTTGCATTGACTTTAAAGCTTTCCTATTTATCAAAATTATATAATTCGACTAGAAAAAAATATGTAAAAAAAGTTTAATTTGTTTAAAAATTTTAAGGAAATATAAATATATAAAAATTTGACATATAATATGCGCTAAAAATCAATATAACGACATTAATATATGTTATAAAAAAATGTGAAAATAAGACTGTTGAATTTGTATATGCAAGAGGCAGCTTGAACCGGGACCAGAATAGGGTTCAGGTCAAAGTTTCCGCAGGAGGGTTCGAGGACAAAGTCCCCCCACTTTTAAAAAGTGATTGAAAATTCATTCAATTGAAAAAACTAAAATTAAAGAAATAGCCCACAAATCCATCAGCTTACCGACAGATCAACTCATTAAACCTGACGACTTGTATGCCTGTCAATCCATCGATCCATCGACCCATCATCTCATCATCCCATCGATTCATGTAACCATCAACTCATCGATTCATTGATCGATCATCTCATCGATTCGTGTAACCAACAACCCATCGAACCATCAACTCATCGCTTCATCAGCTCATTGACAAATTCATCTATTGGCTCATCAACTCATCGACAAATTTATCTATCGGCCCATCAACCCATCGACAAATTCATCCATCTGTCCATCGGCCCATTAAGTCATCAATTCAACTACCCATGAAAATACTCATATATTGATTCATGGATATAATTATTTATCCGCTCATCGACCCATCGTCATATTTATCAATTCGCCCATCGAACCATTTAGCCATCATTTCATTGGTCCATGAATCCATCTATTAATTCATTGACCTATGTACCTATCATTCTATTTATACATCGATTCATTCATTCAGTATAGGTTTGAGACACAAAAAGTAAATTTCTTATTGAAAACAGGGAAAAAATCAATCACGCTTGTGATCGAAAAACTAATTTTTTGCCCTTGGGTAAAAAAGAGCTATTTTAGTCTCTAAGAATAGACATCAAAATAGTATATTGTTAACCAAGGGGGCAAAATAGGTGTTTTTTGCCCGAGTCGGGTTGGTTGCACGAGTGAAGCAAGGGCAACAAAAAAGATTTGGGCATGAACATCTATTATGCCTCCATGGTTAAAATACTATTTTTTCACGCGAAGGAGGTAAAATTCATTTTTCAATATCTATTTTCAAGGAGTAATAGTATATTATTCACCTAGGGAGTAAAAACGAAAAATGTCTTAAATCGTATGTTAAATGTCACCCGAGCCGAAGGCGAGGGTGACAAACATACGATTTGAGGGATTTTTCATTTACTCCCGTGGAGAATATACGATTTTTTTACACAGGCAGCGTACAGTGGGTACCTTACTTTTCGCTGGGAGGGAGTAAAGTACCCATTGTACGCGCCCTGTGTAAAAAAATAGTTTTCTTTTTTTTCTAAGGGAGAAAAATGATTCAATTTTTCTCCCGAATCCCCACTCTCAATAAAAGTTTTATTAAGAAATTTCAAAATATAGGCAAAATAATATAATTTAAAAAAAAAATTGGACATTGGACATGGACGTGGCTTTTTTATAATTTGACACTCTTGTTGGGTGTTTTAAAGGAAAGCTAGCAAATTTTGTGATGAAATAAAGCTTTGTACATTAAAGCAAATAGCCAAAGCTACACTGATAGACCTTTAAGGGCAATACATTCTTTGAACAAGCAAAATGCGTTATTATACCTAAGAAGAAATCATTGATAGTCCAGAGCGCTCTCGTTTCAGACAAGCGCCCTGCGATCTCGTAATACGAGCCCCTTCCTCTTGTGCTTAAGAGCGTATAGCTCTTAGAGCCCCAAAACACAGAAACAGTTCTTGAAAATTTAGATAACGGCTTTCTTACACTGTAAGAAAAACGCCATCTAACGTAAGACGGCGGCGCTCCCGCTTAAGAGCTATACGCTCTTACAGCGAGAGAGGCGCATTCTTAGGTTTCAGAAAGCGGTGTACCCAGTCGTAAGACCGATGCGCATACGTTAAAGAGAAAATCGCGCTTAAAGGTCTATCAGTGTATTTTTTCAAACTTAATCATTAAGTACTCGATTCTTCTATTCGATCTTAATGATCAATCTGTAAATATTTAAATATTGGCATTACTAAAGTTTTCAAGTCTGAAAAAGAGCGTTGGAAAGAAGCTTTGAGTTAAAGCGAATTTCCAAAGTAGAAAAAAGAGAAAGAGAATGTATGAGCAAAGGCTGTACATACATAGAAGATGAAAGGTGTGCTGTATACGGTAGATCCAGTAGAGAAAGCCTGAGGGTAGTTAGACGTATTTTCCGGTTCGCGGCTATCGCGCGTTAACAAAGTCTAAGAGGACGAGAGAGAGAGAGGGAGATATTACACATACTGGACGAAAGCCACCCTCACCCTCGCTCGATCGCCTTTGATGGTTACCATGGCAACTGATGTCGACTTTCTCCTCTGTCTTTCGCCTGCCTTGTAGCAGCCACCTTTTTATCCATTACCATTGAAAAAGATGATGCGGCTGGCTGGGCTAGCTCATCGTCCTTCGGTTAATGAGAAATTCTCTCACTGTTCTTCAATTAATAGGGAAGTACGCACGTTTTTCAGAGCTTTTGGCTTTCATTTAAATTATTCCCATTGAATCTCGATAAATTTTTTATTCTTCATTTAAACTAAGAATTAGAAATTTTTCAGTACCTTTTCTCAATTTGAGCAAAGAAAAGTAAATTATACTGTTAATGAAATATATTAAATCTATAACACCGACAGAAATTATTTCTAGCGGGGAAACGAATAGTCCACTTCATTAGGGTTTCTCCACGCAAAGAGAAACCTACTAGACGTTAGTAGAATTATGCATTCATAAAAACGATGTCGTTCTTGTTGTTAAGATAAAAATCGCTTCCCGTTAGGAGAAATTCACTGACCTGGAGAGGAAATTTGACTGATTGTATTTTCACTTATATAACCCAACCTTATTATGCGCCATTTCTTTACGCCCTTCTTTAGTATGTTAAGATATATTATTAAATACTTCAAATAGAAATTTATTTGAATGTAGAAAAAATCCACTTGGAAATAGAATAATTAAAGCCCATGTCAAAAATAGGTCGTCAAGCATTTTTCTACTAGACACAAGAACACCCGAAAACAAGTAAATTTTATTTTTTCCCCAAGTAGAAATATGCTATCGAGAATAACAAGAATACTTTCTACTACCGGCTAGTGGATTCCACTTGCCTCAAGAAATCATTTCTGCCAGTGAACGTTAACGGAAAGACACTTGAGATTTATATTAGAATTGAGTTTCGATTTGGGTGCAGTTGTCTTTTATCAGAATATTATTTGGCAATATCTCGAAAGTTATTCCTTTTAATAATTGCCATAGCAAAGACTTGATAATCAAAGCCATTTCGCCAACACATTACCGAAATAAATGACTATCCTTGAGTTAGAAATCCAGAAGTTCCAACTAAACAATGCTTCCGCTTGTTGCGATGTTCTTCTTTGACTCGGAGGTCTCCCTCTCTCTCTCTCTCTTTCTCGATAAAAACATAGTGTTACGAAAGGGTAATTTTACTGCAGATATAACGATCGATGATCCTTTATCTCACTCTTTCAATCTCAATATAAGAGGAGGAGGAGGCCGAGTAAAAGCCGTGATTCGTGACGTCGTGATTGCGCTCTCCGTACCTGTCTTGCGATATATAACCACGACTTGATTACGTCGCTAGAGACTTAATTTAGGTCTAAGCTGGCTGGTACAGTTCAAAACCTTACTTCTTTTTTTCTTATTAATGTTTATCGAATTATATAAGTGCAAAAGTTTAAGTTCTTTCAAATATTTTATTATTTTCTTTTCTATTTCGTGTTCATTAGATCTTTACAATTGAATCTTTGCTTCAGTCACATTGTTTCGTCATATGATTTCGTGGTTGGATGTTATGCTTCGATTCAGAGCTTGGAATAAGTTTTTTAATGCTAAAAACTTTATTCAATGTTATTTTCGAACGTCAATTAAATATTTTCGACCATATAATTGAGAAGTCGGAAAAAAAATTCAACTAAAATGTTTTCCTATTATGATAATTTATTAAATTTTCTAAGAATCAAGTTAAAATCTTCTTTTAATTCTAAGCAGATAATGTAAAAATGTAATTTACGTCTTCTCAGTTATTACGATGATTTTTTACGAAATAAAAGGTTTGCTATAAAATTCTTTTATATATATAGCGTGATACCAGCGCTAAAGTTTAAAGCATCAATTTTAACTAAACTATCGGACAACACTGGTACTACAGATAATAATACATCGATTACTTATAATTCTCTGTAGAGGCTTTTCGTTTTCTAAATTATAAATTAAATAACAGATTATAAAAATAGTAATTCAACATAATCACACTTCAAAGAATATGAAAATTAAGTGATATTTTTAAACTGAAAATATTAATCTTTAAAAATTACCAATTTGTTAAGAGGAAATATATTGGAATCGGTAAATATGTGAAAAATGAATATTTGATCTGACCTAGCATGCTTTTTCGCTACTTATATCCAGAAAAGCCTAAGAGGAATAATTTTTCCACGATCAGCTATAAGTAGAGTGTCGAAGCGGCCTTTCACTCTAGCTTATGTATATATATATAGTCGAACTCTGTTACTATAGCGCTTTGACTATTAATATATATTGCGCTTGTGTATCTCAGTGATTGTGTTATTACATTGCACTTAAGGAATATAAGAAAAGAAAATGAATGACTTTTTTCTACGTGATTGACAATTCGTTTGTGCCACTTCGACTCTCTGCACGTTTTACCTGTTTTCAAATCAAGCTTTATCAAGGTTAATATTATTAACGTAATCCTTTTTTCTATTAAGCGTCAAACATTTTGCTTCGTGCATCTATATAATATTATTGCCGTCTTGTCATTGCACATGAACGTACAGATTAATGTTTTTCTTTATTTTCTCCATAATGGATTTTCCATTAATGCCATTCGTTTCATAATAGTCGCTTAAGTAAAAGATTAATTAAAAAATTAACGTGAAATAACATTTATTCTATATCAATATTTTTTTAATACGTTTCACCACAACAAGAATTAATTTTTAATAAAAATCTTATAGGGACATAACTGTAATTAATATTTGCTATTTTTTCTGAAATAATCCATTTTTTTTATTGTACTGTTAAAGGTTATTCTTCAAAAGTTTCCAATTGTAATCGTTGCAAGTTTAATACTTCCAACGTTTTAACTTCAGAATCATGCAAATATTTGACAGTCAAACATTTGCACGTTAGTATACACATATACAAATAAATTTTTAAAAATAGCAGACTCAAATTTTTGAAATTTTATTAATTTATGATGATGGAAGATTCATATATAACTCTTATATTTTTTAATAAAATCATTGTTAGAACCAAAAACATTTTTCAACATACAAAATAGATTTATATTTTTAATTCATGGAAAATTCCGCAAATGTTTTTAATGTAATTTCTGTATTTAATTTATATATTTTTAATATAATAAATTTATTTAATGAATGTAATTTATAAAGTCTATTTCTAATATTAAGTATTTTGAAAGAACATTCCAAAGAAATTTTTTTCTTTTTTGAAAATTTCACTAAACAAGAAGGATGGCACAGCCTAAAAAGTTTTTTTTTCTTTCTTCGACTTTTATTTTATTTTCTCAGTGTTCTGTATAAAAGTCATCGCGACCTACATTTCTTCAGCGGCTGCCAACGAAAAACTAGGGTGTCGTCTCTCTCTCCCTCTCATACTTCATCTCTTTCGTCTCTTCACCCTTTGCAAGTTTCGTCTTGACCCCAACGAAGCTGTTGCCCCTATTTTTTTTTTCTCCTCTCGCCTTTAATCTGTTATTTGGTGGAATTTTTCTTCCACGTTCTTATTTTCTTCATTATGTATGTTGCAGAAACTTCTTTTCATTGCAATATGATGATCTAGATTTTTAAAATATTCATATCATGCCACTCGTGTATTTTTTAATGAATTTAACTTTTTATTGTTGATAATTAAAAAGATTTTATTCTTTACAATTTTTAATAAGTATTCTTTAAAAATTATTTTTCAGAGTTTTATTTTCGAGTAACGTATTTATTTTTCAGAAATTTGGAATACTTATTCTTATAGAAAATTTTCAATCAAGTCGTGTTCATTCGATCTGATACTTAATTTTTTTTTTAATGTAAACCTGTATCCTGTATTGTCTAAATTTTATGGAGTTCTAGAAAAACTTGCATTTGCTTTAAGATTTTACAATTATACTGAACTAATTATTCCAGAAGATTTGTACTGAAAATCAAAATCTTCTGATAAAAGCAATTTATCCAAAACAGTTAATACAATAATCAACCTAAAGAAATAGATAGAAAACAAATAGTGAAGTTTATTTAAATTTTCAATACAATCATAACTTTTAAACCAATTGACTTTGCTAAGTTAATTTTTTTTAATCCAAAGATTTTTATCTCAACTACAATATACTTCTGGTAGGTATATCTTCTAAAATAACTAGTTAAAAAATTCAATAGTCCAAAGATGTAAGCGAATGGAAGGAACTAACTGACATAAAAGTAAAGTTTTTTTTTATTTACAAGTATTTCTTTATAATAAATTCAATTATGTAAACGAAGAATCGAAATTGAACGTCAAGCAAAAAGAATTAAATTTCAAGAAATGGAAATTGTTTTTCTTAAAATTGCCAATAATTTATTTGATTGGAAAAAATTTCAAGCTATCTCTTATTAAAGAAAAAAACGATATCTTTCGGGAATGCGTACACTCCTCTAAAAACAGGAAAATCTGCTTTCTCTCAGAATAGCCAGTAGCTCCTTCTCATTACATCAATTTTTACTACCCTTTTTGAAATTTTATTGTTTTTATATTGAACTTTAAAGATCGATAGAGAAAGATGAAAAGAAAAAAAAGAGAAAAAAGATAAAGTATCGCAAAAAGCTTCTCTTGTCGCACGGAGCCTCGCCCATCCATATCCCGTCGTATACTCGTCCTATAATCTATCTTTGTAAGAGGAAAAGAGACGGAACGAGAGGAGAAACTTAAAGGGGATAGAACGCTCGGACTGTTGTTGAAACTACTGTTCGATGCCCGTCCAAGGCGTGGTTACGAAAGCCGCGAGCGTGTTTTTATGCTCTTTTTTACATTTCTTTTTGCATTCTTTTTATGCCTTACTTTTAAGATTATGTAGTATTTTTTTTTAAAGCCAGCTGTATTTTTATTTTTGTTTAATAAAAATATTATTTAACCAGTAAAAATTGCTTCTTGGTTGAAGCAAATCTTTGATTTTTCACTTTAATCTTTGAATATATTATTTTATGGCAAGTTAAATTGCTATTAATTGGATTTTAGTCAACTTATCTTTATTTTCTTAAAATGAAAGTATACGTTTTGAATGAAAAAAAAAGTTTTTATATGCCTAGAATTTTAAATTTACTGGGGAAATTGACAAGAATGTAATTTCAAAGAATATAAAACTTTCACTTTTCTATATGTGTTAGAAAGAAAAATTTCGGCATAAAAAAACATAATTTTTCAATATATTTAATATGTAAATAAAAAATGTTAATAAACTTGTAGTTTTGTTTAATCCATTAATTTTAAACTAATTTACTATTTGTTTAAGCCAATGAATGTAAAAGTTGAAAAGTTAAATTTTCAAATTTTATAAGTTTAAAAAAAAGATTTTTATTTTATTTCATACATTGCTTACAAGAGAAACCTTTTTTAATTAATATTAAAGAACAAATAATCAAAGGATAATTTATTATTTTTAATACAATGTGTTTCATTGAATTTCTTAATTTTTTCAATTTGTACTATGAACTAATTTACTTTTTTCAAGATATACATCAGTAAATCTGCGATTATTAGCCATAGTCTTAATTCGGTCGATAGAGTATGTCTACTGAAATTTTTCAATATACTGATTTAAAGATGATAAAATATTTGACATTAAACTAGTAAAAAATACTGCTAATAAAAATTATAATTTTTTAATAAAAAAAATTGGAATCTCTTAGATGAAATAAAAAGTTAAATGCAAGAAAGAAGCCTTCAGCTTGACTTTTATTGAACGTTCATGATACAGTATTTCTTTGACAAGATTCTTTCCTTGTTAGAACTCAGCGCATAATCTTCCTTTAAACTTTGTTTTTCTCTAGGTACATTTAAAAAGATGTATGCATTATTCGAAAGATCAGACTTTTTTTCATTTTTGCTTTGTATATTGTAAAAATATTAAAATTATTATCTTATGATCTTTAAATTTCTGTGAAATTTCAATAACAAGAATAAATAAATATTCGTTTAATGTGATGCACAGACAATTTTTCAAATTCATACTAATCAAACTTTAATACTGTTTTCTGTGCTATCAACTTAAAACTTTCAAATTACTTCATTACAGTTGTAAATAACTCAAGTTCAATCCACGTGATACTTGTAAATACGACGTAATGTCATTTCTGTTTCTGTCTCTCGGTCTCAATCTCTAAAGATTTAGATCTTCTAATGTTGACAATTTAAAAATGCCAATCATGGATTTACCATTGCTTAAAAAAGCTTCGAAAGGCATAAACATAATAATCAAATGAATCAGGTAAAATTTGTTTTCACAAGAGTTTCTAAAAATTAACATTTCACAAAAGAAAATATTGTTACATTCAGCATAACTAAGTAACTAAAGCCAAGTTTTCTGAAATAAGAACGTCTGTTTTCTTCTAATTATATAGGTTGAGTATGATATTTGAGAATTTTTTTAGTGATTATTCGTGAAGCCGCGGCGCGCGCAGACTGAAAAATTTCAAGCATACACAGAGAGAGCGAGAGAGCAGTGTTGTGACCGGCTAATTATTTAATCGATGCGCGAACGCACGCGCCGGTTTTCTCAAAACGTCGCGTTGCCTCGCGTATACACGCACGCTCTCCTCGTACATACACTGGTACAGGCAATTTCTTGTAGTACCCTCCCAAAGAGAAGGGATATATAGTACACATATTTCGATCTATATAGCCATATCATCTATAACACTCGCACGTCGACTCACAATACCTATAGGGCCTCTACAAAAACGCTAGAATCTTTTGATTAAAACTGAACCATTGCTTCTTCGTATGACACACCCTCATTCTCATTCTCTCTCGCTCTGTATATGTTTTACCCCTATACTTATTCCCTTTCTTTTCATATTCTTTTTACATTTTCTGCTTTACTTATTCTGTTTTTATCTGATTTTACATCAATTAATAATTAAAATTAATTGATTGGTAATATAAAATATTTAAACACTCACTTAATAAATAAATATTTAATCTTCACTTGTTTTTATCTGAGTTTAAAAAAAAATTTTTTATTATTGCATATGAAACTGGTAAAGTTATATAGTGAAGAAGCTTATAAAACAAATATCGAATGTCAATATCCCAGTATATTTTTAAGCAATCGATTTTTACTTCCCTTAAAGTTTTGCCTTTCCAATAACTCGTGCCACTTTCACTTTCGAAATTTTCACTACACACATGTACTGACATTCTTGTTTCCAGTTTCGAGTTTGTTTACCGATAATACGTTTTTTTCTTCAAATTTCGAATATACTCTCATCCCATTTTTTCATTTTTATTTTTTCATACATTTCAAAGTGACGAAATCTTCCTTCAATCTCCATCTCTTTTTTCCATGAAAGAATAATGAAAAAAAAAATATAATCTAAGGGTAGAGTATAATTTAGCATCTCTGAATTTGTTTTCTTTCTTTCTCTCTCGCAAGTGCTGCTCAGAAGCCGCCCTGCTTATCGGCCAACGCCCAGATACAGAGTGAACCCGTTGCGTTTGGCTCTTTAAAAAGTACATATTTCTCCTTATTATACCAACGCTTTCCTTCTATATTTTCTTTATTTTGCTTAACCTTTTTGGCTTATTTTTTCAGTGTTATTTATGTGGATATTTGAAAATCTGAATTTAATATAATAAAATCAATATTTTTATTAAATAAGAATTTTAAAAGTAATAAAAAACATTTACAATCTGAAAAGATGAAATTTAATAGTTAAATATCTCAAGTTTTATTGTAAAAAGTATAAAAAAGTAAAAGAATTGTACTAAAACAGTGATTTAAGATTAAAATGAGGTTGTCTGCTCTAGCTATATATCGATTGGGAAAGGGTGGTTGGTCACCTACTTTTTCCTACTCTATGGCTTTTTATTTATTTATAATAATGGTAAAAAAATGTTCTCAACTAGTCTGTCGATGGCAAAAAAAGTCTTTAGTTAAGAAAGAAAATTAAACATGTAATTAAAAAATATCCAAGTGGAAGCAATTACTTTACTATAAAATCTATATGCTCTATTGTGGCGCAGATGAAAAAGAGGATTTTAAAGAATATTTTTTCATTTTTTTCAATATAATTACTCTTATAAATATCAAAATAATAATAGTATATTTCGTAACGGGTATGAGAAGGCTTTATTTACAAAACCAGAAGTTTACGGTCCGAGCCGAAGGCGAGGGTCGTAACGAGTTTCGTAAAAAGCCTTTTCATACCAGTTGCGAACCGTATTTTTTGCCATGAGAGCCAAAAAAGAGCAACGAAGTTGCGATTTTGAGGCTAGAATGGCAAAAAATATCTTTTTTCAATAATATGTATTTTAATATAGTATATTTGTTTTCATGGTGAAAATACGATTTGTTTTCAACACTGGACCGAAAATATCGCAGTGTTTTTCTGATGCTAGGAAAAATTGTCGTACTTTTGGGCCAGGTGTTGAAATAGTACATTATACAACTAGGGAAAAATAGATTTTGCTCCCGAGTTGCATATAGTGCTTTTTATTTCCACCGCAATCGTGGCCACTTTGTTAATTTAAAAAAAGCGGGCTTAGCTGGAAAAAATTGTAATTAAATTTTTGTATAGAAATTTTCAATAATATATTAAATTTTATAAATTTTTTATTTTGCGGGAGACAGAAGTAAGATATGGCTTCCTATAGGCCCGCTTTTCGAATTAATAAAGTGGCCATTTCTGCTGGGGTCGAAATAAAAATATTGTTTTTCATATTTTTTAAGCTGTTTTTTTTACTTAAATTTTGGCTATATTGACAAGTAGTAAAAAGAAGAAAATAAAAAATAAAATGAATATTGCACATGAAATAATTGTACTTTGATATGAACCGATAATATTTAATTCTATAGGTAGTATTGATTTTAATTTATGTACTTTGAGAATTGATAGAATATTAATTTAGAAAATAAATTACTTATTCATATTCTATCATTACTCGTCGATAAAGATAAACAAGTTTAACTTGAGGGAGATAGAGTATTAATTTTCTACAAAGCAAGAGTTGCGAAAAATCAAAATAAAACAATAAATTTTCGCAAATGCTTGAACTCGATCTTTCTCGAAGATAAAGCATTTTTATATTACTACATTTTTATGCTTATAGTATTTGGAACAATGTTATTTTTTTAGTATAATACAAATTTTCTAGTTATTTGTAACCTCCATCTAAACATTTATTTTTTCATTTTTCTAATGCTATATCTAACATCATTTCGTAAATAATCGAAAAATCAATCATTTATTAATTTTTTTATCTCTTGAACTCAGAAAACAATGAAAAAACTAAAATCTAAATAAGAAAATAATACAATTATAGGTTTTATGATCTTTTTGCAATTGTATTTTTATGAAATTACTAATTATCTAATAGATAACAAACTATGATTTATAAATATTTTATAAAAATTAGTAGTCTAAATAAGTATCTTGAAACTCTTCTGAAAAATTATAAAAATTTAAAACGCAAAATGAAAAAAAAAAAAAAAATTCTATATTGCACTCTTAAAAATTAAATATGTCACGGAAATAAAATTGTCAATAATAAAAAAAATGAAAAAAATTTTGAGGCACGCATTTAGAATCTATTTTGTATTGATTTTATAGCTTTTAAATACATAAAAAAATATGCTTACTCATTTTACAAAATGACTACTTTTTTCCGCATATTTATGTAAATCTGTATAAGCTAATTAACTAAATAAATTGGAAATTCTCGACGAATTTTAAAATTACTTAATCAAATTTAATCCTCCAAAACAAATCTTTCAAAATAACGAATTTTTGGCATAAAGTTTATGTTGATGAGTTTCTACCTTCTTTTGAATGATTAATTGACCTTTTGATTAGTTGATTACAATCTTAGGCCATCACCACGTTTCAGATGAGTTTCCATATGTAAAAGTGCAGTATTGGTCAAATTCGCCAAAAATATTTACTTACTAGTTTCCCGTGATGCACTGATTTTCTAAAGCTTGTAAAAATGTGTAAAAAATAGGCACGCTCTTCGTTCTGGTCGCATTATTTTGAGTATCAAGTACGCAATACAACATTCAAATTTCATTGAGTAAAAAAATTAGCTAAAAAAGTTATGTTAGAAAAAGTAATATTTATATCATTCTACAAAAATATTGCCTCATACGAACAAATATTTCTTTTTTTCCTTATAGTTTACATGCCTACAAATTATAAATCTAAAGCCTCACACTCATTTTTCGAATTTTAGCAAATTGTGATAAGAATAAGAGGTACCCTGGTAGAAATCTTACTGGGTTTCTAGCTAGAAATAAGCGAGACCCTTAAAACATAGCTTTTAGCTACTGATTTTAGCTCATTATTATTAGCTTAACGGGTGAAACCTGTTAACCTTCTACCAGGGTATTAATGTGTGTATATGACTCGACTTGTTAGAGTAACATATTGTCCTTTTTGGTTTTGCACTATCGCATTTCCTAATATTGTATTATAAATGTGTTATTGTGCGGCTTGACAAAGTTTAAAATTTTCTTAAATATGCTCATAAACTTAGCTTATAATATTGTAAAAATTAACTTATTGAGATTTGAAAAATGTTCTTTCATTGTTATTTCATTGAGAAAGCTAAAATTATTCGAAACTACCGAATGTGCTCTCTTGAATAATGTTTATGGCTGATATTACAAACGCTTTGATTACTAAAATTATATGTAATTTCTTATTAGTCGATAAGGTAGGATTCTTCTATGCAGTTATTCTCCTTAACGTTACACTAAAAAGATCAAATGAGTGCACGTAAAAAGAGAATAAATTTTAAAATGTTTTTAGTTTCTATCGTAGTATTTTTGCAAATCAAGGCCTTTCGTATTACTATATGTACGTCATGTATTTCTTTTTTCATATATAATAAATATAAATAATTAAATGATTGTCATAATCATCGAGGTAAGTGATGATTATAACGGAAGATACTGTACTATCGGCTTGAATGGCCCATATTACAGTTGAGTAGCCGTCCGTTAAAGGAGCCCACATTCAATCTTAGTTTCGCTTGCTTGCCTAACATAATACCGAGAGCACTGACAACAAACTTACTGTTTCTCGTTGTTACGGATTATTTGCATACTTAATGATGAAAAGAGAAATATGTAGACTTTATGGGATTTATACTTTTTTCTTTATCGATTAAAATTATTTTCTAATTACGTTCTTCTCGGAATCATATTTTTTTTTCAGTTGACACAACAAATTTACTAATAATGGATTTTAATTGACGCTTCATTAAATCTTAAAACTTTAAATTTAGTAATAAAACGATAAATAATTGAATTTTTGCTAGTTTTAGATTATTATGACAGTTGTTAAAATTGTGCGACTTAGGGAAATGTTAAATTTCAACATAACAAATTTTTTATTTCATGCAAAACTTTTAAAAATATCTATATATTACAATCTTCTATTTTAACTAATAAAAGAATCATAAAAAAATATGTTTAATAGTTTTTGAATAAAAATTGCAATGCTAGTATGTATGAAATATGACCTATTACATCACCTTAATAAAATACATTTTGCTGCTATGGAAGTAATATTTTTGTAAAAGAAATTAAAACATCGAAAAATGTTTCTATATTTTGTTATAACATTTATGGAGAATAATTTTTCTATTGTTTTTAATTTTCAAGATTTTTTAGATTCTGTTTCCGTGTTGTTAAACAACATCTATTTTAAATTCTTTAAAATAGATGTTGTTGAGGTATCAGGTGCTGAAAGTAATAAATTCTTAACAAAAGGGTTTAAATTTCCTGTAAAATAAAAAGTAATATAAACAAGGATATAGTATAGATATTGCTTTTTAAGAAAATTGCCTATACATCTAAAAAGAAAACTTATCCTTTTTGAAAAAAATTTACAGTTTATTATTTCTAATTCTGAAAATTTTTATTAATTTGCGAAATTAGATGTTTAAAAAAATTTTTTAAATTAATAATTTGAAAATGAAAAATTTTAATTGAAAAAATTGTGAACGATGATATTATTTGTAAAGTTAACGTTACTTTATGTAAGCTTAATTGAATCAATAATGAAATGAGACTTCTTATAGTAAGTAAAAATCAAAACGAACTTATCCATATTTAAAAAGAGTCAAATGAACTCATTAATTAAAAGTGAATGTAATTAGAACGATCTAAACGAGTGAAAGCAAAATAATGATAAAAAAGAATTTGCAAATACACATACGAGAAAGAGAGAGAAAAGAAAGAAAGGGGGAGACGAAGAGAGAGAGAGAGAAGTTGCGACCGACACAAGGTCAGACGGTGGCCTCCAACTTCCGGTGGTCGGGGCGGCTCTCCGAGGTAAAGTGAGACAGCGCCAAGTCGTAAATGTGCGCTTTCTCTCCTTCTCTCTCTTTCGTTTCGTGCGAAACTACTTGTCGACGAATCTCGCCTTATCGCGCTCTCGCATTTCTAATTGTTTGAACTTTTTTCATTTATTTAAAAAAATTTCTTTATGTTTTGTGACTTTTCAATAATACATCTAAAAGTTTATGAAAATTCAAAATATGGCAACTTTTTAAAAAGCTAAATGAAATATTTGCATTAAATAACCAACTGTAATGTTAATTTAAATAACTTTATAACCATCGAATAAAGAAGTTATTTCTTATATAATAAACTGAGAGAAATGTTTGGTTAAATTTCTTTAGGATTATGGGGAGACAAACAGTAAAATTTGCTATAAATATAGCATATTTACCACTGCAAGTTTGTTATCCCATAACTATATACTATAATAATTTCATCAAACATTTCTTTTATGGATTCAAGAATAAATATTTCAATGCAATAAAAATAATAATAAATCTAAAATACACATAGATAATTTCATACGATTAATATTGATAATTTAATTAATCATAGAAATGGCTTACTTTCTGCCTACTTTCGACTCAATAAAGTGTCCATTACTGTTGAAGTAGAAATAATAGTGCATTATGCAACTAGGGAGTAAAGTCGGATATTTCTCTCGAGGCTGAAGTTTCTCACCCGAGCAAGTGCAGCAAAGCGAAGGGAGTAAATATCTAAGAAAGAAATAAACTTTACTCTTGAGTTACACATAGTACTTTATTTCTACCTCAGCGGTGGCCACTTTATTAGCCTAAAAAAAGCGGACTCAATGTTCAAATTTTATGAATTTTTCGATTTATTGATAATTTCTAATTACTTATATTTGTTATAAATTTTAGTAATTTATTTAATTCTATGAACTTCTAAATTAGCGAAAATAAAGAACTTTATTCCCGCTAATTTTAAACGTAAAAAATTTTTTTAATAATCTACTCAAAAGGCATATTGAAAACAAGAAATTTTTTACGTTTTAAATTAATAATACTTTATTTGTATTAAAAATTTTTAATTTAAAATATTTGAAAAAAATGTTCGAACAAATATAACTTACAAGTTCTTTGAAATTAATTGACCCTGTGATTTGAGCAACCAATTCATACTTCTACTTGTTTTGATATACACATTTATATAATTTCAAAGTGATACATTGAGCTTGACTTAATTTCAAATAATAATGGTTAAAAATGATAATTTTCACAAGAAAGATTTTAATATTGTTTAAAATAAAAAATTAATGATTAAGTGCAATAACCGATAACTTTAGAATGATTGATATTAAGAAAAAGTATTTTAAAATTACGAAAAAATATTATGACACTATCTTTTTTAGTTAAATAAATTCTACTGTTTTTTACTATAACAAAACTTTTTCTAAAAACTAATTAAAAATATTTTTAAAATTAACATAAATACTCATTAATTATAAGAATTTAAAATATTATTAGAAATATAAATTTAATATATAAAAAAAGGAGAAAAAAGTCGTGAAAAAGAAATGAACAAAGTCTTATAAGCTTAGTATAGGAATGAATTGATTAAATTGACAGAGGCCAACGTCAATCTTATCGGGCTTTCATTAAAAAAGATAGCGATAAGGTATGCAGAGGAAATTTTTTTTCACACGCAAAAAAAATAAAAGAAAAAGTATACGAATTGCGTATCTTACAACCGAAAGTTTAAGCCTGTGCACGGTTCAATGAACGCAATTTTATAAAGCGCTGCGGAATCTTCTCTTCATTCATTTTAGGATAATATTATTTGCATCGAAATCATTGTACTTTTAATTTATTGTTCATCGAAAAATTAAAAAAAGATGATTAAAAATTTTTTGATTCTTCAATATTTATTTTTAAATTACTATAAATAAATTTTCTCTCATCGTATATTAAATAAAATAAAACTTATCGAATATTAATAATACTTTATGTACTAAATATTGTTATATTATTTATAACAATATTATTAAAATATTAAATAAAGTTTTTCCAATTACATTGAAAATAGAGAGAAACTTTCAATCAAAAACTAATTACATAAATAATAACTTGTGGAAATTTTATAAACAAATAAAAATATAATTTGGCATTTAAAAAATTTATTTTTGATTTTTCCAAATAAGTTTATGTATAGGCAAATAAAATGAAATCTAAATAATCTTGATGTACAATGTTTTAGAAAATTTAAAACAAGTGGATATCAATACTTCGGTATATAAGGTTAAAAGAAAAACCTTTTATTTTCTTTGCGGCTAGTTCGTTTGGTTTAAAAGTTGCAGACGACAAGAATGTTAGAATATCTGCAGGCCAAGCAAATTTAGCCGTTTTTCCTAAAGAGTCGGGGAAAAAAATAGGTCATATTCCACAGGTTTGAAAAAGCGGCGTGCTAGATATATAGCGAGTCTTCGGCAAACTTATAATAGTGCCGAGTCAAGTGATGACTCAGGAAGAAACGTATAAAAGAAGATGATAAGTGCAGTGGAACGTACGATAAGAAAAAAAAATAAGATCGACCGAACCTATATGTTCTATGATTTCTCGATTTAAAAAAATTATTTTAACTTTTATTCTTTTTTTATCTTTGAATTTTCGTTATACATTCTTTCTTAAAATCAAATACAAAAAATTAATCAAATAATAATCGCGGCGATTTTTGGAAATTTTTAAATTTTATTGAACAAGTTTATTTAATTTTTAACAATGTCTATGCGATTCTTTGGATTTTGAAGTTATATTTTCTAAAGCAAAAATATTAATTAAATGGGTTATCAGTAAAACAAAATAAAATTTTTTATTATATTTTTACTGTAACTTTCTTAAAATTAAACTTTATGTTTTGTTTTAAAATATTAAATATTAATAAAAATCTTGAATGTTTGGCGTAATAAATTCTTTAGCCTTAGTTGAAACAAAAAATGAGCATAAAAATGTAAAAAGAAAAAGAAAAAAAAAGGTAAAGAAAGTCAACCCTCTTACGATATATCGAATCTTGTTCCACTTCTTTTTACGAATTATTTTGTTGAAAAAGAAGAAAAAAAAAAGAGTTGCAAGCGTCAGAAAAGCCATTGAGTACTATAGAACTCCGGCTTAAAAAAGAAGCCTTGAAGCTTTTATATAGTCGCTGGCGGCGCGGGAAATGTTTCGAAAAAAAATGAGGCCAGTGCCTGTTTCTAAGCGCTCGTATACATTCTCTCTCTCAAGGGGTGAAGAAACGCTCTCGTTTTTTTTCCCTTTGCTTTTTTTCATACGCGAATCAACTCTATTTTTACTCTTTTCTTTCTTCCTTTCTTTTTAATCCACGTTTAATTATATTCGCCACTAACGAGACTATTTTTTTTTTTGCATTTTCTTTTCGTCAATCATTGTCAAGAATTTTCGCGATCAATGTCTTAATCATGCATAGCCAAATATATAATAAATAAAATTAATGTAAAAAAATTTTTTTTTTCATCTCAAGAGAAAAGGCTACAGTTTTTCAAATTTAATAGAAATATTTTCTAAATAAACTGAATTTTGCCACGTTTAAATAAAGATTAATTTTATTTCTAAAAGAATACTCGTATATACTTGTACTAAAAATTTAATAGCAGTTAGAACAATTTGAAAAAGAGTAACTTTTATATTGAAAAGAGGTAAAATTTAATTCAATGAAATGACATGCTTAACAAGAATAATTTGGTCTTAAAGGTTTGTAGGGTACGATTTTCTGTTTCTTAAATTAACCTTAATCGAAGCTAAAATAACAGTTGGAGATTTCGGATTATATTTTATTTGCAGATGTACACGTTTAAAATAAATTATCGACTTTATTGAATTTAATTGCTGTGTACGATTGCGTCATTAGGAAATAAAATTTATTTATCTGCGACAAGTGGCTTGCTCGTATAATCAATTAATCTTATTCGAATTTTTCATTAATATTCAACTTTGCTTACAATTTTTTCTTATTCTTTTTTCAACCAGAATCATACTATCGACATTGATTGTAGGAGTTAAAATACGGGCAATTCAGTTAATTTTATGAATTTAATTAATGAATATTTGGCTACTTTACATCATACATAAGATCTCTTTTATTTATATTAAACAAGGTGAAAACAGTATTTCAATAAAAATAACTGAAACTAAATGTTTTTTGAAGTAACAAAAAATCTCACACTATATGATTAAAGGTTTTCTTCCTGTTTCATATTAAAAAAAAAGAAAAAACATAGAGTAACAATTAAAATTTTTGAGTTAATGTGCACTTTGCTTCGTGTGAAATAGAAAATTTACTTGATTCACAATACTTTTTTGCTCGAGTGGGAGCATACGAAAACACAATGAATTACGAGAAATAATGAATGATAATGAAGAATTTTTGAGTAAAAGATTTCAATAAAGTTTTCACTTTTTCAAAATTAAAATTAATTTAATAAGATAAAACGAAATTAAAATTTAGAAAAATTAACAAAATGTTTTACAATAAAAGTAAGCAATAGGTGGAAAACTGCATTATGCTTACATTCAAATCTAATTCCATATAAATGACATAAAATCATAAAAATTCTTAATAAGGGAATCAAGTGTTCAATAGTGGCAGCATCTGTTGAAAAACAAAGAAAAGCCTTTAAAAACAAGATAAAAAGAAAAAGAGTATTCTTCCCACGTATTAGACATATCCATCAAAGAGAAAAAAAGATAAAAAGTAAAAAAAAGGAGAGAAAGTTGAGTGGCGTAGGTGGTCGACTACCCCTCGGCAGTAGCTCTCTTGTACGTTTTTGCGCGGGAAGCTGGAGCTACACAGCGAGGAGGAGCAGCAGCAGTCAAGCTATGTACCGGCAAGATAAGGGCGCGCGCGCGCGCGCGTTGTAGCTATTGTATATAGCTATATAAATGAGAGTGCGATGCACCCAGTTGCCTTGAGTTCCTTGCCCCAAAAATCTTCCTCTCTTCCCTCTGGTCTTGTTCTACTACTATGCAACATATACTATATCCAATCTTCAATTGCGTTTGTTGCCCTGCGACACCAGCGCCACTCTACGTCAATCCTTTTCGTCCTCTATACAGTTACTTTTTTTTCACAACCAAATCACACTTTCAACTTTAATTCAGAAATCATTGAATTGTATGATAAATAAAAGTCAATTGAAATTTTTTGATGATGAAAAAAATGCCAATTTAGCTTTTTATATTTTTAATATAAGTATTATTAGGGTGCGACATTGCGAATAAAGCGTTTTTAGAGTTTTTATTAGAAACATTTGAATCACACGATATGTGATCATCAAATTTCATAATTTTAAAGATTAAAGGAAGCTAAAATGCTTAATTGCAAAAAGCTAAAAAGAAATGCAGGATCCGTAAGTAATTAAAGAAGTGGAGTATCTTTGAACAAATGGGACTAATGAAATTGAAATGTGGAAGAGAGATGTGTAGATCTGACATATATACGCATTACTCTTAATGAAAACAAGTGCCGCTTAAAAGGCTGGCTTAAAAAGAAGAAGAAGGCTAGCGCGCGATTGAATAAGTTAATTTTAATTGCAACATCGCCATCGTCATTGAAATGCTATAGAGTCGTTTAATCGAAATGGTAGAAGCAAAGGGATACACCGGCAATCGCCAATTTTAATCTTAACTCTATCAGCTAAACTTGGACACCTGTTTCGATTGCAATACAATGTCGACATGTACTTCAATACATATCTCGCTACATTAATACACTTTTAAACTTGTCGAAGCTTTACAAGCTCAGCAAACATTTACTTACATTACTTTTTTCATTCTTTCATTTTTAACGACTGTCTAATTTAACCTCTAATATTTTATTTTTAGTTACTAACTCAAATTGGGTTACTCAAAAACAAAAAATTTATTAAGAATAATAATAACGATTGAAGAGAATAATCTTTTTTACACATTTACTAAATTTTCAGCAAATATTTAAATATATTTTTATATTATTAATTTGGTGAATATAATTTACCGAACATGTTGCCAAAATTCTCACATTGTAGCAAATTATAACTCGGCTATGTTTTCTTCTATTAAAATAAATAAATTACAATGCTAAAGAAAACCGTGACAGAACAATTGGTTTATTAGAAAATTTATACTTGAGAGTTTCAATGAAATCAGCGTAACATTCAAATTGGCGCCACGTTTCATCGCGTCACTTTAACTCAACGAATGAAAACTTTCAGTTAGTCACGTGACATTCTCATAATTGCTTATGCATACAAAGCAAAAACAATAGGTCTGATGAAAATTGGAAACTTGGTAGCAATTGCTATTGATATATTTATGTATAAAATAAATATAAAAATACTCATATGATTGATCGAGGGATCTAAATGACGCCACTAGTCATCATTCACCCGGCATGGTTCATTACACAGTAAAAAAGTTTAAATCACGTTTAATAATTTATTACTAAAAAATGTGTCGAAAAAAGGCTACACTTACATTTATTCCCAATTGCAAATTATCCAGTATTTAGACTTGATGTTCATGGGATTGAGAAGAATTAAACTGCTATAATATACATTAACTTTTTATATTAAATTTATATAACTTTTCATAATTAAATTACGACAAAATTTCACACAATATTCACTTTGTAATAAAAGAAAATTTTCTAATCCCAAATATATAAATAATTTTAATATGCTGAATTTTGTAATGAAAAATAAAACGAAAGTAATATTAAAAAATAAGTATATTATCATCAAATAACATAACCGAAAAAGGAATAAAAATTAAATCTTCTTAGTTATTCGAAAAATGCATTTATAACTTGTTTTTCGTTTGAGGAAGGAAGCTACTTCATTACAGTCCCTTTAAATTCTAATCACGATAATTGATTCCGATTGAAAATTAAATCACGTCAACTAATGTATTATTGTTGGAAATGTTATTTAAATGTATTTTCTAAAAATAAAGATTTATTGAAAAATAAAAAAGTCGCAATGAAAGAAAAGTTTTTGCGTGAAAGAATTGTAAAAATCCAGTAGGCATTTAAAAAGAAATGATCGATCGTAGCCGCGTGTCAGATGTAAACACCGAAAATTTCCCGCGTTTCTCTTCGCGACGACCTTTCTGGGGTAGAGGAGTAGGGAGCTCGTAAGAGCCGATCGGAGGGGGGACAACATCGACTCGATTCTATATAGTAAAGTAGAGGAAGACGAGCGGACTGCACGAAGCTCGTAAACGCGGCGGGGAAGTTTAAGGCAGGTCGTCGTAACATGTTATGATGGCCGCTTTTAACGTTGCCATGGCAACAGAAATAGGCGGGATTTTAGAGGCGGTACTAATGGGCGGAGCTTGCAGATGACGGCCATCATTGTGCCGCTCCTCCCCGATAGTGGTTGCCATCTAGTGATTAGTAATTGAAGCTTTAAACCAGTGATTCTAGTGTATATTCTTGCTGCTGCTGACTAGCGCTTACAGTCGTTAATAGGCTTAAACATATATGTCACATATTTTATCAATCAGCATTTTTCATTAATTTTTCATTTTATTTCCAAGAGAATGTTCACTATCAATTATGAGGAATAATCATTCAAAAGAAACATTGGTTGAATAGTTTTAAAAATTTATTCCAATATTTTGAAGAATAATTATTTTATCAGCAATTCTTTAATTATTATCAGTAATTTATACGTCACTGATAGTAATTATAATAATAAGACTTTAGATTTATTAAAAATTTTGATCAAATTTTTGTACTGTAATATTTATAGATACATCCATTTAAATTGAGTAATAAAGTTTATACGTAGCTCCAATGATTCATGTTAAAATTTGAAGAATCCAATAAATATTCATACGTGATATATTATAAACGAAGAGAAAAAAAAGACTTATCATCTATAATGATATTTTTAAAGGTGAACAACTCATCTCCATTCAAGTGACAGAATATATTAGAATTCGGTCTCTTGAAATTCGTTAGTAAATATTTATTTTATGATTAGAATCGCGATATCTTGTTTATTTAAAAAATAAATGAAGCAGTTCAATATGATAAGATTGTTTAAAAATGAAAAACATTGAAAGTACGACTTACATAAGTTTCTGCAGCTCAAAGCAATTATTCAAAAAATCTATAAGGCGCGCAGATGTGTAATATCGAATATTTAATTATTATTCATCTATAAACTTGATTATTCAAGCAAAACAAGTTACATTAATATTGTTTGCTTAGCTAGATTCGTAAAAATGAGAATTACTGTTAAATTTCTTCGACAAAAGTAAAACTAAAATGGTCTGATAAACAATCTGATAAAAAATAATGTTTATCTATCTGTCAGTAGAATGACATTTAAACCTGATAGCTTAAAATCCTGAGTACGTGAACATTTAATGACATTAAAATTAGCCTGCAATTAATTTAGCATTCTAATCTATCCATTGAAAGATATGAAGCTGGAATTCAAAATTTGCCTATGGCTTAGCTTTAACACAAGTCTGTCTTATCGTACCAACAGAATGCAAATTAATAAATCAACTCAAGAGCACATCGCGTGCCGAGGTTGAAGAATAATTAAATCACTGATGACCGATCCACAACGACCTCATTATTATTCCCTGCAAAAGCAATCCTATATTTTAACTGATCCAAAGAACGATAGATAATCACATTGTCCAAGTGCAAGGTTATACAAAGATTTTTTCTTATATCTGAAAAAAAGAAAAACTCTACACGCGTGTATGCTTAGGCTGCTGACCTTCAATTTATTAAAAGAATAAAGTATTATTGGCCTAAGACGACATTAATAGAAAAATTCAATAAAGTATAAGAAAGTATTGTGCTTTATCTTTGTATACTAAACGTATGAACTTTCAAGTGCTTTAATTCTTTATCGTGTGTTTATTTCTTTGCATTGATTCAGTATTGATTGGATCAGAAATAGCAGATTTAAACTTTAATATTTTCATGCTATAACGAATAAAATAAAGATAATAGTCTATTTAGAATTCCCAAATTATGGGTTTTTGTTTCTCTAAAATAAAATGTTGGCGTTTTGAAAAAAGCCAAATGAAAGTTAAGAGGAAGTTTTAAAAGTATTCTTACAAATAGCAATGTTTTAAATTTGTAATTTCTCTTGAATAGGGCGATTGAGATAAAGATTTAAGCTGAAATTTGTGGGCCCTCGGTTATTTTTTTTTTCGTCGCGATGATTGCAGGCAGCACTTGAAGTACATTCACATTGTCAGGAGAGGAGGGCTTATAGTTCTCTTACATGAATAATGCATCGTAATAATCGCAATTACGCTATTCATACTTATTCATGGCAGCGTGACGGTAGTACGACCTCGTCGTTTGAACGACCACTTCCATCCACTCGCACATGCACACGACACACAACAATTTGACGATATAATACACTCGCGTTCTTCATTTCGGATATGTAAGCATGTCGTTTCCGTACCTAGTGTAATTATGCGGTTCGTTGACTCGATAATTCTTTAAGTATAATTCTATATTGCTATTCAAATAATAATCATTATTGATGATTTTTTTTTACTTTCCTTAATTTTATTACTTTTTTTTCAATTGTTTATCTTAGAAAATACAGTTTTAAATGATGGAGTAGTTGAATTGTTACATCATTGCTTTCTTTTGGCAAGTTTATATTCTTTTTAATTAGTTTTAGATAATAAACTATTATTGATTGGTTTGTATTTAAAAATAGATGTCTTTAAACATTTGCACTTATAAAACATGAAATTACAAATTTTAATGATCCTGTTACTTATGCAATCATCGTCCTACTTACAAAAATAACAAATTCAACAGTCACAAGTTGAAAAGTTTAATCATCCTAATAATTATCCATCTTTAAAGACATCGAAGCCAAGAACATTTATAGCCATAATATGCGATATGAATAATACATAACCAGAAAAAAAATTTTAACATTTACGTATGCAACAGGAGCCTCGTTAAGCGAACGAATTGTAAGCTAACGGAGATGAAAAAAAAAATTAAACGAGAAAAAAGGCGTTTCATTCATTAACTTTAATAACCAAAAATGACCGGTTAAAGAACCTTCAAAACTATACATACATATCTTTTAGGAAAATGTTGTTTCGCACAGATTTTCCCTATTTCTTGACTTAGCTCTTTCTCTTTATTTTTTTCTTTCAAGAGCTGTACTTTGCACGCTACTTTATATTCTCTTGCACGCGAAATAAGAGATGGCGCGATGAATAATTCATGGAGGCTGCTGTTGCTGCCACCACGAAATTGCACCGCCACTTTTCTTTCTTTCTGGCCTTTCACTCTCAGGACCTTCGTTAAAAAAATAAAACTTTTGAATTTCGTTCTTACTTTGTGCGTGGCGTATATACGTATGCGTGTGTTTATTTGCCGAGTCTGAGGATAAATATGTTACGCGATGTATTTTTCATGAATCCTCAATTCATCGACTTTAATTATTGTTCATTCTATCTTGCTTTTTATGCGTCACCGTTACGCGTCATGCTAAACAACCATTAGCGTTCTTTGCGACTTCCAATAATACCAAAACCCCTAATCAAAATGTATTTTCAAAAACTCTAAATAAATCTGAAAAATTATTTGACTTTTTTTTAATTTCTCTTTAATCTACATTTTAATTTAATTTTTTTGTCATTTTATAAATATCTACTTGGTTAATATTTATTTTACTTAAAAGAAACTCTTTTTTAAGACAAATAGAACTTGGACAAAATATTAAGTCAGGTTTTATTGAGCAAATAGTTTGCGTGACTTTTCCCCCGTTATAAATTGTATGATTAAATATAATGAATCATAATACATCTAGTTTTCATTTATACGAATAAAATTATTATTGATTACCTAATTGTTTAAAAATAGGAAGCATAATACGTATACATTACTTATGTATTCTAGGAGCTCTACAATAATCTTATTTACGTATATGCTAGAGGGGGCTATGGCCCCCTTTTGAACTATGCGTGCCCTCCTAAACTTGTAAGATCAAAACATAATAAGCACTTTTAAAATTGGAATTATTTAAATGCCTATTTGAGTCCATGTAATAACTTGCGATAACTTTTTCGCTAAAAAGACAATTGTCTTTTCAATAATCTACAACGTAATTTAATGGGTTGAGGAGGAAAAGGCAGGGGAAGGCTACGATTTAAAAAAAAAGCTTACGTCCATACATGTATTTTTTTTAAAGAATTTAAACATTTAATCGCATTTGAATGAAAAGTCATTCTTAAACTTAATGTGTATTAGAATAATTAGGTTAAATTTTTATCTTAGAATTAACCTTTAATGAAATATGCTTTAAAAGTGTAATGATAACGAGAGCTCGGCTTTTTTCTAAAAATAGAATAATAAATATTAAAAATATAATTGTAAAGAGAATAAATTTTTTTGCTAAAAATAATAAAAATGAATTGTATTATTTTCAGGTATTGGTTGAATACGACGATGTAGAATGGCAACGCCGTGAATGGTTATCGCCGCATCGTGATGCAATATTTTCGTTCTTTCTTGTCGAAAAGGGCCTCAGCTGGTATGAGCGTCTTGACCCGAAACACACAAGTCTTATCGCTATCGATCATCACAATAACGCCAACAACAATCATCACCCACCGCGCATCAATGGCAAGCCACTACGTGCTGGCCAAGCTGCTGCGTGTACTATACCTTGGCCCGCTCTGGTCAGTAAATTTTCATAAATACCTTATATCATTTTTAATGAAAATTTTCAAGCAGAATATAAACTTTTGATTACTTTAATCGAAGTAATTTCTAAGCTTTTTTCAAATTTTTATTATATAAAAGTTTTATTGTTTTTTACAATAATATTGCATAAAGTATATGAATATTTACTCAAGTTCATTTAAGCAAGCAAAAAATTAAAAGTAACGATTTCTTTTTGACGTTGTTTTTTTTTAGACATTTTTTCCTCTGGTCGCCCGCGCTGAGCTTCCAGAGGATGCAACGCCCATCGAGTTTATGCAGGACCGTCGGCTGGAATTCATCGACTACTCCAAGCTCAAGCCCTTCACGGTAAGTACTTAAAAGTTCATTCACTCGAGGAATTTAAAAAAGAAAGAAAAAAAAAAGGAGAAAATGGAAGAGAAAGCCAGGATAATGACGGGCTTGTAAAAAAAAAGAAGGAAAAGCAAAGAGAGTTGAGGCGCGCGTGTTCTGCATTATGATTGAATTTTCTTTTGGCTTTTCATTCCTGCTTCGAGGATTCTTGCTCGAATACGTTTATTCGCAATGTAAAGTTTAATGCACATGATCATGACTATGAATATAAGATTATCATTTAAACCAATACCGTTTATAAAATCTTTCCTCCTTAAAGATCACAAGGTAAACGTAGAAAAATTATCTAATAAAAAGTCCTATAACTATGGAAAAAGTATAGCAACTCAGTTACGGCTTGGCATAATATACTATTTTCCTTACGTTTCATACTATTTTATGTAAAAAGTAGAAAAAAAATTTTCTTCAATTTTCATTGTTTATTCTTTCAAGAATATTTCAAAAGCTTTTATTTTTAAACTTTTACTTTTTTTTAAAAATTATTATGAAAAATGCATTTCAAATGTCAATTTTATATATAATTTTGTTAATTTTTTTCTTATTTCAATATATATAGTCTCTTATAATATTTGTAAAATAGCAAGAAAAGATAATCCACAATAAAAAGAGTAACTTTTTCATCTGATTTTGGTACTTTTGATCCTAAACATAGAAAAATTAAAAAATTTTACTTCTGAAATTTTAAATTCAATAAGTAAATCCAGATTATGGGAATGAAAATAAAAGGAACTTTTTTTTAAATTTTAAAATAAAAATGTAAATTATAAATTGTCAGCAAAAATAGAATAAAAATTTGAAAATTAAATGAAGAATTTAAGAGTGGTAAAAATAGATTTTCCATCGAGAAAGTAGAAAAATAAAAATGATATCAAAAGAATGATTAAAAGCGAATATTGATGTACGAGTTGATGTTTTTATGTTGCTGGATAATAATAAGAAGCGCAGCAAGGTCGCATGTTTTAGGGTAGAGAGGTACTTTTGGGGGCTTAGAGGTGTTCGCTTCAAAGAGGCACTTCCACTTTACGACTTCCAAGTTAAAACTTACTTCGTTAGAAACTTAAGCTGAAGTATAGAAGAGACGACGGAGGGAGGGAAGAACGTTCGCAAACTACTTCGGCTAACTCTGCCTGTCTCATTTTCTTAGGCGCTGTCTCCTTCGTCTTTTCCATTCCCATCGTACCTTTAACGCGCAAACGCTTTGCCAATCTTCGCTTCTATATAGTTATACGCAGGAGTACTTTAAGTGCTAAGAGAAAACTTTGCTCCATAAAGTTACAACTAAGTTTTCGGACAAACTACTTCTAGCTCTTCTCTTTCTTTTTCAAGTTCAACTTCGCTCTACTAATGTCCTTCTCGATACATATTTTTGAAATCTTTTATTTTTTCATTTATCAACATTTTATGATCATAGAAAAATTTCAATTTTTAAACTTACACATTGATTGAATCGTTTGCAATGATAAATCGAGTTTAAAATCCAAGAGATTATCTTGATAATTAATTAACACAAGTTTTCAAATAAAATAACTAAAGAAGATAATGAATGGTATAAAAATTTTGAATTTTGTAATGTCCATTAGCAAACAAAGAATCAATTGAAAAGAAGAGAAGTTTTTGATCGCGATAAGATTAAAAGAGATAAATGAAAAAAATGTTAAATAAGTAAAAGTAAGAGAGTAATAGTTTAAATGATCATTGCTCTGATTCTTTAATTGCGCGCGAATTTTGCTTGTTCGTTCGGATGGGTGGGGGGTGAATTCAAAGAGTCGTTAAATGAAATTGCGAGGAATCCACTTTTCAGGGTTACTGCTGCCTCGCATTCTCCAGAGTAGAAATTGTTTCCAAGTAATTAAACTGTCGGAACTTTTACCGTTAAAACTTGCCGATGAGCGGATACGCACAAATCGTAAGTCGTTTGCACTTTTGGTTATAGACAATGAGATATCGTAGATATCGCCTACTTCCCCAACGCTGTGTGCTATAAATAATTCATTATTTATCATATTTTCATGCGACAACAGTTAATAAATTACCGAGTGAATGTATGTACCGTTTTATTTATTGTTGATTAGAAATTGCCAGAGCAAAATCCAGAGAAAAAGCTGTAGACGGAAAGAAAGTATCAGCTGTAGAAATAAAAATAAGCATGAGCATGCCACATAAGCGATAAAATGAAAAAAAAAAGAAGAAAAAAAAAACTGAAGAGTCGCAAGATTTTCGAAGAAAACCGTTATACAGGAAGAAACGGCAAAGCGTCTTCTGCAAAAGTAAGGAAAAAAAAAACGAGTATGAAAAAAAATTTCGTATAAAAATACAGAGATACGAATATAGTAAAAAGTGTATACGAAGACGTCGGCAGCAAGAGCAGCAGCGGTGGAGAAAGCAAAAGCAAAACAAAATAAAATAAAGAAAGAAAGATGGAATTAAGGTGCGGGGAGAAGGAGGAAAGGAAAAATAAAAGAAAGAGCGAGAGAGAGAGAGAGAGAAGGAGAACGGGAATATGTTGGCGCCTGCTCTTGGTTAGCGAGCATCTCTTCTCTTTCTCTTACGGTCAACTCTTCGCGGCACCAGCTACAACGGCAGAATATAGCAAAATAAAAGGTTGTAGCAGCTGCTTTGCCAAGAGGAAAGAGAGAGAGAGAGAGAGAAAGAGAGATGCAGAAAAAAGACCTGTTTCCACGAGCGCGCTTATAAATACTGAGGAGCGAGCACTCGCGATTTCTGCATGTTGTATGTATGTGTGTAAGCTGCTATATAGACGAGCACGAACGAGACAGATGATAGAAAATAAGAGAAAGAAAGAGAAAAAAAAAGAGAAAAAAGGGAAGGGAAGGGGAGAGAAAAAAAGCAGCAGCAAGCAGCAGGCGCTGAGTGAGAGATGCGGCTGTACTGCATTTATAGTTCAGGGTCAGTATACTCTCGAGAGCGTATAGTAAGTTTCTCTTGTAGCCTTCTCTTTTACAAAATGAGAAAACTCGTTCGATTTCTTTATTTCTTCTCTTTGCTTATTTATTAATATTATACATCTTTATGGATGAATTATTTCAAGCTTATTTCTTTCTGCATTCTCGAACAATTCTTTTTTCATTTTATAGCCATTACGTATTTAGCTTTCATATGTTTCAAAGGAATCCTTAATAATTATTAATTCATTAAACTTACGTATTTCCCAGATCTTCAAAGACAAGATCTGTTTGATTAATGTGTCATGAAGAGTAGAAAGTTTAGTCAAGTTAATGTCAAAGTTGACCTCTTATTTTTCTACTAAACTTGTTGGAAATAAAAATATCAAATTCAAAATCCACTTTTTTCAAATCAAAGCAATTTCAACATGAAAATACATCGGTAATTTGTGTAGACGTGCCTAGAATGTCATTAAAATAATGATAATCGGATTTAGTATTTAACATCGATATTCTATCAACAGGGACACGAAATTAATGCTTTCTACGATTAACAGAATTCAATGATTGTCTAATCTAAATAAAAATCGTACGGTAAATTTGCTCTGCACTCGGCAAATATTATGTAAAAAGATGAACAACATTAATTTTCATATTTAATAACATTATACGACATTGAAGATCTTCAATAAAAATACTTTCATTAAAACGCCTTTATAAACAAATACCTCGATCTTACTGTACCTTAAGGCAAAAAGGAATAAAAAAGAAAAAAGGAAACCTGTAATTTATCAGGAAGAAAAAGACAAGAAACTCGAGAAAGATAGAGGTAAAAATTCTATGGCATTAATAAAAAACGAGAGCTTTAATAAGCAAGCTATTACGCTGTTCCTGGAAAGATATTAAGGGGAGAAAAAAAAATTAAAAATAAAAGATTCCTTCTTAGTCTTTTTTCTTATGTAGTGTGTTTCTCTCGACCTACTCATTGCGACGAATAGAAGAGAAGAAAGAAATAAAAAAAAAGGCGAGCTGGAAAACGGCGCGAATGATAAAAAGTCGGTTCTCTGATCTAGATTTTCTCTTTAGCACGGTTGAACGATATCGAGGCAGCAGCTAACTCGTTTCTAATTGCTCTTTTATTAAGAGTCCCCTTCTAGCTGCTTACTACAACTTTACTCAAGTTGATCACGTAACGCAGCTAACGTAACGTTTCTCCTACAGTAGCGATCTCATACTGATGTAATTTCTATTGTCAATGTCCTCTGTCTCACGTTCAACTCGTATCGACTACAATCAATGATAAACTTTATGAAATATTCATTCCGAGACTTACTCTCGAGCTAAATAACGTCCGTGTGGAATTTCCTACTTCTCTTATTTTTTATTCAGCAAATTGTCATTATAATTCAAAAAAATCTTCACTCGAATCAAATAATTCAAGCGAATAATCAATGAGGTCTTCTAAAATCATGTTATTGAAATTCTGACAAGATTATACAGACATATTTCGCAGAGCTTTTAAATGTTCTTTGAACATTAGAATGATTAAATTTTTTTAAATCTAATAAAGTTTAATTTCAAAAGTTTTTTAATTATTAGTTTTAGTTGAATTTTCATTTTCTACACGCATCAATTCAAAAATTTTATATTTCACTAGTTAAATTTCCATATTTCTGATCAATGAATTTAAAATCAAGAATTTCATTTGCTTACAAATTGCTAAACTTTTATGAATTACTAATTTCATCATTGTTTATTATCTATATTCGTTTATTATGTTAATTTGCTTTGAAATTCCCTTGTCATTATGATATTAAAAATTACATTATTAATTAAATTATGAAATTTTGGAATTTAATATTAAATGATCATCCAATAGAAATGAATTAGTTATGAACTTAATTAATATGAAAAAGAAAGACTTATGTTCTGAATGGAAAAAAAATTCTTCCGTTAACAAAAGAGAGAAACTATTATAACAAGAGATAAAAAAGCTGGACAATTAACAATTGCACGTAAGCATAAACATTGTAAAAAATGAAAGATAAATTTCCTCATAATTTGAGCATATTCAGTTTGAGAAAAGCCAGAACAAGTAAAAACGTAAGGAAAAGTTTTCAGCTTATAACTGTGCAAATGAAGTTCCCCGAGTGCCGAGCTGAACGTATATTCTCGCAAGAGCACGCGCACATCGCTCAATATACACGTACATAGAGACACTTTAGGAAGCAAAAGTTTTCATTCAACCCTCCAACACACAGAGAGCGATGCCATTGCGTATAATCGATAAGGGCGGGGTTCCCTTTTATATAGAGATTCTTGGCACAAGTTACATGTATATTGATAGCATAAACGTCTTCCATGAGTAAAGCCTTTTTTTTTAATGACTCTTTCATATTTAAAAGCACGAAGAGCACGAACCTTCTTTGCTTTCCTAATCGTCTTTATTTTACCTAGCTTTTTTTTTCTTCTCTCCAATAAATGACTTTGTTGCTGCTGCTTTTTTCGAAGCATAATTATCTTTATTTTTAAGCGATAAATGAACTACACTAAATTTTATAAAAATCTACTTTGAACTTTATATTAGAAGATGAATTTTTTTCTTCTATTTACATTTCAGAATTAAGGAGCTCTGATAGTGGCTTCTATTAGAATTTAATTAAAAAACTTTAAAAATACCATTAAATTTAAAATTTAATTTAATAAAATTCTAGAATATTTGATACTGGTATTATATAAAGAAAGGAGTTATTACTATTATTATAAAATAATTGTATTATTTATATTAATGATTACAGCAAGACTGGGAGCTGACAAAAGGTTCTTCAGCATGGGCGAGCGCAGTGAGGCAATGGGTCGAAATGCAAGATGGTCAGAGTATATTTCTGACAACGCCTAGCGTACTCTATGGCTTCAGGGTTGAAGTTTACAGAGCTGAAGGCACAACGCAATGGTATACTGCTGTCATCGTTGGCTACAACGAATCCACCAAGGTTTATATTTTTTTTCATTAACTTAAACAAGCTCTTAGATTTTTATCATTTCATCGCGGCATCTTTTTTTCTTCTTTTATGTTAATTCACCAATTTTTTTAAATATTAATCAAACATATACATTTTTAATTATATTTTTATTTTTAACCAACAAATTAATATTAAATGATAAAATGTGATTTAAGGATTTAACGGTGACCGATGACACAGTCCTTGAAGACCACAATGAAGATCCGTGCCTTGTGCAGATGCGATTAATCGGAGATGGAGGTAATTTTTTTTTCTTTTAAACTTTTAATTTCTAAAGACGTAAAAAAAATTGCTTTGATTTAAAGTTTTGAAAGGGAAAACGATCGAGCAAACGAGTTTTGTAATTAAGCGCTGGAATCTGACGAAATCACTGAAACTTGCCTCGGGCCAGAGAGTTCGATGTTCGCTCTGGACAATAGCTCTTGACATTCGCTATCTCTTTGTTAAATTATATTTACCAATAGCTATTCTATCTGCAACTCTTGTTATTCAGACGTTTAGCTATTTTAACATTTATTTCAAGTCTAATTTTCTATTTTCTTATTCTTTGTAAAATAGTATTAATTTTTTTATTTACGATATTCCAAAATAAAGGCAGATTTCTTAAAATATTCCAAAACGCTTGAAAATTACTTATGAATAAATGATTATGAATATGACGTAGTTAGAAAATATCAAAAAAGACATTTCCTGTAATTTAAAGAAAATATATGAGTCAGAGTTTGTAAGAGAGTTGTTAATAATGTGTCTTTATTACTTGTATATCTAGAAATTAAATAAATTGTAGTTTTAAAGCAGACTTGGCTAAACTAAACTAAACTAAAACTAAGTATTAAGATAAACTTTTCGATTACAGTCGTTGAGAGTATCATGAGGGGCGAAAACGTCGGCATGACGCCTAGGAGGTCGAGGTCGTCGACTGGTCTGACGCACGCTCTGGTCATGGTGAGTAATAATTTTAAAAATTCAATTGATCCTTCAATTCGCTCGGTCGCCCGCTCTCTCTCAATCTTATTAATTGGCGCCCTCATCCTCAATTTCAATCATCTTTCTCTATCTTATTATCTTCTTCTATTTACTTAATTATATAATCTTCTTTTATACAGTATTACGTAACAATATTACATTTTTATTATCCATATTTTTCCTTTTTTCCCTCTCTTTAAGCTTAAAGATAAATCTCTTGCTACATGTATTCTACATTATTTAGGATTATTCTTTTGTATGTTTACATAACCTAAATAATAATGTATTTTATTATATTAATGTTTATTTATTAACAATAACAGTTTGGAAAATGCATTTTCAAGCAATTAAAATTTCATTATAAACGTTAAAATATTTTTCCATGCGGGTGACATTATTATCAATCCTGTAAAGTAGAATAAAAAAAAAATAAGAAAATTTATTCTAAAATGTAAGTAGAATAAATGGGATAACGTTGCGTACTGTCTGCTGCTCTTTAAGATTAATTACATTTATCGGAAGTGAACGTAAACACAATATTGTACTGAATAAACATGACATGCGCTTCCTTGAGACAAGTTGTGTTTTCATGCTAATGACCCGATGAAAAACATTTGCTCGCACGTTGATCAATCCTCATTATTTTCCTTGAGTTTTGAAATTCCCTTTCATTCATTCTATTAGAACGGAAATTCTAAGTAAATAAATACAAGTATTTTATTTAGAATTTTCAATTTCATTTAAATTTTAGATATTTATCATTAATTTATTACAAATAAACGAGGAAAAAAATGAACTATCCTCATATTTTTTTTTATGTATTATAAATGACATTATTTGTATAAATGATTTACATCAAATACGAGTTGAGTGATTTTTTGAGAGCCCGCGTCATAAAGATAAACAATAAAAATTTAAAGTATTTTCATGGAATAGTTCAAGTGATACTCAAATGTCAAATGGAAATTCATTACGGTATTTGATTAGAAAAAAACGTTCTATTACTTACTTTTGAAACAATAGTAACTCTGAAAAACATTTATTTATTCAATGAGTAAATGTTAAACAAATTAATAAGTAATTTTCATTTTGTCATAGTTATAATATATTCTTTAAATATTTACAGTCCATTAAAAAAAAAAAAATATTTCGCGTATCTGTTTCCATCGCAAATAATTAAAAAATAATATTTTTAAATTCTTTTCTTGAGAACGAAACTAAAATCTTCGTTGTTTAATTGAAATTCCAAGTGTTCAAGTTTTATTCCACCAAAACATCAAAACGGAATGATAAATAATTAAAATTTGAAAATAAAAAATAAAAATGGATATTTAATTATTTTATAAGATATTACGATAATGATTTGTAATTTAATAATATATTATTGGATAATGGCGTTGTTTTACATAATAATGCAGTTAAACATAAAATGATATGATAGTCAACAGTTTAACCTCTAATGATATTGTACAATCAAGCCATTGTACATGAAATAAAAGTCATATGACCGAAGGAGAAATTGATAATGCATGTCAATAACGAGTCGCAAAATGTTCCACACACTCTCGTATCTCGGTCAATAAAAGTTAAAAAAACTTCAGTTAAATCAGTTTAAATTTATTGGAAATCAAATTACAATATGCAAATAAAATTGAGAATTTATAAAAAAAAGAACATATATACTGTGAATTTGTCGACTCTTGAATTTAAAGAAATTTTCCAAGTCTAATTTTTCCGAAACACTGATTAGTCATACAGTTTAACTTGCTATACGTCTACTTTACGATTCTTTAAATTTCTTCTCGAACGATGCCGACGTTTATATATTACACTTGATTTGACACTTGTATCGATTGAAAAGTAGAGCATGACCAATAATAAAATTCGTCTGGCGAAATCTTGTTTGCACAAAATATCTTGCAAATATTTTTATTCACGGGCTATTGGTTCGCGTTATTTAATCGATTAAATTGATAGATTACTTTCCATTACAATAATACTGTAGAATTTTTAAAGTTTATGTATTTTTCGAATTTTACGTGTTTGAGAAGTTGGCGCCATTTTGCGACAATTAATATGCATGCTTGTACTTCGTGTTTTTTCAATCTTGTTTGCCATTTTAGCAAATTTATATTTTCTCATGATATGCTACAATGATTAATAAACGAACTATTTATTTGAGCTAAACTGCATGCTATTTAATTTGTTGTTTCATAAAAATTGCCAAATGGTAACAACAATTTTATTCTACACAATCATGTAAATACTGGCTTTAAAAAAAAATTTTTTATCATCAAATATTAACGAAGTCTAATGCTAAATTTGTAAGAATTTTTTAAAATTATTTAATCATAAAGTTGCCAAATTTCATATAGTAATTTAATGAAATTTCAATAACGAAATTCCAGTGAGTAAAAAGTTACGCATCATAAAAAAAGAATTATATACAAATAAACATTCTGAACTTTGACGTATACGGGCAGCAGCAAAAGATTTAATTTGCTTGGTATATAACAACTTTTTGCCATCCGACATCAATAGAGAGATAGGGAAGGAAAGGGAAAGAGGAAGAAGCACGATATACATCAGCTCTCCCCTACAAGTCTGAACTTACTCTTTATGTATCCCTTTTCTAGTCATACAATGCTAGAAAATCTAATAAATAAACGAAACTAAATTATGCTGCGAATATAAAAGGATATAAAAGTATATAGTAAAAATTTTTTAATCAATTTTAATACATAATAAAAATACTTTAAAAGCTTTTAAAAATTTATTTATAAAATTTAATTCACTGATATCAGTTATAGGTTCCCTAGCGGAAATATAAAATGTTTGTTCGTGTTTAAAACTGTTCAAAACTGTTTAAAACACAAGCGTGAAATTTGGGACATTTAAATGGTTTTAAATATTTTTGAATAGTTTTGAAAAGTTCAAAATGATTTCAAACAGTGTTTAATAATTTTGAACTTTTTATGTTTGAAAGTTATCGATTCTTTTAAAAATTCAAAATATTTAAAACAATTTTAAATTAATATGAACTGCTTTTTATTAACTTGAACAGTTTTAAATAGTTTTCAACTCTAACCTATTTAAAACTGTTCAAAACATCCCAAATTTCACGCTTATAAACTATTTTGAACAGTTTCAAATTGTTTTAAACAGTTTTAAATAATTTTAAACTAGTTCGAACAGTAATGCACATTTTATATTTCCACTTAGGAAATCAAATTTTTAAAATCCTTCCAATTTTATTTTTAGTTATCATTTTTATTTAATTTTACTCCTTGTCTAATTAAGTTTTTCATTGTTTATTTAAGTATTAATAGTTATATCTGCTAATTAAGAGTTGAGCGCAATAAATATTATTATGAATATTTATACGCATGGAAGTTTTTATCGATAAGAGTGCGAAAAAGTGATCTAAACCTCGCGCGGACGTTTGCGTCCGAGCGAACGGAGAGTGAAAAGTTCACAAAAATTACTAAAATCACTTTCTCACTGCAGAATCGAACAAAATTTTTCCTACGACGTATGACGTAAAAAGAGCTTGTTTTTAGACACTCATGTTTTTGCGCATGCGTGTATGAAAATGCGTGTTTAAAAACAAGCTTTTTGCACATATGAAAAAATTTTGTCCAGTACTGAAGATAGAAAGTGATTTAATCCCGCGTGAACTTTTTATCCTTGCTTTATAGGCAGATAAAACGATGGCGGTAGTCTTTACCAGACGATATAAGGTAAGGTCACTGGCGGAAATGAAATTAGGTAACACGAGGTTACTTTATGTGGAACACACTAAGTATCTTGATGTGTTTTTGGGTAGAAAGATGTTTTGGAAAAAGCATCTGGAAGAGAAATGTAAAAAGGCTATAGCTACATTCTGGCATGTAGGAGGGCATTTGGAGCTAGTTTAGGAGTAGGTCTGAAGCTGTTGCACTGAATCTACTCTGCCATCATTGCACTAAGGATACCTTACACTTCAATTGTCTAATGGAACAGAACGTCAAGAAAGGGAGATTGCAAATGGCTGGACCTGGTGCAGGCGCTGTTTCTCAGAGGTATTACTACCACGAGAAGAAGTATACGCCCTATGCCGTAATCAGGCTCATGCTAGGCATGCCAACTCTGGCACTGTACATCAGAACGGAAGCAATGAAAGCAGCCTATCGGCTTAGCTGTATAGGAGCATGGGATACAAACTGTAGTAGACAGAAAACGCTGTTCAGTGAAGCAGTAAAGGAGCTTTGGAAGGAAATCCATGATAGGATTTTGCCCATCAATATTAGAGATGGTCGACACAAGGTTCATATTCCTGAGAGAGAAACGTGGGAAGAACATGGACCCAAACATAGTGATATCTGGTTCACAGATGGGTCTAAGACAAAGGAAGGGGTGGGAGCTGGTTTCTGCGGACCAAGGTACCAGGACAGTTACTATCTACGCCTCGAAAATTATAATACAGTTTTTCAGTCGGAGGTTCTTGCCATCAAGATGTGTGCGAAAACGCTTAATGGTGGCGGCAGGAAAGGATTAACCATATGGATCTGTTCAGATAGCCAAGCAGCTCTGAAAGTCATTGGGAAAGGTAGTACTAGCTTGAAATTGGTGGATGAAACAATGTCCACGCTAAAAGAACTAGGTAAGGCGAATAATCTCAATTTAACCTGGATGGAAAGGAAATAAGAAAGCGGACGCACTAGCCAAACAAGGGTGCAAAACACAAGGTCCCATTGGGCGGATAGTGGGTATGCTTTTTGAAGAGAGAAAAAATAGGATAGTGGAATACGTAAAGGGCCTCCGCACAGAGGAGTGGCACTCTACTAAGGACTGCAAAGAGGCCAGAACCTTTGGAGGAACACTGAGAGCGAGTGGAGTAACGAACTGCTCGCTCTCAGTAGGTGGCAACTCAGAACTGCTGTTGAAATAGTAACTGGGCACTGCAGCTTGAAAGGTTTTCAGCACAAGATAGGAAGTGTAGAATCTCCTTTCCGTGTTAGATACGATGAAGGTAAAAAGGAAACACCCATCCATCTACTATGTGAGTGTCTAGCGTTAGCGGGTGCTAGGCGTGGCTTGGCGATGTCCGCTTGGCTTCTCTACGTATGTACGTCGAAAGTCGATGTTCCTTCCGCATCGGCGCGCCACCTAGCTAGCCAGGAGGAAACAATATACAACATTTGCTCGTTATCCCGTTCTCCCTGACATGCTGTCGCAACCGCGATTTTAACCTTCATTGTTAGAAGGAAGTATCACTGTACGTTACATGTGCTTTGTTCACAAACACATTGGCGCTCTTCGTCACTAATTAGCATCGTAATGATAGCATAAATACAGTGACGTTGAATATAAAAAAAGTTACATTTCGTAAAATATTGTGTGTGTGCGTTTAGTTGTATTTATTTTGCTTTGTTTACTCCAGGTTTTTAATTTTTTATAAGCACATATTACAACGCGCATCATAAGGCCAGCTGACAGAGAGGGAAGTAAAAACATGGCTGCGCCGGCGAAGCAGACTACTCTCGCCTACTTGGTGCGTTCGCGACCGTTGAACAACGAATTAGCCACAAATTTTCGACCGGACATAAAGAAAAATAGTATACATTACACGGAACTAAAGTCGATCTCGTTCCCGGCGGTATGCCCCCCTTGGCTTCACCTCGGGGGCAATAACACCGCCGGGAAGGAAGATCATCTTTCGTCCCTTGTAATGTAATATGCTATTACTTTATCTATGACTGAGTATTTTTGACTTTCTAATTTATAAATCAAGATTTCTGTGAGATAATTTAATTAATAATCAATTTTGGTTTCATTTGTATATATTAATAGAACTTGCCTTGCGTTCGAGGCGCTATCACGCCTCGTGATTTAGAGAAAGTTTATTCAGATTATTTAAAATTGAAAATTTTATCAATTCAAAAATATTTATGAAATTACTTGATTTTTGCTTTATAGGATATGTTAGATGAAAATAAAAGTAAAAAGCTAAAAAGTCTGCTATTCACTATTTGAACATAAAGTCTGAAAACTTCCCCTTTAATGTATCAATCAATATGGAATTGCTTTGTCGTTCTTGCACAACGTTTGTTATATCTCTCTTTACTTATCGCTTCTTTATATTGTTTGCGTCGTTGCTCTGGGCTCTAAAAAGCTACTCTAAATAAACTGCTAAATCGTGGGACAAACTGAAAAATGGAATTGCCACTTAATAACAAGTAAAATATCAGAAAAATATTCATTTATTCATATTGTTTGTCAAATGAACTAAATATATCTAATTAAAATCAAGGGATTAATTGAAGTCACAATAAATTTATTGTAATAAAGAAATCAATTTTTTCTACATGACATTATTGATGAAAGTATAAATACCATTGCTCGTCATATGTAATCAATTGTGGAGTTGCAACCTCAACTATATCATTATTTACCTTGTAGTTCTTAACATAATTTCAAAATAGCTGTTAAAAGTATATCAATAATTTATTCTCCATTTGCGATCAACAATAATTTTTAAATAGTTTAAAATTTTATATTAAAAACTTATAGTACATTACGATACGTGTGGAACTCAAGTGCACAGTGTGGAGTTAGCGCTCGAGCGTAACGTGGGCGATACCGGCAGTGCCGTACAGTTGCGTTCTACATAGGTCGCAAGTGTCGTATACTATTTTATAGCACGTGGAACATGAATTCACCGCATTAAATCTGTACTCTTAAAAATCAATAGTGAACAAAAATTGTGCACTCATCGAATGATAATTTAAAAAATAAATGAAAATTATAAAAAACCAAATATTAGGCATTCCGTGAATGATAGATTGAAAAAGAAAAGAGAAAACTATAAATGAGCAAAAACTAAATACTCCATGAATGATTAATCAAAAAAAGAAAAGAGAAAATTATAATTTTCAAAATATACTTAAAACGTGTGATAATACTAAATTTTTATCAATATTATTGATAAAAATTTTAATGGGCTGTCGTTATTTTTCTCGCTTTGCTCGAACGCTAACGCCGTGCAATTGAGTTCCACAATAGTTATACGTATCGTAATGTGTTATACAGTTGAAATGTTTTCAGTTGGCTTTTATAGTTCTCGTTTAGCCCATATATAATACATAACGTATGCGAAAAACCTAACAAAATAATTGAATCAGCAAAAATTCTAATATTTAAATTCACTTATTTAGTGCTTATTTTCATTCTTATAGTCAAAAATTTTATTAAACTTATCGAGAAAATATTAAATAAAACTGAATAATTGATAAACTTTATTAATTTTGCAAAACATCTTTGTTCCTTCTATGTTTCAGAATTTTAATCTTAACTCAAATTCTTGGTCATATTTAATGATATCGATTACAAAAAATTCCCATTTCTTGATATTGCCTCTACAGTATTCTCTTGTTCGAAAATAGTATGTGTAACACGTGCGCTCAACGGGATTTGTCACTCGTGTGAGTTTGGCGCCCTCGCTTCGCTCGGGCGACAAACTCTCACTCGTGACAGAATCCCTTATTTCGCGCACTTGTTACACATACTATTTTTTGACTCAAGTTGCGCGAAATTCGATGCGTACATCGATTATTTTGAACATAAGAATTTACATTAGTATTGTATATAATGCTTTGATATCGAGAGAGTCAATTATTTATAATATTAATTTACAGGGATTCGGAGTGAGACGGAAGAGGGGGGGGCTTGAGATTCGGGGGGCGAAGCCCCCCGCCTCCGAAATATAAATAATAATTCTTAAAATAAAAAAACACAATTTATAAAACAACTAAATTTATATTCTGTGAAAATATATTTGATCTGATTAAATTTTGAAAGATTATTGTCAAGACTATAAAATAAAGGTTGATATCGAGAGAGTCAATTATTTATAATATTAATTTACAAGGATTCGGAGTGAGACAGAAGAGGGGGGGGGTCTTGAGATTTGGGGGGCGCAGCCCCGACTCCGAAATATAAATAATAATTCATAAAATAAAAAAACACAATTTATAAAACAACTAAATTTATATTCTGTGAAAATATATTTGATCTCATTAAATTTTGAAAGATTATTTTCAAAACTATAAAATAAAGGTGAAAATTATTTTCAACTTCGCCTATCAATCCATTGACCTATAGAAAAAAAATTATGTTATTTTAATTTTACCCCATATCAGTTCACATACTGTTTATGTTACGCCCGTTGAATTCATTTTGCGCACGCCGAATCTATTTTGCGCACGCTGAGTTTATTTTGCGCACGCTGAGTTTATTTTGCGCACGCTCAATCATTTTGCGTACGCTCAACTTACAGTGTGTCCGAATACAGTATTTTGCGTACGGTACAAAGGCACGCGAAATTCAATTTCGCGAATCTCAAGTCCCCCCCCCCTCTTCCGTCTCACACCGAATCCCTGTAAATTAATATTATAAATAATTGACTCTCTCGATATCAAAGCATTATATACAATACTAATGTAAATTCTTATGTTCAAAATAATCGATGTACGCATCGAATTTTGCGCAACTTGAGTCAAAAAATAGTATGTGTAACACGTGCGCTCAACGGGATTTGTCACTCGTGTGAGTTTGGCGCCCTTGCTTCGCTCGGGCGACAAACTCTCACTCGTGCCAGAATCCCTTATTTCGCGCACTTGTTACACAAAATACTATTTTGAAATTTAAATTTCACAGAACATTTAACTTCTAAATTTAGATTAAATTTGAGTAACAGTCTGAAAATTTAGAAAACAAAAATAAATAAATATTAAAATATCAGGCGATTACGTTTTAATGAATCACAAAGAGAAGTTATTTACATAATACTTATCTTTACTATGTAAAGAAATACTTTGATTTTTCAAATTGTATCGTCAATACGCGAAGATTGTAGAAAAAAGAAAAAATTCGTTATGTAGGATGAAGAGTAAAGGAAAGCCACAGAGATGATGTAAGATCGTCTTCGGATTACCAATAGATCATATTCTGCTTCTCGACTTTTCTTATTGACGATGGAAAGAAAAAAATTTAGTGCCAAAGAAAAAGGAGAACTAAATCTTTAATGATTGACTGAAGCCACGAAAAAAAGTTATTTTCTTCTTTTTTTCGATCTTGCATGGGCGTGCCAAACCTTGGCTTATCAAAGCTTAAAATTTATTGAATGAACAATCATAAAGTGTTATTTCAAGTTTTTCCATTAAAATATTTAAGATGTCGGTAAATAGTGTAGTATAAGTTACTGATTTAAATTTATTTTGCTTTGGAATTTAAAAATAACGATGCTGAGGACAAAAATAAATAAAAATTTATTCGAATTTCGACATGGATTCTTTTTAAAAATCTAACATATTAATCAATTACATTGTTATAAGTTTAATAATCAATAAAAATTAAACTTTTTATATTTCTAAATATCTGTAAAATCAAGGCTTCAATTCATATTAAACTTGACGAAATAAAAATGACCAATTGAGAAAAAGTAAATAATAATTCTTTTTTTCTTTGACATTTTTTAGAATGACTATGGAAGTATAAGAATATAATTCCAGGAAAATATTGCGGATGCGAGCTTTTCCTACGGATACGAGTAAAGAAATGATTTATAGTACTTGAGATTTTTCGATGCGGCTCTCTTTTCACTTATGATTTATACAAACGACAACTTGCATATTTTTTTTCTTATTTTCTTTCTTTTCTGTAACAGTATTTTTGATTCGTGGATAGAAAATTTTTCATGTTTTATTAAGATTTTTTTAAGACAATGCAAAGATCAATAATATCTATCTTACCCGCTAAAAGGTTATTTTATATATTGCATTGGCACTTGCTTTCTTAAAAATTTAATGCTAGCCTATTTAACTTTTTTATAATTCAAGAGATCTTTTTATTCATGAATTTAAAAGAAACTTGTTCAGCCACGATTGCGTCTCGTGATACCTATTTTTATAAACGTTATTTTTTGTAATTCATTTTTTTTTATTTTTCTCGTTTTTAAATAAAAGTTAAACTATAAGAAAAACCAGTTAATAATTATTTTTATTATTAAAATTTGATCGAATAACAAATAAAATAAAACATACGAGATTAAAAAATATGTATTCTTTCATGAGATATAAGCATTTAAAAAAAAGACTCAAATAAATGTAAGCTTAAAAATTTCATAATCTAATTTACCTTACGAGCTGTCCACACCTTATGAGCTGTGCAAAGAACTCATTCATAGTATATTAAAAATTTTCGAAGCTATTCCAAACTATAAGAGGGCGCTCGACATTTAGCTACCTAAACTCGCCGTTGAGGCGCGACAGCGCCTCTTGATTCTTTAACTTATAGTTAAATAGGAAAGCAATTAATGGCAGTTAAACATTAATCGTTTTATTACTGTAACTTAAGTTATGTAGTCATAAAAAGTGATGTTTTTTACGAAAATTATCTTTTCAAGATAAATATAGTTTGTTATAGCCATGTGAAACAAAAGAACGACGATAAGATAAAAAAAAAATTTTCTCAAAATTCTAGAAAAAAATTATATAATTTCAGTATTTATTTTTGTATATTAAATAAAATTGACGCTATTTCCTCTTAAAAGATTGATAATGAAAATCTATTATTACATATAAGATTACTTTGAATGTTTTAAATGAAATATGTGATGAATAAGTAACGAAATTGTAATTATAGAATAATAAATTTATCATGAAATAAAAGGTGATTATGGTTATTAAAATTAATGGTTTTGATATTGTATATAAAATCTTTTACATATTAAATTTTATATTATGATTTTTAAGATATTCTAACAATGATAAATAAAATACTTTCATTTGATTTTAAACTTGTATTCTATTAGCTGCTAAATAATTAAAAATGGTAATGACTTTTTCTGCTAAAATATTTTGAGCTTAAGTAAATTTTTCATTAAATGCAATGATCGCATTATTCCCTTCTTGTTTTTTATGTGTTAAAATTTAATATGGACGTTCTTTTTTCTTCTTTTGATAAACATCCTCTTGACGATTCGACAACTCTAAAATTGAAAAATTCGGTCGTTCACCTTTTAAATCCGGCAAAGCGCGTGTGAGAAGAGCTTATACATGAAAGAGACACAAAGTTTGAGAAGGGAAAGTTTTCGGGAGTACGAGGGATTAACCTGCAACTACTAGCCCGTAATGGAACTTGCTTAGTTTCCCTTTACGTGTTAGTTTCTCTTCTATATAGGCTAAACTTGAATTATTTTATTGTTTGATATCGAGAAGAGGATTAAAGCCAACTGTTAAACATTATTTATTCTTTGACTTAATCTTTTTATCATTTATTTTAATTTTTATTGAAATGTTTGAATTCATATTAAGAGGAGGTCACGTATCTCCGTCCTTTTCTAATCAAAGAATTCAGTTTTTGCAAAAACTAATAACTTTAGCAAAAAATTAAGAGAAAGCCGCATCTCGTATCGAAAAAATCAAAGTTTTCTTTAATCAGAAAGAATTAATTTTATTGCTTCATTTTCAAGAAAACCTAGAAAAACCAAATTGTTTACCCTAACCTCTATGTTTTAAGTTTTTCAAGGTTTTCTTGAAAACGAAGCGATAAAATCAATTCTTTCTTATCAATGAAAATATTGCTTTTTTTGAGACAAGATGCGGCTTTCTCTTTATTTTTTGCTAAAATTATTAATTTTTGTAAGAAAATCAATTCTTTGATCAGAAAAGGACAGATATACTCGACCTGCTCTTAATTTATGATTATATTAAGAGGAGGTCACGTATCTCTGTCCTTTTCTAATCAAAGAATTGAGTTTTTTACAGAAACTAATAACTTTAACAAAAAATGAAAAGAAAGCCGCATCTCGTAATAAAAAAAGCAATATTTTCTCTGATTAGAAAGAATTAATTTTATTGCTTTGTTTTCAAGAAAACCTTGAAAAACTTAAATCATAGAGGTTAGGGTGGACAATTTGGTTTTTCAAGGTTTTCTTGAGAACGAAGCAATAAAATTAATTTTTTCTTATCAAAGAAATTATTGCTTTTTTTGATACAAGATGCGGCTTTCTCTTCATTTTTTGATAAAGTTATTAGTTTTTGTGAAAAAATCATTTCTTTGATTAGAAAAGGACAGAGATACGTGACCTCCTCTTAACATCAATTAGTGCAATAGAAAATTTGGCAAGTTGATTTGACATTTTTTTGGTAATTTATTATTTAAGACTGCTTAAATATCTATTAAAAAAGAACTGAATCTTATCTTTAAATATCCAATGAATATTAAATTACTTTGTCCATTCATTAAAAACTATTTATAATTACAATATTTACTTCCAAATTAAGCATATTATTAAAATTGGAAAATAGTAATATTTTAAAACTTTCACATAATAGTAAGGTTATAGGTCTAAAAACAAAGAAATTTTATTTTTTAATTTCCATATTTAATAATAATGAAGAAAAGCCTATACTTAAAAGTGAAACTTTGTTTTTGTATGAGAAAAAGAAAATGACAAGGAGAGAGAAAAAGAGGAATAGCGAAAGAAGGGTCATAAACATCGAAAAGACGACAAACCAAAACAGCGAGAGTAAGCACTCGAGAATCTTTCTCTTTCTCTAGACAAGCAAGATAAAACATTAAGGTACACAGAGAAACCGAAAGCTAAAAGAAAGAGGGAAAAAGGAGAGCAGATAAAGATAGAGATTCTGCTCGTGTCTGCGTAGTTTCTAACATACATTGCTCTTCAAGCTCTTTTCTCTCTCTCTCTCTCTCTCTCGCTGTATAACCGACGCGTCGGCGCCACCCCATCGTAGCAAGCAAGCAAGCAGATCATGTCAGTGAGAGTTGCAGTTTTCAAACTCTCTCTTTCTCTCTCTAGCCGGTTAACCCGGCCAGAGGAGAAGCTGGGGGTGTGTCTCTCCAACATAGGACAGAGAATCAATACAGCTACCAAAGCGCCACCCTGCTACCGCTACTATATAACGCCAAACTCCCTGCCGGAGAAAACCTTGCTATATGTGGCGCTAGTGTTGTAATATATGTATACAACAATTTTTTTTCCTCCCTGGCTTTCAATTTTAGCTCTTTAAAAATACGGATAAAGTTATTCTTTCCTATGCTGCCTGCCACTATGCTACGATGATGATGAGTTTTTCATGCTTTATAGCTATTTAGAGAATGCTGCTACGTGCTCGATGACCACACGTTTTTTTTAACCTTTCAACATTCTTCCTGCATTGTCTGATAATACATATGATTCTGCATTATCATTTCAAAGAGCTTCATCCTTAGAATATTTAATGAATCTTTTTATTTATTTAGGATTTCCTTCTATTAGTTAATTCTTATTTTTTTCTTAAATATAATCCACTCTAAATATTTTTATTTTATCAAAAACATCAAATCAAAAAGTTATACGCTACTAAGATAAAACATTATTTCATGAAATAATGATAGAATTTTTTTAACAGCTTCATCTATATTACGACTTAATGTGCACGGGAAATTTGCAAACTTTTCAATTTACATTCTCTCTCTGTATTTTCTCTTGATACTTTGTAGGCTGCTGATACATGCACGCATTCATTAGTGAACCGCTTGCAAGTCCTTTTCATAAAGTACACTTCTTTTTCACCCTCCTCTTAGCTTTGTTTTTTCGCCCTCACTTCTTTCTTACAGTACTATGTTTACGTGATCGAGCTTTAATGGCAGTGTACATATCCTACGTGAGATGTGTTTTTAAACTCATTGCTTGCTTGCTTACTTGCTTGCCTGCTTTTAACAACACAAAATAAAGAGATGTACGCTCGAACGAGTAAGCAAAATCATTACGACACGATGCTCGCCAATGTTGATTTTTTTCACTCTCTTTTCGTCGATCATAAGTGTTGAAAAATTCAAATTTTAACTTAGCTAATCTCTTGATCTCGGTGAGTAATATTTGAAATACAAATGTCAATGGACTTATTGCAAAGGGATATAAAAGCAAAAGCTATTCTAATTAATCAGAAATTCATCCGTCGAACATATAACCCAGTGAGTACGATTATTATAACCCTTGTGTACAAGCCCAGACAGAGAATGATCAATGACAATACGAACATCAAAGGGATAGAAAGCAACAAAGCCATTTTATAAATCAATAATCGCGTACCTAACGATTATAATTAAAAGAGCAGTAGCAGTGGCAGAAGCAGGTGAAACTTGTGAAAGCCTTGGGATGCACTGCATCTTTCTATAAAGGTATAAAATAGAGGTATAAAAGAATTCCCGAAGAATACCGCATTGTTGCATATGCAAAAAAGAAAGAAAGAATATAAAGCAATTCTTTTGAAAGTACGTAGGTTTGAAAGGTACGAGGGGTAGGAAGTAGGACTAGCAGAGGGAAGAACAGGGGAATAGTCGAGTATTCTAACCCAGAGGGACAAGAGAGCGAGAATGTCGAGGGGGATGAAATTGCTACAGGGGCAAAAAGGAGAAGCGCATACACGAGAGAGAGAGTGAGTGAGAGCTCGGCCTTGTAAATGGGATAAAATAGCTCGCTGGCGAACGACCGAGCTGGAATAAATATACAGCCAACGTTGCTGACACGCACTTGCACTGATATGGCCGCTACAACCCCCCTCGCAACTTGCTCTATATGCTCTATTCTCTTATTCTCTACATCTACATCTCCCTTTTGTATCAACGTTATTTTGACTTTCGACAACTGACTCTTATACTTCCATACATGCATCACGATTTTATCTTTAATATAATAAGAATTGCAATCATCATCGCTCCTTTCAATTTCATTTTATTTTATTATAACTAAAATCTTGTAAAACTTTGTAATCGTGAGTCAAAGTTTATTTAGCTGCTTCTTTACTCAGTGATTAAAATCCATTGTTGACCCTTTAACTGCACTCTATGTGCTAAACATCCAGAACCAATGCTCATTATTCATTCCAAAACTCTTTTTTTAACACATTTATAAAATCAATTATGTATGAAAGAAAATATATATTTTATATCTAATATTTTTTATAATGTAATTAAATATTCAATATCGATTGCACAAACACATTTAAATACCCACTCTGGCTGTCAAACAGCCAGTTTACGTTATTCATTTGAGATGTGAGGTTTAAGGGAATGTAAAAAACCAACGTTATAGTTTTTCAAAGTTTTGATTCTTAATAAAAAAGTTATAAAAAGTTTGAATATAAGATTCTCTTCCACTTTAACTAATAAAAAACATGACAAAGAAATTTCGAAAAAATTTGAATGAGATAAAAAATTGGTGACTATATGTACAAATTATATACCAATTCATATCACATAAGGGTTAAATTTAAATAAAATTTTTGCTTAAGATGAAAATTTTTTAAAATTTTATGTTTAAATAATTACATAATATAAAGATGATCTGTGTACTATTCTACATAAATCAATTCTGTAATGTTAAGTGTAAAAGATAATTTAAGGTCTAAAGTTTGGATCTTAAATTTCTGTTCACCCGAAATTAATAAATGACTAAAGATTTATAAATTTGAAAATTAGAAAGAAAATTTAAAAAAAGTGACTAAATACATGTAGATTTATAAAAAGCTAGCATACTCTATTGGAGATTGTAGGAAGATGAAATCCGCTTAAAATCGTTCGGGTATATATGGTTTTGAGGCTCTCGCATGCTCACCCTCGTACATAGTCATGTGTATATGTCTATATGGGCTTGTCTACGCAAGAGATATTTCAAAGGAGAGACAGAAGTAGCAGGCGTTGTAAGGGTATACATGTGAGCACGTGTGTCTGTGTGTAACGGGTCACAAAGAGGTCATTCGCCTGCGCGCACGGTAGAAGGAGGGTACAAACCGTCGGACGAGGTCGTGTCGAAGGCCGAGAAAGATAGAGCTAGGTAACGACCCGGAAATCGAGGGCGCCCACTAGCACCTAACACCTACCACCTTCCACCTACCACCTTCTGCCTACCACCCACAAGCCAGCATTTACCATCTACCATCTACCAGCCCACACTCATTCAAATGCTCCTCGAATCGGGGTTGACGTTCGCGAGGCCAAACTCTCGCTCTCCCTCTTGACCTTCTCTCCCTCTCTCTCATTTCACCACCATTTCACGTGACGATAATTAATTTCTCTGTCGATTTTAAGCTAAGCTCTAAAGGCTATAGATCCTCTATTTTCATTCAAATGGAAACATTAAGCTAGGATCTTTTGTTAATGCTCAAAATCTTTGGAACATCGAGTTTTTATGACTATTCTGGATTTTCTCCATCTTGAAGAAATTTTTTGCTTGCCTGCTTAGGTTAATACGATGGAATCTATTTGTTGAATCTGTAATTTACAATAGCAAAGTAGTTCATTATTTTTTCCTAGTAATTATTCTCTTTTTTTATAGTATCCTTAGGTCAATAACGCTACTTTCATTATACTTTGTTGAACTTCGAATAATGTCAAAATTTAATATTAATTTATAATATTTAATAATATATTATGAACTTATGACTAAAATTTCTTAAAGTACAAAATTAAATTAACCTTGCTTATAATTGTTGAAAATAGAATTTTCTATGGCTTTATTAGAAGCCAAGCTAATTTGTGGCAATGTACAAAATCTCCAGTATTCAGAATCCAATTGATTTATAAACAAATAAGTTTTTGTTGTGCCCTAAACGATACCGGCGCTTTGCTAACTTTCTTTATCAAATAAACTTTGATCGGAAAATTGAGTTTCCGGCATGCATCGATTGAATTCCGATCGACGAATTCCGGAGGTCTTCGTCATGCGCGTTTGGGTTAAAAATCAAAGCAGCCATACAACTTTACTAGGAGACACGCACACACTCTCTCATAAATGTTCAAAGTTTCAAGCCATGAAACTTTGCTGCTTTTCCCTGTCCCCTCTTTCTCTCTCTCTCTCTTTCTCCCTTTCAATGTTATATCTCTGGCTTTGGGGTAAAGTTTTGGTAGCCGGCTGTTGCTGCCTGACCTACACGAATATCAAATGTGTACGTGTATGTAGATGTAAACGACGACGTCGACGACAACTCGTCTCTATGCTTACTCTACACTTTAGCACTGAGCAAGTTTGTACTTTTCTGTCTCTTGTAGTAATTTCCCGAGTCATTTTATAACTACCTATTCCTTCTTTTCATCAAGTCCTCCAAGTGTTACGATTTAGTTTACTGTCAAGTAAGAAATATTTGTAGTTTAGCCAAAATTTATTAAAATATCAATTTTTTTTTCAATTTTAACTAATTATGGAAGAAGAGTAATTAATTTACACTCTATTAAATTGATAAAAATGTTAATGATCAGAAAAATTGAAATAATTATAAAGATTGATCACATGAAAGATATAGTACATCCGCAGTGGATTAAACTTTGTTTAAATTTTCTTTATCAAACAATTGTTAAATAAATGAAACTATTGTTTACACGTAAATATTCATCTCAGCTTTTGTTTATATAAACACTCAGATAACATTGAGTATATACAGATGCGCAATCAATTTGCTTAATGTTTTATTCAAATATTTTCGTACGTTTCAGTATCAATTACTTTGTCGACTTTTACGAAGAATTAATATTTGTAAATTTTCAACTTGATAAGTCATTAAAAATAAAATAAAATAATGAAAAAATCTCATAATTTTTGACATATATCAATAATTTCTCTGATTATGGATGCACTAGCTTCGGTATTCGAAATTCTTGGCTGTCAATCGATACTCAAGGCTAAAATGCATGTACGTGCTTGAAATGCACATTGCACACTGTCGATGCAACCTATCCGCTCGCCGTCAGAGAGAACGAACTCTTATTAAATTTATCGTATGTGTCCCTGATCTTCATTTAATTTTCTTCAGTTTGCTCTATCGCAGGTAACGGCCTCGTGCTGGTATGCATTTTGCTAAATATTATCTTTCCAATTTTCTGTGCGGATTTTAAAATTAATTTGACAATTCTCATTGATTCTTTTATCCTTAAAATTTTAATTTTTCTAAATAGGTTTACTTTACAAAAAACTAATTAAGAGGCGGTCGGAACCAAATCGGTGACTTGCGGTATATATCAAGTCAGCATTTTTCGCTTTACGATAATATTTTGTATATTTTTATGGCTCAAACTATTTTAAATTATTCTTTATATACATGACTAGAGGAAATGACTATATTTTTACCATATGAATAAGTAAATAAATTATTATAAGCATTTATTACAAATATCAAACTGAGTTGACATATACCGCATGCAAAAAACTGTCGTGTCGATTGTTCGGTGGCATTTTTCGCTTTATAACAATATTTTGTATATTTTTGTGGCTTTAACTATTTTAAATTATTCTTTATATACATGACTAGAGGAAATGACTATATTTTTACCATATTAATAAATGAATAAATTATTATAAGCATTTATTACAAGCACTGAATTAAGTCACCGATTTGGTTCCGACCGCCTCTTAAAATGTTTAAGTAAATTAAATGTTCTCGGAATGAAATTTCAAAATATGTATCTATCAAATGCTACTAAATCCGAACATAAATCTTTTTTACTTATGTTTTTCTGAAAGTAAATCTCATGAATTTAAAAAAAGTAGATAATGTCCAAAAGTGGTTAGACTAGAAATAAAGTTTTGGCTAACTTTGGAATATTTAATGCTATAGGTATGGTTGACACCCTTTAAATTTATAACATTTATTTAATTTTTATTCTCAGTGATTCTTCCATGTTCATACATGAATTTTTAAAAGTTATACAGTTGTAATAAAAGAAAATTTTCAATTTCACTGATTTGCATATTGAATTGACATGTAGAAATAATAAAAAAACTAAGAATTTTAATATTTACAAGTAGGATAGAGAGAATTTGTATACTCGACTGTTCTTCGTTTCTATATTTTCAATGATAAAAATAAATTTTCCTATAAAAATTAACGATTGTTAGAGGTCGTACGAATAGCAGAATTTTAAATGGATGACTTCTATTTTACGATTTCTTCTTCGAAGTGAATAATAGCTCAAGTATACGCGTTCTGACACTATCTATTTATACTGTGATAAAGATAAAACAAAAAAAAAAAATGTTCAACGCGTGCGCTAGTTTTGTTGCGAGAGCTTCTCTCTCTTTCTCGCTCTCTATGTCGAACTTAATTTTATATAAGGCGAGTGTAGCAATCGATATCTAAAAGCTGATAATGTCATTTTTTTTATTAACTTTATCTTGTCAATAAAATGAGTTATCAATGGAAATGAAAATAATTAATAACAAAATTTGAGCTTTTCCTTCTTTTTATGTAACTATTCAATTTTTATTCAATGTCTTCTCATTTTATATTTGAAAAATCTTATTTTTTGTAAAATAGCGTTTATGAAAAGGGTAAAAAAGGTTTTTGTAAAAAAGGATTTGATGCTCCGAATATTATCTTGCAATTTTAAGATTGATTATATGTAACAATACACTTTTTGTAAAAAAATGAATCTGTACAAATGACTTTTACAATTTTATGAATTTATTGAAAAATATGAGAAATATTAAAAAAAAATAATGTAGTTTTAAATAAAATTAATAACTTTTAACTTGAAATAAAAGAGGTTGTATTAAAAAGCAAACAATGCATAACAATAGCATTTTGTAGCTCTGAACATCGAAATAGTGCAAGAGAAAGAGACTTCGCTTCCAGGCAAAGAACAGGCACATCGCCTACGCACAACATAGTAACACCAAGCTCTCAACTCTCCCAACTTTGCACACAAAGTATGTGTATATATCTACATACATACACACTCGTATCCTTATATACAAGTTACACAAACTCTGTTAAAGCTCTTCTCTCTCTTTCTCTCGCTCTTGGTTGTTGCGAATCTGGTGCGTCGCGTCTCGCCGGGGAATCGCGCGCCGTTGCGGGGGCAGCCCTGAAAAGTATAGTGGGGATGACTCGCCGGTTTATATTTCGCATACACGTACACGCTCACCAAGACCTGCTCGAGCAATCGTACGTATATATTTGCAAAGTGTGCGAGAGAGATAGAGCGAGGGAGGGAGGTAGGGTGGAGGGAGGGAGGGAGAGAAAGAGAGAGCCGGGTAGCGAAAAGCGGCTGGATGGTTATAGACGCCAGTAGACGGCAGCACTGCGCCCGGCGCGCATCTCCTCTTCTACTCTATTACTGTGTGGTGTTGAAAGTCCAACTTATCCTATAGTGAAAGCCTGGACGATACACCACCCACTACTTTTTTAAACTATCTATTTAAAAAAAATAGATTAAATAGAAATAAACGTTGAGGAAACATATAATAGAAAAGTTAAAGAGGTATAGATATTAACGTAATATAACGATCGTGTCGAGAGAAGAGAGAAAGAGAGAAGAGCTTTGTAAGAGAGGGACGAAGAAAAAAGTGATGAGCGTCCTCTTGTTCGAGTGCACAAGTTTGTTTGATCATTTTTTTTTCTCTAGTGCTTCTTTGTGTTAAGTACAAGTGTGATATTTTCATAGTGGACCAATATAAAGTTAGATATATCGAAGATGTTAGAAAGGAGAAGAAGAGAGAAGAATTTGCAGAGCTGAAGAGCTGCTGCTGGAGTTAGAGCGTCACTTCCGGCCGCGTCCCAGAGGTCGCGGCGCCATCGATTTCGCGGCCCTCCATAAGCTCTCGTTCTCTCTCTTTGCCTCTCTCTTTTCCTCTCTCTCTTTCTCTCTCTCTCTCTCAGTCTCTCTCTCGCTCTCTCTCTCTTTTTCTTTTTCTCTTTCTTTCCCAAGAGAACTTTCGGAGATAAAAAGATATCGTTTGGGCTGCTGATATCCGGATGCTTTTAATCAAAAGCAAACAGATTGTGAATCAAATGAAATTTTACTATTGATATTGGTGCAATATTTATCGTGAAAAGTTCAATATAATCTTTGATCTGATCTTAATATTAAAAATCTAAACTCAAGGTCTTTCAATTATTGTACTAATCGTTCTATAAACGCAAATTAAGTGCATGCGAAGGCAATGAATACAAAGAAAAAATTTATTCGATACTGTCAATTGATTTGGAATTCAATGACGTTTACATTTTACTAAAAACTCGTACGTGAAATTGTACATGAAATACTTCTCTGGTTTAATTAAAAAAATCTTAAATTAATATTGTATAACCATTTTGAATAAATGGCACTGAACGCGCAAATTATACTGTTAACTGAATATTTGCAGTAGTAAAGGTCACGCACGGTTTCACTGTCAGCCCACTCGAGAACTTTTCTCTGAAACGTAAGTTGTTCGAATGGAAACGAGAATCTGAGCCTTCATATCTTATTTCGCATTCTCTTTCTGCATCGTTGTTTCGATTTTCTTTCAGACATCAGCGAAACGTGTGAACTCTTGGAGTAAAAACAACAAATTTTCTAAAAAAAGAAATTAACAGACAAAAATTTAAACATGACAAACTATTAGCTGTGAAGGAATTTCCGAGTGTGCTAAATAAGTTATTCATGTGATATATTGGAAGAAAGCAAATAATAAAAAAAAGGGAGTGTGCCAGTGTTTGGTTGTTATTTTTTTTTAAATTTAAGTTCAAGTTTGTTTAAATTCATTTAAACGAAGAAGAAGAAAAAGAAGAAAAGAAAAGAAAAAAAAAGTGTTGAAAGAAAAATTATCGGCGGCCTGGTGATCTGTGCGCATCCTCACTTTTCGCCCCAGCCGTCGTACCGACGTCGATGTCATCGATTTGTGCCGAGTAAGAGGACGCTCCTTTTTCATATTCATATATAGCTTTAAGTTGCGGAATTGCGCGTGCTATTAAGAATAACATTCCGAGGAATTATCTTACTATTTATTAACTGATAAACTTTTTTTATCAAAAGATTATCGCTTTGTGAGAGAAAAATACTTCGTCGAATAAGAGTATTTAACAGTACGTTAATCTCAGAGTGAATAACACTCAATTTATTAAAGTAGTCGTTGCATTAAATTTTTCAATCAAATTTTTTTATAATTTATCTTTAGTTTTAATAATAAAATACAAAAATAAAACGATAATATACGCACATTACATAGATTATATAAACCCAAAAAATGACTATACGTAACGATAACGACAATGATATTTACAATAAATTTTAAAACTAGCCGGATTTTCAAGCTTTATATTCATCAATACATAATAGGAAAGAGTTTTTGAAATTCTGCACAGTATTTTCTGTAGCTTTTGATCGTTTGGTTATTGCTTAAAAATGACTTGAAACATAAGAAAAAATGAAAGATACATTAAAACGTTTACATTATTTACTTGTAAAATAAAAATAAAATTTAATTTTAGTTCAAAAGTTAAGTAAGTTATTTGAGTATTAGTTTAGATTTTTGGCTAGGTCAAGAGTAAAAATTTGCAAGCTAAATCTTTTTACAAATATCTAACCTTATTAGCAATATTAATATATAAAAATGTTGTTTAATATAAAGAATCAAATGAAATTATTAATTACTAGAATAGCAATGTGTCCCAAAGTCAGATAGATTAATAAATGCAAGGAGACATGAAAATCGTAGAGTAAACATTGCCACTTGTAATTTATCATCGTCGACATGAGCTTAGGTTGTTATATATCTATATTTATATTTGTATCTACTCTGATGTTGAAGATGAGAGTTTGCTTCGGCGTAGCTTACTTTGTTACGGTTACATAGATTGTTAGGCAAATTGACGAAAGACCGGCCGAACGTACAAAACAGATGAGGATAAATAGAAGAGTGGAGATGCTTTATGTAAAGCTGAAACAAAGAGAGCTTCATGTAGGAATAATTTTAAATTTTAAATTTTTGTCTTTTATAAGCTTTGCTTACTTTGTACAAGTCAAGATTTCATTTATTTCATTTATTTCCCAAAAACAAATTAGTTTCATTTACTTTTTATTTTCTTAAAAAGTTGATAAATCAATCACCATTCTTCACTTTTTCGGATATCACATTTCCCCAAGATAGATCGATTTTGCTTTTGTAATAAAAATCCTAAAATAGCATAGCTTATCAAAATGAGAGAATAAATCGAGTAAAGAAATTGATTAATTCAATGAGATAAAATACTGATAGTAAAATTATATGCGACTAAAGAATTTAACAATGTAGCAACCTACTGTTTCTTTCCTTTGACTGAGGAGGTAAAGAGTAAGCTCATTGTAGTCGACACGGTAAAAAGAAAAAAAGGAAAAAGAAAAAAAAAACAAATAAACGTCGTTGTTGGCACAACATGAAAAAACGAATGCATAATTTCAGTTTACACACAGCGAAGAAAGAGAAGACGCGGTATAGAGAGAAAGCATGATAAAGGAAACTAAAGCGAGTCGAGCAAACAATGCCAACTCACGAAGAAGGAAATGAAACGGACATAAAAAAACGAGGCAGGAAGAGAGAGAGAAAGAACAAAACGAATACGAACATAACATGCGCACGGAGCTGAGGATAAATGAATTCTTGCTGCCCTGGTAGGATCGATCGCAAATTTATAGCTCTCTCTTTCTCTCTTTCTCTCAGTTTCGCTCTCTTCTCATCCGTGCATACACAAACGTCTGAGTCCCAACCGTCCATTTTCATATCCATTTCATGTATAAAAAAGTTAGATTGTCTTTTTATGCAAATTCACTTGGATAATCTAATGTATTCTTGACCTAAAATTAATCTTTTTCATTAAATATCAAATGACTTTGAATGTTTTATTTGAATTTTTTTTTTAAATTTCAATAAATAAATGCTATTTTTTAAACAATTTACAAATCACAAGTTACATATGTCGTATCAAAAAAAGTACTTGTTTTTATTGCATGTAACTTTAATGATCCTTGAAATTTTATTTTAAATTGTATAGAGGTCCTAAACTTTACGATCCAGCCAACAAGAAGTTTGTCTTAAAAACGTAGAGCCACGGAAACGTATAAGGCACTCAATGACTATGACTATGCTATTTGCATACTAAAACAGCCATGACATAACGATTCGGTTAGAGGATCAATATTCCAATTAAACGCCGCGGAATGTGCAGCAACGATGAGAGCGGCAGACAAATCTATGAATCACGAGATTAACCAAAATCATGCCATTATTCATCGTCATCCTTAAAGTTTAATCGTATTTCCAACCCAAATCAAAGATAAATAGTCTCCATGTTTGACTTTGCATCAGAATTGCCTTTTCATTTGGAGGTTTTACAAAATCTCCAAGTTTTCTCGGACTTTCAAGCTCCTAGACTAAATGCATTAATTATAATACTTTATAATTATAAATAAATCGTTTGTCAATCTTTCCGGCGCTACTCTACTCAAATTAAAACGCTTGACCTTTAGAATAATTATATTCTCATGAAACTCAATTAGCTCATCAGTAAAATTCAAGCTCCGGAATTTTGAATTCCAATCCAACGTTCAAGTGTGAACGTGTGTCAGAATGAGAACAAGAGCTCGAATTTTAGTCTCGCTCAGACACAAAATTTCTCGCTGATGATTCCTATTTTGTGCATTAACGTACGTAAAACATTGATATGAGTGGTTTACTTATTCATATTGCAAAGAAATTAGACTTCTTCTCTTTGTATTTGGATCTGTTTGCGCACGTACTGGCTTTGTTTAAATTAATTTGCAAAGTTTGTTTATTATATTTTATTCAGATCATCTTTTTAACTTATTAATTCACGGTTTTATAATGGCATATATAGTTTCAAAATTGTAAAAATAGAGAAATAGAATAAATTGAAAAATCAGCTGAAGAGTCAACGACTTTCCATCGAAGATAAAACATAGAAGTAAAATTGGCCTTTGAGAGCACTATCGTTCTATCTTCGCACTGACCGTAGAGGCAGTGGCACATCGTCGGGATCGAAATAATCTCGATTCCTCGAGGCTAAAATTCAGAGGGAAAAAGAGAGACGGAGAATAGGAGAGTGCGAGAATGGATTAGACGTTCTTGGCTTTAGATTGATTAGATCTTCTTTTTTTCTCGTTCATTTCTTAAGTCGCATAATGCAGGGAATGTGCAGTTTCTTCTATCTTTCTCTTTCCCCTTTCGGTGAATACCTTGGCTACATGCCAGCGACTTTAACCTCAATTTGCAATAAAACATATGCGTGTTTTAGCTCTTTTGGATTCTTCTTCTTCTTTTTTCTATTAATTTTCCTTTTCTTCTTCTTTCTCTTCTTCCTCTTCTGATTCTTTTGCTACTTGTACTTATTCGGGTATAAGCGCGAATAATGGCCGCTGAGTTTAAAGGTTATGAAATGAGGAAAGTATGTAAAGGTTAGGATTTTTATTTATTTTTTGTTACAATAGATTTAATGATCATTTATTTAATTGACTGTTTAGAAATGTATGAAGAGAAACAAAAAATTCTTTATTAGTTGTTCATCCATTTATTTAAATTTTAATGAAGTTTTAATTAATTCTGTATAATTGATAAGTTTAATTCGTTTTAAATGATTGATAAATCAACGTGAACGGTAAATTGCATTATTTATAGAAAGAGATATTTGGATTAAATGAAATTTTGATATTAAGCTTAATGGAATTTCATATTTATTTATCAGTTTCTTAGAAAATTCTTGATAAGTCCTAATAAATCTTAAAAAGTATAATGAATATATAAATATATATTGTATTAATAAATCACGTGAATATTTGATTAAGCAAATTGTATTATAATATCAGTTATATAAATATGAAATGTTAATGTTTAACAATATTATATGTTAATGAAATAGGATTAAATATAGAATTGTCTTTCATAAATTATAAAATATCAATCATAGCAATATATTAAATGGATTTTAAATTCGTATGTTAAATAAATTAATTTAATTACTCGTGCTCTATCATTTGTTTTAATTGAATATACCGACATTAAATTTTAATAAATATAGAAATATTTAAAAATCACTTAATTTTTCTTTTAAATAATAAACAGCTTATTTTTTATGTTTAAAAGTCAATAAAAGATAAGGTTAATTATTTGAAATTATTTGGAAAATTCGCATTTTATGAAAATTTATATAGAAATAGACATAGCGAATAGACATCGTTTTACTAAAAATCCTGTTTTAAACACAAATATCTAATATTTATATTCTACAATAAAAAAATAATAATGACGTTTGAAATAAAGGCAAGTATAAAAACTAATAGACGGAACAATTGTAATCCAATTACAATTATTTCGTCTTTCTTCCTTGTTCTTTAATGTTTCGTGGATTTGATTTGTCATAGTACTGACAGAGCTTCAAGTGTCTTTCTTTTATTCTTCTTCTTCCTTCAATGAAACTAAATATTTGAGATTAAAGCAACAAATAAAAAACACGTTTTTTTAAAAACTCTAATAAATTATTAAACTTTAAATAATTGAGAAAAGATATGATGTTTTGATAATAATTTTTATTAAAAATGAATTTTCACTTCATCCTCGTAAAATAATCTCATCTTAGTTTCTCGGAAAAGCAAAATTTGCACAAACAGATTTCGACTTTTTCTTTCTAAGACAAATGAGTTTTGAAGAAGTTGCGGAGTGCTAAAGTTCTTAATTGCATGAAAGAGGTCGTAACATTAAACTTCTAAAGAATAACTTTGCGCATAAAACTACTAGCGAAGACTTGAAGCTAAACTTTTATAATGACGTCATATCGTGAGAATTTATTTCTCATTTCTTTTAATCTTATAATGTATTTTCGTTTTTCGAATATTATAAAGATTACTGTTATTTTAATGCCAATAATTATTATCTTTCTTTCTTTCTTATATTAAAAATGACATTAAAAATTCTATATGATTTAGGTATGGCTAGAAAAGTGATTTAGTTATAATAATAAAAAAAAGTGTTAGTCTTGGAATAAAGTACTTTGACATATAAACGTGTAAAAAAATTAGTGAGCTCGGCTTGTAAATTAATACTTAAACAGTGATAGCTGGAATATATAGAAAGAGAAGGAGGGAAGCATCGAATAACTGGCGATGTGTAAGAGAAAGAGTAAAGTTGTTTTATGTTCGTTGGTTCGCTGGTTCGTTCGTTCTCTATATCGTTCCTCGAATCCCGCAGTCGTCGTTGGGAGTTGCCGGTGGTTTATCTGCCGGCGTCGTCAGGCAATGAATGCGCATGTTTAACAAAAGCCACTGCAGCCAAAGTCGACTTTATGCTCCTTCTCTTTCTTTTATCTCTTTTTATTTTTTTTTTCTTTTTACGTTTGCTCGCTCGTGCTCTTATTCCATTGCATTATATTTTTCTCATTGCGAGAACGCATCATGTTGCAAAAATACTTTGAGTGCTCTCTTCATTATTTCATTTTAATATATAACAAACATTTTTTCTCCACACTTATATCCAATGAATTTTATCAAATCAACCTTTACAATTATTAACTTTTTTTCTTTTTACAAATAGACATTCTATTACAATTAATCACGAATTTTATTTTTAAAATACTAATAATGTATCATACTACTATCGTAAAAAAATGATAAATACCAAAAACCTAATATAGCGAGAATTTCAGTATTTTTAAAGACATTAAGGAAATTAGGCACAAGCGAATAAAATAAATTATGACAATGCTACATTCAAAAGTAGAAATTTAGAACCTCAAAATTTATATTAAATTTTTAAAAAATAAACTTAAATTAAAAAAGAGTTTTTTTTTTATTACAGCCACGGACCGGAAGGAGATCCCGAGGACGTCCTGGTAGTGCTACCCAACTGCAGACAACATTGAGGTCACACAGTCTTGTAGCTCAACAGATAGAAAAAGGTTGGTATTTTTTTCTCTGTCAACTTAACGTAATGTACTTTTAGAGCATAACATATCGAAAATAATCTGCTTTCCATAAACTGGTAAAGTTTAAATAAAAAAAAGGTTAATTAATTAAATAAGAATGAAAATCGAGGGCATGAATATTGGAGTAGATAAGAAATAATTAACAAGTATGAGAGTAAGTAGAGGAAGTTTTGAGAGATTCTTTTGATCTATAGTATTACTAAGCCAACTGCAGCTGTTTGCATTTATTAGCGTCGTTTTTTTTTTTCGCTCGTTCACGTTAATCGGGCACACATAGACACGCAGAATAGACTGACACATAAGCATATACTTGTCAACGATTATGTAGAGCTTGAAAGGTCGAAAGCGTTGACGGCGGCGCCAACTGTGCGTATAATATGCGGGGGAGAAAGATAGAAAGAGAGAAGAAGACGAGGTAGTAGTAGGGAAATCGACGACGCGAGGTCGCTCCGGTTAATGAACTGTACGCTCCGCTCTTTCGCTCGCTTCTAAATGCAGGCGTATATAACGGAAAAGCTAGAGAGCGCGGCCAGAAGGAAATTGAGGTTTTAACGATCGATTCGAAATTATGTGTTGGAAATTCTATGGATTGTATTAGAAAAGAAAATAAATGCCTGGCTTTTACTTTTCATTATTTTTTAATTAAATGCCATACACGGTAATTGTTTTGATTTTTACATATAATATCGAATAAATTTATTGAAATTTTATTGCACTTGTTACTAGATTTCTTATTTTTAAAGCTTTAAAAGATTACACTTATAAATCCACTGCAATCTTAATTAGCATTATCAAGTTATTTTACTTTGAATTGTGAAATTCCATTGATACGTAATCGCTATTGTAAAAAAAGAAAATTATATTTGCCTTTTTAATTCGTGAATAAAGCGCGATTTTGGATTTTTAAAAAAAGTTCGATTTTTCTTAATAATCTTTTTAATTTTTACGAATATTTTAATATTTAGAAAGAGTAAATATTATTGAATAGACGGAAAAAATAAAAAATTGCGTCAATGGTTTGGACATGGAAGGTAAAGCAATGATCAAAAGCTTTTAAACTTTTGAAAATTACAACAGATTTTGAGCTCAGCTTTTACAGTATCTGATAAATTAATAAAAAAAAGTATTAGACTAATAATTATTTAGTGTGATGTTGCATTACATTAGCTTTTTTTTCACTTAGTAACTTAGCTCCTAAAGTTGGTATGTAAAAAAAAAGAAAAAAAAAACCGAAATAACTGGTCGCGATGGCTAAGAACGAAGTACAAAAGAAGAGTAAAAAAATGAAAATAAAAATAAAACTAAAATAAAGACTAGATCTGAAAAAGGAAAGAGGAGGCAACGCACTGAAAAAGAGATGGAGGAGAAATAAAATGGCGTTCGAGGAATTGAATGTGTAGAGTAAAACCGGTCGCTCGACAAACAAAAGATTAACCAAAGAGGGAGAATCCTTTTAAATGTTCTTTTTGCAATTCTTTTGTGTATGTGTGTCTTACCTTTCTGACCTTTATCTACTTACTCGTGCAAGTTCTTTAAAATTTTTAAATTACTGCTTTCATATCTATAATTTCGTATAGCGTTGTAAAAAACACGCATTTTTTATCGTCAATTAAGCAGTAAGCTTCTTTATTATTAACAGTTAAGAATTTTTCAAAGTTAACAGCTTAGAAATTTTTCTATCACAAGATTAAAATAAATATAAACACAAGTTTCTTTTTCCGATTGTGCTTTAAAACTCACTTTGTTCTTTGAACACAATACCTCATCCTCGTTTCATTTACTTTTTTTTCTATTTTCCATTCAACTTTTTCATCTCATGTTCTTAACTTTTTCTACTTTATATAAAAAAGAAAAAAAAGAGAGATGTGCTGAGTCAGGTTTTGAAGTAACTTGAGAGAGAATCGTTGTGGCTGCTGACTCGTCTTCCGTCATCTTTTTTTATCTCTTACACTGTTTATTTCATTCGGCGTTTTTCTCCAGATTAGAAATAAGCTGAATTTGGCTTTTATTTTTTATCAGCTTTCTTTTCATTAAATTATAACGTATAAGGAACGTATACACTTTCGGATATTATTATCGAGTTATTACGATTTTTAGTCAGTACAAAGAGATATGAAGAAAAAAACTTTTCGAACAACTTGTATCTTCTTATTTAAAAAATCTCAAAATTTTCAAAAGAAGTTAAACCCTGCAAAAAAGACCAGTTATACATAACGTTTATAAAAACTCAAATATTCTTTTGTATTTCGATACAAACTTTGAATAATTTAACATTTTCAAAATTTAGCATATGGAAATTTTTAAAGCATATGGAAATTTTAGCTGATTCTTAGTGAAATAAAATAAAAATTGATAATTGAAATAAAGTAGAACGTAATTTCAAGAATCTTTCTTAGCAAATTTTAGTCAAAGAGGAGACGAAGATACTGCCAAGAGAATAAAAAAAAAGTAAATAAAAGATCATGTGAAATCCCGTTGCATCATGCCGATAAATATAACTCCGCTCGAGTGCGAGTCCATTTTTTCTTTCTTTCTTTTGACCCCTCGAACTATCACATATATTTAAACTTATTTTTCTCTTTTACCAGTCATTCCATTTGTTTAAATAATTTTTTTATCAAACTTCAAGTTTTGCTTGTTGTGAAAAAATAGCAGAGAAAAATTCGATTGATTATTCAATTCAACAAATTATCTGAATTAGATTATTAAATTTAAAGAGAAAATATCGAATAAATGTCTTCTTCCAACGTTATATTATTAGCCTGACGTTTTAAGTTGAATTATTTGCGAATATGAAAATAGAATTTCATGGGACGTTGAGAGATTTGAGCTGATAAACTGAAACAGCTTGCTGTCTCTAAGTGAATTTATCTTCGATAACTTTGTCCTACTAGAAATAGACTCAAATTTCTTATCTAATTTATTTATTAAGTTTTAAAATTACCTGATTTTCAAAAAATATTCAATATTTTTCTATTTTTAGATAATTTTATTACAAAAGTACAAAAATTTAATCATTTATTTATTTTTAAGTTTAAAATCATCTTAATATTTGAATTCTTTAATATTTATAATCGAATACCTTAGTCATTGATAACATTAAAATATAAAGAAATCTTAATGACTCAGATATGGCTTAAACGTATCATGATATCGCGCACCTGTATATAAACCAAAATAGGAAATAATGATAAATCTTTAACTTGACTGCTTAAAATTACCTTAATTCTATATGCAAAAATTAGACAATTAAAATTCTTCAATAATTAATCTCCGTGTTAAAATAGTTTACAAAAAAGATATTTTTTAAAATTATTGTCAAGTTGAATAAAAAAAATAATTAATCCGTCTCTGTTGACTTTTAATTTTGCGCAAGAGCATTTTGACAATTTAAAATTCGATAAATTCTTCTCTCTGTTCTAACTTGATATTGTAAATTTAGTATACGCTCGTTATACTAAAAAGAAAATGATGAAAATCCAGCAAACCGGGAGTATTACTCATTCGTTAAAAATGAGCTTTCGCGTCTCGTTAAACTGTCCAATAAAGCTATCCAAAACTTTAATACGTTTGTCTCTTTCGTTCAAACTTTTTTCTCTCTTTTTACTTAACATCTCTCTTTTGAGCTTTGAAGTGAAAAAGATCTGTTGGACGACTTTCGATAGGTTTTGCTTCTTATTTCTTGCTTCTCTTGCATTTATCGTTTATATTCATGTCGTAGAAAATAAAAGACGTTTTCCCTTCTCTTTCTCATTTGAGTACGCGATGCATTACTCAAAATATAACTAACGCGTACGTAAATTTAACTTGTACAATACATTCGCCTGAGACTCCATGATTGCCGGCTAACTACGTCCATTTTTATTAAAAATTCTTTTCTTCCTTTCTTCAAGCACGTGCATCATAAAGATCATTTGAAATATCTTTCAAGACTAATATTAGAATTAAAATTTTAACACAAAGTTGGCAATTAAATTATATAATTTCAAATTTTAGTATATACGATTGAATTGCAATCGGAAATAAACGTATATGCATTGACACATCAAGTTCTATCTACTTTCTATTTTAAAATCGATAAAAAGAAAAGAATTTCTGAGATAAACGAGCTGAATTTTAATATTTGAATAATGATTTGTCGGGCAAATAATGAGGGCTCTTACGTAGACGACACGCACGGCATATACTACAAATGACCTCGAACGCTCGCATGCTAAAGTCTACAATAGCGTGATACACGGCACGGTAACAGCTGCTCGTTATGCTCTCAAGTGTGTCCCTTTTATGCTTGCTGTCGATAAAGAAAGCAAGCCTTTAACGGCACGTTAATTTCACCGAAACTATAAGTCTTAATATACGAATTCCAGACTATTCAAAATTCTTCTTCCACACTGAGAAAAAAATTTCATCAGATCAACTGAAATGTTATTGATTTAACAGATCCGCTGTTAATCTGACTGAATTTTTTTGATCCAACAGAATCTGTGCAGTTAAAATAGCCCAATTACGATAGTGCTGCCAATTTAACAGCACGGCTGTTGATATAATTGAATAACAGTTAACATAAAAGAACGTACGTCAAAATAAAAGTTTGACTTACATTTCAACAAAATTTTATGAATTGAATCAATAAAATGTGCATGCTCAAATTAACTGATGAATTATTTCAAAATAAATGTTTAAATTTAATTATATCAACAGCGCGGCTGTTGATATAATTGAATAATAGTTAGAATAAAAAGAACGTAAGTCAAAATAAAAGTGTGACTTACATTTCAACAAAATTTTATAAATTGAACCAATAATACGCACATGCTTAAATTAACTGATGAATTATTTCAAAATAAATGTTTAAATTTAATTATATCAACAGCACGGCTGTTGATATAATTGAATAATAGTTAGAATAAAAAGAACGTAAGTCAAAATAAAAGTGTGACTTACATTTCAACAAAATTTTATAAATTGAACCAATAATACGCACATGCTTAAATTAACTGATGAATTATTTCAATACAAATGTTTCAATTCAATTATATCAACAGCCTTACTGTTGATATAATTGATTAACAGTTAACATAAAAAAACATTAGTCAAAATAAAATATTTGTCATTTATTTCGTTGATATTTTATAAAGATTTTTATGTTATTCACTAAGTATTTTGAAATTTCCCGCTTTTCAATACAGTTACGTTTCGATAGTATAATAATAGATGGCGTATTTCTTGTAACCCGCAAGTGGTAAGACTGTACGTCAGTTAGTATATAAGACCAAATGAATTTCTCCGCTGTATGTATAAATGCGATGCGATGCGTATAGTTAGTTAGCGAACGATGTTAGATTTTATTTGTAAATATCAATAGTGTAATATATAATATATCTAAGAAAATGTTAAAAAATTTCACTTAAGAAACGAATAATGATCATTGTTATATTATAAGTTATGTGTTAATATCTGGAAATTGGAACTCTGTGAGCTGTGAGCTTCAAATAAATGAAAAACTCTTTTATCATCTTTAAAACTTATTTGTTTGATACAATAAAATGTAACAGCTATTTTAACTTACTTTGCTGTCAAATTAAAGTTTAATTTTAAATTGAATCAATATTACGATTCTATCAAATTAACAGAACTCGTCTGTTAAATGAATAGAATATATCATCGTGATATATTAACAGTAGGATTCGGTTGATACAATCATATTTTTTTCTTAGTGCAACACTTTATTTTATTGGGACTTGATTTTTTCAAATTTGCACTTGGCTTGGTTACGTTAAAATTTAGTTGAAAGTCCATTGGATTTTTTAATCTAAAATAGGCTCTTTAGTTACGTGCCATTAACTCTGTTGACGTCAAAAGACTTTATTCCATGTAACGGCTTATGTAATCCAAGGCGGCAGCTTTCTTTTTACTTGTAAATAAAAGTACTAATCCGGAAGGTCTTGCAACTAGAGCAGCTAGTTTTTTTCTTTCATTCTTTTACAGTCTACGTATAGTCTAACAATTTTAATACTTCCTAAACTTTTAATTATCTTAATTTTATATTAAAGCCTCAATTGCCTCGGTTTACTCCCTTTTATTTGACAAACTCAAACTGTAAATAGTTGCCGTACGTATGGCAAAGTTGAGCAACTTTATAATTGATTTTCAAACTTTACTTCTACGACAAAATATTACAGTTTCGAAGTTTAAATTTATTAACTGAAATTTCTGAAAACTTTATTATTACTTAGATCAATCCAACTTGCTCTTGAACATAAATTTTAACTAATTTTATTTTTAATAAATAAACATGCATTTCTCGTACAAACATTCCGATATTTAAATCATTAATTTTAATAACGAAAAGCACCATTTCGTATTTGTGAGCTTAAAGATCAAACTTCTATAAAAATTTTTTTATTCTTCACATTTTTTCCTTATTTTTTATTTAATCCATTTAAACCTGTATGATCGTGTTAGTAAAATTTGTTTTTTTGTTGATAAAAAGTATAAGTCGCATTGATTTCAATGTACAAAATCAAAATTAATATATTTCGCTGCAAGTTTGCGAAGATCATCCATGTCGCACAAGCGCATTTAATTCCCTTTTTTTTCAACGGATCTCGCTTCTCATACTTATTTTACGTGCGCGAAGTAGCTGTTTAACACACGGCGTGTGCGAAGTAAAGGCTCAAATTTTCAGTACTTAAGAAAACATTAAACAATATGTTACCTCATTTCATAGAATTTTTTTCTTCATTTAATGAGCTCGTACAAATATCCAAAGATGATGTTTAAAAAAAATTTTATCATATAACATGCTAATATCGCATATTTTATAAAAAAGTTTATTTTGGCTTGAAAATTTTTCAAAACCTGATTTTAAACTCGAAAAGAGCAGGTCCTTTTACTTCGGAAATAATATTTTTCAATTAGAAATCAGTAAAATAAACAATTTTTCTAAGCAAAAAGACAATCGATACTAAAATGTCGTGTGACGAGTAACAGTAAGAAATTTATATTTTTTGCACATCAATATTTCATTTGATATTTCACTTAGACCTTAAACGAAAGCATCGAAACAACTTCCATTCTTATATATGAAATTCTCAAGTCTTCTCATGCTTTTCCATTATTCTTAATAATCTGAAGTGAATATATCTACGACATAGCGAAGAAAAGTGACGATGTGTATAGTTTCTCTGTTGAATTCCCTTTGGAATGTAAAAGTTTGACGGGTAGCAAAACGTGTCTGGCTCAAAGCCCGAAGAAGCTTCCGCATACGTTCGACTTGCTTTGCACTCGGAGGTTACGGACCTAAGACACGGCATCTTAAATTACTCCTCTCGCTCGGCTTTTGTTTATTTATGCTTCTCTCTTTTTCTCGCTCCGCGGATCGGGAAAATCACTTTTCGCACACGCAAATTCAATGTCTATTTGTGTTTGAATGTTCACCTATTTCAAGATGTATAATTAAACGGGCGCTCATTTTTACGCTTCGTTTGTATAATTTAGCTAGAGTATTTTTATGTTTGCTTATTTTAAGATTCAAATTTTTCGAAATACTCTTTTCTCTAAACTTATGGATTTGAAAAAAAAATTTTTTATCATAAATATTGTTTAAATTTACTTTACTTCCAAGTATATTATTAAACATTTAATGGATTTTTAAAAAAATCATCAATTTTATTATTTTATTTATTATATAGAATACCAGCCTACTTTCTCAAAACAAAACTCTTGACGTTCTTCTGACAAAACATACATTACAACCTTTTTAATTTAAAGCACCAACTTCTCGCTTTTAACTTTCCCAGTCAGTCAACTTATACTTTTTCTTCTTTTCGAAAAGAAAGAGACAGAATAGATTTTAGTTCTCTCTGTGTGTAAGACGATAAGACGCTTGTTTCGCTCAACTTTCTGTACTAATGTACAAAGTTTGTCGCCGAACACTATATATAACGTCTATACCATTCTAAAAAGACTTTTCCTTTACGATTGCTCCAAAAGAGACTAAGGCGCTTCGTTCACTTTTTCCTTTCTTCTTTTCTTATTTTCACAATTTTTTTTTCTTTTTCTTAGTTACAGAGAGAATTAACGTTCTTTTTCTTATTCTTTTTTTTTTCACTTTTTTCCTAATAACTTTTTTTTGCCTTTTACATCTGTACAGTAAGCCGGGCGCTGAGAAGAAAAGAACTTTCGATTTAGTGGGTCGAACGTTTGGATGTTTTCTTAATTAAAACTTAAATACCTTCTATCTTCCCCAAAGCGTAGAATGTTCCATTTTGTTTATTTTTTCTTTCGATTGCTAAGCCACTTTCCGAGCTTCAAAAGATAGATTTATAAGTTTCTTTTTATTCCATCAAAGATTATCCAATTTTAGATACTATAAGTCGAGGATCCTTAATCCTTTCAGAATTCTTTATTTCTTTCAAAATGATGCTATGAATTGTAATCAACTAGATATTTCGTCATTCTTAGGTAATTGTTATATTTGTGGAGAAAAAAGTAAGAAATATCTCGAAGAATCATCCGTCTAAATTTGACAAATTTAGAAGTCAATATTTGAAATTCATATCACGTTTGATTATCGATTCTCGTTGCTTTTTCATAAGAAAGTTTTATAATGGTTTTCGTAGCGCTGACAAATTTACTCTAACCTTTTTACATTTTTGTGTCAAAGGAAAATAAACAAGTGAATGGAGAGTAAGGGAATTCTTTTGTTAATATTTTTCTCATTTATGAGATCCTGAAATCCCGATGATTCTTGTATTTTAAAGGTTTTCTTTTTTTAAAATACTAAAGTTTTAAGAAATTATTGATTTATAATGAACACACACTTTTTATTTTTCCTTAATAATTTGAAATTTTCCTTTCTTTTTTTTATTTAAATTCAAATCAACCATTAACATTTTCCTTTGGTTCTATTATCTCAATATCTCATCCATAATTTATCTAGAATAACACAAAAGGTCTGCATCTATTTAATAAGAAAATTGGAAAAAACTCATCCTCTGAATAATCTGTTTATTTCCTTTTTTATTTTTTTTTCTCAATAACATTTTACGCCTTATGTAAATGCGAAAGAATATAAAAAGATCAACATGCGTTTCTTATGCTTTTTATTGTAATATAAAAAAGAAAGAAAATTTTCTCTGTCCGCATTAAATAGGAGGGAATGATTTTTCTAATAAAGATGAACTATTTTTTTTAGGTTTTTTTCTTGAGAAAACCTTTGTTTTTCTGAACATCAAAGAATTGAACTTGTTATTTCTTTTCTTGTTGGAATTTTTCTTTCCTTTGTTCACTTTTATCTAATTTCATTAATTTGACGAGTTGAGAGATACAACTCAGTCGTTTGTCTTCAACTTATAAATGAAAAATTTTTTTTATTTATAAATATTACTAAATATGATTTTTGAAATAATAACTAATTAGCATTTGTTTCTAATATATAAAAAGTAACAGCGGTTATTTTTCTAAAATCGACGAGCTATAAATATGGAAAATTGAATGCTAACGAAAACATAAGGAAGGCCTGAATTCATTGAGTTCACTCATATTTAAACATGCCTCTTTTTGTTTTTTTCATTATAAAGAACAAAGACAACGATGCATTAATACACCTTATCTATAGTCTCCCTAGTCTTAGAACTGCGGAAAAGCATAATAAACACGGCTTCTTTTATTATTCAGTACATCTATGCAGTTGTATTGAATTGTTTTGCTAATAATATTTGGTTTATAAATATAAAATTAATGCATGGCGCTCCAGTCTTTTTTTCTGATTTAAGCGTTTCATTAAAATTATTAATTAAAATAGTGTAAAGTCGAACGTTTTTCCGCAAGCCAACTTTCACAACTCAAGAGAGAACATACTTTTATTCCCACCTCGACTGAAATGATCTTTTTATCAACATGAAAAGCAAGCTCAAAGGAAACCATATCTTATGTCTAAAATTTATAAAATTCAATAAATTATTAAAGATTACCGTGAAAATAATTTTATAGCACTGTGTGACGTAAATTCACACTTATACCACGCTTTTACGTGACATAAATAGCTGATTATTTAACAGTAAAAAAAGCACTGTGATAAATTTTTTACTTTTTTACATTGTTCAATCAAGAAAGACTACTTTTTGATATGCTCGAATACTTAATTAACAAAGAACGACAATATAATAATTAATAATTTGATATCTAGATTATTTTCTAGTTTTCATTGATAATTATAAGGTGTAGATTATTGCAACTCTTTTATATTAACATTTTTAAGTTAGCGATTATTTCATGGTGTTTAGCTCCCTCGCTTTGCTTGGGGACTAATTTTACGTTGTGACATAATGGTCCACTTAAGTCACATGTCTCATTTTCAGTCTGCTTTCCATGACTATAAAGTGACCATTATTGATCATCTAAAAATAAATATATAGTAAATATATATTTTTTGTCATCTTGAACATAAATATTTACGATAAAAATTAAATGATCAAAATCTCTCCAAATCGTCTTAAAAACAGTAAGAATTTTTCTTTCCAAATTTACAGCCTATCAGCATAATTATTTATTACTTGAAATGTTCAGAAATACGTTTTCAAACTATGTCGAGCAATCGGTCTTTTTTTTCTTTTGTGTAAGTGAACGTATTTCATTGAAAGCATAATAAATATATTCCTCGTAAGTGCATGCAAAGACTGTTTAAAACATTTGCAGTGGGTGTGTCCGATTATATACACATGCATTCGAAGAAAAGAGAAACAGATTTAAAAAGTATGCAAACAGTGTATCTTTATTGTAAACCACTAGTTAGAATTTTTCAGCAAGAAAGTATTATGAATCATGTTGAAAAATCAATGAAATTCTCATAAACATTTGATTGTTTTATATTTTACTATTTTTCACTAAAAACTAAAATATTGAATCATTAAAAATTTTCACTTTTTAACAAATCATTGGAAGAACTTGGAAATTTTCATTACTAAACATTTGAACATCAGAATTTCTTAGTTTCACTAAAGAAGATTACATTTTCAAAAAACTTTAGCTCATTAAACCATTTAGTTTTGAAATATCTCTTAACTGTTAAATAAGATTACTTTTCTTTGAGAAACTTTAATCTTTTGTTAGATTTCATTCGACTGTTCGTTTAACAGCAAACAAAATGTTGTAATAGGACTTATCATTTGAGATATAAAATTCAAAATATACGATAATTAAAAAGATTAATTGTAAAATTATCAGTATTTTGGCAATGAATGATTTATTAAAAGATAAAAATGAGCAAATTCTTAATAGGCACATTTTTATTTTCGAGTTTGTTTTTATCCTGTAATCAATATTCAAGCAGATCCATGTTAGCAATAGCAATAAAGCACTTGGATATGTTTGCTTCTATCTCGTTGCGACAAGCCATAATACTTTGAGATATATAATAGGAGAAAGGGAGAAAGGTCGATTGGCAAGAAGCCAAGCGGTAGATTCAGAGCCAATCTCACTTTCCTCTGAGCTTTCTATAGGAAAAGGCCAAAGAGGAAGAGAGAGAGAGAGAGAGAGAGAGAGAGAAAGACTGTATATACTAATTGGAATTCGATATATAGTAGCATTAGCCTATGTATCTTTGGCCGACAAACCCAGAGGAGGAGTAAACTCACGGTATATCTGCAGAACAAAGCGTTATATGGATGACGAACAAGGAAGAGAAGATAATTGCGTGTGTTCGAGCCTGTAAATTGGATTCTTTCTACCCATTGTGCAGAAAGGAATGAGCAGAGTTAGATAAGACAATAGATTTATTTCGATCGCGCATCGCAAGTTTTCGACTTTAATTAGTAAATCCTGTACTTACGGACTTTTTTACTTCCATTTACATGAAAAATGAGCGATAGTCAAAAGGATTCTATTATGTTTTTACAATTATAAAAGAGTTATGGAACATTTTACTGCAGCATCCCACGAATTGGGAGAGCTTAATTTCTTTACTTATACTAATAATGTTAAGCTTCATGTCTAGAAAATTACTTTTTTTTGAATTTCATAATCATAAAAATTATTTCAAATTGATAATAATTAAAAAACTGAAAATAATTGAAAATTTTGAGACACACCCATTTCAGTGCTATACTTTGTTAGTTTTCATAGTACTTAAATTGATGAATATCAATTTAATAAGAATAAACAAAACAATAAGAATTAGAAGTTTGAAAAGTGTAAAATTACATAAATATTCTTTGTAAAAAATACGTTTTCATAATATTTATAATATTATGATAAGTTGCGGTAAAGTGTAGGTGCATGCGTTCCCTCACGCAAGTTATATGTACATTACCATAGCATCACTAAGGTTTGAAATAAACAAGGAACTAAAAGAATACATATTTTTGTTTACACTAATCATTAAAATTATTCTTTGAAAAAAATAATAAAAACTATTATCATTTAATGGCCTGGAGCATATTTTAAAAATTTATTTAAGTACGTTATCGTATTACTCTATGCTCTTTGCTGTTTCGATTTATTAGCAGGTTGCACCTGTTCGGTATGGCCTTACCCCCTAACTATTATTTTCACGCACTACTAAAACAGAGGAGTAAGTAAACCTAAATATAAATAAAATATAATTATGCATGCAGAAGTAATTGTATTTAAAAATACTAAAATAATAGTTAAAAATTTTTTCAATCATTACTAATGTTTATTCGTAAAATGGGGAAATAATTAATAATTTCCAAAATCAATTGACATTTTAAAGTCAGTAAATAGCAGCAAATGTAGTAGAATATTTAGAGTTTGTTATTCCGTTTAATCGTAATTACATGACGTTGACATTATTGATCTATGGAGGAGTGTAGTTATATAATGAAATAATATCTGAAAACGCAATCAATATTCATGAAAGAAGTACGAATTCAATATACCATTCTTGAATTCTCTCCGACATCAAAATTTCCCAGAGAAGTTTATGTCTCATAGTAACAGCCTGATTTATTATTCGACGAGTTTATTAAACAATACTCAAGTTCTTCATTATTAAATTGCGTATGAAAATACTATTATAATACTATTATAATCTTTTAGATGTCCCGTCCGATATGAATAAATATAGCAGTTATTTTTTTAATTGAATAATGAATAAGCAAGTTTTTCTCAATATAAGTTAATATAAATCCATCATATAATTTTAAATGTACAAAACTAATTAGACATTTATTAGCTTTTAGAATAAATTTCATAACAGAATTTTCACATCCGTCTTCAAATCCTCAATCCACTTAAAAACTAAGTTATATAAAAAAATTGCACTTTAAGTAAGTTGTGTACATCAAAAGTTCAATAAACTTTTTCACGTTTATTTGAAAAAAAGAAGAAATAATTAAGACGTTGATATAAAACTTTATCTAAAGTTTTTCTTTTCATTTTGCTATATGAAAAAGTTGAAGGGTAAGAAAACTTTTGCGTCAGTTAAAATTACAAGTTACATAAACTTTTTTCAATGTCAGCCTTTCTAATATACAAAGTATACATATGCGAGAGAAATAATAATGAAACTTTTTCGAGCTCGCTAACTAATCTAAAAATGAACTATCGTGTTTTAAAACTTGATAAAGTTTGTATTCTTCGTTGTGAAAAAAGAAGAGGTTAGAAATTTTTTAATGCTAATTTTATGTAAAAGAATTTTCAGAGTCATTAAATGATTTTTTACAATTTATGAATGAAAAAATAATATAATAAATTAGAGAGAGCATAATCATAAAATTTTATTGAAGTGTGGTTTAAAAAAAGAACGATTGTATTATTTTATTTATACTGTTTTAATATTTAATGAGATTACAAGATACAATGATTTAAAAAAATTTTTTATTCATAAAATAATGACCGCTGATGTGTAAAGAAATACAATTGAAATTCCAATGAATATGTATTATTTATTCATCAGAAATTTATTTTTAAAAATACTTTAAATTTAAATGAAATTGAAGCTTTTTGGTGTCTGATTTTTGAAGGAAATTTCAATTAAATGAATTTCTCTAAAAAATCAATTACAACTTTAATAAATAAAAATATAACGCTGAAAAAGTTTGCTGAAAAATGAGAAATTACGTATTACAAATATAGATTAGACTTTTTACGAGACAACTGTCACGCGTCACAGAGCATTAATATAGTAGCTTTCTGGCCTTTAAAAATTCAGAATAAATGCCACCAATTCTTTAAACTTATTTTCAAAAATTACTAAACAGTCTAAATATTAAGCGATATAATTTCTACTAACTACACTAGCCAAGCATTTAAGTAATATTTTCTAGCTGCTTAGGAAAATCCAGTCTAGGCCACCGATTGTGTTCTTTACTTTGCAAAATAGTTTGATTATAGCACAAAAAACCTTGTTTAGATTAATCTCAATCATTGCAGTTAATTTTTCCTTTATAATCTGAGAATAGTTTAATGAAAAAAATTAAATGTACAATTTTTAAGGTTTTTTGAAAGCTGAACTAATGTAATGTTAAACTCCTAAACTATTTTTAAATATTTATTATTTTTTTCAATAAGTGAACTGCTGATTTGGACTTTTGTATTCTCTAGCCCAATTTTCTTAACGCTTTCAATAAGCGTTTATTTTTGGCCTAGTCTTTGTCAAGACATAAAGTTTTAAAATTATAAAAGCAATTTCTGATAATGAGAAGTAAAAAAATCTCTGAAATATAAACGTAAATAAATTTTATTAATTGTATAAGCAAATTTAATCTTATTGAAAATGAAATTTAAAAAATATCGCTATTGAAATACTGTAATAAAATAAGTTTAAGCAAAAATGAGTTAGGGCCTTTAAAGAAAAAAACAGAGATGAATTATAAAAAGCTTGCGTAATATCTAAGCAAGCCTTGAAATGTTGCGGATCGTAGAGGTAGAATTGAAAAATATTTCTCATCTCGCATCTTCTCTCTGAGTCGTCTCTTCGAGACATATAGCAAGTGAGTGTTACTTCTTAAAGCAGCACTAACCATTTCTTGCTTGGCTAACACACGAGCGCTTAAAATCTATTCCCTTTAAGTCGGCAAAGCGAGTGAGCGAGCGAGCGAGCGAAGCGTCGGGGTTTTAGAGCTATAGCAAAAGCAACGATCGATATTACTGTCTCGCTAGAAGCGCGCGCGCACTCTATCCTCGATTCTTTTCTTTCTCTCTACATATGTAAAAAAAAAGGGGCGAAACCAAGCTCGTAAATACATACACATACAAATAGAATAAAAAAAAAATAAAAGAAGAGACGACGATTGTCTGTGCACGCGACGAAAGCAGGAAGTGCTTTTTTTATGTTAATTGCATAGAAGATAGAGAGAAAAGAAAGCGAATTTTTATTTTTATTAAGACAGGCAGATGTGTTGGGAGCTTTCGGAAGCTTAATTTACTTCTCCTTATATTCTACAACGATTTTTCTGCGATTTTTTAAAATACTTTTTTTTTTCTTTTAATTTTTTTTCCTCTTAATAAGCAAATAGAAAACTGTTATTTGTCGTTTCAGAATAAAAATCATCGATTTGGGTTAAAATTGAAAAATTATTACTCTGATATTGAAGTTTTAATAAACTGTAAGAAATAGTAAGAAATTTTTTATATTGAAAATGTAAATAGGCTTATAAACAATGCATTTTTATAAAAAAAAATTGACTCAAAAATTAAAACAAAAAATCACTATTTCACAAATCAAGAAAACTTTCTATTCATAAAAAAATCTGTATTCTTTTGACTAAAAATAAAATAAGTTATTTTTTTGTTTCACTAATGAAAAGCAAAAAAATTATCACTTTAAAAACTTATCGATCATAAGACAATAAAAATAATAGTCTTTGTAAACTAAAATGATTGTAATTTTAGTATATTTATCTTTATAGTTCTCTATTGATCCAATAAAATATTTATTTATAATCTCATTTTTTTCTGTTTTAACAACATTGGAAAAGGTTTTGGAGACGTAAATTTTAATAATTTTAAAATCTACTGTTTTGGTGAAAAAATTTTAAAACTTAAACTCTAATGTAACTATTATTCCAATAAATTGTATTTTTTAATAATTATTGTGCATTTAAGTTGAAAATTTAATGAGATTATGTATTTATTGTTAGTAGCAATCAATTAAAATTTCATTGTATAATTTTACATATTTTAAGTTACGTATATGTGTTTGTGTTTCTTTTTTTACATTTCTAAATATTTAAGAAAATAGATGTCGAATAAAAAAATTCCAAACAACAGATTTGAAAAATGAAAAAATCAATATAAAATTAAAATCTATCAACAAAAACAAAAACTTAAAAAAAAAATAATGTTAAATAAAAATCGATAAAACAGTTTTAAAATTATGCTTAGAATACAAATGAACACTGGCGTTAAATATTAAATTATGTATATTAATTTTACTAATTACATTAAAATATGTATAATTTTGTTTGCCATGTTTTCTAGATAAATTTTAAAATTTATATTGACCCATATCAACTTAATCATGAAAATGCAAATTTATTAAGAAATTTAAATACTGATAAATGAGCGATTCAAAAGCATGAGTAAAAATTTAGATGATCACTACTATTTATAAATTCAGATGTTCATTTATAGATTTTAATGATTGTTCATTAAATTTCGATGATATTTTAACATATCAATGATTTTTTTTTATTTTTAACAATTATACATTCGTAATGAAAAAGATTCTAGAACTTTCTTGTTTCTAATAATAATTTGGTTAGAAAAACCATTTGTAAATTTGAAAATTTTTTTTCCTTCTAATAATCTTAAAAATGACTTATCCAGTTGTAAAACTTACAAAACTGAGCAATTTAGAGTCAAAAATTTTCACTAATTCCAATCGCATTAATCCATAATCTCATCACCTCCGTGGTCCATAAAACAAAAAAAAAATATAGAAAAGAAAATAGCAGCCAATCGGTCGATTAAAAATCGATCAACCTTGTCATTATTCTTTAGAAAAAAGTAACCACACATTGTATCTGGTATAACCCTTGGAGAAAAAAATGTAGAAATAAAAAAAAAAGAACTCAAGTAATTTTCAAGACAATGTTTTTTCCACGAAAGCAAGATGAATATCAGTGGTAGAGAAGAGAAGAGAGAAGAGAAGGGAGGAGAAAGGCTACAAAAGCCTTTCAAAATTCGCAAAGTGCAGAAGAAGAGAAGAGGAGAGAGAGAGAGAAGCTGCGCCCTAGACTCTTTAGTCTCGAGGGCGAGCACGATATAAAAAGAAAGAAAGGAGAAAAAGAGACGGCCCATAAAACGCGAAATATTACCTCCGATGCTTGCAAGAGAAAAAAAATAAGAGGAAGGCAGAAAGAGAAAGACAGAGAAAAAGGCTATAAAATCGAAACCGGATCCCTCGAGGACCGCAAACAACCACACGTGCAACAAACCTCTTTCTTACTCTCTTCTCTTTTACATTGCCGCCTTATTCATTCTTCTTCTTCTTCTTCATCTTCTTCTATTTTTTCTTATTCTTTCTTTCATTGGTTTGTCCTTTTTGTAAAATTCTTTTTGCTTTTATTTAACAAAACTCTTTTTACCAGCTTAGGTGTATTGCCTTTTTGGTTGTAACTTAAAAATCGGCAAGAGACTTTCAGAAAGTTATCATTTTATTTTATTAAAGTTTAGATTTCCTTCTTTTTTTTGTGTTTTTTTCCTTGAAATAAAATTATTGTAAGCAAGAATGGTTGACAAACTATTTTTTTTTATAAAGCATTAATTAATATGAAATAAAATAAAAATTGTATAAATTAGTAGTTACATAACTTCACTTAATATTGAAAAAATATTTTAAATTTAGGAAAAAATAAAGCATTTTTTACTTTCCAAATAATAATTTGTCAAATTCAAATAACAAAAATAATTAATTAAATTTCCTAAATAGTTGTTTCACAGCATAAATTAAAAAAAAGTATTTTATCATTTTTTCCAATGTATTTTTTTTAAAAAAATTGAAAAAAATTTGCAAAAAATTAGAAAAAATATTGATTGAAAAGTATATGATATTGTGGAAAAGTCAAACATTAGACCGGTCTTATTAATGACTTGTTAGAAAAAAGCAAGAAAAAATGCTCCTCATGAATAACGGCTGATAAAAGAAACTCTGTATATATAAACTACATATATATCTGCTCAAATTTCCGTTAGTTTCCGCCTTCGATGGATTAGATAATTGAAATAACTAAATAAATAAAAAAAAATGATAGTCCGCTCATAAAGTATTATAGCTATGTTATAAATTTAGAGAGACGCCCGTCTGACTTTCATGAATATTTATCTTACATTCGTGAATATTAAAAGAGTATTTTCATCATACTTTACACAAATTAGAGTATCCGAGATGTTAATTTTTTCCTTCTTTTATGTAGAAAAAAAAATTTAAAGCTTTATTCATAAGTTAGATTGTATTGACTTGTTTCCTCTGATAGCCTATTGGCCTTTTTTTTTTGCCTTACAAGATTTTCTCCATTTAACACTCGAATTGCGTCAATAAAAATTATTTATCTGTGGTTAAATTATTATTTTTTCAAGTATTAAGCGAATGAATTTTAAATACTTGATTTTTTCTTGTAATTGGATTTTAAAAAATTGAAAAAAAAAATTGAGAAAAAAGATTGGAGATTTTTAATGTAGGTCAGGCCTCTATTGATTATAAGATAAGAGCCTTCCGAGCCATTTTATTTTCGATTGCGCCTAGATCCTGAGAATCGATTCCGACTGCTGACGATCTTGGAAAGCAATTCTGCTTCGATTAATTCTCAATCTAAGAGCCGTTGAAATATATGAATAGAATTGTATTTAGAAAAAAAGTAAATCTCATAATTTTCTTTTGTGATTAAGGAAGCTTGGATAAAGAGTCTGTCTCTATGCTCATCTGTGTTAATATATTAGTAAATGAATATATATTTTTACAAGGAAATTCATATTTGAATTATATCTCAAGTTCGTAAAGACTCAACAAAGTATAGCACGTACTCAATCATTAGTATTGTAAATTTCCCATACGCAGGCACAAAGACTTATTATTTTTAGGTTCAATTTATTATAACACTATTCTTTGATATGTAAAAAAACTTAATCAGATAATCAGAGAAATTAAATACACAGTCCACGGTAAATTTTACTAAAATTTAAAACAAAAATATATTTTGCTTTTGATGAGATTGCCTGAAAATCTTATAAGTACTTTCATTAAAATTTTTAATTTATTAATAAAGAAAAAAGCCTTTTATTTTTAAAAATTTCCGTATTTTCTTTACTCTTTAAATTGCTAGAAAGTCTAAAAGTCTTAACCTTTTATCCGAACTTTATATAGATCATATATATCGAATACAGACTGAAAATTTCGGGATAGTCTAAATTTTTTTTCTTCCACTTAGATTTCAGAGAAATTTTCTAACGATTGTGGAATTTTTTTGACTTGTAAAAATAGCTAGATCCAATCGAATCGCTTGAGCGATCAAAGAAAAAAGAATATAAAATTACTTAACGTTTCTAACGATGTAGCAATGGTATTTAATTTCGACGTCGCGCTTTTTATTTTAAGATTGTGAAGTCTCTGCACAGATTGATTGAAATAAAAAGTTGAATTACTTTTTTTTCTTCAATTTATTGCCTTTCATAAATTAAAAATACTTTTTAAATAAAAACCTTTTTCTCGATGCTTAATTTTCATAAAATACAAATAAAATAAAAAACAATAATTATTGAAATTAAGACTAGAAAAATTACATCTTTAAATATCTCAAAACGACTTTATGTCATAAGATTTAATGCTTCTGTAAAATTTTTATTTTTATAAAAATCGTAATAAATAAATTTATGAGAATTGAAATAAGAAAATATTTGATAAAATAAATGTTTCATAGTTTTTGGACAATATTGATCATAAAAATGAAAAACATTAAAATTACCTTAGTAGAAATAGTCACCAATTTTTGGCCGACCATTGATTATTAGTTAAAAACACAGCCATAACCTATAAAGTTAGCCAACGAGTAACAGATACAGCATTTTTATTGATGAAATTTCTACCAGAGAACGTTAAAATTAATTTATATGTCTGAAAGAAAGAAAAATTGATATTTTAATGTGAAATTATTAGAATTAGTTTTAAAAAAATGATAAATATGTCAAAGTACAGAGATTATTACTTAAAATATTAGGGAATTCCAGTTAATTAGAATAATAAAATTGAAGATAAAATTCTTTTGAAATAATAAATTGTACAAATTGAGATTTTGTATGGTAAAAAAATTGTAAATTATTGTAGAGAAAGTAAGAAAAGAGTTTTGAATGAAGCTAATTTTTCATTGGCGACAATAAGAGCATCTTTCGTCTTCTTCTTCACACTTGGTCTATAATAAGCTCTCGGAACTCCGCGGTGGCAACGTCAGGCAAGGTCGTTAAACTTTCACCCGCGCAAAGACGAAGACAGAAAAAGACACTTGGCTATTGATTACTGTAGACCTCGTTTACCAATGCTCGTATAAGTGCCTTTGCTTTAGTTTTTTTTTTATTTTTATTTTTTCCTATTTTAAAGGACAAAAATATATTTATTTTTCAAAGCTGTAATAAAATTTTTTTTTCATTTTAATCGTCATAACATGATATATAACTTAATTCATTTTTATAAAAAAAGTCAGTATTTTATGAATTTATAAATAAAATAAGTTTACAGATGAACATTCTTGTGTAACCATTATTGATTAAAATTCTGAAAAGTATGATTTCTTCTACTCTAGTTACAAATTTGCATTGATATTTCGATTACTTAATCTGTAATATTTATAAAGGCAAAATTTTAATCTTATTTATATTTTTAAAAATTATTTCTTTTCGTCCTAATAAAAATTTGGCTTTGAGAAGGCAAAAAAAAATTTTATATAATATTCCCAACTTCTAATACAAAGTTTCTAATGTAAATATAAAAAAATATCAAGATAAAATGAATAAAATTTTTAAAAAAACTTGTTTAAAATGAAATAATATTTGAAGAAACGATACAATGTCGTATCGTCATAGCCACTTGATTTGTGTCTTCGTATATCCAGGAATATATTAATTTCTTTCATTACCTACTTCCGCAAGCGAACAAACAAGTAAAAGGAGAAAGAAAATGACGCAGACCTTGAGACGACTGCCGACGTTGATTCACGCAGCTCTTTTTGATCAAAGAAACAAGATAGACTTGTTTTATTTAGCTTTTTTTTTTCTTTGTCAAAATAAAATAAGCTTTGCTATTTTTGAAAAAATTTCTCTAAATTTTTAAAAGCATTTTTAAATAACATTTATATTTGACCGAGATGTTCGGAATTATTAAAAGTTATAATTATTGATTATTTAAAGAGGTCAAGATCTGTTGTAAGTTTTTCTTTTTTGTAATCTAATAATTATACATGTTTTCCTGTGGCTCGTACTATTTCATCAGCTCTGCATGAATACAACATGGACATTTAGCATTCTTTATAGTCGAGGGGGGAAAGGCTTTAAAACTTTAAGTTTAACGAGGTAATTCATAGTTTGCCGATAATATCTAGCTTTACGTAAAGACGAAGCTAAACAGTATATATGTACCTTCTGTCTTGCTCCTCTAGATAATTGCATTCCGTACTGCTTGTATATCGATCTGCGTATCAAGAGAGAGCTATTGCCCGTGCCATTGTACAAGAGGATATTCTCATCTATATTTCATTAATTGCAAATTAATTATCATAAAAATCAATAGTTAATATAGTCAAAATTACTTCTGTTAATTTTAATTTTTCATTTATCAGTACTTAATTACAAACTTTCTAATAACAATTTCTTAATACTCTTCTCAAAGATATTGCTTTACTAGTTGAGTATTTGCAAATAAACTTTTCTTTCACTACTTTCAAATAATAGTTTATCAAACTATTCCATTTTGCACGTGAACGGAAAACCTTGATAATATCCGTTTTTCTGCGCATCTACGAAATCCCTCGGCGTACCAACATTTTAATTATTGAACTTAAACTTCTATTATTTATACAATTAATAATAAAATAAATTTTCATAGACTCATGACTATTTATTTTAGTTCTTGATTTTTTAAAATAAAATTTAATAAGTTATTAAATTCTAATTTATAATATTTTTAACGTAGCACATCGCAAGCATGTCATTTTATTCACGACAGTTAATTTTTAATAGTTTGAAAAAAATATTTTAACCACTGCTTTTAAGTCAATGTTTCACAATGAGATTCCTATAAAGATGAAGTATACGAAAATCTTTTAATTTTCATCAGTATTATATGATCAAATGTGTACTATATAAAATATAAAGTTTCTTGAAAATAGACTGTCGAATAAGGCTAAAATTTAATATATTCTTATAATTTAAGATAAAGTAATAAGATAAAGGAAAATTATATTATATATCATTGAGCGATAAGGAATTCTAGTGATAACAATAAGAGTAATGATTTAAAAAAAAAATTTATTAACATAACATTATCCAGTTAAATTTTCAAGCAACTTCATTAATCAGTCACGAAAAATTTTGAGTTCTTGAATTGAGATAACAATATTATCTTATCGAGAATTAAAACATTTAATCTCAATGATAATTTACAATTCTTTGTAACTATTGAATGGATGTACTTAAAAATTCAATCGGATAATATTGATGAGTCACGTAATAAACTAATGCATTTTTTTTTAAATTATCGCTTTCATTGTACATATTATGATTTTGTTTACGCAGTAACATCAGCTTGATGATTGTGATCATTTAATTTTTACATTGAATTTAAATTTCAATAAACAAAAGAAAGTGAATACAGAAAAAGTGACGGGAAATCTGAAAAAGTAAAAGGGTAAAGTAGTATCAAACAGCGAGACACGAAGAGCGTCTATACAAACACGAGCAAATAGTTTATTCGAAGTAAATATTATAAAGAACGAAAAATCAAAAAAACTATCAACGTAATCGTATTGAATAATTTTAAAGTAATAGCATGAAAAAATCTGCAACTTTTAAACATCTTATCTCATCTAAAATTATTCAATGCATTGGCCGATAAAGCATGCATGACCGATAAAATACCAAAAAGGAAAAAAAAAAGTATAACGTAAAACTGATTTATCCTTATCCATTTTTCGTATACGTGTGATAATATAATGTGTATGATGATAAATTGACACGCTACAACGTCTTTAACCTCGAGAATCACGAAGACGATAAAATAAATATGCTTACGTATATTTTTTTTACTAAAAGTAGTATTTATCTTTTAGTTGAAAACACATAAACGAATGTTACGTAATAGTAATATAATTGTACATCTCAGAGAATTGTGTACGCATGTGTGTTAAAAGAAAGCGAGGAAGTTTCTATTTACAAATTATCTCCCACTGAGAAAAGAACAAAAATTCTGAAGAAAATTAACGTTTCCCTGTTTTTTCTTTTTTTCTACACAGTAATAACTGCATTTTTTTTCTTTCTAAAAATAATAGCATTTGGTATTATTAATCTTCTTTTTTGTTTAGCAAATTATTTAAACAACTTTTTAATAAACTTATAGCTAGCATCGTTGGACTGACTTCTAATAATATTTTATGCCTTCATTAATAAAATTTTAGATAAAAAAGGAATAATTTTGGAAAAAATAATTCGTGAAAATCTAACATTATTTGTTTAAAAATTTTTTTTTCAATATGTAGATGCACTTGTCAGTTTACGATGAAGTCGGTGATTTCGAATTTAAAAATTAAAATCTAAAATTAAATTTTTTCTCAAAGAAATTATATTTTGTATATCAAGTCGTGTAATAGTTTTTTAACGAGGTTACGAGTTCGTTTGTATGATTCATTTGCATTAAAAACACGTAAGCATATGTACTGTCTACTTATATAATAGAAAAATTAAGTTTAAGACTGGTTTATTGGTTTAAGGAAAGGATTGTGGAATTGAATATTTTATAGTTACCGACTAGATTCGGTCTTTAATCGATAATCTTGAGATTTCTGGGTAGAACAGCGAAACAGACTCTCTAAATTTAGTAAAAAGTATTCGAGAATACTTTTTCCAATGTTCAAAAGTATTCGAGAAAGTATTCGTCAAATACTTTTTCAAATACTTTTTTAAAATTGAGATATAATTAATATTAAAGTCTATACGATTGAGAATTTTCATTTGTTTAAGCAATTAACAGACAAAGTTAAAAAAGTATTCGAAAAAATACTTCTTCTGCTCTGGTATATACATTTACGCGTGTGTTATATCGATTTGAGAAAATTTGCATTTTTGAGGTGGTTCGATAAATGCGCTTTGGCTTGTATCTCTTTTGTTCGTTCTTTTTTTTTTCTTTTTTCTTCTCTTCTACTTGGCAAAGTCACGCGAGCCTCTTCTCTTCACGTCATACAAATTCCTGGCTTGCGCGTAGAATGTGTATAGAGCGCAAACTATATGACGACGACGATGGCCGTGCCATTAACCCAGAATTCCTCGAGGACGAAGGAGAATCAAGCTTCTTTCTCTTACTTCTTCAACTTTTTTCTTTCATTATTTAATGCCTACCAGTACAAGTTTGCATTGCATATTTACTTTTTTCTTTAAACATCTTTTCTTTTATAAAAACATAATTTGATAATTATCATGTGAACAAAGACTTGATATAAGCGCTCAGCCATCAACTATAGCAGATTTTCGATACTGGATGTCATTCTTCTTTGTAATCTATCAGATCGTGAAGCAAACAGAATATGACCTATTATTCAAATAGTAATATATGTAGTAGTAATAGAGAATTCGAAGTAAAATCGTTACAATGAGAAAGTGTAAACACAATGATGATTTATCAAAATGATTTTTGTTTTTCCCTCTCAAAAAAATAGAGACGAAACGTTGTTTATATTTTAGTCTCATTCATATACACCATTAATTTTGGCTGTTGGTAGCATCATAAAATTATTCATGAAAATTAATGACATAATGCATTTGCTGCAATATTCTGTTCAAGAGGATTGGATTCAGTTTAAAATTTAGTGACCTACATTATATTCCACTAATCCAAATTTCATATCACGAATTCATCTACTAAATCAATCACAGTATAATATGTTCGAAAGAGCTGTAAATTAGAGCGCAAGGTACATTCACAAAGGGTTTAATTAAGTTCAAGTTGGGTAAGATCGAGTAAATTAAAATTTATTTATATTAATATTCAATTAATATTAACGTAGTATTTCTTTAAATACATATACAAAGTATATTTTATATTATACAACATTCAATAATTATTAATCATATTTTATATTGAATTTAATTGCATCATTCTGAAATATACGATAACATTATTTTTGATTATGTCAAAAGAATTTTAACGTATATTTTGAATATTTATGTGAGCATTCCAAAATCTTTGTGGATACAACAAGATCATTTTTACAAATAATTTAGATTCAATATATCTAAATTATTCATAAAAATGTTGTATTGTTCAATTTTATTTTTATTTTTATTTGATGTCATGACTGCAATTCTTTTACTCACCTGACTTTATTTTGTTTTAATCTTATGACTGATAGATATTTAAGACTGCTTTTTTTATTTATGTTTTTCTGCGTCTATCTGTAATAGTCTGTGATAATCGCTTTTAAATGGTGACTTACTGATACAGTATTATATATTAACCTAAATATTTTAACTGTGATATCATATCATATTATGTGCAATACTTTATATGGAAAGAATAATGCTATTATTTATTGTTTCATGTATTACATGCCTTTTTGTACCATTGTTACAAAATGAACAAAATATCTATCTATCTATCTAAAAATAAAATACTTATCTAACTGCCGTCCTCAAGGTCATTGAGGACACACGCTTTCCAATCAATATAAGTAAAATGTTTGCAGCCCTTGAACTATTAAGATTCCTTGAAACTTTTAATGCAGTTCTTTATTATTGAATTTCTCCTAAAATTTTGTTATCTAAATTGCTCTGATAATGTTAATTATTGGTTTGTTTCCTATCTTTCTGGTCGATTCCGGGTTGTAATAGATGATTATAATAGTGATGTTTCTAAGTTGTTAGAGACAACTCTGGACGTTACATAGGATAGCAAGCTTGGATCGTAAATTTTTACCATATTCATTTAGATTAATATGTTTCATGGTTGCATACTCTATTTGCTGATAATTTACAAATTTACAGGCCATTTTACCAACTTCATTATCTCATTCAGCAAAAAGTCTATGCTGTTGTCTCATGGTTATCTGCCAACGGCTTCCAGTGAAAACTCAGATCATATTGATCAGCAGTAAGGAGTGCATTGAACGAAATGATTATTAAACTCATTTAGGAGATTGAGTATAAGAATAGACTCTACACTCACATGAATGAAAGAATAAGTTGGGGTTATTAGCGTGAAAGTATCCAATATCTTATAATCTATTCATTAACATTACCATACCTTGAATAAATTGCTACGTCAATATTGTCTTGAATCATTCATCATTTTTATTGACTGTGACTTTATCATGTATGATATCATCTCTGAATCGCTAAAAATTAAATTGTACTATGCACTAAAGCATACATCAGATTTTTTTTCGGTCCTATTGGTAGATGCGATTATCTCTTTTTCAGACTATAATTAAAATGACTTTCAGTAGGCAATGGCAAAAAATCCTTTGAGAGTTTGCTCGCTTTTACAATTTTTAACTTACTGGTACCCTTTCTATATTGACAACATGTTATTGAATCAGAACAGTCATTCTAAGTCATTACCACCCGTGCAAATTAATCTGAGCTTCTGATATAAAATTTCAATTTTTCTAATTAAAATTTTATACTTTGAGGTCGTCAAGAGTGCTGTATCCAATGATAAAGTCAGTTTCTGAGAAAAGTTTTTAAAGATTACAAGTAGGAGTCGAAGGTGAAACATTCCGTTTTTTAATACAATTAGTCATTATTCAAAATATCTACCATAAGTCATGATAACAATAATTCTTGGGTTATTACCATCTCCGGGTATAAAAATAGGAATTGATAGGAAACTTGTTTCAAAGATTGATTTTCCTGCTATAAAAGTTGCTTGAGAGTTTTCGAAGATGCTGAATCAATTACTATATTCGAAACTATTATTTCAATAAAATATTTCGTAACATTTCAGCTCAGCAATCGGGTGATTGATGTGATAGAAAACATAGTTGCATTGGATGAAAAAAAACCCAAGAACAAGTAACTTTAAAAAATAATTGAACTTTTATAAACTAAATATCTGCGTTTCGTTAGTTGAAGAATCACCGCAATATAATTTTTCGACTGAAGCTTACACCTTCTATCGAAAAAATCAAATAAACAGTGAATTGATTTGAATATTCAAAGATTCTTGTTATGTTGATCGCGTTAATTTTATTGAAGGCCAAAGAAACAATCACCACCAACTCTAGAAATTTTAACTAGTGTTCACCTTATCAGAATCCGTGATGATGAAATCTCTAAGTTTGCAATAAAAATACTGACTCATAAATCTTACATCAATAAAATTGATCAAAAAATTTATAAAAATACACACACATGTACAGTAAAAGAACTTACCTTTAAAAAATAAAAGAGACAACAAGCCGTCGGAAGTTTACAAAATTAAAAGCTATATTGTTCAATTACACTAATATTGAAGTTTTTTTGAAATTGAACTCAACATTATTTATACGAATTCAAAATTATATTTCTTAAAATAAAAGAAGAGTGCATTGAAATTCATAAATTACGCTAAGATTAGAATAAGTAGACCGTGAAGCGATAGTATCTACAAATTCGATTGTTCTTTATTTTTAAATATTTCGGTAACTGACCTACTGATTATTTCTAATATTTAAATCTATATCATCTTGAATATTCTGAATAAAATTTCTGAAACTACCAATAATCCTTGATAGAATTTGAAGTTACAAATCTACTTTTTTATTAACAATTTTCCTAAATGAATTATTTTGTGGAGGTTTTTCTGTGCGAATAAGTAACCAAAGCCTTATGAATTATAAACAACGTTGAATATGTTAAAAAAAGCCTAGTAAAAACATTTACATTTTTTTCTGTCTTACATAAACACATAGTTGATGAATTCAAATCAGAAGTTTTTATTAACTTTGTTAGTTTATTCATATGAAATACAAAAAAAAAGTGAATGATGTTGAAGTTAAATTAATGGAAGTAAAGTTTTTACAATAAATCAAAATATTTTAAAAATAAAAATAATTTTAAAAATAAATTGATTTGAATCCTGAATTGGCAAAAGAAAGATGACATTATAAAAGGGTCCGATTAAAGTTTTCAAATACCATTTGACGAAGTTTAATTTGCTAATTTTTTATGTGTCAATAGAGTGTATATATTACAATACATAAAAAATAAAACTTTGGTAAAAAAAGTTGAACAAATGAACAGGTGAAAGAGAATATGACCTTGCGTCCACTTAATAAACTAGCACATATGAATCCAAGAATTTAGCCATCAACCCACATTTCAATATCTGTATACGCACATTTAAAGTTGTTTAATATTGATTATTATGTATTTATATTAATAAATTAAAAGTATAATAAAATTTCCTACAATTAAATATTATTATTTTCTTTATTTTTCTTGCATCGAAACAATTAAGTTTAATTTCTCATGGTTCGTCGCCAGAATCATCTTTAACTTCTTTAATTTGATCATTCCATTTTTTCGTTTTCTTTATTGAACTAGATCTTTCTTAGTTTATATATTATATTAAAAATGTGAATGAAATAAATTTTTAATAAAAAGCTTAACTGTACATTTATTTTTTATATCTAAAATTAACTTATATCATTATAACATAAAGAATTTATATGGTTTGTAAAATTTCACAAAATATCAAACTCAACAAAATAAAATGTTTAAGGTAAGCAAAGAGAAGAATTTAACAAAACAAGAACTCCAGCTCGTTCTTAAAGCCGATATATTAGTATAACACATAGATAGACATATATACTTGATAATATTAGCACTTGGCTGACGCTAAAGTAGATCCCATCCCGGAATGAAGCGTTTACATATATACACACATCACACATGCGCATATTCTCGTCACGTAGAATATATAATTCTTGCAACATTCGCTGCATAGAATGGCTGAAGGAGGATCGTTGTGACATGTTGCGCGAAGAAAACTTCTCTTGTGCTCCGTTCTAGGCACATATTAACTTTACATATACCAGCTGCTTTAAATTTATCTAATAATACTTTACTTTTCTTTATTATCGCTTATTTTTTCATTTTTTTTTTGTTTTATTGAAGCTTTAAATTAATGCTTATAATAACTATATTTATTATTTTTTGAAAATAAAAATAATATTTCTTATTGTTCCAACGTTTTATTTCAAAATAATTGGTCATAAATACTAAAAAAATTAAAAGATTCTAAAGAGTTGTATTGTATTGATAGAAAATTTTAATCATCAAAGAGAGTGTTTTAGTTATAAATAATGCATTTTCTAAGTCTAAAAAATAGAGTGTAAAAATTAAAAATATCTATTAAAGCTGTTAAATTGATTAAATAATAAATTAAATAGAAAAATATTAATAATTTTCTTTAAGAAGAATAATGTTGTTTGCAAAAAACTTGACTTACTGTAAGTCTCTCTACTAAAAGTGGATTTTTTGGTTTCGTTTTACATTTACATTTAGAATTGTGAGCGTGTATATATATAACTCCTTTTCACCAGTAGAAAGAGAAGTTAACGAGAAAAGAGAAACGAGAACATAAGAAAGAAAGAGAAAGAGATTGGTTAGTTGTAGTTCCGAGTAGCGTGTCTGGCATCTTCGTCTACGTCGGCGTGGGTTTGCGACTGCGACTGGCATGCATTATTCACGACCCTCAGACACATACTACTATCTAGCTATATTCTCTCTTTCTCTTCTGACTTTATCCATTTATTGCGTCTCTTTCATTATCCGCTTTATACATTTTACCCTCCTTATTCGCCGCCTATCACTATTTTTCTCTTTTTAAATAATCAACTTTCTTTCTATCTTTTCCTTCTTTTTTTTTCATTCCTCAAATATGTATAAAAACATATGATATGCACGCACACAATATTTTATTTTTTCTTTTAGAGATTAAAAAAAGAAAGCAAACAAATCGTATTATTGCTCATTGTTGATTCATTCTATTCTTTAAGAATTTATATTTGTACTTTGAACCACTTAACAGTTGTTTTTCCTTTTTATTATTTTATTAAACAAAAAATTATAGATGAAGATGATAAAATTAAAAATAATAAATTTTTATAATTGAAGTAAAAGTAATTATTGAATAATTATTGCATCATATAAAAAATAAAATCTTTATAATTGTAGCAAAAGTTAAAATAGTAGTAGAAAACTGTAAGAAGTAGGTCAGTTGAAAAGAAGTAAAGAAGTCGATAAAGAGTGGCCATTTAGAGCGCTCCAGTTTGAGGTTATCTGTTAAATTAATGTTTCTCCTTCCGGTCTCTGGCAAAAATATACGATCTGCAAAAGCTTAAAATTTTCTGCAACAATGTCGTTTAAATAAAAATGATGAATTTATCAAAGTTAAAAAATTCATGTATTTGTTGTTTTCCGCTATTATATGGACTTATGTAGCATGAATGAAAAGAAATTTATTATATGATTACGCAAGGTGAAAGTCAAATGATTTCTTTTGAACTTTTGTGTATATGTAGGCAAAATGATTTCTTTCAAACTGTTGTGTGCATGCAGCAAATGTGTAGGAACTTCGTGACTTGGCTCTTGTCATGATATGTTTTATCCTACTCTGCAGGCATATCAGGATTTACGGTCGAGACGGATAAACCGGTTTTCTCCATATTATTGCTTATACAGCAGGAAAAAAAGAGAGAGGAAACATTTATGATTACAAGAAAGAAGGAGAAGAAATGTTACACTTCGCTTTACTGGGCCGAGATCTGGTCTTGTTTCTTTTTCTTCTTTTTTTTCTTCTTCTTCTTCTTCTATTTTGATGAAAAGGATGGAGCTTAGCTGCTGTACTGCCATGACCTCCACCAGAATTTATATCACTTAATTTTAAAAATGTTGGCTCTTCGATAAACGTCAGTATGAGTGTTATAACGTCCAACTGCTATTGCTGTGTAGGGTAGCTGAAAAAGTTTCGTCATAGGTTTTTTAAAAAAAAGTCATGTGCAAGGCAGATGGTGTAAGGATGCTTAGAAGGTTCAGGTTGCTATTGTAACGGGATACCGATAACATTTATGTCGTGTGATTTTACATCAAGAAAATTGATACTGATGCAAGTAGTTACTATTTGAACGATTGAGGAAGTTAATATTATGTAACTGCTTAAGATTTTATAATTCTTCAGACATTAATTTTACTGCACTAATGAATATAAAGTGGGCGTGGTGAAGTTAAATATAAAAATTTTCAGAAAAGCTTCTACTCTATTGTATTCCATGAAATTGATTCAATTTAGCAACTTATGAATAAATTTTATTTAACAATAGACGAAAATCAATCTTTATTAAAAGCAAAATCAACTTGTGCAAATAATTTCTTAACCACCGAAATTTAGTTTTCTTTTGAATCCAGTTATTCAAACACTATAAACTGAGTTGTATGATTAAAAATTTCTAAAAATCTAAATTTTTATTTTACGCAAATTTAAATTTCAGAAAATTAAATATTTTTACCATCAAATCCATGATATTTTACATGTTTTCCTTAGTCTTAGTTTGAGTTATACAATGTCTGCTGTCACGTCTCTTTAGATCCAACGTCGGCGTGGCTTTTGTGACATTTATGGATTCAGGACGGTTAATCTATAAATCGAGAATAACGACCAAGCAGTATATACCCGATATACATAATACGCTCTCGACAATTATTCTCTGACCTAATCCGTCAGTCTTATTCTGTTTTCCTTTATCGCCTTGACCATGTAAATGCGTTATAATTATCAAAAAAACTAAAAATTTTTTAAATTTTGTTTTATTATTATCTACTTTAAAAGACAAAATGAGGAATTTGCAGTTTACATTTTGTTACTCAAGTTTTTATTAAAAATAAATATTGATATTGATTTTTGTTTGAAAGAATTCTATCGGAAAGATTAAAGTCCAGAGTTATTAAGTGCATTAAAAATTTCGATTTATTGATTAATAATAAAACGCACTTAGCTTATAGTATTTATCAAAGACAATTTATCATGAGACTGAATAGTTTGAATGTTTTATTTGAATTTTAAATTTTAAATAAATTTCAGGTTGACAAACAAAAGTGTCTTTTGTTTGATTTAAAATGATGAACTGATTGATTTTAATTTTGCTGATGTTACATATAATTAAAACTGTTTACAGTATCGTTAAAATTAGGTAAAGTAATGAGATAAAGAGAATGCATATAGTTTAAGATATTAAAGAAATATCTTGTCTGTAATATCGTCTATATATTTTGATATTTTCCAGATTTCTCCAAAATAAGAAGTGTATTTAACCCAACTGTGTGGTGGTCTAACGAATCGTAAGGTATAAATGAAAAAAAAATGAATTTCGCAAAATTAGATAATTATATACTCCATTTGACTATATAACACTTGACTTCTTCATCGTATTCACGTATTTGTGCCTCTGATACAAATCGAGTTAATGAATAACAATTTTATTTTGTTGAATAAATTTCGTATTTATATATTGTCTCGGATACAAATCGAACTGACGAAGAATAATTTTACTTGCTGAATAAATTTCATATTTATGTTTTGTGTCTCGGATTAAAAAACGAATTGACGAATAATAATTTAACTTACGTATTGTTTGAACAACGGGTTCGGTTTGAAGAAGCAAATACATGCATCAGTTTAAAAGACGCTTCATTCAAAGTTCATTCAATGAAACATGTTTCATAATATACTCAAATTATTAAAAATATACATATTTTTGGTATTAAAAATTAAAAACTTTGTTCTTAATGTAATCAAGTGTCTAATTTAATCATTGTAAGATTTCAAAAATTTAACTATCATGCAATTTTTTACTCAATCGATGTTCAAAATTTCTATACCATTTTAAAAATGAAAATATAGAATTATTAGCTGTGCAGTTTTAACAAAATTTATTACGATAGAACAATGAAATAATATTTTATAAAAAGTGCATGAATGCTAAATTCTATGAGCTGGTAGCTCACTTAATCAATAAAAAGTATAATAGTAAAATAAAACTTTTCTTTCTTTTAAGTAAGTCAACTCAATGAAAAATGTGCGAAGTTAAACTTTTTTCAATAACCTTCACTCTTTCGTTTGAGCAAACAAATATGACACTAATATTTTAATCATAAAGATATTTATAATTAGTTTTAAATATTTAAAAGTTAAAATATTGAAAAAGTACATAGATTTTTGATAATTTAGTTAAAATGTTTTCGACTGACATAGAGACCGAAATGATTGAGTTACTAGAGCTTCGCGTGTCCATCCTCAAACGTAAGTTTACTTAATAAAAGTTGTTTAATTTTTAATTTTTCTCTTTCTTCCTCTGAAAGCTTATCGTAACACGAGAGCGTCTGAGAGAGTCCATTTGCGAATCGAGCGAAAGAGAATGATAGAGAAAGGGTCAGGCACACACAAGCATGTCAGCGTAAATTTAGACGTGGGCGGATACGTGCATTTTGAAGATAGGCGAAATTCGAGTCGATCCACATATATACATGTAATCTCGCTTGCTTATGTTTGTGAAAGCGAAAACTTTTAACACGACAATCACGACGACTTACATCAATAATATCAATTTATTAACTTTAAATAAAATATCCTCGTGAATTTAAAGTTTTATAAGGAATTTTTTACAAGACCAGTAGGAAAAAATATTGTAATAATTTTTATTTTTATTATCATACACATAAAAAAAAACCAAGTTTTATAATCTTAATAAGTAAGAAACGTGACGAGCATTCCAGTTTATTAACAGCTCGCTATGTAACCTTGCGGAACCTTTATTTTTATGCGTAGCATACATCTAAGCTTGCTAGCGAGAGATGCAAGGCTGGAAATAAAATTTGCGCTAGTTAACCTTATTGAATATTAAATAATTTATGCTGCGCACGCTGGATTACAAAATTCTTTGTATAAGCTTCAATTTAAAAAGAAATTTTTTTGCTAATTTTATTCTGAAACATTAATTTAATTGAAAATTCAAGTATTTATTTTATAATTAGAATTATTTTTTAAAATTTGACACTTTCAAAATGAAATTTTTTGAAAAAGTAGGAATTTAAAATTATTTATAACTGGAGAAAAGTTATAAGAAATTTTGTCTTGTTAGAATCGATGAATAAAATATACATCATATGCTTGAGCTAAAAAATAATAAAAATGAATATTTTTTTAAGTCTTTAATCTATTTTTAAAATAATTTATATGAATAAAAGTTGCATAAAAATTGATATTGCATACCGTCAAATCAAAAGAGAACATATAACCATGGGACAAACTTGATTTTGCATAAAAATTATTAAATTTTAAGAAAACATTAGTATTAAAGTTAAATAGTTATTAAATTATTAAGTATGAAAAAATAGTGAATATAATGAAATGTAGCAAAAAGGCACTTTAATTATAATATGATATCTATATATCCAAGATTCGCTTTCGTTTTTCCTTTTCTTTCTTTCTCTCTTTCTCTTTGTTCTGCAGTCATTAAAGTCTAAGCTAGGAATAGAAAAGATATTTTGTGTTCTCGTGATGTAGCGCAGTATAGCAAGTAAAGCTACCGGCCAAACGGAAAATGTAATCGGAGAACGCAGCCAAGCGGCATTTTAACCTTTTCTCTTTTCTGATACGGGGAGCTATAGCATATGCTCCTTAGATTTTCTAGTCATAATACTTTGGCTTTAATTTCTAAATAATAATTTTAATAACTTCTTAATGCTATTATAATTAGTATTTAATATTATGCATTTATCTAATTGCTGAATCTACATCTGAAAAAAAATGAACTTACTTATATTCTACTGATAAACATCAGTTCTCAACTGACTCTTATATTTGAGGATCGTGCTGATTATTCTAGGGGTGATATTTCCTTTGCTACTATTCCATATCTATAGGAAGTAGATATAATCTCAATAAAACGAGCTGCAGCTCTCCATCTTTTATTACTGCGTAGATAATACAAGACGAGACTTTAACCTACCTCACATTACAGAGATAGAAAAGCGAATAATTACCCGATCTAGGGAGTGCTATTCTCCTCGTTTAATCATAATAACTACTTTTTTTACACTAGAAGTGAGAAAAGGAATAAAAGTTGTAAGGCGAGGGTTTAAACAAGTTTCGTGAAAGCACGCTGTATATTTTTTCTCATGAGAATCAAAAAAATCCTAATGAAGTTTATAATTTTCAGCTTACCTTTTCTCAAATGACGAAAAATAATTTGGTAATGTCTTGTTTACTCTAGATTCGTTTTCATCACTATTATTTATTTTTTTCATATTGTTAATTCATTGATATTCTGACTAGCTGCTCTGATTCTCCTTGTTCATAACAGCTAATACTTCTACCGTGAAGGACGTAATTTCTGATCACCTAAGAGGTATTTCTGATCACATATTTACATGTAAAAAAGTAAAAGTATATTTCTTTTTCACACAAACGAAGCATTTCTTATGCTCAATCTACTTTTCCTCATAAATTAAAAAAAGGTTTTTCCTACTAGAATCTTAAAGATTATGATTTATAATAAATAATGATCAGAAATTACGCCCTGATCAGGAACTACGTCCTTTACGGTATCTGTTATTGTACTCGAGTGATAATTTTTATCAATCCTATTTATTTAACGAGCTTGAAAAGTCCAAAATTAATAGTAGTCTTGACTTAATTATAAGATTTCTCAACTGTTATTCTCTAGAGTTGTCTTTCTATATGTTTCTTTGTTTTGTCTGTAATATTAGCGTCTTTTAATCTGTCCTTGGCCATTCTTGTGTGGCCAACAGTCATTCTAGTTTGCGAAACAGATATTCCCACGTGGACGAGAGTAGAAGGGCAACAAAACTTGTCCACTCTCTCATTCATGTTTCTTTAAATTAGAAAGGGATAAATGTTTTAATATTTATTATACAATTTTATTTCATTCACTTACGTTTACTCTTTTCTCAACTTTTATTTTAACTTAGCAAAGTAACATTATCTGTAGAAAAATTATTATTTTCCTGTATTTATTTTATATACATTATATTATTTTTGCTATTGTGTCTGGCTAATTTTTATTGTACTTCGGTATACAATTAATATCAAACTTAATCGTGAGTCATGCTGATTTTTATCTAACTGCTCATATGTATTTGCTTTAAATAAATGATGTTAATAATTCTCACTCAAATATAAAGAAATTTTTAAACTAAAAACTTTTATCTTAAGCTACGAAAATTATTGATTTTTTCTAAAAACACGCAAAGAAGAGAGTGAAATCTTACAAGCGTAAACCAATATACAAATGTCCAAAAATTTCTTTTTACACCCTCTGCTCAGTAGTATTAGTGAACAGTAAAATATAGGTAATCCCGTTATACAGAGAAAAGAGAGAGAGAGAGAGAGAGAAAGGAAGGCGATGTACAGGACGTAGATTTCAACGATCTTTCTTCGAGATTTGGATGTGTGGGCGTGTGTATGTATGTTTATCTGCACGTGTAGATGTGTGGCGTAGCGGCGCTGGCACAGATATACAAATACGATTCAATGACAACTTTACAACTTCTTCTCTTCTTTCTTTTGATCAATAAAATTTTATAATTACAATTCCTTTTTCTTTCGATTCTCCTTTTTTCATTATTACCTTGATTATAGCTGATAAGAAAAAAAGATTTTTGCTTTTGTTTGATGTCCGAGACTTTATTCATGGTGAATGTTGCCTTTGCATTAATTAAATTTATTTTCTTAGCCTACGCAAGCAGAATCCATTAACCCTTAATAGAAATCTTCAAATTTTTTGCTACAAAAGAATTTCTTTTTTGTTTTCATTTAAAATATTAAATTTATTTCACAAATGAAAAAGATTTCTTTTATAAGTTAGAAGATTTTCTACTGAGGAGGAAAATAAAAGAAAAATTTATATTTTTATATATTAAATTATTTCTATTTAATTTAAGAGCAACATTCTATTTTTGTCCGTGTGGATTTAAAATTAACCTAACCCTGGTAGAAAGTTTAGCATAAATTATGGCGTGTCCACCAACATATGGCCATATTTGTACGGTGTAATTACACTGTCAAATTTCACCATAAGTTGGCCATAATATGGACTTATTCTAATGTATGATTTGTGCGCACTACTATAATAAACTTATATTTATAGTATAACAAGTTTAACTTTAATTGTGAACTTTCTCTATTCTTCTCTATTATTTTTTATTCACTATTCTTCAGATTTTAATTACAAATGAATTTTTTTTTTATTATAACCTAATTTTCTGATATGACTTTATATTCGACATCTTAACCTAACCCTAATCTTTAAAAATAGACGCGCTAATGTAGTTCTTAAGTTTTGTTAGTTAGTTGAAAAACTCAATATTATGTTATATAATAAAACTAATTGATTTGCATTAACATTATGTTATAGCAGGACACTTTAAAATTATTTGCAAAATTTTAGAACTTTGAGTACCAGACTTTCAAAACGAATATGTGTATTATGAAATATTTTGTTTGTAACTAAACCAAAAATGAAACTTAACACCAATTTTTTTCAAAGTGAAATTACAATACAATTCCCAATATATGGATTTATATTGATATTATGCTAGACAAAACATTCTAAAGTTATTTACAAAATTTCATGATTGTAAATGCTATAATTTTAAAAACAAATAAGTGAAAATGAAATTATAATATCACTTTAAACAACTTGATGGCCAGTTTCATTTTTAGTCCATGTCGAATGAAATGTTTCATGTGGTACTTGTTAGATTTTTTTTTAACTATAGTACTTAAAGCTATGATACTCTGTATTTTGCTTTAAAATATCTTCCTCGAACATGGTATCAATTCATATGAATGTAATTTATATTGTACTGTTGTTTTGATTTAAAAAGTTGGTAAGCAGTTTTATATTTGATTTAGTCTATGATGAGTCCTTTCATATTATACGTACCAGACTATACTTCTTTTCAAACTATAGAATTCAATGTTATGTTTTATTATACAACCTAGATTACATTGATTTGCATTGACATTATGTTACAGTAGGACATTTTAAAATTATTTGCAAAATTTTAGAACTTTTGAGTGCCATAATTTTAAAAAGAATATTCTAACATGTGTATTATTAAATATTTTAGTTGTCGCTAGACCAAAAATTAAACTTGCCACCAACTCCTTTAAAGTGAAATTACAATACAACCTACATTACATGGATCTGTATTGATATTATAATAGACAGAATATTCTAAATTTATTTACAAAGTCTATGAATAATTTTAAAATATCTCATTCAATGCTTAAAATCCTTTTGATTAGTCAAAAATGTGATTTCTTCAATTTGGTGGTTGTCGTAAGCTTTCTCAGTTAATTTTTAACCAATTGTTCGACAAACTTTTAAATTCTTTTTCTTTTTCTTTTAAATAAAAGTGTTATTTTGTGAATACATATTAATTAAAGATCTCTGGAAATTTTGAAGTCAATTCGTTGAAAATTGGCTGAGGAAGCTTGCAGTGACCACCAAAATCAAGTGTTCGAATAAAAGAAAGAATTTTAATCATTTCATGAGATTATTTAAAATTATTCATGGGCCAAAGTCTTATATTTTATATATCTAAGGTAAAAAAACCTTTTTTTAAAATAATATTATTATAAAAAAATTATTATGACATTTAAATTTAATTTTTATTTTAGGCTTGAATTTGGGCTTGATACCTTAAGTTCTTAATTAATTGATATTTTATATGAGTGTAACTACAATTAATATTAAATAATACTAATATCTCATTAATTTATATTAACACTAAATTTATTTTTAAAATAAATCATAACCTATAAAGTTTGTATTGTTCATTATAACCTTTGTCTATTCGAGTGATATACTAACAAGTAATTGTTATTAATTGTAAATAATGTCAGACCATTAACTATAACTTTATAAATGAAACTTTAATGTGTTATTGTTAATTATAAAAATAAATAGTTTATAAAAATGAATAATATATGATGATAATTTATTAAAATGAATCATTTTCTGATAATTCTAAATTATAATTTCCTTAATTATTATTCCAAAATTTTAATTATCTTTTCAAAATTATAAATTTGTATTCCTTGTCAAGTCCATAAGCTGACCATATTCCGTCAAAATAAGACTGGGTTTGTAGCCTTGTCAAGTCCATAAGCTGGCCATATTCCGTCGAAATAAGACTGGGTTTGTGGCCATATTATGGTTGCAAACCATAAAATACACCATAATGACACCGTAAATCCAGGCTTTTTTCTACCAGGGAATAAAAATGTTTAAACGGGCATCCTTTTTTATCTATAAGTCATGCTGATTAAAAGTAATTATTTGAAAATAAAAATAGAATGAAAATAATGTATTAAGTTAAGCTATAAAAAGTTTTTAGAAAATTTTAATTACAATAATCTATGTACATATGCGTAAATATGTAGTTAACAAGCGAAATAAAAAGAAAGAAAAAAAAAGCAGTTGAGCTACGCTTTCATGATTATATGATAGAGATAAATAATTTATTAGCGAATGTCTGGCTGGTGGCCAATATTTCAATCGTCCGCATAAGGACAATAAAGTATACGGACTTTATTCGTTGCTGTGTGGCGTTTAAATTTCGTTCAGCAAAAATAAATTCTGTATTTTATTATCCAGCAAATTATACTCTATAATTATCGCAAAAGTGACATTAAAACAAGTTCATGAGCAATAGTTTGTTTGCATTTTAATAAATAGATGACACTAATAATAACCGTCATTCAATTTAAATTCTTTATCCTATAAATAACAGTATTTCATAAGTACAAATTTCAACATATAAAATAATACGAAAAATTCAAATAAAAATATCAAAATTAATGTTTACATTGATAATAAGAAAGAATAATTTTCATAATTAAATCAAGAAAAATTTAACGACAAGTTACATTAAAATTTTTATTTTTTTTTTAAATTCTAAAAATTTTAAAATTTAATAATTTATTTAAATTATGTTTATTTGTTTTAGAAAGATTTTATAAAAAAATTTCTTAATCATATACTTTATTTAAATCCATATATGAATTTTTTTATATTTCTTATTTTTTATATATCTTACATAAAATGTTTATCTAATCTAGTAATATGAGAATTTTTGAAATTGAAAAATTTATATGAGGAAGCAATTGGTATATTTTTTTCAATTTCGAGGTCACGAACATGATCTTTGAATAGGTTATGTAATAGATATTCAATTAAAATGAACGTTGAAGCTTTTTTTTGACGGCTTAAACTTTTACTTTAAGAATGGAAAAAAAAGTTAAAATTAGAATGATTTAGATAATGATAATTATACTCAGGCTTGAAATGTTTAAACTTTTATGTTATTCAATAATTTATATACTGCTATTCAATAAATTTTAATAAAGATATTAATTTATAAAATGTTGAACAAATGATTAATAATTTTATTTATTTTTTCTGTTTCAGGTAATGATCAGTAAAAAATGTTGTCATCTATCTAACTTTAAGCATTTTAACTAATAGTTTGGTAAGTCCAAAATTGACAATTACTTTTATTCGAAATAAAATTGACGTTACATAATTTGAAAATATTGAAAAAACAGATTTAAAGAGGTAGTAGGATATTAAATAAAATAAATAACTGTGATTCAAGCGGCATCTTGTTAAAGACAAAAAAAAATGAAAAATATGTCGAGTTGGATAAAAATCGGTCAATTAATTCTCAAGATATAAAAGCACGTACGAGGACGTATAGACTCATATATGCTGTTAGAAGGAAAATGGTATTTATGCTTACTCTTTGAAATTCAAATATTAAATGGGTATACTTTTACTTGAAATAAACTTTCACTCTCAAATAGTGTATATTTAGTCATTTTCAGTGGAATTTACAGTGGAGTTAGAAAGAAATTATTAATGAAAAATGAAATCATTTATGCTTTTTCAAAACGCTTTTAAAATTGTATGTGTCTTAATGTGCATTCAACGCAGTTGATTAACGAGTCGGTTGAATAAAATTTTAATTATTTTCTTGGCATTTACTTTTTTTGGCCTCTTTATATTTTTCATAAATAAGAGTAAAATCTTTAAAATACAACAGACTCATTTTCACTGAAAGTCAATAGATATGTTATTTTTATTTAACTTTCGCTCAAAATCAATGAATTTGTATTTTTAAGATTTTAAGCTTATTTATAAATTATCTGAAAAGGATAACAAATTTGTTGCCGAACTTCATAATAAAATGACTTTAAATAATTTAAATTTAATTCAACCGACACGTTAATCAGCTATTTTGAATATCCATAAAAAAATGAAATTATAAAGAGATGTGGACGGTAAATTTAGTTGATTATTCTTCATATTATAAATTTAAATTGATCAAAAATAAAAACTTTTTGTCGAATCATATGAATTAAGCGTAACCCTAAGCTTTTGAGGCATCTTTGTTAAGTTTTGAATTTTAGATTTCATGAATTTAAAGAAAAAAAATCATAAATTATTACTTCATTTTTGTTTGTAGAAAAAATAGCAATTATTTATTTATATTTGTATTGCAACTTAACTGGAGATGCGGAAAGCATTAAACAGATTTGGAATTTAAAAAAAACCTAAATTCAGCATCGTCATAAGTTTCATCTCTATTATATTTAAGTTTTATAAGTCATCATTACACTTTCTACAAAAAATGTATCACCTAAAAGAAAAGCCTATAGAGACTAAAGTATACAGACAATTCTCTTTCTGTTTTTTTTTTCTTTTTTTTTTCGTTGGAGAGAGAAGAGAAGAGATAAGTGCTGTGTAGTGGTAGAGTCTGCAACTGTTTAATGAAAAGCGAGACAGTGGGAGAAAAAGGGAGAAAGAAACAAAGAAGTAGACTTGGCCTCTCAGGTAAAGAGTAGAGAAGAAAAACCAGTTTTATTTGACTCACCAAACCGGTCTAACAGGTTTCTCTCTCTCTTGCTTATTCTTGTATTTATCCTCCTTTTACCTACACCTTCGTCTTTCTTTTTTTTTCTTCTTTGAAAAAAAAAAGATTGCTGTAGATGCATGCACGCATTGCTTTTTTTTATAATCTTTTCTTCGCAGGTAGGCTGGAACATAGAGTACATGCACGTTTGTATGTATGTGTGTACGTGTCTCTGTATGTATGTGAGGGATACCTATCTGATCCATGGATCTTCAGACTCGTAACGCAACTTTAACATATATACTCAAAAATGCAAGCAACACAAGCGATCTCCTTAAAAAGTGAGACAAACAATGCACACCCACGTTTATCTTTCTCTTTCTCCTTCTTTCGGCTTCGTGTTTTTTTTTTTTTTTAACTTGTTTTGTTTGAAAGAGAGAGGAAAGATATATTGCCTTTTGTATATACAGGGAAAAGGTTAAGACGCAATGAGTTACGATGTGCGATCAGTTGGCTGTGAGCTAAAGAAACTTTTGCTAATTTATTGCAAATAATCAAATCTACAAATTTTTAAGAATATACTTTTTTATTTTAAAAATTAACAAATCTAATAATAATTTATTTTCCTAATTATGTAATGAATATTAGAAAAAGTTTTAAAGAGAAATAGTATGATCTTTTCTAATAATTATAACATTATATTTGAAAGAAATAATAAATAAAAATTTTTAAAAGTCAAGTGAATAGTAATGAATTGAAAATAGTTAAAAATAATAAAATTTGAAACTTTAGACAAATAAAAAAATCTGATTAAAATAAAATAAAAATTGCAAAGAAGTATACAACTTCGAATGGCACAAAAAATGTAAAAATATGGAGATTTTTTTTATCACACAATTTGCATAAAGTTATAATTACGAAATCTGGAAATAAGAACTCTACTTACAGTTTGAAAAACCTTCTTCAAATCCTCTCATAATTTAAACAATTGTACAAAATAAAAATATGCAGGATTTGAAAAGTAAAAAGAATAACAAAATACAAATAAGAATACACTTCCCAAGTCTTCTTTTTCAAGTAAACGTCATTCAAAGTTCATTGACTTTTTTCGTCATATGAAAATAAATCAAGTACTATAAGGGACTCCTCAATACTCTTTTTTCTCTTAATTAAAAAAAAAGAAAAAGAATTTTAATTTATGCGTAAGTGGATATTTTGATCCATTCAAAGCATCGTTGACCCTCTTTTCAATATTTTTCTTCTTTATTTCTCTTTTTTACAATAAAAAAATAATAATAAACTGTTTATTGTAGAAAATGTAAAGGTGTATTATTGAAAGTACAAATGTAAAAATATCTTTTTTATTTTTACATATGTGTGGGTTAGAATGAGAGTGGAATAAGTCACATACTTCTAATTTCGAGATTTTCGATATTAAAGTTTTAAATTAATATACATTTCTATTGAGTGCCATTTTACAGTGCTCATAATATTAAAGAAAAATAAACAAAAAAGCCACTCTATTTTGAAAAATAAGTTGTTTTAATGTTAAAGAAATGAAATATACCACTAACTAAATTTTTTTAAAAATGTGACTTATGCCACTCTCATTCTCACCCACACATATTTAAGTATCTTAAAGTCTATTGATATACAATTTTTCACTTAATTTAAATTTATAAATGTATTAGGTCAAACCGGATGATTCCTCTTATTTCTTCACTTTTTTGCATAGAAATTGTTTTCCAACTTTTTTAAATCTTTTTTGTGTTATTTATTCTTGCAGGTTACGAAAGAGGTCGAAAAGTTTTAAAGTAGTTTATATGGGCTCGCATACCGACGCCACATGGTGATGATTAATAACGAAAAATCTGTTTTTATAAAACTTCATAATCTTATTTTCATCATTAAAAAATTCTTTTTTATTTCTGCAGATTTAGAAAATAAAATACTTTAGCTTTTAATATGATTCATAAATATCGCTTTCTAAAATTATTGCTCTAATTATGATTAATAATATGACTGCTTATTAGCCATTGAGGTAGGATCTTTCCATGCAATTACATCCTTTATACTAAGCTTTGTTTTGTGTTTTTTCTAACAAAATGAGTTTTAGAGATATATAATAACAGACAAATAATCAGAGTATCAATATGAAATAAGAATTTAAAATTGATATTTTATTTGAAATTTCATTTTGTTAATATTAAAAACTCTTTTTTATAAAAATACACAGAAGAAATAAAAAAATAAATTAGAAATTTGAGCCTAGATCCTTCTTTGACACCAGAAAATAAAGAGAACTTTAATAAATGAGAAAAAAATAGCAACAAACTTGTAAATGCTACAATGATTATCATATTGTACTCAATAGTTTAATTTTCTTACAGCAAGTCTCAATTTTTTAGACTGGATGACTCATTCAAGTATTAAAGATAATTGTAGGAGAGAATTATAAGAACGATTAACAAATCGATTTGTGATTTTAGAAAAAAACTGTACTTTTGTTTCATCATAATATTACAGATGTTATTCAAGTCGATTAATATTTAAAACTATCAAAGTATATTATCCATATTTAGAATATTTTTATTTAAATATATAATTATATCTTATATATAAGATTGTTCCGTGCTTTGATTGAACTCTGAATTTTTTAACAGGATTTTTTAAATGAATTGCTAAAATTTTAAAACTGTAGAATAGAAATTTAATAATTTTAATGAATTGTTAGTATTGATAAATATAATAAAATAATTGTTTTTATAGTACTGTAGGATCTAAATTCGCACTTAGGCAATACTTCTCCGTTGCCTAGAAGACACTTTTTTACACGGTGTAATTTACTTGCGTATTTTAAGTATATTTTAAAATTATAGTTTTCGATTTACTTTTTTGATTTATCATTCACGGGATGCTTATAGTATTTGATTTTTTATAGTTTTTGTACTTATTTTTTGAATTATTATTTGCGGAAAGATACTTCTTGTTTATTGTTGATTTTTAAGAGTACAGATTTGATGTAGTGGAGTCATGTCCCACATGCTATAATGTGTTATTTTATTTTTGTAATTTAATTATATTATTATCAAACATTTAAAAGGCATATTTTTATCGTTTTTAGCTTTACGTATTATTATTGAATATTTGAGCTTGTTAATGTATATAATTGATGTAATGCATAATTTAATAAATGATTAGTTACAAAAAACAATTGCTCGTAAAAATTCATCAGGAAAAGTTGGAATCATCTTTCAAACGTATAGTCACGTTTGAAATGCAAATAATTCTAGTCCAGTGCACGCGCTATGAAAATGAAACCCGTTTGTTTCAGTCTGTTCAAGGACAAAAAGGTGATATTTCTCTTTAGTATATATACATGCACACATACATTATTTATAAATGCTGCAAATATTTTGCTTGTCTTGCAAGTATAACTGAGTTTACTTGTTTCCATCGAAAATACATAAATTTTTTTTCGTTTCGTTACTGTTGCTGCGTATATAAAAGGCGACTATGACCTTATATACACTTGTGAGGTCATTTGCCCTTATTTTTGAAAGTGAAATCATTTTAATAAATTCCATTATTAAAAATTACGTTTCTTACTTTGACGTTACTTACTTTTTTGTCCTCGATTCCTATTTTGGTCGACTTAATGTTACCTCATGTATTAAAGTGCTTATCATCATCTGCATTTTTATAAGCAAAACTCATATTGTTTACATATTTAGTTACTGCTGCTTATTACAAATGATTTATGATTTAAATTAGTTTTTCATAAACTTTCATTCGTTGTTGAAAATTCTTAATGCACTAAAGTAAATATTACATAAAAACTGGAAGTTTCATTGTACCTTGGCATATAAAATTTAAGTCATCATTTTGATTTTCTCGATATATTCTAATAATATATTGTTCGAGTTCTAAAATGAGTTCTCACGTAAGTCGATCGATCAGTGAAGCCAAATTTTGAGAGTGATATAGTGATTCATCTGACGTGAAACATCTTATTATATATATATATATATATATATATATGTGTGTGTGTGTGTGTGTGTGTGTGTGTGTGTGTGTGTGTGCGTGTGTGTATGAGTCTATGTATGTATATCAGAAAAGAAGATGGGCAGCAAAAAACAGAAAGAGAAAAGTTGACGAAATTGGCGCATGTACTCTCACTTAACTCTCTCTGTTACTGTCTATTTTAAGTTATTCTATTTCTGCGAGCGTTTTTCTTTCTCTCTCTTACTTTGTTTCTCTTATATTCTTCCTGTTAGAAGTTGGACAAAGAATGATAGTAAAAAAAAACAGAATACTTAGTAAAATTGTATGTATATATATACACGAAAATTCGATTAAAATTTGCAAGTAGAAGGGAATTTAAAAAATTTTAAAACTATATGTGTTATATTTTTAGCACAACATGTTTATATTAAAAATATAAAAAAAAGAGTATTTTACTTATTTTAAAAAATATACTATTTCTTATCTAAAATAACGTATCGTATGCGCATCATTTTGTTAAACCTTAGTGCCTTACGATAGATTCTTGATAACCTAAGATATAAAGGTTATCATTACGCTTATGTAGACAACTACTTCCATTTTTTCCTCTTTGTAACAAGAAAAATTATTAATTTAAAATTATTGTTTGACATTATTAAGAACAACTATGCTTGATAGTGAAATATTTTGAGATTGTAAAATAAAATAAATATTTTTCTATTTTTTGATTTTTAAATTTTCAGCAATTCTTATGCTTTGTTTGAAATCTAGAGACAGGTAGCCCTTCTTGTGAATGTAGTATTTTTGCTTGTAGTAATTACGTATCAAGACTTCAGTAAATTATATAGTTCTAAAATTTTAACCACCTATAAAATGAGCTACTTTTTTCTTTAGCTCTATTTAAGTAGCCTTTAATATAGATGTGCAGCATCATATATGTGTATGAAAGTCATACATTAAAAAGAAGCCGGTTCTCTTTTATCTTTTTTAGCGATTCAAGCTTTATGCATTCAGATATTTACTGTCTGAGACTTTGAATACTTTTACTGGAGTCTTTAGCAATATCTACATTGTAAACTATGCTTAGAATAATCACGTGATATATATAGGAACTTAAGATGGCTTTGGTAACTTTTAATAAAAATATTCAAAATTTAGTAAAAAATATTTAAAAAAGTATAAGCTCCAAGCTTTTTATAGAAGTTTTAACAATATAAAGTCATCAACATATTTGAAGAGAAAAAATCATAGAAATTTAAAAATTTAATAAAGACTCTTATGAGAAAAATAACATCAATGCTTATAATGACGTATTAAATTGCAGTTTTTTATGAATCGAAAATGAAATTGTATATTTTATTAAAAAATTTCAAATTAATCAAAAAATGCACGTAATCAATTAATCAAAAAAGATATTTTAAAAATTAAATTATTTTTTGTTAAATAATAAAATATCATTGAAATCACAAATATAATAATTGATTGTAAACGTTTTTTATAAAATTTATCTAAGAAAAACTAAAAAACTTTTTGTCCTTTCTTGCGGGTCTCCGATTAGATACGGTCCTAAACGACGAAGCCGCCTCAAATAACGTATGATTATAAGAGATAATATATCTGTTTGCTCAAAGACAATACACAGCATAAAACTTTAATTTAGAAACATAATTTTTAAAGCATTATATATAATACAAATATAATAAAATATTTATTAAAGATTTTGAATCATTGATGAATAATTGTGTTATAAATTGTATTTATATTGGATAAAATTCTAGAAAATATTATTTGTTAATACATAATAAATTCGATTATGTAACTTACATGGTAAAATTGTTTTGAATTTACACACAAAAAGTGCTAGGCTTTTTGGTAATATTGAGTTTACACTACTATCAAAGTCTCGAGCAAATACTATTTTATTTTTTCATTATATACACTACAATTGAGTTAACCGTTAATTAAATGCCAAATAGATTACGTTTGTTACTAAAATGATTGGTGATTGTATTACTTGTTATCACAAATTTATTATAAAAATTTATCGTACTGCACAACATAGTGAAAAAAATGAATAAACGATAAGTAAACTTATTATAAAAGTATTATTAAATAGAAATGCAAAAAAATTTCCATAAAAGCCTACGTTAAACTGTTAGCATACGTTCGCCATATTGGCCGCACTGTCCCCTCAACTCGCTCACTTTAAGGAGGTTAGTGCGCACAGGACCGTATCTACTCAGGGCCCCGCAATAAGGAACAAAATATTATTTTTTTATTATAAATTATTTTCATAAAAAGTGTAAATAATTTATTATTATAGTTGTAACTTCAATTATATTTAACTCAGTTTAACAAAAATTCTGTTTATATACGCACACCTTCCCCTCTCGTGTTTTACTCGATGAAAACTTCGGTGAGATAGTCCATTAAATTGCTATATCTACGAAACTATGAAGCTAGGCCTTCTGAAATTTTAATATTATATTCTAATTATAATTGATAAAAACATGTCAGTTTTTTGGTTTATTCTTAAGAAAATTTTCAGGGTTATCGATGAAAACGTTTGCTTTTTTCTGTCTCATACCAACCTTCCCATAAGACGCTGTGTTAAATTTTCGAACTTTCAGACTTCATATCTCGGCTTCGGTGAAGCTAAGCTATCTGAAATTTTAATATGATATGTAAAATAGTGCTATTTTTATTGTCTTTTAATTTTAAGATATTCTTAAGAAATCGGGATATCGCACTAACCCCCTTAAAACCCAATACTGCCGGAACATTGGTAATTAATACTCAAATATTTTGATTTTTATAAGAGATGTAAACAACAACTCTCTAAACTCAAAATGTCTTGACGTATTTAAAATTACACTTCAGAGATGAAAAATTTCAAATATTGCCAATTTTTTAAAAGATTTGGTATTATCAATCCTTTGTAATCTATTATCGTTAACAACACAGCAGTGAAAGCCATTGCTGCTTCAGCAAAATATACTACGTATGTACACACCATTATTTCTCAAGCTCTTAATTGCTCATCCCAACTACTGGAAAGTGCGTAATAGTCAAGCAGCAGTAGCAGCTTTAGCAGGTTTCAGGATTATTCCAGCTACTGCTATGTACAAAAGAGAGTTGGAGAAGAATAAGAAGAGAATAGCTACCATCCTAAGTCATATGCAGCTTGTATATTCAAGTACCACTAGAAGCATTGTATTCTGTTCGTGTGAAGGAGCGACATAGACGTGAATGTGGATTCAGGGAGATATATCTACCAACCTTCTTTTGTTCGTAACACGAAATATTTATGGGGATTATGTAGAATCGTATTAGATACTAAAAGTTATTAATGGCAATGCATAATACATTTTATGTATATGAAATTTAGAATAATGAAAATGGATTATTAAAGTTATTATTAGTTGTATGTATGTACTTGGGTTTACCTACCTACAGCCTCTTGGCCTAGTAAGTGCTTCAAACCTTTTTCTATACCTTTCAATCCAACCTTATTCGATGATGCGAACCTCTCGAGCAGGCCTTTTTAAACAGATGGTCGAGAATCTGAAGGTTGCTACGACATGCTCTAGCATCATCCGGCAATCGAAATTGTCTTAGGTATTTATTTCACGTTCCGTAGGCTTAAACACCGAAAACATTTTTCTTTTCTTATCTACTATACACACAGTTGACAACGAAAAATCACCTAATCGATCGACGAAGTTGCATAGGCATTAGCGGCCACCCATCCAAGTAATGACCGCGCCTAGCGCTGCTTAACTTTCTTGATTGGCCGAGGTCTAGTTTCGTAATCCCACGAATGTGCCGGTTAATTATAATAATTCAAAGTTATTAATTATAATAATATTTTTTTTTTTGCTTCGAAAAAATAATATTGAAACTATTCTTTGTTCAGACAGCTATATTTATTTTACACAATATAAAATTGGAAATACATAAATGTGAGTTTTAAAGCCAATTATGGAACTCTAAAATTTAGTTTGTAAAAGTTTTGAATAATTATTTAATAACTTTACGTACACAATCATTTACATGAAGAAAAATTTATCGATATTAATAATTTTGTGAAATAAAAAATATTAAATCAATGTTATACGAGTGTTGACACTTTATAAGGTTACAATATTCAAATGAGATTGTTTCTAAGCACACTACTCATAATGTCTATAGATATTAAATTTAAATGTAGACCATCGCATAGTGAAAAGAAAAGGATGACACTTGCTACATAAAAGTTTTAGATGAAACCGAATATTAAAACCCGAGTAAAAGAGAAATAAAGAAGCATTAGAAACTGGATTTAAAAAAAGAGTTGGATTTAATATGACAAGGATAGAATACAATGTTTCGAGATCAAATAAAAGTATACAAATAAGAATGAGAAATACAACATGGAGAAAATCGCTGACTATGAAAAGAACCAAGGAAAAAACGTTGTTATAGCTAGAAAAAGAGAGAGGAAGTGTGAGTGAGAGACGAGAGTGTACAGCCCCTCTGGGTAATAACAGTAAATCCAGAGTAATAAATCCCTCTTCTCTTCTGCCCGTTCGTTGCTCCCTACTACAAATTCTTTTTCTTTCTCTTTCCTAGCTCAAGATCCCCTTGATCACTACTGTTAGGTGTATAGAGTTTCTACTCTCTTCATCCTTCTCCATACCTGAGATATGTGCGCGCGTATGTGTACGTGATGTGTGTATGAGCGTGCGTATATTAGTTAGCATTGTAAATTGTTCTCGCACTCAGTATACGTTTAGTTTTATATACATATATCTTAGTAATATATGCAACAAGTGACGTAGGAAGGGAAAATATTGACAGGGGTCAATGTTTTTTGCGCGAGCAGTAGAAAGTCACAAAAAAATACAGCGATGCTGCGAGTGCAACCATAAGAGATGTATATATCCATTTAACTCACCTCCTCTATAAGACGCCCTCTTACTGGTTACAATACCATAATAGTTATATACGTAACTTGGGAGTACGAAGGATGAATACAGGCGAGACTAAAGTGTTTGTCGCTTGAGTAGCAGTGAGTCGAGGGCGCGCGAAGCGCGCCCGAGACTGACTGCTGCTCAAGCGACAAGCACTTTAGTCAAGCCTGGATTCAGAATCCTTCGTACTCCCAAGTTACGTAGATAAGTTTATGTCGTTGGTAGGCCGTATGAGGAACTATAAAAATGATTTTTTAAAATTAATGATATATGTTTTATTAAAAAAAAGTAAATAATGTCATTATTTACTTATTTATTTTACTTATTAACTGTTTAACTTTGAAAATTTTTTTAAACAAAACATTCTGTAAAGTTAAGATTTTATATGAATTTGTATGAGCATTGACATATCTAACGACATTCTTTTGTTTTCACTAACCTACGAATCGATGTCACTCGCGTCATATACGGCCATGCTGTGCGATATCTCGATCTGTTAATACTCCCTTAGGGAGTATAGAGCTGTCGATACTCCCTAAGGGAGTATTGACAGAGAGAATATCGTCGAGATATTAGCATGAACGTATGCAATGTCTATACAAATTTAGCGTGGTCTATAGGTATTCCACCGAATACGGCCTACGACGACATAAACATATATACACATACATATAAAACTAAACATATAACACACACTCACACACGTTTGTGCACGTGTATAATAGTAGGTTAACGACGTACCCTATGTTCATACGTACATCTATATATCTACCTCAAGAGAAAAACAGTATGTGGATGATTGTACTTGAGTAGTCAGGGATGTCACTTTACTAAAGGAAATGGACCTGAATCTAAGAAAGAAAGAGAGAAGTAAAAGTCTCCCTATAATTTAAGTCCTCTTCAAGTGGTTGTAATTAACGCTCAAATTCTTATCTTTTTGTATCTGTTTACTACCTTTTGAGTATTAGTTGAATTATGGATACTGAGAGATTATTTATATCATAAATACAACAACAAAAAATTGAAAAATATTATTCTCTATTATTCTGTGATATTCTCTAGTATTTCTTGAAAAAATTGCATTGAATAATCACTGTGTGAAATTAGTTCAATACTTTTAAATAATAAATTCATTTTTTTAGGGAAAAACTTTATGAATATTAATTAACTAGCACATTTTTAATACTTTAAACTTACATACGCGTACAATCTTATTATCAACAAAGCATTGAAAAACGTAAACTGATCCCCTAAAGAGACATTCATACAAGATTGGTTATCGCTTGAATCACCCGATTAGCCTTGTAAACTAACTCCACAATCCGAGATTGTATATGCGCCTACATTCAATTGCAACGCCTCTCTATTCTCTCTCTCTCTTCTCTCTCTATTGAAATGGTGTGCAAATCATCAGTGGGGTCGATATCCGTTACCTGAAACAAGGACATTGAAATCTAATCTCTAGGGATAATGCGGTACTGCTTTCGATGCTATTTGCTTTGGTTAGTTTATCAACTCTGCTTCTCTCTTTCTTTCTCTTTCTCCTTCTCTCTACCACAATATATGAAGGAGCATTTTCAATTTAGACGAATTTTGATTATTTCGAATATTATTCTAAAAAAATTAAGGAAAATATAAGGGTTTTCATCTTAATTTATAACGTTATTAATGTTGTGTACAGACTTAAATATTTTCAAAGCTAAATTATTATGACGAGGCAAAATCAATTCTATCGCTTCATTTTCAAAAAATGCTTGAAAAGATTTAAAATTAGAGTTGAGACAAATCATGTAATTTCTCAAATTTTTCCCCAAAATAAAGCGATAAAATTACTTTTTTTGCCTAGCGGGCCGAAAGTGCATCTTTTGTTCATTGTGCTCAATCGCAAAGGTTGCATTTTCGGCCACGCTAGGCAAAAAAATAGTATTTTCATCGCGGGAGGAAATAAAGAATGCCTTAAATCGCATGTTTGTCACCCTCGCTTTCGGCCAGGGAGACAATTTACATGCGATTTAAGACATTCTTTGTTTTTCCTTCCTAGATGAAAAATATACTATTACTAGAGAAAATATTGTTTTTTATAAAACAAAATAAAGCTATCCCATAGTTTTTGGTTGCAGTAATCAGTTTTTATAAAAAAAAATTATTTTAGCATCAGAAAAAGACCAAGTTGTGTTATGAACTTTTTGAGAAAAAATTCCGAAAATAATTTCAAGACGATTAGAAGATTCATTTATAAAACAATTTTTGCAATAGAAAAAAATTGTTTATCTAATATGTAATAATTTTAACTTCGTTATCAAATAGAAAAATAAAACCATTTACGTAAATTGAATTGGTCGTGAACATTTTATAAAATTTTACAGAGTTCTACTGTTTTTGAGTACCATCTTGTTACTTTACTGTTATTATGTATTTAAAATTTACTATTAATAATTAATATTTTTTTATTAATATTCAAACCACACCAATAAATAAAAATTAATAAGCTAATTATTTTATTACCAGATAGATCAATTATTAAGTAGAACCAGATAATATAGTTTAATTTATTATTGAACAATATTATAGCTTTTATTCAATAATATATATTTATTAAATAAATTGTTTAATTTTAGTAGATATTACTTTACTTAAACAAGTATTTATTTTTACTCTATTTTGTTACAGAAAAGAGCAGTATTCGCAATAACCGCAAGCGACGTATAAGCGAAGGTTCAACCCGTGATAAAAGTGAACCACCAGAGTCAGTCTTGCAATCTCGTCAAGAAGATCGCGAAAACAAAGGTCCACTGTCCGGTAAGCCAGGTAACCGTACGCCTCGCACAGCTGTACTTGAAGAGACAAATACACCGGTTGCAGCAGTCACTAAGCTTCGTCAACGTCGTGTGCCGGGCATCAAATCAAATAGTCCAGTAGCAGTTGAAACCGCGCTTTCACATCGTCCGGTACGTCGGAAAACTCGACTTGAAGCTAAGCTTATTGACGAAGATTCAGAAGGTAGCGAAGATCAACCTACTCCACCACAATTAAGAGTTCATAAAAAAGAACGATTGATTGGCAAAAGGAGTCCAAAGAAAGAGTCCGAAGAATCCGATAAGTCTGAAGAAGATAAAAAGGAAGATCCTTTGATTAAAAGATTACGATCAAGTTTGCTTGCGGAAAAAGCAAAAAAGGAAGTTAAAGAAGAAAAGAAAGGAAAAACGGATGAATTAGTTCAGGAATCAAAAGCAGAAAAACGGACAAAATCTGTTGAGTCGCAGGAAGAAGAGAGTAGTGAATCAAGGGAACGAGATAGGGAACCTGAACCACCACCTTCCGATAAACGTCTCCTGGACATAGACGGTTCTGAAAGTTGTTCTATACCGACAGTTAAAGTAGAACCAAAAAAAGAAGAGTCAAAAGAAAGCATCAAAGTCGAACCTAATAACAGTAAAATTAGCGATGTCAACGACCAACAACGATCAAATGGCGAACTCCGGGATCAAGAATTTAAGTCTACGACCAAGTATAACCTGCAAAGTACAAAAGACAAGGCTGCAACAGTTACACAAGATAATTTTCAATTGGGTCTGAATAAAGAAAAGTCTGAAGAAATAAAAAAAGAGGAGGAAATTTCCTCTAAGAAGGAGGAAGATAAGAGTGGCAAAGTCGTTGAGTCGAAGCCGAAGGAGCTGCTGGTGGGGTCCAGCAGTCGCGACCCAAGCACCGTGCTGGAGAGACTGAGCCCGTTGAGCGCCGGCGGCCGCAGCCTGCTCCTGCAGCACCAGCAGGAGGAGCAGGAGCGAAGTCGGCACAACGAAAGTCCTGTAATTCTTGTCGAGCGCTTAAATAAACCGCCGCCGGTTCAGCATCATCACCAACCACCACATCTCCACCAACAGCCTACGCATCATCATCAGCCACATCCACTGTCAAGTTATCATCATTCCGTACATCACCATTCGTTGCTACATCACCGTTATCCAGTTGATCCACCTCACCATCACGTACACAATCCTCATCATTTGAGTTCAGCGGCACTTCTAGAACAGGTGGCTCAGCAACATCAACAACAACAGCAGCAGCAACAACAACAACAACAACAACAACAGCAGCAGCAGCAACAACAGCAACAGCATCAAGGTCGTAGTGGCGATGACGCCAGTAGCCTCATGGAAGTGGAGGCCGGGGCTGGTGGAATTAGTAGTGTTGTACCTAGTATTAGTGCAGGTATCCTGCCAACCACGGGTGGTGGTAGTGCAGTCAGAGTCGGCAGTGGCTCAGCAGGTGCCTACGGCGATAGCGGTAGTGATAGCGGGGTAAGTTCTCTGAGAAGTGCTGGCTCTGGTGACGAGCGTAGTGGTAGTCGTAGCTCAGCTTTGAGTGCTGAAGAAACGACGAGTGCCACCTCGTCAACACCAAATTCTGTGCCAGGCACAGCTTCCGCAACACCTGCTCGAGTTTGGCACGTTCAAAGCGTTCAGCATACATCTTTGCTAATGGCGCATCCACAGGCATCTAGCACAGCACCAAGTGCTGGAACGCCTGGACTTACTGCACCACCGGTTGGATATCAAACGAGTGGTGGTCCAGGTCCACCACCAAGTCATCATCATCCTAGTTTAGCACAAGAAATGATATGGAGACCTCCAGCTAGATTTCTACCGCTTCCACCAAGTATTCCTCAACAACCTAGCCTTGGAGAAGTTTTGGAAAGAGACAGACATGAACGAATATTGAGGTAAGATTTATACCATTCTTTTTTTGATTTTGCTGATATAATAAAAGATCTTTATCATTTTTCAATACTGTTTTGTAACTTGAACTTATTTAATTATATTTATAAAGGAAAATATAATAAATATTTTCGGGTATTTTTTGAATAAATAACAAAGTTTATTTTACACAATTGATAAAAAGAAAACAGGAATTAAGAAAATTAAGCTAAATGTAAACTAAAAGTAGCTGAAGATTTGATTAAATTAGCAAAATTTAGAGTAAAAGTTAAGCTGAGATGTTAAGCTTAGAGAAGATAGCTTATTTTAAGCTGAGAAATAGCTGAATTTACATAAATTAGATCTAAAAGTAGCTTCAAACATAGGTAGAATTAGCTAAATTTTAGCTAAAAACAAATTTAAACAAATTTAGCCAAATATAGATGAAAAATAGGTAAAAAATAGCTAAAATCAGATAAATCCAGTTTTAATTTAGTTATAATATAACAATGTTTTGCTGCTGTCACTAAGGTATCCGGAATTCAAGTTAAATCAAATTTTATCAAATGGTGGTAATGATTATGTTTCTGGGCAACAGTTGCACAGATGCCAGATAGAACACTAACTTTTGTCCGATTATCTTTTTCATGCAAGGATAGTATAAAAACATCTTTATTACATATTGTTTTGGTATTTTTGGCATTCACATGCTTTTTTTAGTATTACTTTTTGTTTCTTGAAGTCATTTTTCAATTAAGAACTATATTCAAAGAACTTCACAACTGTTTTTATAATAGATTCTTTTATTCTTTTTTTTTAAATTCTGTTCTATATCTTAACGCATTTTTGGTTTTCTGATTTTTCACAAAGTTAAACTTACTTGGATTAGACCTTATCATAAATTAATTTTTTAAATATTTTTGCTAAATTTAATATTAAAAAATATAGTCTATAATTACTTACTTTATGCATATCATCCATCTTATATATAGATATCGCATCGATTTTCTTAAACATTTAAGGTGACATAGACTTTTCTATACACAAATTAAAAATACACTAGTGGTTCAACAATACTTTCAGCGATTGTCTTAAAAACTCTTGCGCTAATATTATCCACTCTACCATTTTTATCTTACAAGTTACGTATTATTCTTTTTTAAACTTGTAAGTCATTAGTTTAAAAAATTGTATTTAAAATTTATATTTATTTTAACAATATCAATTTTTACAGTAATATGATATTTAAATTTTTTGTTCACTTTTTACATTATAGAAATGAGATTTGAGACTTTATTTTCTGTTATATTTTATTTTTAATGTCATCCTTTTACTTCAGATTTTAAAAAATGCCAAAAAATTCTATAATTAATAAAAATTTCTAAAATCATGCATCACCTACATAGTCTATATAAAATATTAATATTTAATAAAATTAATAGACTATCTTAGGCACGAAATATGAAGTAATTCTATAGAATATAACTTCAATTAAAAAACCTTAAAATCTTCAGATAAATTGTGAAAAGACAGTAATGCAACATACATTAAAATTGATACAAAACTAAAAGCAAGTGCAGAATAATTTGTCAACAAAATAAAGAATTCACATAAAAGAATTCTGTTTCGCTCTATAAAGTTTGAGTAAAATATTTGTTTTATTTTTGTAATTTAAAAAATTTTTTTATTTCTTATTATCTTTTCTTCTTTATGGAGCTCAAGTACAGACTGTCATATAATGACAACTGCAAAGGTTGGTAACTTTTACCCTATGGTTAATACTTTTCGAAGAAACTGAAGTCACTTTAAAGTCACTTTGTCTTTCTTATTGTGAACATAACTCTATACACATAATGGCCGATCGATGCATATTTTTTTCTCCTTTTTTGATTCTTTTGAAACTATTCTCTTTTTTCTTAACGATTTTTTAAGTAGCCCTAAAGGAAACCCTGGGTCTTTAACGATATGAGATTGTTCATGAAGTAACGAAACCGTGTTCATAAACTTGCTATCCAGATTGACTTACCTAACCACTTTTCAACCAACAGGTTAGAAGTATACTCTCAAATTCTTTTGACTCCGCCGAAAAATAGGTGTTATGATACTTTAGTGATGCATGGAATTTTATCTCATGGCCTCATGAACATGACTAGGTCTGATCTAAGTCTTCCTGATTTCAAAAGTGGAGACTACCTTAGCTCTTCCCTTGTGGAGACCAAAAAAATATTTCGAAAAGTTCTACACTTGAAAGTGTAAAATTTTATCCATTAAACTTATCCTATGTTCCGGTGTAAATTCTATTTAACGTTTTGTCGTTTACACGGACCTTTGGGATTTTTTCCGCTTCGATAAACGCAACCAGGGATCTATCCCCACCAAAAAACTCGAGAAAAAATTTTAAGTGCTTCCGATATTTCAGCACTTACATACAAAGTGACAAAATTAAATAATAGTTTTACAAAAAATTTAATAACCTTCAACGAGAAATAAACTATAGTATCTCATTAAAAATAGATTGAAAATAAACTATGCTTCATGGTTTAATAATGAATCAACAGTTGGTCACTACTAATCGCTTCAAATAATTCATCTGATCAAATATTATAACCAACAGTAAATAAGACTTTCTTAAGTAAGTTGTTAATTGACAATGACATTTTTTCGTTTCAGCAAAGTCGAGCCAACTCTTTTACTACAATCTTTTAAGTCAGTAAAATCAATATGAATGAATTGTACTCATACAGCTATTTTAAGAATTCTCTTGTATGCAAGCCAAAAAATCAAAACTTGAGAAGTCAAAAATAGTTGTATTGCATATGGGGAAGTTCAATAGCCAAAATTTCGCGAATACGTCTTCCTTCTTTACCTTCTTTCTTTCGAAGCCATTAAAATTCTTTCTCTTTTTTTATTTGTTGTTGATCAACCGGTTGTACCGGTTTTGTATAAGTAAAAGGGAGGTGAAAAGAGAAAGAATTGGTAACTTTGGTTTATAATGTTCAATTTCTTTCTCTTTTTCATTCTCGACCTTGCGCCCGAATACTAGTTTCGCCCGAATACCAGTGGTAGTAGCAATTTTCAATTATTCTATTTCTTATTTCTTAATTACTTTTGCAAAGTTGAAAAAAATACCTTCACGTAGAAAGTTGATTAACAATGGGAGTAAAAGATTTACATCTCAGATTCTTTTCCAACTTTCAAAAATTTTGTATATAAAGTTATAAAAAAAATCATGCTCATTGATGGACTTCAATTCAATGCTCGATTTTTCAAAACTATAAGGAATTTGGTTTGAATTATAAAATATTTAGAAAAAATTTAGATTGGCTTTAACACTATGATTTTTTTAAACTAACTAGGAGAGTATCAGATCTCCGGATCACAGATTTTGTTCAAACTTTGGCATAAGTTTTCAAATGTCAAAATATGGAAGGAAACCGAATATTAGACCCCAACGCTCAGTATTTCACTAGTTACAATCACTAAAAAAGTTACTAGATTTTCAAAAGCTTATAGTTCTTTAGTATTGATAGCTAGAAGCTTGAAACTTTTTTTAAATGAAACTTGAGCTCAAATCCTTTCGTAAAAGTAGTTATCGTGTATTAAAATATTATTTTTTCCCAAAGCTATAGCGTAAAAAAATTGGACCTGAATTTACTTTTTAAAACATCGATATCAAAGATTAACTTTTAATTTAGCATATTTTTTTAAATTAATCTCTTTGAAAGTTTTCCTTGCAGTGGTCAATAGAATTTTGAAAATAGTTAAAAAGTTTCATGGCAATCAAGAAATTCTTCGAAATTAAAAAAGTTTTTAAATCCCAACTAATTTAAGAAAGTAAAAATGTTTGTAGCTTAAAAGCACAAATAGGTGAAAAAACTGGCGAAACTAAAAAATAATTCTTATAACGGTACACATTTCACAAGAAAGCAAAGCACAAACCTACGTTTACATTAGTTTTTTTCAAATTACGCGCACAAACTCGTGTCTTGTACTTGGAATTTTGAATTAAATTCTCTCTGCCTTTCCATACGTGCGTCGTTACATGTGTATTCGCGCGCGGAAGCTGCCAACGCGTGCTCAAATATGGCTGAGAATATTAAGAAGGCATACACTGCACATAAACTAAGAAATACGTAGTTTAAAAGTAAAGGTCTTGGAGTGGATGTATAAATAAAAATATTTTATTTTATTTTTAAGCATTATTTTTTTTTTGTAGAAATATTCTTTTAAATAACGTGATGATCAATTTTTGTTGTTGCAAAAAACTTTTTTACTATATCCCAGCCGAAAGTTTCTACTTTCGTCCCCACTATTTCCCTCGAAAGTCGCTCTTTCTTACTAGGGAAGAAAGTAAAAAGAACGTTCTGTGAAGGCGCCAACGATTGAGTGTAGCCAACGTTATATCTCTCCGTCTTTCTCTTTTCCACATATAATGTCTAATTTACCTAATCTATTTAACGTTTATCTAAAGTCACAGTCGATGCTACAATAGAATCAGACATTCACAAAAGTTTTCATTGTTAAAAAATAGTATTTAAAATAGATTCATAAAATTAAAATACAAGGTACATCAAATAGTGCTGCCCGGATTTTAACTAGCATTAGGAATCTAAAAATATATTCTAATCAATCTCAATTTTTAAAATATTTATCTATTATTATAAATTTTGTACATAAGAATAATTATATCGACAATCTGTCTCAAATTTAAAGCTGAAGAGAGTAGCACAGTATATGTTATCAAGGAATATATCCTAAATGAAAATATATTGCTTTGCATAATACTTGAATAACCGGTTTTCAATTCAAAATTAATTATTGATGCGTGAATCGGTAAAAATGGACTTTCACACCTACATAAAATAATTTGTTTTTTGTATTCAAGGCAAAACAGTATGAATATTTTATCAAATGTTTAGCGATGAAATTCAATAATTTTTATATATATATATATATATTTTTTCTTTTTTATAGGTAAGAACGAATTTTAAGAACACTCATTCTTTTTGCATCATTAGAATATTCTTTTTTACTGATATGGTAAGTTTCTATCATATTTCACGTTTCCTTTTTTATTTTATTCATTAAGAATTAAAATCCATGTATGAAAAATTTCTATTTAATGTTTAATTCTATTATAAATTTTTCATACATAAATATTTGTTTCTTCAATCTTATAATAATGGCAATTTACATTAAAATAATTATTGATTTCCCGGAAATACTTTTACCACGTAAGAGCATTTGATAATAGTTTATTTTATAATTTTAAGTTCCCTCATTGGCACTGTTCCCGTATTCTCGTAGAGTATACTCTATGATATTGAAAAATTTTGTGGAAAAAACTTAAGCCAACGAATAGAAAAGTCAAATTTCACTCGTTCAGATTGTTTTCCTTTGATTTCAAAAACCATAGTTTAAATCCTATATTATTGTCTAATTTGAGCCAAATGTCTTATGAAATTAAAGAACACCAAGCATTATTCATAGCTCTTATACAGTCCAACCTCCGAATAAGAGCGCAAAGGCCTGCAAGGGAAAGAACTTTTCTGCGAAAATGTATACCCCCACTTCACGCTCTCCCCTCAAGTAACACTTTCTTTCTCTCTTTGTTCGACGCGTAACCTCGCAATAAGTGCGAGAGCTTTGACGATCATCAACTTTTTTAGTTATGACGTGCATTATTTTTTTTAAAGTTAATATATGAGGATATTGTCCCCTATATAATTAACTTTTTAATATGGTGATATTAAAGTGAGTCTAACCTGGTACTTGTTTAACACATCACATCAGGCTAGACCACCTGACTCACCATCAAAAACTTTGACTATCCATAGATGGCCAGCCACTCCTGTGGTCAACAATCAACCGATACCCAATGAGGTCGAATTTTTAAGAGTCGTGATATAAATGGCACATATACTAATTTTTTTACGGAAAAAAGTCAGAACCTGGCCGTGATTCGAACCCATACTCTCATGTATGGAAAGCAAGAGCCTTATCCGTTACACCAACGCGCTATCATGATGTGCATTATTTACATATGTTTTTTTTATTTATTTGAAATTATGATTTTTATTTATGTACTGATAAAGTTCAATTTACAATTTACACTCATAAGAATAAAATTTAATAATTTAATAAGATTCTATTTTATTATTCAAAAACTTATTCAAAACTCCATTCAGTTCAGCGATCTTATTGAGAGGTTAAGATATAAAGTATAACTTGAGTGAATAAATGAATAGAAGTAAGGATAAGAATTTCGTGAAAAACTGAGGAAACGCTCTTATTGGGAGGTTGGATTTTATTTGAACGACTGTGCAACCAAAAGGACTTTTCTAATGCCCAATATCAATAATTAATGCTAAAATCTTAAGGTTTGTTTCCCTGCAAAAAGTTTCAGGTAAAAATTCGAGTCCTTCATAGCATTTGGTTAAATAATAATAGAATAATGCATCTTAGGTTCGTCTAACATATATATTCAATAAGTACATAAACTTAGAAATTTATACTATGATTAATAGTTTTACATACTTCTGTTGTTTGTAATTATAAAAAATTCAGAACTACTTTTTTCTTAACCTTGGGCCAAAATGGAATACTTTATAAATTTCACGTTTTTTTGACTAACTCGCTTAATTTTTAGTTATTTAAGTGTAAACTAAAAACAAATCTTGTATTTAATGGTACGAATATTAATTTATCTATTTTTTATTTCCAACAAGTATGCCGTTTTGTCCCAGTTTCCCCTAATTATTTGAAAAATATAGAATTTGAAGCGTAATTATTATTTAAAATAGTATTTATAATGATTACGTAAATGAGAACTGAGAAAATAAAATGAAAGATTTAATAAAAAATAATTTCTATTCCTTTGATTAACCTGCTCACTAGTATTATTTGCCTGGTTGGTAAAAAAAAGGGAGCAACAAAGATAATACATCATTCCTTTTAGCATTTATCTTATGCTCGTCTCATCGCGCCTTTGTTTCCACGATCGAGTTTCTTAGTATGTAAGGACAGAGAGAGGTGCTTTTGTATAATGTATATACAAAAAGGACGAAGAAAGAGATATGAGAGACTCAATCTTTAAATAAATAAGCGAGAGAACAAATCTACTGAACCTGTCGAACCGGTTTTTCCCTTTAAGCTTTGCACCTCCTCATTTCATCGACTTGTACTCGATTTCAAGAGAAGACCCTCATCTTTCTTCGGCCTTCCTTTTTTTTCTTCTTTTTACATCGGCTTGTTGTAGAGATTCTCTGCTTTCAGAATTGTTTTTAAGGGTTAATCGTTGAGATAATGTTGATAATGTTAGACAGATATGAGCTTATTATAGGAATTTTATTTTCAAATGCCTTTCGACAAATGTGATTATTTATTATTATTTTACAAGAGATTCATTTATTCTAGTCGATATAGTTATTTACTGCTATTATCAAAAATGTTTATAATTACCTGAAAGTATCTTTCATACTGCATTAATTCGTTAATTAAACAAATTTTTTAATTTATTTTTTCTTGACACGGCGAAAGCTAAATAATATTTAAATATTTTTTAAAAATAATACTGTTAAGCAAAATGTTGTAAATATAATTGAACGAAACATGTATAGTTTTTTAACCAAAAATTTATCACAAGAAAATTGCTCTTAATATTACACACGCGTATTTGAAATTTTAATGCACGAATTTTTCATATTTTTTCATATTTTTTTAAAAAAATTAGACCGAATCTCATCTTTTATTAATAATTAATGTTTTAAAAAGAAAATTCAGGTCTTCCAATCTTTATTACGCTAAAAATTTGGGAAAAAATAATAAATATTTTAATATACTGTAAGTGCTATTTCTAAAGGGTTTGAGTTCAGCTTTCATTAAAAAAAAAGTTTTAAACTTCTAGCTGTTAAAGCTATAGCACTATAAGTGTTTGAAAATCTAGTAAATTTTTCAGTGACATTCTTTAATTGCCTGTAATTAGGGAAATATTGAGTGTTGGGGTCTGAAATTTAAGTTTTTTCTATATTTTAACAACTGAAAATTTATAGTGAGCTCTAGAGCGGACAAGTAATTATATTTGTTTAAATAATGAATCAAAATAAAAATAATATAATGAGAATTGTTTTCAATAACTTTGATATTCTGTCAAGAGAAAAGAAAAAAGAATACGAAAAAGGTAAAAAAGATATCTGTGACGATACACCTAGAGCTCTTAAATGCTTTCATAACTATATACTTAGGATATTTGTACTAATAAAAGAATTTTAGAATGATTATCCGAAAATATTATTAAACGAATGTTTCTATAATAGCTGTAATATAAAAAAATGTCGAATAATTTGATATGATTATCTTTTTTATCTTCTTTTTGGCTATCTTAAAAATCTCTTGATTTCCTGCTAAAAAAAGAGCAAACGGATAAATAAAGTTTCTCTTGAATGTGCAGGAAACTGTTAAAAGCTTATATACAAACATATGAATGGTAAAAATAGAAGAAGTCTACATACGTGTAGTGTGTGCGCACACATGGCGCGAAGGAGAGGAATGGAAAAAGGGGGTCGCCCGCAGTGTATATAACGTGTGCAAAACCGGTTTAGCTGGTCAGACAAGTTTGCGATTACCGTCTCTCTAAGTGTATGCTTCTTTCTTTTCCCTTCCATTCTTCAAACAAAGTAGAAAGAAAGAGAAAAAAAGTTTTTAATTTTTCTCTTAAAGCTCATTTTCAGTACAGAATTATTCATGTTCATTTTTTAATATCTATTTATACACTGACGGATTTTATTTTTTTTGTATCTAGTAGAACTTGTGACATGAAAATTTTGTTTTTTTTTTAAATTGGTTTATTTTTTGTTTTACGCTTTAGAGATTGACATTTATCATGAAATATATTCTCATAATAGCAATGTAATTAATGTAATGTAATTTTCATAAAAAGCATTTTTCCAAAAAGTTTTGAAGCAAAAGATAAAATAGTATTATTAAACAATAAGAAAACAAATGATTCAGATATGGAAAATTATAAAGCTATTTCCTCATAATCTCTTATAAAAATAGCCAAGACTTTTTCATTGTTCATTCGTATGACATGTATTGTCAGCTTCAGCGATTAAATTTACATGTTAATGCAATGAGCGAAGCTGATATCAATGTTTGCAGGCGATAATGTTCATATAAGTTCAGAGCTCGCACTATGTTCAACAAATTCATTTCTCATTTTCATTTTCATTGATCATAAAGATATCAATTATTTTTAAAATATCAATGATTTTTTTTAAAGAATATTTTGTTAGACAAATAATTGCTCAATATTATTTCAACATTAAAAATATATTCAATATTTTAATGTACTATTTCACGTTGTAGAAATTTCATTTTTCAAATTACTTATTACTTTCTCATAATAATTTCATATTAAAACATTATATTGACAAAAAAGTTTTATTTTCCATTTCTTATTTTATAAATTATATTTCTGTGGCTTGAAGGAATAACGACACAAGTCTGTATTTTTGGGAAATTGAGTTAACAGTGAATTATATACCTTATTAGAAAAACTGATATGCATGGGAAAGGTGTTTTGCGCACGGGAAAATTGCTCTACCTCCATATATCTTACATGTTAACGCAAACATAAGAACCTCGTTTTCTCGAAAACTTCCAAAACAGACTTATGTCGTTATTCCTTCAAGCCACAGATTTATTTGCCTATTATATTAATCATAAGTTTGTTGTGCTGATACGAATAATAAAAATGTCAAAATTTCATAAAAAACATCTGTAAATTTTTCCATTTCCTTCCAACTTTCGTTTCGGAAAATTTTCTTTAGGCATAAAAAGATGGCTAATCGACAAAACCTTGAAATAACAAGGATCCCCAAAAGATTTTTGACAAGCCCCCGAGTCGCATATGTGACGCAGAAGCACTGTTTTTTAAACAGCTGGAAACACTTTGTCTTTTCTCTCTCACTATTTCCCTCCCTTTTTTGCTTTTGAGCACCTGCTGCTCAGGCTGATGCGACTGAAGAAATTTTTTCTCAGGGTTTAGAGTCTGTAGAGTTCAGTTAAGTACAAGGATTTTTTTAAATTTTTTATTCATTTCTCAATGGATACAGTTTTACTTTTTAGCAATTATTATTTAGAGAATAATAGAATAAAAGTATTCCTATCATATATATTGATGACATTTAAATAATTTGTAGTTATTAAATTTCCTACAAGTCATTCTTACTCTCGTTTTCATTAAAATTCATATTATTTTGCAATATCTTTAATGATTAAAAATAGTTTTTAAAAGCTTACTTTCCTTTAATTTCCATTAAATTGCATAACAGACTCGATCTTTATCTCATTCTGTTTTTTGTATAGTTTCATTTACTTCAATTATTTACTTTTAACAGAGCGCATTAAAATTAATACCTTCGAGATTTTAATAAATCTTCATTTAACTTATGTTTTTCACAAAAGATTATTTAATTTTTTTAAATAAAACAGAGGCTAAAAAACTGTTTTTCATATCAAGTTACTTGATTTGTTGATTTTGTCGAAGACAAACTTGGCCGATGTTTGACTAATTAATTTCTATATGTATTTTCTTTTTAAGAATCAAACTATCGTAATTTTCTAGACATTTAAATTTTATTTAAAAATTTTAAAAAATATTTTGAGATGTACTATTAAATAAAAAAAAAAACTAGAAAACCTGTTGTCTGTAACCGTTGACTTTTAATATTCTTCTCTAGTGCAGTGTCATAAAAAAAAGGAAGAAAAAAAATTGAAAATCCCAGCATTCACAGAGCCCCTTGTATATAACAGTTTGTATTCTTTTCCAATCTCTTTTTCTTTTCCGACCTTCGAAATCATCTTCGTCATTCTTAGTCATTCTGAGCTTTGCTTCTTTTATGTTCGTCTTTCGTTAGGTATATATCTTTTCTTAGCATCTGGTATGTGTGGGATGAAAAAGAAAAAAAAATGTATAAGGGAGAAAACAGGTATAAAAGAGAGAAGAACAGAGTTAAAAGGCCGCATGTTAATGCAGTCTTAGAAAATATAATACCAGAATGTCAGGGTTTTGGGTCACCGATTTTCATGTAACTCTGAGACATTATTTTTGTTTCTTCTGCTTTTTTTCATTTTGTCAACTATTATATCTTTCATAGATTTATAGATACTTTTTATAAGTTATTGTTAACGCTAGCAAGAATAAATTTTAGAAATTATTTTTATGTCTCTATAATTACAAAACCAATTAACTTTTCAAAATACATTCTTTTTATATAAAAAAATTTTTTATCAATCTTTTCGAGAACAGGAAGCTAAGATCACTTATTAGTTTATTATGTTAATAAAGGTTAATAAAAATTGAAATACAAAAAACATAATAAAGAACGAAAAATTCAAGATTTGTATAAAAATTATATTTACAATTTTTATTAATAATTCTAGATTTAATTTTTAATAAAAATAATTGATAATTAAATAGATAATCAACTTCCGTTTATACATTGTGATTATTTTAAAAAATTTTAAGAATTATAAGGGTAAAAAATTATTGATAATTTTAAATGAATTAAATTTAACAGTTTGAATATTGAACAAATTCTTAGTTTATACTTTAATATCTCTTTCGAGTCTTTTTTATAAAGTCCTTTTTCAAAGGATTTAATATTATTTAAAATGTAAATGCTGACCTTTAAAGATCATTAGCTTTTATTAAAGTTTAGTTTATTAGCATAACTTAAAATAGAAGAATAATTATGTACTATTGAAAACATATTATTATTACCATATCTATTTACAAAAAAAAAAAAAACATTTACATAAAAGAAGAGTAAAAGTTGACTTTTTTATGAGAGATGCGTTATAGCTTTTTATTTTCGAAGATCGGTTTTTCTTGGATGGAAATAATATTTCACGACAAGCATGGGACATATATTTTTAGACTTTTTTCTAGATGCAGGCTTTGAATATTATTAGTAAACACGGTCGAAACTTATAATTTATCCAATAATTTTAATCGTATTATCAGTAATTTGGCAATACTTCTCTAGAAATTTTCTGATATTCCATCACGATAATGATAAAGAAATGTCATTTTAATTTTTATGCAAAATTTCATTAATAATTTTTTAAAAAAATGCTGTTTGTGTACTATTAGAATAATAGTAAAATTTTTTTGCTCACTGTCTAACTGAAAGTCGCATAGTATTATTATTTCTCGAGGATAGGATCACGAATCAAAAATTAGGAGCACATATTGAATTTTTTGTCAGCCAACGAATCTTCAATTGGATATTGCAAGGACAAACTAATTCGTTTACAATCACTGATAGATGAAATACCTTTTTTTGAATAAAATAATATTTTGTAAATTCAAAGCTTTTTACAGTTTGAAAAAAGAAAATGAGTTTTTAAGCAAAAAGAATATTTTTGAGTTATCAATAAAATTTATGACTTTTACAGGTTTTCTTTTTCACATGTAAGATTATAATTCTGTAGTACAAGAACTAATATTTTTTACAAATTAACCATGCTTTAATTATACTGAATAAAAATTCATCAAAATATGCGAATATTATAAAAAAAAAACTATTTTTTTAAAACAAACGTAAAGATTTTGAAATATTTATACATTAACAGCTTAATCCTCCTGAATATAAACAAAAACCCTGAAACAAAGACCCTTCTTCAAAAAACAGCAGTTCATGCACCCATTTAAAAAAGAAAACAGGTAGTTGTATATCCTTTAAATAAAAAGAAATTAAAAGAAGGGGAGCGACGGAAGGTCATTTAAAATCAAGTCTTACATTCCCCTCCCCCCCTTTTTTTTATCTCTCTCTTTTCCACTCTCTTTCTATCATATGTCAAGAAAATAGTAGAAAGCATAAATCCCAATAGTTCTATATATACTCCACCCTCACTAACACTGAAATGCGACAGACGCCCCGCTGTTTCTATGTCGGGGTATATCCCATTGTTTGAAAAGAAGGAAAAGGGAGAGGGAAAAACCGTTGGAGCTTGAGAATTGATGGCTGTGTTATATGATTCGGTTTTTTTTTGAGGTATTTAAACTGTGGCTTGAATTTTTTTTTTTATTTTAAACAGTTAAAATTAAATTATTCATTTATATTTTTTAACTCATAAAAAAAATATATTCTATTTAAAAAATTTGCGTAGTATCATCATCACAATAAAGACGGTATCATTATGAATACTAAAACTGTATTATGACGAGGTTAAGTTTGTGTTAGTAGTTTAATACTGTTAGTCATAATTGTTTTTCTTATTTGTATTCGGTCTTTTTTTAAATAGCATTATTTTATGTTTTTCTTTTTGTTCACATTAACGATATTCAACTCATACAGCTGTATTAAAACTACGAATGGTATGAGACGGGACTGAACGAAAAACATAATGTTACTTCTAATGTTTGACGTGTGTAAGAGCTTTGATAAGATTTCAAATTACATGAAAAATTATTGTATAATGCTTTGATAGATTAATTTACACATTGTGCTTATACAATCATGTTAATTTTTGCACTATTCTCTAAAAGTTATTCGATTTATTGGCTGTAATATCAACCAAGCCAAACGTATGCTTTGAATTTTTAGTTATTCGCAATTTTTATAAACGATTACTGCCGCAAATATTTTTCTTTTTCTAAATTCTTCTCTCTATTTCTCTCTTTTCGAGCTCGAAAACTAACTTACGAGTCTTTAACGTTTTTAACATTTCTAAAGTCAGTTAATAAATGAGTGAGACAGATGGAGATTTTGACACGATAGAAAATTTTGACACGACGAGAATTGTTTTATAAAATTTACAATTAAATTCTGTATAAAAATTACAACGACTTTTTTCTTGATTCATGTAATGAAATCTTATAGAATAAACAGAAAAATAGTGTTAAAATTATTTATTGTAATTCGGGTAAAAATAAAAAAATTAAAAATTTTTTTCATTTATTGAATAATAATATTTAAAAAATTATGTCCATAGAAAAATCTAAAAATAGTCTTCCAAGATTATAGCGATGGTAAGTGTAATTTTTGTAGAAAAATTCTCTGGTGTGTGTTTACGCACATATTGTGTACTCAGCTTCGGTTCAGCTGGCACAGCTTGCGTTCTTTCAAACTCTTCCATGCGGGAGGCTCACTGTTTAAAATATATAGAAAGAAAGAAACTACTTATCTTAGCATGCCTTACTCGACCTTTTTTTATGATGTTCTATTTGAAGTATTGTAATTTTTAAACTTACATAACATTATTATTCAGTGTCTCGCTTATTGTTTTTAGCTATTTACTATTAGATAAAAGTCGAAACAATATGCTAAGACAAGTTTAAAATTTAAATTCTTACTTGGACAACAATATAATAAAAATTATGATGAAAATATTAATTAATTTGCATCAACATGAACATTTAAATTAGTTTCATATTAAAATTATATTAAAACTTTTCAGATTACGTTACTCACTAAAATATTTCTGATTGCTTATCCAACTTCAGACTTGTCGACATGATGAGTAAAAGTTCATAGTAGAACATATTTAAATGTATTTCATATCAGTCTTCATTCGTTCTCTCATACAAGATACTTTGTCATGGTAAAAAAATAATTCTTGAAATAACAGATACGTTTGTAGATAACAGAAATCGATAAATATTACTTTACGGATCAAATGAAAGTTTAGATAACTTTCCGGAAACGAGTGCCTCTTATGATTTTTGAGTTTAATTATTTTCCGTTTTTTTTACAGATATTTTTACCATGGAAAATTTATCATTTTTACTAGTTAAGATATTATTGTTTAAAAAAGAGAGATATTTTTCTTAATAGTTTACTTTTTAATGTACTAAAATGTCTGCAGTGAATAAAAATCAAACTAACAATTCTAAAATTATTTATAAGAACATTTTCATTTACATATTACCATATTACGTTACTCATAAGAACACGATCGTAGTAATGTTTAAGTTGAAAAAAAAATAATATTCATCTATATGCATATAATTATTAAAAATTCTGAAGTTATGTTAAGTTGTATAGCAATCGAAAGTTATCAAATAACTTTAAAAGTAGAGAAAAAGTCGCAAAACATTACGTACAATGATTTCTCTTGTATATCGAAATCGAAATTTCCAAATGCAAAAGTTTCGTGTTTACCAGCCGTTGCTTTCGCGTATATTTTTCTTTCTTCTTGTGTGCATTTATCGCGTGTCAAATGAACTACTTAAAAACTCGTCATACATACACATACACCTACGTGACTTTATCGCCGGCGTACACGAGGATTCCTTACGAGGCTTGCATGACCGAACAGATAATAACTCGGTTATTATGTATATTTTTTTTTTTATGTCTGACTGCAATTCGTGTCTTAATGCTTCTTTTTTTTTTATAAACGTACATGAACTGACCTTCGATTGATTTCTGCTCTCTTTTATGCTCTTCGATAAAGCAGATTATAGTTTTAAATTTTCTCTTTAATAAGGTATGCTTGCTTTTAAATCATAAATACCTACTTTAGAAACAAAACTTTTTATTATTAAATTTGTAAATTTAATATATTTTCTTTGACCGTTAAAGGATATAAAGTGTCAATTATTGCTAACTCATAGTCAACTATATTCAGTTCGGCAGAAATGTGGACTATCAAATGCTCGCGTATTTGTGTCTCGAGAGACGCAATCCATACGCGAGCATATAATAGTCCACTTCTCTCCCCAGGTGAATAATATACTATTCTAAGAGCTTTAGTAATATAATAATTAAAAATGTATCATTACTAAAAAAATTTGCAATTTCTCATTGATGAAAAGAAAAATTTTAAACGTTTTTAATCTGCGATAAAAAAAAACTCAATTGCACTTCATATTGATCTAAATTGTAATCATTTGTTATATGCACACAACAGATAAGCTCGTGTGACATTATCAGTTTTATTTAAGACTCTTTAAAAAAGAATTGTGTAAAATATGTTAAGAAAAGAACTTGAATAAATGACTTATTATTTTTAAACACACTTATTAAGGTCCATTATCTGACAGTATGTGTATAATTTTACAATTATTTATATTATTACATTAAAATATAAATTTGAATGAACGTTTCATCAAATCTATAATAAAATCTATTCAAAATTAAATACTAAGTACTTATTTTTTAAATTTATCATTAATTATTTACAGAATATATAGTATATTTTAATGTTTTTTCTTTGTATTTTATTTTTTTCCTTTTCGTTCACATATATACAAATTGAAAAAAAAGGGCAAAAAAAACTATAAAGAAGTTTTACCTGCACGGCAAAAATAATCGTTCCCTACGAAGCCAAAAAAGTGAAAACGGAACCTGCGGCGTCTATCTCCTCTCTCACGAAATTCGTAAGCTGAAAGGCAGGTATATAATCCCTTTTTTTTCCAATGCCTCGCTTAGGTTACGATTCCCTGGTAAAATATGTGTATTTAAAATGTACGCGCGCACACACTCGCATGCACACAGATGTGTTAGAAATACCTGCGAAGCTTGAAAGCCGTTTATTCTACCAAACTCTCCCCTCTCTTTCTCTTTGTTAGTATATACAGAGTTGATTTTCTTGTTCCCTTTAATGTTGAAGCAGCTCGGTAAACACGTATACTATCTTGAGTCACGGAGGAAATAATCGCTTCTGAGAGAAACAAGAGTTTCTTATTGCATGGGCTCTTTCTAAAGTTTTTAGCTAATTTTATTTTCTTTCATTTAATCAAAGCTATGTGAAATTTTTCACTCTTTTATCAAAATTTTATTTCATCATTTAATTATATAAATTATAAGTTTTATCAGGAATTCGAACATTGATTTCACTTTATTCGTCTTATCAAACAGCCAAAATGTCTGTAACGAATTTTATCTTTAAAAACTGCAATTTCAATGTCAATGCGACAATCAAATTTTACTAAACACAGTTAATTATTTCAGTGTAATTTATAGTGATCAATATTGTCATTGATTAAAGTAGATATTTTTTATTAAAAAGTAATTATAAACTATATGAAAAAACGCCCAATTTTTTTATTATTTTTTTTTAATTAGTAAAAGTTTTGAATATTCATCGTGGCAGTAAAGTTTTTTTCTTCACTCATTTCTAAAATTTACTCTTACTCGTTCACATCCTATATTCATTAATAAAAACAAAAAGAAAGTGGAAAGTGAGAGAGAAAAGAAATGAAGAGGAGTTTCAACATTCAATAATTATAAAGTTATTAATTGATGTAGTAAGTTATACGGTTGTAATTATTGGAATTCCACATTGAGAATTTTGAGTCGAACTCGCTGTTGTCTAATTAATTTTTTTGTGTTTCACGCAAATATTGATTGTTGATATGATTATTAAGAATTTTTGTACAAAAGGAAGAAATGTACTATTGTATTGTTTTTAGACGCTATAAAGTTATGAAAATAGCCTGCTACTTTAGCGTTTTATCACTGTTTAATACAGTTTTCAACGAATTTGGCACAGAAAATTTAATGAGTCTTGATCTTTAGAGTGCGATAGTAAAATATACACTCATAAAAATAAATATTTATCAATATAAATTCAATGCTGCTTTGGGAAAAATATACTGTTATATTTGTGAGATATTTAAAGTTATGAAATTGGTTCTAGTTTAAAAACATTAATTTCTCCTAAAGAGAACATAAATCTTGGAAAACTTGAGAAAAAGAGAGTGAATAAAGTATTTTATTTTAGTTTAATTTTGTTTTTTCTAAAATGGCTCGATTGCTACGATGTCGTAATAAGATACTAGCATAGCTTATGCTATATCTGTATAAAGGCCTACTTCCTCATCCGTGTAACTACTAGCCTCCAGAGTAATTAGTCCCCGACGTGCATAAAAACGGGCTCTCTCTTGCTATCACCACTACCAGACCACAACTGTCTTCTTCCTTTAATCTTCTATCTTTCTTTTTCTATATAGACCTATTTTCCTCTTAATCTATATAGAATGGATAAAAAAAATCCTGTTAAAATAATTTAACATGATTTCAACTGATATACTATTCTAATATAACAAAGAGGATTGCTGTAAATTTTTAGAATTATTTTCAACTAATTATATATTTTATTATCTTGTTTTTATTTGATTTAACCTTTAGAAGCAAAATGATAATCCACCTTATCACTTCAATTACTTTAAATTTTGATTATTCAATTTCTAGTTAATAGATTCGGCTCTAGTTTTTTTGCAATTTTCTATTACATTAATGATAAGGGAACATAAAATAGCTATTGAATCGACATTCCATAAATGTTTTTTATATAAACTGTATAAACAAACAACCATGAAAAAATGTCATTTTTTTCGAAATGATTAATTTTTGACAAAGCTAGTCATTTTAGACAATGACTGGAATGTCAGAATTCAAAATTACAAAATGATAGATCTGATGAACGAAATATCAAAAATTTAATAGAATAAACAAATTTTTATATTTTATTTTGAACTTTGAGAAACAAATATTTAAAAAAATTAATTAAATGCATCTTTCTTTCTTCTAATTTCTTCATATATTAAACTATCAATAGCAGTATGAATGAACCTATTGTCATTTAACTTTGTTTTATTTTTTTGTTTCAGGTAAGGAATAAAAACTGCTTGCTCTTCTGCTCAACCAATTTAAAAAAATGCAACAAAATTATTTAATTTCACAAAGCGAAGTTGTTTTCTACTTTAGTTTCTTTTCTTTTTGTTGCTGTCCTAAATTTTTCCAGATTGATGTGTATTTTCAGGTATTTTAACTTATCAATTCATGATAATAATTATCAAGGATTACGGTAACTCATATTTTCAAATAAATGTATATTGATATATTGGAAACTCACGCGCTTGCGATGACCTCTCGTGGCAAGACCGTGAAAGTAATCCAGACCAGAATATTTCGTTGAATAGTATAGTGATTGGTGTTTTATTATCGTTTTTCAATTTAAAAATAATTATAATGTAAGCAAGAGAGTTCCAAATTTGTGAAAAAAATTTCTAATAGAGATTATTGTGCAGTAAGGGGTACTGTAAGTAAAGCAGCCAAAATTTCAAATGTTAATGTTCATAGCTTCCCGAGACCAAATCTAGCTGCTTCGTACAAATTTATAATTTGGCTACTCCACAAAGATAGATTTGTATGAAGCATGGGCAAGTAAACGTCAGCAAGCAATAAGCTGTAAAGCTAACCTCACCTCGTTGAAGATCATGTTTAGACTAATTTCATTACATTCAAATTATGCTTATACTGTGGGTCGCTTTCACCATGTTAATATACTATAAGGCCACGCCCTCGTGTGAGTTCCCAATTAGGTCCTTGTATGAAAAATTTTTTTTGAATCCATTATATCCGTCATTTAGAGAAAGAAAAAATAAAGAACACGTATTTTTTTTTATATTATAAAAATGAAAACTCAAAGAGATAGAAGCAGTTAAAATTGTATTGTGGCGTCACATTATTATATGATCGTGACGTCACGCACATTAGCACTATATCTGTATATATCAAAATTATATTAACTTATACCGGCAATAACTTTTGCAATTCATAAAAAACAAAACAAAAAAACACAAAAAAAATTTGTATACGTTATCTTTCCAACTTCCAATAAAGTATATTCAAATAATATCGGACAAAATTTAAATTATTAATGAAATAATTGAAATTAATCAAATTTTAAAGCTTTGAAATTATCAAGCTCTAAATTCAAAATAATTCATCCAATATTACCCTTAACTCAAAGATTTGTAATCTACGAAGAGCCCTAGAGTTATTTCTAGTCGCTTCATGAAATCAGTCTTTCTAGTATCTATTTATATTTTTGTTAAAATAATTGAAAGAGCTTCATACTGAAATAAACACAATAAAGAGCGGCAATCATTAAAAATTGTAAAAATTGATTTTCATCTATTATTGACGACATAGTCGGATCTTAGTGCGCGGACGCATAACCTCACATACGCGAACAAATTTAACTATTCGACTACTCATCAATATTGTATTCTCTACAGACAATATATATATATATATATATATATATATATATATATATATATATACACGTACATATGGATTGAGTAATGGTATGTGTATTAGATTATACTTAGATACATACTTAGATTATACGTAGAACTTTAAATTCGTAGCCAATACTTACTCGTGCCAGGCGAAGAGGCCTTTGACCTCGTCCTTTACCAGCTATATAGATTCAATTTCTCTCTCTTTCTCTGACTAAGCTCTGTCCTTGCTGAGTTGAGTACATATACATATATACTAACTCTTGATTTTTTTACTCAAGTTTTTTTTTCTCCGTTCCTCTTTTATCCTCTGTTGTATTTTTCTTCTTTTCCCAAAATTATTACTGTATCTCTGGTTTTTTAGACATGGTTGGTGAATTAATCTTTATTTTATTTCAATTATTAATTTGTTAAGCTTTTTAATTATAATTATAATTCATTATTATTCTTGATATTAGTATTTGAATAACATAATCTTACATTTTATAAGAGTCGTGTCAAGCATTCTCTTCTCTAAAATCAATAGCAGTCTGTATCCGTCCGAAATGTGCCTGTAGGCAAAAAAAAAATCTCATTGAATAAAACCTTAAAGAAAACTTTGTTTAGGATGGTTCGGTGCATTGTAGTTCCGTTTAAACGTTCGAGTAAAATTTTTTATCAACTTAAACACCGAAAGCATACTTCTCGCAGCTCCCGTTCACTTTGTTGGATGTGAAAACTTAACTAGGAAATTGATAAGCGTGAGCATCTCTCGAGCAGGGCTAACCAAATAGTTATCCCTACAAGTACTGATAATTGCTGTGTTATAGCTTAAAATTTAAAATTTTTTTTAAATTCATTCTATTAAATTTTTATTAGAGTTTTTAAGTTTAATAAATTATAAGTAAGATTCCATAATACTTTTAACCAATTTTTTATTAATAATTAAAAAAAAAGAAATAAAAACTTAACTAAATATTAAAAATAAAAAACATTTGATTAATTAATCAATTTATTTATTGATTGCCTTAAAATATCAGGGCGTTTTTAAAATTCCATAAGACTTTAACGAAAATTGTCATTCAATGCATCTGCTGTTTGCTAGAGTCAGTAAAGTCCCCTAATTGTCGATCAGTACCGAAAGTTTATGTCTAACGAAAAATCAATAGGAAATTTAACTCAGCATGAAATATCGCGAAGGAAATTGGAAGCAATGGTTATGGCGATGCCCTCGAAGAGAACTAAAAAGAAGAGAGACGTATTGCTTATATACGTGTACATAATATCGTAGTAGACAATGAAGTTACGCTTACGCTTCTCCCTCAACGATAAAAGAAGGGGAAATCGTTACTTTTTTTTTAACAGCAGCACCGCGCCTTCAAAACTATGTACTTTCCCCCTTTTTATTCATCGTACGTTGTGTGCATATTGCAAGACACGTGTGTCTTATATATACAGCCGTGTTGGAAACATTTAACCTTACATTTTTTCATCTTACTATTTTTTTTCATTACATTCATAACATATTGTAGTCTTTTTTTCGATCTCGATTTTAGTTTTATTTTCATGTAAAAAATATCTCTTGTAATTTAAAAAAAAATATCATTCATCATCATATATCTACTCATGATCCAAACGGCTAATTTTTAAATTATTCATAGATTTAATGAATCAATTAATAAATCAATTTTTTAAACTGTAGTTAAAAATTTAAAAGGCTAAAAATTATTATGCATTTCTTTAATTTTAGATTTTTTTCCCAACTTAAATATTATTGCAATATTCAATGTAAATAAAGATTTTTTAAATAAAATATTTCTAAAGTTTATGAATATCAGACTGCTTTGTTGCAATTTGTTGCGAGAAAAATGTAAGAATGAAAGTTACGGGATGATAGGCGACTAGCAAATAAATGTAATTTATAAGTTTTACAATTGACTTTAATTTTAATTTGATACAATTTAGTACAATATAAAAAAAATAAAATTCTTAACTGATCGTTATTCTCCTGCTAAAAAGTTTTAATTAAAATAAAAATTCAAACTCGCATATAAGCAGCAGCGGCCAATCAATCTGCCTTTAAAATGATATCTCGTAGCAGTTGCAAGAAGCCCTTATCGCCAAAAAGTCAAAGCAATCGAAATCTTATCTTTTCTTATTTTTGATTCTTTATTTTTTCTCCGTTTTTCTCTTCGTTTTTAATCAAGCAATTTATCGTCTTGTTTATGTAGTCATTGGGTCGGCTTTAATATGATTTATGATACTGATATTCTCAGAGACTTTAAAGTCGAGTATGCTTCTTATAGTTTTTCGATCCTTTTTTTCTTTCAAGGTTAAATATTGATAAAAACATTATTTTTTTTATGTATTTTCAATGTATTTTTTGAGTCTTTTTGTTCGACTATTTTGAACCCTTTTATATCCATGTTAATTAAACAAATATTTTATTTTAGAATATCATTAAAATTTTTATTCTACAGTAATTTCGTACTATTGTTTGTCTACATATTAATAAGAATTCAATTAGAAAAATAATTTTTTTATTTTTACATGATTGGCGTATGATTTACGAAAGCTGCTTTTATAAAGAATAAATTTCTGTATAAGCGTTTAAATGAAATGTAAATTGCATTGGTTTGTTTGGAATATTTACTTTTTTGTGATTACGATAGTATGTTAAAAATTCTTATGTTGAACTGTAAATTTAAAGGAATGCGGTGACATTTAAGCCAATAAAAAGTTTAGATGCAGTTAAGTTTTAGTGACTAAAGAGTTTTACTAGATCTAGAAAAGAAAAGCAAAGCTACAGAATAAAGGATTTTATTTACAAAGTAAATCAGTTAATGTGGATTTAAAAGTATTTAAAATTAATTAATTTGTTTGGAATAAATTAGTAAAGAAGTAGCATTGTTAATTTGAAAAAAGAGATTGATTATGAAAGCATTTATATTTGTTGGACTGTGGAAATATAGAATAGGAATAAGGTGTTGATAAAAATAGCTTGAAAATGTCGAGGATTAAGAAAAGGTTAGAAAAATTCAGAGTAAACGAAAGTTTTTAATTTTTTTCTAAAAGGCTAAATGATATAATTGATCGAATAAATGCGCATGCGTGGATAAGCATGAAGAGTCGCTCGATATAATGTAAAATGGAAGCTAACATATTCGCACTAGAAGAGCGCAGTGGTGCAACGGATAGGGGTCTTGTTATTTATACTGGAGGGCAAGGGTTCGAATCCGGGCCAGGTACCTCTGACTTTTTATTCGAAAGAAAATTAGTATACACGACTATTAATCGGATCTCATTGGGTATCGGTTGATTGTTGTTCACAGAAGTGGTATCCATCGGTAGTCAATAATAGTCAATCCATCGGTATGGTGAGTCAGATGGTCTAGCCTGATGTGATGTGTTAAACAGGTACCGGGTTGGGTCCTTGCAGGTAAGAAGGAAAAAGGAACACCGAGGTATACGAAGGAATCGCTACATGTCGGTGTGACGCATACAAATAAGAAACTTTATTTATGAGCTTCACATCTACACGTACTTATTCCTCTATATACCTCGGTGTTCTTTTTTGTTTCTTACATGCAAGGGCCCTTAGACTGTCTCTGATATCATCATATTAAAAAAACACCGGAGTGGCAGTCATGGAGACTGGCCGACAGAAGGCACCCTTCCACTGTACAGTAGAGAGTGTGGCACTTGCGAAAATAGTAATTATTTTTTATTAGAATTACGAATTTTTCTAAACAGAGTGAGGCTTAAAAGAAAAGGAGCAAGAGAGTAAAGAATATAAGTATGCGTGTTGTGTCCAGTATGTACGCACACATTTATAAACGGAGTGGAAATATAAAAGAAATAAGAGAAAAAGAGAGCAAAGAATATACCGTAGTATATTCAACGCGTATCTATACGTTAGTGTATATAGACACTCATTTCTAAACAGAATGAGGCTTAGAAGAAAAGGAGGAATAGAGTGAGAAAGAGAGAGTAAAGAATATAAGTATGCGCCCTGTGATCAGACTGTCTGTAGTAAACTGGGAGTAGAATGGGGGGTCATTTTCCTTTCATAATTTCATGTCGGTTTTTGTAAGCAAGACCCTGCCGGCCCAACCTCACATAAAAAGCATAGCTTCAAACGTTAATTATATAGAGAACAATATCCTCTGTAAATCAGTTTAAAGAAGATAAAAAGTCATTGGTGAACAAATTTTAATCGATCAAAGATTATAAAATAAACAATTATCGAAGCACTTGATTATTACAAGATTTATTAAGAAACAATCCATCACATTATTGACTATCGAACATGCTATTAAACTTTTTATTCAAATTTTTTTCTAACAGTATTCTTTTTCTGATTGTAATATTTATTGCTCAATAAACTTTGAGCATTATTTAATCATCGACAAACATTTAGCTTGATGAAACATTATTTGCCTGATATAAGGAAAGAAAAATTAAATAAAATTCTCAGCATTGTATTTGCGGCTCTTGGATTTTCTTTTAACTTCAATTTATCTGAATTTAAAAATTTTTTAAAGCTTTAAATTTACAAGAAAATAAATGCTGATAAATTTTTTATTATTTTTCCATACTCTTAGTTTGTTTGATATTAGAAAAATTTTTCATTAATTTTCCAAAATGGCAAACGTTAAAAATCAATAGATTAGGAAAAAAGTAGGAAATACATGTAATTGTTGGTGCAATGGGGAGAGACACTGAGTACAAAAAGACTTGAAGGATAGACGGCAGTTGTTGAGAATGCGGGAAAATAAATATACATGCATATTTGCATGCGTGTCTGTGTGTGTGCGTTATATAAACTGGCAGCCGCTAGAGTCATTATACGACTCCTTTTCATTCACTTTCATGCGCATTTTTATATCCTGCCGTTTTCTTTTTCCCCTTTCCTGTCTCTCTCTCTCTCTCTCTCTCTCTCTCTCCGCTTCTTGCTCTCAAAGTTTTGCATTCATTTATTCTTGCCCATTTCGCTTCTTTCTTAAACGTTATGCGCAATTCTGGCAGCTATTAATGTGAATTAAAAACGGATACTTAACAAAGACGATACAACCTATATTATATGTAATATACTCAAATCTCTTCTTGCCAATAAGTACCAAAATTTTTATTCAATAGTTAAATATCATTTACTTCTGGGTCTAAACTATTAAACTTTTTATTTAAATTTCATTTTTTTCAAACAAATTAAATCTCCAATTACTAATACTAAACTTTTCATTATTTTCAAAATAAAAAAATTTAAACAATAATGAAAAAATATAATGTCTAAATTTAATAGGTTAAATGAATTTTTAAAGCTCAAGGAAACTTGGAATACTAACTAGTTTACTAAAGTGAGAAGAAGTTAGCTTGCAGATGTTTTTTCGAAACTCTTCGAAGCTCTTTTTTTTTCATATCGTTATGAATTATACATTTTAATGAGTTTTTCATTGGGAAAGAATAAAAACTTGTCAAGAATCGAATAAAGAAATAAAATGTTTGCTCCGTTATATTTTTAATATCATACGAAAGAATGTTGGAAATAAGTAAATTGCCAAAACATAATAAACAAGTATTACATATACATTAAGTGTTTCGAAGTGACCGATATTGTTTTGTAAATAAAATAATAAAACTTTAAGATAATCCAGGACGAAGAGAAAAACAAGAAGAAAATATATTCCCTCTAAGCATAAGCAACATCCTCTTCTGTAAATTATCTTGGTGGTATCTTTTCTTTCTCCGTTACTAAGGCAAAACTTCTTTTTCGATAGTCTTGCTGCTGCTGATGATGATGAGCACATTGAACGCGAGAGAGCAAGTTTAAGAGGGAGAAAGAGAGAGGGGGCACAAGTAGATAAATACAAGTCTCAGAATCAGACAGAACTAAAGTTTGTGCACAGCAGGAAAGTTAAACTGTTAGAGAGTGCTGCTGCTGATGCTGTTCATGATGAATCAAAGAACAAATGAGAAAATGGAAATTTGAGAATTTTTTATCAACATATGAATTAATTAAAGAAAAAGCCAGAGAATAATAGAGTTTATCTTGAGCTGTTGAGAGATACAAATAAAATGTTTTATATTTAAAAGAAGAATAGGAATTTTAAAAATGAAGTTGTGCAATAGACTGAATGGATTATGCATTAGGGACTTTAGACTTGCATTAATACATTTTTTACAATACTACATTATTTTTAAGTCTTTTCTATACAATAATGAGCTGTATAAAATAAGATATTAAAAGCAATAATTTATAGAAAATTAATTTTAACAAGGCAAAGCAAACTCAGGGATTTTCTGCAGATAATCTTTTTGAAAATTTGACAGAGAGAAAAGTGAAAAAAATAAAGCCATTTCTATATGAAGAACAGGTTATTCTCCTTTTTTTCTTAGCCAACATTTTAGTATATATATGTATATCGCACGTCTTCCTCATATAAGGCTATTAAATAGTACAGCTCACGTTCACGTAGCCATAAACATGTGTATAGAGGAGGAGAGTTTGCACGGACACAGACACATAGAGAGACGAGAGAAGTTGAGCTGAGCTAACGGAGCCGTGCGCAGCCATAGCCATAACCGAGTTTTCTCTCTCTCTCGCTCGGTCTCTGTCTTTCTTCGTCGAGTTGTTGTTCGTTTTGCTTGGTATATAATAGTGGGGATTATATATATGTTATGTGCGGCCGCCGCCGCCGCCGGCGCAGCAGGAGGAAATCGGTCCGGGGGCGCGTAAGGGGAAGACAGAGAAAGAGAAGCCAGCAGCAGCAGCAGCAGAAAGAAGCTTGGAGTGGGGATAGGCAATCCCAAAGTGTAGCTCGACTATACGCCAGTAGAGTAGCAACCTTCAACGAGGCGAGTTGCGTAGAAATAAATTAAACAAACTCGCGGGTTCTCTACCCATTATATATACATATATCTATACATACTTGTACATATAATACCCCCCCACACACATACACTCACACACACACAGGCACGCACGCACACTCACACAAATTCACTGTTATACGCTCGGTTTTTTTTCTCGCTTATGAGCGTATGCCGCGTTTATATTGAGAGAAAGAGGGATATACTGAAAGTGCCACGACGCGCAATAGCTGCTGCTTTTTTTACTGGCGTTCAAGATTTTTCAAGACAAGTTTTTCAATTGTTTTTGTTATTATCTTTTTTCCCCTTTTAATAATAGGTGATACGAAAGAAGTGTTGATTTTTTTCATCATTGGTGCTTCGATTTGTGTGAAAGGAGAAATATCGGAAAGAAAACTCAGTAGCAGCAGTTATATATATAGTGAAAATAGTTCTATTCTATTCTTGTGTCGTCTAATCCAAGCCGACTATTAGAAATACGTCATAAAAGTGATTATTATTATTATTGTTGTTGTTCCTTTTCTCGCAAATTGAGAACTAGTGTAAAGCAGTGCATTGGGTCTTGATTAGTGTTGGTGTAAGAAAATGAGGTTATTATAGCCATTACCTTTAGCCACATAAGCTAAACACAGCAGCGGCAGCACTTTTAATTGATCATTAAAAATTAAAGAAGAAAGAGGGATAAAAGTGTGCTTTATTTATTTGTTTTCCTCGTTCGCTGTGATTCGTTTTTTTTCATGCGGATAATCGTGCTGTAATCGTTAGAGATGCGTCTTTGGAGCAGAATTATTAGCCTCGGAAATCTGAGCTGTTCAAGTGCAAAAAGTAAAAAAGTACTTGCTGCTGGCGTTAAGTTGAATTTTGCTGTTAGTGGAGAGGAGGTGGTTAAGTCGAAATGCCGCCTGTATTAGGAGGTGCAGCAATGGCCGTACTTCCAGCTAGTCCGCAGCAAGCAGCTGCTCAAGGTGCTGGCACAAGTAGCACTAGTTCAACTGGTTCAGCATCGCTAAGCAACAGTATGGCTGCCGCTGCTGCTGCACAAACACAATTGTTATTGCAAGCTACTGCAGCTAATCAACAGCAGCAGCAGCAGCATCATCATCAGCAACCACAACTCCAGCAGCAACAGCAAAATCATAGCCAAGCAGCGCATTTGTTATATCAACCGTATAATTTAGTGCACGCTAGTAATGGTTTAACACTGGGTGTTCATCATGCAGGAGCAGCATCTCATCATCCTGCATTTCATCATGTGCCGCCTCAACATCACCCTCATCGTTACGTAGGATTAGGAGCACCTCTGCAAGCTTATGCTACTGCTGCTACTAGTGCGGCCGAGTCAACTAACGTTTCACCCGTTCCATTGTGAGTTTTTTTTTTTCAAATCTCCCTCATATATTAATACGTCTTGTGTGTTATTTTGGTGTAACTTATAATTATTTATCGATACAGAGATAAAAATGGAATTTTAAAGATTTTCATTAAAATTTAATGGCTCGCGAAATGGTGAATCATGGAAAATTAATGAATAACGTTTAATTGAAGAGCGAGTTAGAATGCATAAGATAAAATGGATATCTCAAGGTTTGTAGCAGAATCGAGTTATGTAAATACTGTCTGTTCGGAAAAAAAAAAAAAAAAAAAAACAGTTACACTAAAATAATACTGGTTTTATTCCTGTATCTGTTGGTGTGCGTGCGCGCCTCTGTAAAACAAAAAAACTATTTCAACTCAACGTTAGCCTTTCTTTTACTTAAAGAACAAACGTAAGAAAGTTCATTGGAATATGAATCATCTTAAACGTTAATATAGTTCTAGAAAAAAAAGCAAGTGCCATTTATTTTTCATTAAAATTTTTTTTTTTACTTTACAGCAAGTTTTTCTCCTTCTTATTATTGTAGGAAAATAAAAATTCATTTTTTTCCTTGTATAAAGTAATCAAGTGAAGTGTTTAGTAACTGACTTTTATCTCAGTCAACAATTTTTTTGAGATAACGATTACAGTGTATATTGGATAAAGTATAATTTAGTACTTTTTTTTAAGTGTGATAATTATTGTGGAAAGTTTTAGAAAAAAAATGAAAGTTAATATTAAGTGCTCATACAGAAGTTTAATAAATTTAGTAAAAAATGCTCGAAGTTTAGGTTAGGTTTCATTTTTTAGTTTTCAAATCACGCCTTTAATACGTAAGATTTTTCAGATTTTTTAATTTTCCGCCATTTTTTTAAACTCACAGAATGGTGGAAAACTTTAAAATCCAAGAAATTTTATAAATTCAAAACGTAATTTGTAAACTACAATATAGAAATTCAGCTTAACTTCCGAAGTCGCCTTAAGCTGTTAAATAATTTGAGGCTTCGAATTTAAAAAAAGTGAGGATTCATTAAAAATTAGTGCAATTCCGTTTGTTGAATAATCTTAAAGTTTTAATATTTTTCCCAGAATCATCAATCATAATCCGTAAATAAAATCTAAAATAAATGTTGAAAATGTTAGTTCAGTAAACTTGTAATGTAATTAGTTATATTGAATAAGGTGAGGTAAATAAAGAGAAGCGGAAAAAAATAGTTAAGCTTTAATTGTCGGTAAAAATGTTTATCGCAACAAGATGACATTAATTGAATTTCTCAAATCTTCTTACTCTTTTCTCGTTTCTCTTCGTCCAAACAAAATTAGTGCCATCGCTATTTTAAGAGTTGGCAGAGGCTTAAAGTTAACGAAATCTCTCGGGGAAGTTTGGTGCCTTCAGGCGCTTAAAAATTCACGCATAGCAAACAAAATTCTCACCAAGTCTGAATCTAATGTAACGTTTATCTTACTGTCGCACGCTAGCATAATTGCAATTCAAATTTTTATTTTTAATCTGGCCTTGCTGCACTTTAGTCAACTTTATTTTTTTCCGCTATTCTTTCGCTCGTTATGATCCTCGAATTTTCAAATTTCAACGATCAAATTGATCCATTATTGAAAAAAGCGAAATCTATAAATTTTAAAAATAAACAGCCGCCTCTTTTTCCCTCTCTTAATATTGTTTCTAGAAAATTTAATAATTTTCATCACTACGTTTCACATGCAATTGATCGCTCAGTCGTTATTCCGAGAACTTTATAACTGTATGTATGTAGTCCAAGTTTCTTTACGTAATAACCTTAGTCACTGTAATTTGTACTTTATTAAAAGTTCAAACTTTAATAAATTATAAAATTTTTCAAAAAATCTTAATTCTATCTCATTAAGTATTAAGCTTCAATTGAATTTTTAGCGAGCTTTTTTAGTCATTATGATTAAATTTTATTGAGTCAAAGGAGTTTTAATTAATTTTGTCAGATTCTCTTTAATTTTAAGAAACTTCAATGACTACATCAGCACATAAGGAGTAAAACAGTTTTAAAAGTTCAAACTTAACTTAACCAATGGAAATTCGCTAAAGTAGTTTAAATAAAATAATAAACTTTTCAATCGATTTAAAATGTTACTGGAAAACTTTTCAAATAATTCACTTTTATAGGAACTTTTGTAGAGTTTGCGCTTTACTTTTTATTAGCATCAACTCTTTTAGAAATAAAATTTGAATTTAACGCTCATCAATAAAACAACTTTAAACTTTTCATGTGGTTATAAACTTTTAAATATTTCTAAAGAGAAAGTTTAAAAAATCAATATTTACTTTGTTATTGTGCTTTTAAAATTAAATAAAATTTAAAATAAATGTATCAAGAGTGAATTTTGAAAAATCCGAAAAATTTTTAAACGAGATCGATCGAAGGAGAATAATAATAGTAGCTAATAATGCTTCGAGGCAAAAGAGCCAAGAATATTAAATCTCGTTTAAGCAATCTCGAGTAGGTCCGAAAAACCGGAACATATTTTGTACAGAGCCAAAGATAAAGACAGAAAATAACTGAAGAAACGTGTTTTCTATACGCACACGAAATGAAAGAGAAGCGCTCGAGTGAAAGCAACTCCCTGCCACGCACTAACTCCATATGGATTCGTTTTACAAATTTATGATAATCTTATACAAATGAAATAAAAACTTAATTTTTAAAAACAAATAATTCCGAAAAATTCGTTTATTTAAACAGACTAGAAATATTATGTACATATTTAATTGGTGTTATGACTGTAAATTTTTAAAATTTCTTACAGTTGCCTCTGAACTGATAAACTTATATAAAAAATTGGTATGAATTGGCCAAACAGCATTAAAGTATGCAAGCTCATATAATGTAACGGCAAGTTTAATTTAATCTAGCATTGAATTTAATTGAAAAATTTGATCTTTTTTCTATTACACAATGTATTTTAACTTAAAGCAATTTTAACAGCTCATATTAAATAAAATTTGGTACTTTAAAAAATTATGCTAACTTTTTTGATAAATACAATATGATTGTTTATAATTAAACCTAGTCTATAAGGAAAAACATTGTTCTGTAAATAGCCTTAGTTCATTATAATGATCTAAAGAAATGTATAGTTTAAGTATTTTCCTTGAAAAGACATCTATACTCTGCTCAAAGAAATAGGTCAAATATTTTTTACAAAACGAATTATTGTTTACTTACAGGCAGTTACATAATAACAGCAGTCACATTTCTGAACTGTAGTTTTTTAAAAGAAAAAAAATGCGAAGTCTTGAAAAATATGTACTTTAGTGCGATATAAAAAGTAAAACTCATGTGCACAATTTTTTGGCTTATGAAAAAAATCTCAGATAATAAAATCAGACGATTAAAACTTCAAAGATATGAACTTTTTGTCCTTGAAATCAATTCATTAATGGTTATTATTTAAATGTAACTTTCAAGAAATTTAAGCTTAATGTTGTATAACTTAACACGTGTAGCATAGGTGAACCGTGCTTATAATTGTACCTGAGATTAATTTCAAAAATTAAATCAATAATCATAATAATATTAGTAATAAAGTAAGCATAATTTTTTTAAGCATTGCAATTTTATAATACTATTTAAATTTTTTTATTTTTTGTAAAAATTTGAAGTAGATGTTAAAATAATTTATAATTTTGAACTTTCTAAGTTAAAATTGAACACGTGTTTGGAAAAATCGTCCTTCCAAACTTTCATTGTAAGAATAGCAAAAGACTCAGAGAATTGTAATTTTTTAAGAGGGTAAAAGCAGGTGATCCGGAAAGAATAAATCGAATCGAATTGTCGTAGACTCGCCGCTTATTCTAGTTCTCCCCCATTGTCAAATCAGCAAGTCACGCGTGCACTGCAAAATCCTTTTGCGATTTGGTGCTGTACGCCTGGGAAAAGTTGCTGCATAACAATGCAACTAATTCTCTCTTTCTCTTTCATCGTTATTTCTCTTCTTAAAGTAAAAAGTTTTTAAAAGTGCTTTAATCTTTCTTTAGCGTTATGAAAGGTTATAGTACATGATAAAAGTTTTGAACTTCTTTTAAATTTATTTATTGGAATCAAGTAATTTTTTTTCATACTTGGATATTATAAATGGTAAACGTGTTTATCATTTATAATCAATACAACGATTATTATTTTTAATACAATTGGTACAACGTAAAATTAAGTCATTTGTCAGTAATATATAACTTACATACAAATTTTAATATTATCCCTAGCGGAAAAAAATAAGTCGATATCTGAATAAAACTGAAGAATACAGTTATTAAGTGCAGAAAAGTGATTGAATTGAGACTTAAGACAACACTTGATATTTCCGGATGAACTAGATCAAAACATGTTTTTCGCATTCTAACCTCAAAATGGCAACTTAATTTCCTTTTTTCGGCTCTCGTGTGAAAAATAACAATATTTACCCATGGTGTAAAAGCTGTTTTACTCAGCTCGTCTTCGGCTCGGCCTGTAAATCTCTTGTTTCGTAAATCCAGCCTTTTCATCCCAGGTAAATAATGTTCTATTCTATAGGTGATTTTTGGCTGATCGGTTCCTAAGGTCTGTTTGACCCTTACAACCCTTTGAAAAGAAGCATCGGCAGTTTTAAAGAGGTAGTTTTTTTTAATCCACCCGAAAATATCGAGTATATCAAATTCTCTTGTCTTCTCTTGTCTTCTGTTTTATACTGTTTCATTCGGATATTTTCAAATTTCTTCAATTGCCTTGACTTATTTTTTTCCGCTAAAATAATTTTAAATTTCATAAAATTTTTAGTATTTTACAATGTTTTTACATAATAGATTAGGAAAACTGAAAATAAACATTTTTTATTGTATCTCAAATAAAAATCAACTAAATAATTCTCGAAAGAAAAAATAAAAAGAGATGAAATATCAGCTAGTCATATTCGTAAGATACTAGAGAGCAGAAAATTATAATGGAAATCTCTCGCAAATAGAGTATACATATACGACGAGTCATTAAACGAAGATAATTCGTCAAAGTAAGTTTCGCCTTAGCACAAAAAGAAAAAAAAATAAATGAAAAACAAGACTTGTAAATGGCTTCGTTCGTCTGCGCGTATAGCCGACCGGCTTTGCGGTCGTTGTCTTCTTTTTTTCTTTCTTTCCTTCGTTCTTTTCTATTTTTTGTGTTCACAATCTTTATTCCTTAGTGCGAAATAATTTTTTTTTTTTCGTATCTCGTTTTTCGTTTCCCGTTTAAATTTTTAACGTGTTTACAATTTTTTTTGTAATAGTTCATTATTTTTCGAGATTTCAGGTTACTTATGAGTTATTTTTTCAAACTACTGAAAGTATAGTCACTTAAATATTTTAATAATTCTTTTTTTACTTCATTGAAAAACTATGTTTAGTTTATTTGTACTTATTAAAATGAACGTCCTGTGCAGTTTTAAAAATATTAATTTTCTAAAGACTTGAATGATTCTAAAAAACAATGAAAATAACAAATCGACATATTTCAGTGTATCAGCTGACTCAGTTTTCGTGGAATTTGAATTAGCTGTTAGACATTGGAGAGGCTAAATTTGGAGAAAAGCTAAATTTTAGAGTCTAATGCTCAATTTTTCCCTAATTACAGGCGATTAAAGAAAGTCACCGAAACAGTTAGTAAATTTAGAAAACTTGTAATTCTTCAGCACTAATATCTAGAAGCTTAAAACTTTTTAAATGGAAGCTAAGCTCAAATTCTTCTGAAATAACACTTGCAGTATAGCCTAATAAAACAGATTAGACCTGAATTTTCCTAAAACATTACTTAATAATTACTGAAATTTGCTCGAATCTTTAAATGTATTTTTTGAATGAAAAAATTTCTTTTGTTTTAAATGTGTATTCTCATAAAAGCCAGGCAGCTTTTGTACTTTAATCGTTTTCTCGTCTTTCGTTGTAGTTGATGTCGTCAATGGGTAAGCTAAATTCTTATCTTGTACAAACTAAAATTTCTATTTTTCTCTAGTCAAATTTACTGTATTGTAGATTGCGCTGCAATATGGAATATAATTTTTATAAATTTTCCACGGGCTAATTTGAAGGTTATGATATTATTCATTTTTATTATCAAACTTAAAAGTTGGAGTGTGCTGAAAATTTGAAAATATTGTATAACGTACACACTCTGAAATTGTTTTTGACTGACCGTACCTAATACATAAAATATCATAGAAAAGAAAAAGCTTAGCGAGAAATCAAGATATTTCAAGTGTAGAATAGCAACGCGGAAAGACTCGGTACTCGACCATTTATCCGATAAATCAGTGCTTGCCTAGACGATGTATATAGAAAAAAAAGTAAAAAAATAAAAAAAAGGAATCGTTTCGCTCTCGAAAGCCGGTCTGCGATGTAGGTCAATGCGGAGGGAGCACAAGAGAGAGAAAGGAGAGCTAGTTAGATAGTCTGAGAGTGCTCGTCACTCAAGCCTTTACTATACGCGTGTCACGCTTTACTTATATATATATACATAAAATTATGGACATTAATATGTTAGAAAAATAATGGGCCAGAAAAAAATAAAATACTTAGCATACACAAGTGGATAATATTATACTCTTATTGTTTTTAACTTTTTTTTATCTTAATTAGTCTTTTCATAGATTAACGATCAATTTAGGAAAATAAATTTAAATCTATTTTCTATCATTATATTAATATTCACAAAGCATAATATATTGAGAAAGAGTTGCACATATATAGCGCGTGATAGCTTTAGGCGTATTTTCAAAAAGCCTTTCAAGGCCAAGTTCTTTTGATCTTTCTCTCTTTTTTCATTCTGTTTCTTTGACAATCGACTCGAGCGCCAAGTAAGAATTTATTTTTCCCCTCTTTCGCCGCTTGGATTTTCTGTATTTTCTTTATAAGCAATATTTTCATTGCTAACTTATCATTCCGACCATTAACCTTGTTATTTTAAAACAAAGAGAAAGAATTTTTTTAAAATTATTGCTTTAAGAGTCAAACTCGAAAACTTTGAATATTAATCAGCGTTTTTAGTTTTAATTATTTATTAGCTAATTTTACTTTAAACATTATTTTGAAATAATATTTTTCCTATTAGATTACTTCAGACTTTTTTTATTTCTTCTTAATCTTATTTTTCTGTTCACTCTTGCTCATTTAACCTTCTATTATACAGCAATTTTACTATTTTCGCGGATTTACTTTTGTGATGATGCAACGAAAAACGTTAAGGTAGTTTCCTCTAGAGATCAGAGTTGATTCAAAATATTATTGAAATTGTAGGTATAGTTCAATAAAGGCAACGTAAATATCATATTAAAATTTCAGAACATTTCACCGCTTCGTTTTTGAATAATTATTGTTTAAAGTTTTGCAAATTATATTGGGAGTATACCTCTATATATATTCAAATTTTCACATTTCGTAGTTGTTTACAGCAATATCTTATAAACGACATTCAAGTTATAATTGAAACTTTGAACACATATGAAGGAATTAATAACAAACATTTTTCAACAAGATAGGCGTAAATTCACCGTTTCATTAAGGAGATAAAGTGTTTTGTTTATATTTACTTTATTTGCATATAAATTTATTCAAACAAAAATATAATTATTCTTAATTGAAAAATATATTCCTTTTTCTATTTGTTAATTAGGTTTTCTGTCAATTTTTTTAGATAGAAATTCTATTAATTTTTGTTCTTTATCTGCCTCATATACTAAACTTAACATTTAATGAAATATTTCTCAGAAAAAAGTTGAAAAAACCTTTCTTTGACCGTGTGCAAATATTGAAATCGAAAAGAGACAAAGAAAAAATTTTTAAAATACCAAAATACCTGATAAATATACGTAAGGAGAAAATTTTTTTTTTAAAGACTTGACATAATTTACCTGTGTTAAATCTATGAGCTATCCGCTGAGAAAGTAGAAAAACGATAGCTAGCTCAAATTTATTTTATTGATTTACCAATATGTAGATACAAATCTATAAAGTCATTATAATTATTAAGCTATTAATAATTTACCAATATGTAGATACAAATCTATAAAGTCATTATAATTATTAAGCTATTAATATTATTAATATTATGCGTTAAAAACGTCTTAAAAAAAAAAGATAATCAAAAGAATTTTTGTCTCTACAGTTTTGATGCAATATAAGATGCGTCGTAATTTCTTTAAATCTCACGGAAATTTGCACCCTTGGCTCATATCCAACCAAGAACAATCTTGTCTGCTATATATTGTCGTCACTCGTCCGCAGAAAAATACTTTTCTCTAAACTTCTCTCTTTTTTTTCTTATTCAATATTAAAAGTTGTTTATCTTTACTTCTTTTCTTTTCTTTGAGTAGGAAGAAAATTTTCAAAAATTAAGAGAGTTTTGCCGGTTTTTAATTACTGTTCAGAAATTTATGAAATTTTGCAAACGTGTATATTTTGGCCTCAAATTGACTCATATGAATTTTTGGAAACCTATACCAAACCAGTTGAGAGTTATTAATCATTTTCTGTTTACGAGATTAACATGTAGTCTTATGGGAAACCACGTTTTCAACAGCTTTAATCATTGAATTCTTGAAAACGGCTGTTCAGATTTTTATGAAATTATGAGAAATGAATATTTGATATCTCCTAAGTATGATAGTTGCATTGGATTATTGATTCGCCAATTTTTATAATTAATATAAATCAATGTATATAAGAATGATTTGGCAACATCGCAAAAAAATCTTACTTTCACATAGGTTTATAAACAAACATTTCATATGAATCAAGCAGAAGCAGATTACATACGTACGGTCGAGCAATCGTCGACGTTGCCAAGTCCTTTGACTTGGGAAAGTACCACGGGAGTAAAAATCAGTTAAACACGTACTTGACTCAAGACGTACCGATAGAACTCCCTTAGAAGAAAGTTCAAAATTTAGTAGCAAAAGAACTTTTAAAGATGAAGAATAAAGTTTATAAAATTCGTTAACTTTTATTTCATTGAAAAAGAAATTTCGACAAACTGAGCATAGATTGAAAAATGCTTTTTTAATATTTTTATACAATGCAGTCTTTATCAATTTGTTGAAAAACAGGCAATTTAATGTATTAAGAATGAAACTCGTTTCTTATCGATTCTCAGCTGGTTTTTTTTACTTGAATATAGAGTATAAGGGAGAGAAATATTAGTAGGGTGAAAGGGAGATAGGGAGCGAGACAGAAAGAAAGAGAGAGAGGGGAAACAAATGACTATATGAAGTTTCAAAAGTTTTTTTTCCCTTGCAAACAAAAAGCTTCCTCATTCATCAACGTTACATCTGAGAGCTTTGACCTTTTCTTTTTTTCTTCCTGTAATCTTCTTTCGCCCATTCTATCAAGCACACCCTTCTTTTTTATAATAATTCTTCAAATACTCATAAATAGAATTTAGTGAAACCTTTTTATCGGTTATCCATGGTTTTCGAAGGGAAAATTTTATTTTATTTCTTCTTGTATAACTGAAAATCATTGATTTTTTTATAATAGACAAATTAAATTTGCAAAATGTTAACCATATACTTTATTTATCATTTTAAAAGCTATAAATAATAAAGAATAAAGATTGAAAAGATAAATTAATAATAATTATGTCAGTTAGAGAATTTTAAATTTTTAATGCACTTTTAATCTTCATTTTTAGAAATAATTTCATTTCATTTAGTTTCATTATGATTTCTAATATATAATGCTAACATTTATTTTTCATAAAATTATTGTTATTATAGCATTTACCTTTAAATATTTTGAGCATTAAAGTCTATAAGAAGGCTGACTTTTTTATTTTTCTGTGCAAGAAATTACTTGTCGGCAAATTAAGAAAATCCATGATTTAACCTAGTTAGTATACACATAACTTTTTCTCATGAATTTTACGATCCTTAAAAATATAAGCACAAAAAAGTCGATTATTTTTTACTCATTTAAAAGAAAGTAGATGAATGCGAAAATTTTTTCTTCTCCCCTCTTATGTTATTTTGCTTATTCGTATATCGTCTGTGTTTTTTTTGTTAAGGTCAATGTATGTTGGGGGGTCGCTGACATATTCTATTGATCGATCTAAGGACCTCTCCCTTCTGTTTTTTTTTTATATATTTACTTTTTCCCTTTAATCAAGTTTAGCGTATAGCAGCCTATCATATAATTTCTTTCCCTAGTGTATTTTAAGCTTTTCTTTTTTTTATAAGGAAAAATGAAATTTTCTTGTAAAATTCCATTGACAATTATATTAAAATTAGTATAATAAAAATTGCATGATAATTTCGTTTTTATTCTATCGTTCTAAATGTAATAAAATCACAATTCGAATGAAAATTACAATATTCAAACTCAAATTATTTTTCAACGATCTCAACAATATTTTAAAATATACTAAATAAATAAAATAAAATTTCATCGAATGATGTATTAAATATAAGTAAGATCACTTATAAAACATTATGTAAAATAAAGTTGAGTAAAACAAGTTGAGAAATATGAAATTTTAAATGAATTTTATAGTTTTTAAGCAGCAATTTACTAAAAACAGAAATAATCTGTTTTAAGTAAAAAATACATAACATGCCGTCGAGGCGCGACCGCGCCTCTTGATCAGCGTTGAAGAGAGGAAATTAATAATTAATAAAATCTATAAAAAATGTGTGTAATTAAGTGTTGTTTACTTATTTACAATGTTAAAGTTTGTATTTTAAATTTTGTTAAGACTTTTAATCGTATAAACCATTGGCAACGATAGCGTGTGAAATGTGATAAACACAAGAACGATAAGATATGAACTTAAAGTAGCGCGCAAAAGTTAAACGTTTCTAAGAAATTTATAGTCTATTAGCAGATAAATATTGACCCAAGACAGTAAGTCAGCAATTAGCATAACTTGGATTAAACTTTGAATTATTCGTAATTCTTATTCATTAAGCATTAGAATTTCTTGTTCAAATGGCAATGTTTTTAACAATAATTTTGACTTAAAAAATCAAAAAAACTTCTATAATACGAAATTTATAGTTGGTACCGTAAAAGGAGGTAAAGCGGTCAGGTGTGGGGTAAAGCAGGCACTTTTGAATATATGATTTTCTAATTTTTTATGTTCTTTTATGTATGTATACCAATAATTATTTGAACATCTGTAAATAATTTACAAAAAATTATTGTTACACATAAACAAAAGTACATAAAAAATTAGGAAATCATATATGAAAAAATGCTCGCCTTACCCCGTTTTATGGTAACTTCTACTCCTTCAACGTACTTTCTCTCTCTAGAAATATGGATTGTTTTTTTTTTTAACATTAAACAAATAAATATTTTAATTTTTAAATATATTATTTGAATAATTAAAAAAATTAAGTATTTGAAGAAAAATTAAAGTTGTCTTTGCCTATATTCGGATAAATCCATTAACAATTAATTTAAAAGTTGTATCTGAAAAATTTTAAAATTAAAAAAAATTCCTTTTTACATCAATAAACAACCTATTAAGTTCGCATAATATAATCTTTGTATTGCCGCACGCTAGTGAGAGCGAGAAATATTAAATGACTCAGCGATTGCTTGATTGGCTAATAATGTTTTTGCGGTATTGAGACACACACACATATATATATATATAAGTATTTATAACCTATTTTCAAATGGAAAAGAACACTTTGCGGAATTCGTCTTTCTTCATTTTATTCTATTCTTGCAGTTATTAATTTCTTATCTTATCTTCTTGGCCTTTTTCCCTGATCTTATCTGATTATAGTAAATAATAAAATTTCACATTTTCTTGATCCAGCAAGATTTTTTTAAATTGAAACATTCAGAAACGATGAAAATTTTTAAAATTATTTACTGAATTTTTGTCGATTGTTAAAAATTTTTTCTAAATAATTATGTAATTTAATTTTTAATGTGCATAAAATATTTATGTCTCATTTTAAGTTTGATTCTTTTTATTTACAATTTTACTCTATAATGTAATAAATTATTAAAATAATATTTACATATAGAACAAATCAATTTTATCTAGAACACTATTGTTATTATTATTCTTTAGTATTAGAAAGAAAAAAAGAAAAGGTTGTTGGCGCCTATAAATATTTCCTAGCAAACGAATATTATCATAGAGTAATAAGTAATGCATATTTACGTGATATAGTATTAATTTTAAAATTTGATTATATGAAAAATTCAATGCGTGCTCAGAAAAATATTTACGCTTATATTATGTATATCAACAAGATTTCAATAGTATTTTCGTATTTAATTTTATTTTAAAATAAATATTTGACGCACATCGATTAAACATTTATAGCGCCTTTTTAACCAGATCAGCTTTCAAAAAACTTGGCCAAGGTCATTTTTCCATATATTTTGAGTTATCCTTTTTAATACTGTATAATAAATTAGCTAAGAATAAAAAAAAAGTAAACGACTTTTTTCATTAATTTTTTCAATAAATATTATAAATTTCAAACTTATGTTGAAATAATTCTAACAGATGTTAATAAAAAAAATTATTTTGCGTATAATTATATAAATAGATAACAAAGAAAACATAAATTATAAGAAAGTTAAATTAAAATAAATAATAGGTTAAAATAGCAAATAGTTTACATTCTTCTACTAAAAAATTTAAACTGAAATAAATTATTGGTAATATAAAAGCCAAATGAATTATAAAAACATAAAAGAGAATGCTTATGTACATATATATTTTTAACTATGTCGTGCGGAAAAAAGTTTTTTCCTGAAACTCTTGGGGGCGTGACTGAATTGACAACGAAGACGACAACGACGACTTATACATTCGCTTGATAAACTCTGCATTAAAACAAGAAGAAAAAAAGAGGCAAAGAAAGAATAAAAACAGACTTTAAGCATTATTAGTGATGAATAATCATGATGAACCGAAGAAAGAGAAAGAAAGGCTGAAGTGGAAAGAGAGAGATAGATGGATATATATTTGTTTCCGTATATATATTATTATAAATAAAATCTCTTTATTTAAAGGGACCACTTAATTTTTTAAATTCTTCAAATAAGTTTAATTCAATTAATTAACTTTTAATATTTATAAAACGTATTAATAAAAGCAAAAATTTAGTATACTATTGAGTTCTTATTTAGTGTATACACTTTAAAGTTGTTGGATGAAAAAAAAATGAAGTTTATGTATGAAAAGGTTAATTACACCGATATATTTAATTAGTATTAACTAGATATGTGTCATAATATTTTAATCTTTTTTCCAATATAATCCTTTTACGGAAATATTATTTGTATGTTGGAAAAAGAATTTGTTTAATTTGCATTGCTGGATTATCTTATGCTGGAACGGGAAGGTTATGCGTTGAATATAATAAGCGTGAATCACTGATGCACAAGACGATAACGAACAACGACGACGCTTTCGTCATGCAATGCTCAGGAAATTAGCGCTTGTCTGTGTGGTGCTTTCGTATGCGTTTATATTACACGTATTTCTTGCTGCATGTAGACTACAACGACGAAGTTTTGATGAGTATGATTTCTAAAATTACGTAACACAAATTTATCGTGAAAACTAAGTTATCGTACAAAGAAAAAAGTCAGTTTTAGCTTTTTAACGTGCATTTTTTTCTTTTCACTTGTATCTTCATAATTTGTGTATTTTCCGAAACTATTACCACGATTCTCATACTTTCCCCTTACGTTTCTCATGAGCAAACATTTTTAAACTTCTTATCACAATAATTATACGGTCAAGTATAGTTGTTATCATTTTTTTTCACGTAATATTTATTGCCTAAATTTAAATTACGTATTAGGTTAAATTTAATGTGATATGAGTAATAATAGAAATAACCAAAATTTGAAAAAAAATATACATGCGGTCGCGAATCAGTGTATATAACACTTTCAAATATATATATACGCACTTTAAAAAACACAAATAATATATCTCGTTGGGTGAGAAGAAAAAGGTCATAACTCAGACAAGCGCTGAAAAAAGTACCAACTCAATTTTGACCATTATAAAGTACTAACTCTACTTTGCACGCTAAAAGGTTCCATCTCGTTATGGCCACAAAAAGGTTACATTATCAGCGATTGTCTGAGTTGTAACCTTTTCTCACCCGACGATCTAAAGATTTATGAAAAAATTCGAATTATAATTCTAAAAATTTAAACACTGACAATACGTCACAAAATACTCGTAAAACGAAGAATTGTGTGTTAAAACTAACGCGCACTTACGACACAATATCAAGTATTAAAACAGAAAAAAAACTTAAAGAAAAAATTAAAGATAAATATATGAAGATATTTAAAAATGTATATTAAAATATGAATACATTGCGTGTAATTATACATACACGCGCCGCTTAGAACAACCATCTTTTGCTAGCTTTAGTCTCAACGACTGTCAAAAATTTTCTGCAAATTTTCTGCACTGTGACACTAGTGCTATTATCGATGCGACAGATGTCGTCCTACACAGCCGAAATTCTTTCGTTAACCTCAGGGCTAAACAATTATTATAATTGTTCAAGACAGGCTTAGCGATCCCGAGGTACCCTAGCTTTTAGCTTTTAATATTGTTCCATCGTCATCACTTAGTATACTGTTATACTTATAGGGAACGTTCACAAACCACGTCGCCTGATTTTCAGTGCCATTTGACCCCCTGTCTCCCCCTGGAATCTACTGTAGCATTCCTCCCCCTTTTATAGCACGTGGTTTATTTAAAAATTTTTCTTGTTTTTAAACTTACTAAAAATTCTATTGGGGACAAAATTTATTGTACATGTAATAACAGACATTTATATCTGAAAATTACTGTACATACATTATTGACATAATGCATAAAATATATAATTTTTTAATGATCTTCCATACATTAACGATTTCCAAACCCATCTACGATTGAAAATAGTGAAACTAGCCAGTCGCGTAAGTCATTAATTCGGCTGTCCAAAGCATAAATATTGTTAATTACGTTCAAACAAAATTTGAGAAAATATAAAACTACTTTTTTCTAAATTTAATACAAAAAAAAATTTTTTGTTTATTGTAAAACGGTCTATAAAGGTAATGAAGGATGCTGAATATTCATTCAAGTTCATTCTGTAAAATTCTTGTAAAAATTTAAATTAAATCCTTTTGATTTAAAAAAAAGTGTTCAAAAATTTCAACTCGTTTAAAAGTTATAGAAAAATGAAAAACATGAAAAAAATCAGCACAATGATTCAATGAAAATTAAAGTTTAATTTCATGCTAATTTTTATAACTTTTATAACATTTTTTATTTACCTATAACTTTTGAACGGGTCGAGCTTTTTAAACACGTTTTTTTTTTAATCAAAAGGATTTAATCTGAACTTTTACTATAGAATGTTGTAGAATGAACTTAGAAGTTCTCATTGGAGAATATTTTATAATGTACTTTTATTTTTTCGCGTACTTTCCGCCAAGCAGGATAAAAAAATCGTATAATGCACTCGAAAGACAAGTGTACTCCGAGGGCCCGAATGCATATTCGCTTTGCTCGGGCGACAGCACACATCGGGCGCCAACACTCTACTTGTTTCCCTTGGTGCATAATATTCTATACTCCTTGGTTACATAATATCCCGAGTAACCTTTTCACTTCGGCGTGCAGAGGGCCCGAAGTCGGTGCCGAATCACCCTCAGTGGCACCGAAACTCTTGCCGAATTGTCGCCACAGTGGCACCACATCGGCGTGAGGCGTGGCGGCGAAACAGGGCCCTGAGAGGGCAGCCGAATCTAGCTTATAAAATCATAGAATTTAACGTAATTTATGTACAATTATTTATTTAAAAAAACAGCTGATTTCCAATGGTAACCGATCGATTGATTGTTCAAGCAACTGTCTACTTTTTAAAATAGTTTTCATTAGTAAAAAATTTTAAGTAACTTGAGTTATTCGAGTTATTCGAGTAACTCGAGTTATTCAAGTAATTCGAATTATTCGAGTAACACTAGTTATTCGAGTTCATATTTTTGTTGAGTACCTAACTCGAACTTGAAGAAAAAATTACTCGCGAGTACTCAACAATCGAGTACTCACACTTGAAGGCGTATTCGAGTTTTCGTTCCAAGTACTCGAAAAAAAATATGAATTACTCGAATTACTCGAGTACTCGAAAAAAATATGAATTTCTCAATTCACTTGAGTACTCGAAAAAATATGAATTAATCGAATAAATCGAGTATTCAAAAAAATATAAATTACTTGAGTATTCGAAAAAATATAAATTACTCCAGTACTCGAGAAAATATAAATTACTCGACAAAATATGAAGAACTTGAGTTACTCGAATAACTAGTTAATTTATCAATTATATTATCTGTGGTAATTAGTTCTCATTTCCACGAGAATAATCAGTTTTTTATTATGTTTTTATCAATTGGTTTTAGGTTGTATTTGTCCGTGTATGCGGGCGGAATTTCGGAATCAATTTTTAACGAGTTCAGGTCGAGTCCAAAGAAAATCATTTTTATTAATTCAATCACTCATTTTTAATTTTCAATTAAAAAAAAGTTTTATCATAGCATGAAAATACAATAAAGAATATTTCGAGGTTATGTAAGATACACATCGATATTATGACAAAATCTATACGATTTTCGGCTAGCCATCATAGAACCACGCTCGCCACCACGCCTCACCCATTTGGTGGCCCGACTTCGGCAGCCGAAGGTGGCCCAACTGAGAGAAGTTGGTTGCCGTAATAAAAAGGTTACTCGGGATACTATGAAAAAAAATTAATCTCTTTGCATAATTAAAAATAGCTTAAATCCGGTATAAATATATATTTAATTAAATACAATGTATGCTAATAGATATATTAAAAGCATAAGATTTATTTTCATGAACTTGACACGTTTGTCATTTTGAGAATTAAACACTTGGAGAAATAAAATATTGACCTTGGTTTCCCTGGCAGCCGTGTCGATTTGATAAATCATACTTTAAAGTAAGAGCACACCCATACGTACATAAAGACGAAAGAGTCTTTAGCGCTCAAGCATAAATAATAAACGCAAGCATGTAAACAGTCTACTAAGTTGAAGTACGCGCGCGGCTAAACTTTCGTTGAATCATCGTCGTTCCTCTTGCTAAACAATACAACACAGTTATGTGTGTGCGCGCGCGACGTCTCTTTTTCTCTCTCTCTCTCTCTCTCTTTCTCTCTCGCTATGCACTCAGGCGCGTTTCTATTTGTATCACTTCGGTTACGTATGTGTGTGTACTAACGTTTATCATGCCAATCTCCATTTTACGTGTAGCTCTTGTGTAATTCTCGTTTGCGTTTCTACTTCGCGTGCTTTTTAACAAACTCGATCGCAGCGATGTTCTCTTCCTTTTTCTTTTTTTTTTTCTCTTTTATTGTGTAGGAGATATTTTGCTTTGGTTTTTTTTTATAACTTTTTCTCACGTTATTGCGTATTTCTTCGCTTTCTTTCTATAGGCTGTTGAAAAAAATTCGTTCACTTTATTTCTCCGGTAATTAACCTTGAGTTAAAAACGAGCATAAGAAAAAAATAACACAAAATGCTTGTTTTGTATGTTAACATAGTTTTTTTTATGCGGTTTATTTCGTACAGAGCTTGAGATTATAAAATTAATAAACGTTAATTTGCTTACCTTAACCTCAAATAATACAGTTAAAATATTTTATATTTAATCTTGAATATTTTATAAATATATTAATATTTTAGATTGTATTTAATAAAGGTTTCGAATACAATTAAGACATTAATTAAAACTTCCAACAGAAATTTCCTGTTTGCATTAAAAAAAGCTTAATAAGATCAGCAGTACTGAATGATTTATTTAAAATATTCATAAGCACTTAACGAAATTGATAATTATCAAACTTAAAAATTTATAAAGCATTTCTCTGTATAATATGGAAAATTTCAGAGTGGTCAACAAACGTTTTTAAGTTGATAATTAAAAATTTCTTCCTAATCTCTCAAGTTTATTCTTTTGAAAAATTAACTATTAAAAAAAGTAATATAATGAAAGATATTAACATTACGTATTTTATGACAATTTAGATAAGTGTAAAAAATGACGATATAATAATGTAAGATAAAATGACGTTTCAAGCCGTACTATGTAAAAAATGAATCAGAGTGCAACATGAGAGATAGAGAAACAGAGAAAAAGTAAAAAAATAAACTGAGCCTGTATATGTATGCGTGCACGTAAGAATACGTATAAAAGCTGGGAAAGTTCTTTTGTATTATTGAGAGGTTTGTTTACCATACATGTACAAGTATGTGTAGGTGGAGCCTGTAAGTCGAAAAAGAAATCGCATGATATAAACTCAAAGAGAACATGTTCAATGCAAATGTATACGAGGGCGTTGCCTTTTATCTATCGCTCTAATAAACGTTTATTAACGTCTGCTGTTTTTTTAAACATTTTTTTTAAGCTTCTTTTAATTTAGAAAATTCGAATTTATTTCCATAAGACATTATGTAATTGTTTAGTCTACGTTTTCAGATCAATTAATTAATGATCATTATTCAAGTATTTTAAGTTTATACGAACATTATAATTCATATTATAACTCATTAAACTTCGATTATTAAATCTTGAATTCTCGAGCTCTGCTTGTTCAAACATTAAATCTTTTAATTCCGAACCTTTACGCAAGAACCATTCATCCTTCAGCCATTGTATGCTTATTTATTTTATTCCAAATTTCTTCATTTTCAGTTCTCAGATTTAAAGGTTGAAGCTTTAACTGAATAAATGCTAAACTTTTAAATTTATTAAAACTTAACTTTATTAAACATTTAATCCTCAAATTATAACATTTTTAAGAGACTTTGAAGATAAAGAATTCATAATTGATTTTTAATGAAGCTTGCTCTGTGATACTTTTAATTGTATAAAATTATGAAAAAAGCTACTTCAGTTTATTCAATCTAATGCTCGATTTTTGGGCTTGCTTCGTTTAATGGGCTTTTAAAAATAATATCGTCTGGCAAACAATTTTCGTGTTTTTTTTGTTTTTAATAAAAAGCATGCAAAAATATTGTTCTGCCAGATTTCGATTGCGAAAAAAACTGCTCTTTTTTATTAGTATATATATGGCCAAAAAAGGCCATATAATCATTTAAATTATGAGCTTTTATATTTTTTTCACAGCTGTATAAAGATATTTTCTTTAGGAATACGTTTTTTTGCCCCTAACATTTTAATATAAAATTATCTTGAAAGTTTTACTGGTGAAAGTGTTTCTAAACGTGGAACAGTTCTTTTTTCTGTACAGTTAAATTAATCATTAGATAATTTATTATAAATTAATTAATTACTTTAAAAAGCTAGCCTAGTTAACTTTAATAAACCTTAATGTGGTACGCCAAAAAAACTGATATAATGAATATCTTAGATGCTAATTTTTTAACAGAATTTAATAAAATTTTAAAATGACAAAACATTTGTTCGTTAAATATTTATAATTTTTTAATTTAATAAACTTGTGATCGCAACTGTGTGTTGTGATAAAATAAATTAAACAACTTCTCTATAGTTGTCATGAGGATTTTTAAAAAAATTTAAAAAGGCTACTACTTGTCTCTTGAAATTGTTAAATAAAACAGAAATAATAAAATGCAATGAAAAAAAGAAATTTTGAACTTATAAAAATATGATATACGCTAATGTGCGCGCATGTGCAATAGATTTACAAAACGTGCTTTATAGCAATAGAAGCAAGAAAGTTAGCGCATGCGTGCATACAGCTGTATAAATAACTTGTGCAAGCGTTAATGAATATATTCATTAACGCTTGCGCAACTTCGAACATAGATAAGTATACTTATCTATATTTTTTTCTTTTACGTTGAATAATCGCACAACGTTTTACCAGAAAAACTTATTATCCATCATTCCGATTTTTTTTGTCTTTCTAATTTTTTACTTTTTTAACTTGAAGACTATTTGCATAATGTCGTCTTCTTTTTGAACTTGCTTCATAATTTTTCACAACATTAAATGAGTGCTACGTTGAGAAAATTTTCTTTTTTATTAAATATTCATTAAATTATACTGAAAATTATTGTTTTAAAATGGATCAATTGATTGATGTGATTGTCAATGTCATAAGAGTTAGCATGATTAAATAACAACTTCATTTTTAGATAATATAAAGAATCTAATCAACATAACTTCAATATAGATTAAATTGCTAATGAAAATCGTTAGTTTACTATGTATGAAAACAATTAGACTTTTAAATTTATATACAAAATGTATTATTGTAAATTCTCTTTTATGCAGAGTTTTAAAAAGAATTGTGTATTTTTCTACAAAAAGAAATACCATCAACAACCATTTAAGTTTATTCGTTTTATAGCGACTAAAGCCATATTAGAAAAATTCTCCAAAGTTTCATTTCACCTTTTTTTTCTGGTTCAGTTGATCTACAAATTTTTACAATCTCTGCATTGCAATTAGTGATTTCTAGTGTTGTTCAAAAGAATCTAATTTCTCAAATATAGTTCCGTGGCTTGAAGGAAAAACGATATGTCTGTATTTTTGGGAAATTGAATTAAAAGTAGATTATATACCTAAAAGTATACCTCTTTCACGTAGTACACATTAGAAAAGCCGATACGCAAGGCAAAGGTGTTATTTCGCATGCGTGTTAAGCGCACAACTCAAACTTTAACAATTTGTTTGTGAACTAACAGCATAACTCAACTCCGAACAAAAGAATATATCGAGAGGGCATGATTTTTTTATACTAAAACAAATCTATAATATTATTAAGTAGTTTTTTCATCATTTGCAGTTTAATTCATCTAGGCATGTCACTTGCTAATTTTTATTATACAACTAGTCACCGTAGGCAGACTTTACATGTTCTCTATAAGCAATAAATATTATGTTATAGCGCAATAGTTGCGGCTGAAGCATGTGTATGATACTTAAATACGCGACATAAAACTTCTAATCGATAAAAAAATAAATAAAAGTGCTTTAGAAAAATTTGAAGAATTAACTGCACAAATTGTGATTGGAAGGAATGACAAAATAACTCAGGTTTTTCGTTACTTCCGGTAGATGAATGAACATTAACTAAAGCTTATAGCGCGGTTGGAAAGGTATTTTATAGCCTAGTATCGCGCTGCGTGTCTCTTTGTTTTCAATCTTACGTATTGTCGTAAACATAAAAACGTTTTCTTGAAAACTCCAAAAACAAACTTATGCTGTTTTTCATTAAAGCCACAGAGTCGTTTTCGATATTAGTACAAGAAAGTGATTTTAACCTGGTGCAGACGTTTGCAAAGTTCGAACGAGGTTAAAATCACTTTCTCTCTCGAGTATCAAGGCTCGAGCCGTTAACTTTTTGTTTCCTAAATAAAGCCTTTTCAAACCAGTTGCAAACAGTATTTTTTGCCATGAGTTCCAAGAAAGAGCAACGAAGCGGCGATTTTGAGGTTGGAATGGCAAAAAAATATTTTCATACACGGAGAAAAAAATATAGTAAAAATTACAATAAGGATTGTAATTTTTGCTCTATTTTTTTCTCCGTGTATCAGCCTTCATATCATAAAATTTAAAAATTCAAAAGACTAAAATATATACATTTTTTACATTAAGCAATATGAAAGAGAAATTAAAAATATTTGCTTTACTGAAATAATTGAAAATCTCGGATGTTGCGTGCTAAAATAAATTATTAACGAAAATCATAAGTGAATAATTTATAATTTTCATAAAGTAAAAAATTTCAAGTAAATTTATTTATAAAATTTTTCAAATAATTTTTTTAAATGATTTTATTAATAAATAAATTTGAAAATAACTATATACAATACTATATACGCACTGTCTGATAGTTTCTTTCATGAAAATAAAAAAAAGTATTTTCTTATAATATCAACATATATAGAAATTTGAAAAAAAATTTTTATCAAGAGGCTATGAATAAATGAACTTGAAAATTTGATGACACTTTTATAAAATTTCGAATTTATTCGTTATTAAGGTAGATATTTTTATTTTCTCGTTCACATTATTTGAATTCAATAAATTTTTCTGAATACGTAAATAATATTTTCAAAGGAAAATTTTTGGTCGCTAAACAAGATCTAAGGATATAATAAATCTTTAGAGCTTTCTTTTAATATGTTTGATTTATTTTCGATAAAAATTAGTTTTACAGTCAGTGATTGAAGCCAGTTATAAAAGTTTAAAATTATTAATTTTTGGAGAAAAGATAACTTTATAACTGTATAATTACGATGTATTTTTTAAAATTTTCTACACAGAGAGAATTTTCTTATAAAAACTACCCAGTAAATTAATATTATTTAAAAAAAATAATATGTATCAACTAAATTTTAATAATTTTTATCATAAAATTCTACGTTATATATAGTAAAAAGATAACATTAAGATGTCTAAAAAACCTTTTTCTTTAAATATATACATATATCTTATTGTTTACTTGCAAAAGAAGGAAGACATAATTTTTCATTTTTCAATCTAATATTTATTTTTTTTTAAACAGGGAACGTCGTGAGGTAGAAGTACGAGAGTTGGAATCGCGAGAACGTGAAGCTAAGCTGGAGCGAGAAAGGATTGAAAAGCAAAGAGCAGCTGAACAAGCGGTGCACAAACATTTCGAAGAGTCCCTTAGGCTAGCACAGCAGAAGGTGAGTTTGACCGTAACTTTCAGTTTTAAAAGCTTTTGATTATTTTTATAAATAGTCATATCAAATGAATATCAAAAGAATTCACTGAAATTCTTTAGGACATAAATTTCATTTTTTTAAGTAGTTGTTGATTTCCGCTGCTACATTTTATTAAGAATTTTTTATCAGTTGGATCGTCCCTTAGCTATACATTAAGTTTTTAAACTCCTGGATTTCGAACTCTCATATACTTATTTTATATCAGCAAAGAGATGTTAAAAGTTGATAATTAACAATGATTTTAAATTTTTTATCATATTAATGAAATAAATTAATATTATTTCAATAATACTTATTATGCTTATTATAAAATTTATAAAAAACATAATTCTACCTCCTATTTTAGGCTTTCGAACTTGCGTCTGGGAATAAAGAAAAATAATATACGCGTCTCGGTTGAAAAGTAGAACATCGCATACGCATGTTTATCGTCCTCTATTTCGCCTCTACTCGGAAGGCAACCAACACGCATACATAATGTTTGTTCTTCTTCCTTGTTTTATTAATTTCCGTGCAAAATTTTTAATCAGTCTTATCAATAATTTAGAGGAAAAATTTTATTTTCAAAGTTATAAAATTATGCTTTTCAATATTCGAATGAAAAATTTTTTATGTATCCTTAAAAATTAACTACACTTTATTTTAAAAAATATTTGTTTATTGTTTAAAATTTATTTAACAAAAAAGATAAGGCTGCGGTATGTTCGAAAATGATTTTAATGATCGAATGTAATGAAATTGAATATTTAATTTTTGATGAATTTATAATTTCATCGCAATATTTCTTCTATATCATAAAATAAAAATCTTCATATACATATTTGAGTAAATATTTGGATATATATTCACGTATCGTATTGTATTGATACGACGATATTGTATGGATATGGAAACTTTGTTTATTTTGAAAAAAGTGAGCAAGAACTTTATTCTTCATTTTACGTAAATAGCTCAATAAACACGCAAAGAATTTTTTTTGGTAAACAAATAGATTACTTTTTGCTCTTAATATATTATTCCTTAAAAATTTCAAATTTTTTTCATTTTTTAAACAGAATTCTTTTAGGGCATAGCAAAAATATATTTAAATCAAAGAGACATGCATTAAAAAAATTTAATCTTTAAATTAAAAAGAAATTTTTCTGTTGCCAAAAATGGAAAAATTGTTTATTAGGAACAGATTTTGTTCGCTTGATTTTTTTAAATATTTAAACAAATATAATGACTTATCCTCTCTACAGTTAAATTAATAAAATCATTTTAGTAAAATGAAAAATCAGTAAGATTAATAACTTATTTTGTGAAGGGTTTGCTTTGGACCTACTTTACCGATCAAAAATAGCTAAAAAAGAAATTTCGTTTTTTTGATAGAAATAAATATCAGAATTGTTTTGTACTTTCAGATATCGATTTATTTTAAACAAATGAGAAGCAGAAGCTTGTAAATTTGTCGAAATTTAAAGAACAAGCCGAGTAAAATCATGTCACAACCGTAGATTTCGACTTAAGTTTGAACAGTACAACGGATTTTCTCGAAATAGTTTCATTTATTTAAAATAAATGGCGGAAAAGTCCAATAGCAAAGAAAATCGATAAAAAGCAAAATTATTATTTTTAAAGAAGAAAGTATAATTTTCGTATAAGGTTGGCAACATGGCGGCAGTCAGTTGAGCTATAGTCACACGAAAATTATTTGCGATTGGACTTTCCCGCCATTTATTTTAAATAAATAAAACCATTCCGAGAAGGAAAATCATGTAAAATTGTACTGTTCAAACGTAAAACGAAATCTACGGTAGTGATATGATCTTTCTCGGCGTGCTCTTTGAAATTCGACAAATTTACAAGCTTCCGCTTCTCATTTGTTTAAAATAAATTGATATCTACAAGTATGCAAATGATTCTGATATTTATTTCTATCAACAACAAAATTTCTTTTTTAGCTATTTTTTATCAATAAAGTAGGTCCAAAGCAGACCCTAAATGAAAATTAAATATCAAACTTGATTAATCTAACCTCAAAATACTATCAATTGAAAGATTGTTCATAAATGTTTTTAATTCTAATTAAAAACATTTATGTTACTATTATATTGCGATACTTTTAAGCTTAAACATTTTATTTCAAACACGGTTAGAAACATTAACAGACAAGTCTGTTAAAAATGCTCTACAGACAAAAATTTCAATTACTTTTATCAGTTAAAAATCATTAGATATAATTTAAGGAAAATACCAAAATTGCGGGTCAAGAATTTTTATCCAACTTTCGAATATATTTTATTGTTTTGAATTATAAAGAATATTGAACTCTCTCGGTTTAACATTTCATTTTTCTAAAATTATATATCAAACTAATTAATAAGTAAAATTTTTAAAAAAACTCATGAGTTTATTGTTAATTAACCATGAAGTTATATCCTTTCGATTCACAGAAAATTATATTTTAAAAGTTAAAAAAAATTTAACATAAAATGTCATTCTAAATTGAATTTTTTATATAAAATTTTGTTTATATTTGCTTACGACTTTTAAAGCGATTAAACTTTTTGAATACAACTTTTTGGGAATAAAAAATAGACGATTTCACTGTTTACGTGGAGTAAGTTTTAACTTGTTGGAATGGACTCGTTTTTTTTTATAATTTTAAGATAAGAAAACATACGTAAGTTAGATGACAATCCGTGAGCCGCGAGCCTGACACCTCTCCTTGTAAGTGGAAAAAAGGACACATTATACAAGTATGAAGTAACGGCGCCTTGGAAATACCGCTACTACGTACCTGCTCTGATTTTTCACCATTTTTGTTCTCACGTGCTGCAAAACTACCGCTTATGACCTTGAAAGTCGAAACGCGTATACGAGAATATTTATAACCGGAAATTGTAGTATATCTTATATTATTTATTTATTTAGTGCACTTGAGTAGAAAGAAAAGTTTATATATTCTACGCGAAATTTAGCGCCCTGCTTTTATGTTTCTTTCTTTTTCCAGCCATTTTATTTATTTTATTCATATGTTTGCCCAGTCGTCATTGCTTGTCTTTGTATTATTTATACAATGAACATTAACCGACATAATTTCTGACGATTTCATTCATCGAATTATTAAGGCCTTTTCTTAAGTGTCAATTTACCGGCTAGTTGATCCTAGTTTTAATGTCCTCCCTTGTAATAAATAAAAAATCTCACTGAAAAATATTTGTCATGTATAGTACGCATCTGAAAAGTTATATTTTTAATACAAATGTCTTACAACCGGTCTGATTAATTGGCTTAAGATTTCAAAAAACTTGCTCTTATGCTTTAATCAAAATTATAGGTAAAAATTGCGACAAAAATATTTTTTATCCGTTAGTCAATGAAAATGTTTAGACATGAATTTTCAGATTTTTAATTGAATAATTATTTTTTCAAATAATCAATTTGTCAGAGCGCTTGACTAAAAAGGAAATCATTATTTTTTTTATAAAAAAAATAATACAACATGCGTAACATATTCATATTAGATAAATTAATGAAATATCGTAAACGATCTTTTACATTATACCTCGTAAAGCAAGTATGTACATACAATTTTATAAACATGAGAAGCGTGTGACGTGCGAGAACAGAAAAGAGATAATGAACGTGATATAGTATATAAGTGTCAGTGCATGATGAAATTCGTAGAAGGATCCTCATTAAGTCTTCGCAGAATAACATTCCACTAGAATACTCGTTTCTTTTTCTTTTTTATATACTCTTTTGCATTCGAACAATGACGACGACATATAGCAATGATTAATACAAAAAATATATTTTACTTTTACTCTTCTTATAACGCTGCTTCTTTTTTACTTTTTATACTTCCTTTTTTTTAATAATATTCATATTTAGAAAAAAATAATATCAAAGAAATTTTCAATTTTTTCTACTTTAATGTTTTTAATTATAGAAAAAATTTTCTCTTACTTTGCAAAAATTGAGCTAGAAAAATTTTTTTAATTTATGATTGAAAAATATGAGTTTGTTTAAAAACAACTATTACGTTTCCTTATCAATGTTACAATCCTTTTAAACTTACAAGGTTTTCATTGTGAAACTTTAGTAGTACATTATGCAACTAGAGAGTAAAGTCGCATATTTCACTTTATTTCTACTTCAACCGTGGCCACTTTATTAACTCCAAAAAAGCAGGCCCAATCAAAAAGAAATTAAAATACAAATTAATTTAATAATCACATATTCAAATTTAGTATTTTAGAAGTCAGTTATATTTTACTTCCGGCCCGCTTTACGAGTTAATTAATTACTGTTGGGGCAGGAATAAATAAATTTAATACATAATCATTAAATTATTAAACCTTTTGATTAAATATAAGCTTTGCTGATTGAAAAATGTTAAAAGACTATTAAATTTGATTGGTTAAATTGTCATAAAAATGTTTTTTTTTAATAATTTTGCTTGAAAATATAAAAGGCAATGATCTTATTAGCAAACTTGATTCTTCTACTATTGTTCGTGTTTTGATTTTTTTTTCGTTGAGTCATCTTATGTTTCAAAGTGTGCACTGAGAAAATACTTCAACAATAATACCAAGCATAAATTTTTAAAGCATAAATTCCTTCGTTTCTTACATTTTTTCTAACACTTAATTTTACTTCAGTCATAAGCTATTTTATTTGAACAGTTTATAGTCTCTTTAGAAAAAGTATGATGTTTATGGGCATACACATACGCATGCACTGAGATTTTTAAAAATTTGACTTTTGGCTTTTTCCATGTTGGTTAGAAATGTTTTTCAATATCTTTACATAATGTAAGTTTGAAAATTATTTTTTTATCATCAGAAAACTTGCTTTGAGAGAAAGAAAATGTCATCAAGATAGAATTTTAAAAGTCTTGAAGCGAGTTATCGCAAGCAATAGCGAGTAAATTGAGAATACTAAATTACAAGAGCCGGTATGGAAGAGGTAGAGGAAGAAAACCGGCACACGGCTCATAAATCTCTCCCGCCTCTCTCTTTCCGTTCAAAAAAAAAAAACTTTCGTTATTTATCAGCGTACTTGGAACCCAGAAATAACAGGAGGCAGAGAAAAAGCAAGAAAGAAGGAGGAAAAGAAGGAAAGAGAGAGAGAGGCTCAATAAATGCCGAGAGCATTTATATGTGAACAAGAAAAGGACAAAAGCAACGGGATATGTTCCCTTTTTCTAGTCTTCTTATGCTCAGGCATTTAATATCTGTCTCTGCAGCCAATTTACAATACAAACCTAACTTCATTGATTAAGCTAGAAAGTAAAAGAGAGAATGAAGTCATTATAATTATATGCTTTATAAAACGGATATATAAGCGAAATGGTAGATGCACACGCACTCATGAATTCATAAAAGTTTTTTAGGCCAATCGAAAAAACATGCATATGATACCTTAAACATATAGAATATATGTCGAAAAATGAGAGTATCACAACTCCGAATCACGGATTTTGCTCAAACTTTGGAATAAGTTTTCAGATGACAAAATATGGAAAAAGCTAAAGTTATAGTCAAAAACGCTCAATATCACTTTTTCCGACAAAGACCTTAAAGAAAAGTAAAATATAAAAAAATTTATCTCTCTTTTCCTAATATCTTTCATTTGACTTTTTAATTAATTTTTCTAAATGAAAATTAGATTAAAACAATCATTAAGTAATTTATCTTTTATTATGATACAGTATTATCAGTAATAATGAAATTACAATATTGAAATTTTCTTCATTTTTAGTACGAAAATGTTGAATTATTTTCAAAAAAATACTGAAATCTTATAGAAAACATTATAAGAAATGTAATTAAAGTTATGTTATTAGTTTTTTTTTTGTTTTTGTATGTAATGAAACAAATTGACTAATAATTATAGCATGAAAAACTATAAACATATTTATCAGATCCATTCTCCGATAGTTGGAAGCATTTCTAAAGTTTTAATAATATTAATAATTGAAAATAAAAATTAAAAATATTTAAAAATTAACAATATTTACATAGACTATGAAATATATAATTTTTAATAAATTTTTAATCTTCAACTTTGATTGTTGATAACTTGGAAACAAATTAATATTTTTTAACTGAATAGTGCCCGAATTAAAGGATTATTCTTCAAGTTTTGCATTGTTCTGATGTATTGCATATGTTCTATTTGCGCTTATATTTTATAAAATTATTGCTAATATATCATCAAGCTGCACATAATTGAGTGCTGAAGTATAGAATTTTTTCCACATAATTGTTATTTTTTGCATGTTACTTTTAATTTTTTCTTTAAAAAGTAAGATGTCTTGCAGTAATTATTTCCAATAATGCTATAAATGTCAAGAAAAATCTAAAAGTTTCTTCGGGAATGCTTATTATCTAATGCGTGCAGTTCTCTGATAAACAATTTAAAGAATGGATATAATAACGCGAAGAATTTTTTGCATCTATAAATGCGTGTATATTGATATAGGAGCGCAGAATAACGAAGGTTAACAAGTCTTCTTTTTTAACTAACAAAACAACAGACTACATACACATACTCGTCATTTCTCTTCCTCTCCTTCCTTTGACCCTCAACTCACTTCCCCTCCTCCAGACACGCGCGTATACAAGACGTAACGTAAGCAATTGCTATTGATACCAGGCATCTTCCCTCATTTCGAACTAGTTTTTCTTATTTTTTTCTTTCTTACACACCCTCTTTTCTTATACTTTCTTTTAGAAATGATTTATAAAGACACTTCTTGAGATTACGTAAGAGTTATATTATAAAGTTGATTAATAAATTTTTAAAATCTAAACTTCAAAATTGTGTTAGATTTCATCACTTTTTCAAATTTTATAATTATTTAAAAGTTTGTACATATAAAATCAAATCTTGAAATGAATAAATGATTGTCCATCTGTATAAATTAGTTTTTCAGAGACTCATTCCTCATAAGTTAGCACATAAATGTTCATGCAAATGAATTTTTTAAAAGGATGCCTTTATTTTTAATCAATGAGAATTTGGGTACGACGCTAATGAATAAGTATTAAAAATTAATGAATTATTCATCTGATATAGTTTTTAAAACAAAGTCTAATTCGGGAATCAAATGTTTTAAGATACTGATACGAATGGTTAATATGTCGCGTATAAGATCTTATGACATAAATCTAAGGCACTCCGTGTAGCGGTCGTTGCTAAAAGCGTAAATAATTTCCATTTAATTAATAAAGAAATAAAATATCTTCTTTTTCAATTTTAATAAATTTATTAGTTTTTTTTTTAAATGTAATCTTAAATTATATATTAAGTGTGGAAAATTTTTTACTTCTTGTGCATAGTTATGACTCGCATTATGACTCTCCATATCGAACAATTTAAAAAACTCTCTACTTTTCTTAAAATTTTATCATATGATAAAAGGTCTTTTGTGAGTATGACATTTGAATATATTTTGTTAAAAATCAAGCAAAAACTGTCCAAAAGTTGGGAAAGTTCCTACCAGCAGTATTTCTCTTCCTTTATTTATCCTTCATTTAATCTCAACTAATATATGAAGCGAAAACATAGCGAGAACAGAAAGCTTGCCTTCTTACTCAGCATGTCCCGTTAAAACCGGAAAAATTATAGTCACCTTCTTTTTTTCTTTCTCATCTCCATTTTCAAAGATCTGAGATATTGGCACGATTTCAACGATGTTCCTAGAAAATAAACTCCTGAGAAAAAAGGTTCTTTTGCTCCTTGTTGTTACGCAACCTAGATTAAGTTCTTTTTCTCTTTTATTTCATTTAGAACAGTACAAAATTCTGTAAGTTTGAGGTTCAAAACGAGACATGCTGATAAATTATACTTTTGTATCTAGGTATCTTGGTTAATATAAAATATGGGGGTGATAATGTAATGTTAGTATTTTATGTAACAATATTTTGTCTATTACCATTTAGAATTTTGAAAATCTTACCACAAATTCGTGATAAATTACTATGTATACACTAACTTTTTAATTTTTAAAAAGAATTCAGATAACAAATCAATACCGTTTAATCGTATTGCTCCGATAAATATATAACGTGCATGCACATAGACTTTTGATAAGAATAAAGGAAATTGTAGTTAAAACTAGAAATTGTAGTTATAATTATAAAAGCATGTCACATCGTTTGACTCTCTTATGTAAAGGTTCTTATCTTTTCTTTATTTACAAGAATTTCATGGATACTGATTGTGTTTATTTTTCTTTGATTTATTCTGATATAGCTTGAGATTTCAATGATTATTATATTGTATATAGAGTATGAGTCCCGGTCACTGTGCCTGAATATCATTATGTGCTTTTCATTTGAATACATATAAAGCACAGAATTAGCAGAATTAGGTTCAGGCGTAATTACAATTTAACATAAAAAAATTCATTAGGTCCATAAGAAAAAATTTAGAAAAATAATCGCTACGTTTTTTGTTCTTTTTTTCAATGAAATGTTAAACAATAAATGTAGTTGGCTAAATTATCGTGTTAATTATTTAGTATATTTTTAACATTATTTGTATGAAAATACAAATTAAGGGGCTTAAAATTATCTCCGATTTCCAGGTTGTTCCATATCTGACAATTATAAATCTTTTGAGAGTACTTTCAAAAATATGTCTAGTTCTAGATATTCTTATTATTTTGATAATCAAAATTTAGAAAAACTGAAAAAAATATTTTTAATATATTTATCGAATTAAAACTTATTCCTAACAAAATAAATTTTAATTATTAGAAATTACATTTTTTTATCAATTAATAGCATTTCTCAAATATAACTGTTCAAGTTAAAAATTAATGAAAAATATTAAGAAATACGTTTATTACGTATTAATTTATTTTATGTTGATAATAGATTTGAATATTAAAAAAAAAATTATAGTCTAACTGTTTGATCTCTAAAATTATTTCATTTTCAATTTTCCGTACACTGAAGAAAAGAATTTAAATTTTTGTAAACACAATGTGGGTTGTAACTTGCTTATTCTTACGACCAGCATAGTAATCGATCTTTCTTTGTTTTTCTATACACCTATGTAGTTAACCAGGCTGTAATTAAATTCCCTTCCTTACACTTGACAAGTTGGCAAAGTGAACTCTGTTGTGACGGAATCGATGGCATTTAAACTTTATTTTTACTAAATATTTATTTGAAAAAAGCTATAATAGTTATTCAGACATTTATTTTAAATTTTTTAATTTATTTAAAATTTAAATTATATTTTAATTTTTTAATTATCCTTCTCCTTTTGAGTAGTTGTTATTAAAATTATCTTATTCAATTAATGTTTAGATCAGCGATTTGTAATTACTTATTATACATTTGTTAAGAAGTCTTTTCGTCTTAATTGGAAAAAATTGAAATTTAATTTTTTTCTAGAAATTTTCAATAATATACTAATTTTATAAATTTTTTATTTTGCGGGAGATGAGTACTTTTCTCCCGCAAAATTTTAGACGTAAGATATGGCTCTTTCGGCTCGCTTTTCGAGTTAACAAAGTAACTATTTCTATTGAGGTGGGAATAAAGTAAATTGTATTATTCACCAAGAGAAAAAGTTAACTATTGTTGCCCCCGTTAAGTAAACATTGTTACACTGGGTAACAACCTTGAAACTAGTCCATACCTTGCGAAAATTAAGTTGAAGTGAAACAATACTATAGAAATGTAACGATGTTAAATTTAATTCTTTTTGATTATCGTGAAGAAATATTTTAGCTTTCAATACAAGGCATGAACAAATTCTTTTTATAAATTTATAAATTTTTTTGTAGAAAAATTTCCAAGAAGATCAATTTTAAATGTCAGAAGTCGATCAGTTGAATCGCTATAAATCCAAAACTCAGTGACACTCTAACCCTCCATTAACATTAATACAACTAATATATTAACGGTGGTTTATATTAGTTATTCATGTGACTGTAGACCAAAATCGATGGAATATCTATAGAGCGTGCTACATAAGTATGAATATCGCATATACCTTAGCTCGCTTCTCAACTGTGTTCAAACAGGGGAAACCGGGACTAGTATGCGTACTTTTTATCTATCTTCTTATAGCTTACATCAAATAAATAGGAATTAAAATTATATGGTATTATATGAAAGTACTTACTACACTGATTATTTTGAAGTTGATTATATTGTTATATAATCAATAATCAATTTAACATGTTTTTTATCGTTGTTAATATGACCATTGTGTAATATTATAATTTATACAGTAAATTTCTTTTGAAAATAATTCTACACAAATTCTGTGTATTGTCTTGAAATTTTTTGCATCGCTGTTCGTATAACTCTTAATTTTTTTATGGTTAAGAAAATGTCAAACTCAACTGTTTGCGCGCCCGTGTCATACATTCCACCTAAGCTGTCTAGTCTGAATATATATATATAATCCATACGACCTCGGGGATATATAGAAAGCTTCTATGTCACTGGGGACGTATAGAAGCATTTGAACATAGCGGAGAGGCGAGCTAAGACGTGTACAATGTCCATACCAGCGTTGGTTTTAGAAAAACTCTACGTTCAGATGCTAATTTTCTTTAAAAACTTTAAAATTCAAATAAAACGGCTCTCAACTTTGAAAAAACTAAGTATCGGATTGAATAGACTTATCACTTTGTACATTATTAATATCCGTACGCAAAAGTGCACAATATGTACACTGTTTAATATTTTAATAGGAAAAGTTATAACTACTGCATTTTTTAAATATTTCTTCTACAGACGTGATATATAAATTTACAGTATAATATTTTATAATATTATTGTAATTTTTTTCTTTTCTTTATATTAAAGATAGAAAAAAAAGTTATTTAACAATCTTTAAAAATGGGAGCTTATTTATTGAAGTAGGTGTCTTATTCACATGTGCAGAGAAATATGCAGACGGCCTCTATGGCGTGGAATAGTTTTATTCCATTGGCTCCACCACCAGGTTCTAGTCGTGGACATCCATCTTTACATCACCATCCAGGTGCATCTGTCTCAGCTGGGCCACCGTCACAATCATCGCCATCGCCACAACAACAAGTGCAAAGTAGCGGTGCACCAACAAATCAACATCAGTCATCGGTGGCTCAGCAACAACGAGATAGAGAACGTGATCGTGAACAAAGAGATCGTGAAGAGCGGCAACACAGAGAACGCGAACACCAATTAGCTGCTCAGGCAGCAGCTGAAAGATCACAAAGAGAACAAGAAGCTAGCGATTTTGCAGCTCAGCAAAGCCTAGCTTATCTCAGGGCTGCTGCTGTGCCGCAGTCTGCTCAACAGGTGAATCTGAGTTTATTTTTACCAAACCATATTATTCATGAATAGTTGCATAAATACATGAAAAATATAACTGTCTTATAATTTATTTGTACATCCACATCATCTAAACATCATGAATTATTTGTATTATAGGTCTCTCGGCCATCTAGTGTACCAGGAAAAATTGATTATCCCCCACCGCCAGCACACTCCCGCACTTCCAAATCATCATCGTCAATGTCTGTATCAGGTAGACATGATAAACAGTCATCACAAGTGGTGCATCAACCTCATCAAAGTTTGCCTAAAGCAGAGCCAAATGTTAGTTTGTTTGGTTATTCAAGTTATCAACCAAGCGCCTTTGTTCATGACATTAAAAAGTCTTCATCAAGTCAACAAATGAAGCCAGGTGTTGTTGGTTTAGTGGATAGGGATCATCATGTTTCAGCACGAGGAGATATATTACCGAATCCGCCACCACTACTACCTGATCATAAAAGTTCAGTAATTGTGAAAAATGAGGGCAGTAGAGATCAGCATCCGAAACAGTCGATTGCTACGCCGGCTCATTCCCCCAGTCCCAAGATGATGTCTTATCTTCAACCTGTCACAGTAAGAATCTTAAATTTAAAATTATTAAATTACTATTTAAAAAATAATGAGGTACAAATAAAGTAATTTTTTTTTGTAATTAAGAACTTTTGTTTTTTCCTAACTTTCATTAAATCAATTAAAATATTGTTTATTTTTTTATTCTTAGATAACTGGTTCACAGCACAAGTCGCCATACGAGTGCCGTTCGCCAACACAGAGTCCTCATCATCATCACCATCAACTTCATAATGATTTGTCACAGCAATCAAAATCGTCAGGTTTTCAAAGCGCATCGCCTCAATCAACTGGTCATCATAGTCGACCGGGTAGCGCTCATCATGCATCAAATTTACAACATCCATCAACTATTAATCGTCATTCGCCACATGGACAATCACAATCCCAATCTTCATCACAACCGCAACATAATATGTCTCAAGTACCGCATCCTTCGCCACCTGAACAACGTTATTTAAGTAGGCCTGAGCCACAATTATCCTATCCACCACATCAGGCTAAAAGTCCGTATTCGGCATACTCTCCGCACGGCCATCATCCACATCAGCCAAATGCTTCGCCTACGTCGCATTACGCTGCACCTGCCGGATCCAAGCCCAAGGTTTGTAAATTTCTGAGTTTTTAAATAGAAATTTTATTTTTATAGAGACTATTAAAGAATCGAAACATCGCTTTTTTACTATGCAGGTCAGCAGTCCAGCACCGTCACATATTTATGGCAAACCGAACTCGGGCATAATGACAGGCACACCAGTTTGCCGAGCTTCCGATTCATCACCGAGTTCGATAGGCTCATCGTCAGTTTCATCGGGTTCATCATCAGTTTTGCCATTGCCACTTACTTCTAAAGCAAGTAGTGGATCATCTTTTCAACCGATTGCACACCAACCGGTTGGGCCCAGTGTTTCAACTTCACCTCATTTCGCTCATTTGCCACCACCACCAGCTCATTCGAGTCGTAGTCCATATGATTCAAGAGGTTATGGTAGTCCACTAGGTGCATCTAAACTGCCACCCCCACCGTCGTTACATTCGGCACCTAGCATTGGGTTAGTATGATATTTTATTTAGTTCGCTACTATATAATTCTTATATAGACGTTGTCTATTTAAAAAAAATATAGATACTTTAAAATAATTATGTATTTTTACTTTCATAAAAAAATAAGGTTATCGATTACAAATCACTACTCGCAGATAGACTCTTCCTGACTATCATATGCGTTTGAATTGGAGTAATTATTATAATATTGCTATATGGAGCAATTATTGAAAAAACTGTTGTAAATTAATTTTAATCATTCTTTATTTTTTTTTTTACAGAAAATTGCCCCCACCTTTACATTTATTACCACCAACAACGGCATTAACTCCAATAGCGAGGCCACCACCAGGTATCGTACATCCAGTAGCCCACCATCAGCCAAGTTCACAGTCGTTGGGTAGTGCGATGAATAATAACTTCCAGACACAGCCGCTGGATCTCGGCGTAGAGAGATCTGGCTCACCAAAACGAAAAGCGAGTACACCACAAAGCGGTGAACAAGCTGCAGCTTGCCTTGGTTCTCAACAGTCTGTTGCTCTAGAAGTTGCTAAAAAGTGTAGGCTAGAAGAGCAATCACAACAGCAACAACAACAGCAGCAGCAGCAACAACAGCAGCAACAACAACAACAACAACAACAACAACAAATACAATCACAATCTCAACTACAACAATCGACGACAACGACAGTACAAAATGCAGCTAGTTCACCAGTACTTTCGCGAGTAAGCGAACCAAGTCCACTTATAGCCTCGGCAGCCACGTCTATTACAACTGTTGTCAATACTGCATTACTTACGCAAACTAGCAGCCAAAGTCAGGTTAGTAAATTTTCAGTTAATTTTATATAACATAGGTTTTTGTTCATCATTCACCCAATTTATTCATTTATAATATTTTAAACAGGATTTCATCCTGTCTATCATATAAAAATATTAAGAGGGATGACACACATAAAAAAAGAAAAATTTAGTGTAAGAAATTCTCTGAAATTCCTCAGGGTTGACTTCTTTGTTTTTAGAAGACAAAGATTTTTTAAATTTACATCGTAAATTAACTTTTATCTTAGAAAGATTAATGTAATATGGTACTTATTCGTTAATGTATAAGTTAGATTCAGTCATTTATAATTTCCTGAATAATCTGTCTAAAATTATATTTCGAATCGTCGTAAAAATTTACCCTTACGTATAGTGACTTACTTCTTAAGCACTTGTTTTAACTTTTCTTTTTAAACAGGTAAACGTTCCTTCGGTCAGCCCAGCACCGCGAACAGCAAGTGGTGACGGTTCAGTGAGGCCTTCATCAACTGGTAGTGTTGGCTCACTGCCACCGAATAATAATCCACCACCGCTTGCTCTTACGCCGACGCCCCTTACTACGACTTCGGCACCATCGCCAGCGCCTTCAACGACAGTTCCAAGTCCTGCACCTAGTGCCCCAGGCACGCCTGCCAAGGCCGATAGTGACAAGTCTAGTAGTCCAGCTCCAACACGACCACCTAGCAGTACTAGTTATCCTGTGCACAAGCTCAAAAAAGCTTGGTTGCAACGGCATTCAGGTGAAGATGGGACTGAAGACACAACCGGTGTTGTTGGTAGTGGTTCTTGTGTCACGTTACCACTTAATATTGCTAATAAATCCAATAGCAATACTGGTAAGTTAATTTTTCTGTTAATTAAATAATGACATGCAATAATGTCAAATAACATCGCTTGAATAGAAATAATGTCGTTGGAATAATTTCATTTAAATATTCAAAAATTTTCTTACCAAAAGCATCTAAATAAAATTAAAAAGTATTATATTACCAAAAAAATTATTACAAAGATTAAAGAAATATAACTACTTTTGTATTTTATTTAAATAATTATTTCACGTTTCTCAAAATTTTTAGCCAAAGATAAAGACAACAATACCAACTCGACGACGTCCTCGACAACATCGAGTACAGCCTCGGTATCTTCCTCATCATCATCATCCTCAACAACAACATCGACGACAAGCTTGCCCAGTGCGGTCAATTCAATTCATAATGTTGGCAGCATGGCGGTAAATAGTATAAGCAAGTCTAAAGTAGCAATAAAAGCACGTAAAACGCCAGTGAAGGAGTCCGTTAATGGACACTCTGCAGCTGCTACAGCAACCGTCAACTCCGAAAGTCTTCACGAGGATTCGTCAAACAGCGAACCCGAAAGGAAGGCACCACCTAAGCGAAAACCTCCAAAGGTATGAGATGCTGTAATCTGCTTATTTTTGCTTTTGAATGATATTATTAGTTTGTGCTCTTTAATTTTTCATTGTATGTTGCACCGCTGATTTATTGATTTAATTATTGATTTTTTTCATTGATTAACGCAGAGAAAACTTGATAAGTACAGTACAAAATGTTAAAATAAGTAAATTCAATTAATTCTAATCTTCAATACATTTTTACGTGAACAATGGCTTATTTTTTATGCTTTTATTTTACACTTTCTACGAAATACTCGATACTTTAATAAAAATCTGTCTAAAATTTACAATTTGTTAAACACATTGTAATTTGTTATTAAATCGAGAAATCAAAATGTTATATTTTTGTGAATAGTTCTAAATGGTTGGTTTAACAAGCTAATGAATAAAATGTTGAAGTCTAAATATCAATTTATTAGCGACATTGATTTAGTCATTCATTTATTACTTCTTTTTTAGTATTGAACTTCAATGCAATGCTACTAATTCTGATGTATGTTAACTTGTAAAAGATAATGAAATAGCTATTTAACGTCTTTTTTAATAAATCGACAGTTTCAACTTTTTATATATTGACTCAATAAACTAGATTAGGACTATTAAAAAACATTTGATATAAAAAATGATTTTAAAAATATTGAATAAAAAATTTTTTTATTGTATATAATTCATTTTAAAAAAATTTTTATTAAACGCAAAAATTGATTAAATTTACCAAGTTTCAAATTTGAGTATTACATTAATGTTTAGACAAATTTTTATTATATAATTTATAAAAATTGCGTGTACATATTTTTCCCATCATATTTGTAAAATATTGTTTTATAATTTGCATTATCAAAATTAAGTCATTTAAGTTATAATGTGTGAATTTTCAGTATATTTATCTATTGCACAATCGAATTTCAAAACAATTTACAGTGTTTAAAAAAATTTTCAACAATAAATCTAATTATGATAATATATTAAATTCAATTTAACTGATTAAATTAATGATTAAAAATAAGTTAATATAAAAACTATTAAATATTTTAATAATCTTTAACTTTATAAGCTATTAAAAACTTAAAAATATTATTTATTTTGTCTTGTTTAATTGAAAATGCAAAAACGACTGTGCACTATCTTCTTTCGAACTTTTCTTTTCTTTATGCATTCCATCATTATTTTATGTTATTCTTTTTATTTATATTTTTAACTTGCACAAAACATGCTTATTTTGTAGAGCATTTGATGTAAGTGTGAAAATAATAGTGTTGATTTCAAATAGATATATTAAACATTGAGTATTTGTAAGAGATAAAAAAAAATAAATCACTTTTATTTTATCTTTTTTATTGTTATCTTTGGATGTATATGTATAACATTGTAAGAGATAAGATATATCCTAGAGATTTTTTCATTTTTATACAAATTCTAATATTAAAAATAGAAAGAAAAAATATACAAATTGCGTACAAATGGCGACTGAATAGACGGCTAACTTGGTATTGGTTTTAAAAGATATTTGTTTTCATTTCATAATTTATTAAAAGTGCGAAAAAAATAATATATATATATCCGTTATCTTATAAGGAGGGACCTTGAAACTAAAAGTTTATCTTTTACTGTTAGTGATCTTTCTGAGAAATTATTTAGTATAAAAATTTCAATTTATTATGCATAGAAACGCTAAATCTAATTTAAGTTCATCTTATTTTAACTAATTAATATTTATTTTTATACTTTCCTTAATATCTTTTACAAAAGCATATTTTTGTTATTAAATATTTTTAAATGAGACGAACTTAAATGAATAAGTGGGCAGGATATATATATAATAACAATAATTAGTAATACTTTATTTAATATTTAGTGGTCATAAAAAGACTAATATTCCACCTGAAATGCAAAATAATTTCAATTAAATCCCCCCTGCGATTCCAAGCGGATTGAAGAAAATCCTGAATACTTGATTTTAAAGTTAATTTTCAAAATTTCAACAAAAAGACATCCTAGCGTAATACTTTTTTTTTTTTTTTTTTTAAATTAACATTTTTTTTGGCATGCTAAATAATTCTATATAAATTGACATACCAAAAACTTAACCTAAATTGCTAAGCCTTTAAGGCAATGTAAAGGTTGGTAAGATTCTTACATTACTAATAAACAATTATGTTAATAATTATAATCAGAATTATAATAATAATCTTAAAGAAGCTTGCTGTGTGTAGTATAAACATTAATTAAATTTTCAAACAGCTCGTTATAGAAAATTTGAAGTTCTTAAATAAGAGTAATATATTGAAAATTCTACCTTATCTTTTGAGTAATTAAAAAAATTTTATCTTAAAATGCAACATATTACGGGGTGATGTATTTGTTCTTTCTCAAGTTATTGCTACAATTGTAATTATTAATATAATTGTTTACTAGTTTCAATTGAAATATCACCCATCTTTATAATGCTAAAGGCTTTTCTTCATAGATGTTCCTCGTTACATGTTACTCGTTACTTGTACCTCATTTAAAAATTTTGTTGTCCGACGCCTATTGACTTTATGATCTATGGCATTGATGGACTCATTTACGCATATGTTTTTTTCTGTCGTAGATCATAAAGTCAATAGACGTCGGACAACAAAAATTTTTAAATGAGGTACGAGGAACGAGTAACATGTAACGAGGAACATCTATGAAGAAAAGCCTTAACAAATTTTCTAGTAAGATGATGAATAGAAACTTTGTCTTCCTAATTTTAAATATTTCTATAATTTTACAAAATTTCAAATAGTTTGCTAAAAAAAATTCTGTAAATTTTCTAATTTTTATAATTATGATAATTAAGGATTTGAATAAATTAAAAAAAAATCAAATTCTATAAAATTAGATACTAAATTAGTTTTGTTTAAAGTTTATAATCGGATCGACATAACAATAGTAATAGTATTTTTTTTAAATATTTAAACTTCCCGCTTAAAAGAGCGAACGACACCAAACGTAATAAAATGGAAACTTCATCGCCGCACGGAATCGGAACCGAACCGGAACAATAGGAATGGAAGGAATACTAGCTAATCACGAGTATAGTAGCGGCGGAGCGGGAACGGGAGCCGCCATTGCGGTTGTGCATTTGGTCGCGTCGTTACTGCTGAAAGTCCGGCGGCGTCTAGTTCGTTAAAGAGTTTTGTTTCTTTCATTTGCATTTTTTCCCTCTATCACAGCAACGACGCGTACATTTTCAGTTTTCATTGAATCCCCTCCACTTTCAGTTTAGTGAATAAATAATCTATACATTTTTTTGATCATTTTAATCAAAACGAAAATATAATGGAAAATTCTTATCTGGTAAAGTTTTATTTCTTTTTAATTTGACTTATTTAACCTCTAAAAAAGTGTGCGTCACATGGCTCTTCACTCTTTTGCAATAATAAAGAATAAACATACGAGTTTGTTATTGTTTGAGAAAGACAATGTGTTTGTGGGTTAGGATTTACGTTGTTTTCTTTCTTTAGTACGTAACTTATTATTTTTCTTCCTCTATTATATTTTTATTATATTTATGAAATTGCATAAGAAAAAAAAACTCGCGTCCCTTATTACGTAATAAGCCCTTAAAAATTTTGAAAGCTTTGTTAAACAATTGTTTATACAGTGATTGACGAAATATATTGTCTTGGTAAATGTTTTTATTTTTGATAAAGTTTAAAATTAACTCAATCATATGATCAACAATTAATTAAAAGATTATTATATTTATTTACATTATTTTGCATAAGTAAAAAAAAAGATCAATCCTTATCTAGGACAATGATCAACGTGAAAATAAGTTAATGTGGTTTTGGTTTGCGACGAGTTGAAAATAATTGATACTCCTGATTTATTTAATTTATCGATTGTATTTATAATAATAAAAAAAGTTGTTAATTAATATTATTAAAATATTATTACATATTTCAATTAAATAATTAAAAATTTCTTTCCGAGAATGCATAATTGTTTGAATAGAGTAATAAAGAAAATATTTTTAGATTTACACATCAAAATCTTAGAGTTTATAAATAAATGTGCTTAAACTATTAATAGATAAAAATTGAAGTTTATATTAAGATTTTAAATGAAAATAGAAAATTTACAGAAGATGAAAATCAGAGAGACATCAGACAAACAGATATGTGTTATAATAACTTTTGTTATCTAATAATAATCGAGATAAGTTAATCTTAAAGGCTAGGCAGTTTTTGATTGTAAAACTATTTGGTGATCTTCATATCAGGTTTATAAAGAGCGTGTAATACACATTGGGCGAACAAAGCAGAGAAGAGAGATGGGAGCATGAACTCTTCTGCCTGAACTACTATAAAAATAATCCTAAAAATATCTGTGTGGTAGGTAAAACGAAAGAAAGGAGCTGCCTGGAAACAACAAACAACCGTCCAGGAGCAACGGCGGAGGAAGAAACAGAAGCAGGGAAGAGCAAGCACAGCTGCCGGTAGTGAATCCAGTAACGAGAGTGAAGCTGGATCAGTCAGCGACTCCAGCGAACAGAGATTTCCTGCTCGAGCTGTCATGCAAATACCAACAATTGATACCTTCAAAGCCTCGGGAAACGGTTAGTTGACGGTTAAAAAAAAATTAATAAACAAACAAATAAATCTCAAAATATCCCTATTTTTGGACTTGACCTCTGGTGAACAGTTTTCATTTGAAGGTTAAATCCAAACAGAAAACAGGTGCTTAGGTTTATAGAAATGAAAACAATGTCGTGATAGTGTTTATTTTGGTTATGTGTTTGTGTCTATAAATGGAAAAATCTCTAGGAGAATCGCGTTTTGGTGCTTTGTACTAATGAATTCATAGTTGTTTTTACAAATCCTTTTCTACTTCCAACTGTATCCATCGTTTATTGCATTAAAATCATCATGCAAAATTTAAGAAATCAAACTTTTTTATTTATAATATTTATCATCATTAGATAAGATTTGTTTACATAAATTTCTATAAATGAAAAAATCTCTAGGATGAAAAATTTGATAATTTATTGTTAATATCTAAAAAAATTTAATCACTTTCTCATATAATTTGGTAATCCATCAAATCCAAAACTAAGATTTGATTAGACAAGAGATGAATTAATTCATTTGGCTGAAATAAAAAGTATGTTCAGTTTTTCATGCTTATTGCGAAATCTTTCAAATTAATGCTTAAAGCTCTTTAATTTTATTTTTGATTTGTTATCAAACTAATTACAAATGAAATTTTGCATGTAAATATCTGTTAATAGTCCTGGTAGATTTTAAACCCATATAAATGATGAAAACTTGAACAAAAATTTGAAGCAAATATGATTGTTTATACGAGCTTTTTAACTCTGAATTTATATAACAGTTTATTCAATTTTTAGGGTACGTTTGTATAAATATTTTAAATTTTAAAAAATTTCATTCACAGGGAATAAAAAGGTCCCTAAAAAACGAGGAAGAAAACCAAGGACCACAAAAGATATTAAAGCAAAAGAGGAAGAAGAAGAAGAAGAAGAAGAAGACTATCAACCTCGTCAAAAAAAAAAGCGATTAGATAGCAAGTCAGGGAGTGGTAGTAATAAGAATAAAAAAAGAAGAAACAATCGAATAAGTACAATGGAAGACAAGCCTGATGAAGAGAAATTGATAAAAACTGGTCAAAGCTGGATACAAGATGATATATGCATACGTTATTCATGCACTAGAATATCAAAGTGTCGAGAATGTAGATTAACCCCTAATCAACGTGATAAAATATGTTCTGTTAGAAGTATAACTGTTTTTTGCAGATTTTATGCTTTTCGGAGAATGCAATACACTAAATCTGGAACACTTATCATGGCTGGCTTTAATGATCCTTACATAGATGCTGATGAAGTATGTTACATATGTACTTTCAGTATTATAAATTTATAAAATGATGGATCAATTTTTCCTAATTTATTTTATTTTATAATTGCAGAATGACATACAACTCTGGCTACCTGGAAAAGATAATAGGTTAATAAAACGAGACAAATATACGGAAGAAACGCAAAAAGATGGCAAAAAAGACTGGGATAAAGGAGATTTCGATATTGAATTGGCATATCAAATTATTCGTCAAGTTGGTGATCAATTCTGTGATCTTATACACCAGGAAAAAAGCGTTGTCGAAGAACATAAGACGCGAGGTAATTAAATTATTCATCTATGTTATGTACATTCTTACTTGCTTTTAATAATTCTTACATTTTACAAGTTTTTTTGCAATGATAAAAAAATAATAAGAATTTATCATTTTATCTTCCAATTTACAAAAAAAACTGCAACTATATAAATACTAATAAATAATCTTTCAGTGAGCTCAGATCTCGGAGAACAGTCAGTTATCTGGAAACGTGTAGTAAAAGGTGTACGAGAAATGTGTGATTTATGTGACACAACATTGTTTAACTATCACTGGACATGCGGTAAATGTGGTTTTGTCGTTTGCATTGATTGTTATGAAGCACGCAAGAATAAGAATGTTGTCTGGACAGAAAGCGGTAAAGGTCGTGACAAATATGCTTGGTTGCTTTGCGCTAATCGTCAAAGTCATGTGCCTGAACAATTACTGCTAACTCAAATCATACCAGCAGATTGTCTCATACAAATTGATCGTAGATTGCATGAGTGCAGGAACGAATGGGGTATACCTAAACACTGCAGTTGTGATGCATCTGTAAAACCACCAAACGAAAATCTAAGATGTTTAATTAAAGGCGATTTGGTATCTGTGATGAATGGCAATGCACCTCCAGAGATCAAGGTAATATTGCTTTATTAACTATTATATTATTCAAGTTTTTATGTATTTTCAGATTAATAAAACATATGATGACTTAAAATATTATTGAGTACTTGTGATAATTTGTACGAGCTTTTTAACCCTGAATAATGAAATAAATCTGAATTTACAATCTGTACTTGTTATTTAAAAATTAACATAAATCTTTTATTATACATAGCAGGAGAAAAAAATCAAGAAAGAAAGTGGTAATTCAAGCGAAACAGGCACACGCGCCAATGGCGAAGATAAGAATTCACCTCTGAGTTGGCTGGCTGAAGTAGCTTTGCAAAATCAAGATAAAAATGAAAGCGATAGTGATTCAGATTCAGATGATCAAGATGGCAATCATTCAACTCTGCGCGAACTTCTTATTAGACCAAACAAGAATTCAGGCTCTAATCCTAGCTCTCCTGATAACAGTAATAATGCTAATTCAACTTTATCTGATCCTGGTACTACTAACATTAATACCACTACGACGACTAATAATCAAAACAATGTTACTAAGACTGGAAAGAAATCTAAGATGGATACTTTAAATGAAGTTATTAGCAGTGTTATTGAGCATAGTGTCAAGGTAAATTTTTAATTATTTACAAAAAAAAACATAAAAGGAATAGTAAAATTTGTTTTCTTTATGATGAAATTTTCAATATAAATTTGATAAAACGTGATCGTTTACATGAGCTTTTTAACACTGAACAATATATTAAAAAATAATTTTTCTTTTTTAAAAATTTTACTTGAGCAATTTGAAAATAATATTCATTTTATTTTTGTAGAAGGAAGAAGGAGAGGCCGGATTAGATGACGAGAAACCTCGCGAACTTAAGCACTTTGTACGTCGCTACAAGTGTCCTCAACGTGGCCGCGATCCGTTGCCTATTCGTATTATGACACTCACTGAAAGTCAACTTCTTTATCCAGACGTTCCACATTCTTGGTTATGCGATGGTAAACTCCTACGTCTTCAAGATCCAAATAATCCTAAAAATTATAGGATATTCCAAGATCAATGGAAACGTGGCCAACCTGTCATTGTTTCTGACGTTCATAAATCCTTAGACAAAGATCTTTGGCATCCAGATAGTTTTTCTAAAGATTTTGGTGATCAAAAAAGTGATCTTGTCAATTGTATGACTGGTAACCTTGTTCCTAAACAACCTATGTGGAAATTCTGGGAAGGTTTTGAACATTCATCTAAACGACTTAAAGATGATCAGGGTAATGCAATGTTACTAAAACTAAAGGATTGGCCCTCAAGAGGTGATTTCGCTGATATATTACCAGCTAGGTTTGCTGATCTCATGAAGTGTGTGCCGTTATCCGAATATACGCACAGGTATGGAAGACTGAATTTAACAAGCAGACTACCGGACACATTCACTAGGCCTGATTTAGGTCCTAAAATGTACAATGCATATGGTTCAGCGCTTTACCCGGACAAAGGCACGACTAATTTACATCTTGATGTATCCGATGCAGTTAATGTTATGGTCTATGTTGGAATTCTGAAAGATGGCGATAAAGAAGATCACATAAAAGGTAAATATACTGTTTACTGATAATATTCTTATTATCCTCTTGTAAATTATAATATATTATAATTGTGCATAAGAGCTTGAATTGGTTGATTCCATTATCAAATGCAAAAACATAATTAGCTGGCAGTTTGGACGTGAAGTTAGGTGTAAAAATTAAGAATATAATAAATAAATTTTAAAAATTATTTTTTATTGAATAACTAAATCATGCAATACTTGAAAAACTAGTGAACAGAGAAATTGGTTTTAATACTAGAAAAAAAAATTTTGTATAAAAAATAATGCTTATCAAGTTACTTGAAGAGTGTTAGACTTGTCTAATTGTGTAAAACAATAAATAGTCAACAAGCATTATTTATAATTATAGTTTTGAAAGATTCAGTAGTTTTAATCGATTCTTTCTTTTTCATTTATAGAAGCACTAAAAGCAATTGATGAGGCAGGCTGTGATATATTAACACGACGTAGAGTCCGTGAAAAAGATGAGATCCCAGGTGCTCTGTGGCACATTTATGCTGCACGCGATGCTGACAAAATTCGTGATATGCTTAATGCAGTAGCACTTGAACGAGGTGCACGACTTGAGCCTCATCACGATCCTATCCATGACCAAAGTTTTTATCTTGATGGACCACTGCGCGAAAGGCTTTATCGTGATTATGGAGTCGAAGGGTATGCATCTTTTAAAATTAAAAAAAAAAAAAATAATTTTTTAACAAAGTGTTGGCATATAAATTTTTTTACCTCTTTTTCCAGATATGCAATCGTCCAATGTTTAGGAGATGCAGTGTTTGTGCCAGCAGGTGCCCCACATCAGGTGCGCAATCTACATAATTGCATTAAGGTAGCAGAAGACTTTGTTTCTCCAGAAAACATCTCGCACTGTTTTCACCTAACCCAAGAGTTCCGTGCACTCTCCGATACTCATACAAATCACGAAGATAAACTTCAAATAAAGAATATTATTTACCATGCAGTCAAAGATTCTTTAACTGCTCTAGACACTATCAAAGAGGAGACTCTCACTAAAACAAAGAGCGAGGATATAAAATCAACAAAAGTAAAACAAGAGAAAAGTGACGGTGGCACTTAGTGACAATGACCATATAGAAGGGAGACATTCTCTTCTCTTTCTTTTTTTGTGATATAAACCCGGATGATACCGTGATAAAATTCTCTTCTCGCGCCAGAGCGTTGCTGTCATTGTGATAAATAAAAATGAAGGAGAGTGAGAAAAAAGCGACAAAATGAAATATAGGACATAATACTACCACGGGATTTGGTATAATTGATGTATACATCATCTGTATCCAGTTTAAATACGACTTTAAAAAAATCAAGTTACTGTAGAGCTTTTGCTATGTACACAAAACACTGAGAAAAGGCTTTTTTCTTCTACAAGGGAGAGGGAGCTAAACATAGTATAACGAACTCATTTGTGCAATTAAATGATAAGAGGAGGTGATGATGACTCGTCGCTCGTTTATGTACATTCGTGTGTATGTGATTTGCGTGCAAGAATTTATTGTTTTTTTGTGTTTTGAAAGATAGCGATGAAGACGAAGTCTGCGATGAAAAACAATGTGAACACTGCCTCATAATTCATTCGTCTTATTCCCTCTCCTCTTACTTTAAATTATATATACGAGAGAATCATTTTTCTAGCCGTCCGATGAATAAAAAAATGTCCGTAGATCTTGGAAGGCTTACGTTTCCTTTGTGCTTCTTTTTTTTTGTAATATACCGGAGAGGAACAAGTTTCTTTTGACGGTGCCAAGTGATTGACTTGATTTTTTTTTATCACTCACATAGAGAAAAACAATGGTTTTTTATCTAACATGATTATAATAAAAAAAAATGAATGAATTTGCAAAACTTAAAATTTGCAATTTCTCTGATCTCACTAATATCTTTTGTCTTTATAAATATAGCATAAACAACGACTCGATTGTGAAATATAAAAATGAACTCATAAAAAGTGAATAAAAAGACGAGGCACTTAATGCGTGTTGGTGTACTTTAAATAAGTAAAATAAACAGTTAATAAAAAACGCTTTTCTTTTTGAATAAAACTAAAATAAATAGGCATGATACGAAATGACTTTGAAAAATAATAATTTTCGTAAAAAAAAAAAAAAATAAAATAAAGAAAGGCAGTGTGTAAAAAGTTATGTAGAAAGATATTATATAAGTATATATATAATAGAAGTAATAAAAAAGCGTAATTTGTGTATTATCAATTTTCTGCTCTCCAACAAAAATAGCAAATGAACTATTTGCATAAGATTAAAAAAGAAAATGAATACCTGGGGGTAAAGGGAGATACTCATCCTACATAATGTAAATATCGATTACTATAAAATTATATATATAAATATATAAATATATAAATAATATACATAATTCGCATCTACATATAAATATTATAAATACGGAAGAATGGAAGCATTAGGTTTAAGTAACATATAAGTAATTTAAGGACTAAAACAAAAAAAAAATAAATGATGAGAATCTAACACACGCTCCAGCAACAAAGTGAAAAATGATGCACCATATTACACATTTTTGAATATACATAGCTTATTATCTTCATCCTTCTTCATCAATCGTTTTCATAAATCCTTTATCATTATTATTATTTTATTTTTATTATTTTTTCTATTCTTATTAAAATAACAACCCTATCATCTTTATGATTAATATTATTAAATTAATTATTAATTAGTATCATCCCCCAATCATTATCATCATTAATTAATTACGAGAAAAATATGATATTTAAATGTTTAAATGTTGTCGAACATGGATGCAAAGATATAAAAATGATAAATAAACTGGAGGAAGAGAAAGCGAAGATTAATGCAGCAGCATGCGCTCTTAGGCGTTTTATTATAATTAATTATTATTAATCAATATTTTATTATTACTGCAAATAAAAGTGAAAAAGTATGCATGTGAACCGATAGTGTGTGTGAATGTTCGGTGAAACTCTTTTTTTTTATAAAAAAAAAAAAACAAATAAATTTACTACAATAGTTCAGTAAAAAATTTAAAAAATTTAAAAATGAAGCAGAAGCGCGATTATAAAAATGTGTTCGATCCGTGGCATGCATGCGTTTTTTTATGCGCAATATTTAAAAAAAAAATGCTGTGTATTTGGGGGCGGATTATATAAACTTTATTATTCTTTTCACTTGCGATTCTATTTCAATTCAATTGAAACAACTATTATTTATTAATATGATATAGCTGGGGAAAAATCATATTTTTTGTCCGACTATAAAATTGTACGATTCATCATCAAAATATTCATTACTAATTTGAAGAATGATTTTTGAATTAAGAATTGAAAGAAAATGAATTGTTTGTAAATTGCAACAGAAAAAATGCATAAATTTGTACATAAAATCATGAGTCCCCAGTGTCTTCTGCTTTATATATAAATATATATAAAATACACGCACCCATAATTTCGAGAAATAAAAAAATGATAAAAGGAAACGTCGGCCGTCCCCAAGTCATAGCTAAAAAAACCACACGCGTTCTCTCAAATGTGAAAAACCGCGGGCCGGCGGGTCTGAGTATAATTTTTTGTACTGTGTAAATGTAAGATCATACGTTTCAATAAGAAAAATGTTTATATTATGAAAAAAAATGATGTTGCTTTTTGTTCGTCTTATCCCACATTCTACCAATTTGAAGTAAACTGTAGCATGTAAGTTGTAAATAAAATTCGAATTTGCTGATTTGGAAATTAACTGGAATTTTTTATTTATTGAAGAGTAGTTGATAAATTAGATATTAAATTTTTTCAAAGTACTTAATTTTAATTTAAAAAATGAATAGTTTTTAGCTCTAATTCCGTTATATTTTTTTTCATTTAAATTAAAAAAAATTTTTTTATCGATTTCTTTTAATATTTTAATGAAGTACATGACATTTAATGTAATTTTATACAAAAGTACATATTATTTGAAACATATTTTTAGTAAAATCATTTTATATAATTGGAATTTTTTATATAGGACTGTAATTAATTATGCTTTATGTTTTGTTTTATTAATTACATATTTTGTAATATAAAATATTTTTTTTTGTTTGATTCGTTTTAAAAATAACAAAGTATAAGAGATTAAATTATGTGACTATTATGATAATAAAAGATAGAATTTAAAACTATATGAAAATAAGAAAATTAAAATGAGTCAATAGAAAAATATTATACAAACTTTATTAACAATATGTACATTTAATTTAATAATTACCATAATGCTTAAGTCTATACAAATATGCAAATCCCCGATTATTTCCTATTCCCATATATCCACCTCCAGGAGAAAAATCAATATCTAACACATTAAACATTTTTGTGTTAAAAGATGGAAAATTAGAAAAAACATTAAATGAGGGTAAGTGTAACATTTTGAACGCGTTAGCTTTCCGATCAGATGCAAAAGTTAAAATTTCTGAAGTTGGATTGAATTTGAGATTCGTAACAGCAGTTACAAGATTGAGCACAGTTTTCACTGGTGTAGGTGCTCTTGTGTTAAAAACAGATTTAGCTTCATATATATTAACAGCACCTTGTTTACTACCGGTGGCGATATATTGAGAATTAGGAGAAATAGCAATTGAGCAACCTGATAAACAGCCATCATCATAGGCTCGGTTTATGCAGGTACGCGATGACACATCCCATGAATAAATTTCACTGCTTTCTAAAATTAAAAATTAATATTTCATTTTACATTTAATTTTTTATAATTAAATAACTTTTATAATTTACATGCTATGAATGATAATCAAAGAATTTTTTTTTCAACAAAAACAATTTGATTTTGAATTTATATTAACATTAAATTACCTCCGTATGTAATAAGTTTTGTACTGTCTGGTGTAAAAGCAAGATCTCTACATTTTCTGTCCATTTTCATTGTGCCAATTAACTCTTTCGTAGTACTTGATAAGAAATGTATTTCTCCCAATCTTCCACAGATGGCTATAATTTTACCATCAGGCGATATTTTAAACTTCTAAAAAATTAATAGAACATAAATCTGAATTTATAAATTATTTTATTTTATTGGTATATCTAAAAATTTCTAATTACCTTCATGTTCGTAATGTCATGAGGTAAAGGTATCCGATGAGTTTTTCCACTCATTAAATCATATGAATAACAATGTGCATGACTCATTGAACCAACAAGTACTTCTGTACCTTCTTTTAAAAATCTTGCTGTACGTATAGGAAACCTTTCAAATTGTAGGCTATGCAATTTGTTATTTTCTCTTCCATCTACCTGTTGTCAAAATATAAAATTTTAATTAAGTTTCATAAAAAGTAATATTTTTATAAATTTATATTGCTTTTTATACTTCAAATAAAGAAACTACTCCAGAGGAACCAGCAACTACTGCTATTGTTGATGATTCGTGGAATTGTACAGTATTTACAAATGGTCCTTCTGCGCGTGTTTGTTTATTTATATGTGTAAGAACTTTTAAATCAATATTCCCTTTTGACAGAGATTTAGTTTTTTTTGGCACTAAGTGATTGCTATACTGTTGAAAAAAGAAATAAATGAATAATAATAAAAAATTAAAAACTAAAACTTTTATAGTTTATATTTATAAATGTACTTTTAAAATTTCATTATCAGAGTCATCAGAATCAGTCTCTTTTTCTCTGTCTAATTTTGCCCATTTAGGTGTGCCTTGAGTTATATGCCTAAATTTATTTTGTAATAATTGTTTGTATGTATTTTCTGGTCTACCTTTGGGCAGCTTGCGATTTTGTACTACTAAAGCTTCCTGAACTCTATGAAAGTAAAGTATGTTATCGATAATTTTCTATAATATATCAATAAGAAGAAATTATTAATCATAAAATAACTTACAATTGTTCATCATCTTCATCAATCCACACGGGAGCTCTAATTGATATTTTTGAATCTATTGTTATTATAGATTCTTCATCTGATTTCATTAAAACAACTGAATCTTTTTCATCGGTATCATCATTGCATTCACCATTGCTAATATCATCATCAAAATCTTCGTGTTTTTTAATACGTTTTTCTTTACATTCCAATTCAGCTTCACTTTCAATGTCATTTTTTAAATTTTGAATAACATCACTGGGGTTACCAAAAACTAATCTCTCTAACCTAGATCATAAAATTTATTTTATACAATCATGAAATTTCACAATTCCTATTAAAATACTTTATTTTACCTGGCTTCTTCATTGGGGTTATAAGCAATGCTCCGTTTTCTCTTTACAGAAGACAAAGTCGTTTTAATTTCAGTATTTGTTGATACTTCAGATTCTGTTTTTGATTTTTTTTTAAATTTTGGTCTTTTGGGTTTTACGAATTCATTTTTACTATTATCTTGTTTTTTCTTCGCGTACATTGTTTAAATAAATTTTATGGTAATAATAAAAAATAATTTCGAACACGTGAAAATCATCTAGTCGGACACGTGAAAAGACAATAGATTGAGTGTTTTGGAAAATAAGAAATGAGACGAGAGGTTATGGTTGAGCAATGGTAAGGTTGAGTAAATGACGGGAATCGAGCAAACAACTGATGTCTCGTCAACGCCAACTGAGACGTCACAAACGTTCCAATACGTAATAAAGGCGCAAAATTTAAAAAATTAAATAAATGCAGATATTTTTCTGAATGTGTGTCAAATGTCAACTTTGTATATTTACCATAAACATAAAAAAATTGAAAATTATATATCGAGTTTGAAGTTTAGTTAAACATATAACTCGTTGACTTTCAACTCTAATGCGAAACTCGGCATATAATTTAAAAATTTTATTAAATTTTTATGAAAAAATATAGCAGTGATCATAGTACGGACTATAATGTATTAATTAAAATTTAACTAAAAATTTCTATATTCGCATGTCTTTTCTCACTTCTTTGAAAATTTAATGAAATAAACAAATATCTTATTTCAGCTAAAGCAATCGTTCTAAAAGATATAATATTCCAATTAAAAATTCAATTAATTCTTCTATGATTAGATGGGCTAAAATCCTCCCTGTTGAAAAAATTCGTATGAATTTTCATATGAATTTTTCATATATCATAGGGTTGGCAGAACAAGGATACACGTCATTTTTGATTTGGAAAAGGAGACACCTCCATGTTAAATTAAATGAAGGTGTCCCCTTTTCCAAACGAAAAAGACGTGTATCCTTGTTCCGCCAACCCGACGATATTCAATATGCATTTTTGTTTCATTTTTATATATTAAAAATTCATATGAAAAATTTATTTAAAAAATTCATATGAAAAATTCATATAAAAAATATATAAAAAAAATCCATATGAAAAATTCAAATGAATAATAATCACAGTGATCATCTAATTATTTTTATATGGAAAAAGTATGAAAAAACTTCAAAATTTAATCAGCAATTTTTTATATGAATTTTTCATGTAAATTTTTCATATGAATTTTTTAATATATAAAAATGAAACAAAAATACATATTGGATATATGAAAAATTCATATTAAAAATTCATATAAAAATTCATATGAATTTTTTCAACAGGGCTCGGTTAGTTAGGGAGAGAATCATAACTTTGCATGAAGAATTTTTTCATGTTTACTTCCATGAAAAAAATAAAAAAGCTAGAGTTATGATTATTAGACTGGCAACGCTCTACAGATTTAAAGCTAGATGTTTAAAAGTATCATAATTACGAAGTTGCCCTATTTTTCTACCAAAGTACGTTAAAAAATGGCATTTATCGTAAGAAAATTTGATTTGAATAATTTATGAAATCAATTATTTTTAGACATTAGCAGCATGATCAATATTGATATAAAGCGGAATGTTTGATGAAAAGTGGAAAAATCAAGTTAAACATCTATTAAATGCAATACCATGTATTTTTTCCTCGGAAATTGAAGCATATCTAACAAAATCTGTGACCCAAACAAGGGTCACTCTCCTACTTAACCAAAGATTTTCTTCTGTACTAATTTTAATACTAGCATCAACTGTAATCAAGAAAATCTAAATAATTTAAACTTTATTATTTATTAAAAATTAATGAAAAAGTTTCTTAAACTTTGTAATTTTATTATTTATTAATAAATAACTAATAGATTAATTATTTTAAAATTGTATATGTATAGTTTGTTCTAAATACAGAATTAAGGAGTATAAGTACCGATATAAGTTCGGCAAAAAGGACAGTAATGATGAGACGTTTTGCAAGCATCAATACAGTAAGGAAGTATGCAACAAGGCCAGCATCTATAAATAAAATAATGACATTTAAAATTATTTTTTTTTTTAATAATCTAAAAATACTATAAGTATACCCCATTAAAAATAAAGCAAGAGCAGTAGCATGCGTGGCAGTTGATCGTTGTATTTCGACAACAGTGATGACGATAGTTGCGCAACGTGGACAGATTGCAGTTACAGGCCGTGGACTCCAAATTTCACCATCACTAGCTAAAAAAAATAAAAGTTTAGATTTTTTTCCAAATTCTCCTTTTAAAGGGATATAAAATATGTTTTAACTAAACAATCATTCTATTGTTTTTAATTTTCTAAATCTTAATGTATAGCATTTTATTGAAATATCAGAATAAGATTAATAAATTTTCAATATCAGAATCTTGTTTGAAGGTAGTTAGAATGACGGTAGTGTTAATTATAAACTATTTTAAATTAAATATATAGATTTAACGGTGTGAGGTACGGAGTGGTGTAACGGATAGAGCTCTTGCTTTCAACGCGGTGGGCATGGGTTCGAATCCTGGCCACGTACCTCTGACTTTTTTGAGAGAAAATTAGTGTATGTGCCATTTGCATCGAGACTCTTAAAAAATCCGACCTCAATGGGTATCGGTTGATCGTTGGTCACAAAAGTGGCTGACCATCCAACGGTAGTCCAAGTTTTTCGGTATGGTGTGTCAGACAGTCTAGCCTGATGTAATGTGTTAAATGGGAACCGGGTTAGGCTCCCTCGATATATTGACGTGACACGACCGCTTGGATGTACTACGCCAAATGCCGTTCTTCTCAGCGAAGGTGAAAGATATGGATGAATTGTTCCTGATGAGATGTCTCATTGGATGCGAACATTATCAACAGTAAAAGGCTGAAGTTGAAGCGAAGAAGCAGAGCCAGCTGGTGGTACATCTTCTTCTTGCTGTTGAGCTGTGTAAATCGTCAATGTATCTAGAATTGTTAGACATGTTGATTTAGAAGACTCTGGAGAGAGCATTTGCTTACAACATTGTCATTGCCTGCAATATATACAAATATTGTACAGAATTGGCTTATGAAGTATTGTACAGAATTGGCTTATGAAGTCCAGTTGATACAGCTGACGAGATGAAGCTTTTTCTGGGCGCTGCTGAAGCGCTTTAACAAGTGGTTTGTGGTCAATTCTGATGATGAATTTACGTCCTTCAAGAATGTGTGCAAAAACTAATACAAAATTTAAATGTATTAATTTATATATATTCTTTTTTGATTTATTATTCATGAAGTGTTTAATTTTTTTTCATTTAAATTTTTTGCTTTTCTTTTTCGATTTACCGTTTACGGAATGCTTAGTATTTGCTCTTTTACTATTTTTGTTTTAATTTTATATATTATCATTCGCGGTGTACATAGTTTTTGTTAATTATTGATTTTTAAGAGTACAGATGTAATGTGGCGGATTTATGACACTTGTGCTATAAAATTATGACATGATTATCGCCCTCGCTTCGTTCGGGCAATAACTTTACGTCATACAATAATAATGGGTCAATTATCCATATGTTTCGTAAAATACTAGTTTCATAAATATTTCATAAATAAAATGCTATACAGATTATTAGGAGAAAGTGAGATATCCGGATCACGGATTTTGCTCAAACTTTTTAATAAGTTTGGAGAGTTTCAAAATATATAAAAAACTACAATATTTCCCTATTTGTAGACAATTAAAGAACGTTATTAGAAAAGTTACTAAACTTTCAAATTTTTATAGTTCTTTAGCATTAAAGTTTAAACTTTATTTCCAAACGAAAGCTGATTCCACATCCTTTCGAAATAGCACTGCAGGTATATCAAAATATTCTAAGTGCTATATTTCAGCATTTATTGTAAATTAATATTTCATAAAGGAAATTCAGGTCCAATCTTTATTATGCTATAACTTTGGAAAAAAAATATTCTGATATACTGTAAATGATATTTCAAAAGAGTTTGAGCTCAGCTTTCATTTAAAAAAGTTTTAAGCTTGTAGCAATTAATGCTAAAGAACTATAAGCATTTGAAAATCAGTAACTTTTCGAGTGACATATTTTATTTATCTGTAATTAGGGAAATATTGAACGAGATAATTTAAAATTTTGTTTTTTTCCATATTTTGTCATCTCAAAACTTATCATAAAGTTAGTAAATCAAATTTCTATGATTTTTATAATATATATATCACAATATGTGTAATATAGAAACATACCAGAATTGGAAACCAGCTGTTCAAGCGTGAAAGGGATACATAGTCCCTGAGCTTGAGCGTAACTTGGAGGAGGTGTGCATGCGACAAATGAGGAGTTGTTTTCAAATAAAACTGGTAATCGGTTATTACTATAATTCAGATTAGGAGGTGGAAACAATGCAGAATATGAAGGTGGTACACGCCTAGTGTTGTCCGATCGTATATTTAACTACAAATTTTCAATTCATTGAGACGATTTGATAACATAGGTGGTCTATTTTATTGATTAATACTTAAATATTAAAAAAGCAATAATTAAAAAATAAAAATCAAATTTAATTCTGAACATGTCAGCTTGAAAATTTATCTAAGTAATGTTTATAGCTTATATTATGATACAATTTATTTTGTTTTATAAAATTATTGCTTCATTTTTATTATAAATATAATTGTTTATTATAGGTAGCTCCTGTACTATCCTTTTTGACGAAGGATAGTACAGGAGTGTGGACGAAACGACTGATAAGGGACCTAAGACGGTGGACGCAACGGTCTTTTGGGGAGGTGGATTTCTACCTTACCCAATTTCTGACTGAACACGGATACTTCAGACGATACCAATACATAATGCGGAAGGTACAGCATGCGGATTGTACACCCACCGTTAATGGATTCTTTCCGAATGTTTTGAAATCCTGAACTTCCATTGGACCATTCTGTTGTTTTCCTTATTTCAATTGGAACATTTTTAAAAATTCGGAAAGAATCAATTAACGTTGGGTGTATCCCCTATTAAAAAAAATCAGGTGATAAATCACCTGATTTATCAGGTGATTTATCATGCCAAAACATCATGTAACGATTTTGTTGGTCTTTACACATTTTAAACCATGCTTAGTCAATTTAGAACAATTTTTGAAAATTTTGGAAAATTTTGAACTTAGAAAATTTTTTAGATAATTTGGTCTTAGAATAGTACATTGTGCAACAAGGGAGCAAAATAGGTGTTTGCCGACGAGTGCGAGTTTGGCGCTTGAGCGTAGCGAAAGCGACAAATCGCACGAGTCGACAAACACCTATATGCTCCCGCGTTGCACATACTATTTTCTCACACGAAGAGCGCTAAAAATATTATTTTTAATTTCATACATGTTTTGACAACTCTTCAAAATAACTCGTAATACGTAGCTGTATATTTAATTTTAGACTTTTACGGTAGCAAATTTAAAGTAATCATCTTTGCTTGTTCAAGTATTTCTGTGGACACTCCACTTTTACTATCAGATTCTGATTCGTTATGCATTTTTTTAATATTCACATATTTAAAATACACACAAAACGTGAAATGAAAGAATTTCTTTAATGCGACGAGCAAGGTACGTCTGACACTGAACGAACGAATTAAAAGCAGCTATAAACTTTTTTGTGGAATTTGTCCACCCTTAACTTCTAAGAATTTATGATTTTGGGTTGAGCACTTGGCTGATGTGATGAGCAATATAACTATTAAATTAATGATACTAAAAAAATACTAAATAGTTTGAAAACAGTTATTAATTTATTCGAATTTTTCCAAGAAATTTTTCTACCCCTTGCAATTCGGAGAATTTTGCAATTCGCAGAATTCACAATCCAAAGTAAAATATTTGACTGGTTATAAAGATAACGGGTCACAGTATCGAGTTACACATACTGGCTAGCGTATAAAGATATCGGGTTAGATTCTCGAGTCTTTTATAAGTTCGAATTCATTTTTTTCCCTAGGGAGGCAAAGAGGTATTTTGCTCCCTCACAGCAGCTGGTCAAAATAGTATTTTGCGCTCTGAGTGCGAGAAAAAATTTTGACTAAATCACAAAAAAATTTCTAAGTTCAAAAATTTCAAAAATTTTTCAAAAATTGTTCTAAATTGACTAAGCATGGTTTAAAACGTTTAAAAACCAACAAAATCTATACATGATATTTTGGCATGATAAATCACCTGATAAATCAGGTGACTTGTCACCTGATTTTTTTCACCAGGGTCTTCTGTGGGTACGACAGACGATGTGGAACTTACGTTTTTCGAGTGTCTGCGCTGGAACACCGACAGACTGATGTTGGAAATATGAATAGGAGACGTTACACCTGACAGTGTCATAGACAAGATGCTAGAGGACGAAGAATACTGGCTAGCGATAGTGGCCTTCATCGAGGTCATCCTTGGAGGAAGGAAAGAAAGAAAGAATGTTTGGAACGATGAGCAAATGATCAATTCAAATACGCAGGGAGACTGAAACGTCTTTGGGTCTAACGACCCCGCGTATCCGAGCTAAGAACGTGCAGGGAAACAGAAATATCTTTGGGCTTAGCGACCCCACATACCCGAGCTGAATGAATGGTAAGTTGTGTGAATGGATGTCTAAAAGGTGATGCATCTTAGCGCAGGGGGATCAAAAATTCCTTGGGCCTAGCCACCCCGCGTACCCGAGCTACGTGTGAGTGGAAAAAAGTGAGTGGAGAAGGATAAAAGGGCGCATACATGGATAGAGGTATGAATGGCCAGAGCTTGGTGCTTAGACAAACGGACTAAACCAATGCTTATGGACAGGATCCGCAACGTGAAGTAATACTGACGCAGTCCCATGTTGTGGATCAGAACGGTGGACGTTACGGATCCCTGTCCCTGTAACGAGAGCATATTTTTGTCCTCGTTCCGTGGCCAGAGTGAAGGGGGTTTAGATGGTCCCTGTCTGCGGATGCTTTGAAGGCGAATGCTAGTCTATAAGACTTCTTTCTGCCTCGAAGCTGCTGCAGCATCAGGAACCCGTCATACCAGTGGTTTATACGGCGGCTGAAGTGATTCGGCCGTAGTCTATGTCGCTATAGGTCTTATAGCGGATTTTCCCGTTTTTTGACCACCAAAAAAAAAGTTTGGTTAGCAAGTATTTTATTGGAGTGAGAAAGATAGAAGAAACTTGAGCATGCTCATAACATGAGGAAACAAGAAGACAGGAGACTGGCCTAACTTAATATCAAAAGGACCCATAAAAACTTATCCGACAAATAAAATAGGAGACTATATATCTACATCCTGCTTCCAAGCTAGGAGAGAAAAAGCACGTACTTTACGGCTGGGTAGAATAAAATAATATATTATACATCATCAGAAACAAGTATAGAATGAATTTGGTTTTTTTTCTCGTTAGGGTTCATTGTGATAGTAAAAATCTATCTTGGACGTAAGAGAAGTTAGTTTTGAACTTATAAAAACTTAAATAGACGTCGAGATCCTTAACAACCAAGATTTCAACTCATCTCATGTCCAAACTTCTTTCAATGGATATAACTAATACGTAGTACAATCCTGCGCACAATCCTGTACAGATTGAAGGGAAAAGATTTATGGAAAGGTATCAAAGGATAACTAAAATTTGATCATTCTGCGCTTTTATTGCACATATAGTTCATTGTTTCGTGGTTTTTATAAATTATGATCATGTGAAATATTCTATATTTATATATTTTGATATTGTGTTACAAAAAATTTTGTAAGACATTTATATTGTTATATATATATATATATATATAAATCATGCTATGTAAACTTCACTAAAAAATAACTTAAGTTTTTGAGCTTTCATCAAAACTTGTAAATTTGAGATGTAACAGTTTCTTGATGAACAGCTTAAAATAGTTGAATTATTGATTATAAAAATGATTATAATATATTCAAAATATTTAAATATTCCTAGTACGCAAAAAAAAAGTTAATTTAGAGATTTCGCACATAATAAATAAATATTTCGATTTTGCACAAACTCATCCTCAATAAAAGTATAGAAAAACAATAAAATATAAACATGAAATAATAACTTGGTTAGTTCCACAGCAGTAGTTATGTATCAATGTACAAATAGTCATTCTAGATGGTATTCTTCTTTCATAAAATAAAGCAGGAGGCGGTGAATCAATTGCATGTCTGTCAGTATTAACGGAGCGTATGACAAAGTTATTACCTGTACAACTATTATTTAATGAACGATGATGATTGGTATCAAAATCAGTTGTTACTGTTAACATCTCATTGCTCTGTGTTGAATTCATGTCTGAACTGAGAGACGTTGCAATTCTATTAAAAAAAGTTAAAAAGAGGTAAGGTATTATTGAAACAAAGCATTATTTGATTTTGATATTAATTTTTGAAATTTAATTGGTTTAAATGGTGTAATTTTATGCTTTACTAATATTATTTTTAGGCGTCCGTGGCTTAGTCGGCTAAGGCGCGGAGTAAGACGCGCGCTTAGTAGGCTGAAACTTGTTCGCTCTCGAGGTTGCGGGTTCGAATCCCCTTCAATCCGAAAAATTATCGGGAACATTTAACACATGTTCACCGGTATTTTCGGTGATGGGAATTTGCGAGGGGCTATTCACTATAAGAAATCATTGACCACCTTCAGATGAAATCATTTGAAATCATTATTGAAATCATTTGAAATCATTGAAATCATTGAAATATTTTATTAAATTTTATGTGCACAATATGATTACCGAAATCAAAACTATTCAAATTGAAATCATTGAAATCATTTGAAATCATTGAAATCAATGAATATTTTTGTATTTAGTTTACAATTTAAAATATTACCAGAAATATAATACTAAATATTATTTAAATATTAGATTAATATGAGCTGCTCTGATAAATAAAATAATTTTTGATTTTTGGGGAATAGTATCGATATATAATATATAGTGTGCATGTTGATGCGTGTTTATAATTTGTCCATACTCATTTGTTTTACAACTATCAGTTCAGTTTAACTTTGTGTTTTCTGCTATGCACATAGCCAATGTAAGTACAAATCTAGAATAATTTTATTATTATTGAACACATTGTTGGTCTTTTTATTTACTAAAGTGATAAAAAGTTTTTGTTTTAATTATGCAATTTCTTTGTTTTTTATTTTATTTTTGTGGTCTTAAAATATAGGTATTATTTTAATTTTTATATGATTCAATAATGACGATTTAGGGATTATAATTTAAAGTAAGCTTAACCTTCATAAATATTAATTTTAATTATCTTGGAATGATTTCGGAATTATTTGAAATCATAAAAAATTTGCTTGAAATCATTTGAAATCATAGAAAATTTGCTTGAAATCATTTGAAATTATTTGAAATCACTGCCTACCATAGACTGTTTTGAAAATGTTTCAAATTACAAGTATTAGTTATATACGTAACTTGGGAGTACGAAGGATGAATACAGGCGAGACTAAAGTGTTTGTCGCTTGAGTAGCAGTTGGTCGAGGGCGCGCGAAGCGCGCCCGAGACTGACTGCTGCTCAAGCGACAAGCACTTTCGTCAAGCCTGGATTCAGAATCCTTCGTACTCCCAAGTTACGTAGATAAGTTTATGTCGTTGGTAAGCCGTATGAGGAACTATAAAAATGATTTTTTAAAATTAATGATATATGTTTTATTAAAAAAAAGTAAATAATGTCATTATTTACTTATTTATTTTACTTATTAACTGTTTAACTTTGAAAATTTGTTTAAACAAAACATTCTGTAAAGTTAAGATTTTATATGAATTTGTATGAGCATTGACATATCTAACGACATTCTTTTGTTTTCACTAACCTACGAATCGATGTCACTCGCGTCATATACGGCCATGCTGTGCGATATCTCGATCTGTCAATACTCCCTTAGAGAGTATAGAGCTGTCAATACTCCCTTAGGGAGTATTGACAGAGAGAATATCGTCGAGATATTAGCATGAACGTATGCAATGCCTATACAAATTTAGCGTGGTCTATAGGTATTCCACCGAATACGGCCTACGACGACATAAAAAAATATATTTCTGAAATCATTTTGAAATCATTTGAAATCATTTTGAAATCATTTGAAATCATATGAAATCTGTAATCATTCTGACACTTTTTTTTAAGTGAATAGATACCACCATTTTAATGTGGAGACTTTAACCTTTCATTTAAAAAAAACCCTCCTACGATTTTTTTTCCTGAGATATCGAACTTTGAAAATAAGAAATTTTTCGTGATAATTAAGTGTTGCGTTAATTTTGTTGCAGAGTGATATATACTTTTCGAATTTACATTTGCGTAACAAAATTACATTAGTCGTGATGAAAATTTAAAATATTTTATAACTTCAAATTTTTTTTAACTCAACTGTTTCAAATTAATTGATTTTTTATTTATTCGGGTAGATTTTCCACTAAAAGAAATGATAAATTTCAAGTGAAATTTAATTAGAATATCACAATGCATATGGAGTATTTGAGAAGTTCGGAACCAAATCAGTGACTTAGGTCAATGTTTACAATAAATGCCCATAATGATTGACTTACTCATTTGCTCGGCAAAAATATAATCATTTTCTCCAACTATGTATATAAAGAATAATTTGAAACAGTTTCAGCGATAAAAAAATACAAAATATTGTCATAAAGCGAAAAATGTCATCTAAAAGTTGATGCGATGATAGTTATTTGCATGCGATACATTTCAATTTGGCATTTTTCGCTTTATGAGAATATTTAATATTTTTTGTCGCTGAAACTGTTTTAAATTATTCTTTGTATACATGGTTAGAGGAAATAACTATATTTTTGCTATGTAAATGAGTAAATTAATTATTATCAGCATTTATCGTAAGCACTGAACTAAGTCACCGATTTGGTTCCAACAGCCTCAATGTCTATATATTTTACAAACAGTAAACATTTCTCAGTAAATTAAATTTATGCAAATTTTTTTGTGCAATATAGAATGAATTATTAACCATTTATTCTTCTAAAGTCTTTTTGTTTGGAATTTAATTTCCGTAAGAAATATCAATATAGAAATCTATAAATTGTAATTTTCTTTAAGAAGAACAAAATGCGACTGCAGAATGCTATAGTTTTAATATATGGTCAATATCCCAATCGCTACTCACGAACCTATTACTAACTAAAAAATTAAAAAAATTTTTAACAATGAGCGGCTAGTAATAAGTTTGTGAGTAGCGATTGGGACATTGACCATATTAGTTCGCCCAAAATAAGAGAAAACCATAAAATCCACCAAGTTATAATTTTATTTTTATCATTATTCAATGTTTACCTTTAATTTTTTTTAATAAGAAAATTTAAAAAAATTGTGTACACCCTCAAAAGCGCACAAACAGATTTTTTATACTAGATGAGTATTTCTTCGTGTGTGATAAACAATTGTAGTGAGAAAAAAGAAAAAAAGTGAATATATATATATATATATATATATATATATATATATATATATATATGTATACATATGTGCGTACATAATGTGAGAAGGAAAGAAGGAAGGAAAGAGAAGGGAAAATAAGTATAAACTATACATAGGCTACGCGGTACCATATCATAGTCAGCGGCGCGTAACAGTTTTAGTTTCACGTCGTGATTCTCATTGTCGACACTATACATAAAAAGTTAAAGCATTTTTTATTTGTATATTTGAATATTTTTAAGTTTAACATTATAGGATTTTATTTAAATTATCTATTATTCATAAAATAACAAAAATATAAACAATATATATAATAAAAATTGAAATAATTTTTCTTAAAAAAGTCGACTTTTTTAATACTAACTTAATAAATTAAATTATTATTTATCTGAATAGTTTATTACTAAAAATTTTAATTTGTTGTAACAAGTGACAGTAAAAATCTAATATAATTATTTTCCAGATATTTTTCAATTCGTAATATGAGTTGAAATATAATTTACTGTTTGAAAAATGAATAAATATTAAAACGGTATTCGTCATTCATAAAATTATAAATAATTTTAACAAAATCTTAAATAATAAAACATTTTAATAAATAAAAGTACATAAAAAATATTTTATGTGAAATACTTTTACTAAATATAATGTCAGTCATAATATTAAACAGAGAACGACAAATTTGGTAATCTTCAAAAAAAAGTCTTGTTGATATTTTTAAAAGTGATTTTCAATTAAAAAAATTCATTCATTTAAAATTTTTTTTAAAAATTATAATTAAGTTAAAACGTTAAATCTTCCATAATAAATTATAAATAAGGCACGATAAATTATAATATTGAGCTCTTGATTTAAAATTCGAAAGATTTAAGCGTTTCAACATACGAATAAAAAAGAAAAGAAAAGGAGAGAAAGGAAGAAGAAACACTATATTCGTAATATAGTCCGTTCCACTCGTTGGCGTCGTACGAAGTGAAAGAACGAGGATGGGCGAACCTCAAAATTCAACATTTCTCGGCTTTGATTTTAGTACACAACAAGTAAGTTTTATTTCTAATCTATTAAACATTTTATTTAATGTAATTGAAAACAAAATTTTATTTATTCATTTAAATATATAACGGAGTTTTAACTGGAACCTGCTAAAGTAACAAGAAATTAATGATTGTTTGTAACAACCTCGTTGTTGATGTGTATAAAAACACTGTGCACTAAACGGTTCACGTTCCGTAGTTTCATCATAGATGTAGCTGCGTTTGAAAATGACACGATACAATGTCTTCAGAATTACCGCCAAGTATACAAATTTAAAATTTCAGACTTGTTAATATTTATAATAAACTGATATACTTTTAAAAATTATGCAACTGCCACATAAAAAATTTAATGTAATAATTTATAAGTAGAGTGCAACGTTCAATTTTTTCAAATTTATGAGCAGTTTTGTAAAAGATGATCTACTTCACACTTTTTAAACTAATTATACTAAAAGATTTGTATAAGAAATATATCATAATTGAAATTAAAAACTTTTAATTAGAAACAAAATTTATTAAAAAAACTCAAAATGTTCAAAAGCTACGAAGGTATGAAAATCGAGATAAAATGCAGCATTTATTTTCTATTCACATTTACAGCAATTTGTACTATTGTTTCTCTATAACTTTCGAACAGATTCTTGAAAATATTTAGTTTTTCTTTGAAAGGTTTTTAGTTCAATTTCAATATATTCTTAGAATAAAATTCCTAGAATAATTAGATAAAAATGTACAAATATACATCCAAATTTTAAAAAAAGTCTTAATTTTCAGGTTAAATTGCTTATAATTTTCAAATAAATTGTGCGTCCTACCAAATAAACGTGATTTAAAAAATTATTAATCGTGGAATAATTTTAAGAAAAAATATCCTAAAGTTAGAAGAAAATCTGAGATTCAAATGCAATGTACTCTTCTTGTTATAAGTCGCGTTGCATAAGTCTCCATAAAAAAAATAGTTATAAAGATAGAGCGCGTTTGTAAGTTATGAATTTTAACTAAAGATATTGTAAGGTCGTTCGGTTATCGCGTTTCAATGATAATATAATGCAAATATTTACAAAACTTGTGTACATTATCAAATTCATGTCGAAACTAAGAATTATGGTATGAAATAGAAATGAATAGAAACATATTGACCTTAAATTTATATGAATATTTTTTATCTTTTATCTCTAATCAATTAAGTTCATAAGTACGTAATTCTTTAACATATGAATTTTTTCCTTTATTTTTTTACAACTTTTTATTTATAATAATCTCTTAGATTTTATTTCTTTAAAAAAAAAGTCGTACAAATCATATATTTTTAATAATAATTTCAGTTAAAAGCCGTAGTAATAGATGACAATCTCAATGTCCTTCATGAAACTAGTGTGCAATACGACAATGATTTGCCAGAATTTAGGTAATTTCATCGATTATAATAAAAATTAATTTTACTTTATCTATTTTAATATTTATTTTATTATATTCATTAATTTTTCAGAACTTATGGAGGAGTGTTGCAAACGAAAGAAGAACCAAATGTCATCACAGCACCAGTTCACATGTGGATTAAGGCTTTGGATATGATATTAGATCGGTTGCGTGTTTGTGGCGTTGATTTTAGTCAAGTTGCTGCAATTTCCGGATCCGCACAGGTAAAAAAAACTTTATAAAAATACTTAAAAGAACATGTTTTTTTGCCTAGAGAGCCGAAAGTGCAACTTTCGCTCACTGTGCTCGATCCTAAAGGTTGCATTTTCCGCCTCACTAAACAAAATAGTATATTACACCCCAAGGGAGGTAAAGTACTGGCGAGTCCATAGCACATATAATTGCCACCTCGAGCCGAAGGCGAGGGTGGCAAATATGTGCTATGGGCTCGCCATTTTACCTCCCGTGGTGTGTATGCTATTTTTCGCCATACCCGGGCCGAAAATACAACTTTTGTTTTTCGGTGCCGGGACGAAAGTTGTGCTTTCGGGCAGGGTATGGCGAAAAAATATTTTCAACATGGGAGTAAATAAAGGATGCCTTAAATCGTATGTTTGTCACCCCCGCTTTCGGCTCGAAAGGGTGACAATTTAGATACGATTTAAAATGTTCTTCACTTTTCCTCCGTAGATGAGAAATATACTATTTTTTATTAAAAAATAGTGTTGTTTTTATTAACTTGTGAATAATTGTTACTTTCTAAACTTAGTTCAGTGAAATTTTCACTAATTTTATTGGTAATGATATATTTTATTATGAATTAATGAATTTTACTGTTGAATTAGTGATTGGATTCGCTAATTAATGAATACGTTTAATTAATACGTCAGCAGAACAAACATTCTAAAACTTATTCATAATTTGGAAACTTTTAATCATAACCCGTCAAAATCGAATTCTAAATGAAATTAAAATGAGATCCACTACCCAATGTACTAAATTTTATTTCCCATGTTATAAATAATTTTCATTGAATGCCTCAGTATCTTTAGGTGCAATGTAATTATACATAGTGAAAACCTGCACATGCGCGCGAGAAAAGACCGGATATTTGAACAATGTGCTCATAAATTCACACTGTCATCGTATTTTACAATAGAACAGCAAGATGGCATCAAATGTAGCCGCGCGCGAATTTATACAAGTGATTACTCATACGAGAGATTCATACAAGTGTCCGCACCAAAAAATATCCCAGGGAACTTATTATTCTACGTGAACCCTAGGGTAGACTAAAGATATTAAATAATTCCTAAGTATCTTGGAGAAACCCTAGAACTTATTATTCTACGTGAACCCTAGGGTAGACTAAAGATATTAAATAATTCATAAGTATCTTGGAGAAACCCTAGGGTAATTAATATGCAATTCCTAGGTATCCTATAGGGTAATCTCTGGGAAAACCGCATATACTAAGCGATTCCCAGGTATCCTAGGATAACCCTAAGGTAGACCGTATGTACTAAGCCATTCCTAGGTATGCTATGGTCTACACTAGGATAGATTCTAGAATACTAGGGTAGATCTTGGGATACTAGAGCACACCCTTGGGCCTAAGCTAGTAGTATTCTAGGGTCTACATATCCTTAGCATATGTGGTCCATATACTAAGCATGGACCGCGTATACTAATGATATGTAGACCATTTAATAGACCCTAGAGTAGACGCTAGTATCTTTAGAAATCGCTCAGTATATGCGGTTTACTCTAGGGTTACCCTAGGTTACCTGAAAATCGCTTAGGATGCGCAGTCCACCCTAGGGTTACCCTATGATATTTAGAAATCGCTTAGTATTTGCGATTTATCTTGAGGTACACTAGGATACCTAGGAATCCTACATATTAATTCACAACACTCTGCGAATGATAACTCCTTGCGCACACAAATACCGGTAAACAAAACTTGTAAAATTTGGTGGATTCCACGTTCATTGGCAGAGCCGATCTTAACATATTACCCCACTCCTTTATTTCTTTCATTATAAACTTCCTTATATTTTACCCATCCCATCTTACCCCATCCCATTCTGTATTCGCCCAGGGTAATGCCCGTGAAGCGGGGAAAACCCATAGGCAAACCCAGTAGGATAAATCCTGGGAAAACCTTCTCCGTAATGGATCGCTGTATATAGCAAATTCGATATTAGGTACTCTTTATACAAGGGTACCTATACCGTATTTGACACACCTCCCGCTCGCATTGTCATATGGCCAGTACGTCCCGAGCGACCGTCACACAAAGCAAGTCCAGATCGAGTAGGTTTTCATTGAAAAAATGCGGTCACCCTTCCAACTACTAACCGTGCTCAAAGCTTAACTTCGCAGATCGTCTGGCACATACCAAACCACTCGGCCGATGCATCGGTTAATGAAACTTGTATAAATACGATACGAACAAAACTGTACAAACTCGAATACGGACATATGTATAGAAATGATGACTCACGCGGGAGCGTTTGAAATCAATATTTAATGATTAAAATCATTTTAAAATTCTGAACGATGAAATTAATAATTCATTTTTATTAAATTTCCTCTGTTATACGAAAAACACGTTTTCATTTAATGACCTACGATATTAATCGTAGTTTGCATCAATTGTGCATTATAAAATTATAATATAGTAAGATTACCCGGTTAAATCGATGTCATGTTATATATACAGTCATAAAACAAATTTTTGCAAATGAATCATTGCTGTTTCATTACGAGTGTATACTAAATAAATATCAAATATCTACAAGTAAGACAAGAAAGAAGATTATTCAGATACCGCAAAAGTATAAAACGATTAGTATAAAGAGTAGTTACATATATGCGATCGCACTATTTAACAAATTACCAAATGAACTTAAAAGTATAGCTAATATAAGATCAAGAAAAATAAAGTTAAAACAGTGGGTTGTTAATAATATATAGTTAATAATATGATTATAAGATTATATTAATTAAATTATTATTGTTTTCTTCTGAACTCTAAATATATATTACAAACTAAATTAAATTAATTAAAAATTAAATATACAACTATGTTTTGGTCTTGATTTTTATAAAATAAAAATGTTATAAATGATAAATTGTGATACTGGGTATAATTATATAAACTTTATATTTCATATAATAGATCATGGGAGCGCGGTGGCGTAATGGATAGAGCTCTTGCCTTCAACGCGGAGGGCATGGGTTCAAATCCTGGCCACGTACCTCTGACTTTTTTGAAAGAAAATTAGTGTATTTGTCATTTATATCGCGACTCTTAAAAAATTCAGTCGAATTGAGAACCTCTTCCTTTTTGAAGTCGGTTAAAAATCCGACCTCATTGGGTATCGGTTGATTGTTGGTCACAAAAGTGGCTGACCATCCATCGGTAGTCAAAGTTTTCGGTATGGTGGGTCTGACAGTCTAGCCTGATGTAATGTGTTAAACGGGTACCGGGCTGGACTCCCTCGACTTCACCATATAAAAAAGGTTAATCATATAGAGGACAATATCCTTCATATATTAATCTTTAAAAAAAAAAAAAAAAAATAATAGATCATACCAATATTTTAGTATGTAATTTAGTTTGTAGGTTTTGTTTTCTGTTTCTTTTTTTTCCGCCAGCTCCTGCGAACAGGTAACTCTATGCAGGATTTACTATGTAAATGTAAATGTATGCTGGTTTAAATAAATAAATAAATAAATAAAATAAAATATGAATCGAAGTTCCTATTCTGGTCACTTCATTTATTTACATATAGTATTCCGGTATCACCAGCGTCCTCACTCGTAAGTAAATGAAACAAATACGTGGATGGGCTCAAACTTGAAAATTGCCAGGGCGTACTCGATGTATTTTAGGTTGCGTTTAGAGGAGGTACACTACGCACTTTACGCGCAGTGTGATGAAAAAATTATTTATTACCCTTGCGTAAACGCTACTGTGAAAGCATGATTATTTGAATGATGTCAACGAAACATTCACATTATTGAAATGAAACCGCGATGCAATATCTATTTCTATTGTAAGACTCTCAATTTTGAAAATAGGATATATTTATGAATTCAATCTAAGTTTATAGTTTTCATTCACAATCTACGGGGATAGTTTGTGTCAATGTAATAGCCAAATTTTTCTCGACGTTTACTTTCTCTTTCTCAACAAAAATTTTAAATAATACATGCAATTAATTTTCATCTAAAATTAATTATGTTTTATATATTATTCCTAATTTTATAAACTGATATCAATTTAAGAAATTTAAAATTATAAAATATATTAAAAATAAATTAAATTTGACAGCAACATGGAACGGTATACTGGAGCAAAGGGAGTCGAAGTATAATGCAAAATCTCAGTCCTGAGAAGTTTTTACATGAACAATTGGTTGCAGCGTTTTCGGTCACTCTATCGCCTATCTGGATGGATTCTAGCACAAGTGTCGAATGTAAACATTTGGAGGACATTATTGGAGGACCAGATGTAAGCTAGTTAATTTGAAAATTTTGAAAATATTTTGAAATGTTGAAATATACTACCTTAGTCAAAAGTTCATAAGATTTTAAAAATTGTTTTCGGTTTAAAGTTAAAATATTGAATAGGATCACTAACCCAGTAGAAGTCTGATAAAGCTAGGTTCGATCTATATACAAACTTTATAAATATTAACTGTTATTTTTTAAAATAAATTTCATGAATGATTTTAAATAGATAAACTAATAAGAAGAATATTTCACCCATAGGTTTTTTTTAATTCTGAGATATATTTTTTTTTTCATATAAGATAATGAAAAAGGCAACGTCTGTTCAGTCAGATCTTCAATTATTTTTGAAATAAAAAATAAATTTTGACATTTTTTTTTAAGTTATTCAATTTGATTAAAATTGAGTACAATATTTTTTATTGAAAAAGAATTATGGAAAGAGAAAAAATTGTGAAAAAGAATAAAAAGTGATAAATTATAAACAAATTTTTTTACTTTAAAATAAAATTTAAAGTAAAATGTAACATTTTAAAATAAAGTTTTAATAATGTCAAATAATTTAAATAATAATAGAAGACGAATGATAATTTTTTGTTGATTATAGATGAAAATAATATCGTCGGTCGCGAAAAAGAAGGCGCTATCTCGCTTTCCGTTGAAAAAAGGTGTTATCTCGTTTGTGGTTGATAAAAGATGTTATCTTAGAAAAGATTTTTTTGAATTGTGACAACCCTGATGAAATTTAATTTAAGTTTAAACAAATTAATGATATGAATAAAATTAGCAAGGTTCATTAAAATTATCTAGTTTCGTTATTTATATGTATTTTTCAACCATCTCATTTATATTTATTTGATCGAACTTCGCGAACTTGTTTCAATAAATAAAATATGCGTGCGAAAGTGATCTCGAACTCGTATGTATTTGACGCCCTCGTTACTCTTGGACGTCCATTCCTACGCGTGCAGGAATCACATTCTTCGCACACTAGTTGCATAATATACTATATAGTATTACAGACTCAATTTATAACAATAAATAGTAATTGCAACTATTTTCTATTTTAATCTAGAAATTAACGGAAATCACAGGTTCACGAGCATTCGAAAGATTTTCAGGTCCACAAATAGCTAAAATGGCCAAGAAAAGACCTGAAGCTTACGAAAATACGGAGGTATTAAAAAATTCAATTTTTTGTTTTACATTTATTAAATATAATTTATTATTTCAGAGAATATCTCTAGTCAGTAGTTTTGCCGCTTCTCTGTTCCTAGGCGATTACGCTCCTATTGATTGGGCTGATGGATCAGGAATGAATTTACTAGATATTCGAACGAAAGATTGGTGTGACGAACTTTTAGAGGTTTTAATTTTTTTTCTGGTATTTTTACATTTTATCTGTCATAATTAATAATTTACATTCGTGTTTTGGAAGGCTTGTGCTACAAATTTAAGAGAAAAACTTGATAAACCTGTGTCTTCCAGTACAGATATTGGCCCTATTTCAGGTATACAAACATGCTAACAATTAATAAAGGAGAATCTTAAAAATTGATCGATTTTTGCCCCACTCCGGAATGATTTCTAGCTATTGTAAATTACTCCAATAGACTTGTATTTGATGAAAATATACGTGTAAAACCGGTTTAGTCTGGGGAATTTATTCCATTTTACCATATGTGCATAAAATCATGTAAACCTTGTTAACCACTGAAGGTGAATTCTCAATAATTGGTCAATTTTTGCACCGCTATGTAACGTTTTTTAGCTATTTTAAATTACCCTTATAAGCTTGTATTTAATGTAAATAAACATGTACAAAACTGGCGTATTTCGGAGAAATTATTCCAGTTTTTAATGTATGCGTAAAATCATAAATACTTTTTTTAATCGCTGAAAGTAGATTCAAAGATGGCACCGATTGTATCCCTAAATAAGCATATACGGCAAACTGAAACAATTATCCGAAAATATTTAGGTTGTTATGTATTCTCATTAAATATAAGTAATTTAAAATAGCTAGAAAACGTTCCAGATCGGCGCAAAAATCGATCAATTATTGAAAGTTCACCTTTAATGATATAAACAAGGTTATTTTATACACATATGGTAAACTGGATCAATTTCCTTGAAGTACATTGATTTCATACGTGTATTTTTATCAAATAAAAGTTTATTGGAGTAATTTAAAATAGCTAGTAAACGTTTTGGAGCGGGATAAAAATCGATCAATTTTTAACATTGTCCTTTGTCTTTTTTAATATTTACACTATACACTTACATTGTTATAATTATTTTTGTTTCGCTTAATATATTTTCCTTCTACGTCTTTCTATATCATAATATAGTATACGCATGATAATTTACCAAAGTCTTTTTTGCAAAATGCTTTAAAGTGCTTAGATGTTAAAAATTTCAAATTTTTTCTACGTTGTTATGTAAAATACTATACGCAACTGCGATGAAAATTTTATTTATTATATGGAACATAATGACTTTCGTGTGATACTATAGATCATTTTCAGAAAGGAAACGCGTATCAAAAAACGAACTTTCCGAACGCTGTCAGGAATAGTACATTACCTTACTAATAGGCAAAATAGGTCATTCTCTCACGAGTTTGTTATTGGAGTGTAGCGTGAGTGACAAAAAAGACGAGTGGGTGACCTATTTTGCCACGAATGAGGTATAGAATTTTTTCCAACAAGGTGAGGGGAATTCAATTTTTGGTGCCTGCTTTGCGTGAGCAAAATAGCATATTCCCTCACTAAAACAATTTTTTTGCTTACTGTGAGGGAAATAACTATTTTGGTAATTATTGTGGCAAAAAAGCTATTTTGCTTGCACTGAAAATCGGTTTTTTCTCACCACGTTGTGAAAAAAAATGTTCCTGTTATAAAGTAGGAGTAGGAGTAAGGTACTGGATTAGCAAAGTGATGTTAATTTGACTGTACTCATACTCTAGGCGAATCTTTTTTAATATTATCTTTTAATACGGTATAAAAACTTTTAGTGCAAATTTTTAATTTCGTTTATTTTTTTTTTTTTTTTATTTTCCTTAAATTACTTGATAAATTTGCTTTGAAATTTGCATGGAAATTATTTTCAACTGCTAAAAGAGGGATGACTTTTGAAAACCGATTTTAATTTTACAAAATTTTGAAAATTTTGAAAAAAATTTTCATTTTGCATTTTTCTTTTATTTTATGTAAACTACTCTATAGATTTGTTCTAAAATTAGTATACAAGTTATTCGCTACTGTCATTATAAAACAAGCTTTTAAAAAATAATTTTCTAAGCGTAGCTTTTCGACTACTTCTGATTTCTGATTTAACGCTCTCACTAACTCTTTTTTTCTTCCGCATTTCCTCTCTTTTCTTCAATCTCACATTGATCCTCATTTTTATACTATTTTCATTTATCCCTGTCTCTCTCTTCATATTTCCTAATCACTTTCTCACACTGACTCTCACTCTTTCCATTCTTAATTTTTCTTGAATAGAAATTATGTTTTTTACATTGAAATCACATTTAAAAAAATAAAATAAAATTCTATCTCAATAAGCTCTATGAGAAAGCATTGTGCCAAAGCACTTGGCAGCGTTTTTTCTTTTTTTGAATTTTTTTAATTTACTTATTATTGTAGCCTTTACATTATAAAAATCCAGGTTAAATCTAAATCTTATTCAAATACAAATCAATTTGAAAATTTCAAATAAAATAATATCTGATTTAATCATTTATGCTCAGTAAAAATTTTTTGCAGAGGAAACTGTTGAAAAAATTATAAAATTTAATTTTAATAATTCATTTCAGATTACTTCGTCGAGAGATTCGGTTTTAATGAAAAATGTCGAGTTATTGCTTTTACCGGTGATAATCCTGCTTCTTTAGCTGGTAATTGCTTTTCAAATTATTATAGAAAATGAATTTTTGAATTTTATTACTAATAATTTGCGTCTTTAGGATTAAGGTTAAAAGAAGGAGACATGGTTTGTAGTCTAGGTACAAGTGATACTCTCTTCCTATGGCTTAACGAACCAAAAGTTGTTACAACTGGTAACACATTTTGCAACCCTGTCGAAGATGATGCTTATATGGCTCTTATATGGTAAGAAATGATTTTTAATATTTTCAATAAAGCAATATATTAGTTAATAATTCATCTATTATAAATTATTTTAGATCATTAAGTGTAATAATTATTTGGATTTTAACAATGGCTAGCTAAACAATGTTTAATCTTAAGCTGGCATTGTTAACAATCGATGTTACAAATTATTAATACTGAAATTACTAAAAGAGGTTTTAAATATAAATATTAACCCCACTGTGCTGAATGACAAGATAATTTGTCCAGTTCCCCATTTAAATACATGCTTTTTCATTTGGTGCCCGTCGCAGGGAGGTTAAAATACTTTGCTAATAATTACTGATTAAAATTTATTGAAACTTATCTAAATTGAATTAAAATTTTGATTAAATTTATTTTACTCGTTTTCAACCGACTCAAATCAGCGATTTTTGAAAGGAAGTAACACATTTTTTAGTTAGAAAAAATATTTCAATAATAAAAATTCTGAGATGATTTATGACATAAATTTGAGATATAAATAACATAAATTTTGATATTCTTTATTTAAAATTATAATGCTGATCATACATTAAAAAAATTAATTCTTCAACTCCTCTTTTACATGGGCAGCTTTAAAAATGGTTCATTAACACGCGAGCGGATTCGCAATAGTGCTGCTGGCGGTGACTGGCAGCTATTCAATGAGCTATTAGATAATACACCACGTGGTAATTTTGGAAACTGTGCCTTTTACTATGATTCTCAAGAGATAATGCTACCTCTTATAGGAGATTATCGTTTTAATAAAGCTAATGAACGAATTAGTCGTTATAGTTCCAAAGAAGTCGAAGTACGTGCATTAATTGAAGGACAATTCGTTGCTCGTAGAGCTCATGCGGAAGATTTTGGATTTAAAATAGGTAAGATAAAAGACAAATTTAAGGGTACGGATATTAAAAAATGCTATTTAAATGGACTCTGTCCCCTTTTAATATCAGCACTCTCAATTAAGGGTAGACTGATTATATAATTTCAATGCGATAACAATATAAACAACGAGAATAAGTTAATCAGCAAAGTTAAAAATAGTAGATTATTCACCTAAGGAGAAAAGATCGCTCGAGCGAAGCAAGAGCGATAAATACGCGATCAATTGATAGTCCATTTTTCTGAATAGATTTATATAGTTTCTAAAAAGAATAATAAATTAACTATCAAAACATCGTCGAATTAAAAATAAGTAAATGTTAATTCAAAAACAGTCGTTTTTCACTTTCAAAATAATTATTAACAAGTGTTTCTAATCTACAGATCTAGAATATAGTTTCAAAAGTTTTCGAAAATTATATTTTTATTAAATAGAAATATTTTTATTGATTTTAGGTCCAACAACCCGAATTATTGCAACAGGTGGAGCTTCCACAAATAAAGCCATTCTCCAAATTCTTTCGGACGTTTTTAATTCGCCTGTATACGTTTCGGTAAGAAATTATTTTATGAATTTATTATTTATGACATGAAAAATTATAGTGAAACATTATTTTTCTATTAAATTATATTGAAGTTAGAGTCAATTAACTGGTAATAGAAAATTAAAGAAATATTGAACTTGAAATTTCTTCAATAAAATGTATTAGTTTTTGATAAAACTTAATATTTCTTTATGAAATATTATATTTTATTTTTCTGCTTCTATTTTCATTTCACTTAGTAGTCAGTCACTCAGTAGTCTTTTTGAAAGCAATGTCATTGTCTATAAAAAAATTCGATTTATAAATTTTTTATTTATTAGTTTATATTGTAATTGAAAGTTATAAGAAGTAAGCGAGAAGCAATAAGCGAGAGTAGCCAAAAGTGAATTGAACTGAGAAAAATCTATTCGATGAAAATTACTTTATGGTATAGTAAAACTCAATTCGTGGCATAAGCGACCTATTGAAAATCATAAGTTACTGTCCTTGTTACAATTGGACACTAACTCAATGCAATAATAGACCATTTATCATAATCTACTATTTTATACAATAATTTATCTATTTATTTTAAAATTTCAGGAACTGTCAAATTCAGCAGCATTAGGATGTGCTTATAGAGCCAAGCATGCACTCAATAAAGATAAACTGAAGTTTAAGGATATACTAAATAGCTTACAAGAACTCAAACTTGTTTGTCAACCTTTCGACGACGCAGAAAGTGTAAGTTTTCAAAATTTCTTATATTAACTACTTTGATTATCTCCTGTTTAATCAAATTTTTCATTATTTATTTATAAACTTTTAATGACTATTTAATCTGAAATATTTCTTTGGTCTTACAGATTTATAAGCCAATGGTACAACGGTATCGAAAATTAATAGAACAAATATTGACTTAGTATTGATAAACTAAGAAGAAAATTCAAACATTCCAAACAGTGGCTTCATAGGAAAAAATGTATATACTAATTTTTCATACAAAAAGATTTTATCATAATTAATTGCGAAAAAAAATTGAGCGCGCAAACAAAACTATTTTGTTATTATAAATAAAATTTTATCATAAAAATATTATTTATGCTAAAATGCACAAAAAGTTGCCTTTTATAATCTTTTTTATAATTATATTATTGACTAATGAGTATATTTATGGAAATGTTAATAAAAAATCATTGTAATGTAAAAATTTTAAAATTTTTACATAATTATTAAAATTGACTTGATGAAGTGTCAATTTTAATTTGATAAGAAATATTCTCATATGCACATGCATTTTGAGCTAAAATAAATAAAAAATCTAAATTAAATAAAAATACTCTTATTTTATTTAATAAAATAAAATACAATAAAACTATTTAATTTTTGTTTGATTACTTGTTTAACAAGCTTTATAATCTCTCTATCCTTTTTACAATGCCTAGTTACTACAAATATAAATAATATCGTGAACTAAAAAACATCTTTGCTTTTTTAGCTTTGTATTAAAAAAAAGTTTAAATTTATCCAAATTTTAAATTATAATTAACCAAATTTTTAATTATAATACAAATTGTTTTTAAGAAAAATATTTTTGAAGCTATGCTTCTTACGCGACGTTACGGCAGGGGCACTAAATGTATAAAAATCGACAGTCCCAAATGTCACCCAGCGTGAATGTACGAATATGGCACAGGGTGCCATAATTCTATCAACATACAAACACTTGAATTCTTTTTTCTCTTTCTTTCTTTCCCTCTCTCCCATTCCGCTTAAGAATATGCGTGCATATACACAAGTGGATGTGCGCGTTGAATATACTACGATTGATGCTTGTAGTGTGTGTGTGTGTGTGTATGTGTGTATATATATATATATATATATATACACAGTAAAATTTTGAGGAAAGTATCTATATATATTAGAACGTTATAGGTAAACACAAAGCGGGTACTGTTTCTCTTTTTCTAAATATGTTTTCATGTTAACGAGGTTTCCCTATACCCTCTCACTTGCACCTACTGATTTCGTATAGGTACTTTCCTCGTAATCTTACTGTATAAACATATATATATATATATATATATTATTTGCTCAGTTAACAAAAAAAATTTACTCAAAACAAAATTGGTATTTTATCTTTATTTTAATTTCTTTTTTAACTTTTTATTCTTTGTTTCTATTTAAAAAATTATTTTTTTACGAAAAATTTTTCGTAAATTTTGGTATTGTACATTTCTGTATATTTTATTTGAGAAACTAGAAAATTTTACTGCTTCGTTTTTTTATATCAATGAAACTTTATAAGCTGTGTATAAACATTTCTTTCTTAATTTTTTAATAATTGATATTAATAAACTATATTATTAATATATTTTTAAATACATAATACATTGAATGAAAAATAACCAGTTTTCATTAAAAAATTAACTATAATTTTTGAACTTCCTAGTTTCTATATATATACTGGAAGCATAGCTTCTGTCGGCCAGTCCCCACGACTGCCACTCCTGTTTTTTTTAATTCCAATTTTTTCCAGAGCATAAATTTCCATCAAGTTGCTACAGATCATAACTATCTTTATAGTAATGTAAAAAATTTTATTTACCTGAGAACATCGTCTGAAAAGTTGTGTACTATCAGTAGTGGTGCAGCTTGTGTACTTGCTTGTACCGTTGATTTAGACACCATTGTATTACTTCTCGGCGTTGTTATAATCGTAACTTCACTATTATTACTGCTACTGGTATCATTAAGTGATGCGAGACCACGAGATGTTATAATTGTTTGCACTGTACGACTTATTTTAGCTTGTAATTTTTTTTCCGAATTTTCTCCATTATCATTGCCATCTTCTTTTATAATTTCATGTTAAAAAAGTTATAAGTAAAAATGTGTATCATAGAAATCGATATGATGTCGTGAATGATGTTTAAAAGGTTATTATTTTAATAACGTATATTTGTATTACCATCGTTATTTTCCATAGGAGCGTTATGTGTTTAAGAAGATAGTTTGATTATCTCAAGTATGCTATAAAGGTTAAATTCTAATATTTGGATTTCATACAAATAATTTTTATGATTAATTTTTTTAATAAGTTACAACTTTAACTTTATTTATTTAAAATTTACATTATTAATTTTTTATTTTAAATTCACACGTATATTATGAAAAAAGATGTAATCGAATTTTTTGAACTCATATCAAATAAAATCAAAACTTCACTATAAATCAAAAACTTTAAATTGCTTTGTATAGAAAAAAATGATCAAACGATCGCCATCTTTTTCACATAATAATAATATTGACAAAGTTCATTAATTAACTCAAATTTTTAATTTGACATTGATGTAAAATTACAATAGGCATTAACTGACAATTTTTCGAATTTTCAATTCTATTAGCTTTCTATAAGTTTAAATTTACAATATCGCAATTAACCTATATCTTAAAATTATCTTAAAAATGAATTATCATGCAATCCTCATTTACATATTTGAGGAAATCCAGGAAACTTTTAACATTATTTAGATGGATAGATAGATAGATAGATATTAATTTATTTTGTAAAAAAGTACAAAAAGGCGTGTAATACATCAAGCAATAAATAATAATTCTGTATAAAGTATTGCACATAATATGATAAGATATCACAGTCAAATATTAAAATTAATATATAATACTGTATCAGTAAGCCACTATATAAAAGCGATATCACAGACTACTCTAAATACACGCGGGAAGCATGAAAACATAAATTACAATAAAAAAAGTCTTAAATATCTATCAGTCATAAAATTAAAATCAAATTAAAATCAAATAACACAATTTAAAAGATAAAGCATAAAGCATAGTCATGACATCAAATAAAAATAAAATTGGACAAAACAATGCAACAATAAATAATAAAAAATAATATAATAATAAAATTCAAAGAATAAAAACTTGATACCGAAGATGTCATGACTATTAATAAAAAGAAACAGAATCATTCATTCTTTCTGCATTCATTCAACCATCATTCGCGCTAATAAATACATTCACACCTTAAATCTATATATAAGACAAAACAAAATAAATTAACATAAAATTAAAATACTTAAAATTAAGATCACTCGAGGTCGAGTAAGTACCTCCTCAAAGCCGACTTGAACTGCCGAGCGATGGAAGATTTTTTTTTATATCGGCACCCGAATGGAAATTTTTCGGTGTATCAAAATGTATAAAAGTGTATGAAAGTGTATTGAAGCATACAAAAATGTATCAAAGTGTATGAAAATGTATCTAAGAGCGATTTTTCAGACCTTATTCTCGATCCATTTTGATACACTCTGATACACTTAGATACACTTTGGTACACTTTGGTACATTTCTTAAAAAGTGAGCTGAAATTAAATTTCCTCAATTTTTTTGATGTTATACACTTTGACACATTTTGATACACTTTGACACATTTTGATACACTTTTACACACTTTGATACACTTTTACACACTTTAATATACTATGGTACATGTTGATACACTTCTGAGTATTAGCCTAAATTGTTTTTCCTGTTTTATTTTGCACACGTTTGTACACTTTGATACACTTTTACACACTTTGATACACTTTAATATACTATGGTACATCTTGATACACTTCTGAGTATTAACCTTTTCCTGTTTTATTTTGCACACGTTTGTACACGTTGATACACTTTTACACACTTTGACACACTTTAATATACTATGGTACATCTTGATACACTTCTGAGTATTATCCTTTTCCTGTTTTATTTTGCACACGTTTGTACACTTTGATACATTTTTTTTTTTTTTTTTTTTTTTTTAAAGATTAATATATAAAGGATATTGTCCTCTATATGATTAATCTTTTTTCTATGGTGAGGTCGAAGGAGTCCCCGCCCGGTATCTGTTTATCACATTACATCAGGCTAGACTGTCAGACCCACCATACCGAAAACTTTGACTACCGATGGATGGTCAGCCACTTTTGGTGACCAACAATCAACCGATACCCAATGAGATCGGATTTTTGAGAGTCGCGATATAAAATGGCACTTACACTAATTTTCTTTCGAAAAAAAAGTTTAGAGGTACCTGGCCAGGATTCGAACCCATGCCCTCCGCGTTGAAGGCAAGAGCTCTATCCGTTACGCCACCGCGCTCTCTTTATGTAATATAATACATTTTAATAAAACACGATACACTTCGATACATTTCTAAGTAAGAAATTAAAAAATGGTTTTACCATGCACACTTTGATACACATGCGTACATTTTTTATACATTTTAATAGTGTTTAATACACTTTTTAGGCATGAAACGGTGTATTAAAATAAGCCGTTTTCATTTTAGATATTTTCATAAATTTTAATGTATTAATGCCCTTGGGATAAATGTAAGGTTAATAAAACGACAATATTGAAAAAATTGAAAAATATTTTTATAAATTATAAAAGTAAAATATAAAAAGTAATTTAAAACATAAGAATTAGCAATATATATTTGAAATATAATTTGTAATGAAAAACTTACATTCTATATTAGCATTAAATATTTAAACATTAATATTATTAGAAATTTATAAATAATAAAAGTTTAATAGAGACAACTTCAAAAAAATAATTATTCTTTTGTAATACATATCAAGTAATGAGATAAGATAAATAATTTATACTAATAAACACATTTTTAATTTAATAACATTATTAAATATAAATATTTAAACATTGTTGTTTCTAAGATAGTTTTTTTTTTATAAATTTTCATTTGTATTGTCTATTGAGACTAAGTTATTTTTTGTAGTCTTTGCAGTCGCATCTTCATTATTATTAGTATTATTGCTGTTTCCATTTTGCACAGTCAATATGTTACAGGGATCTTGTTGATTATTTAAGGAAGAGGCTTCATTTAATGGAAATTTATTTTAGTTAAAATTTTTAAAATGTATCAAAGTGTGCAAAAGTGTATCAAAGTATGCAAAAGTGTATCCAATAAAAACGATATTTTTCCTTTATTGGAAAAATGTATGAAAGTGTATTAAAGTGTGCAAAAGTATATCAAAGTGTATCAAAGTGTGCAAAAGTGTATCAAAGTGTGTAACACATAGCAAATGTAGAAATTAATTTTAGTCAACATTTTCGAAAAGTGTATCAAAGTGTATCAAAGTGTGCAAAAGTGTATCAATGTATGCAAAAGTGTATCCAAGAAAATCAACATTTTTCCTTTATTAGAAAAATGTATGAAAGTGTATCAAAGTGTATGAAAGTGTCCAAAAAATATATGAAAATGTGCAAAAGTGTATTAAAGTGTATCAAAGTGTATATCATTAACGAATATAAAAAATTGATTCCAAGAAACTTTTTTTTGGAAGTGTATAAAAATGTATGAAAGTGTATCAAAGTGTACCAAAGTGTATTAACATTTGGTCCGAAATATCGCTCTTAGATACACTTTGATACACTTTGATACACTTTCGTATGATTTGGATACATTTACCATTTTCACTGGGGCAAGTAGGGAGTTCCAAAAATGCGCACCTTGAACTTGAAAGGAATTTCTTCCAGTCTCAGTACGCATGAAGGGCACTGCGAAGTCCCTAATCTCTCCTCTAGTGGCTACCCTAAGTACATATCTAGTAAAGAGACTCACTAGATACTCTGGAGTATTCATGCGCACGATTTTGTACATAAGTACAGCCATAAAATACTGTCTCCTTGAATTAGTACGCAGTCAATCAAGAGCAGCTCTATGAGGAGAGATATGATCGCCCATTCTCACACCCATTACACATCTCACACATGAATTTTGTAGTCTTTGTAAGCGTCTTCTCAACCCCCGCGAAGCATCGAGCAAAACTACTGAGGTGCGGAAACAGCAAGGCGGCTGCGAGTTGTTTACGCAGGGCCTCAGTGGTGTATCGACGGAAAAACCGCAAACTATACATTATCCTATTAAATTTTTTAGTCACCATATTAATGTGCGGCTCCCATGACAACCTAGCGTCAAGCCCAACACCAAGGCTCACAACGGTATCAGAGAAAGATATATCGACACCGCCCTCAAGCTCAATCATTCTCGACTCACCAGTATAGAAGTCATTAATAAATCGACTACTGCCAAAAACGATTGCTTTAGTTTTGCTTACATTTAATGTGAGAGAAGCATCGACAGCCCACCCCGACACCGCTCTGGCCGCCCTCTGCAAAATACGAATACCTTCATTCACATGTTCATAAGGGACCTGAGTATAGATTTGGAGGTCATCAGCATATAACATGTGCTCGACCAAACAGGGGTCGAGTGTGTCACGTATGTTATTAATGTAAAGGCAAAACAACAGAGGCCCTAGCACTGAACCCTGTGGAACTCATAGATTGGTTGTTAGCCAATCTGAATCCTCTTTTAAGTGTGTAGAAACCATTTGTTTCCTACCTGATAAATAGGAGCTAATCCATTCAAGTGCAGCCCTGGAAAGCCCCATCGATCTAAGCCTCGCAAGCAATTTGGAGGGGCAGATCGTGTCGAAAGTCTTACTAAAGTCAAATAGAAGTAGTAAAGTGGCAAGTTTCTTGTCAAGACCTGATCTTATGTCATCTGTAAGTTTAAGTATGGCAGTCTGCGTAGAATGGTGCTTTCTGAAGCCAGTCTGCAAAGAGTCAAGTATTTTGTGTGTCGTAATGTACTCTTGCAGTTGGTCATGGGCAATCTTCTCCAGAACCTTTGAAAGAAAACACAATATTGCTATGGACCTAAAATCTTTAGGCATCTTAGGTGCAGGACACTTCTTTAAAGGCACAATGCGTGCACGCTTCCAAAGGCAAGGGAAGATCTCCCGCGCAAAAGAGGAATTGAAAAGAGTCACAAGATGCTCTCCAATAAACGGTAGTGCTTTAAGTATCACACTCTGCGGAATGCCATCCTCGCCACAAGCCTGTGATGAAAAATGCGAAATCGCAAGGATTAAATCATTAATATTAATTGGCTTGAAGGCAAAGCCACTTTCACTACACTCCGAAAGAATCTTCTTGCGTTCCGCAGTATCATCGTGTGGCGAGACTGACACTCCCGCAAAATGTGCATTAAGCTCATCAGGAGTGAATCCATTCAAGTCCCCTTGAGGTCCGGACAGGAGTCCCAGGTCTTTTAACTCCTTCCAGACATTACCTCTAGCAAGAGCATCAAACAGTCTATTATGATAATAATTTGTCTTAGCATGTTCTATCTGTTCGTCTATAGTTTTACGCAGTTTCAAAAATTCGGAGAGATAACGCTCCTCCTTCGTCCGTTTAAACCTACGATACGTGGCATCTCTCTTGTGCCGCATCTGCGACAACTCTTTATCTATACAAGGAAATTTATCTTTACCAATTTTAAGTGATTGCTGCCGTAAGATTGTCGCAGAGGCAGCCAAGCGCAGATTCCGGGTCAACTGTATCAACTGTAAATGGCGTCCAATCACAGTCGGCCAAACTCTGCACCAATAAGTTTGGACAGATATCTTTATAATTCCTATACTTAATTATCTTTTCATCTGTCTTCATAAAATTACAAGAAATGCATACATCAATTAAATTGTGCCGACTGTGAAAATTTGCCGGTAAGTTGCGTGCGTCAAGTTCTGTGTCATTATCGTCCACAAGAATCAGGTCAATCCACGTGTGAGACGCCGGAGTGTGATGCGTGGCACCGTGCTGAACCAACTGTAACGAAAGCTCAACCGATAATTTATTAATAAATTTGGCATCACTGCTCTCACGCAGGAGATCGGCATTCAGGTCTCCCATTATGATTTTATGAGAGTATTCAGAGGCAAAATTTCTTAAGTTATCCAAAAAATCAGTATTTTTAAAAAAGGAAATTGCAAGAGGTCGATAAATAATAGAAACCAGCACGGCTTCGAAACTGCCCAATTGCACGGAACAAAAAATATATTCAGGTACCTCTGGTTTACCTTCACTATGATTAGTTTGAGTATCTGAAGTAGCCAAAATAGTACACTTTAAATTATCTTTAATGTACAAGGCAACTCCTCCACCACGCAAGTTTCTGTCCTGTCTGAATACTTTATACCCCTTGACCCGAATGACGTCATCCGAAACAGATCCGAAACATTATTTAGTAAACCGTTATTTTTCTTCATATACATTAAATTCCTGTTTGTATTTCAGATGATTTTTGGTGAAGAATTTAAACCAACCCCATTAGCAGATATTCTGTATTATTATTAAAATTTTATTAAAATATAATTAAATTTCATCTTTTCTATATGAAAAGGTAGCTTACGCATCGTGTTGGTTTACATCATTTTATAAGTTTTGCCAAGATGGTGAATAGTAATTTTATTCTTGAAACTAAAATTACAGATTATTTATATTTCATAGATCCAGACAAATGTAAAAAAGTTCATGTATTGTCTTTCGAAGAACTCAGCTAGTTTGGTAAACTGATTTGATAAGTACAATATACTTATTAACTGAATTCTCATTGAAAAATTTACAGAAGTCAATGATTTTATTATCAATCAGCACCTTTTTAACTATAGTACTTTAAGTATACTTTAAACGTGACTAATTATTACAGAAATACATAAATTTAAAAGACTTTCATTATTTAATTAGCTACAAATTATTTTACAACACAAGTCTGGTAAATTTTTTACTTGAATTAAAATCTTTAGGTAACTGAATGTCGATTTTTCTACGTATCGCCTAATCAAAGTTTTTGTGAAATGGCTTTTAATAATTCCTCCATGAATTAGATATTTTTTTTAAATACTTCTAATTGGAATAAGTTTCCGTAATTGTAATGTCCAATGAATTTATATGATTGTTGAGGATTCATTGTTGAAATATCATACAATGATACATTGTCACTTATCATTCTGTTTTTTATTTTTAGAATTTCTTCGTTTCATGTAAATCGGAGATTATGTTCTCAGTACAATTTAAAAAACCAAGCAGGCACTTTTTCAAATGCTGAATTTTTGATCTGAGATAATATTTCATTTCTTAGTTAATATACAATGCACCAAATTCTAGGATCATCAGATGTCTTTTTATCCATCAGAGAGTATACTTTCTTGTTAATTGTTCTTCGTAGCGATTATCGTAAACATTAACGGGAAAACTATTTAATGCATTTTTGATATTGTAGTCTGTATCTGTTTAATATAAAAAAGAAAATATTTTATTCAACTTCCTTTATAAAAAATCCTTTTTTTATTAGATTAATTAAATGTTGATTTTTATCTAATGAAAATAATGTAAGATGCGTTATTTTTATTTTTTTTGACAGTTTTTCTGATATAAGATTATGAAAAAGTTTTAATTTTTGTTCCTCCATGACTTTTAAATCGATTGATTTTTTTAGAAAATTTTGTTTTTCATCATAGACTAATATAAAACAAACAAATATTATGAGAAAAATTTTTGTAACGATAAGGCTCTATTGCGTACATATTTTATTTAAAAAGTGTAATGCATTTTAATAAAATTTGAATAAAACGTTATAACTTGTTTCAATTTTTTAGCAATACAATTAGATTTATTTATGCAATAAAGTTTAAATTAAAGTGTTTAACTTTTACTTTCTTTTATATATTTTTCTGTTAGAGTCTTACACTGTTAAAAATGGCCAAAAAATACATGAAATTTAATTCAGTTCTGCATGAAATTTTTACATGAAATTTAATGTGTTTTGTCCATTAAAGTGATATTTAACTACAATATGCATGAAAAATAATGTTTTTTAACATACATTTAATGTAGGTTTGCATAAAAATTAATACATTTTGTATTAAATTTCATGTGATTTAATGTAATTTTATTGTGGAATCACATGAAAAAATCACATGAAATTTAATGCGAAAGTTACGTGAAACTAGCTTCCAGTAGACGTATTAAATTTCATGTACGCACTGGAAGTAAATTTCATGTAATTTTTGCGTTAAGGCGACTACGGAAGTTCGGTTCGATTTCATTTTGTAGTTTACAAATTACTCTTTCAGTTTCTAAAATTTTTTGAATTTTTTAATTTTCCACCATTTATTATAATCCGTAGAATGGTGGAAAATTAAAAAATCTGAAAAATTTCACATATTGAAAGAGTAATTTGTAAACTCAAAAATAAAACCTAACCTAAAATCCGAAGTTGCCTTAAGTTTCATTTGATTTTGAATTAAATTTCATACGATTTCATAGTAAAATTACAGTAAAATGTATTAATTTTTATGCAAATCCGCATTAAATTTATAAAAAAAACATTGATTTCCATGTGCAATTTACTTTAATATCACTTTAATGCACAAAACACATTAAATTTCATGTGCAATTTTCGCTGAAAATTAATGTACATGCATTAAATTTTATATTTTTTTTAACAGTTTGGTAATTTAAGTTCTTATAAGCACTTTTTTCACAATATTTTCGAAAAAAATGTCTATATCTTTATCTGTAAGGCCTATTTAACGGAAAGAAGAAATACTAGTGAAGATTTTAAAGCAGGAACTCAGCTGTGCCATCAAAGAGATGTCAAGAATGAGCCAGTACCTGAACTTTGAAACGGTTTCTAACATAATAGGCAGCAACACCACTACCTGATTTTCCCTGCCTATCCAGTTGAAAAAAATCATAGTCATTGATGTTGATAATAGTGCTGTCATTAAGATCGGAGAAAAAAGTTTCAAACATGGTAAAAATATCGTAATTCCAAATACTACAATTAAACTCCATCAAATTATGTATAATATATAAACACTGATTTGAGGACTGATGAGACGTAACATTGGACAACGCAGGAGCTTGCAAGCCAAAAGCTGCTCATTTTTTGTCAGAAGCCAATCCAGACAAATCTGCTGCGGAAGCAATCAAGATAGGAGATGCATTTTTGAAAGGTCTCATGCAGACTCTCAAATTCTTGACTGCTGGTCATAAGTAATTTAGCTCCTTGGCTTAATTATTCGCTTTCAATATGAGAGAGTAAATATCTTTAGATCATAAATCACGAATACTAACGTGGATGTTGCCACCAGTGCCAAAAATCCTCTAGCACGGAAAATCACAAAACTTAGGAGTGGCCTCTACAATGCAATCTCGGATGAGATCGAAAGAATATTGAATGACCACCTCATTTTAGTTAGAGTCACCTGCAGCTGAATCGGGTGCTGTATGACTGGGCATCATGAACAGCACGAGTCAATACCTTCAAGAAGTTGTTCATGTTTAAAACATTCATCGTGTCTGGGCTGCTTTTGAAAAGAAGCTCGCATGAATCCCTTAGTGAATTTGGAAACAAATTTTCGGCCTTTTTCATGTGTTCCTCCAAGCGGATAAATAAGTAGGCGCTAAGGAAGTCTGGCCGATAACCTAACAGTTGTATCGATATTAGCACGCACAAATCTATTAACAAGGTGTGGTTAGATGTAACAGAACAGAATATGCGAGAGAATGCTTTAAAATAGAGTCACTTATTACCAAAAGATAACCACTGCAACTCTAAATAATAAGAGGTGACTCTATCCTGCCTATTAATGTTACCAAATACGAATTGAGTGTTTGAGGGAGGTCGTCATACACAATACAACAGCAGTCTAAAATTGGAAAAATCAGAGCCTCAACAAGTTCTTTTCTGACTTTTCTAGACAAAGCATGTTTATAAAATTTGAGGGACTGATGAGTGCCGAAGACGCGACAAACAACCGAAGCAACCTGCCTGTTCCAGTTCAATGTACTAGTTATCCAAACTTCCATTTACGCCTGTGTATGTAGTAGGAGTACCATCAACGAAAACTTTTGGACAGTTCGCAAGATTAATTTTTGCCACATATTGCATGTATCAAGAAAGATGGCCTGTATTTTAGAAGGATTCAGAGTGAGACCATTCTCCTTTGTCCATCTTGCAACAGCAGCACCTCGTTGTTCATGAGATCTATTTCTTGATCGAGCTTAGCAGATATGAAGGGATAGTAAAGCTGCAAGTCATCGACGAAGAGAATGTGTTATGCTCTGATAAGAACTGAAGGAAGATCATTCATAAAGATCGAGAAAAGTAAGGGTTCCAAGACACTGCCTTGAGGAATACCTGCTGAACAAGAGACCTAATCGCCCACATAGTTTTTCAAGTCAGGAACCGAGTAAAGCTTGCCTTAAAGATCAGACTTAAATAACTGTATAACCAAATCAGAACTATTGAGTAAACTTAGTTTGCGAAGAAATCGTAAGTGAGACACAGTACCAAATGCCTTTGAGAAATCAAACAAGAGTAAAAAACAGTTATCATTCTTTTGTCAATCGCAAGACCAGCATCCCCCAAGAGCTTGAGAAGAGCTGTGTGCGCGTACTGTTTGCTTTCCGAAAATCTGTTTGTGAAGGATCAAATAAGGCATGAAATGTACAACTCTTTCTAAAACTAGAAATTTTACACAATTTGGCTATCGGTCTAGTTTATTTGATTTAGCTTAGAGCAATAAAAAAACTCTCTTCCATGTAAACGAAAAAATTCCTGACACCAGAGACCGATTGTGGCAAAACACAGTCATCAGACAACGGTTTGCGAAAATTTTAATAAAAATATGTTGATAATTTACTATTACGGTTATAATTTTAATTACATTTCATTAAAAAACAAGAGTATCTGTAATTTTCGTTTTTTAAACTTTTAATTATATAAAAAAAAAAAATTTTTAAAGATTCCATATGGAAAAAATTTCTGGAAATAATTGTAAATAACTGTAAATGTGTTAAAAAATGTCAGAATTGAGACATTAATAACAGTTCTTTACGTTTATTCACAGTTTTTTTTACAATTAGTCACAGTTATTTACAATTATTTAATTATTCACATTTTTGAATATTTTTACAAATTTACTCATTTTATATATATACATATAAAAATTTTTAATTAGGAAGAATTATGAAAAAATTTATAATATCCGTTAGATAGAATACGAAAAAATAATAGATCCGTATTTTTTGTTTTTCGAAATATTATGAATTACAAGAGTTACAACCGATATAACTTTGATATATATAGATATAGTACTATGCAATATGATGTCACGATCATATTGTGATCGTGACGTCACACTAATTTTAACTTCCTCTATCTCCTCAAGTTTTCATTTTCATGAAAAAAGAAAAAATACAGGTCTTTTATTTTTTCTTATTCTATATCTGACGGATATAATACATATTTCTATGATTCTTCCCAATTGTAAATAACTGTAAATAACTATTATTTATGTCTCAATTCTGGCATTTTTTAATAGTCATTTACAGTTATTCACAAAAATTATTTTCATATGAGTTACAAAACTTTCATAATAATGCTTAATATTTTTCAATTGTTTTTTTTAATATGATTAAAGTCAAATAATTAATTTTTATTAGTGTTCAACTATTCGGACATGTTCCGCTTGCACTTTTACCGGCCATAATTTTAGACTTGAAAAAGACTACAAAAGTGTAGCTCAAACATCGTCGATAATTGATAAATTATTATTGAGAAAATCAGTTGTAATTTTTCAACTCATATTATAATAAGCGTCAGTTAAATTAATGAATCGGATCTGTTTTTAATAACTTCATTTTATGTGTTTAAAAAATATATATTTTTTTATTTATTTTTATAATAATTAATAAAACAATTCAATAAAGTAAATTTTTGTCAACATTTTTACGCAATTAAAAAATATTTATGGAATCTTGATAAAAATTTAATAAATATATTTCATTATGAAATAAAAAGTAATATTTCATGTTTAAAAAATTTTATAAAATTATACTATACCGACATTTAAAAAACACAAAATGTATTTTTACTTACCTACATATATGAATATTACGATGATTATAATTATTTTACATGCTGTGTTACATAAAAAAAGCTTGTTTTTATTATGTTTGTTAAATAATTGTAATTTTTGACATACAAATATTTTCTTTAGAGTTAGAACAATTCTAATTTTATTAATTTTGTATATAATATCACAGATATTTTACTTAAATTTTAAGATTTTTAGCATAGAATTATTAATATAATGTAATTGTTCATTAGTATTGTGAAATGTAATAATTTTTGTGTTTTACTAATCATACATTTAACAATTCAAAATATAACTTTAGTATTAAAAAATTTTTTAAATCTTTGTAACAATTAGAATTATGTGTAATCATGTAATAAAGAATGATTATCAGTATATGTAACAACTTTTATGAAAAAATATTTTTTTTATGAGGAACTAAATTTAAATATTTATTCTAAGAAGGCTTGAGTATCAAGGATTGTATTTAGTCAAAAAAAAAAACAATTATTTTACCATAATGAATAATTTTTATAAAAATATTTTTATAATTTACTATCACGGTTATAATTTTAATTATATTTCATTAAATAACAAAAGTATCTATAATTTTTGTTTGCTAAGATTTCAATTATATTAATTTTTGTAAATATTATTTTTATTTCATTCATAAAATGTTATTTTTTTGAATAATTTAAATTTTTATAAAAAAATATAAAATTTTGCATTAAAATTTTAATTTTGCAATTTTTATCTCTAATGATCAATTAACTCATGTTTATAAAACATCATGGAAATCTTGCAACTTATACTCTTCTCAATATTTTTGCTAACATTTCTATAAAAATTCACTCAAGTCTCCTTAAGATTAAATTTTTCTAGTATTGCACTTTTGAGTGAATCAGATTTTTTATGACCTACTTACTAATGGTAATACTTTCATAAAAATTAAAACATTATACAAAACTAAGAATAACTTTTGTAATATTTATAAGATTTAAAAAGAGTTATGTGTACTACATATGTGTAATAGGTTTAACAAAAAGATAAAGATAATTTTCAAATACAAAAGGAATATTTTATTTTCAAAAATATAATTAAAAATCTAAATTTCATTCATAATAATAAAGATGTATATTCAAAAGGTATTAGAAAAAAAAAGTTACTTTTTCAACAAAAATAAAAATGTGCATATTAATAGATAATTCTCTCAACCAATTAAATGAAAAGAAATAGATTGAATAAAGAGGGTTTCAAGAAAGAAACTCGTGATAAAAGTACATCCAAGCAATTACTGGTGTAAAATACTGTAATTAGAATAGCACAAGATACACAATGCATGTTACATAATTTCAAAGAAAATCATATATAAACCTTACGTTTTTTAATATAATTCATAATGACAACGAATGGTAGCTTGACTTTTTTCAAAAAAAACGTCTTAACAAACTTTTGTGATTTGAAGCTAAACTAAAAGAACTCAAATTATCAGTACAATTTCATTTACAAATGGTCATTTACATAGATAATGAAATACCTTCCTTTCTTTAAATGGAAAAAATATTAAAAAATGATTATAATAACCTATTTAAGTACTGCTTGTGTTTCCTTCAACTTGATAATCCATTTTATTTTTAATTCGTTTAAAGGTAAAAAGCAATCACAGGTGGAACAATAATACAGCAGTAACAATATTTTTCCCTGATCTTTACTATTCGTTATCACAAATTTTTTTTTTTTATTTCACATCTGTCAAAGTGTTCACTAAGCATTGGCAGTATTTTGTGCATGCGAGCGAAGTAAAAAGAAACTACGACAATACTAAGGACGCTTGGTTAGATATTGTTGTGTCAATGTTTTATTGTATTAGACTAAAATTGTTTTACTTAATTTAGGGCACCTATCATTATTTTGAAATTTACTATGTTTTCTCTTACCATATGTCATATTCCAATTTCATTCAAAAGTATTATTTATATATTTAAAATTCTTATAAATAACGAATTTATTAATTTTTAGATTACTTAATGTCTAACTCGATTGTTAAAAGATATTAATACAAAAACTAAATAAATACTTGTTACGTAACAAATTATCATTGTTTATAAATTTATACTATTAATATAATAATATAAATTACGTTTTATATTTTTACAGATTATATAAACTTTTTATTAAATATTTATTGATTAGTGAAGTGATAATATACATTTATGTCTTCTAATCATTTTTGATTATTTATTCAATAATTTTATTGAATTTTATTAATGTAAACAATTACATACAATTTATTTTCACTAATTTGAACATTTTTTTATTGAATTATAAAAGAAAAGAAAACCTAAAAAATACTAGAAAAAAATTATTATCTATCATTTCTGTTTTATTGATTCTTTTTATTTCATAATTCAATAAAAAAATTTATAAAAACATTTATTTACTATAGAATCTTTAATACATGTTTCTGCATTCTGATCTTTACTTTTATAAAATTATTAAAAACAATAAAAATATGACATAAATAAAGAGAAAGTGTCTATTTCAAAATATTGAAAGATGCCCATATTTGTCATTTAGACAATAGCAATATAAATTGAAAAAGAGATAGAAGAATTTCATAGTAAAGATATAGAGATAGAGAAAACCAAAAATCAAATCACATGGTTCTGATTATGGTTTTGCTCACAAAAATTCCTTCTTCGTAAAGATACAATAACAAGGGTTTCAAATTTATTTCTTCTTCAGAAGTCAATTTAACTGTCATTAATCTTAAGTCTAAATCACTCTCTCATTTAGTCAAAATTTAATCCGGCACTCATCATCTGCCTCCTTAGCTTTGTTAATGCTGGAGGCACTAACTTCATATATTCTTTAGATCTTCTGGTAAATCATTTTTAGGATGTTTATTTTCAAAGTGTTGCTTGTAAGTCTTAGGGTCTGGCATTTGTGCCTAAAATCACAAGACATAGAAAATTATTTAAATAAAATTATTAAAACATTCGAATATTTGAATAATAATACAAATAATGATTATTTTAAATTGCTAATGCGTATTTTGATTATTTAATATAGGTAAAAGAATAAAAAAATAAAAATTAAAATCAATAATATATTAATACATTCACTCAAGATATATAACTATAATGTATATTTATCGATACACATAAAAGTTTGAGCTTTACTCTAGAAAATTAATAAAAAATTTAAATAACAGGTTCAATATTACATGACTCATATCAAAGTCATTAATTTTTAAAAGCTTATACTCAACTTGCTAGCATTTTATTAAAGATCTTTTTTGTATTAATCTTTAATTTTGTATTACATTTTTTAAATAAAATTTTTAAATTATTTTTTTCTGAATATTTTTAAATATTACAAATAAATAGAGTAGAACGTTTTCTTTTTTTTAAATACGATGAATCTGATAAATAAATAATTGAAATTGTGAAATTAATATTCCAAAAAAATTCATTAGATTTTTATAATTTATAATACAGTAGATCAATAAATTGCTGAAAAGATGCAATCTCAACCTAAATAAAGGAAATTCTTCAAACAAACCTTGCAAACAGCACAAACATGAACGAGAGCTTTTTGTGCAGCCTTCTTTTGATCATTAGCACTGTGTCCCTGCTGTTTTTTCTGTTTTGCTAGCTTTTCAGCAGCTTTGGCTTGGGATTGAAGTTTCTGTTGTCCACGAGCCATTCTAAAGAAATACATAATCATAAATTACACATTTTATAAGAATAAATAAGTGAAATCAAAGTATAAATATGTAAAGATCTTAAGTATGTTAACAAATAGATCACCAATTTCAAATAAATTCAGAAACATATTTGCTAGTGAGAATCAAATATTTTTATCTAGCTTAAATCTATTGAAATTTTAATAAATAAGAATTAATTTTTCACAATTAAAATTTTAATGAAGTCTTGAAACTTAATAAGCGTTTACCTTATAAAAATATTGTGTACACTTTCATATTGAATATTACGTTAAATTAAAGAAAAAAAGATTAAACAGAAGGTTATAAAGATTCACCACATGTTTATATTAACAAGCTCCAAAATTCAGGAAAAAAACATGTAAAACTGAAGTTTATCGTATAAAGAAAAATCAATATTCTAATATAAAATTAAAATCATTAAATGAAAATGAAGAAGAAAATAAGTTAAATATATGATTAATACATTGATGTCGCATCTTCATCTATTTTTTTTCTAGAACACGCTTCATAACTATTACACTTTATCATATACTTACACGACTTTCGCAAAGTTGTTTCCTCTTAAACTTCAACAAGAGAATTAAAAAATCCGATAGGATGAGTTCTCCTAACTTTTAATTTTTTTATTCTGGGTCAGGTGAAAGAGAATTCTTTCACTTCTTTTTCTATCTTCTCTCTCTAAAAAAAAAAGTTAAGATGACGAACTATTCCGGTATTGAAGTAGAATAAGGAAACCGCGTGTGTGGCTTGCGTGGTTCTATTTCTTCTTCACTTTTGTAACGTGCTTTATATTACTATATAACGAAATTGTATATCTGTATCCCCAATATATACCCTGAGACTAAAAAATTATTCTTGTGTACAACGAATAGATTAATAGACCTTACTATATTCTCGTTCTATCTTTATCTTACTCTCTTGTATTTTAACAATTTTAAAGTTGAAGGAAATTCGATTCAGTCGTTCGTTATAAAGACGATATTGCTGACTATATAACCAAGAGTTGAGCTATGCTAAGAGTTTACTTTTTTTTTATTTAAGGCGCGAGAATATTGTTCGGGTTTTTCAATATAAAATTGTGCGCCGAGTTGGATTTATCGAAAAAAGAGAATCAACCGAAGTTTGATGATTATTGGGATGAGGAAAAGGTGTGCCAATATTATCGGATTAAAAAAAATCGAATGCTTAAGATTTAATTTTTGTAACTTTATTGAATTTTATTGTATAGATGTAAATAAAAGAATATTATTTATATAGATAATAATATTGATTACGTTTAAATTAATAACAATTATATTAAATATAATTTTTCAAATTATTTTTAGTCATCAAATTATTAACATTTTTAATTTATAAGATGATACTCTTTTTTTACAGAAATAATAATGATTATTTTTAAATTTTTAATCAAATCTGATTATTTAATTAAAGAATAAATAAATAAAAATCAAATAATTTCCTTGAAATTTTAAATCATTATTAGTAAAATTATTGAATAATAAAATAAATATTTTATTTCAAAGAAAAATATATATCCTGTTAAAATTTTTTTTTTAAAATTATTTTTATAAAAATTTTGAAGAAAAAAAACATCGATAACTATCGATCTTTAGGTTAGATTGGTAGCTCTGCCAACCTAGCGTCATAACCTGAAGTCTTTAAGAACGCTTCCATTGCCCTCTCATCTCCTCCCTGCCCCTTGAAACGGTTTTACGACCAACATATTGAAAAACGCGAGGAGGGGGGAGAGAAGACATCGAAGGAATTTTCGATGTATTTTAGAAAACAAGTCTTCAGTCTGGCTGTTTCTTCGAAACATGGCCGAACGTCGTACCTTAAAGAAGTTTCGCGTAAAGTGAAAAGTCAAGTGGTTTTTAATAACAAATATAAAGATCAAACAGTTGTTAAAATAACAAAATAATAATAATTGAAGGTTTAGTTTTTTCCGTGGAGTCATTATTAAAGGCTCCAACGGCTTTAAAACGCCTAAAGTTGATATATTTATTATCAATTTAAGGCGTCATGAGCTCAATACATTTTGTGGTCCATCCCTTGCCCGGGACGGACGACCAGCTCAACGACAGGTAAACGACTCAATTATTCTACCATATCTGTTTCTTATATATTAATAAAAAATTTTCATTGATTTTCATAACGTATAGTGGACGTATCATTTTTCTTCTATGGAAAATTTTTCTTAGCAAAAGTTTTGGCTAGTAAGCTCGCGTTTTGCATGTTTTGGAAGAAAAGTTCATGAATGTTTTTGCGTCTATGTGTTGCGTATACGTTTACTTTAAGTATGTATGTATTCGTATGACTTTCTGTAACATGTCGACGACTCAACTATCGTCGCAACGACGCCTGCTTTTAAAAGAACAGCCATGATTTTATTCTTGATCTAATATATTTTTTTTTTCATTATTGGGTTAGATTCGTTTTGGAGGATATCGCGATTGAAACGGTCAATTTTAACAAACTGTCGAGTTTGGTTATGATAAAAGAAGCATTGATGTTCTTATCAATAAACCCTCATGTTCGGTTGAAAGACATCAATTTTAATCAATATTTTATAATTAAATTTATTAATTATTTATCCTCGCAGTATATCATTTTAGTTGATCAATTTTTTTTTTTATTACGAGTGCAGGTTAATTTTATTTTGTTGTAAATTAATATTAAATTATAATCATGTTTATTTATACCTAAGTACATTAGTATGACTCATCATTATAACTAAACTATTATCAATTTTGTTCATATTTTAATATGAACAAAATTGATAATTAAAAAGTATAATATTTAATGGAGCAATCAGAAAAATGCAAACTTTATATGATGAGATTTTCTTTTTAATTTATTATAATTTAAATACTAAATTTTTTAAATTAATGCTCAATTTTATTGATAGTTATAAATTAGTTGAGAAATAATTTTTTTGCAATTAAATATTTAATGAGTTCTAATAATTTATTGTTGTCAACTTTAAAATACGTACTGAAATTTTAATTTTTCTATATAGAACATTCTAGGTTATTTCATATTTTTGTGATGATTATTTTTGCGTATCAAATAGTTACATGTTTATATTATTATTATTGTAATTGTTTTATGAATTTTATTTTAAACACTAAAAAGTTAATATTTTTTAGTTATAAATAAAATAGGGCATATATTACATATTTTTCACATCAACTGTGATTGGTTTACTTTTTTTTTTTTTTTTATTAAAAACATGAATTAGGTAATCTAACCTTACTTTCATTATCGTTGACTGTTAACTTAATTCTTACGTTAAAGTTAACAAGTTATATATTATATAAATATAATTAAAAAATTATTCAATTATACTTTTAATCGATTATTTCAGAATAATAAAATTCAAATAAAAAGAGATTTTTTGTTTATTTTTTGTTGTAATTATTTAATTTACTGTAGATAGCATATGTTTATAATTACTGATTTTATTTGTATTTTGAAATTTTTTAATTTATTCAAAAAGGTAATGATTCTATAATATTAAATTGAGTATGAATATATTTATATAAATAAATATACATACACATATATATATGTGTGTATTCACATATATATATATATATAGACATATATGCATGCGAACAGTAAAGTAAAACAAAATCGTATACTTCCCCAATACGGTTCAACTGTAAAATAAAATATATCTATTGATTTAATATTTTTAATCTTTTTGTTAATAGAAGCATTCAAAAAAACTTTTAATTTATTGATGTATTTTTGGCTTATAATATTTTGATTTGTGAAAGAATACCTTTTTAATACAGGTCAAAAGATATTGATATTAAGGTGAAAAATATTAATTTTAATAAAGAAGCTTAGTGACTAAAGAACTTACTATTAATAGATATATAATAGACATATTTCAATCACTCGGTACTACGATTCTTTATTAAATTTTAAAATCATAAAATGCTTAATTAAGTATTCTGAATGAAAAATAATTTAAAAATTAATCATTAATAGGGATTTAAATTTCAATGAATACAATGAAAATAATACCTAATGATTGTGATAATTTTATGCAATTAGATTCATAGAATCATTAAAATGGTGTTATAAGCATTAACAGCCATTTTGAAAACTTAACCTTTTTCTTATTGATCTCCTTTAAGAAATTAGCTTTTCTGTGTTTATATACTTGTTTTGAATTTTAATTAATAATTAAAAATTGTTATATTATTTTTTTAGTAATTTGTTTATATTCATAGTAATTTTAATAATACTTATAATTTTTCAGATTAAAAGAAGTTGCAGAGAAAATTAACAGATATGGATTTGTTACACCAGCTGCTCTTAATGGACTTAAAACAACAGTTAAACGAATTGTTGTTGGACCAACGCATATTGGTATACTTACAGATGACAACAGAATCTGTCGTGTTGCTTTCACAGTTTTATATGACAGATTGGATTTACGAAAAAGCGAACCAAGCAAAAGGTAATTGATAGTTAACTAACCTATTGTATTTTGTATATATATTCATATCAATTTATTTAAAATATTCATCATAAGAATCAAAACAATTTTTTTATCTACCTGATATCATTTCATTTTTTGAAGATACTTGAAATATTTGTTATTTTTCCATCATAGCTCAAGTAAAAGTCATGTAGGAAACACATCTTCTGCTCCGAACAACAGTGGAAATACAGGTACCAATAGCGGAGGTGGTAGCGGAGGTGGCAGTGGCAGTGGTAGTAGTCGTACTGGTATTTCACGTTCACGTGCACGTATAATGCGTAGTAATTCAGCAATTCGAGGTGGTGGAAGTGGTAGTGCTAGCGGCGGCGCTACAGGCAGTGGTACCACAGGTAGTGGAAGTGGTGGTCGTATAGGACCTACTGGAGTTATCATGGGCGGTGGAAGTGGAAGTAGCTCCAGGCCTATTGTATCGGTGCCTGCACCTTTTGTACCAGAGGATCTCATATCACAAGTAAGATTTATAAATAATTTGTATATAATTTGATGTTATAAAATTAAAAGATAAGGAGTTAAATAATATTAAAATTTTGCAGTAAATTGACAAAAGTATTGTTATGATTTTATTTTAGGCTCAAGTAGTTTTACAAGGAAAAAGTCGTAATTTGATAATGCGTGAATTACAACGCACGAATTTAGACGTTAATTTGGCAGTAAATAATTTGTTGTCAAGAGATGACGAGGAAGGAGATGATGCAGAAGATACCGCAGACAGCTATGTACCAGAAGATCTTATATCTTTGTTGGATGGAGGATTCAGTAATGAGCATTCAGTTATCATCGATGCTGATTCTATGTTTTCGGAAGATGTGTTTGGATATCCAGGAATGAGGAAGTGAGTTGATATTTATATTAATTATTAATTAACTGAATAAATTTACTAAAATTTATTTTTAATAAAAAAGTTAGAAATTCAACTAACACTAATAATTATTTTATTCTTTAATACGCATTTTAGTCGTGGTAGCTCTTCGCGTAGACTTGGTAATGATCGAGAAAGCGAAAGATCAACAGAACGTGATAGAGATCGTGATAGTTTTAGTCGTTGGAGAGATCGTCAATATTATGGACCACGTCGTTGGCTTGAAACTGCCTTAAAAGATTCTTGGGAAAAAGATCCAGGTAATAAGAAATTCATTTTTATAGAATTTTTTTATCAATATGATATTTATATAAAAGTATCTATACGCAATCAATATTTGATCCATGAATAACATTTTTAATGATATGAAAAATATAAATTAATAAAATTATTATTTAAAATTATTAATATTAATTTACTGAATAAAAAAATTGAAACTTATTTAATATCAAACTTAATAATTGAATTTCTCACAATTTTTGTGTATTAATCAACTATTAGTTACTTTTATATTCTTGGAGTATAGAAAAATATTCGTCAAGCAGAATAAAACAAATAATTAAACATTTTAGAGAACAGCTTAAAATTTTTTGAGCTATTAAAATAAATTTTTAATAGCTCAATCTTCATATTTTTTTTTAAATTTAGACATCAAGAAGAAAGAGTTAGCATCACAAAGTCCATTATGGATATCCGAAGATTTGGAATGGTGGAACGAACGCAGTGAACCAGCACCACGATTCATTCAAATTGCTGCCCTATACAGTGAGTTAATTGCTATCTCATCAACAGGACACTTGTATCAATGGCGTTGGTCTGATGCTGAACCATATAAGCATCCAGATGTAAGTTTTTATTTACTTACTGTTTATCGTATTTAAATTAATTAAATAATTCTCGAAAATAAAAAATAAAAAATTTTATTATAATGTGATGAAAAAATTTTATTCTACATTTCAGAATCCCAACATACACCATCCAAAAACCATAGCATTAAATTTAGCAGGTGAAAAAATAATAAACATATCTGCAACATCAATTCGTTGTTCCGTAAGCACAGAGACTGGTAAAGTTGCAACTTGGCTTGACGAATTATTAGGACATGTTGCTTCTAGATTGGAGCATCCGGCACAAGCTTTTACCGAATTTCAATTAGATAAAATTATCTCATTACACACATGTGCACTTTACACCGTAGCCCGCTTAGAGAGTGGAGCACTTTATTGGTGGTTAGTAAAGATTTCTTTTTTCGTGTATTTTTGATAATTTTATCAAAAAAAAAAAAAAACGTTAAAGAAAACATAAAATTTTATGTAATATAATTGATATATGTTAAAACTTATTATTTTTAGGGGCGTATTACCGTTTGCTCAACGAATGAAACTATGGGAAAAATATAAAGCGAAATCCAGAAAACACAAACCATCTAACGTTGTATCAGCTGATATAACTTATGGCAGTCACGTGTGTATGAAAAATAGTCCAATTTATCAAGCAGGGGCTATAGGTTAATATTGGATTTAATTTGATAAAACTTAAATAATTTATTTATAAATATCAATTTTTAACTATTATTTTTTTATTAGGTTTCACAATTGCAAATGGTGTACCAAAAGTAGGACAATTATTGTCAGCAGTATGGAATCTTGACGCAATTTGTCGTTTCAAAATTTTACCAGCTGGTATATTGCCACCTAATGTTGCATCAGATAAACGAGAATCAAACGGAAATGGATCCTCCAATAGTAGTAATAAATCAAGTCATAAAGAAACAGCTGATAGGATTGATATGCCTCCACCACCATCTCCAGCTTCTAGCACATGCAGTGACACTGGCAGCATAACAACTAGCCATAGTAAGTTCATTTAGATAGGTTTTTTTTTGTTTCATATTATCTCATAATAAGAGTATTTTTATTTTATTCCTAGTAATTAATAATTCAATCAAATAATTTAATTGTTTTTAGAACGTCAAAAGCGAATGGCACCAAAAAGTGAAGGTGAAGCTGATAGAAAAGATGAAGAAGACTGGCATTTAAGAGACGTTGTTTTTGTAGAAGATGTAAAGACTCTTCCAGTCGGAAAAGTAATCAAAGTTGACGGCTGTTATGTTGCAGTTAAATTTTTCTCAAAAGATGCAAAAGAAAAAGAAAAAGAATCTAAAGAAAAAGAATATAATTCCGATTATAAAGAATCAGAAGAACCAACTAAACTTCTTGCTGATTGCAGACTATTACGAAAAGATGAACTTGTAGTAAGTTGTTTTTTCTATCTTTATCAAAGTAAAAATACTTGTAAACAATGCAAATTAACATTTTTTAATTTTTTTTCAATTTAATTTCAAAGGTAATAAAATCATCAATGAGTTCTCGAGCTCCAGATTGTTTCCAACGTACTCCAAGACGTGTTAACATTGCCGAAGGTTCTAATGAAAATCTTCTTACAATAGCTACTGATGGTCAGGGTATACATGCAATTTTGCGAAGTGGAAATAAATTAAGTTATGTTATTTACAATCTCAGTACAGGTCGATATGTTCAAGATTGTTACATTCCATCTGATATTTCTTCCTTTTTGGGTTTACAATCACAAAATATTAGTCTGACTAGTGCTGGAGAGGTAATTTAAAAAAAAATTAAATTTTTTTGAAAAGGATTTTTATTATTAAATTTATTGAAATAATTGTTATTAATCAAAATATTTTTTATATTGTAGAACGAATGTTCAATGATTTTACGTGATGGCAATAATACAATTTATCCAATCGCAAAAGACTGTGCAGACGCAATCCGTGATCCTAATTGGTTAGATCTCGTACCGGTGCTTTGTGTTGGTGCTTCAACCATTCCTATTCCAACGATTCCTGCTATGAATCTTAAAAATCAAGTTGCTGTTATTGCTCTTGCATTCGATAATCTTTTATTAATGCCACGTATTTTAAGGTGTGATTATGATGGAGTCAAACAAGTTTTTGCTAATCTCGAACAAGACCTTAGTAAGTACTTTTTAAAAAATATTTATAAAAATACTATAAAACTTCAACATTATTTAATAAATTAATATTACATTTATTAATTATTATAATTTATTATAAATTATATTTTTTCTAGAAGCGAATGCAGCGCAAATGCAATCGATTCTAAATGAACGTTGCGATGGCAATCGTAATATTCTCCATGCTTGCATAAGTATGTGTGCTCCAACATCTAATAAAGAAAATGAACAAGGTATCAATAGTATAATTTCTCTATTTTATTTATTAATAATTTTTATGTTATTTATTAAAATCATATATTTTTAAAGGTATAGAACATGAATTAGTCAATAATACAGTAGACACTAATTCTGCTCCAATTGAAGAACCACTACCAACATTAAGCTGGCCTCCAGAAGCATTTGACAATACATCAGGTGAAGAAGATTCTTTACTTGGTATTGGAGCTACTAGTATTTCCATGATGAACAAAAATGGTATGGATATTATAAGAGAAAGCATTTAATGAACAATCAAATCATCTACTAGTTACTATTTTACATCATTAAAAGTTGAAATATTTTTTTTTAATTTTAATTTAATCCGTTAAGATTACATCTCAAAATAGTTATGTTAAGGTCATATGGGATCTGTTAAACACCAAGCTAAAAAATCGAATCCTATTCATAATTACACTGAAAGCAGTACGGTAGTAGCACGTTTTCGTGTATCAGAAATATGAGTCTTAAGACACCAGGCGTTCGAAACATTAAGCGTGCTGCTACTTCATAAAAAAACGAATCTATGTTATTGTAAAGCGTAAAAAAATTACATTTGAAACTAAAACTCCGTTAACAACCTCCTTAAAGTTGGCACAGTACTTTTTGTCTACAATAGAAATAACTATTGGATAATTTGCCGTAAATTATCCGTAAGTTATCCGTGAAGTTGAAAGTAAAATGCTGATTTTTTTTTAATTAATCCAGGAGGTGCACTTAATCGTCGATTGCTGTACGAAACTTTTTTCAATATACTTGAATCTCGCTATTTTGCAATCTTTATAATATTGTATCTTAGCAACAAAAATAGCAACACAATTTCAAATTTAAAACATACGTCTAATTTTCCATGGGATCTTTTGGATCCCTTAATGTTCTCAACAAATTAAAAGCTTTATTCATTATGTAAATAATTCTATTAATTATTTATTTTATTTATTTTTTTAGGATCTGCTGCAAATAACACCTACATAATAGATTCTGTAGAAAGACGAAATAATGCCCTACTAATTTTGAAATTCATGTGCGAGAGTCCAGTTTTAAGTCCCCATCTTAAAGAATTGCTATCTGCCAGGTAAAATCACTACCAAATTTTCCAACTATTAATAAATAATTTTATATCAAAAGTCAAAATCAGCACGGATATAATTGTTCTCTAGTATTTAGTATCAAAATCGTTGGTAAACAAAATTTTAAGCAAATGAATATTTAAGGAATTTTCGTTTTAAAATTTATTTTGCAAAATATTTCTTCCAATATAGAGATGCACAAGGCCAGACACCTCTAATGCTTGCAGTATCTGTTCGTGCTTATCGCGCAGCTCTGATTATCTTGGATACTATTCAACGTGCGGGTAAAGATGCTAAAGACTGTTCAAGTATGATTTTACCAGCAGATGCAAGCCCTGACTTATCACCTCTCTTCGTTACTTGTTGCAATGATACCTGTAGTTTTACTTGGACAGGCGCTGATCATATTAATCAAGATATCTTTGAATGTCGTACTTGTGGACTCACTGGTTCTCTTTGCTGTTGTACTGAATGCGCAAGGGTTTGTCATAGAGGACACGATTGCAAATTAAAGCATACATCACCAACTGCTTATTGCGATTGCTGGGAGAAATGCAAGTGCAAAGCTCTGATTGCTGGTAGACAAGCTGCTAGATACGACTTACTCTGTAGATTGGTTACAAGTACTGATCTTGCAACAAAAATCAACTCAAGGTAATTATTTTACCGGGATTAATAATTGACATTCTTTAATAATTTTGTTAATCTTTATTTAATCAAATTAATTAACTATATAATTTGACGTTATTAATTTTTAAATATTTTGTAATATTTTAGTTGGGAATAATTTCTTTATTTGTACAATCTAATTTATCTGATTTACTGAGTGTTTGTTAATCATTGCATGCAATTTTTTTTTATTATGCTGTGAAATAAAAAATACGTAGTTATGACAAACATAATAATAAATAAATTATTATTTAATCGTTTATAAAATTAATCATTAAATTCAAATTCGAAAAAAGGGGCAAACCTGGTCTGTTAATTTTCTTTGGAAGTTTTATATTTAGTGTTTTGTAATATTTTAATAATACTTATTTTTCTCCTAAAATTAGATAAATAGTACCTTATGCACCAAGTGCGCAAAATGTACTTTCGCAGCGAGTGCGAAAGTACATTGCGCACGCGGTGCATATACTATTTTATAATTCTATTTTATAATTTCATTTTGTGCCCGCAAAGCAGTGCATAAAATGACCATTTTACGCCCCGAGTGTTATAAAATATATTTTTTATCTAATTTTAACTAGGTTCTAATATCTGTTTTATTTTTGTTCTTTAATTATTTCAGAGGCGAGTCAATTCTACTTTTCCTTGTACAAACAGTAGGTCGCCAATCAGTTGAACAGCGTCAATTCCGTTCAGCCCCTCGACAACGATCAACTTCTGCAAATCGTAAAAATCCATCGTCTGATGGTATTGGCGCTGATTCAGATATGCCTGATCATGATTTGGAACCACCTCGTTTCAGTCGACGTGCTCTTGAGCGATTATTAAATGATTGGCCAGCAGTTCGATGTACAATTATGTCAGGTGTACATGAAAATGGAAACGAACAATTATTTGGGGATCAAGGTCAAGCTTGCCGTCAAAGTGGTACCGCATTACTTGACAAATTTACGCATTCATTACTTGTGAAATGTAGTGCTGAAATGTTAGACACATTATTAACTACTTTGATTAGAGAATTACAAAACGAGAATATACCTGGAAGACAAGAAGAAGCAATCATTGTCGCTAGAAGATTTGTAAGATCTGTAGCTAGAATTTTTGTTATTTTCACTATTGAAATGGCTCCCAATACCACTAAAAGGAGAGCTGCAAGTCAAGCATCACAACCGTTAATGAAATGCCGTAGAATATTCCAAGCATTAATTAAATTAGCAGTTGAAGAACTTTGTGAAACGGCTGATTCTCTCATTGCTCCAGTTCGGTTAGGCGTTGCTAGACCAACTGCACCTTTTACTTTGACGAGTTCTGCCATTGAAGTAATTAATGGGTCAGAAGAATTATTTTCCATTGAACCTCTGATTCCTCATAGTGGTATTAATCCTCAAAGTTTAGATGCTACACTACAGGCACAACAAGGAAATAATAATATAGCTATTGCCAGAGATGTTTCTGCTATGGACGAAGCAGAAACAGGAGAAGGTAATTAATAAACTTCTTTCATGATTTTAATAATTTTTTTATTTTTATATAAAAAACAATTTTTTAAATATTTTTTTAGAAGTACCAATGGACCTTGATGGTGACATTAGTGAACATGAAGAATCATCAGCTGCAGTAAGTACTCAACCATTGGGTGAAGTTGATGGTGCAGCTGGTGGTGTAGGTGAAGAGCCTGCAGGTGATGGTGAATCTGATACTGAGCTCGATTTACTTGTTGAAGCTGAGACAGAGTCTGATTCTGATGATAATCACAGTAATCAAGACGCTGCTTCGGCTCAACGTAGTGTACAAACTGGTGCAACTGCTGGATCTGATGGTGGAATGAATTCTATATTATTATATCCTGAAGATGAATCTGGAGAATCGAGCCAACAGGAAGATGATGAGAGTGAAGCTGGTGAAACTGATGAACAAGATACGGAAGAGTTTCAAATCGGCGACGAACAACTTGAGCGCCGCAGGTTGGTGTACGGAATCATTTATTTTTTATTTTTTATTATGATAAAAATGCATTTATTAATGGCAATAAATTTGAAATTTTTCTATTTCTACCGTTTATAAAATTAATAAAAGGTTTAAATTATAATAAAAGTTTTATTTTGTTTAATTGATGGTCATTGTTATTTTACTTAGAGGAAAATTTCATTTTTTTAAAGTACTAATTAAAGCCTTTAATAAAATGTATATTTATTTTAGAATAATAAAAATGCGTTTTAACTCAAAAAATTGCTATAATTTTTACAGTGGAACATCTGGTCATTCACATCGTAATAATCTTGCACCAGTTTCTATGCAATGGGCCATTAGAAATAGAGAAACCAGTACTCGTACTGCTGGTTTAAGAGTAACTGGTGGTAGCAATCTTGTATTTATAGATCCATCATCACTTAGACGCTCAACAGCCACATCTGCGGTTGCCGCAGCTCAGGAGCCTACTACTATGGGTACTACTGCCAGTTGTCTTGCTAGAGCATTTGGTATTGTAATTCGTCAAATTGCTGATTTACTTACTATGATGCAAGATTATAAAATGGTTGCTCCAGCACTACCAAGAACTTTAGAAGTTACTTTCTTAGATGCTATTAGTTTGCAAGTACGTAATAATTTTAGAATTGAAAAAAATTTGAATTTATGAGTAATTAAATTAAATTCAAAAGTAATTAAAGTAAAAAAGATTATTGCTGAAAATTTTTAATTTTGTTTAGATGTATTTAGAAGCACATTTAAAACCTACTTGGGACTGGTTACTCACAGTAATGGATGCTACTGAGGCTCAATTACGTTTTGGCGTTTCTTTGACTCGCAGCGCTGACCCAACACATCCTGAGCATCCACTTAATAGTGCGCCGTCTCTGTCGGGTGGTAATTTCACAGGTTTATTAAACTCTGCAGCTTTATCACTTTCGCTGCAAGGCAATAGTGGACGAAGCGCACGCAGTGGCATTTCAGCTAATTCTAATATCTCAACGACTCAAGGATCAACAAGACTTACCGTTGGTTTCACTGGAGTTGGTGAAGCTAGCCGCAGTAATAGAGAACGTGAGGGTAGATTTTAAATACTATTGTGTAGTTTTATCTATGATTTTTTGTTTCATAAGTTTTATATTAGAATTTTGTTCAGTTTTTTCATATTTGAAATTAATACTTATTACTATAATTGATAGAAAATTTCATGAATGATATAATTTGGGTTTATAAATAAAAAATAAAGTTTCTTTGTCTTATTCAATTCACAAACAATATTAAATTAAATAATTTACACAATATTCAATCATAATAGAGAATTCATCAAACTGTTTTTAAACTCAATTTCAAAATAACATTAAAGGTGTGGACGCACATTCAGCCAGACGTGAATTTCTATCATATTGCCTTTCACTAATGCGTGCTCACAACAGTGAACATAGAGATAGTCTACCGGTATTGGATGTGTCTGCGCTGCGTCATGTTGCTTATGTCTTCGACGCTCTCGTTTACTACATGAGATCTCTATCAGAACCACTTTCTTCAAGAAATGATACACAAAAAGAAGCATCTGATTCTGCATGGAATGATCAGGTAAAACAAAATTTTTATTTGTTTCTCTATTTGATAGTTTATATAATATCTTTGTTTGAATGTATGATTGAGTAAATAAGAAATGAGGTACAGTCTCGAAATAAATATATTAGTGATTCGATTTAAATTGGTAATATTCAATTTTCAATATATTAAAAATGATGCAATGACTGAATAATGTATATTAATATATATTTCATTAATATTTTTGTTGATCACACTAATATTTTATTATTAGGATGAAAACGATAACGAAGAAGGCGAAGATGACACTTTACACGCTAATGCAAGTATGGAAACTGATTCAGTAGATTATCCAGATCTCTTAAACGTTCCTTGCGCTTCAAACAGCAATAGTGCCACTAATACTACAACCACTGCTAAAGGACGCAAACATCCATTCTTACAACGTTCAGATTCAACATTATGTTTAGGCTGTCCACCTCTTGATCCTTTTGATACTGCCATGTCAGAGGCTTTACCACTTGCTGATCAACCACATCTATTACAGCCACATTCACGACGTGAAGATCTTTTTGGTGTACCAAGACAACCATCTGGTTCTGGTAATGGTAGCACTAATGGTCTTGAAGGTTTACCTACAAGGTTAGGTTTGTCAACCAGAAATTCTGACGGACAATTGAATTCATCGACTTTGATATTAGGACATTCTTTAGAACAAATTGTGAGAAATCATGCTAGTGTAGATAGAAGAAGTACTATTGGTGCAGGTGAACCTGGTCCAAGCAGACATAATGTACGTTTGAATAGAATTATATAAATTTAAATATTATATTATTATAATTTAAAAAGCAAATTTAAAATTTTTTGCATTAATTAAAAAAAAATTATAAATATAATGTTTATAGAATTAATGTCAAAATACCTTTTTTTAGGATAAGCCAAAAGTATATAATCAGGTAACAGAATCGGTACAACCTCCAATGGTAGTAGCGGAGCAACAGACCGATCGTGCTCCAATTATTGTTTCGCCAAATAATCAGCCAATTGAAACAGAGAATAATAGTAGTAACAGTACTCCGAAACCATGTAATGGAGGTAACAAAGATGTTTTATGTAAAGCAGAACGCAGTGTTATAGTTCGTGCCGGAAGTAGTAGTGCTTGCACCGCAGAATCGCAAAACAATGTAAATAAACAAGTTAGTATTTATTTGTTTTGTTTGTAATTAAAAATAGTTATTTTATTGATTAAATTATTAAAGAAATAAATATTAAATATAGATTAGACTTTTAATTATATTATTCCAATTTCATTACTAATAAAGCAATTTTTGAATAAAATTCTACTGAACCTAATTTTTTTTTGTATAAGTATTAAAATTACATGTTATTTTTTAGCCCAATATCATAGCTCCTGAAGTACTAATGAATGCTCAAAGCGATTCACAAACTGTCGGTGCTAATGAAGAAGTAGTAGATCTTGCTACTGTAGCTCCAGCTCAAGAAATATCAGCTCACGAAACAGTGGAAACAAGTCCACCGCCAGCTGAACCGGTACCACCAACACCTGCTAGAGCACAAGTTTCTAATATTGGCACAAAAATTTCGCACAATATTTTGTTAGGCAGATGGAGATTATCACTTGATTTGTTTGGTAGAGTATTTATGGAAGATGTTGGTCTTGAAGCAGGGAGTATTGTATCGGAGCTAGGAGGATTTCCCGTAAAAGAAGCAAAGTTTAGAAGAGATATGGAAAAGCTTAGAAATTCACAACAAAAAGATATCACATTGTCGAAAGTAATACTCATTTAATAGTTTATTTTTTTTACCAAAATCTATAAAATCTTCATGTATTACATATTTTTATTAAATAATATTATAAATAATGAATGCTGTAAACATTTTAGGTGGAACGTGATAGAACACAGCTCCTTGTACAGACGATGAAAGAGTTAAATACGCAGTATAACTTGTATAATAGAAGAGCATCAAATACACCACCTTTAACAGTAAACCGTGTAAAAGTTACATTTAAAGATGAACCAGGTGAAGGTTCTGGTGTTGCAAGAAGTTTCTATACAGCAATAGCAGAGGTAAGTTTAAATCTATTAAATTAATGCAATTGAATCAGTATTAATATTATCTTATTTTTTTGATAAATTAACAGGCACTTTTGGCTAATGAAAAATTACCAAATCTAGAAGCAGCACAAGTAGGCTCAAAATATACACAATACAATGTACTACAAAAATTAAAAATCAAAGATCGCGATCGAGATCTTCGAAGACAAGTAAGTTCTATAAAAACAAGTTTACTTTTTTTATTTTTTCAATAAAAATAATTAAAAATTCTAAAATAAAGATATTTTTACTGGACCTATTTTACAAATCTAATTGGATATTTAAAAAAAAAATTTAGAATCCTCGCTCATCCGGCAAGTGCAGAGAGTCTAGACGAGCTTTATCGTTTGAAGCACGTTCTTTTCATCCTTCAACTTCGCTAGAAGGATCGTCTTCTAATTCTGGAAATTCTTCTTCAACCACACATCCACCACCTTTTGGTCATGCTAATAATGATCATCTTACAATGCATCAACAACAACTTGGTGATAGACTTTATCCAAAAGTTTATGCGTTACGACCAACACATGCCGAAAAAATCACAGGCATGTTACTTGAAATGAATCCAGCACAATTGCTTATGCTTCTTGCATCAGAAGAATCACTTAGACAAAAAGTTGAAGAAGCATTTGAATTGATACATAGTCATAATCAAGATTTGGCCAGCGAAGCTTTACTCGATCTTGATGTATTTAGTCTTACTGAACGATGTGGTAGTAAAAAGAAACAACTAGGTACAGATCATTTTTACTCTAAAATTGTATCAAATTTTATTTTATTTTATTTTATCTTTTTCAGAGAGTTCAATTATTGATGACACAGAAGATAATGCACCGTTATTCTATGCGCCCGGAAAACGAGGATTCTATACGCCAAGACAGGGAAGGGGGAGCTATGAAAGACTTAATGCATTCAGAAATGTTGGAAGGTTGATTGGTCTGTGTCTATTACAAAATGAATTATGTCCAATATTTTTGAATCGACATGTGCTAAAATATATATTGGCGAGACCAGTAAGGTTCCACGATCTTGCATTTTTCGATTCGGTTATATACGAGAGTTTAAGACAACTCGTTGTTGATGCTGAAACTAAAGATCCCAGTAATTTGTTCCAGTTAGATCTTACTTTCAGGTAAGTTTTACAGTTGTAATGATTGATAAGATTCAGTAAAGTCTTAAAACAATATTACGCAAACGGTTTGTAAAAATGTAAATAATTTATACTACATTTTATTTTTTTAGTATCGATCTATGTCCTGAAGAAGGTGGTGGTTCGATAGAATTGGTACCTAATGGTCGCGACGTTGAAGTCACTGCCACCAACGTGTACGATTATGTGCGCAAATATGCAGAGGTACGAATGATTAAGGTGCAAGAAAAAGCATTAGAAGCCATACGTGAAGGAGTATTTGATGTATTACCTGAGGGAGCACTTGATGGTCTTACAGCAGAAGACTTAAGGTTATTACTCAATGGTGTTGGCGATATTAACGTTTCTGTGCTCATTTCGTATACATCTTTTAATGACGAATCTGGAGAATCGACTGATAGATTGGTTAAATTTAAAAGATGGTTATGGTCTATTGTCGAAAAAATGTCACACGTCGAGAGACAAGATTTAGTAAGTTATAAAAATATAATTCAATAAATAAACAAATTAAATTATCTTTTCTTAAGTTTTTTCTTTAATACCATTAGATTTTGTTGAATTTAACTTTATTATACGATAATCTTTTCTTATTATTATGATATAATCGACCAAATATTGATTTTTATGTAATTTTAAAATAATTAAAATACTAATATTTTTTTTTAGGTTTATTTCTGGACAGGATCACCGGCATTACCAGCTAGCGAGGATGGTTTTCAGCCAATGCCAAGCGTTACGATTCGGCCAGCTGATGATGCTCATCTTCCTACAGCTAATACTTGTATATCGCGTCTCTACGTTCCCTTGTACAGCTCACGTCATGTGCTTCGTCATAAATTGCTACTCGCCATCAAGACGAAAAACTTTGGTTTCGTTTGAGGAGAACAAGCGATCGTCCTCGCTCTCTCGGCCCTCATTCCCCATAATCCACAACAAATAGGGAACTTGCAAATTTTTAATTTTCATTTTAATCGATGCGTGTTGTTGTAAAAAGCAATATTTACGAAAAAAAGGTATACGGGAAAACTACTTACTGTTAGAAATTGCGATAAAATAAATGAAATTTTTAATGATTATTAAATGACGTTGGCCTCATAGCATCCATTTTAATAAAAAGTATTTAAGAGCTGTATACCATACAATGAAATAAAGAGTAGACTTTAGAGATAAAAAAAAAATAAATAAAAGTAAATCGTATATTAATGTATATGTACATGTAACAAAATATATAAATATATTTCTTATTTCTTGTATAAAAGTAAAAAAAAATATAAATTTTATTAAAATAAAAAATCTGAAAACACTCTTATTTGTCACTTCCCTAACGTAAAGCCTTGACACTGATACAGTTAAAATGAATGCTATAATTTTTACTATTATAACAAATTCATTTTGAATTTTATTTACTTTATCGCAAACTCTGATTGTATATAATTTTTTAAATATTCCAAAAGTAAATGAATTGGTAAATATTGTATTTTAAGAACAATCGATTAAAAATTTTAAAAGTACGGAATAGAAATGAATGCAAGTTCTCTTATTTCCTCTATCGCCTTCGAAATAAAAAAAGGAAAGAAAAAGAAATGAACGTGAAAGGGATGAAAATGAAATAAAAAGAAAAATCTTAAGAAGAGGTTACACGTTGTTATCTTTCTTTAGCTTTCTTCTTAGGAAAAAAGTTTATAACATTTATAAATTTATAAGATGTAATTATTGAACATTATTGCTCTTGAAAAGACCGTATACGACGTACGGTATGTCGCTTTTCGTCTGAATATTAAGGTTTTACGTTTAAAGAAAAGTGTCATATTTAGCCTTTATATAGTGACCCGAAGTAATAAAACTTTCGCAAAAATCAAAAGGGATTTATTCCACGTAGAACCGAGGTCTGCTTTATTTTTTAAAATACCTATACCTTGTTTTCGAGACAATACCAAAGTTTTGTTTATTAAAATTTTGAATTTTTTCTCGATAATGTCCTTTATTTTTGTTATTTTGACAAATTTGCAGTCTTTTAAGTATAAATTAAAAAGTGAATCATTTCTATTGTTTCGTTTTTACAAAGATTTAATCTTGGATAAACTTTAAAAATGTATTTTATAAAAATTGTAGTTCTCAACTTACTGAAAAAACAAAATAAAGAAAATGATTCCTCTTAATAAATCATGAGTTTTATTTCAAAATTAATTTCTTTTTCAGGATGCTGTAAAAAATAATTTAAGAAAAGACAAATTTACACACTATATTTGTTATTTTTTGTCTAAATTAATTTTTTAATGTTCTAAATATACAATATTATTGTTTACATATATATATTTACAAGGCTGCTTATTTGTTAAAATGGCAGTGCTCAAGAAAAATAAAAAATTAAAGTGCCGATAAGTAAGGTACCACATAAGATTTCCGGGAAAACTTTATAAAAATGAAAAATGAATAAAAACTTGGTAGATTGTTTTACAATTAAAATTTTTTTATTAGGCGTGTAATAATGTAACATAAGATGTAGACAGAATGCGAAATTTCTTGCTGAAAATGTATTTCGCGTATACATATCGGGAGCAGATAAGCGTTTGCTCGCGCAATATTTTTTTCGTTGCTTATGTTACGCACCGCCTTAGCAAAAAGAAAATTGCACTACACAAGCGAGGTGTAGCTAAAATACGAAAATGTCATTGGAATTTCAAATAAATGCATGATTCAATGCAAGAACTAAAAAAAATAATTTATCGAATCATTCGACGATAGATAATTTTGAGTTATTCATTTTTTTTCTTTACACATTATATACGCAAATCTACGTTTCTTTGGAGTTTTCAGTTGAAGAAAATTCACGCTCATTACTTCGATTTTGATGACGGGTTTTATGTCTACTATAGGCTTTGGTATTTTTTTTCTCTTGTTAAGATTCGGTTAATTTTTTTTTATCTCTTCCGTTGTAGCCAATGTTGATTCGTGGTACAGTCGATGGTACGAGATTAAAAGAGGGTTTGGCTTCTAGCTGCCTTATTTTTTAATCATTTTTATATATTTAAAAATTTCTTCGCTCATCTTGTGTATCCATATGATTTACAGTAAAAAAGCAAAGCACTTTCACTTATTTTTTTTTTAATTGCAATTCCTCTTATTTTGCTGACTTGCAGCGAGAATGTTTTTTTTATTACATTAAAAAGACAAAAAACAAAAAATAATTATATAAAACATTTTTTTAATTGATAATCGGAAGTTTTCTTTATACAATACTCATATCATGTATTTTCATTCACATTTTTTTCTTGCCTATATAATCGATAAAACTGAAACAGTAAAAAATAATCTACGCACTTTGATTCAATTGTTTCGTTCGATCAATCGGTTTGTTGCAATGGGTGCTTTCATTCTTTCATTCGTTTTTTTTTACAAAAAAAAAAGAGAGAAAGAAAGAACAGAAGAAAACTCACTAACGCGCTATTATGTATAATATAATAAATCTCATTATTTATAAATTTCTAAAAATCGTAAAGTTATATACAATAATTATATTATCCATTATGTACTTCGACGAGGATGTGTATCTTTTTTCCGTTGAAAAACTTTGAATTTTTTTTTATGTACAAGCGGTTACCTATTGGCCACTTCCCGCATTGTTGATGGGTAATTTCGTGGCCGTCTGACTTAGTTGAGCCAGGGTTTCCGGCGTTGCATGAGCTTTTAAGATCGAATTTTCTGCTTCAAGCTGATTTATACGATCCATTAGCTCAGCTATCTTTTCTTTAAGCACCTCGACTTCCTCGCGAACAGCGAACATCAAATGACTTTTCACCAAATCCTAAAAAAATACATAAGTAACATAACACGTGAAGTCAAAGTTTTGTATTGTGTTGCAGTATATCGCTTTTCATTTTTTGCATATAATATATATATATATATATATATATATATATATATATATATATATATATATATATATATATAAAAACATATAAATAATATTGTAAGTAAAGTTATAGGCATCTGAAATTACTATTTTAAATGTATATCTGTGTAAGAAATGAAAAAGTCGATTGTGGCATTTATTAAGTTTTTTATACTTTATTGTTATTTTTTGATACGTATAATATTATATTTATAAATAAGTTTAAACTTAAGTTTTATCTTTATTTGTACAAAATAAGGAAATTTAGAAAGAATTAAATTTATATTATATGAATGATTATTTGATGAACTTGAATGTTTATTTGTTAAATTTATAGAACATTTTTAATTTAAATAAAATATATTAAAAAGAATAATCCATCAAAATACACATATACACATATATTATCATTTTACTAATAATTACACTATGATTTAGCATTGGATTTTAAAAATTCTGCGATTTTTAATCTGAAAATAAACATTTTTAAACATTTATAATAATTATTATTTATATAATTTTATTTAATTTTTAATTAAAATGGGTTTCCAAATTTGAACAAATGATTTGATTCATTTAAATTTTTATGCATTTTAAAATAGATTAAAATATCAAGTTTATTGCCAAACCTAATTTTTATCAATCTTTTTTAATTTCACAAATCATAAAACATTTAATAATATATCCGTATTTATGTTAGCAAGATTTAGGTGTTCAAGTATTAATTTGTATGCTTATAATATTTTTATTAGTATATTCAAGTATTTTGAATATATTTAAAATACTTCTTTATGACATAAGTAAAAGTAAGAGACTAAAATTACACACAATTGACTTGAAATTTTATTAAAACATATAATAATAATAAGTCAAAGTCTTGTTATTAAAGACAATACTGTTATAACAAAATTTATAAAACATTTTAAATGGAAATTTCAGATGTATATTATTCAGATCATTAAGGAATGGTGATATGAAATATTAAACAAGTATTTTTATTTTTGATTCACAAAGATATAAATAAAGGACTTCTGTGAAACAAAAATTTAGATCTAATTTAATAATTTGAATAAGTCATCTATATCACTTATATATCGAGATTAATAAAGTTTTATCAAATTTTGTGAACTTTGTTTTTGTAAGCAAATTTTAAATGTCGATTTTTATTAATCCAGAGCATTATTTTTTATTTTATTATAAAAAAATTACATATTTTTTTAATTAAGTTATACGCACAAAATATCATTACAAATCTATTTCTTAAGGATTTTCAATATAATTCAAAAAAATTATTCAAAATTTTTTCAATCAATACATAATTTAAGACAATCTTCTAAGTAAATGAATTAACAACTTTTTAAGTTGCATAATAGATTGAGTAAAATAAAATTCTATCAATAGTTCATGCAAATAATAATAGATAACATACATACTTAGCTATTTAAAAATGTAGTCAAGTTTTAGGTACTTACCATAGCTTGCTCGATTTTATTGTCGATTGCTACGGCACTTGTCCCCGACATACTGTAAATTATACAAATTATAATTAATCGTCATCTCTATTGCTAAACGATCTTCGAAACAGTCGTAAAAAATCGTTTAATTACCGATTGAGTAAAGTATAACAAAATATAAAAATAAATTTTGATATCTGTACAAATGACTATAGATATGTAATATCTAGATTTTTAGGTCTCTTTCTGTTAAATAGTACTTTTTAAGTTTACAAATCTATAACTTAATATTTTAGTTAATGAAAAATTGAAATTAAAATATTTTATTTTAAAAAAAAGTCTTTGTATAGTGACCGAATGAGAGGATTTGAGAAAGTGTATATTAACTTTAAAGTTGTAACATTTTCACTAGCTAAAAAATAAACGAAGTAATAAAATTATTTGAAAACTATTATTTAATTATATAAAATTATTCTTATATTACCTTGAACACATTTTAATTTAACTTTGGAAATTTATCTTATTTTATATATTTTTTTTTAAATATATAAACACATTAAAAATTTTTTTCTTAATTTTAATATTACCTATAATTAAATCGTATTAAAATCAATAATCTTTTTTTTCTAATCTAAATTATAGTACTATTGCGTTTTAAATAATATTTTTTTATTTTTTAATGATTTAAAATGGCATAAAAAATAACTAAAATAATTTAATATGTACCTCTCGTTATCTTCGTGGGTTTGTTGGTCATCCGTGTTCTGCGTAACCTCAGCGAGCGATTCGAGAAGAGCAGCATCAGTGGAAACGGATTGACCGCTTGACGTTCCGGTTATACCTGACATTGAGTCCTGCTCGACATCAGGTTGCTGCTGTTGTTGTTGATGAAATGGTATATTACTTTGTTGCATACCTGGAACCATTTGCACTGATGTGCTCGTCGCAGCACCAGCAGTTGCTTGTTGCTGTGGTGGTCCTGGTTGCATTTGCCCTGTTGGTGCCATCACCTAAATTTTATTTACAAGAATTATATGGAAACTGTTTCGGTATATCTTAAAAAAATTTTTCATAGAATTCAAATTACAAAAATTTGTAAGTTTAATAAACATTTAAAAAAATTAATTACCTGCGACTGAGGCGGCAACTGTTGTGGTTGCTGCTGCTGTTGGGGAGGTGCTGCACCAGGTTGAGGAACTTTATGAATATTTTGAATACCCTGTATTCCTTGCATCGCTGCTAACGTCTCAGGAATTTGTGTCGGTTGCGGTTGCGACGTAGGTGCCTGTTGTTGAACTTGAGATACAAGGATATTTGGAGGTTGAGAACTTTGAGGTGCACCAGTAGTTGGTTGACAAACATTTTGAGCCGGTGGTTGCATTGTTTGTCCTTGAGCATTTACTGGAACATACGTCGTCTCATCTTTTGGATGCGCAATATTTTGTTGCGGTTGTTGTTGTTGCTGTTGCGCTACGTTAGTATTAGTTTGCGAAACAGGACTGTAAATGGTATATTTAATTTTTTACAATATATAATTTATAAATTAAAAAATTAGTCATTTTTAAATTTAAGAACTTTAATAGAGAATTCGATAAAAAAACTTACCATCCCTGTTGCGTGAGTATCGGAATGGTACCTTGAGGCATACTTTGCGTCTGTCCCATATTATTTGGATGAGTTGGTTGTAAATTTGTCGGTAAGGTAGCACCTTGACCCGTCGATTGTTGTGGTTGTTGAGTCTGTGATGTAGATGATTGATAATATTGTTGAGGCACCTGTTGTTGCTGCGTTGGCACTGTGTAACCACCAGTATTTATCGTCGGATGTTGTGGTTGTTGTGGCACCTCTTGATGCAAAGGACCATTAGCATCTATGGTAATTCCTTTGTCATCGACAACTTGCTGCTTATTAACACCATCCGGTATGACGATACCGGTATCTGTAACACCATACGATATGCACACCTCGTTTGGATCAGATACCTTAGGTGTATTTATAGCTGTCGCTTGATTAACCGACGTGTGGTCCAAGTAATCCATACAAGTCCATCTGCCACGTTTAAATGGTTCCGTACTTTCAATTTTTACTACTTTAAACCTTTCGTTCCTTCCTACAATTTAATATTTTAAAATGTAAATTGCCCGTTGTTTTAATAATTTAACATTTAAACATTTAGTATTTGTGAAATTTACCATGTGAATGAACTTCTCTCAGATCAGCATCTTGTTTAGCATTGCTTGACAACAAATTGATAATATTGTTGTCTGTAACTGAAGCAATTTCTAGAGTATTAATATTACTATCGTTTGTCGAATTATTTGTATTATTAGCTTCCGACGATGGCACTATCGCCAAACCATATTGCGAGCTTGTTGGTATAACCGGTGCTGTACTTAAAGCAGCATTACTTGCGTTAAAGAATACGTCATCTTTAGAAAAAGTATCTTCAGAATAACTAGGTGTTTCGATATCTGTTATCCTTGAATGTTCAACACTGTTATCCTCTGTATGAGACTCATCAAGATCGTCATTTGAGTCTTCTCCAGCATCATTACTCATACGACAACCTACTGTAACACTGGTTATTTGAAAGGATGAAGTCTTTTTCGTACGGCATTGAGCGGCGTTATTTGGACTGTTTGGTGTCGAATGACCACTTGGTATCGGCACTGAGCCCAACGACTGACCGTGATGATGATGCTGTTGGATTTTGCCTAATAATTTCAAATATTTCATCATTATTATTATAAAAAATTTTTAATCGTAGTATAATATTTCGTAATTTTGCGGTACCATCATAAAAGATTATGTAAATATTAATGTAATAACATATAACTTTCGTTTTGAACTTCGTTGTTCACGAAGATAAAAAATATGTTTTTATTTATTTATATATTGATTATTAAATTATTTTTTTTTTCAATTACTGTCATACACATTATATGTTATAATTTGTTTTTGTATTGCTCTGTTTGTATAAATAAATGAAATAATCGATTTAACAATGTCATAGTAAATAGATAGTAATAGCAATAAAACACGCAAATATAAATGACGAATAACTCGAATTTAAATTCAAAAATATTGAAAAATTTTTAACATAAACAAACAATATTATGTATAAGTAAGTGTAGATTTGAAGAGATTTTAAAAATCTATAAATTAATATTTAAAAAATAATATTAATTTCATTTCAGGGTAATGAATATTTTAATACACAGTAAATGCATTAAACAGATACATGATAAGTTCCATAAGATAATGCCTTACTAAAATCGGCACGCAACTTATAAATATATAGCTATGTTTTAACAGAGTATGAATACATATACTAATTGCTCTCGTAAATTTAAAAAATGTTTTCTTTAATCTATTTTTATTAATTGACAAAGTTAATTTTTATTAATTAGACTTAAATTAGTTCAACTTAGAAAGTATCTACTTTTAAAATTATCTGACAATTCAAAGTCACGGGAAATTTTGATGAATCAAGCGTAACACTGTGTTTATGACGCGTCTTTACTATCAAGGCAACGCTTTCTATTTTTCATTATTCAATTACTTTTTAAATTCAGAACAATTTAATTTTGTTTCCAACAAATTTTTAATATAATTTGTATCAAAAGCTTTGTAATTAAAATTAAATTTTAAGAAAATATAAATAGTTTCATTTAAAATTAAATTAGGCTTAAAAATACATTATTTTTAAAATTTTTCATAATTTAAATCAATTATTGTATTTAATTTAAAAACCAAAATCTTTTTATTGATAGTAGCTATTACGTAAAAAAGAATTGAATAATCTAACCAGGATTGTCAATGGGCTCGCCAAGTCGTATCGTTTCGGTAGTGGTTCTATGTACCGGCGCCGAGATTTTGCGGGCGGGCATTTGTCCGGGTGAAGCCCCAGCGCTGCCGCCGCCGTCCGCCGCTGGCGACGACGACAACTTATGCGTAGGCTTCCTAAGGACATTGTCCGCCATTTCGCCGTTTTTGCTGCTTTTTATTGCCGCTTAGCAGCTGAGCCTTGGTACCATAAGACAATGCACCACTGATTCCTGCTGCTGCTTCTGCAAACTCCTTTGTATGTTTGCTTTTTCTAGGGCGCATAGTAAACACAACATTTCGCCGTAAACAAGCTACACAAGTGAGCTCAAGCTCCCACGACGGTATTAAGATCCTATAAGGATGGTCCAGTTTCCTAAAAAATATAAAATATATTAAAATTTGATTTTTTGTAATCTAATTTTTTATAATCTAATATTTTGTTTATTTAAATGAAGTAAATAAGTATAAATTGAAATATTTCATTAATGTGAAAACTATTCATATATTTGAATACCTAATGATCAAAGAAAGTGCAAACATTAAGTGTTATTGTTATAATCAATCAATCGACAGCTATGATTCATACATAACTAGTAATATGAATCACATGTAATATATCATTTACGTAAGGGTTATGCGTAAATTTTATGATTCTTTTTTTACAACCAATTGTTCTTAAATTTTTACAGAAATGGATACTCTAAATATAGCATGATATTCTCTAAATATTTAGAAGCTTTTGTTTTTTATAAAAGAAGAAAGTACATAAAATAAAATTATTTCCAAATTTTTGTGAAGTTTAATGAAAATTCAACTATTGACAAGTAGAATACATAAATCTTACAATATGAACTGGTTTGAAAAAGTATTCTTTTTTATTCTAGTTAAATTAAATAACTTTGATCTTAGTTTGTTCTATATATATATATTTCTGGTTAAAAAATTTCATAAGGATCAGAAACATTCAGAAAGGTCTGATTCCAAAAACCGGAAAGATTCAAAAGAAAACTCTTAATACTCTTCCTGCGTTCTTAGAAACTTTTCTGAATCTTTCGATTTTTAGTACCAAACCTTTTTGAACCATTTGGAAATTTCAACTATTTTAACCAGAGATATATATATACATACATATATATGTCTACTAAAATGTATAATACGCATAATAATACAAGATTATAGTTAAGGTATTGAACTTATGTTATCCCACAAAATGTTAAAATATCAATGCCAATTGCAGTATGAAAGATGTAAATAAGATATTTACAAAACTCATCTGAATCAGAAAAATAATTTTATAAATATAATAATAAATAATAAAGCTTCCTATGTGAATTTAAATTTATAAAAATATTCCTAAACTTTAATGTTGATAGGAAAACCTAACCTCACTTTTCTACTATGAAATATAAAAGCATCATAACTTAAAAACTAATTTCTTTTTTTGAATTAAGAATTATCTAATATAATTAAGAAAATTGAAAGTATTTAAGTCTTTAACAAAATTATCATAATTAATATTATAAATATTTATGCACAAACTAAAAGAAATTTAAAAAAAAACTGGTGTTGGAAAATTAATTAAATTTCCACTTTTAAATTCTTTACAATACAACCTTTCATAATATGTAAAATTCACATTAAGCGTATAATCTCAATTTCTTATGATGTTTTTTGTAGTGATTGACCTCAAAAAATTATTACTTTACTTATTAACAACACTTTAGCTTTCAAAAACCACAACCGTAACCACAAAATAACCTTTATTTCCTTTAAATATTGAAAACTTCATTATATTCAACGTATAAAACCTGCATAGCAACCAAAAATGATATATGAAAATATAATGTGCATAGAAATTTTTTAATTGCACATTTAACTTGGTACCGCTTTGAAAGGTATTGTAAGTAATGAAATAACATTCCAGTCTATACTTATAAATGTGAACTTAAACTATCAACTCAAGTGCTTCAAAGATTAAAATTGACGTGCACTGTATTATAACTGCACCTTGCATAATTATCTTGTTTCATAAAATAAGTTTAAGAATTTGAATAACTATTCTCCATTTTTAAAGAACATTTAGATCACAACATCACTAAAATATCATTGAGCTCTAAAATGAAAAAAACAGCAATTTATACATCTATCCTCTTGCAATTGTTTGAAATCACTCCGGTCATTCAAAGATGACATAGAAGAGACGTATTAAATATGTCAAAATCACTTATATACACCTTCCATTGAGTCATCGAACAATTGAACCATTTAAATCCTAATGCTAACTTTAAATAACAATTTTATGGTCATAGTCAGATGAACAATCAACACCCACACACACTGTGCAAATCAAAATCTGAAAAAAAAGACTTCAAAATAAAAGAGAAAAATTATTGAATTATGAAATTAGTCTCCAATTCTCTTTCTTCATAAATGCGTGCGTCAAATGCGTGCTTAAGGCATTCACCTAAGAACGAACGTGATTTGAAAATCGATGTTTTCCTGTGATGACAAGAGCGAGACAACGACGACGACGACAACGGCAAGGCAAACCTTAATAGTTTTGTAAAATAATAATAATATTCAATTCCACCGCTGCGTACAAAACACGCACACACTTACCCTTCCGTTGCTCAACTGCCTTCCGTGTATTATTTTTCTTCTCACTCCCGACGTGATTTCTATCTCGCTCACTTTTTTAGTCTTTTATATTAGTTATAATAACTCGTTGTCGATGTTTTCCCCCGTCACTTAAAATAAAAAAACAGAATAGGAATGATTGTTTTCCCTCTCTCTTATTCTTTCTTGTCTCCTGGCGCTTAACCTGTGCCGAAACGTTGACAGTTCAGCATCATTTTAATTAGGCGCCTTATGACGACGACGACGACGATGGTCGATTTCTCGTCGTCGTACACACACTTTTTTTTTATTTCTCTCCTTCCACTTTATTTTTTGTCTCACTTACTCACTTTAACTTTTTTTTAAACAAAAAAAAAAGGTTTTTCTTCGTCTCGTCGTCGGCGAGGGAGCGAGACTCACCGAAAAATCGTCGTTCCCTCTTCTTCTCCTTCTCCACCTCCTCTATTCTGTCCTGACGTCCTTCGCATGTGTGTTTACGTGCGCGACTCTATATATTCTCTATATTATACTTGTATATGTGTGCGGCGCACGACTTGTGTGTCACACTAAATTGTATGTAGCGTATAAATGAAACGAAGAATACTTGTATTTTTTTTTTTTATTAAAGAGAAAGAATAACCGATGCGTATGAGATTAAAAATTATATTATTTTAACCATTTCACATTTCTCTTTCAACTTCTTTACAACATATCTAATGCAAGTAAGCAGCGACACGCAAACTTTCCTTTTTCCGCCCTCTTTTTTGCACCACTTTCTTTCCTTCTTTCTTTTTTTCAGGCAACTATAGGTAAAAATCTTTTCTTCTTTTCTTTATCAATTACCTTGGTGAAATCTAATATTAAATAAATAATTAATAATTTAATATTTATCGTCTTTATCCATTGTGGATGGCTTTAAAAAAAAAAAATATATCGTGGACGATGAGCCGACGACGACGGCAACGGACGACTCTACCAATACACACGCCTATATATATTATAATACACGTATAGGTTATGTTACACAGGCTCCCGTCGTCTTTTCTGTTGCCTGCTGCTGCCTGCTACTCTCTCCCCCTTTTCGGCGGATTGGGAAGTTTAAAAATGGCTGGCCCGACCGATCGTTCTATATATTATATTATATATCTATATACATGTAATGTATGTAAGTAGAAAGAAGAGGATGAGTAATATACTGTATATAAAAGTTATATAGGGAAAAAGAGGAGGATAGTTTTAACACACGTATATGAAAGGGAGGAGGTCAAAAAAAAAAATTCTACATATATGTGTATGAATGAAAGAGGAAAAGAAATAAAAGATATTAATTCTATCCCCGTGGGCAGAATGTGTGCGTGTAGGTGGGATTTGCGAATTGGTATTATTAAGATTCGCGCATTTGAACGAGTGGCGAACTCTCGTGACGCCCGGCGACGCACAGTTGTGTAGTTTTTGTCTTTATATATATGTATATATATATATACTCATTTGGTGTTATATTGGAGGAAGTCGTTGGCCTAGAGACATGCGTACGAATGTCAATTTTTTGCAAAGTGGTCGAAGGGTGAGTTTGCGTACTGATATGGCACAAGAAGGCGCGAATGTTGGGATACTTTTTGAATTTTTATACAGTTTGTCTATAATTTTTGTGAAATATTCGAATTAAATTAAGAAATATTCATTTTTTATAATTATTGATTTAATTTTTCAATAATGTTAGGATAAAATATGCTAAATTAATAAAACATGAAAATAATAATGTTAAATTATGCAAAAAATTTTCAACCATCTTAAAAAATTATTCAAAAAATTAATACTATGACAACTTATTTAACATTGAAATACATCTGTTCAATTGATTAATTTACTTCTTATATTTGACTAAAAATAAATTAATATCTATATTTTATTTATTGTTATATATTTACATTAGATTATATTACATCGATGCACAGATTATTTATATACAAAAACTTTTCACGACCGTGACCTTTTCATAAAAAGGAAAACTATTTTTAGTAAGCGGACAGATAATTTTAAAATAACACAAAAAGTTATCCAATATTACATCAGTAAAGTCGTTAATACAGTCGTCAAAATTCCTATAAACACTTGAAAAGTTAATGTGGATATTAAAAAAGAGTATATTTATATTTATCTTGAGTTGGGCAAGCTCATCGTTACTTGCGTTATAAAGATTCATATATGCGCAATAAATATTGATATTTTACTATACTTGGTAATAATATAGACAAAAAAATATTCGTTACTACCTAATAACCTAACCAAAACTGAAATCAATAAACAATAACATACATTTGGAATAAAAAGCAACAAAAAAAAATAAAAATTTTAACCAAGTAAAAATAAAAAAATTAATAAAAATTTCAAAATTCTTTGTTATGTGGAAAAGGAAAAATTATAAAATTAGTCCCCATGGATCATCAAACTCATAAACTTTTAAAACCCAAGGAATTCTTGAGATTTCCGGTAAAATCAATGAGTCATTCTAAATTCTTCAAAAACACTAAAAATGTGCAGCAGCTGCAATGATGCCTTACAAACTACAAATCATTTGAATGGCGAATGTTGCGGTAAGAAATATTTAAAAGAAAATTAATTTAATGTTATAAAATAATTTTATAAATTAAATTAAAAATTTTTAAAGTAAGGTTAGGAGTTGACAAACCAGAATTTTTAAAAAAATTCGATGAAGTAAAAGGAATAAAATTTTATTTTATACTAGTGCATCGTATCTTACTAAAAGTTACCGACAATTTGATTCTGATATTCTTTTTGTTTGAGTACCAGAAGATTTTTTCTTTTTTTTTTTTTAAACTTTCTAGAGCAAGTCTTTTACTTCACTTCAATAATACATTTTACATGTGCATTGCTATTTTATTATTTTTTCCATGCTAGAAATTTCAAGCGCAATATTGTATGTGCTACTTTTACATCTTAGATTTTTCGATTTTAAAAAAATACTTCTATATATATAATACATATAGTATATTTAATATAAAATAAAATAGATATTGTTTAAAATTCTATAAACGAAAATTAAAAAATTTTTAAGTTATTTTATTTTGATATGTTTGAAAAAAATTTTAAAATTTCAGAAATAATTTTTTTTGTATTTTACAAAAAATATTTTTTAATATATCATAGAAAAAGATAAAAAATGCACTCATGTTGATGCATTTTTTTATTAAGCGCTCAGGGTCATTATAAATATTTTGATGGATGAGTTCTTTGGTTTGACAATTTTTTAAATATTTCATATGCGTGCTGTTTTCAAAATTTTTAATACACTGCATAAACAATTATTAATATTTTTAAGTAAAAAATAACATATTTTTATAATAGACAGTCTAGACATAAATTCAACAATAAATGTTGTTCTATCTGTCGGAAGTAGTAAAAGAGTACTACTCCCGAATGAAAGTTAAATCTTATTTTTCGCCTATTCTTTTTTAAAATTAAAAATATTTCTCAATATACTCTATATCGACCATTATATTTTAAGAATGAAAAAAAAATTTTTTTTAAACTTTATTTATTCAATTCTCGCATTCAAGTGAAAATATTTACTAATCATTTAATATTGATCAAACATTAAATCTAAATTTAGCGTCATATCGTGTAATACACATAAAACAACTAGCGTAACTCTTAACTCCATACATACATTATTTTAATCTTATAAAGAGAGACATTTGTATAAACTTTCTGATAAGCCAGATGTGCATTAAGGTTTAGATGATATCGTGACGTTATTAATAAGCATTTTAACATTTAAACATTAAAATAGCTCAATATGACCAGAACTTTGCACTACAAACGTTAATACCGTTACGCTTTGCATGAAGTTTGGCTTTTACTTTTATAATTTTCCGTCCTTGTCTTGCTTGAAAGCAACATAAATCTACACGTGCAAAAGCGCCCCGCATAGCAACAAACTACATTCGAAGGACCTATATATATACAAAGATGAAGTGAAGACGCCTTAGAGTCTCGAGTATATTTGCACTTCATTGTTCTGTTGAAGTTTAGAATGAAATTAATAGGTTTCGTTTTCCTTTTTTATTTTTCTTTGTTTGCTTTTTGTTGTTTTCTTTATTTTTTTTTATTTTATTCTAATTTCTTTTTTTTTCATTAGCTCAGAGTAAAATAAAAGTTGGAATGTTAGACAATGTAGTGTTTATTTTGCTTTGTTTTAATTATAGAGAAAAAAAAAATTATTTTTAGATTTTTCCAAATATTTGAAAAATTTAATCGTCGGTATATTTAGACGAAATTTTATGTATCGTAAGAAAAAAAAATTTAATCCATATGATTAGTCATCCTGAAAACATTTAATGTATTCAATAAGAATTTATTATACAGTAAGAATTATTTGCATATTTATCGATTTGTATTCCCTGTGTATCATATCAAAATGTTAAATTATAAATTCATACAGTATAATGTAATAGGATGACGTTAAATACGGTACAATAATAACTAACACAAATATTAGATTTAATAATTAATATTTCATTCACAAATTTATTTAATGCATGACGTTATAGAAACTCGTGGAATTGCATATATTATTATTTTTTAATGAAAATTATGGACGAAAATTATACGATTAATTAATAAAATTCTAAGTAAATATTCAAAGAAAGAGTTGAAAATTTGTTTTTATTTATTCGTTTAAATGCTGATTTTGGTACTTAAATTAATATTCTAAATGATAAAAATGCAATTAAGAAAAAATATATTTTTAATATATTTTTCTCTCCGCATTGAGAAAAATATATGTTAACTATTACTATAATCTTACCATACAATATAGTTTGATACGGCTACTACTAAATTTTATAGTATTAGTTAAAAAAATTTCATAGATTCACTAAAAAAAAATAGTAACACTATATTACTAACTAAATCCTGAAAGTTAACTTTGCCAAAATAAGCATGTTAGCTATAGCATATTAAATTGTATGATAAATGTTTTTATCTAGCCTAACCGTTTTATACTTTCTACACAGTGAAAAAAAATTTGTAATTTTAACACACATAAGTGTTGGAGATGAAATACAATTTTTTTGTGTTAAAATTAATAAGTACACACATGTTTGTAAAATTTACAAACTCCGTGTGTTAATTCTACAAAAAATACACATATATTTTTAAATTACAAAATTTTTTGTGTTGATTTTACAAACATGTTTGTAAAATTTTAATACGAAAATATTTGTACAAAATAAAATTTCACGAATTACACAAAATTTTTTACAGTGTATATAAATAATAATTACCATTAAAATTTAGAAAAGAATTATCTATGTATGACATAGGAATGAAAATAAAATTTTGTCATATTCATTATATTATTGATTTAAATAAGTTATATTACATGGTTTAAATGCTTTAAATAAGTTATATAATAATTTACATACTGTGACTATAATATAGAGAGGAGTAGTATATTATATGGTTGTGGCAATGAATTCAGTTTCACTATACCATATAGTAATTTTCACTATACAGATTTTTCTCAGTGCGGCTCACACTAAATTAATATTGTTTATTTAATATAATAAAAAATGATAAACGTTGTACTTGGGATATTCGTTTAAATTATCTTTCAAGCACGAAATATATTTGAAAGTCAAATTCCTTTTTATATATTTCTTGCTTATGAATTTTATTATTATAAAATAAAAATTTGCATATGATAAAACACTTAGTTTCCTCAAACAAAACATATGCATAGTATAAATAACATAAAATTTGACAAAAAATTTTAATTATAAGTTGACAGTTTTTGATGAAATTTAGAAATATATAAATTACTAATTAACTATTTAAAATCTTCGAAAATTTATATAGAATCATCATTTTCATATTATGTATATTGATGTATTAATACGGCTATTTTATTTTAAAAATTTTTATTCAAGAATGCAGCATAAAATGAATTGAAAAAAATTTTTAACTTGTTTAAAAGTAGCCGTTATTTTCCATCTGTGTAAGATCAAAGTTCGGAAATTTGCTACCGAATCCGATTCTGCTATTACGAGCACGTATTTTTAATGGAATAACAGAATAAGGTACAGTAGCGAGCTTCGGGACTTTGACCTATAGAATTAAATTTTTTCAATTTAAATCCTTTTGAATCACAGTTCTTGGTAACAACAATAATAATATCAATAATAATAATAATTTTTTTAACAACAAAGGCTGCAAATGTCCAAAATCATGTACTGGTCAACGACCCAAAGCATCAGCACCGATAGAGAAAAATAAATGTTGTTGCTTATCTGAAAATATATGGAATCATCATTGGTCTAAAAAATTCAATGAACTCAGAAGGAAATGGAGTGATATTGCTCGTCATCAAAGATGCCAATGCGATGATTGGTGAAAATGATTCATTTTATAAGTTTATTCATTTGTTTTCTTCGAAATTAAGACGTTTTTTAAAGAAATTTTTAAAACAATAGGTGACTCATAATACAATTATTTTTATATATTATTGCTTTTTAATGTTATTTATTTTGAAAAAAGGAAAGGTTTAATTTAATGATTTTTTTATACGATGACGTTCAATACGTATTTTTTTTTATTTAATTTAACGTCGCTGTATTTATGCTATTATTGTAATGCTAAGTAGCGATGGAGGTCGTCACTGTATTAGTGAACGAAGCACATGTAACTTACAGTTGTGCTTGTATCAATCGGATGCTAAGAGTGGGATTCGAACTCGAGACCTCAAGATTACGAATCTATCGCTCTACCGAATAAACCACTGACGACCTCCATCCTGTGTGATTCGTAAATAATATGCAAAATAAATCATTTTAATAATGATTCTAATTAGTCTCTTAAGGTCATTCTTAATAAGGTCACTGCATCTAATTCAACATCTCAATATTATACGCTACACTTTAACTTCGTATAATTTGAAGACGATTCTCTCTATAGAACAAAATGCCTTTTGTCCAATTCAAACCCTATTGAGAATGAATACTATATTTAATATGAAAATTTTATTGTTTAGAGTTAATTATTGAAAATTACATAATATTGATTGGATAAGGATTTAATTGAAAACAAATGTCACATTATTTTTTTTCTATTATAAATATTGGTTCATTTGGAAAGTTTATATAATTTATTCAAATTTTCTATGAAAAATTATTTGAAAATACTTATTATTTTTTAGCAAGAGTAAATCAAATCTTCCATCATCAACTGAAAATTCCTGTCCTAACGCAACTTGTGGGGTATGATTTATAATAATCATTAATGAGATTAAAAAAATTTTTTAATTAATGTTTTTAAAATTATTTTAAATAACTATTTTGTTTGATTTAAAAATGATATTGATATTTCGAATGTTTGAACAATCCTCAATAGATATGTTGATGTGTTTATTGATTTTATCAATATTTCAAGTACACTTTTTGATTATTACGAAAAAAATTATGATAATCACAAATTCTCATTCAATAATTTGAGTGATTGATTATTTAAATAAAATATTCAACTTTGAACAATATTGCAATAAACAATAATAATAACAATTTTTCAATATTATTTTTATTTTATATATATCTTATTGTCATTTTAAAAGTAACAATGTTTTATGTATTTTCATTTATATTATATTCTATTTGAATTTTGCAAAAAATTATTTATTTAAATGTGTGATAACTATTTTTTTGTAAAATGTATTTTTCTAATAATTTTTTTCATACAATTTTTTTAAACATCGTATCTTATACATAGGAACATCTTGATGAACGTGTTCATTGTAAAGTTTGCTGTAACTTTGTATCTTCGTCACCTCATTCTTGTTGCAAAAATCGATGTTTTAGCAGAAAATGTAAAGAAAACTTGAACGAAGAAATTGGTAAGAATTTTTATAATTAAACTTATAAGGAAATTCGGACTAATATAAGAATGAAAACATTTTTCCATTTATTTTATAATCAAAAATTAAAATAATCAAAATTTGTTTAAAACTGCTAATCTAGAATTGCATATTTTTCTTGCTTCGAAATTTAAATTTTCTTAAAATTTGTCAATGAAAATTGGTTTATAAAAAATTAAATTGTAAAATAATATAATAAAAAAAAATAATTACTAACATCAGCAAGTACGAAGGAATTCCATCTAAACACCCTACTATTATAAGCTTGTACTTTAATTTGATTATTTACTAGAAATAAAAAGATATTCAAACAAATGCATAATTAAATATATGTTTAGTAAACAAATGTGTTTAGTTAAATTAATTGTTATAATTGAAAAACCGTTGGATTTTTTTTTGTAAATTTGTATAATAAATAATAGAATATTTATGAAATTGTTAAAAGAGATTATGATATAATTTTTGAGTTTCCTTTCTAAAATAATATTAAATAATTTAAAATTGTTTTAATAATAATTACTAAATGTCAAATACATCTAGTTTGTCAATGTCAACCGCAGCGACCTAATTGTTGCTGTTTTGAAAAATTTTGCTGCTGTAAACGTCCACCTCCAGTGCCTAAATGTCATTTGAAGTCATCAGTTAAGTATCCAACAAAAAAATTTACAATTATTTCTGTAGGATTACAAGGTACGAATGAAATTACGCGCATTGTAAAAACAAGATTTTAAAATTTACATTTTTCATTGAAATTATTTATTAATGTTACATTTGTACTAATCATTGAGTTGTTTATAAGCTACGGAAAATTTCCATTGTACTTATAAAAGAACAAATTTAATTTAACTCAAAGCTACTTTTATCAATTGACAAAGAATAGATATCGAACTCGGGTCAATAAATTACTAATCCATAGCTCTACTGCCTAAGTCATCTCGGATCTCTTATTACGCACTATAGCTTTTTAAGACAATTAGTTATTTTATAAATAATTCAATTTTAGAGTTTAAGCTTGTTTAAATTATGTAAGTTTTATTCCTTATTTTAAACAAAGTCAACGTTGATTTCTATTTTTCAAACATTACTAAAAATATAGCTTTATTACTATTTATAATAAATATATAAATATATATGAGCAAATCTCAAAAACTTAAATTTTTAGTTATAAAAATGAAAATCTCTAAATTGTAGAGTACATTTTTGAAATTTTGGGAAAAGATTTCTTACCAAGTTTAAAAATGAGCAAAATTATGCTGCTCATATTTTATTATATGCTCTATTTGTTATTAACAATTTTTATAAACAATTAAACAAAAGTTAATTATTTCAAGAAATAAAATTTTTTATCGATCCACAAAATTTCGAATCATTTAAAGCAATGCTCCAAAAGTTATAGCCTAATAAAAAAAAATTTTATAAAAGGCACTTTAACTTTAGTATTTAGCTACTTTTAAAAATTTTTTTGTCATCTTATCAATAATAAAGGACATTTAACACTACTAATTTAATTTTTTTTAACTATATATTGTCACCTGTTAAGTAAATTTAAGATCTTTGATAAGGGAGAAACTAATAATTTAATTCAATATTTTGGCAGAGACTGAAAATTTAAAAGTTTCTGAAATTCACTTATATATATATAACCATGTAGAGAATTAAAAATTTGGTATTAATCTTTAACTTCAAAAATTTTATGCTAGTACAAATCCATTTAATCACGCTTTAACTCTGTTTTTTTCTTACCCAATTTTTATTTTAAAATTTGTTTTAACATTTATTTTGAAATTTATCTTAACAGGAGAATTAATTTCGAAAATGTATATAGTTTATGCATTAAGTATAAAGTGTTTTTTTACATTTGTGCGGATAAAAATTGTTATATTTGTTTTTCATATCATAAAATTAATTATCTAGTGTAGGACAACATGTTCCTCGAATCGATGCTGTAAGACACAGTGCTGTTTAAAAAACAATGTTTGTGAAAAGTCTCAAATGGACGAAAAGGAAGGTATCTTAGGTAAATATTTACAAATTATTTATTTTTAAATTCTTCAAATTTTTCAAAATTTTCAATCAAGGGACAACCTATATCTTTCATTTAATAAAAAAGATAATTGATTAAAAAATATTTTACGCTTTAAAAGGCATTGAATTATTTCGTATGATATAAGTATAAAGAAAGGTTAAAGCTAAAACTTTTTAGGTTAAAATAACTTTATAAAATAATTATAAATAAATAATGTACGTTTTAAGTTGTAAAATTTAACACTATTTCTTATAAAAAGTATTACATCAAAGTGCTGCGCTATAAAGAAAGTAAATGATTAGGGTTGCACTTATCATAAATTACCATAAATTGCCATAAATTTTGTAACTTTAAACATACATATAATTATTTTACAAAGAAACTTTGACTTACAAAATTTTAACTAACAACGAGAGTGCACTACATTAGGGTCACCTCATTTTTTTGTGATGTAATAAGAGAAGCCGCGGTATCACAGTCTAACGCTCGATAATTTTGAATGTCATAACAATAACAAAAACCATCACAAATTCACAAAAAATCGGTAACTCAAATGCACTCTCCATGTAAGTGTTTTCAGTGTACTATTTAATAAATTTTTCATTGTCTATCGTCAATAGTAATTTTTAAATGAAAAATTAAAACAATGAATTCATTTAAATTGAAAATTAATATTTATCATAGCATGAACCATAAAATCAATAAAAAATATCGAAGTTTTTATTTGTATACAGAAACATTTCTCACGAATCAATTATTTTTAATTGAAATTTAAAATAAAAATTAATAAACAGTGTCAATAATTCAAAAACTCTTTAACTTTCTACCATTAAAAAAGTACATAAAAAAATATATTGGAATTTTTTATACAAATCGTTAGGTTGTCCTTTTGAACGGAAGCGAGCACGACGACGAGGAAGTTGCAAGCAAAGAGGAAATGAAAACTTGCTGCCTTAAGGCATAATGGTAAAGTTTACGTTCGATTAAAAAAAAAGAGAAAAAAATTGGTGAAGTTTCAACAGTATAGATGGTTTTGTGAGGCTGTTTTAATCGTTAGAAAAAAAAACGAGCTTCTGTAAGAGATATTCCTGATACAAAAAATGAATGAGCTTTTGAAAATTTCAAAGAGCTTTTTTTGTTTTTGAAAAAAACATTTTCAAAGATTGATTATTAAATTTTTTATATCTTTTCATGCACAAAACAATATTGATTTTATGCGAAAAATAATAATTTTTTTATAAATTTGTTCAGCATTTTCTGTGGTCGTCGTTGTCGCTTCTGTTAAAAAAATATTAGATTTGTTAAATTATTAAAATTTTGTATCTTCTTTAATGCTGCACCTTAAAAATTAAAAGAAATAGTTTTTTTTTTAATCTAATTCATACGGTAAAATTAAAACAAATATTATTTTTCAAAAATAGGATACTATACAAGGCTCATTGCATTGCCACCAGAAATTAGTACGATCTCATTTGCTTTCCTGATCCTCGTCGCCGTCGTTTGGTCCTTAGATCCTGTTATTCAAGCAATCAATGCATTGTTTTCACAGTGCATTTGTATCAATACAAATACTTGTTCTATGGATAATATTATCACAACTATTTCATGTTCAGAATGTGAATGTTTCAATGAATTTGTAAAAATTTTTCGATCGAAAAATTTTTATAAACGTGTCCTAAGGTCATTTAATAGATTTCAGAAACACTGCTTCAATTTAGGCATATTTGAATGAAAATGAAAACGTGCGTATGTGTTCAATATTTACTATTTACTTATTAAATTTATTTATTTACATATTTTTTTATTTATTTGACATCAAACGGACATAAAGCTCTTAATACGTAATAATAAAGTAAAGCAAATGAAATTCTAGAAAAAAAATTTTTTTAATTTTAAATAATTAAAATAAAAATAAAATTTAGTACTGTAAAATTAAGTATTTATTAAACAAATGTATTGAAGTTTAATTATTTAATAAAAAAAATATTTACTGTTATAAATATTAAATTTGTATTAAATATAAAATTTAAAATCGTACAATAACTTGATTTTTCAAAAAGAATAAAAATGTACGTAAATAATTACGTATAATGTTTGCTTTATGGCTCATTACTTTGCTTTATAATAAACGCAAACTCAATTATAGTAATATGACATCCTAATTACTTTTAACACTGATAAAAAAGAGCGAAAATATGATAATATTTTTAAGTTATTTCACGAGTGTCATTACCTTCAAAGTAATCCAAATTGATCGATAATATTTATCAAATTTTTCAACCCGATCTTCAAAGATAATTTTAATAATATATAACCCAGTATAAATTTTATATCTATTCTAAATAGACTAAATTATTTTAATTTATGAATCTAGAAGAAACTTTCTTTTTTATTTTGTAATCACCTGATTCCGCGAATTTTTTAAGATTTGACCTACAGAAAAATAATTTTTTTTTTTACGAGCACCTTGTTTTAAAGTTGTTTTTACATTTTCAAGTAGTTCAAAAAGCAACAATTATATAGTACCATCATTTCTTTAAAAATGCTTTCTTTATATTAGTAATATTTAGAATTTTCAATGTTAAAATAATCATGATATTTTTCGAAAAAAAAATTAAATTTTTTGTTTCGTTTAGTCATTTTTGAAGAGCTAAACTATAATAGCTGCTTGAGGATAGTATCATACATTCAAAAATATAGCAGAAAAAAATAGCAATAGGTTTTTTGAAATTTCAAACTATATTTATTGTGTGCCGGCTAAAAATAGCCAAAAATAAGAATATTTAAATCGAGGGGCGCATACAGTAATGTTTTTCAAAAGTTTCACAACTTTAATTAAATCGCACGCTAAGAGATCGTCAGTGGCTCAGTCGGTAGAGCTACGGATTCATAATCTCGAAGACTCGAGTTCGAATCCCGTTCTTAGCAGCCAATTGATACGAGCACCACTGTTCGCTACATGTGCTTTGTTTACAAACACACTGAAACGATCTCCGTCGCTAATTAGCATCGCAATGATAGCTGAAATACAGCGACCTTAAATAACAATGAAAAAATACACGAATTTAATCGAATTCATGTTAGAATTTAAGAAATAGAACATAATTATGCTTTATTTTTTTTCCAAAAATCAAAACTCACTTTTTTTTAACAAATTGTAAAAAATGTAGTTCCTATTTTTTTGTAGTTATATTTTATTTTAAAAGATAGGCACCAGCTTGAAAACTACATTTTTTGAAAGTAAAATATCAAAAAATAATATGAAATAATTTATACGAATTTTGCTAAAAATTTTCTTTTTTATCATCCAAAATAAATGAATAGGGACTAGTTACCTTCGCAAAATTTAAAAAATAACATATTTTATATTTTATTTTACACAAAAACAATTACGTTACAATAATCAAAACTATCGTAATTTTTTTTTACATTTCTTTGATATAAAAAAATTTTTTCTCTTTATCAATTACATTAAATTTATATCTTCTATATACAGTTCCATGAATATTAAAAGTTTGATAGAATCATTTACATATATTTTACAATACTTTCTAGATCTATAAATTTTAAATTACAATAATATAATAAATTTTTTTAAACATGAGAATTTATAGATTTTGCAACTTTTTTAGCTTCATTTACTTTATATTTGCATGTGAATAGTTAAAGTAATAGTTAAACTATACTTTTAATAAAAAATTTAATTAAAAAATTTCTTGATTGTATATAAAAAAATTAATTACGTTCTTACAAACTTTAATAATGAAATTTTGCATTTTACAGATTGCCAGCAATGTCGTTGTCATAAAGTTTCGTGTTGTTTTAAGAAACAAAGGTACATTATTTTTTTTATCTTTTAGCATTATATATCATTGTTTCATAAAATATGACGAATTGATTATTTTATAAACGATAAAGTAAATATTTGTGCAACGCAACATCATCAAACAATTACCGACTGTTCAATAAAATCTTCTCTGATAAAATCTACATAAGTATAGATTTTATCAATTATTGGACACGAGTGTAGAATGATTTTTGTACACGTAGTTGTTTTATCTTTGTCATTGAAAACAGTTTTGTTTAATTAAAATAGAAGTCATATTTTAGTGAAATGTTAAACAATGTAGATTCGAATTTTAATGGTCTCAACATTTATTTATATTTGTCCTGTTTCTTAGAGAAAATTATTTTTATACTCACTTTTGGAAAATTTTCATAAAGTATAACTGAATATTTTTATAAATTTATTTTTTTAGAATTTGGAATGAAATAGTACCAGCAATAGTAAAAAAACTCATTAATTTGTAACTGTAATAAAACATATTTACATTTATAAAAATTAATAACATTAACATCTGCTAAAAATTTTCTTTTAATTTAAAATTTATTTCTTCTAAAGAACCATCATCATAAGTTGCTCATATTAATTTTCTCGTAGCCAAAAATAAATCAACTTTACTCCTTCTTCTCTACCTTCCAATTTATTTTATCAATGACTCGTCTGTTGTTATCTCTTTTAACAGAACAACCAATGCTGTCGGACCTCACCGAAGACGACGACGTCGATGTTACTGTCGCGACGTTAACGATAATAACAGCTCAACCAAATCATCACCTGGTCGAGTAAGCTTGCCAGGAAGATTCGATATTTTTGATCGATGACGTTGATGATGCAAAAATTTTCTAGATTTTAATATTTTAATAAAAAATTCATTTATTCATATTTATTTTTTCCAAATAAATTAATTAAATTAGTATTATTATTCAGTTAGATTTCAGTTGAAGAGATATTAAGAGAATAAAAAAACAATAGCTGACAAAGTATAATTTAATTGAATTTAACTTGTTTAAAAGATAATTTAATGAAATATTATATTGATAAATTTATAGGCATCAAGCCAAATTTTTAGCACTATTTATGTCATACGCTATTAAATTCAATGTGAAATATAAGTAAATTGAAATTTTAATTTTAAACTAAAATTTAATGAAAGTCATTTTTTATTGAATAAGAAAAAATATATAAATAAATAAAATAAATTTAAAATTTGTTTGCTTAAATAACTTTGATCGTTTGAACGTAAACAAAAAAATTATACTGTCGAGAGATTTCGTAATATCTGTGAATTGAAAACATTCTTATGATTAGCGTTAATTTTATTTTTAGGCTCTTGGTCCAGAAATTGCTTTTCATGTTTATTTTGTTAATGTTTTAAATCTTATTTTAGTTTTAGGCTTTTAAAAAAAGCTTTTCAATTACAAATTACTTTCCGTCAGACACATAAATTATTTTTCTATATTTATAAAAAGGTACTATAAATATAATACAAATATCAAAGACATCGAGACGATTTTCACGTTAGTCTAAATCAATCCAAATATTCAATAATACTTAAATTACAGTATTTTTAATTTCTTAAATATTCCAAATCTTTTATCGTCATGAACTGTACTCGTAACATCGTATAAGAATTACTTTAGATTAAAAGAAAATCATTATATCAATCGAAAAATAATCGTAACTTATTTATCTCATTTTTTCTTTAAATTATATGTTTATCAACAAAGTTGTAGCAGGTTGAACTTACGTCACGATTATATATTTAACACACAGTTAGTATATCTATATAGCATGCGTGTTCGTGACGTTACATGACGTTTCAATTAGTTATATCTCGATTGATATTATTTTATTAAAAAAGATATAGATGTGGACTGGTTTTCAATATTTTTAATAAAAGATCTAATGGCTTTTTTTTATTCAGAAATTTTTAGTTTTTAAACTAATTGAAGAATTAAATAATATAATCTTATATTTCGCTTCTACATTTTAAATAGAAATATTGAAATCTTATTCAAAGCAACAAGTAATGGAGAAACTTTCAGTGCTTCTTGACTTCATGAACATTGATTAATGGAATACTGATTAAACTTCATATTGCTAAAGATATCTAACATGAAAATGCAAAATAATCTTTTGTTGTGGTTATTTTTAATTGTGTTATAAAACCTCCACTATGTAATAATTTTTTATGTTTTATTAAACGAAGTTTTAAATTATTCTTCAATTAATAGATTAAAATGTTAAAACATAAAGTTTTATCGAAATATCAAACTTAGTTTTTATGAAAATCATAATGTTTTGTTTTTAAGTTATCCAAAGAGACGAATGAATCAAGTGAGAATGCTAAAAATTCGATGAAGAATCAATCGAGCTCAACCACCAGTTTAAATCTTAAGATTGATAATCAATGTAAGAATGCTAAAAAATCGATGAATAATCAATCGAGCTCAACCACCAGTTTGAATTTTAAGATTTGTGAAAAAAGCAATGCGCGTACAATTGACGATACAAGTACAAGATTGCCAAGTCCGATGCCGGAATCATCTCGCGTCGAAGATAGTGAAAAGCGTCTTGGTTTGAATGTCAGCCAAGTTGCACGCTGTGTTGTTGGCGATGAGAAACACGATGGTGACTGGTAAAATACGTTTGTTTACTTTTGCTCAATACTACGAGCCATATGTTTTAGAAATATTAACTTTTATTTTTTTAATTCTTAGTAGGGGGCAAAGAAAATTGGTAGGGAAGTGGTTTATGTCGTAAAAATGATAGGAAACGTTATATTATTTTATTGAATTTCAAATACGACATGATTTATAATTGTTGATTGATCTTGTAATTTTATTATGCTATTTTTGTGTGAACAGGTTTAAATTCTGCCAAAATTTATAAAATTTGATATATAAAATTTAAATATAAAATTTTACTTTTAACATTTGAAAAGTAAGAAGAGATGTATTATTTATCTTTTAACTTAATTTTGTAATGATACATATTATTTTGTCGATGAATTAAAGTAATTCATTGTAAATTTTTATCATAATTTAGTATTTAAAACAAAATAGTGTAATCTTTTCTTAATAATATTTAAATTCTCAACATTTTTCAACTTTTTTTATAAGAAGATGTCAATATAAAATTATTCCATTCAATTGCATGAAAAAAATTACTTTTTTAAGGATTCACAATGAGAATCTTAAAATTGCCTTACTTTTTTCGTAAAAATCTAAAATCCGTTTTATTCATGGTTTTGCAGTATTCCAAATCCACAAGCTACTTTGAAATCGAGCGAGCATGTCAATTTTCAACAAGAATCCCCGTCGTCGAATCGAGAATCGTTAAATCGTACAACGCAGACAGACGATGAGATAAAATGTTTATTTGTAACACGATTTCTTCTTGCCACGGACTCGTTATGTTTGTGTAATGAAAAATATAAGCCAATAAAAAATGAAACGAAAAAAATTGGCCAAGAAAAACAATGTAATATTGAGAGGAATGACAAGAGCGTAAAAATTGAAGGTGATAATTAATTAAATTTATTAAATTTTTTTAATAAATTTAAATTTTTTTAATTAATTTTAATTTATAGATATATTAAATGTTTTAGTTTGTTACATGAAGTTATTTGATTTTATGTCAATAAATAGTAACTTTCTTTTGAGTCTAAAAACAAAATAATGAAATATCGAACATTTGAAATGATGAAACAGAAATTTATCATTATATATTTAATTCTATTGTCATTCGTTTGCAGACTTGAAATGTCCAATATCACAAAATAGATTAAAAAATACATGTACAAATAGGGGATTCATTTCCGTTTCGAAATATGAAAGTCTAACAATTCTTAAAGAGAAATGTCAAGATGCAAGTACTCAATATTCGTGCGAAAAACTAAAAGAGTTGGAAACGAAAGAGATTGATTATTTAATAGATCCAATAAGTACAATCAATTTACATGTGAGTATCTTTTATTCTGCTATATCTTATCTTACTATTATATAAAAAGACAACGTTTATTTGTATGTTCTCAAATATCTCAAAAATTACTAAGATTATCGTTTTGAAATTTTAAATTTACATTCTTTATTATGTGGCGAGTGTCATAGGCTAAATATAAATAATAACTTTTCATATAAATAATAAAAAAATAATGATAGACTTACATTGTTAAAGCGAAGGGAACTACTTCCACAGAATGAAGTTCTATATTACATTTGTTGCATTGTTTTTTACTACTTCCCTTAGTTGCTCAATAAGTTGCGATCAAATTTATCACTTATTTTACTAAATTGGTATTAAAAAAAAATAAGAAACTTCAACTTTGGTCCCAAGTAGATTTGGCTTGGCAAACTCAAATAATGAATTTTCATAAGTTTATTTAATTATTTTTAATAAAATAATTAAATTAACTTATGAAAATAATTTTATTTAATTTCTTGGGACCAAAGTTGAAGTTTCTTATTTTTTTTCAAAACCAATTTAGTAAAGTGAGTGACAAAATGAACTATTAAGTTAAAACATAAATAATATTTCTTTTTTAGTAACATTAACATTATATTATTATAATAAAGATATCTGAAAATTATTAATCAATTTCAGATTGAAATTATTTAAAACTATAAGTTTTTTAAATTGATGCGATCAAAGTGAGATTATGATTCTTTACATGAACAAATATTAAAATTCGAAAATAGTTTCATATCTTTAACAACAAATAAAACTAAATAAATTTGTAAAACTGCATTACTTGAGTTTACTAAGCAACATCTATTTTGGTATAAAGCAGGTGTTTTCAGTGTATATGGTAGAAATACTCATGTCACTAAGATATTATGCAGCTACAACTTATATCATTACGATATACAACTATCCTATCCTTTTGGACAAAATAATTAAATTTGGCTTTATAAACTTTTTTTTTAATGTCAAATTTTTTATAATTTTTTAATTTTTTTAAAATGCTTTGTGCTAGACGTATAGTATCTAGAAGAGGGAACGAAAGCCTTAATAAGTGCGAATCTAAGTTTTCGCAATGAAGGACAAAAAACGTAAATAGGAGAGCATGTGAAACAATTTCAGTCTGAGAAATGCGTTTATTGCATTATATAACTTTTAAAAGACAACACGGATAATCAATCGAAAGTTTGCTAAAACTTTATGACTAACATATTTCTTCAATGTGATATTGAAACGATACTTCATTAAGGGTTAATTTTGAGTATCAGTCTAATTTTGATTATCTTGATTTAATTGATGCGCAAATTGGTGTTATGGATCAAATTTGTAATCATTGTTGCGCTAAGAAATGGAAAGTCGAGGTGCTTGGTATGTGATACCAAAGATTAATGTATCATCAGAACCTCTAAATGAGTTTATTCTAGACTTGATGACAACCACCAGTTTCTACAATTTCATTTTATTTTTGATGCTGATTAGTTATTATTTCGTTTAGATATTGTCTAGCGGCTGGCGAAAATTTTCTATGTTGGATCATTAGTGCTGTGTTAGTTGCGATAGATCTTACCCCACCCAACCGAAATTCTTAGTTTCTTTGCTTGTTGAACTAGCAGAAACCCGAATTTTCGGCCAAGATATGTAGAAAAATCTATATCTACTTCAAATTCAGAGTCCGAAGTTATGGATTCGGATTTGCTGCTTTCGTCTTCAATTCTGATGACTTGTCAATTTTTACCTACAACAATACACATTATTAGTACATTATGCAACTAGAGAGAAATTATACTTTACTCCCGAGTTGCATATTGTGCTTTATTCCTACCTCAAAAATGGCCTAATATTAATATTTAATTAAAAAAATTCAATAACCTATTCAATTTTATAAGTTTTAATTAGCGGAAGAAATGTATATTTCTCCCGTAAAAGAAGGAGAAATATAACTTCTGACCCAGCGGGCGCAAAGTGCGCACTTAACGCTCGCAGTGTAAAAAAATAGTATGTGCATCACGGACGCGTTGGAGATACCGGCCCTCAGGCCTTGGTACACAATGTACTATTTTAACCCTCTGGGCACAAAGTAGCACTTTCCCGCTCATTTAAGCGGAGAAATATACATTTCTCCTACAAAATTTTAGAAGTGAGAAAAATCTTTCTTTCGTCCCGCTTTTTGAGTTAATAAGCTGACCATTGCTGTTGAGATAGAAATAAAATAAATTTTACTTCATCTCTTAATTTTAATCGATAACTAACAATGTAAAAATACTGGTAACCAGCCTTGTTATTTCTGTTGAACTTCCAAATAAACACAAGGATCCATTATTTCATTCAATTATTCAAAAAATATTGATGGCATTATTAATTCAACTTTCAAATTACTTGCAAAGCATTAGGTCTTCTAGAAAGTGATAATAATTAGAAAGATGCTCTTGCAGATGCTTCCATATCTCAAACTTTTTCTAGGTTTATTTGTTATCATTTTTGTCTTTATCTATCTTTTTCAATTATCTATTTTATGGAAATCATTTAAAAAAGTATTTCTGTGAAAATATACTATGCTAGATGTCATTAGTGATGATTCTTTAACTTATTTTAAAGCTATTTTCTACAAGGATTAGAATTTAAATACAAGGTTGTTAGTTTTAGAAAAAAATATTTATATGATTTTGGTTTATGAAAACTAATTTGGGATGAAGAAGATAATGAAAATCTCTAATTCAAAATTCTTTAAGAACAATATTCAATAAATGAAAACTTATATAGTAGCTCCTGCGTGACTTTTCCTATACCTTCCGAGTTCTGCCTAACTATAGCACGGCCGAAGCCGAAACGGGAGGCTACTTAATTATACATTACTTAATTTAAGATTATATTAAAAATTATTGAATAAACTGTAAAAATTGACTGTTTGTCAAAATTTATCGCAGTATATGTTAATGAATTTGCCAACAAAAATCTTTTATAATTTGTAAATATAATAATAACAATAGTAAAATACGTTTTCAAAATTTCATTGCATACAGTTTAATAGAATGAAATGTTCTATCTTAGTGTCCTAAATATACCGCTGAAAGCAACGATAAAAAGAAGGAAGGAAAAGCAAGTACATGTACTTGCAAGTACTATAGACAAATGCGGAAAGTCATTTCGAATGATCATCAGCGTACATTGTTATCGTGTAAAAAGAAAAAAAAGAAGGATTGTTATATTTCCGATTGGGATCGTATTAATGGTACAGTCACAAATGCAACTGAAATTTAGTGCAAATTTAAGAGATTTCTGTAAAAGATTTCATTTTTTTTTTTAAACAAAAAGTAAATTTTTAAAAAATGTTGAAAATTGTTTAATTTGAAAAAATTACTTTTGACCCAATCATTTTTAAAGCTCAATAAAAATAGGCTTTTAGAAATAACAATTGTTTGTATCCTGTACATATGTTTGAGTTAATATTTATAATAGTTATAAAATCTTTTTTTATAAGAAATCTTTAAGATAATTAATTTTCATTATTCAATTTTTTTAAAATTTTATTAAAATAATTTTTCTATTCCAATTAAAACAAAATTCAATAAAAAAAAAGATTAAGTATCGACATTTTTAATTATTCATCTGATTTTAGATACTAAGGTAACGTAATTGGACTACTTTTTATTTAGTTTTCGTTTCCAAATGTACGAGTAATCACAAATAATCAATTGCATCTGAACCTAAACATATTGAAGTAAAAAATTTAAGTCCATGCTAATGATAAGAACAAGAGCATGTAGAACAACTTATGATTCCGAAAAAAGAAGGAAGCACCATATTATGAAAACATCCTACAGTCTCAAGTCTCTAAAGTGCTCTTATGTCATTGAGATCGACGATGATGCATCGTCTTATCACTTTGTATTACGAAATTCTTCTCTCGCTCTTTCTATTTCTTACTGTCACTCGCAGATATAATATGATGCGTCACTTTTGTCCACGCGCTATATACTTTATTTCTTATCATCTTGTTACATCCAATGTATTATTGTTTTGAATTTTCAGTTTTTTTAGATTCAATATACATATGCATTATTATGGATTGATTAACATTAAAATCTATTTTTATTTAATGTTTATGTTTATAAGTTGTTATAATAAGGGAAATTAATATTTGTTTGAGGGATGAAAAAGCTGTCTAAGAATTTTATGATATAAACATTTTTGTTATTTGTTTATAATTAACTTAACCATTAATCTTTAATTTTGAAAATTTCAAAATGACTTTAAAATAATAAGAAATTATAAGTTTGCCTAACATCAAAACATATACATACATAAATAAGTGTAAATAATATACAAAATAAGCAAAATAAATCCCATGAAAAATTCTATGATTTAATTTTATAATTCAATGAGTAAATTTTCATTACTTTAGTCTATTATTAATTAAATTTTTCAACAATTAAATCTTTCTTATTTAAAATATTTCTTTTCGTAAAAACCTCCAAAAATTTTCTTATCTCTTCAATATCAAGTAAACCGAAACAAATCACTCATAGGTGCATATATACATACACACTGTTAGATCATCCATGTGGACACATAATCTTTATCTTTTCTCTCTATACTCTTCTTCTTTCATTCTTCAACTTGTTACATGCATTCTTCGTTCATATACCGGCTTCAGTCATAATGATAAAACGCATCAGGCCAGTCTGCGAAATCATGTGCCAGCCAATGCTTCTTTTTGTATTTTTAATTATTATTTGTTCAACATCAGGATTTAAAACTACAACTCTTCAATACTTTGATCAAGATGAAGAAGGTTTTAGTACGACGGAAAATGTTTATGCCGAAGGTTGTTATCCGTGTGGTGATTACAGGTATGCGTTTCATTTCAGATAAAAATGTTTAATTTTTTGGTTTTTTTTTCATTGATCTCGAAATTTTGTTTTTTAATTATCATAAAAATTTTTTAATTTTTACTTATATTATCATATTTTTAAAAATTTGTATTAGTTATCTGTATTATATGCGAGTATTGAATCTTAAAGTCTCATGTTTTGGAATAGATTACTTTTTTAAGGATACCATAAAAATAATAAACTTGAAAATTCACAATGTTCATTCTCGGATTTCAACTAAACCTAGAAATTTCATACGCTTACCAAAACTTAAGTTCATAAGTTAGACTTGATAAACAGTTAAACTGAATATTAGATCATAATTAAAAATTATATATGTATTTTATATTTTACAATCATGAAAAATTAGTCGCTTCAAGTCATTAGTTAAATGAAAAAGACATTTAAAAATAGGTTGTTGCTTTGTAAGTATATGACTTAAAATCGATTTTGTAATTCTTTAGTTTAGTTTTTTATTTTGTAAGAAAATTTTTCATCTGTATATTTTTAACTGAAATGGGAATCTTTGTTTAATTATTATGTTAATGAAAATAATAATGTACATTATTATGAAATATAATTTTAAAATTTTTAAAAGTACACATTATAAGAATTGTTGATGCGAGATGCATAATGAGAAGAAAGTTAAATTTATTAAATTTTATTTTATCAACTAAATTTTTTCATAAAACTAAATTACAATTTTATATATTTTTTTAGATAATATGATATAAAATAAATACATTTTAAATCGTTAACTACTATTTTCAGCTGCGTCTCATTTATCGTTAAATTTTTCATGGTCAAAATCATTTGTTGACAACAACAACTGATTTATATAAGTTTGTAACTTCAATAACGAATTTGGGTGTGATCCGGAATATTTTGATAAAAACAGTGGAATTTCCAATGTTGATATTTAGTCACATTCTATTTAACTAAAATTATTTTTTTTATCCTTTCCAGTAATATATTTTTTTAATGCTTGTCTATTTTTTAAAATAAATAACACTTTAATCATTTAATATAATAATTTTATTTAGTAAAAATAATTAATAATTAATTGTAAAATGCAAGCACATTTTCAAATATAATACTTTAATTATAATATTTTAATTATTCCCGCATAAAAAAAATTTGTATTGCCAAGATATTGGTGAAACAATATCCAATATATTGCATTTATTTAATAATCCCTTGGCAAAATTTTTCCAATATTTCGCCAACATTTAGCATTTATCAATCCCTAGGGCCAAAACCCACATTATTCCCACATATTGGCAATATATTGGATATTGCTGATATATTGGATATTGCTATATCATTATGTATAATGATAAATAATTTCAAATAAAAAATCAAAGTTTTACCACATTTAATTAAAAACTTTTTAACTTTTTTTTATATCATATCTATAAAGTATACAATATAGGTGATATTAAAATCTTTAATATAATATATAAAAATAAAATATTGGTAAATTAAATTCAGAAATCTTTTTTTGCAAAACAAAAAATATATTTAGTAAAATAATTTTTCAAGTCACATTTTACGAATATAAATATAACAAAAAATCTATTATACTAATTGTATATTTACATTACAATTTGGTTGAAATAATTTCTGAGTAACAGAAATGTTATATCAAATTTAATCAACACAAATCGACTTATGTCATTTTTGTAAATAAGAAAAAGATTAAATCATTTTTACTTTTAATAAATATAACTTAAATAAATAAATTATTTGCTTGAAATTTCTTTAATTTCACAATTAAAAACATTATACAAACGACCTTATTTTTACGAAAAAATGATTAAATGTCCTAGAAATCAGTCACTTCAAGCTCAAAAATTTTCTTTCACACTCAGGGCGTGAAATTCAATTTTTGATGTCTATTCTTAGAGGCTAAAATAGCTCTTTTTTACCCAAGGGCAAAAAAGTAATTTTCTAATAAGCGTAATTGATTTTTACCAATAAGAAATTTACTTTTCGTGTCTCAGAATTATACTGAATGGTGGATGAGTCGATGTATAAATTGAGTAATGGGTGCATGGTGCAATGAATTCATAGGTGGATTCATGGGACGATGAAATGACGGCTCAATGGTTCGATGGACAGATCGATAAATATGACGATAGATCGATGGGCGGATAAATGTTAATGTCGATGGATCACTAAATGAATACGTCGATGGGTTGATAGACTGATTGGTGGATAGATGAAATAGTCGATGGGTTAATGGGCGCATAGATGAATTTTTTCGAAGGGTTTATGGGCCGATGGGCGGATAGATGAATTTGTCGATTGGTTGACGGTCCGTTGGGCGGATAGATGAATTTGTCGATGGGTTGACGAGCGGAATTTGTTGATGAGTGGAAAAAAGAATTCGTTGATGGGTTAATGGATGGATAGATGAATTTTTTGGTGGATGTCAGAAGTTGAATGGGTCGATGAGTTGATAGGTCTATTGATCGATGAATTCATGGGTAAATGGGTTAATTGGTCAATAAATCAATGGGTCAATAGGTTCATGGTTCAATAAATTGATGGTTGCATGGGTAGATGGGTCAAAGAGTACGTGGATCGGCAGGATGATGGGTCAATGGATTCATGGGTCGATGGGTCATTGGTTTTGATGAGTTGATCTGTCGATGGGCTGATGGGTTCGTAGGCAATTTCTTTAATTTTCCTCCTTTCGTACCCAACTGCTTCTTGTCGAGGCAAATTCGACAGTCTTATTTTCTCATTTTCATTTTAATTTTATCATCTATTAATGCCGTTATTTTTTGTATTATTTATGAATTTATTTTTAATGTGGCTAAATTTGATGCCCTTCGTGTATGAAAAAGTAATATGTTATCTACGGAAGTAAAGGTGTTTTTGCCCTCGTCTTTATTGTCACCCTCGCTTCGCTCAGGCTTCAAACTCGACTCAGGCAAAAATCACCTATTTTACTCCCTTGGTTAACAATGTACTATTCTGATATTTATGATGGTTTGCTGTATCAAGAAATGCTCCGTCCAAATAAAATATTAAGTGATCCCAACAATATATCTTTTACATGGTATTCTGACGGCGTTAGAATTTTTAAATCTTCCAAATACAATATTTGGACGTTTTATTTAACAATTAATGAATTTCCTTACAAAGAACAACATAATATTGAAAATTGTGTTGTTAATTGGTTTGTGGTTTAGAAAACTGAAACCTAAAGTTAATCTCTTTTTAACTTCCTTAAAAAACTCATTAAAAAAATTGTATAAAGGTATAGATTTTGAAGTACCCAACGTAGATAAACCTACTAAGGGTATACTCTTGATTGACAAATCAAGAGTATACCCTTTTGAAAAGAAATTAACTTTGCGAACTGATAACGAAACCATTCTGCACGGTCAACAAACATATGTTAGTAATATTAAAGTTCGCGATGTTGAGGGACCAACAATGCTCTAAAATTGTACCAAAATTCATTATATTAACCGGTAGTCCAGGGGCAAACTACATAAGTCGTGGCCGACCAAGGTCCTCGATTCTAACCAGGTTTTTTTTTATATATTTCGATCTGCCAATTTCGAATTTTTTTCGGTAGAAAGTCTGAAAATGGCGCATTTAATAATTATTACCAATTTTTATAAACAAATTATAGAAATGCGTTTTTTTTAGAAAAAAAAATGTTATCATGTTTTTTAGGTTATTTTGAGCAAAAAAGGTTCTCATGAATATATTGCTAAAATGCACTAAATCGGCAGAAAACAATCACAGTTTGAAAAAACGCGATTTTTCAAAAGTTTGACAGCTTATAGCTCAGCTTCTACTGCTTTAATTTTTACTCACAACAGCTTAAATTGTTCATTAAAATGTAAACTTAAAGATTACATTAGTTGGCGACAGTATTTATAATGAATACATTACCCATTAATCGCTCAAAAAGTACTGTATACGCGCGCCCGCGCGCTGACCTGCAACGCCAGGGACTGTACATAGGTAAGCTGTAAATGGTACTTTTTTGGGCGATTAAGTTTTGAACAATAAAATATATGAACTATTTTCTTTAAGTTGTATTTATTAAAAGTAAAAATGATTTAATCTTTTTCTTATTTACAAAAATGACATAAGTCGATTTGTGTTGATTAAATTTGATTTAACATTTCTGTTACTCAGAAATTACTTCAACCAAATTGTAATGTAAATATACAATTAGTATAATAGATATTTTGTTATATTTATATTCGTAAATAAAGATTTCTGAATTTAATTTACCAATATTTTATTTTTATATATTATATTAAAGATTTTAATATCACCTATATTGTATACATTATAGATATGATATAAAAAAAAGTTAAAAAGTTTTCAATTAAATGTGGTAAAACTTTGATTTTTTATTTGAAATTATTTATCATTATATTCATTGATATAGTAATATCCAATATATCAGCAATATCCAATATATCGCCAATATGTGGGAATAATGTGGGTTTTGGCCCTAGGGATTGATAAATGCTAAATGTTGGCGAAATATTGGAAAAATTTTGCCAAGGGATTATTAAATAAATGCAATATATTGGATATTGTTTCACCAATATCTTGGCAATACGAATTTTTTTTACGCGGGTTATGAGAAATTTTACTTAATTACTTCAAATCAATCTGAAAGATACACCATAAATACATAAATTAATGATTTAACAATCACAATGTTTTTATAATAATAAAGTATATTTTACGTGTATTTACAACTCCAGTAAGTTAAATTTTGCTAAAAAACAAAACATTAATGTAGGTAAGATGATAGAAATTTCTATCCTCGATTTCTAAACGTTTAACTTTCATAAGCAGAAATTTTTTTCTAAATTATTTAAATTGCAGTTTTAGATAAAAATAATCAAAATACGTAAGAAATAGTAATATATCGTACGCCCCCGTTATCGAGGCGCCCGGCTTAATAATCTGAAAGCCTTGATAAAATAAGATTACATATTTTGATATAAAACTGTTAAAATTAATTATATTTAATCATGAATTAATCATGAAAATAAGATAAAAAATTTGTTCTAGATGTCCATCGGATCCAAAAGAATGTTTGCTAGGTACAGTACCAGACACGTGCGGCTGTTGTGGTCAAGGAGTTTGTGCGCGCCTTGATGGTGAACCATGCTGGAATGCAAGCATAACTGAGCTGCCAAGAGTCAGGCGTAATGAAGGACTTTGCGCACGTAATTATGTTTGTCAATTACGTGATGATCTTGAGTCTGAAGTAAGATTTTTCATTGTTTTTTTTTCTTTTTATTACATTTTTTTATATGATCGAAAATATTTTTAAACTATTGTAATAAGATATCAATTTTTTATACTTTTGTGTAATTGCAATTCTTGATTATTTTGTTCATTATAATTTTCATATTTTATAAAAGAAAACATGAATTGTAGTGCATATACTTATTGAATTAAATATCAAGAATTTAACTATTTTAAATTCTTTATTAAATACTCAGTTACGTTAATTATAAGAAAATTCATTCATATAATGTGATTGCATAATTACTTATATAATGATATGAAGTGGTTAATTAAATGCTAGGTATGATTATATTAATATGAAACTTCAAAATTTTGGAATTAACTTCACTAAAATCTAGACTCTTGCTCCATTATTCGCCCCTTCAGTACTAAAAAACAATTGCTTCCATTCATAAACAATATCTCATTTTTTTTTGAAAATTGCGCCCTTTCAAAAATACAAAGAGAGCAAAAAAATTTTTTCTTTGAATTGCATTTTACGAGTGTATAACAATCGTTTTTAACAATCCATAGTTTCATTCATATCACTGATTAGCGGTTCCTTGCTCTTCTCCCTTCCTTTTTATCATTCAAACAATTGTAAAATTTTAACCCGCCTACAAGCCGATATATATGTGTATGTGTGTGTGTGTGTGTATTTTTTTATGTATTTGTGCTTCTGTATATATATATGATGGCCTTCCTTTTTCTCCAACTGTAGACATATATGTATATAGTGTTGTTTGACCGGCCTTTACTATATCGTATTGCTCGCAATCATACAATCAAGCTTGATAATTGCGCGCGACATAAGCGTTTGCGGTGTATTAACGGCTGATTGCGGAAAAGGAGTGGGAGAAAAAGAGAGAAAGAATATTTGAGCTTTTTTTTTTTCTTTTTGCGAGAGCTTGTTTACTTGATTTGGTAGATGGGTGAATAAGAGAAAAGATTTTTTTTATAAGTTTGACCGAGTTTTTTTTTAAGGTTTTTGACAATGAGATAAATTTGATAATTAGAAAAGTCTGTTAGGAAAGTTGACGAATTTGAATTGTATTTTCATGTATTAAGTTGAGAGTATTACGATTAAATATTAGTATATTATAATACAAGTGTCATATGAGGCGTTATCTGGCCTGGCGAGGTTAAGCGTCCTACGCTCGGGCGCTTACGCCGTGCCAGAGAAAGCCATTTGCGACATACGTATCCCCTGGTAAAAAATTGATCATATTTTAGGCAGAATTTCTGGTCAACGAAAGTAAAAATGAGACTCATCTAGAAATTCTTTAAACTACATTTTTAGACAAATGTTATTAACCAAAAATTCTGCCCAAAACATGGTCATTTTTCTACCAGGGCTGTATACTATTTTATAGCTTTTATGGCTTAAATCCGCTAAAAAATTATAGTATAAACTTCGTTGATGATTCATTATTAATTATAATTCGTTGATACGAGCCGGTCTGTGGCTCAGACGGTAGAGAGTTGGATTCATAATCTCGAGGTTTCGAGTTCGAATCCCGCTCTCGGCTGAATCATACAAGTACCACTGTAAGTTACATGTGCTTTGTTTTCACAAACACACTTACGAGCTCCGTCGCTGATTAGCATCGCAAAAATAGCATAGCATAAATATAGCGACGAAAAAAAAATAAAAATAAAAAAAAATTCGTCAATACTAAAAGTCGTAATAATTAATTAAAAATAATTTTTTTTACTTACAAGGATACTCTAGAAGCAATGTGCGTGTGTATGGAACAAAGTCCAGCTTGCGGCAATGATGGTCGTACATATTCAACGCCATGCGTACTTCATGAAGAAGCAACGAGACAAAATGGTTCAACAATAAACGATGAGCTTAAATTATTACATCTTGGACCATGTCCCGCTCGACCGAGTATTTATTCACCGCCTGAAGATATAACAGCTGGTAGCGGTCAAATTGTTGCACTTAATTGTGAAGCTAAAGGTTTTCCATTACCCGATATATTTTGGGAATTTCATGCTGCTGATGGTAGTAGAGTCCTTAGGTTACCAAGTAAGTTATTACATTAATGAGTAAATATAAAAGTTTTTATTCGCAGTCGTAAAAATATTACCGAGAGCGCGTTGGCGTAACGGATAAGACTCTTTCTTTCCATACTGGAGGGCATGGGTTCGTATTTTTTCGAGTACTCAAGGATCTCGAGTACTCGACTCGAACTCGACTATTCGAGTAATTGCACACTCCTAGTAGATACTACAAGCTAAAACTATTGAGAAGTCAATACTTATTAGTACAGGTGTAGTATCCATTTTACACCCCTTCGAGTAGAACTTATTTTGATATCAGAACATGGAATATTAAAATGTTATTCATTTTGCTACGTTTCATTTATTTGTTGCAATTCTACCTAACAATGAATTTATATTCATTTTATAATATTTGATTTAACCAAAATAGCGACAGATTTACGCAATAGAGTAATTGCTTAATTTTTATATTAAATTTCCTAATATCAAAACATGAAACCAATGGCTTACCATTCGAAATCATAATTTTCTAAGAATTAAATATGATAAACTCTATAAACATTCATCTCGAACGAAACAATTTAAAAAGCATAACAATTCTTTTCTTAAAAGTAGGAAATATTATTTATTTCTTAATTTTATATGATTTACAAAAAGAAAATCAATCACAACTTTCAAAAGTTAAATGAAACGTTTTACTTAATTTTCAAAATTTTCTGAAATAAAATTAATTGTACAAATAAATTTAACGACAATTATTCGTAAAACATCCACAGTTCAAAATTAAATGACGCGATTTTGTCGTAAGTTTGTATACGTAATCATTAAATTATATCTTTTGCCAGCATCTTAAAACTATTATTGAATGTTTTCCAAGTTACTGTATATACGTTGAAAGTTTAATTTCGAATTTGTGGTTATAAAGCTATCAAAATAATACTGACAGTAATTCACTAACTGTTGAAAATTGAATGCATGTTTTTTTTTGTATATCATTTCTTGGAGTTAAATTTGTATTTTTGATTGTAGCGAATTCATAATTCATCGAAGTGTTTTATACTTTTTATTGTTTTTTAAACTTTAAAATTAAGGGGATGTAAAATACCGACATTCTAAATTTTTTATTCTTAATCTGAATTTTCTAAAAATATCTCTATATTACACTTTTATTTTATTTTAATTAATAAAAAGCATAATACAGAGATATTTCGGAAAATTTTTGAGTATAGATTGAAAATTAGGGAAACTGCAATGTTGGTAATACTTTATTACATCACCTTAAGGATAATAGTTCCTTGAAATTTTACAAAATTTTGCTATTTTTATTTATTAAATGGAATATTTATTTTCGGACAGGGTATGACGAAAACATTTTTTCATATAAAATGCTAAATTATCCTTATTTCATATTTAAATCCTTCAAAATTCATAATACTTTGGATGTTTACTCTATAACTAGTGTAAATTGTTATTTTACAACATTTCATTTCAGTTTTGTATTAAATTTAATGATTAAAATTATATTTATTCTTCATATTAATAAACTAAAATATTAAATCATCGCAAGGTCAAGACGTTAACGACCCTTGCAATATTAATTTTTAAATTTGATTACATTATTTATTCAAACTATAAATTACTTCTAAAATAAATAAATGAAATTTGTTAAAATTACAACCAAATCAAAAATTTAATTTTGCAAATTTTTATTCTTTATAGATGAAGAACTTGAAGACGGTGAAGTAAATACAACCGAAGGTCCAGAAAGTTTTATGCGTACATCATGGTTACAATTATCAAAGTTAGAACATCATCATGTTGGAACTTACCATTGTATTGCTAATAATTCAATAGGCGAAGCTAGTGCTGCTTCAAGTGTAGCTATTGGATGATAATGATGATAAAAAAAAGGGGAGAGAAGCTTAATATTTTTTAACTGAGGTAACCTTGAGATAATGTACATGAATTTTTTTTTATTGTTTTAATGACCCCTGTTTTGTTTGTTGAATGGCTTAAATTAGTTAACTTGATTTATGAATAAACGAAAGGTGAATGAAAACATATGCATCTAATGACCTGAACTATTTTTATTATTTTAAATAAAATATTTGATTAAATTTTTTTAAATATTATTTCAATTTAAAAGTTTAATAAAAAAATTTAAAGCATATTGGATAAAAGTAAAATTTGGTGTAGGTTAGTCTTTTTTTATAATTAAATTTACGTTCTTATTTTTAAAAGTGATAAAAACCCTGGTGGAAATTGAAACGTTTTTTTTACCATTTTTTGGCCAGTAGAAATGAAAACGCTTTTTTTAACATTTATTGGCCATTTATTTGGCATTTTTATTACTAATAACCTCAAATTTTTATACACACCATTTTTAATGCTCACATTTCTACCAGGGAATTATTTCAATTATTTACATAGATATATTTTAAATACAACACGCCACGATATATATTTTTCTAATATAAAAGGTCGATATTATATGACAAATTTAAACAAAATTACTTTGAAGTTTGAACATTTTCTATTTATATTTGTGAATAATGATAATTAATTTGACTAGAAATGATAAATCAATGTATCATTTTTTCCGAATGTTTTAAAATCCTGAACTTTCATTGGACCATTCCATTGTTTTCTTTGTTTCTATTGGAGCATTTCAAAAGATTCGGAAAAAATCATTTAACGTTAGTACATAATTAAACTAAAACACGACTTTGAAACTATCGTAAAAACTTATTATATTGTTATGTTTTTTCTCTTTCTTTGGCAGCTTTATAAAAGGAGTATTGACGTAATAAACTTTGTACCATTTATGGATCACCAACTATCCATTGACGGAGAAGGCCTGAAAGCAAAGAGAGATTTATTCTATTCACTGTTGTTTGGCTTAATTTTTTTTTTGTAATACAACTAATAAACTTTTTGTTAATTTTTTCTTCTGCCTACTAAATAAAGTATTATTAATTAGCTTACTATTCTTGAATGTGCTAGTGAATATATTATTGTAGTGTTTTTCATATTTTCTATAATAAAATGTTAGAACAAATAATTAAATAAGCTTCCATTTTTAATATATAAATTTAAAAAAAAATTATCAATATAAATTGTGCATTATGCAACTAGAGACTAAAGCCGCGTATTTCTCCCGCGGGGAGTAAATTCTCGAAGGAGAAATAGATTTTACTCTGGTCTTGCATATTTTAATTTATTCCTACCTCAACCGTGGCCACTTTATTAACTTTAAAAAAGCGTACCCGACTAAAGAAATAAAAATATAAATTAATTTAACGATCACATATTTTTGTGAATTATAAACATAGATTGTCATAATAAATATTTGTTGCACAAAAATTTCTTTTTTATTTCAATTATTTAATAATAATTTAATAATAATTATTATTATTTTCTCAATTTATTAATTTTTATTGAAATATAGTATTTTTTTTAAATTTTATTAAGTAATTTGATCATTTGTTACAAATTTCAAGGAAAATTATTCAAATTCACAAATTTTTCATTTAGCCAGAATAAAGTACTTTATTCCCGCTTATTTATTAGTAAGTCATACTTACTAATATCTTACTTCTGGCCCGCTTTTCGAGTTAATAAAGTGACCATTACTGTTGGGGTAGGGATAAAAATAAATTAATTACCGTGACTTTAAATAACAAGAAATAATATTGAGGTAAGAATTAATTAAATTAATTAGCATAATTATTACTTACTCTAGCGATCACCATGTTTGTAGCTTCATAATAACTGTATCTAGACTATTCTTAAAATAATGAAAAATCATTTCAATTCATCATCAAAAATATAATTGCCACTGTAATCAATTAAATATAAAAACTATTTAAGCGGTCGCTTCGAAAAATCAACTTAGAGTCGCGTTGGTAAAAGTACTGATATTTTTCTATCAGAAAGTTATCCCCAATAAGTTGTTCCAAGATTATGAGCTGAAGGTATAAAAAAAAATAACGTTACAGCACATATGAAAGCAACAGACCAAAAAACATTCTAAAAAAGAATTGAAGAAAAATCATTCTTAAATGTTTATATTATAAAATAAAAGATCATTGTATTTTTATTGAATATTTTATATTGCTCTTTTTAGATTATTGGAACGGTTAATGCAATTTTAAAATTAGAAACCATATATATTTTAAATGTTGCATATATATTCATTCAAATTTGAATTAAATCCATAAATATCGAAATCTCTTGATTTTAATATTAATATCTTGAAGTCATTAGAAAATGAAACTGTAAGTTGGGACTAAGCCAGATAAAATGCATATAAAATAGTATCAAAAGAAATTACATACTGAATTTGTAAAGAAAATATAAATTTCAATGATGTTATTATGCGTAATGATTTTTATAGCACTGGGTGTCTTAAATTCGCTTATACCCCACGCTTTTGCGGGTCGTATGTAGCGATTGATGGCATACCGTAAACGACAATTCTTACACGTGGTACCTCAAAGAATGTGAATTTCTTTAGACCACTCGATAAAACAGGAGGTAAAATTCTTAAAATTTGTTGTTCCAAAATTGGTATTTTTTCCGAATTTGTATACATATATATTAAAACTTCTTTCATCACATCTCATTTGACATCATTTATGTACAGTATCGGAACTTTAGCCCAGCAGGTATTGTCTCTCAGATCTTTAATCATTTTTAATAAAACTCTACTGTGAGCAACTAATAATATGGTATGTACTGGAAGTTAAGTTCCATCTATAATTAATAAGATATCACTGAATTTTGGATTCTCTATAAGCGGCTGAAAATATTTTGTTAACGGATTACTTGAGAAATTATAATTTTCAATATTGTCATTTTCAACACTTTTAACGCCTTTTAGACGTGTACTTATGTCAACTACGAAACTGAATGCATCAGCAGGCAGAATATTTTTTTTTGGATTTAAAACGTAGTTTTTACTAATGAAAACATATGTACCATGCCTCCATTCAGGTATAGATTTAAATGTCCCCGTCGCTGTATACTCATGCATTATTTTACAGACTTTATTCAATATATAACTATGTTTTACATGGATTGAAATAGGATTTGTGCCTGATAGAAAAGGAACACAGTAACATTTTCATGATTTGGTGGTTTCAAAGTTGGATGCAATAATAAAAAAAAAATAACATCCTCATCCCTTACTTGATGAGAATAGTGGTGTTACTATCGGAGTATTTTCTTTTAATTCTAGTAACAGACTAAAATTTGTAAGTGCCCACATGAAATTAATATTTTTTATCTTATTAAATGAAGAACTAGAAAAATCTACTACTGGAAAATCGTCTCTTTCAGCCGCATTTGAATCATATATAAATATTTAAAAAAATATTATGTACTTGCGATTATGTTTCTTGTTCATAATGTTTATACAAATAATCACGAATGTAAGAATAATGAAATAACTAATCATTCTTTGACTACACGCCTCATTGCTACCTTAGATATAAAGAATTTTGTTAGCGCTTCTACTCGATAAATGAAAATATTAATTATTACGATTCTTTCTGTTACCTCATCACTTTTTCAGCTATTTGGCTCTTTTACTATAGTTTTCTTAACAAACATAAAATTATTGTTTTTCAAATAATCTCGTTACTTTTTAAAGTTCTTGTTGAATCCTTTCAACGTATTATTTCATGAAATATTCCATAAAATTTTTTCAAGATTAATTGATGCTGTGTGAACTATGTTAATAATAAATAATAAATAAACGTTTAAGTTTGTAACTTAAAAATCAAGCAAAGCTTCAAAAATGTTTAACATCTCTTTGCAAATTAATAGATTTACTCAATCAATTTAGTGAATGAATTTGCATAAAAATATAATAAATATTGTTAATTAATTTTTTGATAAAAATTCAAAAATTTAATTTCATGCATATGTAATGGATTTTTTTAATCATCACTTATTATACAACAAACATAAAACATAGGTATATTTGTACTAAATTTATGTATTAACATCTATTTATTTATTAATTCATATTCTTATTATACATCATTTAGGTAATATATTTATTTATTAATTACAAGTTTTGAGATTCCATAAAATTTTTCAAGTATAAAAATTTAAGTTAAATTTATAAAATCATTCTGAATTATCTGTAAGAATTTTCGAATGAATTTTTTTTATCGTTTATCCTATCTATTTGATTATTTTTTCAATCCAACTGAGATAACTATGAACTTTAGTACCCACTTTTGGACGTTCTCCTAACTTACATCCTCGACCATAAGAAGCGATACCCACGACAAAGGTATTTTCATAAACAATGGGACTGCCAGAGTCACCCTAGATATTTGATTTCAATCATTTTATTTAAGTTTGAGTTTTAAATATGAATATATATACATATATAAATAACTATAGTTATGTATTATTATAATTTTTTCTAAAAGCGTATCTAATTTGTGATATTTTCATAACATTTAATGGTTTATAAAAATTATACTTACGAAACATGAAGTAGCATCAGCTACAAAAGTACAAATATGTGTATCATCTATCTTTGGAAAATATTTCTGACACTCATCCGGAGTAATTACTCGAAATTGAGCGTATTTTAATAAATTACTTTTTATTGATCCTTTATCCTTAATTTTATGTTATAAAAGTGTTACAAGAGCTATTGTTTAAGATCTATGATAATTATTGTTATAAAATGAATAATTATTTACTTACATCTATTCTCCCCCAACCAGCTAGCTCAACGGTACTCCCTGGTAAAACTTGCCGACCAGGAAGACGTATGATTTTAACCATATTATTGAATTTTATTTTTCTAGTTATATGAATTAAAGCAATATCATATTTCCTGTAGTCTGAATAATCCTCGGGTATTTTATAATAGTTGCTATAATATTCGTATCCTTCCTTATCAAGATCAGTTGTGCCAACTATAATTCGTATGTATTCAACTTTTCTCCTAAAATGCATATTAATATTCATCTTTGATCGATAATAGTTTCATCAAATACATTTTTAGTGCATGCATATTAATTTTGTAAAAGAATATTATCCACTTATACTTACTTAAAAACACAGTGAGCTGCAGTGAGAATCCATCGATCATGTATGATTGCACCACCACAGATATGATAGTGCTCACGATGTCTTATTACTCCGATTGAAGCCATATAAGGAAACATACCTATATCAGCATAACTACCTCCAACGATTCTTGAACTGGTTTGGTTTCCTTAGTTAAAAGAATTTTTTTTAAAAGCGAAGTAAATTAATAAAGCTAGAACATCTGACAAAAGTGCTAGCTTCATGTTCCTTAAAATTTAAGTTATCGCACCTGAACTCGTTTTTTAACGAAAAGTTATTTGAATATAAATATGATGGTTGCAATTACTAAAAAAGAAAGACGATGGTTGTCTTTCTTTTCATTTTTTATTTTAACTATTCATCTTGCATGAGACTCAAAGCATAGAACAATATCGTTTAATCATGCAAGCCTTTTCTTGACAATTTTTCACGATAATGTATTCAAATATTTTGAAAACCTATGAATTTGTTTTGGAATCACATGAGAACATTGTTTTCATAGTCTCAATGAAATCACCCTTTTTCTTTTATACAAGTTTCTGGACAAATTTATAGATTTACTTATAAATTATTTAGCTGCAGTCATTAAATATTGCCAATTTCATATATGGATAAAAAAGGTGTGCGCAACAAGTTTTTTTAGCTTTGATTAAGAGTTTTTTTAAGCTTGGAATAAGAGATAGAAAGTTTGAATTACAAAGACTGGAAGATTTTTGTAAATCAAACTTTAAATAAAAAGTCTGACAATTTTCGTAAATCATACTTTCATGGGAAGATCTTGAAATCAACAATATGGATATATTTAACTGTCCGTTCCCAAAATATGTGAATATTTCAATTAATATTTAAAAAAGCTGTAAAAAGAAAAGAACTACCGGTCAATCGCTTTTTATCAGCTTGGATAAAAATTTATCTAAAATAAAGTGTTATATCTTTGGAATGAATGATTGTATTTAATACTCGTTTTTACACTGTTTTCTGATTACTCTCTCGCACTCACTCTCATTCTTTTTTTCCCTTTTTAATTTTTCTTAAATAGAAATTGTGGTTTTAACATTGAAATTACATTTGAAAAAATAAAATAAAAATACTCTAATTCAATGAGCTCTAAAGCGGACAGGAAAGTGTTACTTTGGACCCGGAGGATCAAAAAGAAATTATTTACTTAGATTCCAGATCCTTATTGCTTTTTGTTGTAAATATCTAAATTCTGTAGCAATTTATTTTACCACAAGAAGTTAGCACTTCAATAGATTTAATTAACTGCAATGAATATACATACGTTTCACAATGATCGCATCATTTGCCATAGCGTCAAAGGTTATATTCAAGGCCAATGGTATTATAATAATGACAATAGGAGTCATGAAAATTCCTGTATAATTTTATAAGAATATTCTTTAATAAAACAATTTTGTTATAAAAAATAAAATTACTTTTAAAATAGTCTTAGAGCAGGCCAGAGAAAATTTGATTACCCCTCGAGAAGTACAGATGCCATTTTATTATCAAGTAAAACAATTACACTGTTTTTTGTAGAAATAATTATCGAACGCAATATTTTGTATTTAAATGTTTTTTTTCGTTTTTTAATTATTTTTTACGAGCACAATAGGAAAATAAATTTTGTGAATGTATTTAAAATTTTAATGTATTTCGTTATATATGGAAAGAAAAAGTTACGGAATGGCATTTGTCTCGGTCAATGATCAACTCTACTCAGGATTACTCTTAAGTAGATAAATTATTAAGTCAGACTTAAATTTATTTATTTAAGTTTAATTTATTTTATTTCGCTATTTTAATAATTATTTTATCCTGAATCATCCAAAATTTTCATTTACATTAATTTTTCATCAATCACTTCAATTCATTAAATCTTTATTAGTTTTAGAATTTACTATTGTACCATTAGATTTTACACACATTTTAATTTTAATCATCTAAATTTTAAATCTTTACTGTTCATCTTTAAAATATAATATATAAAAAATTGAAAAAAAAAACGAATGATCTGAAGTTGGTTATTTTTCATTTTTGAAACCACAGTTATTTAAAAGATCCCCTAGGCTTAACATTCCGTTTCAATAATACAGGTTACATTTTTTCATTTTTTGATTATATTATTCATCATTTTTATTATTAATTATTATTTTTAAGTACTTATTAATTAGTTTATTTTATATAGAACATAACAATAAAGTTAACAAAAAAATCTTACCATAATATTTTATAAAGTTTATGCAGGATTTCATTTTGAATATTGTTGAAAAGTAAGGTCTTATCTTACTGGATCATTTTGCATATTGATTAAAATTTTCATGGATCGTTCGAGTATGGACCTAATAAAATCGAATTCTTAATTAATGTACGTTTACGTAAGTGTATACAATTTTAATAACAGTATCAACTATTTCATTCTTGTTACAGAATTCGTGTTGAAATACGGACACAAAGTGTAAATAATATTAGCTGAATTGAGAAATAAAAAAATTTATTTTGATTTTTAATTTGATGAATTATGAAGAACTTTTCGTTTAATATTTTCTTAAGTTATAACTTTTTGATTTTCTCGTTTTAAGTTTATTTGTATTTTACAATCTGAGACAGAACTGAATTAGCCAACAAAGCCTCTATTTCAATTCAACAAAGAACTTGGATTCTTGTTCAGTTTTGCCACGATCCACGAAATATTTATCATAAAACTGAAATAATTGATTCTATCAATGAAATTGCACACAACCGAGAAAACGTGTCATCAACAATTAATTCTATGTATACATTTTAAATTAAGAAAAACTATGCTTACTTTCGTATACTCAATAAGACAATAGAATTAATAAGCTTAAAATAGTCACATAATGAATCAGTCTCAGATTGTGACCTCTTTCTAATTTATTTTTTTTTAATTCTCACTTGATTCTTCTGTTACCAAACTATCGAACAGTTTAACACAAAAAACCAAAAATTTTTAAACTATATTCTTCTTTTAGCCTCCATAATATTGAAAAGTGATCGTTTGTTTTCATTAAAACGTAAAGAAATTGAAAAAATATTAAATAATTCAATTAAAATATAAATTACTTCGATAGTTAAGTACATTAAAAAAAACCATATATATATTTCTATATATAATACAAAAAAGACATTTCTAATTTTTTTTGTTGACTAAGTTTCAAACCAGATAGCTGGCTGCCATGTTGACAATTGACTGTCGCACAATCCAAATATATATATATATACGTATTCGTCAATTTAGTGACAGAATATAACCTGAAAAAATTATCTTGAAAAATCTGCAGATGACTTTTCTTATGAAAGTCAAGAGTGGCTTAGTGGAAAATTTTAATAATGAAATATAAAAAAAAACATAATTTAATTAAATGTAATTTAATTCTTCAGTTTAAATCTAAATAAAACTTTGTCACGTTCCAACATAAATTGTAAGGGAGAGAAACTTATTTACCGTGATTTACCGTGATCTGCATTTCCGTTTTCATACTCCGCCCTCTATATCTCAACGAACTCTCTAGCTTGAAGTGTCCGGCCAAAAGGGCTAAAAACACATCATTGCACCGGGATTAAAAACGTTACAGTATCTAATTTTAATTATTTTGATTATTTTTTTCAAATAAATTATTTGACTACGTTTTTTTTATACTATAACTTAAAAGTTTAATTAAAAAAGTTAAAACGTATTGATAAAAATGTAAAATTTGATGAAGGTATTAAAATATTTAATACGTTCTTTTTTTAAAAATTAACATACGTTTTTATTCTTAAAAATAACAAAAATTATTTCACTTGTTTACATGTATATATCTTAAATATTACGATCATCTAATTTTTTTGAACAGCTACATAAATTTTTCTAATACGAAAGGCAGATATTATTTGGCACGTTTAAACGGAGTCACTTTTAAAGTCTAAGAACTTATAAAAAGTTTATATTTCATACATATGAATAATGATCATTAATTTGACTGGGAACGATAAATCAATGCACGTTGTACAATAAAACACGACTTAAAAACTATTGTATTAACATATTACATTGCTATGCTTTTTTTTTCTTTCTTTGGCAGTATAGACATAATAATCCTCGTACGATTTACAGATCACCAGCTATCCATTGACGGAGGAGGACTGAAAGCAAAGGACGATTTATTTATTTTATATCTTTTTTTTATAATGAAACTAACAAAATTTCTTTGTTTTTCTCCTTGCTACGATATAAAGTATAAGACCCCTCAATAATCATGGCCACTTAACTAACTCGAAAAGTGAGTCGAAAGTTAGATTTAACTTAATAGTAAAATTTAGCGAAAATAAACTATTTATTTCCTCAAAATTAAAAACTTATTAAATCAAATAAATTATTTTAATTTTGATAAAATTTCAATATTTTATTAATAAAATTTCCTATATAACTACTTATTAAAAAATTAATGAAAATGATCAGAAAAGTATCAAATTTCAATAGAAATCGATATATTATAATATTTATAAAATTTTTTTTAATATTAAAATTTCAATTCCAATTTTTCTTCAATTGAGCCCACTTTTTTTAAAGTTATAGAGTAGTCACTGTTGAGGTAGAAATAAAGCTCATTATCCTAGTTGGGATTAAAGTTTATCTTTTCCTCGAAAAGTTTCTCCCCTCGGGAGAAATATGCGACTTTACTCCCTAGTTTTATTAATATATTATTTATCATAAATTGATAATAATTTTTAGAAAATAACTATTGATATAATAAGTAATTGATCAATGTAACTTTAATCAGCAAAAAATAATTGATTAAGGAAAAAACTAAAATAAATTTAAAAAATTTAAAAATAATTAGCATAATTATGTCACTCACTCAGGTGATCGCCACGTTTCTCGCTCCATAACAACTGTATCTGGACTACCTCTAAAATAATAAAAAAATCATTTAAATATATTAATAACAAAAATCTAGTTTTACTGTTATCAACGAAGTATGTTAAAAATCAACTTACTGTCTGGATGGTAAAAGAACTGATCCTTTTCTACTAGAAGGTTGTCTCCAGTAAGATGTCGCAAGGTTATGAGCTGTAGGTATACAAAATAATAACGTTACAGCACATATGAAGGCAGCAAACCAAAAACCATTCTAAAAAAGAGATAAAGAAAAATCATTATTAAATGTTTATAGTATAAAATAAGAGATCATTGTATTTATAGTAATATATTAAGGACTTAATAATATCTATAATTTTTAATAAATTTTTAATCATTATGCTAGATAATTGATGATTCTTGAAAATGTTGATTATTGACACAACATAACATAAATGAAAGCATTTTCTTTAAGATTTGTTATACAAATTTTACATATTATATAAAACAAATATTCAAATAAATGGTTATATGAAGTCTATTTTGTATTATATTACATAAATGAATTTCTAATACATTATCTGTGATTCTTCTTTTTTTAAATATTTTTACAAGAATAAAAAATATTCAATAAAATTCGTGATTTTAATTTCTGAAACTCACTTGGCTAATCACTATTATATTATTGGTGATACTTTGTGCGTAAAAAAAAAATAAGTAAACTGATAACATACCAATGGACCTAATATATGACTACAAAATAAGAGCTTGATGCCTCGTAAAATATCCCAAAGAGGTCGACACTTTGACGCTCCGGAGCTCATCTCGGTAAGCACATGGGCACGCCACTGATCTAAATAATTGCTCAATCTATCGACGTAATACTTGGTTTTCTAAAAGCATATTGTAAACCGGTTACTGAACGACATTGATGATTACATATTTTTTTTCTCTTGACCATTGGGAACGTAGAGAAAGAAGTTAATTTCATAACAAATTTACGTTGCGTATAGATTTTGTTTAAGAAAGATGTTAATTTTATAATTATATTCTGGTTTATACTTTTACTCTGATGAATATCATTTATTACTATTAAAGAAAACTAGATTTAAATAAAAGAATATGAAAAATTTTGGGTAAGGAAAGTAATAAATGATTTTAATTTTCTATAATTTTGTTTCAGCAACTTTTAAATCAATATTTAATTTTTAAAAAATCATTATTCTTATGCATATGGTGAATCGATAAAAACATTATTACAGAATTGAAGCTTTTGAATTTTCAAAAATGTTATCTCAAGTATGACATTTTTAAAATTTGTAAAAAAAATATCAGCTTAGTATAATAGGGTCTTTTCATAAATTTAAACTGCTTTATACATTTTACTTTTTTAGCTCAATTTAGTACATTAAAAGAAACGTTTCCATGATGTATTTTTAAAAATATTAGAATCCCCTTTTGGAAATTTTATCGAAAAAACTCTCATGTTAAGTATTAATATTTTCCATCCTTTTAACATTTGTTATTCTTACAACTATTATTCATCATTTTCTTTTCGAATTTACTTATGGTTTTTTTTGTTGTGAAAAATTTAATTAGAGTATTTTGTATTTAAAAGTATTTATAATTGAAAAATGATTAAGAATTTTACAATATTCAATTTAACACAATTAAAAAAAATTTTTTCAATTTAATTTTTTTTTCTTAATTCATTAAAAATTCTAAAACTTACAATTTGTCCAATTTTTTCTCCTTGATTATCAATATAATATTGAACATTTCTCAACTGAGAAAGCGTATGATTAGTCTTTTGTTGTATCGGTTGTAAATGTAATTCAAGCGCGGCTAGTTGATAAACAAGATCGTCTTGCATTTTCATTAATGGCTTAACGCGACGCGATAATAAATCACGCATCTGAGCAGCAAGTGTTTGAAACGTACGGGCAGTACGTCTTTCGGACAATTGTCGTGCTACATTTTCTACTTGATCTGATAATGCGTTTAAGTCTTTGTTCAATATTGGTCCCTGGATCTGCAAATAAACGAATAATATTTATTAGTATTTTTTACTTGGCAATTTATCATGAGATGATTTGGTTTAATTGGGTTCAATTGTGATAACTTTTTTAATTTTGTGTATCAGGAAGTGCAAAATTTTACTTTTTTCGGAGATAATAATAGAATAATTTTGCCACGGTTAAAAGATTCTTTATACTTTGTCTCACTGTACTCGCTTGATTCTACTTAGAATATCGAGTTTAATGTTATGAATTTTTATGCAATTTTAGAATACTTGTTGTTCTGTAATGTTCTACTTTTATAGTAAAACTTTCTATTTTTCTGCAACTCTGATAAATGCTTCTTTCCAAACAATGTTTCCACGTGTTTTTTTATAAAAAATTCCTTATTTTCACAAAAAATTGAATAAAAATATCACTCTTAACATATCATTTAAATCTAACCCAATTTCCACACGATATTTAATCTAAAATCTCTCCTTCAAGTTTATCTTTATAAACTCCCATGACAATAACTATATTTTATGTAGCTCAAACAATAAGATAACAAAAGTAAACTTATCCATACCATAACACGATGTTCAGTAAGATTAGCTCCAGTTGCATAAAGTAAGTTTTGCAAACGTTCACGTAGATTCGCCGGCAGTATACGTAATCCCGTAAGGTCAACTTTAAGTTTTGAAAAGGCACGAGTTAAGCTTGACCATTGCCAATGGGCTGTTATTTGTTCAAGTTTCATTGGATTGTCTAGCTGATAGCCTTGGTTCGTTGAATCGTTTTGTTCGCACTTTCTACAATTTTATCGTTTAATTTATTAAACTTTATTTGCTCGTCGAGAAAGAGAAATTTTCATTTTAATGTATTTGTTGAGTATTTAATTGTTAAATAGAGAAGATTACATTTATTATTTTGTGAAATTTCAAAATAATCATTAAAATTTTAAATGCATTTGTAATTGAGAAAAGTTATTTCAACTTTTGTCTTGGAGATGAAAAATAAGATTATTGTTGAAGTTGTTGCATTGACAATGAAAATTTTAACAGCGTAATAGAATAATATAATAGAAGGACATAATTGCAAAAGTTACTTAACTTTACTGGACTTGCTTAAAACAAAGAAAAGAAAAACAAATATACTTAAAAATATTGAATTTTTAAATGTTAAAATGAATGTTATTAAACCAAGTAAGTTAATTATTTATTTATTTTTTGACTGTAAATAATAACAACAGATTTGTATTCCGCTAATTACATATATTTATCGTATGTAATTTTATAAAAATGTTTCGCTGTACTTATAAAAACTCAATCTTTCAATCTTATCAATTTAAAAAAAATTTTTTTAATTATCATAAAATATTTCCTAATATTCTAATACTTACTGCAATAAATCTCTAAGAGGCACACTAAGTCGTCTACCAAAGAAATGTCTTGTTTCAAGTATAGCTTCAACTGTTCTGTATTCAGGATCATCAAGTGGACGACAAAGCAACATTTCAGCATGCGATGCTATTGCCAAAGCTGCCATCAACACAATCCATAAACATATTGATATTATTGTACCAAAGAAAGCGAACCTGTGAACATATTTTTTTTTAAATTTGTAATGTTGAAAGAATAAAAACAATTATAACAAAAAATTATATTATAAATATATTGATGTTTATAAAAAATATTTAAAAATAAAAATAAACAAAAATTCAGTTATAATACAATAGGTTACAGAAAACGAATCAGGTAAAGATAGGAATATTAAATATGATTTATACACATATGAGGGTAATCATCTAATAAAAAATAACTGTAAGGTGACATAATTACAAAAGTAAGAAACATGTGCCAGTAAAGTTAATAAAAAGTTATCTGCAGAAGGCTGAATTTATGATCTTAATAATTCAGTATTTTAAATTTTCAATAGGTCAAGAATAAAAAGAATTAACATCGTTACAAAATCAAGCATATTCAGATATAAATCTGGGTTAATTTATATATGAAATGATACTTTTTTTAAAAATAATAGTCTTTATCGATTATAGAAATTACTGAATAATAATTTCAAGTGAGATTAATAATTATAATAAAGTTCAAATAAATTTTTAAATATGCATTTACCATCATAATATTTCTTTAACTATAAGAATTTAAAGGAAAATTTGGCAAAAATAAAAAATTTATAAATTCAGTATTATAAATATCGTACATTACATTTATGTAAAGAAAATTTGATTAACATTTTCAAATTTAACATAATCGTATTTCTAACTTGGTTTAAGGAATGAATTCAAAATTTTTTTGTCGACCTTATTCAAACATTGATCGAAATTCTCTTATGTATCGTTCCAGAGACAGTTTCGGTAACAATATCTTTTATTCATTATGAACTGTCCGCTTGAAAATCAGATGCGTTGAAGTTTGTATTTTCGAATGGTGTCATTTTATTAGATCAGCTATGGAAATTTCTAATTCTATGGAAGATTTTATTTTATTTAATACTGTTGATTTTGTCTCGTGTTATAAAATGGTTTGATTATTTTTCATATTCTTAAAACGTTATGCAAGATAAAATTATGTTCTGAACATTTTATGTATAGCAACATATAAAATTAGAAAATTAAAAGATAAAAAAATTAATTTGCAAAAACCATAGCAGTGACGATTCTAGATTCAGGAAATGAAAATTTTATTATTCATAACTACGTTCAATGTGCTTTCGTAAATTTTGGAATTTCTAATCAATCTCATACATAAGTTATATTAAGGAGCTTGGCCTTCAGCCATCATTCACCAGCCCTCAAATCTACAACGTATTACACTAAGAAGATTAGCCGTCATCCATCAATTCTTAAAATGTTAAGCCTTCAAAATTTGGGACTTATATAAGAACTGTATTATTTTTAATTTAAAAGATATATAATATAAACTTCAAAATTTTACGCGCAACTTTTGATTAAATAAATCTTGAAATTTTAATTTTGTAAAAGTAATAAATTTAAATGTAGATATAATTTGTAAATCGCTATTGTAATTATGCTTAACAAAAATAATTTCAATGTAAATATAATTTATATAATTTACAATATTTTAAGCAATATAGGATAGTCTTTCCAGAGAATGACCTCATTTTTCAATGAATAATCCCAAATTCATTGAATGTTTTTATATTTAGAATAATGAATAAATTTTGTTCGAGCAATTTTAATGCAATAAATAATATTGTGCGGTGTTTTTTAATTATTTTAAAAGCAATAATAGACGCCTTTTTGCATTTTAGTTATTTGATGATATGCACTGAATTATCAAAAGGTTGACCCTTGTATTTTATTAATTTTTTCTACAAAATTTACAGTTTGTTGAATTTAAAATAAACAATTAAAATAATTCGATATAATTAATAAGTAAACGATGTAAAATAATTATAATTGAAACAATTAAATTTACAGTGTAAAGTATGATTATAAATTAAAATTACAACAAATTATCTACTTACAAATTATTCGATCATATATAAAATTGTAAATTAAAACTGAATATTAGAGCCGGTCTGTGGCTCAGTCGGTAGAGCGTTGGATTCGTAATCTCGAGGTTCCGAGTTTGAATCCCGCTCTCGGCTGAATCATACAAGTACCACTGTACGTTACATGTGCTTTCTTCACAAACAAACTTATGAGCTCCGTCGCTGATTAGCATCGCAAAATAGCATAGCATAAATATAGCGACGAAAAAAAAAACAATATTTATTGTAAAGAATTCCGTATTTTCTGTTTTTTATATATTTTTCGATTCGGAAATATTGTTAAGCTTTAATTGAATAAATAAACTATAAATTTTCTTACAATAACGAGCTTATAAATAAAAAGTATACAATATAAATTTAAATTTGCAAAACAAAGTAACATCATAAAAATCGAATTTTTCTCAATCAACTTTCTATCAATTTCCTTTTTTTTTTAAAAAAAAGCAAAGCTTTCAACGACAAATTTCAACAATACGAATGAAGCGTATACAGCAATCCTCTATCGATCATCATTTTCTCTCTCTTTCTCAATACACATTTATATAAACTCACCATAGAAGAGTCGGTCGCACTCTTTCTTCGGATGATCCACAACGACAGCAGAGTGCACCAAACAGTAGTAACCAAATGAACAGTATACACATTGCTGTACCTATACATTAAAGTTTTTTTATTTTTTCAAAAGTTATCGTTGCAGATGTATATAGATAGATTTAGAAAAGTGTAGATATGCATAAAGCACGTTATTCAAATTAATGGATTGTATTGTGAAAGGTCGTAGAGATGGAAGAAAAATGTTGATTTTTTGGCTATTGATATGATTGTATGTTAGAAATTTATAGTGGCTATTTGTATTATTGGTGTATTGCTTTCTTGTTCTAATTTTTTTTTGTGTTTTTCGTAAGCTGGATTATGTTTTAGAAAAATGAGATTAAAGATTATAATATACATTATATTGATTTAAATGTTAATATTTTACAATTATTTGAAAAGTTATTTACTCATTTAAAAATGAATTACTTTGAATGATATTGTCCACACATACACAAATATAATCAATTTCAAACAGTCTTACTGTAACTAGTCTGTATCTACTTACGAAGTTAAGTATATTTACTCAAACTTGTCATATCATTAAAAAATAAATTACTTCGAACAATATTGCCCATTCGTACACACGCATACATACACGCGCACAAATATGCGCGCATACACACACACATACAGACGTATATATAATCGATTTCAAACAGTCTTACTGTAACTAGTCTGTATCTACTTATGAAGTTACCTTATATATTTACTCAAACTAACTTGTGATATACTCTGTTCAAATACGTATTGATCAAAGTATCTTATAGCTAATCATTAACATAGATTATTTGTCTTAACTAATGAAACTAAGATAAATAAATAATTTTGTAGTATTATATGGTATATTAATAAATAAACGTTAACAAATATAAAAAATAAAATTTAATCTTGTATATAGTTGAGAGAAACAAATTTTTTTAAAGTTAAATTTAAGTTAAATGAGTTGATAAAAATAAAAGAGAGTTATAACAAAAAAATATCTGCTTACCAAAACCAACGTACCATCTAATACGCTCGAACATGCGTACGTAAGGTACAATTTGATTAGTAAAACGACGTGCTGTATCCAATTGATTCGATACATCTGAACCGCTTGCTTCAATACTACGTGCTTCGTCTGATACTTTAGCTCGTGCTGTATTAACCTCACGACGTATCTCTAAACATATTTTAAATTCATGGGTTTTTTACATATATTAATTAATATTAAATAATTCCTGTAAGAAAATAAACCATTTTTTGATTAGACATGCTTTTATTCTTTTACGTTCTTAAACTATAAGTACAAAAAAAAATTGTATGAAGCAATAAAAATTCTTTAAAACTTAATTAAGAAAATAAATTTGATATTACTTTAATTAATTTACGTACAGGAAATAGCGAAAATACCGGAACGACAAGATAACTCGGCAAGTGAGCATTTAAGAAAAAAATATTAAATATCGAGATTCCAGGATCTTTCCCTGGCTATCCGATAGTGACCTTAACCTCGACCTTAACCATGACTTTTCAAATCATTTTAAGGTCAAGTCAATTTTTTATTAGAAACCCCTTATTTTTTTACTTAAAAAATGTGAAGAGCAAAAGATTTTACATCCAAATGAGACTTTGACCTGAACTTTAACGTTCAACATCATTGTGAGGTTGAATTGATTTTGTAAAATTAAAACCCTTATTTTTGGTTTAAGAAATAAAAAGAGCGAAAAATTTTACATAATTTTACATTAGAAATAACCTTATAGGTCAAAATTTAGGTCAAGGCCATAATCAGACGTAAAATATTTCGCTTTTTTCATTTCCGAAATAAAAAATAAAAGGTTACGTTGAAAAAAGTTGACTTGACCTTAAAGTTAAGGTAAGGTTATATTCAAACGTAAAATCTTCCACTTGATTCATTTGGGGAGTTAAAAATAAAGGGTCTCATCTTAAAAAATCAACTTTACCTTAAAATGACCTTAAACGTTATAGTCAAGGTCAAGATCATGATCACCAGCCAGGGAAAAATCCTGAAACTTTTATATTCAACATTTTTCTCTAAAATGTTTCCCCTCTGAGTTATTTTACCGATCCAGTACTTTTCGATATTCTATATTACGTTATTAGATTTGAGTATAAGAAAATAAAATTTTATGGAGCTAATAAAAAAAATTAATAACTAATATTTTAACGATAAAAAAGCTTCGCTCTTGTAGAAAGTAATCTATCAATTTCACTGCAAGTAATCACTTATAAAAGTTCAATATAAGAAGATATAAAAGAAACTTTGCTCGATATATATCAATAAACTTTTATTTTTCTTTCCAGAGAAAATAGCATCAGTTGCAATATCAAATGAAATCATGATGTATTTAGCTTTATTTATATAACTGTTTTGATAAATAATTAATTATTACTTAGGTGATGGGCAAAAAGTATTATTCCATATATTTACAAATATTAACAAGTTATTCTCACTTTAATCAAAAGTATAATTATTGTAATATATTAATTGGTTCATTAAAAGTTAATTGTGTAAAAATAAATAAAATAAAATAAAATAAAATTAAATTAAGGTCCAGGACTTTATTCTATTTAAAGAAAAATTTTTAAAAGCTTTGTCATTAAACTTCAATTTATTTTTATTAAATTAAAATCACTAAATTATTAACATTTTTAGTAACCCAGATTAAAAGAAATTGACTAAAGCTTTTAACCACAAAGCATCTTAAAAAAACTTCGAGAATTTTTTCAATGGATCTTTTTTCAACACTTAGATCAATTTATACATAAAAATAATTGCATTTTGGTAACAGTTAAAATATTCAATTATATTCATTGTCAGTAGATTTTGATTATAAGATTCTTTTCTCATATATCATTTTCAGTTATTTTTAATACAGGAAAAAATATTAAGACGCTTTAGTTTTCCAAAGTTTCATCTTTTGGCACAGATGACACGACCGATAATGCTTGTACTTCATTATTGTTCACTTTATACTTGAGGGCGCTATAGTCTTTATACTACTTTTCTAGCGGGACCGAAAATACAACCTTTGCGATCGAGTACAGTGGGTCGAAAGTGACACTTTCGACCCACTAGGCAAAAAAAAATTAAAATTAAAATTTCAACATTACAATTTTATGAATTTCTTTAATACATCAATTTTTATTAAAATTTGATAATTTTCTAATCATTTTTATAAGTTTATTTAGTAAATATTTAAATATATTTTATAAAAATGTTAATAACTTATTAAATTTTATAAGCTTCTAATTTAGCAAAAATAGCACGTTATTTCCGCTAAATTAGACAATCACATTGTTCAACTCATTATATTTAAAAAGCATGGCACTTTGCATGAAGCGAATCCCTAGAGGACGTTGGCACATCATACAGAGAAATGTAATTTTCCTAGTTCAAGTTTTCCTTCAAAATTTAATTTGTAAAAATAAAATTTTAAGGAATGATTACTAAATATTTTAAATGCATTGAAATACTCAGAAATATGTTTAATTTGCTCACACGCAGAGAATGTTTCTATAAAAATTACAAAGGCCGTCAACACAATCATGTGATATCGTATACTTTAAGGTTATTTTATAGGCACATGATTCAAATATCATTGAACACGTGATCAAAATTTTAAGTTCGTCCGATAATTTTTACCATAATAGCCATGATTTTCACAGTATTTCTTCGTAAATTTTGTGAGACTTCTTTATAAAAATTAAGAAGTAACGTTCTTCTAATTTTTAGGCAGTATATTTTATTTCATTGTAAATTTTATAGAAATATTTTCTTAGTGCATAACTTGTGTCAATGAGTTGGAAATAAATACGTTACGAAACTCATGTAAATGATCAAAAACAAGTCAATACTACGACTATACTGTAAATTAAAAAAAAAGATCTTTAATATTATTCAAATTCTGATACATACATCACAACAAAAATTTATTTTTCTTCCATATAAAATATCTGTTTTCAACATCAAAGTTATAGATTTCGCATTAACTTTCACAAAAGCTCTTTTCGTGTCAACGTCTTTCTTATATTGGTACGATATTCCTTCGCAAACTAAGCGCAAAAGAGAAATGGATTTGTATGAGAGGAGAAAAGTAGAAGGTTGGGAATTGAGAGGGTAGGGGGGGGAGGATGAGATAAGTAAGACTTGAAGAGAAAAGTTAAAAGGGATAAAAGCAATGAAGGATGCATTATGAAAGGTATCGAATAAGGAAATAATGATGATGAGAGAATGGAAACATTAAAGAATAAAAAAAAGTAGCATATAAGAAGAAAATTTATGAAAAAAAAAATTCTTTTTAAATTTAGACACAAAATATTATAGTCTTATAGGTAAATTGTGATGATTTTTTTGTTTTTATTTGAATATTTGCACAACTAATATTATGGTTTAACGTTAAATGCATAAAATGTAATTTGCAAATATTTGTATAAGATAAACGTTAATATTATGACTGGAAGGTAAAAAATTTAAGATTGATTTAAATTCTATGTAAAAATAAAACATATTGAGGATTTATCTTTCAAACTTTTAAATATTTATGATTCAAGTAAATATTTCATTTTTTCAAAGTTAACTTTTGAAAAAAAAAATATTATTTGAAATTTGCACTAAACTTTTCTACTGAAAAAATAAATTTAATGTTTTCAAAGTATTTGTATTAATCGAAATTATCATCGAATATATGAAGATTATTAAAGTTATGTATGCTCATTGAACCCACAAAGTACTCAAAATAATAGTACTTCCAGAATTTCAAATAAATATTAGTCCTTTTTTGAAATTACTTAAATTACTTTACTGTAATAATAATTCCATAAAATTTCATTAAAATTGTTCGATGTTGTATACTCATCATTTTAGATTACATGCATTTACATTAAAAATTAAAAAAGAATATCGAGAAAAAAACGATAATAAATTCGGTATAAGGAAAGGCAATTCAAAAGTATATAGAAGGGAAAATCAAGAGAGAATTTTTTTGCGATTTTATAAGGGAAAGAAGAAAAAAAGCAAAAAAAAAATGATTACACGAGAGAACGTGAGACACGATAGCGAACGTGTCAACATCGTGCTAACATCATATCAATCATAGATAAGTACACGGTCGATTTGTTTTTACTTTCTTTTATCATCGCTTGTCAGACATTTTCACTTTTTCTTCTTTCACTTATTTTTGCGAATCCACTTTGCATTTTTTTTCAATTTATTTAATTATATTGATTTTGATGATTAAAGTTTGATGGAAATTAAATTTACATCTATTTTAAAATGTTATTAAAAATCTATTTTGAAATTCAGTTGTGAGTTTTAAGCGGTTGGTTTGTAAGGGATAATAAAAAAGGGATGAAGGATTATTAAAATTTAGTTAATGAAGAAGATATTATTTAATGATTAAGGAAAAAGCAAGATAATTAATAAGCTTTGTAATCCAAATAACGACCTTAATTTTTATAAAAAGAATTTCTAAATAATTATTAATATTCTTTGCTTTCCCATTTAACTTTGTTTAACTACAGTATTCCATACAATATTTTTTCAAACATAATTTTTTACATTATGTAACGTACTACTTTCTGTAAAACACAACGTTTAAACAACAGTATAGTATACTTATTTTGTAAAAATATTAATTAAGATGTGACTAAGATACTTTTAATTAATAAAACTTAATTGAAATACATAATATAATTAATTAATACTTTCAACAAATTCTGTAAGTATAAATGAATTTCACTAAAAGTACTGATATCAAAAGATCTTGTTTTATGACTGTATTTATGTATAAATATAAACTTGAAACTATCTACAGTTACTCTTATGTATCCAGAGATTCCGTTAAAAAGCAAGTGGAATTTTCTGTCTTTTTGATAAACTCAAGGAGTTCTGTTTGCTTCTTTAGATGAAAATTAATTTAAAATTTTAATGGTTTGAAAATCATAATTATTATTAACTGTAGGTAATTAAAGTATTTTCTTTTTAATTGAGATGATCGATTAGGGAAAAAATGTTTAAATTAGATATTTCAGACTAGCCTAAACGTTGTGAATCTAATAATCATCATAATACGCAAGAACTTATATAATATTAAATTTATACTTCTTTTCAATAATTCAAAAGCGAAACTCTATCATTTATTGAAGAGTTTTCAATACATATACGTCCTTATTCAATTTCGACCCATCTCTTTAATGCTCTTTAGTTGTACATTACGTATAGTAATACATATGATTCCCTAGTCTCATTTGTTTATATTATTATATCATTTTATTTTTTGGTATAATTATTTATTTATTTATTTATTTATTTATCTATATTACTGGTGGATACATATTTATTATCGTGAATATTTGATCATAATTTATTTATCTTATATTTGTGATGAAAATTTTATAATTTAAATTTTGATTTATGTATTTATTTATTATAATTGATTTATTATTGTATTTTTTATTATTTCCAGAATATATTTTATTATTTAACACTTCCTACTTATTTATATACGTTTAAAATTACGTATCACTATTATGTAGTTAAAAAAATTTATTTGATTTTTAACTTTTACGAATATAATGCAATGTATGTAAAATACGTTTTAGACTGACTTAACTATTGTTGTAAAAATATATATTTACCATTCAACTTTCTATTTTACCAACAAAAGATTCTTTTTAAAGACCCACTTCGTCGTGCATTATCCAAAAAATTGATGCACTTTTTTAAACTTTCAAAATTTTGAAATTTTAAAGGATAGTATAGCGAGATATTTTCATCGTTCTGTTATCCATCTTCACAGAAATAAAAAAAAAATAATCGTGCCTAAAGGCTCGTTTATCTCTTTCATATTTTCCCACTTGTCCTACCCTTCTTTCCTCTTTTTATTTTTATTTCAGCCAGGCTACGATCGTTGTCAACTCTTTATCTCTCTGTTTATGTATATTTGAGTGAAAAAATAAAAAAAAAACTTTTTTTTTTTGACGAGACTGTGATGGACACTTTTCATCGTGAATAAATTTCCAAAGTTTTCGACGAATGAAAAGAGATTTTCAGATATGTTTGTTATTTTTTTTTTCCAGAACACAAGAAAATATTTTGCCAATGGCCAAAGTTTTTCTATTGCCTTTCTTGTTTTGTTAACTTTATTTCTCTTTTATTTTCAATCATTTATTTTTTATATGGATTAAAATTGTTTATTTAAGAGCCGAATATTTTTTAAAGTTACGATTGTAAATCTCACTTATTTCACCACATTTCCTGAATAAATCCTAGTCCAGTACTTCTATATTCATTTTTTTTATTTTTAAGACTATCGTAAACTCTACTTTATTACGATTCTCAAAAAGTTGATAAATTGCTACTATACCATGGGATATATATACATTCATAGAAATTTTTCTGTTTCTCTATATAAAATACCCCAAGTACGTTGTATAACTTATATATACACACACAGCGAAAAACAACAAGAAACTTCTTTTTTTCTTCACGTTAACATCGTAAAATTTTACAATTTACAAGGAACGCGTGGGCAACGCTTGATCATACAACGACATATTTATAACACGGATATGCGCTTTTCATAAAGGTGATAAAATTGTTTTCAAATGTACGAGGGGGGACTTGATGAATAAATTTTTTGATAATCGTAAAATTTAGGAAAATAAAAACGAATTAATGGGCACGAGTATTAAGAGTAATAAAGTTAAGTTGCTGTAACGTATGTACTCTGAAAATTATTTAGCTTAACAGGAAAATACTCAGAAACTCTTATTCAACTATAAAAAATGTTGTATTTAAATATTTCACATCTTTTTTTTTCATACATGTATTAAATTAAATTCAAGTATTTATTAGAATATGATACTTGTGCGCATGCATTAATTAATACTAAAATTTCAAAACAATATATATAACATAAGCGCATTAACATAAATATAAATGATACAAAAAATACGATTTTTTTAAATTCTAAGATCGAAAAATGTTTATATAATGATTCAAAAAAGTATCAGTACGCAGATAAAAATAAAATATATACATCCGCATATTTCTATACGAAAATCTTATACGTCAGTCTAACGATTTATTCATGTTTCGTATATGTATTCACTAGTTTACAGGAAAAGAATTTATTTACGATTTTCCGTCTGTACGCCTGTTCATTTCTACCTTCCTATTTTTCCTCTCTTACCTTGCTGCTTTTTTTCGTTTCACGTTTCGCAAAATATTCTATTTTATTTTTAATGTTTTGTATGTTATGTTTTTTTTTATTTTTCAAAAGTTTGATATTTTTATTTAAGCGATTTTAGTGCGAAATCGCGTAAATGTTTTCGATATGTCAAATTGTATTTATGTTGTTTACTTGTTTGAACATTTTAAAAAAAAAAGCTTTTATTGTTGATTTGTTCATGAGATTTGAAATTAATCATTTGGTATTGGGATCTGACATGGGGGCGTGGTCTAAGCTAAGATGGCGTACCATAGTATACAATTTACATTGTCATATATGGAGCAAGTACCTGTTTTTGTTAATTATGAATATTTCTGTACTATTGGGCAGATACTAATCCTACCAAACGTTATTTTATAAAAGATGAACAAGTTTTCAGAGCAGGACATATAATAAAATACGTTAAAAATAACAAAAATATCGGTGATATAATAATCTTTTCACGCAAGACATACAAGAACATACAAGTCGCATCAACGAACGCTTTCTGCTTGTATGCTACTATTCGTTCAGATTTTATCCACCAGAAAGCGTCTGGTCTATGTCAGATCCCAATAGTTTTGAAATTAATATAACTTTATTAATTTAATTTAATTGAAATGTTTTTATTGTTTAACTTTAAAAATTAATTAAATGTTTTATCAAATTAACTTTTTAATTTTTTAAAAATCTTTTTCAAATTTCATATTGTTACACTTCTTTTTATAAAATAATTGTATAAACGAAACTCAAAAGTAAAAATTTAATCCATTAAATCTTCCATAAAGAATATAACTATTCTACACCAGGCAAACAATAAAACCTTCAACTCTGTCCTCTAAAGTGCATTTACCTCATAAAAAACTAAAAAAATAAAAAAAAAAACAAGAAAAAAATAAAAAATAAAGTTCAAAGCAATGTCTTTTCTAGAATCAAGTCACTTACGATTTCGCGCCTCAAGGGTCGTCCGAGCAACGTGATGGGGTACGTAAAGATATTCTCCACGTGCTTGTCTAGCTGCTTCAGTTAAATTATCTCGTCCAGCTGACCTTAGACGTAGTAACCGATCGTCTCGTGCCACCTGCAACCTCGTAAGAAAATTATAGTCTTCTATACTCTTCGTAAGAAAAAAGTTTTTCTTTCCCTTCTCTCTTTTTTTTTTTTAATGTTTCTTTTTTTATATTTTTTTTTCGTTTCGTTTGAGAGTTTGGTGCCGTGGGAATTTGAAGTATAAATGATGCCGCTTGGCAGGAGAAGCTTTAGCTGATGCATTTTTAAGGATGCTCTGAGAGAAAACGAGAATGGTTATACTTTTACGTTGAAAATATATTTTTTTTAACAAAAATTTAATTTTATTATGTAATATTAAAAAATAAATTTTAGGATATTTTTTTATACAATAATTGATACACCGTTGAAATACTTTTTAAAAACAGATTAATTTGTTGATTGAGTAAACTTATTTTTTATAAAATTGGAAATCCTTATATTTCTAAATTTCATGACGATTTACAATTTTAACCATAATATCCAAACAATTTAAACATCAAAATATCGCTTATAAAAGACTATCTACTAACAGACACTTTAACCACGGATATCCTAAAAACGGATATAAAAGCGTACTTTTCCAGCAATAAAATTCAACTTCTTCCCGTTACAGGTCTACATTCAAGCTTATTTCTATCTCTCTTTTTTTTCAACCTTTAAAATTCGTCGAACGTTTCGAAAGTTTCGAAAAAAAATCTCGATACACCATGTACAGTATAACTATATACTGAACTCTGTAATGATGCTCCTTTAGCCTCGCCTTTAGCTATAGAGTTAGCTTGAAATCTTACTTGAATGCTCACTGTAAGCTTAGAGTCTACTTTTCGATGTGCATTACGCGCTTTTCTGCACTGTTTGCAATGTTGCTGGTTTTTTTTTATTTGGTCCTTACTTTTTTTTTTACTTGGATTGTTATACAATTTCATTTTATTTTATTTCAACTGTAATCAGGGTTGGCAAATGAATTATGTATGGAATAAATTGAAAATTTATTGGTTTTTATTTATCGAATTTCAATTTTAAATTTTTCTTTATTTTTTTTTAACAATTGTTTACATAATACTAAATGACTTCGAACGTGACTTTGAAAAATTTTCTTTTAATTTCTCATAACTATATTGTACATTTTTTAATCAACTAAGGTTTTCATCAATTTTTAATTTTATTTTATTTATTTCATTACTTATTGTTAATTTTTTAATTAATTAAACTTTCCATCAGTTCATAATTTTATTTCACTTTGGTAAAAATTTTTAGTTTGAAACTTTTTGATCAGAGTGAATGCAGAAAATCTAATATAGAAAGATTGATTACATGCTGTCTAAATCAATTCACCAATATTGGCAATATTTCTTTGAGACATTGAAGTATTCTGAAATGGGATTGTTGAAAATAAATAACTTGAAAAATCTACTTGAGATGTAGCATTTTCAGAAAATTTTAAATTTATAAAAATTTTATGAGTTTACTTACAAAACGAAATTTTACATGAATTCGAAATTAAATCTAATATTTTTAAAAGAGCTAATTATTTTTATATTTTAATGTTCGAGAGTTAAAAATTTATAAAAAAAGCAATATTTGCATAAAAATGCATACATGTTATTAAAATTTGAAAAATTTTTTAATATTGTAAGTATGTTGTAAATGCACGTAATAATGTAATAAAAACAAGGTATTTCATAAATTTGACTTTCCTAACTCTTAAAAAGTTTTATAAACATATTATTAAATTATTAAAATATTTAATTTAAATTTTATTTTTTAAATATTTTAAAAACATAATAATATTTTAACAATAATACTATGTAGAAGATTTATAATACAACGTTACGATAAAATCTTTTCTTCTCAATAAATCTTGCCTCGTGTTTATGAGAGAATCGAAGAACTACCATAAACTGACTAAAAAAATAAAACTCTTACCCGATCAAGCCTTAAAGCCAGATGCAGTCCTGAGGGATCGAGTACAGCACAAAGCGAACGATCTTCGACTGAGCAGTCGTGAGCCGCTCGTTCAAGATCACGCCGAATTTCGTCACAATCTCGACTCAAATCGCTGCCAAATTCTCGCGCTCTTTCTGCTTTTTTAATTAAGGCGTCTGTTTTATAGGCTAAGTCGTGTGATGCTGCTAAAGTAAATAAATTTATGTATATTTTAGTATATAATCGAAGGTATAAATGGTATATATTTAATAATTTATGAAATTTGATGAGATTATGTATGGCTCAGCATTATGTTAAATAAAGTATATGGCTGGGAAGGGTAAAAAGGGATCAATATAACAAACGGCTTCTCTATATTTGAAAGTTAAGCGAATCTCGAATGTACAAATAATAATTTCAAAATATCTAACAACTTAATTGAAAAGAAGTGCAATATATTAAATATTTAAATAAATATTAAATGAATAAACATTGATCTTTTAAATACATATTCGTAATACATATACTTCTATGGCTCAGCAATTATTTATTTCATCATTTTTATCATAATTTACATGTATATACAGATAATTTGGCTATATTGTATAATAATTAACATATTATTGTATGCAGTGTTGATTCATAACAGAGACGACAAGTAAAACGAGTTGGGCTTAGAAATTCAATACGGTTCGATAAATAAAAAATTTGCTGTAGTGCCCGAATCATTGAAATTACAAAACTATTGAGGAAAAATGTATAGAAATTTAGAAATAGTTTAATCAATAACAATAAAATAAATCGTTTAAAGGAAATGTTGCACCTATCTCAATCGTCTTACGTGTCAAATAAGTGGCTCCATATTTGTTATTCGAACGGCACAAATATTTACAAATATTAATTTTTTAAACTTATGAAAATTATTTAAATTTGAATGAAATAAGAGATACACTATTGCTTGTATGATACACATCTTTTCTGATTTTTATGATTGTTTCAGAAGAACTATGAAATAACTTTCAAAACGCTCTGTATAAAAGTACAATATGTCATATTCTATTCTCCATGGCAATACAAACATTAGAATTCTATAATAATTAATTAACTAGTAATCACGAACAAAAATTGACTCATTGATAATCATGAAATAAAGTTTATGTTATTATAAAAAAAAAAATAAAAAGAAATTTCATTATCTTGCAAGTAGCGCTTCTGTTTAAGCTAATTTAAACTTGCCTCTTGACTTTTCATCGTGTACATTAATAATCACAACTTATCACCGACGCTTATGTACCATAGCTTATCCAACAAGAAAATTTAAAAGTTAACGGCATTAACGTCCTTTAGAGTTGAGGCTTAAAATGATAGCTTCATTTCACTGGCGAATCACATTGGCTTGGCTTGTTAATGAGTTTCTTGACATAATGGTCGAGGGGGTATTAATCTCGTGTCGACCGATCGACACCAAAACTTGTCTTAGACTAGGTAAACTGGTAGTTTTATGGAAAAATATTTAAATGTTTTCTTGTTAATTTAAACAAATTAGAATATTTAAAATTTATTTATGTATTATTAAAAAACAAATAATTTATTAATTACATTAAATTTTTTTTAAATGTATTGTAAGATTTTTAACTTTATTATAAAAATTGTATATTATTTTTTTAAACTTTTACATCACTTCAAGAAAAATCTACCCTTTTTTTGTATTTATATAAAAATATTTTTTTTAAATGACACGAAATTTTATATTAAAAAATTTCTATTAAAAAATCACACGTGCGATTTTTCAGTTTTTACGTTCTCATGACCGACTGCATGTCCGTTTGTATGTCAGTTCGCACTGTGATTCGCAGGTGATGATTTAGAACACCTCTGTGGACATGCGAACGTATATGCGAAACAAATTTAAAGGAATGATGTAAGATTCGGACATCTGAAACTGTTTGCTCGAGCAGAATAATTCTAAGTAATCTACATATATCAAATTCGAGTGTTCGAATTAACGTGTGAAATAATTACAAGATTCATACTTATAGAATTCAGACATAAAAAAAAATCATGAATAAAATTAATTTGATAACAGCAATTCTTGCTTATATGATAAATTGAGCGCCAATGTTCATTTCTAATGGTGATAGGCAATATCTTATCTTGTGATTTCTTCCACAGTTCTTTCAGTGCCCTTCTAAACAACAGCTTATGTTACTTGTTGCCTTAACAATCATATTTTTTGCGCTCAATTCTTAATTCCCAACAACAACAATTAATACTCAAGTAAAAACTGAATAATTTAATTAGATAATAATAGCGAATCATATCCCCTCTTAAAATAATTTTCCGAATTCTTTTTTTTTAAAGTTCAATAATATTATCTTTGAATAACACTAAAAATGAACAAAAATTTGCAAAAAAATCTTTTTTTAAACAACAAAAACCTGAAGGTAGACAGAGAGAGAAAAAAAGTAGAATATGGTAAAAGGAAATAAACTATATATGTATATGAAAAGATGCTACGAGAGTTGAAAAAGCTCGAAGGGATAGTTATACGCTCTTACGGTCCGAGTTAATTCACTTAAATATTCAGTTTGTAACTTTGTGTCGGTGACTAAGTGATGCATGCCATAATCGAGAGATAGTATAGGGTCATTTGCTTTTCACAAGACTGAATTCCATTTGTTAAATTGCCACAATATTTTTTTCTGGCAATAAATATATTTTTAACTTGCTTAAATTTAGCGATAAATTAAAAAAAATAAAATAAAAATTAATAGAGATTATTTTTGTAAGTTTGATTAAAAATTTTTATTTTGTTTTTTTTAAATCTCGATAGCGTAATCTAATTTCATGTTTGATTAAATAGTTAAAAATTAATAATCGAAACATAATAAATATTTTTGTCATCGTATAATTTTTCACCAAAAATCTGGTATATCTCAAGCATAAGAGCATTTATTTTGCAATCTTAGATTCTCGAATTTTAAATTTTATTAAATTATCAAATGCAGTGATAATACGACACAAAAAAAATAAATTTTTAACTTTTGAGTTCATTAATTCATATTAAAAGTCGATTGTTCAACAATAGGTGTTTCATAAACACTGCCTATTATTAAACGACTAAAATTACAACAGCTCAGGACAATTTGAAAAGATGTTTTCTATGTTCGCTAAATTGTATGTCTCTTAGTCTTTTCCTCTAATTAAACTAATTTTCTGGACCTGTATATACACGAGTGTATACATACTTCCTTTTCTCTAACACTGCTAACAATTGTGCAAGCTGACGATATTCGAGGATCAAGGGAGTAGAGCTTTTGAGAATCCTGGTATTCCTTTTATTGGTACAAGATCGGCTTAATTGCTTCGCGTGAATATTTGTTTCAAGTGGATCGAATATTTTTGCCTGTACACAAGGATAATTAACTTCTTGTTCATAGTAGAACATATTTATGTTAAGGTTTTAATTGGCTTAAAATTGTGTATGGCTTTGTTTATTAATTTGTACAAATTTTAATTATAGAGTCGATTACAACTTGTAGATTTTATTAATTTTTTCAAATAAAATTTTTTCGAAAATTGTCGTTAAGCAAATTTAATAACAACAAAATAACAAATACAAATTAATTTAAAATATTTTTGAATTATTTATTTAAAATTACCAATTAAATACAAACTTAATCAATAAATTTTTCAATATCAATAAACTCTCGGAAATTATGAAAATTTATTTAAGATACGTGGAAATAAATCAAGGAAAAGCAACCTTAAGGAAATCGGAATATTTGACGTATCCGTTTTCTTCGCTCGCATTCGATATCGAAAAGTTTTCTTACCCTCTTGAAGTCTCAACACGACGAATTTCCATTAAACAACGCTGTCGCGAACAGTTTGAACTAGTGTATCAGACTTTTGACAAGTTGTACAATTTTATACTTTAATGATTGAACATGTGTACGTGAAATAAAGGCAGTCTAAGAAAGTTTGATTTTTGTTTTGTTGGAACTTGGTAGAATGAAATGAAGATTAAATAAATATAATATTTATTTATGTATTTATGAACAAAAGACAGAAGTTCAATAAGTTCGTTCGTGAGTTAATTTAATTTTTGTAAAATAATTTCTAGCTTCATTTTTGTAAAATAAAATATGCATAAAAATATGAATGTGAAAAGATTGATGTGTTATTTTGATGATTATTTATTTACTTATTATCTTAATCTTCGAATAAAATTTCGATATCCTTTTAAATATTTTATTTTCGAAGTAATAAATGATTTGTATAAGCGTTATGTGTAATCAAATTAAAAAAAGCGTCTTAAATTAATTTATATAATAAAGTAAATAAATTATTTACCATTAGCAACTTCCATTAGAGATTCTAAGACAGAATCCACTCCTGTTTCCGATGACAGTTGTGCTTGTATAGGTTTGCCTAAAAGCTCCTCCACGTCTGCGAACAATCAAAATGCTTTGTGACATTGATACTAACAAACTTATTGATTTATCTATATATATTTTTATAATTAAATATATGTATAGTTGGATATTTGCGAAGGTATCACGTTTATTATATTATCTTATAACTTTAAAATAAAAATTAGAAGTTAATTAATAACATAAATTTATTAGTGTAATATATATTATCTTACAGGTCGTCAGTGGCTCATTCGATAGAGCGATGGATTCGTAATCTCGAGGTCCCGAGTTCGAATCCTGCTCTCGGCCGATTGATACGAGCACCACTGTAATTTACATGTGCTTTATTCATAAATACACTGACGACCTCCGTCGCTAATTAGCATCGAAATGATAGCTGAAATGAAGCGACGTAAAATAAAAAAAATATATATATCAACCAGACAGGGTCATTTTCACTGTAATTTTTTTAAACTTTCAAATGATTTACTTTTTTGTTCTAATGCAGAGAAATTTATAGGATGTAAGTAATATGAATTCGCAAAATTAGTTTTTCTTTATTTTATATACACAAATCAATTGAATTATACATTCTATTACGTTAATCGCACAAAAAATGATTTTTCAAATGATTCAACTTTCTCCCCCCTTTTTAAAATAACCATAATCCTTGAAATTTCTCAGCACGTAATTTACTGGCATAATCAGCATCTTAAACGTAATCTTATAAGTACATCATCATCGTCTATCAGTTTAGAATAGTTGAAACGGCTTATTAACTGCTCTCCAGATAACCTTTATATGTATACACATGGTAGTACATTGACCTATAAAGGGCTAGTTGTCGATAGGATTTACATACGTGTGTTCACTCTATTTAGGTATAGCTTTGACCGGACGTTCATTAGACGCTTGTATGTACGTTATGTATGTGTGTATGTCTAAAGAAGGATTGAGTTTAGGATTTGCTATATTCGTGTATGCATATGTGTATGAAGAAACATGTGTGGGTATACATGTTAGTTTACGTGTAAGTTAATGGAAATTATATAAACCGAGACTTGCTAGAATGTTATAACTTTTGCTCGCTTTAAGATAAGTCAAGAGTTAAATCAAGTGTTCTATAATTTAAAGGTACTAGATTTTTTAAATCTATCTTTTTAATTATTTTTTTTTATTAGAAACTATCCATAATATTTTTTTATTTTACAAAACCGATCGTATTTGATAATCTGCGAATTATATTTATTCTTTAATATGATTAAAAATGTAATTAAGATAAAAATTAGTCTGTGATTAGGATTTTTAAACGGTTTTTTTCTAATCATAAATGACTATTTATTTGAGAAAAAATTGAATAATGTCGATGTAGTTCTTGTAAAACTTTTTCTCTTTCTAATATTTATATTTAAAACCTGGTTCATAGTATTTTCATAAATATTCATCAATATATTTTTATAATTAAGGAAAATAATCATTTCACTAGTGTTTGATAAAATATTTAGATTATCACTTTTTACACGAAATATAAGAAAGTATATGCATTGATTTTGTAAATCGGAAAAAAAATTAAACAGTAATATACTGGCACTTGCAGTTTCGCCTGAAGTAAAAGTTTTCGTCTCAAACCTTACGAGTAGCCGGATAAAGCTCTGATTACAAATTCAGTTATAGCCTTCCTAAGTTACAGTTCATGATTATAAAATACAGTGATTTTTTAAAATAATAAAATCCTTTTTTAAGATCATTTAAATAGACGTAATTAGATAAAGTCAAATAATAATGAAAGTGCAACAACAAAAAACTTTAAACACTATAAATCTAGCATAAAAATTTCAAAAATCAATCAAGATTTCATAATACCGCAACAATTAGTATACCATTAACGTCAAATCAACAATTTCTTTCAATAGTACAGCGTGCATAAAAACAAAAACAAAAATTCCACCAATTCAAACTAATGATTAACAGTTTACGTATCAGTTCAATATATAATGCATAGTTTTACCAAGCGTTTTCGACGTATTAAACGACAATTGAGGACATCAACACATAATCCGAATGAGAATTTCTCTTGTATCTACTATTACTAGTATTATAGCAATGTAGGGATATAGTACATAAGCATAGAGAGAGAGACATTAAGCTTTGGGACATAGAGGAAAATCGATTGAAGGCAAATTAGCATCACACAACCAACTGATCGTTCAATGTTCGGTACAATTCCAATTATGAGCATATACCGGAATTTTGTGGTCTACTATCGTATAATGGATTTTCGTTGCGCGTTGTGTTTTGCGCTAGCCGTGTGATTTCTGTGCTATTTTGCTTTATGTGATAAGTTAATTGTTTAGAAATTTTTTTTTAATTTAATCGATGATTCTTGTTAAATATTTAATATTTGATTAGACCGCATAATTATTGATTATTGTGATAAAACAAACACCATTATATAACATAACTGAATAATTATTATTAGATTGAAAAGCAACTATTTCAATTTTAACATCTTTCAAAATATAAAAAGATGTATTTCAGTGTTTTCTCTTGCAAAAAATTAAATAATAGAATCCACGATTTTATCTTTATCGTATTATTTCTCACGTATTTTCAAATTAAATTAAAAAAAATTTTTTTAGTTTGTGATTACCAAGAAATTGAAAAAAGTCTATTAAAAATAATTTTTTAAATATCTTTAAGAAAAATCTTTATGAAATATCCTTAACAAAATTTTCTAATCCCTTTCCATTAAAATTCCAGCAAACTATGCTAATTATAATGAGATAATGTCATGGGACACCGTCAGCAAGATTATCCATAAAATATAAACATTCCGGTATATTCTAACGGAAGCGCAAAATTAATAATTTCTAAACTTTGATACTGAAAATCCGGGCCAAATGGTTTAAAAGCACGAAAATTTTCCACGTCATACCTCGTGCACGTTCGAATAATTAATTAATCCAATATATAACTAAACATATAAACGATGAAGAGGTCATAGACCAAAGGCATCAAGGTTTCTGCATATATATACATGTTTTCCTTACACTATTGCATAAATCGCATCGTGCAGACGTACACACACATACGTATACTGATTTAATGAGGGTAGTAAGTATGGCCTTTAAAATTGAAGGAGACGCTTGGAGGGATAATTGAATGTAGGCACGAGACGTAGATTACGTCGCCTTTTTTCTTTATTTTCTTTGCATTGATTTTATTGAAGGTTTTATTGAAAGCTCTTTAATTGAGAAAAATTTTTTTTTCTCTCTAAGCTTTCGATTTATTGTGAAAAGTAGTTAAATGAATTTAAATCTAATAAAAATACGATTTTTAATATGCTTTTTTTTGAGGCAGAAGAAATATTTTTATAAATGAAACGTAAGTTAATAAAGCGTCTTGCGTTTTAGTAAATTTAAACAAATCATTTCAATAATACACTTATTTTATGATCATAATAATTAAATTTGAATTGAGCGTATATTGAAAAAAAAAGTTTAATTTAATACTAAACCAGAGCCAAAAAGAATATGTATTATTCAAAAAAGTTTGATTCTAGACATCGATGTAAAAAAAAAGAAGATACTACGAATAAAACGAAACGAAGGACGTACACGTTACAAAGGTCATGTAATCCGTTTTGAAAATGACCTACGGCTACTTCACAATCTGGTATACGCAGTGTAATTATGTTTCTTTGAACAAAAGCATCAAATGATAAAAAAACACATCAAAGACCGTATATTTACATAAAAAAATAAAAAACATAATTTAATGTTATTATTAAAAATGAAATGATGAATATTTATTAGCGTCATACAATAAATATTGATCATAATATATTATTGTAATTATAATTTTTAAAGAATTATTAATCCTTAAAAGTACACTACTTATGATTTTAACGAAAGTCATATGGGGATAGCTTTAACCATATAATTATATAATAGCTTCTGATAATATATTACTATTTATTCTTTTAAATTAAAAATTCAAATATATGATTTAAATATTAAAAATTAACATGCAATCATTAGAATACCATAAATTGCTTTATAAAATCGTATTTTTCTCGAGTCGATTTGACCCATAATATTCTTCGAATTTTAAAAATAAAACAAATCAATGTCTTTTTTATGATCTATAAAAGTAAACAGAATATAAGCTTTAATGTCCACCGTTACTACTGTAAATCTATAAATTATCATAATTCTAAAGATATATTACACTTATCAATTAAATTTAACATTTACAATAAGAGTTTCTCGTGATTCATTGACTATAAGACTATAGCAAACGTTATTATTTATCATACTGAATATCCATTATCGTGTTATTCAACGGTATACATGTCAGTTAACACGAGCGTATAATGTTGCAAAATACTCGATAATCTCTGATTGTTGTTAATACAATAGCATTACAATTATTAATTGGATTTAGTAATATCTGTAGGATTGAGGAGTATCTTAAATTGCCAGAGCAGCATTTTATTAATATTTAATATGAATATTATAAAAAATTGTTTGAATGCCATTTTAATTTTAAAATAGTTTCTTATTTGTTGATAAAGAATGACAGTTATTTTATTCACTTCTATCACTAATGAGAGGTTAATTATTTAGTTATGAGGAACCTAAAAGAATTTTTTTATTTATCATTTAGCTTATTTTTACGTTTCGTTTTTTATAGTTAATACAAAATCAATTCTTTTTACAAGTTATATTCAGCTGCTTAATATAATCTGTTTATCAAATGGATGAAATTGTTCACGTGAGAAAAATAAAATAAAATAAAAAGATTTTTGTAACAAATTGTATTTACGATTAAGGTTAACAGTAAATACGAAAAGCTAAAAATATTTATCTTTTAATTAAAACGTATTACTCTTATATAAAAAGCATCCACGCGTGTCTATTGATATTGTCTCGATAATATTTCCTTTTCTGTATTCTACTCCTTCTTGTTTGAAAATCATATTTGGTCTGCATTCAACCGTACGGTTCTAACGTTTTTTCGTTCTTTCCATTCAGTTTGTTTTATCAATGATCCGATAAAGCGAATTTATATTGGCCCGTTGAATAAATTATTAGACTGGACGTGATGAGATTTACAATAGTGTTGTCTGCAAGATACGAAGATTACCATGTTGTACTTTAAAATAGATTTATACAATTTTTTAAAAGATTTGTTCTTTTTTAATTTGTATATTGTAATAACTTATTTATTCGAACCTAAATAAAATATTAATTACCTATGCAATAATTTATTTGACCTGTTAAGCTCGTAACCCCCTTCTGACTTGAAGTTGAAAATTTGCAAGTTCACTTTTTGGAGTGTGATATAGGTAATATGTTCGTGGTTGATGACTTACTTTGATAATCATTTTCGTCTATAGACGTGTGTATTTATATCACGCACACATTCGTATGCACGAATGCATGTAATTTGTTGAAGGAAATTGAAGAACTACTCAATGATACTAACCACTTTCATTTATCTAATATTTTTATTTTAATTTTTTTGTTTATTTGCAATTTTGCGTGCTGTATAATTTGCGCATGTAGATAATGAGTTAAGAATTTCCATAATTTAAGATCTATAATAAATAATAATATAAAGTTATAGATTAGTTAAAGTCTTCAGTGGCTCAGCTGGTCTAATCAGCAAATAAAAAGTATAATATTGAATTCGTTTTATAAGAGAAAATTTAACTAATGTAATTTTTTAATATTTTGATATACGATTATTTAATAAATAAAAATTTATTATTGCATAAAAAATCTAATTTAATTTTTAAAAATGAATTTTTTTTCACTCTGCGATTTCAACTTCTCTATTCCCAAAAGATCGTTCGAAATTGCAACGCGTGAAAATTTTAAAATCGATGAAAGGAATGCAGAGAGGTATATGAAAAAAGTCCTGCATTTTTCATCGTCCATTTCCTCCTACACGCCAAAGTACAAAGTTAACAAACAAAGTAAAAACAGAAGAAAAGAAACGCACAAATGGAAGGAGAAAGTAAATCGTATTGAGCTTACAATTGGCTTTTCTTTCTTACTAGTCAATGTGCGAACCCTTTTTCTTACAAACTAAAACTTTTTCGTGAGATCTCACTGGGAACAAATAAAATGAACGGGAAGAGAAATGCATGAAGTCAAAGAAAAAATTTGTTCGTTTCGTAAGTTGAGCTCAGCTGAATCGGCTTTTAATCGACGTTTTCGTCATTTTAAAGTAATTGTCGTAACGCTAAATTTATGGATTTTTATTTCAGCATTTTGTCAATTATTTTGATTTTTATCAATTTTCAAATTCTTTAATTTATTAAAAGTTAATTAATTTGAATAGTGTCTTCGAAAATGAAAAAAATAATAAATAAGAAAGCAAATAAATAATAAAATTTAGAACATATAATTTAAAAAATAAAAATAAAAACTTGAAAAAATTTTTAACAATTCATAAAGAAAAAATCAAAATACATAAAATGTAACAAAATTACATATTCTAATTTCTCAATATTTCAAATGAAATCAGAATCTCAAACATATAAGAAAAAAATTTATAAATAAAAAAACTTCTTAACTTTGTCATTTTATAATTTCTTTGAAAAAGTAACAGACTCTCGGATATACAAACTTTGAAACAATAAAAAACTATACGAATGACAGTCAACTTCTTTAACCTAATCCATAAAAAGAGAATTTCCACTTCTAACTATTCGTCCACTCTTATTTATACACAACTCATAAACTGACCTTTCAAGCGCACGCCGGCTTGTGTACAAAAGTTTTGTCACACCTTTAACTTTTGCAAAAATGAAAAAAAAAACCTTTAGTATTTTATATAGACTCGCTGAGAAAGTTTCATTATATATTGTATATATACTTTTGAAATTTTTTTCTTCTATATAGTTTTTGTGATCTTACGATGGCTCATCTTTTATTCTGTAGACATATGTGAAGGTGAGAAAACTTGAGGGTTGGATAACTTACTGGTAGTATGAAAAGTTAGAAATCTGTTGTTATATTTATTGACGGAGTGTTCTAACGTTATATATTATTTTGATTTGTATATTTTATGAATAAAGTTAGCAAATGTTTTGCGACAACGATAGATATTATTTTATCCCTTTCACATTAAATTAAGACGAAGAAAGAGTAAGCAGTCTAATTCAACTATAATCTACAATATGTAAAAGCTTATTTCAATACTTGAAATGATGTAATTTAGAAATACAAAAAAATCATGCAATGGTCATGAAACGCAGTGTGATATGTATATGTGTATATGTATACATGCACACGAATGTATGTAGACAGTGTAAAAATAATATAATATTAACTGGTTGGTGTGCAACAAAGTAACAATAAGTGTATTTAAAAAGAATTATGTAAGAGTCGATTGAAAATGGAAGTGAACATTTTACTGCTGAATAATCCTCGCATGATTTTCAAAGAGGTTAAATAAATAAAAAGAAACTTTCACATTGATATCAAGCTTATGCAATGAAATACAATTAAAACTCTTTATCAAAAGAGATAATTTATAGTTGAACTTACATATGCTTGTACAAAGAGGAAGATCAAGTAATATACTCTAATTAAAGTTGGCACAGATTGCCATTATAGTAAAAATCATCATAAAATATTAAAATATAAATTTTTGTAATTTTTACAAAAAGTATTGTAATTTTAACTCGATTTTTCTCTCCATGTATATATGCACGCACGTAAATAAATATACATGTATATTTGTGTTAGTTTACATATCTTGAAAATAAAAAAAAAAATCAATCACACGTACAGACTTACACAACAAAAAATTAACAATACAACACTCACTGTCCAAATCACCGAGAATAGCTTCACTGGCAACGTCAAGACTGCGTGTCAAACACTTTCGTAATTGTATTGCTGTACCGGAATGATAGTCTCTCAGATCTTGCAATGCAGCTTCAATTGTTTCTGGAAACCTTTCGATACCACCAGCTACCTGTTCGTTACAGACCAGCATTGTCACTATGCAAGTCCTGGTATAAACAAATGGAAATATATGTATGTATTATACATGTATATTGATGCAGTGTCTAGAATTTATGTAGTTCACTATTTGATCTATACATGTTGATTGCCTTCAAGCTTTAAGTGTTTCATGTAAAATGATATATGAATGATCAGACTTTGGACTATAATAAGTTTTTATCTAATAGTAACACATTCATAAATACAACGGCATTTTGTAAGATCTATTAAAAAGTAACTTTTTATTTAAGAAAGTTTAAAAAATTATAAAACTTTTTTTCATAATATAAAAAAGTAAAAATTTTTTTCATTTTTTGTAAAACGTAGTCTACAATGTTTTTATAGTCATCAATTCAGGCACACTTTTAAAACTTAGTTTTTTTGAAAATATAAGTTTAAAAAATTATAAGAAATGATTTTAAGGTCTTTTAGAAGCGATTTATTTTATATTTGAGCTCAACAAAATTAAAAATGATAGTTCATTTTTAAATCGTCGAAAAATCGATATATTTTATACTTATACGTATATATATATATATATATATATATATATATATATATATATATATATATATATAACTTACTCTGAAAGTATCTACAGAGTTCTCTTTATTAAATAAAATATTCTTATGATAAATCATCTGAAATACTGACAAGAACTTTACAGTTATAAAGAAATATATTGATTTACTAAAAGTTAAAAGTTTTGTGGATTTTCTCATATATATATATACACATTTAAATGAAAAATTTTGGTTTCTATAATATAATTTTAATATTTACCCTATGATAATGGTGAAAAGGCATAGGAAACATAACGAAGATCCTTGTTGGCGTCGTTGATATTTGTATCTCATCACGCGACAACAAAGATAACATTCAGTGGTGGGAACGACGAACATCAATATAACAAAAATCGTAATTAGAGTCAGAAAAATGATTTCCAAGTGTATTGACTGAAAAAAATTAAATATTCAAATTAAAATAAATTATATATAAAATTATAACAATATAAAATGTTATGATTTTAAAATGAAAAAATTTTAGAATTTCATCTAAAAGTGAAAAAAGGTAATTACGTAATTAACGTTTGAAAAATTAAATACTCTTAAGAACCTTTTAAAAAACGTACTCTTTATATTAATCAAGAAAAATGATTAAAGAGACTTTAGGTAATTACCTGTGAAATTAACGTTGACACATTTACTCTTCCCTCCAATGTGTCTTTTAAGAGATCTACCATTCCACGTCATTTTTAAGTGAAAGTGTTTTAAAAAAAATTGAATCAAGTCATAAATATTTATTAATTTTGCATATTTTGTATTATTTTCATTAAATGTGAAGTTAAAAAATATTTACAGTAATATATGTGATTAGGTACATTTCAAGAATCTAGTTTTCTACAAGTATACCATATGCTCTATTCTCATTTTCTAATCCAGTTATATGGATGTAAATGCAATATGTCAGTTCTGTAGGTAAATCTAGTATTTTAATTATTCATGGTCACTTTTAAGTTGTTTTTGAAACTTTTTTAAAGTTCAATGCAAAAAAAGTAAAAATTTTACTTTTTTGATTAAAAATTTTTTCGAAATTTATTATTAGAGAATTATTAGTAGAAAAATAATTTATTCGATTACAGCACAGCATATTTAAAAACCTAGCCTAAGAAAATTTATGAATATCATGAAATAAAAATGTAAAGTTATGGCAATATTAAAATGTTCATTTTTATGAAACAAGCAATCTTAAATTGTACTTCAATCGTAATTAAATTTAATCTAAATAATAAATAATTATTTATTAATTACCCAAAGGGAAATTGCGAGGTTGAACGACAGATAAGAAATATCTTAAAAAATCAAAGAGGAATAATCCTTTGTCAAGATGCATAGTAGACATTCTATATCTCTCATGGCCAGTTTTATTGGGAAAAATTAATTTTTGTCTACTTTCTTCCCATTCTCTAGGGAAAAATGATACTAGATGAGACATATTTGATTCTTTCTTCGGTTCAATTGTTGTATAATCTTCAAAAACCTTTGTAACAGAATTATTAAATTAATTACGTTAAATTATAATTTCCAAAATTAGAAATAACAGTATCATAAAATAATTCTTTTACATACCGGACTATCAAATCGTCTATCGGGATGTAATTCATCAGGTTTTGCTATGGAATGTTCTTCTTCTTTACGTCTGTTTGAAATTTTATCAATGCCATGCCGAGCATAATGTTCATCACTTAAACGTCTGTCAGAATGAATTTCACTACCAACATGTCTGTTCGGTTCTGGATCAACAAGATGTCTTTCGAAATTTTGGTCATCAACACGCTTGTCTGGTTGTAAATTATCCACACGTTTATCAGGATTTGGTTCTATAGGATGTCTTTCAAAATTTGGATTTTGAATATCACTGTTGAAATGTGGATTTTCCAAACGTCTTTCGAAATTTGGATCCTCAAGCCGTTTACCAGAATTTATATCATCAAGATGGCGATTAGAAAATTTGTCATCTAAATGTTTTTCGGGTTTTTGTTCGTTAACTTTGAAATTTTCATCTGCTATGCGTCTATCAATCTTTAAATTATCTCGATAGTTATCACCAACAATTTTGTCAGGTTGGTTGGTTAAACGTCTATTATAAATTGGATCATCACGATTCCGATCTGGATATGTATCTCCAGTATACCTTTCTAAATAATGATCAATAAGTCGTCTTTCAAAACTTTGATCACTGTGACGTCTATCTGGTTGAAGGTCATCAAGATGTCTATTTAAATTACCATTATCATAATGACCATTAGGATACTGATTAACAAGATCAGAGTTTTGATCCTCGCGATTCTTATTAAAACCATGATCTAAATTAGTACTTGAATGTTTGTTATCGATATTTTTATTTGAATATTCATCATCATAATTTTTAGATTGTAAATTATCATGGTTCAAATTCATACTTGAATATTGGTTATCAATATTCTTGTTTGAATGTTCATTAAATGAATCATCGTAATTTTTAGATTGTGAACCATTAGGATTCAAGTTCATATTTGAATATTTGTTGTCATTATTCTTGTTTAAATGTTGACTGTCGTAATTTTCAGATTGTGAATTATCATAATACCTATTTAAATGATCAGCATCTAAGTGTCTGTTAGATTGTTGGTAATCGATATACTTATCATGTTGATCATCTTTAGGTCTTTGATAATCAAGATTTTTATTCAATGTATAATCACTAGAATATCTATGAAGTTGTTGATCATCTGAATATATACCAGTTGACGAAATTTCAAGATTTCTGTTTTCAGAATTCCTGCTTGCCTGTAGGTTATCAACATTTCTATTTTGCTGTTCATCGCCAAAATTTTTATTTGTTTGTTTATCATCAAAATATTTCCGAGTTAAATGTTCATTAAGATTTCTATTTAATTTATGATCATCAGAATTCATATTTGAATGTTTATCTTCAATGTGTTCATTAAGAGGACGAACTCGTAAAGATTTATCAATGTCTTGATCTTCCAATTGTCTCCTTGATGATTCATCTTTAAAATTTTCATTCTTTTCTTTATTAGTGAAGTATGGATCTGTATTTTGATCTTCATAATGTCTATCAAGTTGCTGATCATTTATTTTACGGTCAAGTCGTTGATCATTTATTTTTTTGTGTAACTGTTGATCATCTAAATTTTTATTTGGTGAATAAAAATCATGATATCTATCTATATTAAAATCATCAGCTCGTTTATTTGATATTAAATCATATGTTCGTCCAGATAGTTGATCATTAGAATATTGATTAGAACGTTGATTATTAAAATGTTTATTGAAATCGTCTGTTAATGCCCGATGTTTTTGTGTCTTTGAATCTTCAAAACTACTATCATTTGTTGCTTGAAAACTAACAAAATTGTCAGGAGTTGTGCAGTTGAGCGCAGAAATGGCTGAATCTGAATTATAAACTTCTTGCGTCAGTACTGGTCTTACTGATGTTAGAAACACGAAGAACCCTATCATAAAATTTTATTAATTGATTATTCATGAATTTTTTAAAATTATTTTTTAAAATTATTTTTAAAATATTTGAATTATTTTAATTGCAAACATTACAACATTAACTATTTTTTAAATATTTGTAAAATTTCTTTTACATTATTTTTGCTTAAAGAATTTTAAACACACATCAAAGTTTGTTTTTCCTCTGAAAAACTATTCAGCTAAAATTAAAAATAATCTCGTTCTTCAAAGTTACAAAATGAAAACTATATCAAATACGTTTATTCATGCATACTTTCGCAAACGGAAAAACTTTTGCCGGTTCTTTTACAAACTGGATTTCGTAAAATTTAAAAGAGCAGTCTTTTAACTGTTATAATATGCACTAAAAACTTAATGGTTTTAAATGTAATGTAGTTGACCTTACTTTAAAAATTAAACGAATCAAGTGTAATAGGTTTATTAATTTATTATAACGGTTCATTTATTAATTTGCAGTAAAAATGAAAGGATGGTGAAATGCAAGCTTTGAATGTAAATTACATTGAATAATGTACATTGTATGAATTTCGTAAAATGTATAATACTAAATGTATTGAAAAATATATTTGTTTAATACATAATAAATTTTTAAAAATTCAAAATTGTTAAGAATTTTCTTTTTTTACAGAAATTGATGTGAACTACTTTTTTTGTTATACGGACACTTGATTATCACAACAATAATTAACACTTGAAATTCCACTAATTATCGAATTCACAATTTGACACTTTTTAATTATACGACACATGAATAAACCAACATCATCAATTACAAAAAAATAAAGGAAATTACCAACAAAGTGTAACGTTCCTCTAGACGTCCGAGACCCCGTCATTTTTTAATTAATTCATCCTTCAGAAAAATAAACAAATAAAAGCAAACTCAAACAAAGTAATATCAAGTAACAATAAACAAGAAACATTAATTAAACAAAAAACGAGTAAGAATTTACTTTAAAAAAACACACAAAAGAAAATATTGTTTATTAAAAAAAAAGTAAAAAAGACAAAAAAGATGGCTTGATGGGACGTTGGCCGAGAACAGCACTGCTTTCAGAGGCAGCCCGTTTTATTCGTAAGGGCTTCCGCGAAGCCTTGTGAATTCAAGTGTTCGTCGAACTCCCTTGCGCATACATAGAGAACTGATGTGTACACTAGTATTTGCTGCTCTAAGAGAAAGAAATATCTGGGTTAAACTCGGCCTCTTTCTTTCCTTTCTTTTTTTTTTTTTTTACTTTCTGTCTACCTGCAAACTCAATCTCTTCGATTTTTCGCTATTAAGTGATTTTTGAATCGCATGTGCTTTTATAGTTGTATGTTAATGTGTTCAATGAAAATTTAAATTTTGTTATTACGATTTGTATTTTGTTCAAGGGATGTTTAGGCTGGTAATATCTTTACTTTATGCAATAATTAAGAATTACATCGATCATGATAATAATCTTCTGGTAGAAAATTAACCATGATTTTTGCTCAATTGACTAACTAATGCCCAAATATTTATGGTAAACGACTATCATCGATCAATTTGTAACATTAAATAAACAAACTTTAATATTGCAAATCGATTGATGATAAGCGTTTGGACTGTTTCAGATTCATCTAGTGTAATTACGAATAGTTATTTCAAAAATAATTTTTTAAACACATTTCAAATGTAATATACCAAGCGTAATATATTAAGCTTACATAGTTGACGAAAAAATAGCTATTATATTTAACAGACTTGAGCGCGCATGATTCTCTTTATTTCTCTATCTTACGTAGCGGAACTCTTGTAAATAAAAATATAAAATCTTAAATAAATTTTATTAGATATTTAATAAAATTTGGGCATATTCTGCCCAGAAAATGTCACCAGCACGTCAAATTTTCAGGCAGAGCATGTCAGCAGAATCGGTCTACTGAACAAAAAATGTAAGATACTCTGAGCAACTAACATTCAATTTTCCACCAGGGTTAAAGCAAAAATTTTAAAGAAAATAATATTTCAAAAAAACGTTATTCAATCAAATTTTTGAGTGAATCTGTTTAAAAAACCTGGAAAATTTTTTAGAATAATATAAATTACTTTTATTATCTTACTTAAAATTCTCTGTGATCAATGAATGGATTAATAATTAATTGAATAATATTTATGGCTTATTTTATAAACGGAAAAATTCTTTTACCTTTTTAATTACTATTCTAATTTTAATTATTAATGCTTAATCGTTTAGTAATAATTTATGACTAAATTTAAATTTACATATTTTTCAAACTCTTTTGGGTTTTTGTACGTTAATTAATTTTAAAATGAATGTTTTATTTAAATTATGAATTCTAATTAAATTTATCGATAAATAATATAATAATTTTAAGATTTATGGTAGCTAAGTCTACGATGGATTCGTAATCCATGGACCCTAGTTCAGGTCCTAATTTCCGCTGATGAACGTATGCACCGCTATAAATCATTAATACTGCAAACTTCTATGACTTATAAGCATCGCAACGACAGGAAAAATATATATGTTAAATGATAAAAAGAAGTAAATGTAAAAAGTTTGAAATGTAATTTAAAAAACTTTTTATATCGTGTATACTTTTTCTGTTCCTGTGGAATGCAGGTGATTTATCTTCTTCAAATCAAACATACTTTGATCTTGTAATGTTACAGCAAAATCAAAATTCATTTCGTCTATCAAAGTAAATGCAAAGTAAGTTACAGAACGCATATAATTCAAGCTCGGAATATCTGATCCAAGAAGATATACATTTCTAATTACAAACTTGAAAATTAAGCATTTAGTCTGCTTCTAGTCTGATTTCGTAATAATTATTAGTATTGATTTTCGAATGATACGCTCGGCAGCCACAATATTCAAAGTAATGGTTACACAGCTTTTGAGCTTATGTAACTCAATAAGTTCTACGAAACTTTATATCGGATCATAATACTTTGTAATTTACTAATTGTAAAAGTACTTACAAGTAGGTAAGAAACTTTTGATATTAATGTAACAGAAGGTATTATTGATAGATGTAATAGAACTTATGATATCTAGACAAATATAAAATGGTTAAATATTTTAGTTTTTGAAAGTAAATTTCTGATATTACAAAGCCCATTGGTTAACAAAACGACGAGTTATCCTTGATGAACTAGTATTACTTTTTTTTTTACATAAATAAGTTTTCATTTGTTTGTTTGTGGGGATAATATCTAAGATTAATAATACGATTTTCAAAAAAATTCTCTAAGATTTATTAATTATAATCAACATAGGCTACTTTCATTTTAATAAAAATAAGTTTTTAGTATAAAATCTCAACATTTGTAAGTCATATAAGAGAAAAGTGTACATTATCAGCGTACATGGGCCATATGGTCGAATATCCCTAAAAAAATGTACTAGAAAAATACTACTAGAGTCATCAATAAATCTAAAAACATGTCAGTGACCAATATTTATCAAACTATAATATTCAAATAATAATAACGTTTTTCACCATAAAAATAAATAAATAATTATAGCAAGATTTTTAATTTTACTTTTTAGATACAATTATAATAATTAAGATTTGTTTTATTATCTGAGAAAATAACAGAGATAAAGTTTCTTTTTGATAGTATACTCTTTTTTTTTATTTAACATTGCTGTATTTATGCAATCATCACAATGCTAAATTAACTAATATGTTGTACATATTATCTTAAAAAATCAAACGTATAACTTAATGTATTTTCTACAGGTCTCACTTTTTCCGAATTGAAAGTTCGCGAAAGGAATCTTGATGGGGGTGCTGATGTTTATTAATGAAATCAATCAATATAAATAAAAAAACGTTTAGTATTATAAGCTCGGCTAAAATTTTATTTATTTGAAATATTGATTAATGAATGCAGAGAAGAAAAAAATTAATTTAATTTAAATAACGAATATAAATTTTAGTATATCCTCCTATCGTAGCTCGTAATTTCACTTTCTTCTTTTCTCTTTGCTTTCAATAAAGTAGATCATTACATTGAAGCATCTTGTTCAGCATTTGTACGAGAGACGAATATTACTATGACAATCCGTTTCTGACATTTTTAAACCATAAAAGCATCTTGCGACGACTTAAGAAACGGGAAAAAGATTTCAAAAAGCTGACAATTTCCAAAGAAGTAGAAGAGGTCACATCATTAGATTACTATATCCCTCTCTAGAGGCTTCAAGAACGAAGATTATGCTCAGAATATTGAATTTTCAAAATCATTTTTTCCTCTCTTTTTTATTTTCTTTTATCATGTAAAATTATCAATTTTTATTGAACTTATTTTCATACAAGATAATATTTAATATAAACAATTTTTATTAAAGATATTTTCAATTCGATTTACTAGTTTTATTTTATTGTGAATAATAAAAATTATTTTATGACTTTAATCAAAATGAATATAGTTATAATATACTTAAATTTGATAATCATCATTTATATTTATCAGACTTTAATTGTTGATTTTGTCTATTATATAAAGAATTAAACTGTAATTCTTTTATGAAAAGCTTTTCTATCTATAACAAAACTGTCAGAATATATAAAATAATTAAATATGCATCAAAGTATCTTTCTTATAATAAGAAATTCCAGTGTTAATTCATGAATGACTATTATTAATGAACAAAACTATTCATAAACTTATAAACATGCACAAAAAAATTATTTTCTGATTAATATTTTATCCAGGATACTTTTTATTGACGATCTCATCGACATTGTTGTTGATTTCTTTTGTAATATTTATGTTTTTTATTTTATTAGATTTAATGTCGCTGTGTTAATGCTATAATTGCGATGCTAATTAGCGATGGAGGTGTCGAGTGTATTTATAAAAAAAGCACATGTAACGTACTTTGGTGCATGTATCGATTGGCCAAGAGCGGGATTCGAACTCGGGACCTCGAGAATCCATCGCTCTACCGAGTGAGCCTCTAAGACCTTTATAAGTGTAAGTCTGTATGTCTCTTCATCTCCTTTTACATACAAGACACCGGTCGATACGTTCTATATAATGCTTCTCGATGAAAGTGAGAAAGTGAAAGAGAGAAAGAGAAAGGGACTGGTAAAGAGGACAAGAGAGATAGTGAATGAGAAAGAGGTAAAGTATATATACTAGGCAAAGTGCGCGCCATCGCATGAGAAAGCAGAGTCTGCACTTTGTCTTGGCTCCCGCGTTCTCTGGTGTAATAGTGTGATATGATAAGACATATTTAATCTGATGATAAAAATTTTATTTTTATTTATTTTTAATACAAATAATAAATAAATTTTTGAAAACAATATGAAATAGTTGAAAACTTTATTTCTTTCTTTTTTTAAATTTACAATCAAATTAAAAAATATTGCGCCACGCACAAAGATTAATTTTATAAATCCGAAATATAGTTTAAAGAATAGAGACTAAATTTTTAAGCTTTTATGAGAGTAGATTTTAGTTTTGACAAAGAAGCTTAAAATTTATATTCCTTTATTCAGTATTGTATGTCGCTATGTGTGCTACTTTTATATTCCGTTTAAAAGCTTATTTTATCGTATGTTTCTTATTTAAAAACAAAAAAGAATATTCGATAAACTATAGAGCTTGTATATTAAAATATTAAAGAAAATTTAAAAAAGAACTGATATGAAAATTTAATTAGTTCAGCTTGAAGAAAAATTTTATATTATTTCAAATAATTTACATGATTTTTATTTAATTTTTTATAAATAAAAAATTTAATTAAGATTCTTACGTTATACTAGATTGAAATAATATTTTCTCATAATCTATTGATTATAAATTCTTGAAATATTTAAATATGAAATTTTATGAATATTTAATGTAAGCTGTTAAACACAATTTATCGATGTTTATTATTCTCATAAGCAAAATAATAAATACTTCAAAATACACATTTAATTTTTCTAAATTTTTATTATTATTTTTGTAGCTTATGTTATTATTAAAAACAAGCTTTAACGTTTCAAATATTAATTTGTTTTTTGAATAATTGACACTGCGCCCAATAAAAATATATTAGCTCTCAATTTTTTCAAACTTTAATTTTAATGTATGAATTATAATTATCTTTTATATATAATTACTTTTATTCTGTAATAAATAAAAAAAATATATATATACTACATAAGAAAAAAAAGCTTACGATTAATGTGCACATACGTGCACACGTATGCGCTCATAAATTTTTTTAGGATAGCGTATTTTTTATTTATAATAACTCAAAATATGATTCTATAAAGTTATTTAAAAAAAAGTATTTTTTCCACTGACACAAAACTTACTCTTTAACGAAGAAACAATTTGATAAGCGAATGAAAATTTTAATATACACGCAATTAAAATTTTGTAATTGTTTCAACAAAAAGTAATACAAATATCCTCCCCGTCTATCAGATATTGTAATTGCTCATAAACTAAAAATCTGAAATTATTTCTTTTAAAGGCAATACAATGGCAGGTAAAGTTAACGGCATCCTGAATCGATTTTTATTTCACTCTCTTTCTCTGTTATCTCGTTAAATTCACGCGAAAAAAAATATCGAAACGGAAAAAGAAAAACAATTAAAAAAATGCGCATAGCTTCACTGATATAATACGAAAACGAAAAAAATGGTATATACGCGTATGGGTATAAAAGAAACTCACATTATATCGATCACTGAAAAAAAGATGAAAATTTTTGCACTCAATTAGACTTTTAAGCGTATAAATATCACTAACTTTTTAGAATGTTTAAATTTTATGTTGGCTCTTGAAATTGTGTAATTATATAATTATAAAAATTTTAAAAATATTAATACATCTAATTTGCTTCGTTAACTCTTAATTGTTGATTTTTATTCTGAATTTTAACCCCTTCGTACTAAAATTCAATCCAACCATAATGTAAAGGACTGTTGCGCAAAACTTTATAAACTGGAAATACCAAGCGTATGTCCTTTGACGTGAGAGATATTACAATATTTCGCCAACTTGAGATATTTGTTTTTAGATGTGCGCCACTTTGAATGCTAAACAAGTTTTGTTCTTCTATACAAACAAACAATTATTTACACAAATGTTTTATTTATTTCTTTTCAAATTTATGATTATTAATATTTGAGATTTTTAATATTTATATATTTGGCAATCGCAAGACGAATCTTTTATTATACATTTATTAGTTCAAACATATACAATTATTAATTAATCATAGAATTTGTTAAACTAAGAAAATAATGAAAATTAGTAGTTTATTACTAATTTTTATGTTTTTCTTAGTTTAACATATTCTTTCATTAATTATTGAAGTAAAAACCAAAATTGTATATCAGCATCGCTTAAGGTATCAGGCCTGAGTTTAAGCCTGACAAAAATATTAATTAACAAACCTTTTTTTTTTTTTGTTAAAATTTTATAGTCGCATCCCCCTGGTTTTAGGGTATTAGCAACTATAGGTACTTTATTTGTGATTCATGTTTATATACATTAAATTTTTACATACAATAGTGGTATTCGAAAAGTTATACATACTATAATAATATTCAAAACTATATAGAAATTTGTTATTCATGATTAATTATTTGTTACTATAGATTATATGTTATTTTTCAATTTTGCTAAGTCTAGAAATTCAATCAATTTACTGATTTGATTTTTGTTATTCAGTATTTCACTTAAATTGTTTTTTAATTTTAATGATTTTCTGTGGTCACTGTATTTCGGGCATTGTAACAATATATGTTCAACACTGTTTTTTATTTGGCACTTGTCACATTGATTGGATGTATTTTTGTTTATGATTGATTGGTGTGTCATTTGTGTATGGCCGATGTGTAGTCTAGTGATGAGTATTTGATTTTTTCTTAACAAACCTTTTTTTCACCTTAAATATACATTAAATACAAGACTTTGACCCAAGAATAATTTTAAAAAATCTCGTCCGATGCTTAAAATTCTTTTTCGTTTTTACTCCCTAGGTGAATAATATACTATTAATTAATCGGAGACTGGATTTTCTGTCTGTCCATACTCATCACCGTTCTACTTAAATTAAAAAGATGAGCAAAGTTAAGCTCTTTTATTTAATAAATATTTAAGAATGACTCTTCTTAATCAAATAATTAGTGGAGCCATATAATACTAGACATTTCTATATCTTAAATTTAACTTTTAATTTTTCTAAAGAGTAACTTATTATTATATAAGTCAGGTGTATGCGTATTGAGGTTTCATCATCCTCCTCGCATATTCTATAATATAGTGGTCCTTTCCAGGTCGATCTTGTGTCTATGATATCTCAAATCACCATGTCCTGTGATGATTTGAATCACCTCCCTCGCATCTGTTCCATTAAGCTTCTTTATTTGCAAAGTCCACGTAGACGTGATTGTGTCACCCATGAGTGTCTTGGACTGCTTACACCATTGCTGTTCATCCCACTCTAATTAGTGTTTATTGTGTCTCCATTGTTCGAGATCTCTCTTGATCAAACCCTCCTACAACTCTGTTCTAAGTTCTGGATCTATGAATTTTTTCTTAGTTGCTTAGTTAGTTCATTAACGACGGTGTTGCCTATTATTCCAGACAAACAACCTGGGATCTAAATGAGCATCATCCCGTAGTTTTGTTCGATTAGCGCTTTTTGTGCATGATAAAACTCCTTTACGAGCCGCAAATGTAAATGCTGTCCTCTCGCTGATACTCTTTTGCCGTGCAAGTACCCAACGGTTATCAGCTCAGTTTGCAATACTGTCGCTATGTTTCCCATTTGTACAGTAAGATCCATCTCAGTATCGCCATGGTATATCCTGGCTTTAGCACCTACCAGACTCTTAGAGCTATCCGTGAACCATAAGTCCCCCGTAGGTTAGAAGGTGCATGCGGTCAAGAAGCTAGTCTTCTTGAATCAATAAACTGACCTTATATTTTTTTATTAAATAGGAATATTAAATTCCCCTTATGCTGAGGCACGCTGAAAATATTACGATTTAGCATGCCCCAGAGTGATCGTGCATGTTTACCCTTACCTGACCATCATTGAAATTATTTAGACAAAGGCATATTTCAATTTGTCTTATTTTAAAACGTTATTTTAGATAAAATTGTTTCAAAAATAAAAAATTATAATTGACGTCATAATATTTTATGTCCGTTACATTTTAAAAATATTTAACTCGATGATTTATTCACATCAATTGATTGAAAAATAAACTTTTCTGGCTCAACATTGTAATTATTATAGGTTAATTAATTGTATTTTTAGAACCGATTGATATTGCAATTAATAAACAAAAAAAATATAAATTAAATATTTTTTTAAATAAAAATTATTTTTTAAAAATATTTTAACTAAGAAAGAGAATAAACTGATAAGAACGTATAGTTATTGTAACAACTAAATAATCTAGTTAGTTGGATATCTAACAAGCAAAGTTTTAGATATCGCAACTAAAATCAATAGCCAAACAGATTTTGGACACCGTAACTCAAATGGGATCAATTTGATGGAATTTTTTTGGCAATAATAATTTAAGTTTATTGAATTCATATTATATACAATATATACATTGATTATAATTAACATTCGTTTTCTCATATTTCATGTTGGATCTCATTAATCACTTAAAGGGATGTAAAATACCGACATTACAGTTTTCCAAATATTTGATTCTTTATCCAAAAGTTTTAAATATATCTTTATATTACATCCTTCCATTTTCATTAATAAAAAGCTTTAGAGATATTTTAGAAAATTTTCAAATAAAGATTGAAAGTTTAGAAAACTGAAATGTCGGTAACTATGTATAAATCATATACTCTTTTACATTCCCTTTACCGACATTTCAGTTTTCTAAACTTTCAATCTTTATTTGAAAATTTTCTAAAATATCTCTATATTAAGCTTTTTATTAATGAAAATGGAAGGATGTAATATAAAGATATATTTAAAACTTTTGGATAAAGAATCAAATATTTGGAAAACTGTAATGTCGGTATTTTACATCTCCATAAGGCTGGGTCTATATTACTGTTCTTAAAAAGTATTTTTTTCATACTAATTAAGCATAAAATGAGTCAAAATGAACACTTAATCGTTAAATCTAAAATAAATATTATTATAATATGATTTCCGGAAGTAGACATATATGTTATAATAAATATTTACACTAAATTTATTAAAAACATCAAACATTTTTTTAAAGCTTATTTTAGTATGTAAAAATCTTCAAAAATTCGTATTTATCAAGAATTTTGAAATAAAGATTATTTTAAAGCGAAATTGTGCTTAAAATATTAAATTCCAAAAATTACTTTTTTGAAGTTAAAAAATTTGATAAATTTGATTGAACAGGTTTTCGCATGATTATTTGATGGTTATAACTTTTGAATATAAAAGTTTTTGCGATACCTTATCGTGTAATAGTGTCCTCAGACGCTAAAAGATTAAATTTTCAATGTTGATTGAATCGAATCAAATATCTTAATGAAAAAAGAGATTAAAATAATTAACATAATTTGTTTACTTTTTCATTCATAATATCCTTTTTAATACAATTCTTTATCCGATTTTACGCTTTTGCAATTATTTCATGATATACATCATTTTGAATTTTAATTTAAAATTATAAATAACGTTTTTCCTAAAAAAAATTTCAAATATACTCTTACTTGTGAAACAAATGCATTATTTTATTATTTTATATATTACATACCTTCAAAATAAGCTATATTTAATATTAATCAATTTATAATTAATTAATACGTATCATAAAACATGATATATTATAATCTTCCATTTTAATAATCCATTTATTGTTAAAATAACGTTACCTCGAAAATTTTTTTAAAATATACACACACACACACTTACAACAAATTAATTATTTTATTCATTGTATCATGAAAATGAGTTAATTTAACGTTATTAAATTTATAATTCATTAACGTAATGTATAGAGCTCCTAAAACATCCCAAATCAAACAATAATAACAATTAATTATTCTTCTCAATAACGCGTGCGATCCTGTAAAATTAGATTTATATTAATCAGCTGTAATAGGTAATAATTATGTATATACATATAACGTTAAGGCACGAAAATATTGATGCGATAAATCAATGTTACTCTTGTATAAGTTATATATATATATATGCCAAAACTCTCTTCGTTACACACATTTTCGGGAGAGTGTATACAGAGTATGTAATGCATAAAAGCTATTTTATGCGGTTAAGTTTATTGGGGCTTATTAAAGCTTTTACATATGGTTTATCAGTTTTAGGTCATGATAAATAATTACATGGACGCTAAAAACGTTAAAATGATTATCTTCTGTTTTTTTTTAATTATGTGATTGTATTTGGTAAATCATAAAGCGGAAAATAAAATGTTTTAATTGATTTTGAAAAAGGATTTTCATTATATTTGTACATCCTTCTGAAAATAATTTGAATTCGATACATATACTCGGTTTGTACATGACAATAAACTTATCAATTTCACTAACAGCCAATTTAAATACTTTCATCTAACAAGGAATCAAACTTTTTTTTCAACATTTATTTTCAAAATTATTTCAATTCATCCAAAAAAAACATACGCGAGAGAAAATTGATACATTGATTTTATTCAGATAGAAGAAAGAAAATATAGAATATGTAGAAAACTCAATATCACTGAATTGAATCTTAAAAATCGCTTACATATACCCAAAGAAAAAGGAGGTTTGATTCTTATTTCTTTTATTTTTTTTCCCCTAACCCCTTAAGGTGAAGATCAGTACGCGGCAGTTTGCTAAAAAGCCGCTTACGATTCTTCTCGTGTACTGCACGCTACCGAAATGAATCTTTTCTCACTTTAAGCTTACCTTTTTCGTGATTTATATGTTAAAACGTGGTTTTTTATACAAGCAAAAGAAAGGAGATAAAGAAATGAGCAAAATTTTCAAATAGACATGTTAAAGGTTTAGGTGTTGAAAGTTTTGTTTAACAAAGTAATGATAAACAATTTTTTTAAATTACAAATAAAATAATTTTAAGGTGTATATAAAAAAAAGTTATTTATTAAATAAATAATGATTTGTATATGAATTCAAAATTAAATTTCCTCTGCTTTTTTTCTACATTAAATTAAAAAGCTTTCAAAGTTTTCAAAAATTAATATTTATGTAGTCATTTTTGAGATTACGTAATTTCAATTGACGCAAATAGTACATTTATAAGGCAATTAATAATAATGATCAAATATATCGTATCATATATGTAGGAGTATTTCATTTCGTCGGTTCATCGGTATTTCATCGGTTCTCGCGCTGTATTGGTTTCCATGTAAAATTTTGATTCAAAGAAACGTATAAATTTTATATAATCGAATATTTTATAAATATACTAATGGTGTATTAGTTGATAACCATTTCTTTACAATAAATAATTAAATTTTGAAAATAAATCAGTACTACCATTAAGTTGAACATAAAATTTACTGAAGTGAAAAATTCAAATTACACAGCTTAAATTTATTGCGAATATTTTTATCGCAAAGTGCACTTTGATTGCAATTGGAATGAAAATTCACTTTATATCAAAAGATTAATGCGTCATTTAATAATCGATGTGTCGTTAGAAAAAATGGAATTACGGAGATATGAAATGCATTGCAATGCTCCGTACAAAATTTTCTTTGTATAATCTTTAAGTAGAAAAATATTAACACATATCGCATGATTATTTTAAAGAATGCAACATTAAATAAAGATCTCAATCAGAAAATGCAATTTTAAAAGTGATTGCGGTCATCTCTTATTTAGTAATCAATATTGATATTTCAAAATGATATTTTTCATTATTAATCAATATCTATAAACTGACTTGAACTATATAAAGTTTGATTTTAGCTTTTTGTTTAAGTTATCGGAAACTTTTGAAAAACTTTTTAGCACTATAGAAATAAGTTTCAAGTAAGTTTGACAGTTCTTGAATGTAAACGATGAAAAAAATAATGAAATTCTTCCGACAAATTTCTATAGATTGCAATTTTACTATATTTTCGATTAGTGTCCATTATTAATAATAATTGTTCAATTAAAATTTCATAATTTTTAATGAATTTATGTAACTTTTGATACCCAATTGATAGTTAATTATTCTAATAGTACGATCATTAAACGTTAAAATTGATGAAATTCAATGATACTATTAAATTTATGCATTAAATTTAATCGTTATCTCTTAAATTAAAACAAGCTTAAAATTAATCATAGATATAAATTTTAGTAAAAATAAATAAATTTATGAAATTTATTTTGAATAACAAGAAACGCGGGAACGCTCTGAAGGAAAGTATGAATTTGGATATACTGACGAGTGACCACGTTCGATTTTACATTGATATAGGTTGTAGAATTATAACGTAATTTGAGGGTGGCTGAGGGGGAGGGGGTCGGCTAAATCTAGTCTTACGACTATAATATTACAGTCATGTAATGTTATGAAAGCAACCAAGACAGCATTAAAGTCACTTTTCTTATCTAATTGAATAGCCATAAAAAATCGTTTTTATACACAAAATTAAAATTTTGGATTTATAATAAATTTCACAAAAGAACATAAAAAGGTATCAATTACATCTTTATTAGGTAACGGTTTTACATCTAAGATGTTTCTATATTCTTTGTTCGCACAATATTGTAAACTATGTGTGAGAGTACTCGATTCTACGAGAAACTCGAACAAATTACTCAACTCGACGAGTTCGAGTCAAGTCGAGTATTATCTCGAACTTTCCGAATGACTCAAAAAAATATGAACTATTCGAATAACTCAAAAGACTCGAGTTCTTCGAATGACTCGAGCTACTCGAACAACTCGAACAACTAGATTATGTTATTCTGTGGTAATTAGTTCTCATTTATAAAAAATAATTATTTTTTTTTCTTTTTTTTTTTCATTAATTTGCTGTGAGTTCTATCCATCCGTCTATTCAGAAGGAATATTGAAATAACTTTTAAATTAACTTCGAGTCAAGTCGAGTATTAAACTCGAATCTACCGAGTAACTTGAATTATTCGAGTAATTTATATTTTTTCGAGTGATTCGTATTTTTTCGAGTACTTAAGGATCTCGAGTACTTGACTCGAACTCGAAGAAAAAATTCAACTCGACCCGAACTCAACTATTTAAGTACTTGCACACCCCTATTGTAAATTAAACAATTTGTTGCTATTGTAACATTTATTCGTTGTCATTTTATTTCCTTAAGTTTATTCAACAATTTAATGGATCTTCAATATTAACTATTTCCTTATAATGATTGTCAAATGGATTATCACATGTTTCGTACTCGAAATTTATGATTTTCTGTGATCCTCTCGTGTAAATCATCGTTTGAACGTATTTAACAACGAACATCACAGTACAACGAAAATTTAATAACAAAAATCTTAACAAATAGTCATGAGAACCAAAAATTTTCTGACAAAATCGATCAAGCCACGCAATAACAAAATTTTCTAATTGCTAATCTAGTTTTAGACGTGTACTACTATCGTCCTTATAATCTATCTGTTAACCGCAATATCAACGTTTATTGGTATAAGTTAAAGCTTTTAACGTATTCGATGCGCGTTTCTATGAAACGACGGAGGGTGAGCTTTCCAATGTATGTATAGTTATATTTATGAAACACGAATATATATATGAAAACGGAATAGGTTGTACACGCAATTCTATTTCTGCCTGTTATACTCGTTAGAATTGACCATTTTGGTACCAGCGAAAGACTTAGCTTTTATGTGTACATGTATATATGTAAAACGTTCAAGTATTTCTTGTTCTATCGTTTATCGTGGTACAATTGTATTTTTTTTAAATGGAGATATTTTAAAGTTGTTTCTATAAATTGACTTTATTATTTTGATCTAAAAAAGTATATGACTTTATTTATTCTGATGATGTACAATTTTTAAAATGTACACATATATTGTTAAGTGCATTTACATATTTTTTAAGCAGCTATGAAAATTTTTTTATTGAAAATTCAATTGTTTCAATAATACGCCTTTATAATAAAAAATTCAATACAAAAATGACTGCAATTTAAAAGAATTTGAAATTATACATTTATCAGTCATGAAACACGATATATTTAGAATTTTTTGAAAATTTTGGGATCAAATTTATTATTTACTATTGATGTCAAAAATTTTAAAATACTCGAAATTTTGTAAAAGCTATTTATATAGTAGCTTATTTTGAATGTTTCCCAAACTGGTGATTCGCAAAATTTCAATTGAATTTTACAATTGTAAAATGGTTTATTTAAACTACTGTATGCACAAGGAATTTTCTACCCTTTTATCGTTCACAGTATTATTCTATTGGATTGACGTTAAAAATACTTTTTTTTTTATAAACAATAAAAGCATGAGAGAATCATAAATTTATTATTAATGTATGATAAAAATTGTTTCATGTTAATTTGTTCAACAATTATTCAAAAAGTCATAGGAATTAAAATTAATAGTATTTTATTATAAAATCATTCGATGAAAAATGAAATTTTATCAAAAAATTTTTAATGGAAATTAATGATATTTTATAATAAAATAATTAGGTGCTTTTAATTTACGTTTATTTTTTAAAGAATATTATAATTATCATACATGTTGTTATTCCATATGCCTTTATAAAAAATAAATTGAAAATTAGTTAATTTTTGGTCCTATAAAGATATTTCTTAGCTGCGATTAAATCTTTTTCGACTTTTTTAATTTATAATATATTTCAAGTTAATTATCATAAATTAGTTCAAAATGTATTATTTAATCATATAAATAATTAAATACTATAAAAATGACTAAAAACATAATCAGTTATGATTTAAAATGTCATAGACATCGCTGACACCGAATTGTAGAGACAAACTTTTTTTTTAAATCGAAATTTTTCTCTTGTATCATCTTCTAATGAACAATCAAATACAATAAAAAATTGTTAAAATATAATAAAAATGTACTTTCTCTTTATTTTTTTTATATATACTCGTATATTCTATAGATATAAAATAAAAGCTTACTAGGATTTTCTGCAAAGCTTGCGGACGCGTGCGCGCATTGGCATTTTACTCTTGGTACTCTTTGGAGAGTATATAAAAGTAGTCGCGCCAGTGAGCCGTCAGCCTCCGCCAGCGCCGCGACGCTTATACGCGTATATTCCGACGAGCATCATATAAATACAATATATCTATATATAAAGACTATGCAATATTATATCGGCGCGCTGAACTTTTTATTTATTTTCCACAATTGTGAAATAATGTGTAATTATTGTTAAAAGTGGACAAAGTTATTTCATTCTTATGGGTTGAAAAAAGTAAAAAATTTTTTTTTTATTTGTAAATTTAAAGGTGTGTTAATTTTCTATTGCTGTTTATTTATTAAAGATTCGAATTTGTATAAAAATTTTTTAAATATTTATTCTGATAAAAAAGTTATGGAAATAGTAATATTTAAAATTCAACAAATAAAAATAAATTTGGTTGAAAATCATATTAAAAATTTTATTTTTAATTCAAAGGGATGCAAAATATTACGTTACAATTTTCAAAATTTCAATTCTTAATCCAAAAATTTCAAAGACATTTCTATATTATACTCTTTTACTTTCATTAATAAGAAGTCTAAAATACAGATATTTAAAAAAATTTTTGAATATAGATGAAAATTCCGGAAAATTGCAATGTCGGTAATTATGTATAAATCATATATCCTGTTACATCATCTCTATAAGGATATATACGACAAAAGAATATTATCCAAATATTTTATTGATTTAGACATTTTTAAACATTTTTATTACTTTTTAATTTTTTATATTATCAATATCTATGATTAGTTTTTAATTCAAGTTCCTGTAATGTCCTTTTTTTAAATTAAATCTAGAAATACATTTCTAAGGATTCACTAAAAGTATACGTAATTTCAAAAATAGTTTATATTAGTTACAATTGGCATTAAAATTTTAAATGCTCATTTATTATATATCGATTTTTATGACAAAATATTAATAAAATATGTTTGTTTTATTTTTATTCTGGAAGTGATTTAGAGTTATTATTAATATACAATTTACAAAATTTTTTAAATATTGGACACAAAAATATTGTACGCACTTATTATTTCGGATATATTCTTCCAGATAATAAATCAACCCTCAAACGCACCGTGTACAGTATACATTCATTTAAACTTTTTTTTCTTATACTTTACAATGCAATAATTTAAATAGATAAGCATCACATGAAGGAGTTACAAATTATCTCGCATCTGTTGAAAATTATAAAAGATTAAAAAATTGAAAAACACTTTAAAATTTTTCAACGATTTCTAGGGTATTAAAAGGTTGATTTTATTGATGCATTAAAAATGCAGTTATTACTAAACTTTTACTATTCAAATTTTGAAAAAATTTCTTTTGTTCAAAAAGAAAAAAATTGTCTCGTTTTTTAATAAAAAAAATGTAATATCTGTTAAAGACTTCGATATCCTTTAACTATACAACGCGATGGCTCTACAGTTTCATGATTCTTCTTTTATTTTATGAAAAAAAAGTCCTTTACAAAAGTTTGTAAAAAAAAGAGCTGAAGACTAAAACTTTATAATGCAGTGCCCTTAATTACTTCATGCTTTAGTGGCATTATAATATTTGCCACGAAAAAAATTTTTTCTTTTAAGTGGCTGCCTTAATATTTAAAACTTAATTAAGGTTTGTTTTCCTCATTAAAGTAATACCAAGTGTCTTATGAAAATTTATGAATGTATAAGAATTTTCGTAAGAGAAAGAGAGACAAATTTACATTTGTAAACTGTGTATACAAGCTTTTATATTTATAACTTTTGAAATTTTTGTACTGAAACTACGAAATATTTATGTACTGAAGAATTTTTCCGATCTCGTAACACACAGAAAAAATTATATTTATTTTCATCTCAAATTTTGATTGTAAGTTAAAATTTAATTAAAAATTTTTAATCATTTCAATTATAAATACTGTGCAATGTACGTAACAAAATTAAAAAAGAAAATACAATGTCAAAGTTCAATGATAAAAGCATTTTTGTGCTTTTGTGAAATACCGATGAATTTATGATACCCCTTTTCGTACCTAGAGAGAAAAGTCATTTATTGCCTTTGTTGTTTCAGTTAATCTGGTTGTTTTATTGAACTTGTCGAATGTCAAAAAAAGGGATGAATTGAAAATCAATTTTTCATAAAAAAAAACCTTTTTTTGCCAAATTTCTGACAAACTTTTCAGAATCCATCGTTAACTTTTCATATAAAAATCTCTTTTTTCTTCTCTTTTTGCTTTCGAAATCATTAATGATTTCAATAACGTATTTTATATAATTAATATCTATATCCCTTAATTAATACACAATAAATACAAGATTATAAAATTCTATTTTAATTAATCAAGTGATTCATTATTTTATACTAATGAAGTCTCGTTAGACGTTCTTGTGGTTACAAAACGTTTTAGCTAACAAGATGATAAATCCAGATAAAAAAAATTCGTATTACAAACTTTTTTAAACCCCACGCGTAAACTGGTAGAATTGAAAATAAAAAATTTTCATATCGAGATATTTCAATAATTGATTTCGATTTTTTGTCGAAAATAAATATTGTTTCGCCAAAGGAAATTGAAGATTATATTGACAAAACAAAAAAAGAAATCAACGTTTAATGTAAACGCTTTCCTGCAGCAATGTTATAAATCGATAAATATTTTAATATCAAGCACCTGAAGCATATTCGATGTTTAACATGTACATAAAGAGAGAGTCGAAGGGTAATGTCGAGAGAAAAAAAGTCAAATTTAAATTTTAGCTTTCTGTATATAAAATTTTATGAAAATTTAAATATAAAATTTAAAATAAAGAATAATTCCAAATTACTTTGAGTAATAAAGAGTTAGCTGATTTTTTTTTGTTTCACAGATAAATTAGTAATATAAAGTGGATTTATATTAATCATATGCCTATAATTAATTTAATTTTAATTACGGAGTTTTTTGATTTATTAATTTTTAAATATCCAGACATTGAACGTTTCGTTTTATTTGAAATTTTTAATTTTACTTAAATTTATTCGAATTTTGTTAATATTACATAAAAATTTGAAAATAAGTTGTGCAATAAATTTCATTGATCAAATCATTCAGAACTTTTATTTTTTTTCTTTATTGTTATCCCTCTTTGAACGTCTACTGATTATAATCGAAACTAAAACTGGCATTTATGTAAAACAAGTTCAAACCAAACTGCTATTCATTAAAACAACCGTTTTTTTAAAGACTCATGTATTCAAGCTGCAATATTTCATCGCTAATTAACATCGTAACGATAAAAAAAAATAATCAAACCAACAGTTACTGATGCTAAACACACATTTATAAATGTCCTTATTTTATCCGAAGTGCTTAAGTTATCGAATAATCGTTGAAGCTTTTTCAAATTTCAATCCGAGACAATCATGTAATAATTAAATAGCAAAAAATAATAATACACAAACTATGAAAATTACATATTTGATCTTATCCTTATTAATCTCATTATTGTCAAAAATTTGACAATAGAGTTTGAATCAAATGTTCTTCAAAAATCAAATAATTTTTATACGCACACCCATAAGTAAAAAAAGAAAATTTATATATTTTTGATGAATTTTCTTGAAATTCACCAAATTTTCTATTTGGTGTAAATGAAAATCGAAAACATAAAACTTATTTCAATAAATAGTGTAAATTAACACTTGATTCCATTAAACTATCTACACTTTCGCTCGAACCCGATATCATTTACTCTGTTTTCTATAACCAATGAAAATCCATTCCCTTATTCTTCCTCATATTGAACTTCCTTAAAACTTTTGGATATATCCAAGCTTATTAAGGTCCCTTGAATATTACTTCTTAACCCTCTTTTCCGGATGCACATAGCAAGTTAAATCCCAATCGGTTTTGCGCAAGCTTCACTTCTAATTGGGAAAAAAGGGGAGAGGCCAGGGGGTATACGTGACTTCCTCTTTTGAACTTTTCTTATATATACATACAGTGTGATTCTTCGTGCACGTCGGACTTAAACTACCGATTGAATTTCGCGCGCTCAAGCCGGAAAATCCGTAGTATAGTGACCCTGCACGTGATTGATTACGTAATTACCGGCTGCTACGTTTCTGCTTCCTATTTTTTCACTTTTTTATTTTTGCTGCTGCTGTTTTTTTTTCGAAGGAAAAGGGAGTTAACGGTTGACCAAACGTATGGATTTACGATCAATTGAAGGGCTTTCCTTTCTGGCTTCTTTTTTTATGGAGAGGTTTTCGTGATTAAAAACTTTTGGAAAGTTATACATTAAACTGTTTAGAAATTTAAGTAATTGTTTGGGTTGGAAATAGAATCAAATGTATCAATAAAAGTAAAATTTAATCTTTCAAGTTATGGAAAATCCGATAAACGATGAAATATAGCGAGATAAAAATTTTTATGTAATTCATTAAAAAATTGTTAACATTTTTAATTAATAATTCGATTAAAAAATTGGATTAAATAACAGAAAGTGGAAAATTTAATCTCTTAAATTGCTGTACATTTTTGAAAATGCTGTAACATTTTTGGTAATTAAATTTTAAATTAATTTTTTAATAACAAATTATTATGTTTAACGGTGACTTTGTCAATTAGAGACACGAATAAAATATTTATTCAACGAGCGCTTTAAATCAGTTGTGAAAAATTATTTGCAAATGATAATACTGCACATGGCATTAAATACAAAATTTATCGCTCGCACATTTGTCGGCGTTTTAATGCCTTTGTAATTCATTGAATGTATTTTTAAGTTTAAACAATTTATTGAAGGTAAATAAAGTGAGGAATTATGAAAATGTTATTAAGCTTAATATTACACTAATCCTTAAACTTTTTTTTATTAAATCGACGGATTTAGCTATTTGAAACTATACTATGTAAAAGATTACTAATATTGCCATAGGGTGTATCAGTTAATATAGCAAGTAAAATACATTTTGATATCAAGAAACTAATAAGTTATTTTTTTTTTAATTTTTAAACTAAATAATTGATCGTTCTTTCAAATTTCAAGCAAATATCACAGATTAAATATTTTCCTTCGTTCTTATTTGACTTAAAGATTTCATAGATTTGTTAAATGTTCTGCCAACATATTTGAATGTTATAAAAAAAACATGAATATTTTAATATTCTTTTTCAATCACAAAGAAAATTGTCAAGTTAAAATTGAAGACTTGAAGGAAGCATATAATCGATAAGTTATTACGTCACTTTTAATGAACTTTAAGAGATCGACTATATATCCCTTGCCTTATACAGATTGAATATTGATATTGTATTTATTTGAATATTCTAATATAAATATTGAATTTTTATAAATTTAAATAATATAAAATAAAAATTTATCAGTTCTCAGATGTTTAAAATAAATTTAATAACCGTATAAACTCGCTGAATTTTATTATTGAAAAAAATGGAAGAGAATCTTGGAATTAATCTTGTTTAATTTTTAATTTATATGATTTTTTGTGCTCTAGTGAACTAAATTTTTTTAATGGAATTCGTAACTGCGTGATTACACCAGTGAAATGTGAACGTCAACACGTAAAATTTTAGTACCAAAGATTCTTTTTATACTTTCATACAAGTGACTTATTTATTATATAATTTAATGTAGAAAGCGAACCAATGGACAATTTTTAGATTGAAACTTTTTCAAGAGACTAGAGATTAAATAAAATTGAAAAATTTTTTTCCCACGACATTAGTCACCGTCAATCATAAGGTCAGTATGATTTTATATTTATTAATGTTCATATTAATTCGTTTAATATATTTATACGTATATATACTTAATGTGAAATAAATTAAAAAAAAAAGAATATTTAATGTTTGATTGTGTAAGAAACTAATTGAAAATATCTGTTCGAAACTCGAATAATTTTTAATGAATTCATCGAGGAAATGAAACGTCATAAAAAATTTAATTTGTTGGTTTTCTTTAATTATCTTTAATATTTCAAAACTTTGTCATATTTAAAAAAATGTTCACCGTGAAAAAAAATCTTCTCAATTAAAAAATACGTTTACAAACAAAGGATAAACGCAACGCAAGTAAATTAAACGGTTAAATAATTAAAACCAAATAGCTTTAATTATCTGTACAATTATCAACGTTAAAAGTTCCAATAGAAACGATACAATCAAACCTATTAAATAAAGGTTTAAAGCTGGCGCATAATGCAGATCAGTATCGCGTTTTAAATAAACGCCACTTAACTGGTAAATCTGCGCTGTACAAAAAACGAAGAAAAAAAATGAAATAAAGTTATAAATCCAGAGAGGGTACGCGTACTTTATTACTATTTCCAAGCAAAAAATGAACAATTAAAAAAAAAAAAAGAAATTTTAAACAGAAGCACAGTAGAACAAACGGAATGCAGTCATTCGTTAAATTAACGCCTGCTCTTGCTTCAATGTAGATAGGCGAAAATGAAATAAATAGAGAGAAAAAAAAGTGTTTTGAAAAAGAGAAAACAGATTGAGATGGGTTGAAAAAAAGGGGAAGAGAATGAAAAAAAATGAATAAATAGTAAAGGACAAATATAACGAAAATGTGCATGAATTTAATGAATACATAAAGAAAAAAAAAGGTGTAAAAAAAGCGAGAATGTAATAGAATAAAGGATGGAAAGCGGCAAAAGGAAAAGAATGAAATGCTGAAAAGTGAAGTGAGAACAAAAAAAAAAGAGAAAAGGTTAAGGTAGAACTAAAATGAAAATTTTGCTTAATTTTAATTCTAACAAATGAAAAAAAGTAAATTCTTTTTGTAAGTTAAGTCTTTTTAACAAGTGACGAAGAAATATAATTACTAATTGTTTCAATTTGATGAAAATTATTTTTTTTAGTTCGTGACTGAAAAAGACGTCGGACAGCTATTCCAAAAAATAAGTACTTTAGATTAAATAAGAACATATTTATTTAGCATCAGTAATTATTGAATTGATTGCTTATGGTATTTATTTTTATTATGTCTATGACAAGATCGAAAATGTGCCGTCTTGGGATCGCGAGGGCATACTTATTTTTGCTAGCAAATTTTAATGAGAAAAAGTTTTTATTTTTTATGCTCATTTAGTTTGAATTTCAATGAGCATAAAAAAATGAATGCTAAATTTTACTTTAAATCTTTTTCTATATATATCCGTACACTCTAAAACTTTGTGAACAAATTTCTTTTTTGATCAAAAAATTTTGATTTTAACTTCAATATACCGCTGGCAGAAATATCTGAAAATAAGTTCCAAAGTATATAAAACCTTAATATGAACATTTTTTAGAAAATTCTTAAAACTTAAACAAAACGGCTTATAACTTTAAAAAATCAAATTTTAAACTGAATAGACGTAGTTATTTTATACATCTATTTAAGAAAAAAATAAAATTTTAATATCCCTAAGTTATAACATTTATAATGTCAGCTGAATAATATTAAAAATATCATCCATACAAAAACTGATGTTAAATTTTTTAATATGTTAAATTTTAAACAATAATAGCCTGAAAAAATTTGCGGTTTCTAGTAAACTTATGTTCATATTATTTACGCTACATTCACAAACATTACGTTTCTTTAGAATTAAAGTTTATATCTAATTAGCAAACCACAACAACAGAAAACATAATCTAAACAAAAAGTGTAAGACTTTTTCTTTTATATTTAACCATGATTCTATTTCACGTTTTCAAACAAAGGTTACGAAATAATTTATAGATAAGTTGAAGGTTCACTTTATAATTGAAAAAAAGTTCCTAATAAATAATCAATTTGATAACTTTATTCTAATAACAATGAGAAAAATCGCTAACAACATAAGCAGATAAGAAAATAAAAGATGCATATCCTTTAGAGGAGAAAAATAAGCAAGAAGGCAAGTACAAAAGTTATTAAAGATGAAAAGAACGGAGAAAAAGAACAATTCTTTAATGCGAGCAGCGACAAATCCACCAACGAGCGTTAATAGAAATTGCAAGTACGAGTGACAGTGGCATGCATGCGAAACGACGTCTAAACAAGAAAAACACGAATAATAATGCGCTTAGTGGAAAGGAAATATTTAAAATTATTTTTTCTTCAAATACATATCTGATAATGAGAGTATATTCTTTACGTTTTCCATTTATAGAGATTTCTAATTTCTTTAATGTACACGGTGACCCTGACAGAAATCACACGTAAATGCGGTATTAATCAAATGCTTGTCATAACCAAATATTGGTCAATTAACATGAGCTGATGATATTGTATACATGTAAGCGTGCGTATATATGTACGTAATATATAAATCCATATATATATATATATATATATATATATATATATATATATTATTAATTTTATAATCCGTACCAAACATTAACTAGCAATATTGAGCAATAAAATTGAAAATTTATTAATTTATTGTTCAAACAGTTATCTTATGATCTTTAAAAAACTTTTAACGATCAAGACTAAAAAATTCTCAAAAAAGGAATTTTCAAAGAGAACCTCCTTAAAAGGTAGATATCCGTATGAAATTTCAGTAATAACACACCAACATAGCAGGTAAAGTGTGTTTTGGGTACTAGACTGCTTATTCGCTCATCCCGAGTAAAAAGTAAGCAGCTCTATCTTGAATAAACTGAAAAATGTTTTTTTCATAAATATTACAACGAGTGCCAAATGGCACAAAGTAGCAATGTGGAGTGGATGTATTTATATATCAAGATAACGATAGTTGCTTGTAAGATGTTAAACCTTCTCTAGTAAAAAGACAACAAAAATAAGGCATTTAGTAGATCAAATGCCAAATTATTCAACAACAACAGATGTTTCTTTACGTAAGAAGCTTCTCTTTGAAAATTATTTTTTTAATAAAAATTCTTTGTTTTCAGTGGTTGGTTAAAAATTTTTCAAAGATCATAAAATAACTTTCATTCAAAGTTACTTTTTAAAAGTTCGACTCTTTACGGTCATTGTAATCATTTTTACAATAAATACATTGATAGCTTTCACAAATGTGCAATGTCAAATGAAATATTTTTAAATAAACATAACTGCATTTCGAGTTAAATTTCTACAGTAAAATCATTTTTATTCTAGTGGCAATCATTGAAAATGTTGATTTATTTGTATTTCAACGTTCAAAATGTTTCTTTTTTTACGCAAAGATTAATACAGAACTTTAATAAGCAAAAAAGTACAAGAATTATAACTTGTACCAATTAAAAAAAACTTATATCATTAATAAAAATTAAATGATTAGTCAAAAGTCCATCACTAGCTCTTTTACATTAATCCTCCAGTCAACTTTACGTTAATAATACACATTCATAGCAAACTAAAATGCACTATGAGCTAAACTTTCAACGATAATACCTTTCAGTTAACTGTGGAAAATTTAATAAGGTTTCTTTCTATGCGTATTCTTCTTTCCATTTCATGTATTTCTTTTTCCTCCTCCCTTTTTTTAAAAAAAAAAGAAAAGGTTTGGAAAATTTTTTTTATCGAGTTTTAAAGGTTGAGACTCTTTAATATCTTGCTTGCATGACGAGGAAGGAGATATATAGGAAAAGTGAACTGCGAAATGCGTTTTGAATTTTAGAGACTCAAGCGAGGCTGTAAAAAAATACAGTTGTGAAGGCTATAAGTTTCGGAGAGGATGGTTTAGTTCTTTCTTTTTTCTTCTTCTTCTTTCTTTTTTGGAAAAAGGAAAAAGGAAGGAAAAGTCTTTTAACGTTCATATTAAAGTTTGTCAGGAAGAGAGTGCCTTTTTTTTAAAAAAAAAAGACAATAGATTTCGCTTTTCAGAGTTAATGGAATATTTAAGATTTTTCTTTTTGTTTAGATTTTTCTATTCAATCTTATATAACGTATTTTTTCAACATATTTTTTTAATATCATTATTTGAACTCAAATTTTGAAAAGAACAAAAATTTTAATCTAAATAATTAAAGAACGAAGTCATATCATTGTAAGTTGGGCTTATTTTCTTATTCTATATTAAGTTATAATTTTATTTTTTATTTTTCAAGTCAGTAAGAATTTTTAAATAAGATATCTAATTTTTAGATTATGAATAAATAAATTACTAAGTTAGATACTCATGGCCTCTGATAATTAGAAATGTAATGACTTTGAATAATTTGGCTGATTATCTACGCAACGTAACTTATGTGTATGACATTATAGGATTATTTCGAGCAATCGTTTAAAATATTTATTTTAAATGATTGCTTGAAATATTAAAGTGTTAAACAGTATATTTTTAATTAAGAAATTCAAAACATAAAACAATAAATTCGTTATTCAGTTTTTCAGGATATTTCAAATAATGCTAATAACAATATTGTTTATTAATAATTAAATAATACTGGCGTATTTAACATATTTAATAATAATAATACAAGTAAAGTGAATATGTAAGAAATATTTTTTTAAATTGTTCATATTACATCATAAATTTGATTAAAATATAAAAGTTTTTTGAAATATTTTGATATTTAATATAAGCATTATTTATTTAACAATTATAGAATGCTATACATTTAATTATAACGTATTTTAATAACATTATAATTGAGAAAACGTTTAATTTATACCATGCTCTTGTGTTAGCTGATCTTTTTTTAACCAGAGATATTATTGGATGTTTTAAAAATTGTATAAATAATTATTATTGATTTTTTTCTATTGATATATGCAAAATTTATTGAAATAAATATTAAATACTATTTAATTTTTTACTAATTTATAAACAAGAACAAATTCAAGATGAAAATAATATCATTTCACATTGTGGGCGGATCGGTCAGTTTGTACTTGAAAATCAAGAGCAACCACTCTTTACAAGCTGCTCGGTTTCCTACTTTCACTTTTCAGTATTCAATTATCAATTTTGGCCCAATACGTATGTTCTCTTTGTTGCCGGTGATGAAATCAAGTTTATTGTTATTTTGTTTTTCTTTCTTTTTTCATCCCGCAGTTAAACCAAAAACTCATCAATAAAAATGAATTCACGTATACAACGAGTATTAAATTTTTATTGATGTGAAGTATTGTTTCATAAATTAAATTAAATTGTATGAAAATTCGAATATAGTTTGTTTAAAGAAAAAGGTACTTTTTTTTATATTTTATTAAACTACTCAATTCCTATACTTAAAAGTTTAAAATATATAAACAATGGTTTTAAAACCAATAAACAATATTTTCTTCAAAACTTTTAATTCAAAATCTAATTACTGATTTTTCATTTATTTTTCTATATTACATGTAGAACAAATGACAAACAAATTTACAAATTTTATTTTGTACTAAAAAAAAGGTAGATTTAAAAAAGTGCATCATATGTTAAAAGGCCATCGTATGTCAAGCTACGCATCAATGCTCGAACGTAGTTAAAACCCAATAGCTCACAACTGGGATTTGCGAATTGAAATGTATATACAGAGTATAATACATTGCTTTAAATGCATTTGTTAAACAAAGCTTTTAAAATTGTTATTTCGTGTCACAATTAATATAATATCTTCTTTAGAATTAAATATGTTGTTAATATTTTAAACATATCTTTACGTGTTAAATATTACATAAATACTTGGTATTTTGTCAATTTTAATATCTTATCTTTATTTCTTAATTATCATGTTAATTTT